>JAZHRO010000054.1:30232500-31482500 GCA_037157565.1 Thalassia testudinum | reverse complement strand
TGAAGTCAATTAAGGTTGAGGGTTCTTCAAGGAAGTCTAATCCATGTAGAGTTTTGAAGTGACTTTGCGAAGGTGATGCAAACACTCGTGACGAGGATAGGGCAATCACCACTGGGTACTTCCTCTTGAGTATTTTGTGCACAAGATGATTTCTAGATGGTCCAGAGACTATGGTTGCTTCCAACGACGCTACCAGCGTTAGGAGGTGTGATTGAGCGCATCGCACACCCCCTTGCAATAGCACCAAGTTGTTTGGCTCAACTCTGAAGGTGGATGACCTTGTGGTTGGGCTACTTGTTTTTAGGTGGATGAACTTGTGAAAAGGTCAAGGTCTTACGCCATGTTGATCTCTATTTGATAGAGATCAATTATGGTGCTTAAGGCCTTTGCAGTAACACGAAGAACATCTAGTTTGTGATTGTAATTTGACTGGTGACCAGACATCATTGTGTCGGATTCTAGAGCTATGGTTTTCACTTCAATTACATAGTCTCCTGCACTTGTACCTTCAATTATTCTCCTTATTAGCATGACTTGCAAAACATCTTATCATGTTCCAAGGGAGTGGTTAGGATTGAGATGAGTTGTGGTTGTGTAGTATGTTTGTGAGTGGATATAATTTTATTTGTTGCAAGCGAAGCATTCATTCTTAATGCATTCCAATGCTTAACTCAAGTGGGATATTAGAGGAGATATTTGCTTTGGGTTTAGTCTTTCATGGTATATGTGAGAATATGTATGGTGTGTAATAGTTTGTATCAAAATTTTTTATTTATTCTAGGAGAAGAATAGTGAAATATTTGCGTGTCTTTTTTACCCTCTCATCATTATGAGAGATTTTCACGTAAATCTGCGTCTTCCGCTGCAATCCTTTGATGCTCTCGTTTGTTTTCTCTCGATTATTTGTTTTCGAAGAGTGGAAGGCCAAATTAGATAGCAAATCGACGCTAATGACATCTCATGATAAATCGCACGAGAAATGCTAATATATATTTTCTAAGAAGTGAAATGTACAGAAAATATCAATATTCATTCACATGCGCTGATGGAGAAAGGTAGGGGCGGCTAATGGAGAACGTCGGTCGTTGGTCCACAGCTGGGTTTTTCTGCTGGAATATTTCCAGGAAAATGACGGTTTAAATCGATTTATTACTTACTCTTTGACGTGATATATGGATGTATGACAATATTTACATTAAAATTTGTGTTATCTTGGTGGTGCATCGAGAGCAAGTTCTGTGGTTCTGAACTTTGATCTCAAATGCTTACCATATGTATTTAATTTCTACCATTTTTTGGACGCTACTAAACAGATCTCAAAGGATCGTCAACGTCGCATTCATCTCTATCATAGAATTCGCGTAGGTAAGGGAGACATATAAGTACAAGGGCAATTCTATCCGGATAAAGTCAAAGATGTCAAAACTTTTGAAAATAACCAGTACCCTTCTAGACTTCCACGGACTCCTTTGTTGACTATTTTACATTAATGAAATCATAAATAATGTTTAGCTGCGGGTTACATTATAATTGGGATAAGTTTGGTGTTCGAGCTTTGTCGAGAAAATTATCTAAAAACACGAGTCACGAGATTAGTGTAATTTCATCTAATTAAAAAATAGAGAAACGTAGATAGTGATAAAAAAATGATGTGGGAAAATTTGTGGGTTTTGTTCTAGTACTTTACACAGAGTTGTAAAGGTGAATCAACTTGATAATTAATATCTAATGTAAATATATAAAAGAACGTAAGGTTTGTTACGTGATGGGTCTCATCACATTCAAAAAAATCACCAGACTACTTTAACCTCAAACACACAGGTGATAAATAACTTTGCATTGGTGATGAGCTACTTTCCATAGGTGATAAATTATTCTTAGTGATTTTGTATCGAGATAAATTATTCTAAGGAGTCTAAGTACGGTGCAATTTCATTTAACACCGGTGTTAAAATCATTTTTCACCAGTGATAAATTATTCTAAAGTATTTTTGTATCGGTGTAATCTTATTTGCATCGGTGCAAAATTATTATGAGGGTAGTTTCACCTTTGCAAAGGGATTTTGACCTATGAGTTTAGAATTTATGATTTAGAATGTAGGTTTTCACGTCTGAGAAGTAGATTTTCACTTAAAAAGTAAATTTTTACCTTTAGGTTCAGGGTAAAATCATAATCATTAAGGTGAAAAATCAACTTTCAAGTGTAAAATCACTTGTCATAAGTGAAAAAATATTAAAAATTTAATTTTATATTGATGTAATCTTACTTCGAAATAACTTTATACCGGTGAAATCTTACTAAGATTACACCGGTGTAAAATTATTTTAAAAGTGTAAAGTGATTTTACATCGATGTAAAATAATTTTACAGATAATTTAAGCGATTTATAATTATATAAAAATAATTTATTATTTATTTCAATATTGATAGATCCTATGTAAGTATTATTTTACATTAAAAAATAAGACGTCACTTTTATGACATCTGCCCCTATTTTTTAATAAAAAATTAAAATTATATCGAGAAAATCATTTTAAGCATTACCTTTACAACACTTTTACGTTTAATTTAAGATTATCACTTAAATAAATAGAAAGAATATCATTTTTTTTGGGATTTATATATATATATATATATATCGTTATAAATTTTGGATTAGATGTATATATCTTTATATTCTTAATATTTACGTATATATCCTTATAAGTTTACTCCATTGAGATCGTATGCTCTAATTCTATTAAATTCAACATAAAACGTCAAAAAAAAGAAAATTTATATTTTCATCCCTAAATTTCTCCTTCCTCTCCTTCCATCATTAACCATCACCACCAGCCACACACCTCCTTCATTCCTCTCCTCCCTCCTCCCATACCCCTACCCGAACCTCACCAACCCCTTCCTCCGCTTCATCGACCTCGTCCTCCACTTGGCTCTGCTACGAGCACCGTGAGGACAAGGTCCACTCGAGCCCCTCCATCGAGTGCCCTTGCATTGCCCTCCTCCCAGGCTACAACCTCAAGATCACCCTCGATCCCTGCCCCTGTCGCCGCCGCCCCTCTAATGTTGCTCCCCAGGACGAGGAAGAAGACGATGGGGACTGATAACTCTGCATTCAATGATGATAATTCCATCAATTGGGGTTAGTTTTGAGAATATATGCACGCTAATAACATATCATGATGGGCATAGGAGCACTGCATGAACTAAGCTGTTCTAATGAATGATCTAAGTTAAACTCGAACCCAACTAATTTACAATGAGGACATTGCAAATCATAGATATGAGGGGTATTAAAGTGTAAAACGTCATGAAAATTACTTCACAAGAAAGGATTTCATCAAAAAAATCACATATTCCATAAATACCAAAACAATAAAAAATAAAAAAATTTTGTGAAAAAGAACAAAAATATGAGATGGGAGGAAATTTTGATGGCATATCAGATTTTGAGTAGAAAAAGGGAGGAGATAAAAATGTTAAAAAGGAGCACAATTTAAAAAGAAAAGAAAAAGAGATAGTCATTAGTAAAAGATTAAGGAATTGACTTAGTTCTAGACCAAATCAAAAGAAAAAAATGAAAGGTAAAAAGTGCTAGTGAAACAAAGAAGAGATTAGTAAGAACGCTGATTTTAGGCCTCTTGGGCTACAATCCTAAGCTTAAAAATTCAAGTACCCACTAAGATCTGGATAGTCCTCAAGAGGTTGGGGAAAATGCGAAACTTAAGTATTAGGTCTAAGGCTTAGGGATTATTCGGTCTCGTTAACTGACTTCTGGTCTGTGGGACTCGGTAACCTAAGCACTCCAATCCACACACAGTCTGGTTTAGTACGGCTAAGTATCAAAATCACGCAAATGCATTAAACTTGTTCTGAGAAAAAGTTACCTAGATTAGGAGTGGCTGATCAACACAAGTTGATTTGCACAAGTTCCCAGCACAGAGAGGTGGGAAATTCCCCTTAAAGATGCGCAATAACATATCGTCTCTTCGGTGCTTATCTCCTAGGATATCTATATATCTTATCGGAGGCATGTAAGCACCTTGTGCTGGTTTAGATGCCTTGGGCGGCATTATCTTGAAATGTCAATTGCTAGGGTGTGGATTTAGCTACAGAACACCATGGGCGGGATTATCTCGAAATCTCGATAGATAGGGTTCTAGGGGTTGCCATGGGCGGTGCTATCTCGAAGTATTGATTGCCAGGGACCTTGCGAGGATTGATGGTGGGGACTAGGAATCCGATATAAACCGTGTTGATAAGCTAATCCGAAGCTAGAAATAAAAAGAAAAGAGAGAGAAAACTCTTCAAAAATAAAGAAAAATTCCTCTATCTCTCCCCGATAAAAATGCACTGCAAACTGAACTTGGGCTAAAATATGCTACAAGCACGGGTGCTTTAACTGCGGAGTTCAACAAACCTTAGGTTAGTTCCTGTGGGCTTTAGAAACCTTTGCAGCGAACTGAAGCTAGAGCTGGTCAGGTCCGTATTTTGGTTGGTACTTAAGTACCGCTAGGCCTACTATCGGCATTGTAACTTAATCTACAAAAGAAAGCATACATCAAAGTTTTAAGTATCAAAGGTTTTATGGTCTAGAATCAAAGTTAATACCTTGAAATTTTGCTAAGGAACTAGCAAAAGCTAGGCATGGGGGTATGATGGGAACACCATCATGAGCCATAACTAACTCATTTTGTCCCAATTAAGTCAGTAAATGCTCCTACATAACCGCTAGTGAGTCACAAGTCTCTGTATAATCATTCTGAGGGAAAAATAAGAAACTAGGGTTAAAATTATAATTTTACCAGCTTATCATGAATGCAGTACAATCATGGGTTTTCTCAAGGGTTGAATGAAGGTCAAATGGTCTTAAAAAGATAACAAGTGGGTTAGAACAATAAGAAAAGGGTTTGCACGTGTTCTGAGAATTAAATGACTTTTTACTATCAGAATGGGGCGTGGTTTAGTCCCACATCAGAAGCGGCAGAGGAGTTGAAGTCACATAAATTGAAAAAGTGATACGGCCTTATTGCCTCGACACATAGGGGGGTGAGGTCCCCCGCACGCTCCCCTCACATGTGCCTCGTTTGCGACACCTGACTCACGGACCTGGTCCGCCCGACCTACTTAAGCCCTTCACTCCTCGGTTATGACCACACCCGCAGCCTTGGACCCGGGTTTGTGCCCACCCTATTACGCACTGAGAGGCCCTGGGAGGGTAGAGCCTAAGAGAGAAGGAGAAGGAGAGATCACGCAGGGTAGGGGAAGGGTTTTGCTGTAGAGAGAACTGGCTGACACTTAGCCAATTCAAGAAGCTTTCCCCCTCTATGTGAAGTAGTTGAACAGAGAAAGAAAGAAGAAAAGAAGGGTCGTAGCAGAAGAAGACCTTGGAACCTTTTCGAGTAATAAAATTCTATTTGTTTTTAAAGCAATTTCGACCTATATTACGACGTAGCTTTTATAACCTCGATTTTGCTTGTTAACATATCATAGCTCACATCCTCTTAAATGATTGTTATGCTTTAAACACGATCTCTAACCCTACTCTCTCTCTCTTTCTCCCTCTCTCGCATTTTCTCGCAAGCAAGCAAATCAACCATTCTTGTGACAACTAAAGCGACAAACTAATCCGATTTCGCGCCTCCTCGTGTTCGAGATTTGGACTCACCAAGTCCACTTCTTAAATTAAAACCGACGTCGCGAACGCATACTACAATGGCATAATTAAACAAATGCATTCCATGCGTGTCAGGGACTCGAAGTTGGAGGAAGGCAACATCATCTTCTGTGTGGGGGATGACGAGGTCGTCTGCCTCCAAGAGAGGAACGCCTCCCTTTCGATGCCATTGCGAACGATGTTGTACTGCGGGTTCGCAAAGTAGCTCCGCGAGCAGGTCGACTTCACCCATAACAGGATCACCACGGAGGCGATGTGGGTGATCGACCGATTCACTAGGCTCTGGGTGCCTTGACAAGGATCTTGACTCGGAGATCACCCTGGAGGTCCTCGCATTCTTGAACAAATTCTATTGCGAGGGGATGAGGATCGAGTGCGATCCGCGTCCCGCCTCCCTTGTCAGCAGCATCGACAACGCGTTCCTCCTCGTTTACTACGGCCTCGGGGAGACCACCCACCTCTTTGTCGGGACGTGCCTCCAGGCCTTCCTCCTCGAGCTCTCGAGGTTCCTCTAGTTCCCGTAGGTCACGTGAGTCCTCTGCTGCCCTGAGGGGCGCGACCGCCTTGTGGCCACTTAGCACGCCTCCTTTGCCCTTTACTACCTCCTCAGCTAGGTGGCTCTCGAGGCCCCGGGGTCCAACACCACGGTCATGCTCCAGGAGAGGTTGGGGGAGGCCACTTGCCTCGGGTGGGAGGTCTGGCTCGCCCTCTACCTGCTTGGTAGTGTGATGCTCGAGCGCAGCGAGTTCGAGGATGCACAGAGGTTGTTCGAGAAGGTGGTCGAGGTTGAGGTGTATGGGGGGTTCTGTGTGGGATGAAAATATAAAATTTCCTTTTTTCCAATTTTTTTTGATATTTTACATTGGGTTTAACGGAGCAGGGGCAAATGGCCTTAACGGAGTAAGTTTATAGGGGTATATACGTAAATATAAAGAATATGAGGGTATATACGTCTTATAAAAAATTTACAGTGTTATATATATATTTATAAGAAAAGTATCTTTTGAGGACTGTGCTCAAAAGATTAAAAATGAGCAAACAATTTGGTTCATTTGATCCTACATGTCATTTCTTAAATCCATACCCCCTTCTCCACGATGGTATTAGAAACCACCGGTTACAATAGTGGTTTCCTTCTTTTACGGAAATTAAAAATTTAGGAGCTAATTAATGTAATTTTCATATTTTGAGTGATGCTATTGGAAGGATCATGCTTGCCATAACGAACATTAAACTTGATATTTGTTTCTCTTTTATTCACCGTTTACATATGTGAAGCAAACAGAGAAATCATTGTTATTGTTGAAGAAGCCTCGCTGATCACATCGATACCTTATTAATCTTGTGCAGTCGATCTCGATACACAGGTTATATTCTGAACATGTAATATTACATATGTTTGTATTCATAATAATATTGTACATAGACTTCTTGTATAATTTGATGTTATTCACGTTGTTTTATTTCTTGTTGTTAGGATTAATGGATCGCGTGAATTTATGCGATAATATGGATGGATCCTTTGTCTCCGTAGACTCTACAACAGGTATTTTTATATGGATGATTATGATCCTTAAAGGAGGTTGTAAATATGTACTTGATGTATGTAGATATTCCAGAGCAATCATGTTACGTTCAAAGTTTTCTACATTCTAGGATATTTAGAAAACACAACGAAGCATGTTCACTTTCGATCACAATAGTATTACGACCAGATGGACATTGATAGTTGTATTACGGATCTTGTAATACATTAAGTATTCTATAGAATAGAAGTTGTATTACGAACAATTGACGCTATTTTTCATGCTCTCAACAATTGGATAGTCATACTACAATCATTTTAATACAACAAGCTCTAATACAACCGACATCGATGTAGGATGGGTTTACATTTCTTACAATACAATTGGATAGTTGTACTACAATCATTGTAATACAACAAGCTTTAATACAACCGACACCGATGTAGGACGGGTTTACGCTTCTTACATTAATATAATCGTATAGTCGTAATACAATCATTATAACACAATAAGTTGTACAACAACAGACTCCAATGTAGTGCGGTTTTATGCATCCGGTAATATAATCGGATAGTCGTAATACAATACATGGAGATAATAAGTTGTAACACTACCCAGCTTCTATGTGTGTCGTATTACGCTTCATGCAATACAATTGAACGGTTGTATTACAGGCGTTGTGTAATACTCAAAGAATTCTGTAATGCATACTAGTTTCAATCAATGTTGTAATACATACAGTAAAACACTAAATAATTTTGGTATACTATAATACAATAATTGTGACAGTAATTCAACATTTGTTTTGCATCAAATTTCATTTGATTTCATATTCAGTAGAGGGATTTAGTACACCAAAATCAAATAAGATGGATGACTCATAAGTGATAGTAGGTACGTTTAGAATGTATTCCTTTATATTAAAATGATCTATCAATGATTTTTGCATCAATCTACATGTAAATTTTTGTTTAGGATCAATATAACTGATGTTTTTTATTCCTTTATGTTCGTAGCCTGCAAGAATGCAGTCATTGGAGTAAATGAAAGCCTTGAGAATGAGATAGATGTGGAGAGTGATTTGGAGGACATAACTCCAATGGTGGGAATGTTGTTCGACTCCGTATCGGAAGCTAAAAATTTCTAGAAAAAAATTGCAATTGCTAGAGGGTTTTCCATACGCAAGAGCATCACAAAAATCTCGATTGACAGGTTATCTAAAGAAAAATATTTATCATATAAGAAGTTTGTGTGTTCCTCCGAAGGTGTCTACAAGAAGTTTGAGTTGACACAAACCAACAAGCGTCTATCATTTTCCAACCCACCTCCGAAGTCAACATCACCATCTACAAGGATCTTTAAAAGGAGATATGGATCCATTAGGATAGGATGTATGGCCAAACTGATGATTAAGTTCATTACACAATAATAAATGGGAAATTTAGAAATTCATAGATGACCACAATCATCCGATATCGTCACCAAGCAAAAGGAGGTATCTAAACCTATTAAGAAGATCAGTGATCACTCAAAGGTAATACTTGAAATGCTTTCTGATGTGGACTTTACAGCAAGTAAGTAGGTAGCCTTTCTGTAGAAGCACGGTGGTCTTGATCACAGGCTTGCTAATATTGTTAGGGATATATACAACTTGAAAAGGGACGAAAGGAAGAAGATTTCAGGACATGATGCTCAGCTCCTTATTGACCACTTCCACTTTTGCAAATCCAAAACCCCTTAATTTTTTTTCACATACATGGTTGACGATGAACAATGCCTCACATTGCATATGGTTGGATCCTGTATGTCTGGAGGACTACAGATTATTTGGTGATGTTTTATCATTCGAGACAACATATAGTATAGACAAATATAAACTAATATTTGACACATTTTGCTTCGTCAATCACAAGAAAACAATAATATTTGGCAATGGCTTTCTAATGAACGAGTTGAAGGATTCATTTGTTTGGTTCTTTAACAGTTTTCTTGATGCTATTGGTACACATCCATCTTCCATTGTTACAGATCAGGACCCATCAATATCATATGTGGTTGCAACTTGCTTTCCAAATTTAGTACATAGAATTTGTTATTGGCATATTGTAAACAAGTTTAGCAGCAAGATAAGATTTGCTTCTACGGGGGGACTTGCGATAAGAGAGCTCCGTGACCTAATATGGCACCCTCAAAGTGTTAAGGTGTTTGAGGAACTTTGGCATATCATTTTACAGAAGACAAACCTTTCGGATCACAAGTGGCTAAAGTCTATATTTGAAATCAGGGAGAGATGGGTCCCTGCTTACATGTGTAATCATTTTTTTGCGGGTTTGAAGATAACACAGAGAAGTGAAAGTCTTCATTCCTTGTTAAACAACGCCATCACCAAACAAAACACATTATATGAATTTATATGTAGATTTCAAAATGCTTTAAACAGGTTGAGGGAGAACGAGAATTCACTTGACAATGACACAGTGATGCGTCGTCCACTCCTGCAAACATCATGGAATGTGGAGTGGTAGCTTTCATAGGTATTTACAAAAACTGTATTCTATGAGGTTCAGAAGCATATTACGCACTGTCTGATATTAAATGTTGTTAATCTATCTTTTGAGGAACCTAAAACTAAATATAGAACATTTAGGATTGGTTCCTTTGAAGACAAAAATGACGTCACTTTATGTACTGGAGACAATATATTCTGTTGCAATTGTAGGTTCATGGACTTCGTTGGTTTACCATGCAAACATATTTTTGCCATTTTGAAACATAGGAACATTCTTGTCCTTAAGGATTCATATATTATGGATAGATGGAAAAACAACTTGAAGAAATCGGGATACTACCCGTTATACATAGCTGAAATGACCCTTCTCGAGGGTCGTTTGGATTTTTTCCAAGATTTAGTGACCTTATCGCAATTTCTTCGCACCAAAAGGATCCCGTGAGGAGTATTTTAGTTTTGAAGGGGTTTAGCACAATTTTCTTGCACCCCCATACCCACACCTTACCCTCCATACACCTCACCCACACCACCATAGACCCCCATGCCACCATACCCCCTCATCCCTCACGCACCCATAAAACACCCCCTTCTCTACTCTCTCTCCAATCCCCAATGCACACATTTTCCCCCCTCACTTCCTTTGTTTTCCCTGTAGTCGGTGAGAGTGAGGGAGAAGGAGAGGGAGAGCGGGGAGCAGGAGGAGCTCGGAGGAGAGGAGGGTGTGCGGGAGGAAGAGGGAGGGCGGTAGGAGGTCTTGAAGCTACCATTACGGGGAGCTGCTGCAGCTCCAGGCTCGAGAGGAGGGCTCGCAAGGAGGTTCTACAGGCATCATTTCCGTAGTTTCAGACGTTTGCAACATTCGCCAGACATTTGAGGGTCGCCGACGTCTGGAATGGACTCCGGATGTCTGGTAAGCACGTAGAGTGCCGAGGTGCTAGAGATGTTGGGAAGGCCCGTTGGCACGATGTTTGAGGCACTTTTGGATGTCTGGAAGCAGCGTCAGACATCCAATTGCTCTCCCAAACGATTGGGAGTAGTACAGACGTCTGGAGGCACCCTTAGATGGCTGTGAGGAGAAGCAAACGGCGGGGCAGATGCAGGAACGCAAGGTGAGATCCTGCACTCGTTTAAGACGTCTGGGACTCTCCTTAGACGTTTGATTTTGGTCAGGATGCGTGTGTTTGGGCCAGTTCAGGGCTTAAACGAAGTCGATTTTGCGTAAACAAAGTACCATTGGTTTTCTTTCGAAATTTCCTACGTATTAGGGTCGTATCCATATTGTTTTGAGCTTGTTTGACATAATGGTCAACAATGTTAATGATTAGTGTGATCAACTGTTTGGAATAGGTCTCCAGTCCGTAGTGCACACAGGACTTGCAGATACATCGGGATCCATCGTTCGTGCCCCCATATCTCCAGTACACTTTGGTAGAGTGGTTCTCTCTACTCCTGTGCTTCAAATCATTAAAGTGTATGCTGAATTAGAAATATCTGCTTGAAACCTAGGACATGAGATGAACCTTAGGACTGAAAATGTGAATGTTTATGTTTGATGCATGAACCCCGCTTACTATTAATTAAGAATGCATGTGGTTAAATTTCCTACTGTGAAAAATGAAATATTGGAAAATGATTGTGATAATTGCTTATTCTGTTAATTTACGAGTTGCCTGTTATATGAATAAGAAACCAGAATGCGAGATAGATACATGCCATGTGATGAAATGAGACGAGTAGTATGCATGAACCCTATGGGGAACTAGGAAAGGAATTAAAGTACGAAAATATGAATGTCTGATGTATGATGGGACACGTTGTTTACGGGCATGTTGGTTGGCTGTTTGGTCTTGGGTATGGAAAGTGAGCTGGCCCTCGTGTACGTGGTACCGAGGAGAGCTACTGTCACTTTCGTGTAGGGAGAGAGCTGGCCACCCCTTAGGTTGGGACCTGGGGTTAGGATTGGCCTCCCTACACAGACTCCTGTTAGGCTTACTGGGCAAACCGGGATAGTTGGGCGAGAGTACGCAGACTGTTGAGGGGTTTGGCCCTAGTTTTGTTCTGTGCTGTACGTTGAGCATATCCGATAGTAGAAAGGATTGATCGTGTACCGGTGCGAGGTAGTTACCTATGTGTTTATCATGCGTGTTGTAATCACTGCTACGTTGTGACCGTGACCCTAGGGTGGTAGACCAGGTGTAGGATTGCCGCGAGGTACTTTCCCAGCCAGGAAAGGGCCACGTGTGCATCCTACATCGCGAGAAAACTACATCAGGATCGTTTCCTTATGGAACATGTGGATTTAAATGATGATATAGACCTTTACTAGAATACACGAATAATTAAACACATAGTTAAATATGTAGGAAAATAGATGGCAATGAGTAACTGTAAGATACATGAATGGTTATTACTTTCTTTCTATTTTAAATGCATTAAATGTCTTGTGTGCCACTCTACTCAACATTAGCTGACAAAGCATATATGTATATCTGTTTAGGTCAGGGAGTTGAGCAACCAGCACCACGGTTGCAGAGGGTGCTAGGCTTACGCGAGCCCAGCAGTAGTCCAATCCTTTTTTAGTTTTTATTTCAGAGGCCCTGTTATTGTAGTGAGTACTTTTAGTATGTTGGAACCTGTTGATGTCTATGTCCCTTCTACTTTAGTTGTGATGGCTAGCTAATAAACTTTATTTTTCCGCCTGTGGAGTATGGTTCTTTTTGAACTCTGTTCTACTTTTCGATGTTTCCATTTTCTTATTTGTTTAGTTACGTTGCATGTGTGGTTGTAGAAATGTTATTCCTTGCATTTGGTTTGTTTCTCGTTGGACAACTAGGTCTCGGGGTTAGTCGAGGTGAACTGTTCCTGGGTTCCATGAGGGGTCGGGTTTGGGTCGTAACAATAGCCATGGGTCGTGATGATAACCTCATCATCTGCAATAACTAACTTTAATTAGTCATAAACAACAGACAAATGCTTCTACATAACCGCTAAAGAGCCATGACTCACTACATATCCTTTCTGAGAGATAAACATAAAACCAGGGTTAAAACTGTAATTTTACCATCCTATCATGAATGCAGAGCAACCACGGGTTTTCCCAGGGGTTAATTAAAGGCAAAATGGTCATTAATGTCCAATAAGAGGGTCAATGCAGAACCAAACGGGTTTTTACGCATTTCAAGAATTAATGGACATCTGAAACCTTAATTTCAGACTCGTTTAATTAACTGAGGTTTTGTTCAGGATGAAATTTGCCTAAACCTTCTAAAAATCATATAAAAATATTCTATAAGGTTTGGTACCATTGATTTGACCATTGGAACCTAGTTTGACCTAAAATAGAGTCTAAGACAGGAGGTTGCCTTAATTTGGATTTTTAAGTAAATTACCTAGACAAACTTGGTCAAAACCAAAATCCCACTTCCCCATTAGATTCCTTGGGTCTAAATTAGGTTTTAACCAGAATTTGGGCCCAATCAGAGATTATCTTGACCTAGTTTGCATTTTAGTCCTGTCTAATTCTTTTTCTCACACATGCACCCTTGACTTTCAAAACTATTGCAAGGACCCCCCTAACTTTGTCATCTTATTCACCAATAGGTCCTTGCCGCCATGACTGTGTGAACACATCAAGCATCGACCTTTCAATCAAGGTGTTCTCCTTGATTTCTCGCTCAATCCCTTCCAAAATTGAAAGAACACTTGAGAGAATCCCCTTCAATCTGAGCCATGCATTGGGCTCTGATTTGTGCCCAAATCCTAACGCAAACCTTTCAAAGGTTTGGGTTTCTTATTCTTGCGAAGGTTGCAAGCTTCCAAGCTTGATTTGTAAGCCAGATACCTTCTCTTCACTTCTCCTCGACCTCCAACTCTACCAACTTCGACGAGTCCTCCGACCAACTTCTTCGTCCACCCTCACAAACAATAGCAGGTGGATCCTTCTTCCCCACATTTGTCCACGTCTCGAAATACTAACAGATGCCATCTACCTTGTCTTCCTCGCCGCTCCTTCACCACGAGAGATCTCGCCTTCTTCATTGCCGGCCTGCCAAAATCGGTGCGGATCCTCCCTTTCGTCCACTAGATTTAGGATAGTTAGATTTATTTTGTCCCGTAGGTTAGCTTAGGACCTTTCAAATTCCAATTTAGCCCCCGATGTCGCTGATCACCTCATCTCCCTCACCTCTGACCTCACCTCCGGCGAGGTCTTCCACTCACCTCCAGCGAGGTCTTCCGTTCACCTCACACCTCCACACACCTTGCCAACTCCCTCACAACCTTCGCCACTCATCCTTGCACAAAACCCTTCTCTTTATTTGACCATCCACGCTCCCACGACCGCCACGCTTCCATGACCGCCACCAAACAACCCACCTACGCACCTTCATCTTCGTCACCGACTGCCCTCTACACGCCGCCATCCTCCATGAGACACCCGCCATTACCTTCGCCGTGCTATGACGAAGCTAAGAATCTATTTAACTGGGGCTTTCAAGCCCATATTTGTGTTTTAGGTTCCTCTTCGTCGCTCCACCGCCGTGTCATCTCTCCAGCCCCATTCGTGGTGTTCTAGCCATGATTTCCCCAGGTTCCACCACCAGGTCGCGCGGAGAAGATCCATGCAGGGCTCCAGGTCTTCAATTGAGGACCCCTGCGTTAGCAGCTCATCCAATTGATGGAGGCACTTCCCTGCAGTTCGCACGAAGAAGGAAGAGTGGCATTAGTGCCACAACGTGGATTTAGGAGGCGCAGCTGTGACATAAATGGAATTTCTGCATGTGCCTTGTCGCCTCAAGACACACTGAGGGTGAGGTCCCCGCTTCACCTGCACACCTGACCCTCCTAAGCCCTTCACTCCTCTCTCATCACCCACTGCTGGTGAGCCTGGACCCGATATTGTGCTGATCTGAGTACCTGATTAGCCCGGATATCTGAGAGAGAAGAGGCAGGAAGGAAAAAGAAAGAGAGAGCAAGGGAGGGGAGGGCTTTTCTTTTCAGGGCAACCTGCCAACACTTGTGCGTAAGAGAAGGAAGAAAAGATGAAGAGGAAAGGAAGAAGAGGCTCGTGAAAGAAATAGAAGAAGAAGGCTCTCTAAGAGCACTGTAGTAATGACATTTAAGTCATCTGATCCAAGGAGCCGATGTTTGATGAGCCTCTGAGCATAGCACTATGGATACATTTGATATGTGGAATTAAACCTTAAGTGGTTCAGGCCATTGTTCATTTATTTCATATTTTGAGTAGTTGATATACATGCGTTGAAACTAATAATTGGTGATTTAAATCACCATTATTTTGCCTTAACTTTCTTTTTGTCATATTTAACTCTTGAAGTATTCATGTTTTACATTGAAAATAAGTTTTGAGTAGATATTATTGGCTTGATTTCTTGTGCTCATTTATATTTTGATTAAGATTAGCACGTGAATTCCACATTTGATCCACGTGTTTGACCTCGGACTTCATTACGATCTTTCGAGTTATAAATTTTATTTGTTGATTGAGTTATTTAGGAGATTTTGCTACAACGAAACATAATTAAAACTCCTGAAAAGCCCTACCAACAGGTCACAATGATGATGCCAAGGAGCTATACCAAATGTGTTTGTCCTTAACAAATGAAGCATTGAAATATGATGACACAATAGAGGTTGCGAAGTCTCACTTATCAACAGCTATTTCAGCAGTGAAGAATATTATCAATGCGGAGATTTGTATTGACGAAGAATCTCCTAGAAGGTCAAAAAGTAGTTATGCCAGTGTTGGCATCTCCATCAAAGAACCACAAAGTGCAAGGACAAAAGGAAGTGGGAAAAGCGGGAGGCGAAAATTAGGAAGTAATCGTTTGAAAGCTACACACGAGAACAAATAATCAAAATGTCGGCAGTGCAAACTATGTTTGAATTTCAACATCAGCCATAAATTAAGGAATTATCCAAATAAGACATCATCATTTGATGTTCCCATATTGAGGTATCTTTAGCTTATGTAATTTATTACTAATTAAATATTAATTATATTGATAACATTTTTCTTTTATGCTAACTGTTCTCCTTTGTATTGATGTTATGCAGGTCACATTCTATTGAGGACGTTAGTTCTGGAAGCACAGGAAAGATTGTAGTCCTAATTTGTTTTGTACATTTTCCAACATGTGTTAGTCGGCATTTCTGATTAACTTACCTTGTGTTTATATTTGAAATTCATGTTACATATTATATGAATTTGGATATGCATTTTAGTTTATTCCATATGATCATTCAGTTTGTTATTAGGGATGCTTGTGTTTTTTATGCAATTATTTGGGAGAATAAATGAGTGTATGAAGTTGTTAGCTCATGTGGGATTTATGTCTCTAAACTTACCTTATAATTCCTGAACGATTCTATTTGAAGAGTTTCGCATTGCTATAGTTACTCAAAACTCTTTCTACAGCTTCAAACATTTACGCTTTCAACACGGCAAATGTTGTACATTATAACAATGTGACATGTTCGGCATTTTAGAATAGAACAATATCTAATTCAAAGGCTAAAAACACTTTTTGCTATAAAATTATAAGCAGGTTGTTCTTGCAGAGATGCTCAACATGAACTGAATATTTCAAAACAATCAGAAATCTTCACCATGTCTACTTTTTACGCTAAGCAGGAAGACCAACATACTAGAGATTGTTCAAGTTATTGAGAATAACATATACATATCTAGTTCACGAACACAAGAAACCTTGAATATTCGCTTCTAACCTCCTTTCTTCTTTAGCATCCTGACAAATGGATTTATTTCTTCATGCTTTTTATCATCACCGAAATCAAGAAGTGTAACAACAATTTGTGCTCTGAACTTTGGTATATCCATTCTCGTGAAGTCAATATTTTTTCCTGCACAAATGTAATCCATGTATTTATGACATAGATGCCACAATCCACACTTGTGACTGATTGCATCGGTATATTCTTGACATAAAGCATCTTCCAATTCCTGACATTCTATGTAGGGAATTTATTTGTAAAAAACTTCCTAACAAGATCCTTCTGCAGAAAATAAACTTATGGTTAGCATTATGTTATTCATGAGCTTCAATAAACTGTGCATTTTTACTTGCAATTGTATTACAGTAGGCTTTTTACAAAATAAAAAAACTCACATAATCACGTATTAGCACACCTAAGCTTTTATTATGTTCATATTGTTAGAATTGCCATTTTTATTCACCAATTTGCCCACGCTTGTGTATTTGTTTACCATAATTTTTGTAATATGTCTGATATAATATAACACGATGGAAGATTTGTTCTACAGAGATTGTATTACATATTTGGTTATACACACAATCAATCCTATGATCAACAAAATTTTCAATATATACCGTGTCGTACAACATAACAAACTATGTATCTTTTATATAAACATCTATATACTTAGATACTACTTTTGTATGTTTAAATTTGCATTAATCGTTTCATTCTTTTTTGTCAATTTTGTACTAGGACACTTGCAATACAATTTATAGAAAGTTTGTGATCTTCTATTGCGACATATTTAATTATACAATTTTGAAACTAATACCAATTTAATTCAGAAGATATGTTAGTTTTTTGTTTACCCATCGCATCGATTTTGATTTCCTCCTCCTGTCATGTCCCATGAAGTTGTAGGAGTAAAATATCCTTGTTTGAAAACATGCCTCAGCAGTATCCAGTGTCTGGGCAAGTGTATTGGGAAGAATGCATTCTTAATATTTGTAAGTTTATTGGGTCTTGCATTCAATATTTGTTGAAGGTTTTCATTCTCATCTTTCGTCATGCTCCCGACTTTGTTTCTAATTAAGTTCTGAAAGCATAAAACACAAATCATTTTTTTTCTTCAAAAGGAAGTTACGTTACGTATATGTTGTAATCATATTTCTATTGTCATATTCTACGTGTAAGGAACATACCATCACTGTCAATGATCCAAAGAAGTATGAAGCTTCACTGCCATGAAGCACTGAATGTTTAAAGAACAATACATCCATATAGGCATTTATTTTCTACACGAATTTTTGCAAAAGTTAAATGAAAGAAAAGATTAGTAATCCATGGTGTTTTCTCTATTTTATGACTCATTGTATTTTTTATGAGAGATGTGTATACCGTATCTTTTTTCATCCCAC
Source organism: Thalassia testudinum (assembly GCA_037157565.1). Classification (NCBI taxonomy): domain Eukaryota; kingdom Viridiplantae; phylum Streptophyta; class Magnoliopsida; order Alismatales; family Hydrocharitaceae; genus Thalassia; species Thalassia testudinum. Next base: position 31,464,631 of record JAZHRO010000054.1, on the reverse strand, counting down.
CATAAAGGAGGTTGTGTATGTGCTGCCCAACGCAGTAGTTGTCCAATGGTGTGTGATAATTCTTGTTGTAGCTACATGTTGGCTCACACATTTGTTAATATATTCACAAAAATAATATGCTAATAAATATTTATGTTCAAATTCACTATACTTGTCACAAGGATTTCGCAGGAACCATTGTATTATTTCATTTTTTTTGTCAGTAACACTGTCACAGTCCATGTAATCATCCCTTGGTTCACACAAGTACTGCAAAATCAGAATTTTTGAATGTTAATATGTATTTGAAGCACGTATAACTTTAAGTTTGAGTAATGAACGATACTCACAGTGTCACTATCAACATCTGTATTTATAGGCAGGGTTGTTGCATCTTGTATCCCTTGATCATGCTTATCTTCTCCATGACCACTTTTCACAGCAGATGGTGCACACCTTCCTTGAAAACCTTCACTCTCCACATTTTCCTCACCCTCTCCTTTCTCGATCACATCTTCACAATGATGAATATGTACCTTATTTTCCTCACCTCTTGTCTTCCTCTTCTTTCACCTTCTTTTCACTTTTTTGTCACTGCACACACTTTCCGTCTTCTGAATTTCCTTCTTCCCCTCATTTTGCCTTTTTTTTACCCTTCTCACCATTGAACTTGGGTTCTTCCTATCTTCTCCTTTCTATCAGTGGTACTTATGCCATTCTTGTCACCAACAGACTTGTCAGAGACTTTCCCTCTTCAACTCTTGTTGTCTCGTCTACTGCTACAGATTTGTCTTTCTACAGATCTTGTGTTTTTTTTTCCGTCGTAGCAGCATCATTACAAGCATCATTCTTAGGTACAAAGTCAATGTTACCTGAAAGCATTAAGTCAAAAGTTGGCGGTTCAATTCTCTCGCATACTGCATCAGCCAAAATTGCTTGACTCTTCTCAGGTCTGGCTATCTTACTTACGTCCAATTGAATAATTTGCTGGCATTCATCATTGTGATCAACTTGCACAGCAACATCTTTATGATCTAAAACCACATTCATCTCCTTCAATTTTTTTATTTCTGCACGCAATTCTTTCAATTCTAGTATGTGTGCATCGTTCCTCTTCTCCAACTCCTTAATTCTTTCACAGCAAACATTTGATTGGCACTCATTCTCTCGATCTTCAAGAAGATTATTTAGTGGCTGTTGTGTATTAGCTCCAGATAAAACAACGAGTGGCCTTCGATACACAAAACCTGATGTCTCGAACGTGTCCAATGAGAACACGTAGTCATTTGTACCAACTTTGATGACCTTGTTCTTCTTAGGTGTCAATTTTACACAAACCTAAATTACAAATCCAAAGCACAATTATAATTTCCATTTGTATGATATACAACACAGGATATTAAATCTACTTTTCACCTCTTTGTCCTTTAAGCTCTCGACCATGTTTAGGTTTACTATAGTTGTTCCCGTCCATTTCCTAATCCTTGGCTTTAGATCCCTTCTTGTGTAGGAATCCTTGAAACAGTGCTCCAACATCCATACCTGATTGATGAGACATATAATCTCGTTATAAAACAAAGTATATTAACATACCGTACCATTAAAACATGCAAAATAAATGGAATCAATCGGAAGCCAACACATGTAAAGGCATGATACGCAACCATTTAGGTATCCCAGTTTTTCACCACCTCTCCCCTTTTTCCACTCTCTTATTTTGTCCACCACATCATCCATTCTTCCAAGTATTTGTTCTGAGACCGCCAATGACTAGTTGAAGAACTTGGTATCCTTAGTAGAATCAAAGTAATTCAGAAGTATTTTAATGAATTTGTACGTGGATTCCAGGAACAGAAAAGTTGCAAACATGAGACCAATGAGGCAAGTTACATATATGTACACCGATTGGTCATCATTTATGAAGTAGTAAGCAGTTAATATTGGTTCCAATGTTCTTTTGACTAATTGCTTGACATTTTTAAGTATGTTTTGTTGGGAGTAACTTCTCTATGGAAGTGATTTCCCATTTATTTTTACTTGATATCCTGTGCTTGGTAGTTCAAGTATTATACCTACGTCGTCACATGAGAATTCAATGAGCTTTTTTCCAAGTAAGAAATTTCCACTTATTTGGTATCTCTCTATAATCTAATGTAGCACCCTGTAATCAATCGGTACTTTTGACACTCTAACCAATTCACAGAATGCAATTTTTTTGAGAAGCTCTCGTTGCTTTTCAGTGAGTGGATGCACGTCCATATACTCCTTGAAGTGTGGTATGTAGCAGCCGTACTGGATGGACTCTCTAACTATAGAATGATGTAAATAATAATAAACACTTTGAATGGCATTATTAGTTTTTGATAAGACATGCTTTGCATTCTAAAAGGGTAATTAATGTGCCATACACCCTAATTTTTCGTGTGTTTCTGATTGCTATTTGAAACTTCAATTTCTTGATTTGTATTTGATGTAATTACTTTTTTGCATTTCACCTCTACACTTGCGTTGCTTGTTGTCGTGTGCATAGCAGTTTCATTTTGTTGTAATTTGCCCATATTCTTGCTGGTGTTCGAACTCCTTGTTCCAACCATGCTTTCCTCTATTAATGACAATCGCAATTCAAAAATTTTTTAGGCAAACTTATTATATAATATTTATATGTTGCTTCACAACAGACATGTATCACGACACCACATAACAACCGATTTCCATTATAAACACCATGCATCCTTGTGATACTGTAATACTATTCTTGTGTATTACAACTCTCAAATTCCGGGCAACCATCTTTTCCTTTGTTAATGGCAAATGTATTTCATACAATTATTTGGCAACCATATATAATCTCCTACTTCCAACCCCGATTTCCTCTAATTTTAATCAGAATTCAAACATTCTCGAGTCAAACAAATAATATGAATTTTTTAAATGTATTACAACATATATGTATCACGTCTGCTATGTTATAACAAAGTTCCACGACGATACATTGTATCTTTCACGAAGTTGTATTACAATGCTTTTGCACAATAACATATTCGTATTGAATGGATTCTTCCCTCAAATGAAATGATGCTCATCGTGTTGGTAGAAGTTTGTTTCCAAATATCTTGTTAGTATACACGTCTTTTAAAGAGTTCATGCTTTTCTAACGGATTCAACTTTAGACATATGTCTTAATGGAACTGCTAATAATACTTTTAACACCAAAATGCTGGGAACAAAATACAACCTTTAGCTTGAAAGGTCCACCCACATGGCAATGATAAAGCATACTTGTTACACTAATCGATATATAAATGGAAAGCGCGGTTTTGAAGATTAAGTCGCATTACGACCAAGTTTCTAACCATTTCACTGATTGTGCTGATCATTTGAAATTTAAAATGGCACATACGACCGTATGTCATTAGAAGACTAGGGTTTCATTATTATGCTACGAAATACTCTGTAAACATGGTCTATTTTCCCTCGAACCAACTCCTTATATAACGAAACATTCTTATGCCACGACATTCATAGCGACAGTAATTGGAAAACTTACCTGAATGATCATTGGATGATGTTAGAATGAGGGTTCCTTCGGTCGCCCCCCTCCTCTCCAGCATAACCTCCAGAAAAAAGAAGTGAGTTAATATGCACCCTTACACATATATCTTCTTAGGCGCCCACTCACATTATTATTTTTTTTTTTAAGATTTTTTTTCCGATGTCATCTTACTACGTTTATAATCCTTTTTTTTCACATACAATCATGATTTTTCTGCGACCTTTCACCAACTTGTAATACATTTCGCTGCCATTGGTAGATACAACTGCCAACATCCCTTCAATACAACTTTTTTCGCCAACTCATAATACATCTTTGAAGCTGCATTTCCTTACGTCACATCAGGATAACTTTTCACCTTCTATTAATAATCATTTGAATCCTCCGTCTTTCTTTATTTGTTTGTATTACGGATATTATTCTGTAGCAGTTTAAATGCCCAATTTTCACACGAGGGCATGCTATAATCTACTTTTGCTGCCATCATGATTACATATTCAATCGGCTATGAATACACGATTAATTTAATACAGCAATTAGTATCTTACATTACAACAATCGTATGCGCAGACTACAACTAGTTTTCCCTATTTTAGTTGTAGTCATACATGTAATGCAGTATTTTCCATTGTTTGATTCATCATCTATACACAATTGTTACATATATTAAAAAAAAGTCATCTTCCTATAGTCGCATTTATGAATATTACATTTGAATCAATTTTTTATTATGGTTATTAAATATTTTTACTATATCACGGCCGTACGTTCATAGCAACATAGAATACAATGTGCAGATGCTTTCGTTATAACTGCATATTTACTCCAATACGACTTCAATATTCAAATGTTATACCCGATTATAGCTATCAATACAATATACCTTTGGACACGTTACGAACAAAATACCTCAATTTTAATGGAAGACATACTTGCATTGCACCGCTTTCCATTGTTGCGATATTCAAAAATAAAAACTTGTCACGTGTTACAAATGACTAATTCTTCTTATATTAATGTCGTCTCCATTTGTTCTCTTTTTTGATTTAGATTATGGATTTTTCTCAGGGTTAGTTCCTACATTTAAGGAAAATACGTTAATTAAGGATATCATGAATCTTGTCAATTATTTTGTAATTTTGATATATGATAACTTTAATTATCATTTTAAATGCTCATCTTTGATAGCTATCTATTTTATTCTCAACACAAAATCATTTTGTTGTAAATATTAATGATTTTATCTCTATCTATTAGATCTCTATCGATTAGTTGTAATTTAATGATTACAAATTCACGGATATACATATAAGAGCCGTCTCCCATATATATATATATATATATATATAAACCGCCTTCTTTCAAATATTTTTTAGGTTAAAAAAAAGGAAACTCCCCGTTCACCACAAAAAACATCGACTCGAGAAAATTCACCGGAGATTTAAAAAAATCCTATTGAAGATCCTGATAGAGACCAGAGACCTCCCGTGGTTCCCTGGATCGTCTCCGAGTTGGAAAATCCACACCATTGAACTGCACACTCGAAAGGAGCCACAAGGTCGTATATAAAGTGGGAAAGGGAAAGAAGAACGACCCTTCTTTCTTGTCCCCCGCTCTTACAAAGTTGTGAGATTTGGGATCCCTCGAAGAGGTTTTCTGATGAGAGCAAAGCCCGGGATCGGGTTGGGGATATTACGGGAGGGCTTGGATGCAGAGAGGGGACCTTGCATACACCTGTTGCTGTCATCCATGCAAGTCCCACCTGTTGCATCCTTCCCCATCGCCATCTACATGTTCTTAATTGTAAGTGGTGGTGCTTTTTCTCTTGTTGTACCCTTTTTTTCTTTCTGAGTTTTGATTTTTCGGGTCTGAAAAATTGGATCTTTGGAGTTTTGGAGCTGAACCATGTAAGGCTGTTTGCTTGCTTTGCCTGCTATTAGGTGGTGTGCTTGATGCAGGTTTCTTGGGTGGATACTGTTTGGTGATGGGGGAAGATGGAATGATGAGATTTTTAGGGTGACCCATGTTGGGAAATGGGATTTTAATGCTTATATCTTGTGTTTTGGTTTTAGGTGGTGTGGTTGGTGTGTGCTTCCTGCTTGGATCCAGTTCGGTGGTGTCGGTTGATAGAAAGATGACGTTTTGGGTGTGACCCATGTTCTGAAATGGGGTTTTAATGGCTATCTCATGTTCCTTGATTTTACGTGTTGTTGTTGGTGTAGATGTCCTGGTTGGATCCAGTTTGGCGGTGGGGGTTATGTAAAGATGAGATTTTGGATGTGACGCGTGTTGGGAAAATAGGGTTTTTAATTCTTTTCTCGTGTTATGATTATTGTCATCGATGTTGGTTTCCTGGTTGGATCCAGTTTTTTTGATGGGGGTGATGGAAAGATGAGATTTCGGATGTGACCCATGTCGTGGAATGGGGTTTTAATGCCTATGTTCTTTGATTTTAGGGATGGTTGTCGGTGGAGGTTTCCTGGTTGAATCCACTGATGGGGTTGATAGAAAGATGAGATTTTGCGTGACCAATTGCGTGGAAAAGGATTTTAATGATTATTTCCGGTGTTTTGGTTTTTAGCTATTGTTGTTCCTGGTTGGATCCAGTTTGGTGGTGAAGATGATAGAAAGATGAGATTTTCGGTGTGAGCTATGTTGTGAAATAGAGTTTTGATGCTTATCTTATACATCTGTTTTTAGGTATTGTTGGCGGAGCAGCTTTTCTGGTTGAATCCACTTTGTTGATGGGGACGGTAGAAAGCTGAGATTTTGGTGGTGACACACGTTGTGGAATAGGGTCTTAATGCTTACGTTATTTATCATATCGTAATAAGGGTATGATGATTAATCTATGGGTTGCGATTCTTGCATATTTCACTAGATGTTTAGTCAGTAGTATGAGATATTTTGCAAGGGAGAACTGTTTGCATGAAGAGCAGCACTAGACTTTTAGGCCTAGTTTGTTTGGTGGGTTATCTTCACATTTTGGTTGCCAGGCTGGATTAACTTGAGTTACAAGGGGTTAATCTGGGATAACTTATCCCAGGCATGATGCGGGATAAGTTATTACAAGGGTTAACTCTTGCCATCTTATCTCAAAGAAAGAAAGCAAACCGTAGTTATCCCACCGACCATTGCACAAATAAGATATGGATTCTAAATAGTCATAGATTAATCTTGCAGGATAACCGTTCTGACTTTCAAACAGAAACACAGGATAATCCTTCTAAAAATTTCTATCCTATAGAATTCTATCTCTCATCCGAAAGTAGGGCTTAGGGTTATTGTTCATGGTATTTATTGCACGTTTGTTTTAGGGCTTTTGCTAGAGGTTGTTTATATGCTATATCTCATCTCAGAGATTCACATGCATATCTGGATTTCATTTTTTATTTTATTTTTTGTTTTTGCTTAATTTCTTCCACTTCTGGTTGATCTCGTTGTATATAAAAGCATTCCCTTTGTCGAATTTTGCCCTTTTCGATTTCTGACTTGTTGTGAAAGTGAATCATTATTCTTTAGATGGGATCTTTTGACAGGAGGTTCTTACTGGAAGGATATAGCTTGGCCCATCGTTGAAGGCCATCTCATACAGGTATGATCGATCGCAACTGCCTGCTTATTTCATGATTTGTATTTCAGCGAGGAGTTTTTATCTTTGTAGATTTAAAACCAAGGATGGATTACAAGCCAGGAGGAATGCCTGATAATGCGTCAAATTCCCCTGCTCTAACGAATGATTCCTTGGGGAATTTCAGCTTGAGTCCATCATTCAGTGATTTTGATTCCCCAAACATGTGTTTTGGTGTCAGAGCAGATCATCTCTTCCCCGACTTTGCCATGCCGTTGGACCTGGAGACGTATCAGCCAAATTGCAACGTCGAAACGGGCAAACAAGCGGATTCATCTGCTCCCATTGTTTCCAACCAGAACAGCAATGCTAAATTGAACTGGGATCCTAGAGCGATGCTGATGAATCTGTCTGCTTTGGAGCAGGAAATACACAAGGTTCAAGATGTGGTTCGCACAATCATTGGGAAGGAGGGTCAGCTCTTTGTTCGTCCTGACGAACTTGCTGCGCAGCAGCAGCTGGTGACTGCGGACCTCACCTCCATCATTGTCCATCTGATCTCAACTGCTGGTGACCTCCTTCCATCCATCAAGAGCAGCCTGCTATCTACCAATCCATCCCTTAAGCAATACGAAAATGTCATCAGTTCCTCCATGAGTCTCCAATCAGATGAAATAACTGCAGAAAGAACCACAAGCCCAGAAAATGAGGACCATAATAAGGCACCCAAAAGCAGCACTGTTGAAGTTTCTGAACACACAAGCTTCGATGACCATGATGTGAAGGACTGCGAAGAGGGTGACTGTGAGAACCTCCCGCCTGGTTCCTATGAGGTCCTACAACTAGAGAAGGAAGAAATTCTGGCCCCGCACACGCACTTCTGTCAGATATGTGGGAAGGGGTTCAAGAGGGATGCAAACCTCAGGATGCACATGAGAGGTCATGGGGATGAGTACAAGACCCCGGCCGCCCTTGCGAAGCCCGGAAAAGAGTTGAACTCCGAACATGTTCTGATCAAGAGATATTCCTGCCCGGTCCTCGGATGCAAGAGGAACAGGGAGCACAAGAAGTTCCAGCCCCTGAAGACCATCCTTTGCGTGAAGAACCACTACAAGAGGAGCCACTGCGACAAGAGCTACACATGCGGCCGGTGCCACAGCAAGAAGTTCTCCGTGATTGCGGACCTGAAGACCCACGAGAAGCACTGCGGGCGCGACAAGTGGCTCTGTTCGTGTGGCACGACCTTCTCGAGGAAAGACAAGCTGTTTGGTCATGTTGCGCTGTTCCAGGGCCACACACCTGCGCTTCCCCCCGATGAGAACAAAGCATCATGCACACCCGATCAGGTGCAAAATTGCGGTGGGGTTGCTGGGTTCAACTGTGGCGGGGGCAGGTCTGCAGACGTTGATTTGCTAGATATCAAGGGCCTCGATGAAGACCTGACTTCGCTCTCGTCCATGAATTTCGATTCTTGTAATTTCGGAGGATTCCACGAATTCCCTCGACCGACGTTCGAGGCTTCTGATAGTTCGTATCCCTTCATGCCGGCCTTGATTAACAATTACTCTAGGAAGAATGGTGAGAAGCCAAGTTCGAATCTGTTGGAAGTGTAGAAAATTTCAGCTTCATCTGTTTGTATGTGGTGTTGTATCTGTGTAGTTGGTGATTGTCAGTTGGTTCTGTTCTTTTACCTTATTGTTATGTATGTTCTAGTAGAAATCCTGAACATGCCTGGTTTATGTAGTTTGTTTTAAGTTGATGGTAAAGTAATCCATCAAAGATTCCATGATTCCTTCTTGTCGAATTTTATGGTGTTTAACTTGTAATATAAGAAATATATATATATATATATTCGTTTTGTTCTGGACAGATTTTTAATGAAACAGTACATGAACATTCTTTTCCTTAATTAGGATTGTCAATGGGCTGAACTTGCGTTCTCTTCCTTTGTACTTCTACAGCTTAGTTACTTTTCTTAGTTTAATTTGGTTAAAGACTAAGCAACAAGTTTTGGAAATTCGTACAACCACCATCAATTGTGTAAGGGCTAGGCAACAAAATATTGCATTTAGAAATCAACCCACCTTTTTTTTGTGTTAATTCAGACCTTTCTGTCAATATTATGGCAATACAGGGGATTGGAGGCTGTATTAGCAGTAGAAGCAACAATGTTCACAAGGTTTACCATAAAAATGCTCAAAGAAGGTGCTTTTTCACCATGTTTTCCTTAGAAGGTTACCAACAAAGGTGAAAAGAGATGTCTCAGATGTCTGGGTTTGGAAATTTCTTTGCTTTCTAGACAAACTTACTAGGAAAATTGAAGGCAATTGTAAGGAAAAATAGGTGTCTTGAAGCTGACTATTGGAAGAGAAGCGAATATCTTATCCAAGTATGGGAAGAATACGATTTAGCAAGTTGGATTGCATCTTCTCGGGCCCAAATAATTCTCACAAAGTAAGTTTTTATTTGTACCAAATAAACAGATGTCAACAAATGGATGCCTGCCAGTTGTAGTTGCAATTATCAGCTAAATCCAGTTAATGTTGATCTTAGCTCATTAATTTTTAAATGCAGGGTGGCCTGAACATGTTTGGAGTATCAGGGTGACATTGAAAGGAGAAATTTGGGCATGCTTATAACGACGTTTCTGAGGATACGACGGCTAAGCACCTTCATATCTCTGTTCTACTTTTTGCGGTTGTCGAGTCAATTTAAATGTGTATTTGGTTGAGCAGTTGGCAGTTCTTCAGTCAATTTAAAGGTTGTATTGATTGAGCAATTGATCAGATTTCAACGCTTAACGATCCATATGGCTGTCTTTGAAAATTAAGATGTTTATTCACCGTGTTTTGCTCATTTCTGAAAAGTCAAGTTTTCAAAAGGAAAGAAACTTCCACGGCGTAACGAATCTATCTAGAGATAATTATAGTTTAATTCCTTGGTAGGTATCATGTCCAAAGTTGCGATTGATATAGTCCTACTTTTGCTGATATCTTCCAATACAGATGATGCAAGCACCCTATCCCTAATCAGCAACACAAGCCTTCTTTCTGGCCTCAACTCTCTAGGGTAAATTACAAATAAGGTCCCAATCCATTTTAACTGTAACAAAGAGAGATTTTCTTTAGCCAATAAGTACTTTTGTTCCGATGATTCGGTGCAACCAAGAAACCTAAGATCATGTATAAGTTTCAACTACATGCAAACTCCTCCTAATAAATAGATTAGGTCTCTTTCTGTAATTTGCTCATATTGATAATGATCTCCTGTCATCCGAGTCAGGAAACAAAAGGAAGATCAGACGACGGGATTAACTAAGACGAAGTGAGGTCAGAGCCATTTAATCATTCCCTACCTGTCTCATGCTCTGTTGCAAGCTCGGTGGATGCTTATCTCTCACAGAGCCTGTGTGATATAAGGATACATCCATTTAACACTAAGAAAAATGTTTTACGCAAGCCGTTTTCGATGGCTTATTCGACACCTCCTCCTTTATCGAAAAGAGGGGCTCACAGTTGGCGATAGATGCCACTGTTGGCATTCTCAAATTGGACGGCTGAAGGTACGAGCTTCGAATCAAGCGTCGAATTCCACCTGCGTTAACCGTCGCTCTAATGCAAATGCTTTGAGAAGTTGCAGCTCTCTCATCTGGTGATGGAATCACGACAATTCTCAGTTGCCTCAGGGATGAAATCAACTTCCAATAGATTCCCTAGAATTTGACGTCGACCTTCAGTAGTTAACTGCCAGGCGTGACTTCATGAGTAGGCTAATTGACCTGTAAACCCAAATCAGATTCCATCCAATCACATTACAGCAGTGCGTATGGTCCCGCAACCGCAAGGAAACTCTTCCACCTGTCCCTGTAGTATGATCAACACACACACAAAGCCACATTAAATTAACAAACACACGCAATAATGATTCTCTTGCTTGGTCACAGTCTTGCACCTGCACAACAGTTTACACACATACATGTGGGCGTGTGTTACAAGAACAATGAAAACAGGTGAGTACACACGACAGAAAATTCACAATTTGCGCGAGTCACCCTATCAAACATTCACAGGGATGGAATTAGAAGCACAACTCTATATAGTAATATTACGAGTTTCTAGTTAATGACTTCGTAGTGGATCCGTTTATTTACCGTTCACTAAAACACGTGTATTTGCTCAAGTCAAATTATGTGCCTTCTCTGCCACGGCGATAACAAGAGGACTTCAACTCCAATGTCTCAATCTTATTAAATCTATACTTATCTTGACTCGCTTGGCAATTCTAATTCTTCATTTGAGAACATCGACCGATTAGTAATTTCTTGAGATGATTGCCATCGAAAAATAATAATTAGATATCGCAGATAATTTTCTTTAATTTGTTTAAAAAGAATGGTTTTCTATATATTGGTCTTATTGAGATCCACAGTACTGTCAAGATATCTAATACTTTATTCAAATATATCAACTTTTGGCCACGGTAAGTTAACATGATTGCACGGAGGACCCATCTAATTGTTTATTTGGTTTATTAATCGGATACGAATCACAAACCATGTGGCTTATGATCAGGATGATCACTTGAAAATGGCACAGGATTCCAACACGTTTAGTTTTCGTGTGGACTGAACATTTACCTCGTGGAGGGGAAACTTTCTCCAATGGTGTAGTACCGTACGAACTTAGTGCAGAACTAAGCTTGCGATCGACATTGTTTGATCGCTTACTCAGGGGGGCACATCCTTGACGTTCTACAGGCATATAAGAATAATACCATAGGAGAAATAACTTTTAGTAACGGTTAGAAATCGTTGTCAAAAATAAAAACATCGTCGTCAAAAATAAAAAAATCGTCGCCAAATTATCTTGTGGAAAATTGCATCGTGGTAAGATGTATAAGGAAAACATCCGATCACTTCTTTTTTTCTTTTGGTTTTTATTTTTTTGTTTTTTCTTTTTTTCTTCTCCTTATTATCCATTTGGTTTGGTGCATCATGGTTTGACAAATCTTTCCTTGAGAATGTTTGCTTTGGGTACATGATGACCTTGGGAGAGGAGATGACATACGCTCTTCTGATTCACCATCTAGCACGTCTCCAAAGAATATAATATATATAATACACGAAGGACCCTTCACTATGTTTGACGGCTGTTCTCTTTTGTAACTCTTCTAGTTTGATCGTGCGATTGGCCTTGTTTGTCTCTTTGGCTTTTCGAAGCCTAAATTCTATTTTTTCAGTGAAACAAATTACCTTTTCTCGAAAGAAATCTGAATATGCTGAAACAGTGACTTCATGATTGGTCGGTTTGCACGTAGATATCGTTAGAAGTCCAACTGGGTGCATGGCTAAATATATATATATATATATATATATATATATATATATATATATATATATATATATATATATATATATATATATAGTCAGATTTAGCTGATGGTAATTAGAGGGCTTTGAGCCTTTGTTGGTTCTCCCTGAATGAAGATGGGAGTTATCTTTGAGAAGGTTCCCATGCATGGATTAATACTTCAATGTGAAAGTTTAAAGGTTGGAAAACAAAGCAATTGACTTAAAGTTATTGGTTTGAGAATTTTCAAATTAATAAGATTGGCCTACATATATGTTTCGCTAGTAATCATCATCTCATTAATTTCGGATTATATTCTACTATAATTTCATATTCTGGTGGACATAAAATTTGATACAAGATTGTCCATGAACTACTAGTAAACTGTATGATTTAAAGTAGTATACTACTGCAATGGAACTTTAGAAGGGCCAGATCAATTACGCACATTGCAATTGTGTATTGGTAAGTCCCCATTTCCCATGTGGAGAGGGCATTTCTCATGCATTGGGAATGTTGGAATTAATCCTATTAAGTAGTTCATAAAACTTGAATTAATAATAAATAAGTTTAATTTAATCAATGGATTTAGCTGTATTAAATAAAAGGCCCACATTAATGGATGGTGGAGAGAATAAAATCGGCTATGGTATGAAATTTCAATTCACTAATCCTAAAAGGATAGAGGAACCTCCCAATTTGACTTGTTTTTATTACCAAAAAAATTCCTAAAGGATTTAGGTGCTGTTTCATCATCAAGGAGTCACGTAATCTCAAGAGTTCATTTTATTGCATGTCACACAGAGAGAGAGAGAGAGAGAGAGAGAGAGAGAGAGGCGGGGGGGTAGGGGGGAAGAGGTGTTGATCACTGAATTTAATGTCTTTTAATATAATACGAGAATCGAATCAATCTTATTATATGTGACATGAACGTTATATGCATTTACTATGGTATACTCCAAATATTTGTTTTTGTCAAACTCGACATGTGATTTTAAAATAATTTTCGATTTAAATAAATAAATATTTTAATAATTGATCATAAAAAAAAACGCTTCGACGGAACTTTTTCTCCAACACTATTCCACTAACGAACAACGAAGCAAATAGGACCCGCTATTGGGTCCGCACAAATCCAATGGTGCGTGTGAGTTAGGTACGGGTGGGACATGGGGACAGTAGGAATCAAACTCAAAACTTCCAAAAAAAAAAAAAAAAAAAAAGAGAACTCAAAATATATTTTTGCATTTCTGTTAGTGATATTAATTGGGTCTATTTTCGCAATAGATTCAGAAAAGAATATTTTTTCCACCTTTACTTGAGAACGTTAAATATGTTGATTTTGAAGGTATTTTCATTTACAGCACTAATCGTGAGAAAGAAAGCCAAGAAACTATGAAAACAAGGTTTGATTTGCTTATACGATAGGCCACATTTTGGTAGGATATCCCAAATTTAGAATCAGAATACGATGGGGTTGCGGGCAGATTGCGATGATGGTCTGTGGAGCGAGGAGGGAAGGTCGCAGGAGGGTTGCAGGGATGTCACCACCGCCATCGTCGATATCGCCACCACCATTGAAGTATGAATATAATTTTTAAGTTTAAATCGTTTAATCTTAACGGCAGTTGGGTAATATTCTAGGAATATTCTTTCAAAATTTTAATGAAAATTTAATATTAGGGTATGATCAATATAGTTAACAATATTACGTGGGTATAGATTTAATAATGAAGCATATAGGGGTAAATATGTAATTGATAAAGATTAAAAGCGCGTAGTTATGAAAATTTCAAATTTAATATAGGTACGTAAAAGATGTTAAAATAGATGATTCATTCGGACCACGTTATCCTTGTGTAGAAATGGACCATCTAAACTTTGACATAAAGTTGGTTGCTGCAATCTAAATCGTTTAATCTTCCTCCATGTACGGCATTTTCAAAGCATTTATCGAACTTCACCAATAACTTAATCCAATTTGCATAATATGGAAAGGACAAAATTTCCCCCAAAGAACCACACCGTCCTCACGAAGGATCATTCCACCATCAAGTGCTCCCAGACTTCTTTATATGAATGGCAAAAAGGACAAGAGGGATCTTCCACATACATTCTTTTTCCCACAATTCTCCTAAAACGTAGCACATTAGTTATAGCTTTCCATAAAAATAACTTTACTTTTGGCGCAATATCCTTCATCATCCATATCTCCTTACAGTGCTCAATTTGGTCAATCGACAGACCATCATTAGCTCCTTCCTCCTACAGTAATGCCAAATAAGTAGATTTAACAGAGAAATCCCCCTTCAGACTTGGCTTCTAAATGATCACATCCTCTCCCCCAAGTATGGGTCGCTTTAACCTCCTCTTTGTCAATTCTTCGCGAAAACTGATTGAAAGCAGCACCACATTCCATGACCTATCATCCTCATTCAAAAGTTCAGCTACCTTATCAATCTGCAGCATCTCTTGATCACTGGGGAGCAGGCATACGTCATCACCATCCAGCCAAGGATCTGTCCACACATTAACCTTCTTCCCGTCACCAATCAACCAAAGTACATTCCTAAAAAGAAAATCTTTTATACCAGCCAATGCCTTCATGTAAGGTGAATCTATTGGTTTAGTTATATATTCCCAAAAATTCTCGTTGGAAAAATACCCCCCCCCCCTCCAAAGCCCATTCTCCTCCTTACAGGGCCTCCAACCCATTTTGCTTAAGAAGACTAGGTTAACTAACCTCATGCTTCGAAAGCCCAAACCACCCATCTTCTTTGGTAAACAAAACCTTTTCCAAGCTTTAACATACAAGTACTTCCTATTATCCATTTTCCCCCACCAAAAATCTATCTGCAGATCATCCAACTTGGCACAAAACTTCTTCGAGAAGAGATTAGTGGCCATCAAATGGCATGATTATTTTGCACTTACTTTGCAATGGTGAGAGATTAGTGAGGTGCTATAACCATTTGATGGCCACCGATGCAAAATTATCATAGCACATTTGGAACAAATTTACATTGGTGTAATCTTACTTTGCACTTACTTTACAATGGTGCAAAATAAGATTACAGCAATGCAAAATTAATTTCAAGTGCTTCTTAGGTGATTTTTCACCTAAGGATTTAAGATTTACCCTAAACTTAAACTTAAACTCTAAACACTAAAAACTAAACCCTAAACTCTAAGGTGAAAAGTCACTTTTTAAGTAAAAAATCACTTCTCATAGTTAAAATCATTTTTCATAAATCTAAATCACAAACACTAAATTTTAAATCTTAAATCCAAAACTCATTTGTCAAAATCACTTTACACCAATACAAAATTATCATATCACCTTCAAAATAATTTTATATAGGTAAAAAATTATTTTGCACATTGCATCTATGCAAAATTATCCAAAATAATTTATCATCGATGCAAAGTGATTTATCACCTATGAAAATATAATTTATTATCCATATATTTTAATTCAAAATGATATATTTATTTTTTTCAATGTGATAGAACCTATCACGTAATAAATCTTACATTATTTTATTTCTTTACATTAATTATCAATTATTACGTGAGACCATGTTCACGTCACATTACATCACAAAATACTATCACCTCACAAGTTTCCTACATTTTGCCAGAGTTTAGTTACCCATCTCCGCATGGACAATGTAAAGGAAGGGATGCGGATAAAAGTCCCGATCTTTTTGTTTTTTCCTCGAAAATTTGATTAAGCATGTTTTCCATTCTGCAACAAAGTTAGGTACCTCGGTATCCTAAAACAACAGCATAACCTGAAAACTAATGCATCCTGCTCTTAGGGTAATGCAGCTTAGTATTTATAGATGTTGGGGTTCACTTATGCAGTCTTCCCAACACTCAGGTAGGTGGTCGAGAACCATGGCAACTTTGCTCTATGGACTCGCTGTGTATCAGACGCTAGTACATTTTGGTGATCGGCGACAAGGCTTCCTGCTTTTCCATCAAACTATCGGTTATGCAAGGGTTGGCATCCCCCTTGAGAAGCTCCAGATTGAGACTCAACGCATGCACCAGTACCCCGTTCCCCGACTGTACCATTGCCTAGAATACCAAGTTGTACTAATTTCATAGAAGCTTCAGGTTAAGGACAATTATCACATGACTTGCAATCTTTTCTTTTTTTTTTTTTTTTTGGGAGATGACGTCACTTGCAATCATTAAGTTCAATTTTTATCCGAAAGCAAAAAATTCAACTGATACTTTTTCGTGACAAACACAATTTAAATAGAGTACTGAATGCCAAAGAAGTATACTTGCTGTTTAAAATATGCACTCTTTCCACCTTTCTTTTATATATATATATAGGATCTAAATTGGGGGTGACGGTGGAGAGAGAGGGAGAGAGAGAGAGTGCGATAGGGGAGGCGATCGTGACGGGGTGGGAGAGGAGGGAGAGTACATGAGGAAAGAGAAGGGTGAGGGGTCTCGCCTAGCCGATGAGAAGGGTGGAGATGAGTAGTGTTGGGCTGGCGAGGAGGCTGTGGAGGGTCTCGGTTGCTCGGTGGTGGTGAGGCAAAGGAGGGCAAGTCGAACCTCGCCTGTTCCCCGGAAGTTGCTCATGGGGGAGGTGGTGTGGAAGGGACAGGGAGATGCTTCAAGTGCCTTGGTGCTGTTGGAGGTGTGGTGGCCTCGGATACAGGAGTGTGGGGTGTCACGGTGGCTGTAATCATGGTAGTGAGTGCCTACTGTCACCGCTATCGAAGGGTTTGTCGCAGGCGGAGGTTAAGGTGCCTTTGGACGAAGGGGGTCAGGAGTCTGGGGGGGGGATTGAGAGTGGACTGGTGGGTGAAGTTCTGAAGAGATGGGTGTCTCGGGTGGTAGTGGAGAAGGCATTGGGCGGGGATTTGAAGAGAGAAGGGGTTAGGGTTTTGTGGCTGGATGGAGAGAGGTTCTTGGTCCTCGGCCTCCCTGTCTCGAGGAGGAACTCGTTTTCTTGGAGGTCGTCTCCGAGTTGGGAAGGTGGACATGGTGGCACCCATCCCTGCACGATAGGGCGGCTTCAGAGCACCCACCGGAGTGGCTGTTGCTTGAGGTGGCCATTGTGGGGATTCCGTGGTGGTTGAGGTCAGTGGAGGTAGTGGAGGCAGTCGTATCCCCATTTGCTCGTCTCAAGAGCTGCAAGACGATCGGCCTATCCGAAGGTTCGGTGGTGGCGCTGATCGAGATGAAGATCGAAATGGCGATGATGGAGAAGATCGTGCTGTAGCTGGGAGGCTCGTCTTGGGTGGTGTCCTGTTCTCCTCGTGGAGAACATCGAGGTGCCTCGTCGATGGTTGGAGTTGCTGTTCCAATGTGGAGGAAGGTGAGGCGACATCCGACGATGGTGTGGAGGAGATGATTAGTTGATGACGTGGATATGATCCTAGAGAGATCCACGTGGATCTCATGCAAGGAGCTAGCGCTATTCGAGATTAACATGCTCCGGAAGATCTCGGGAGCGGAAGAGGCAGGAGGCGACTTTGATGGAGTGCGATCTCCTAAGGAGAAAGTGGAGGCGATTTTAAAACCATCCATGTGAGAAGCACGTGCGAAGGAGCACCAAGGCAGGACGACTGCAGACCCGAATCTGATTGCGAGATCTGAGCGAGCTCTTCCAATGGACTCAGGTTGTGCGGGGCCTGAGGTTCGCTTCCCTCTTGGGGTCTCTCGAGGAGAGGGGACCCTCCGCCCTTTCGACCTCGCATTCGAGGTTGACGGAAGGAAGACTGGAGTGCGGTGGAGCGGCGAAAGGAGAGCGGCCCCCAGCCAACGACGAAGCATCTCCCTTGTTGAGGGCGGTTGGTCGAGAGGCGGTGATGGCGATGTTAGTTCAACCACTCATATATAATATTTTGATGATTTTACAAAATGAAGAAAAAGAGATAAAACATAAGCATAGTATATTTTTCTCTGTAATAACACAATTGTAGGTTTCATGGAGTTTTCCAAGTTGGAGGATTAAAAGCATGAAGACTAGGTAGCATGAGTACTATTATAGGTCATAGGCTTTTTTATGTAAACTTTCAAAGTTTGTAATCTTTATTTTATTTGAGTCTAAAGATGTTGTAAAGAGTTCCCAAACATAACTTACAAATACCTAACTTAGGCTCTTTAAACTTAGGATAAATTAGAAACAAAAACCTAACATTAAGACTCAAATCAGAAGTCCATAACAACTATCAAACGTCTGATTTTCAACTTTAAGATATCTGACAAGTGTTTCAGACGTCTAATTATCTATAACTTTGCCTTTAGTTTCTGACTTCATAAACATCAGTCGAAGCAACTTTCCATCAAACGTTCACAGCCTCATCCAGACGTCTAATAGTTTGCCTAGACGTCCTTAAAACAACCGCTAGACTCAAGCACCCATCTTCCTTTTGAAAATAACAGGCAAAATACATTTTTGGATGTCTGGACATATCTCCAGACGTCTGCCTTTGGACCATTACTCATTTATTTCTGTGCGAATCTCATTAGGAACCAAAGATCTACTGTCAGATTTCCAAGACAAGTCCTTTTTAGGTTTCCAGACGTCTAAGGAATCCTATAGACGTCCATACTGACGTCTATTTCTTGAAATCTAGAATCCTGTTTGGATCTGGTCAAAATAGGAATAAATCCACGCATAATTAGACGTCCAATATCTTTATCAGACGTTTTATGTGAAAATATCAGACGTCCCTGTTTCGATCCAATGAAACCAGCAAAGCCTGGCTAATAGTATCAGACAACCATAGTTGTAATCAGACGTCTGATATTACTGTTAGACTCGTCATTACCCTGATTTGTGGTGGATTTCATCCCAATCTCTTGGGATTTGCCTCCAACGGCTAGGAGACCTCTCTTAAGCATTCTTGAAAGTTTCAAACTTACCTATAAATAGACTATAATCCCTCTTAGGCAAAATATACCTCTTGAGATTCAATTTCCTTAGAAAATCACTTGCTCATTACTCTTAGCTTCCTCTTGCCCTTATGCTGTGACAATACTTTGATTAAAGGGCAAACCCACACTCCTGGTGCACTTCGTTCTACAAATTCTCAAGGAGTTCTCTTTATGCTTAATAGATAAGGAAGTAATCAAATTATTGGGGTGCTCTATAGGTGCTGCTTAATTCTTACTTTTGTACTTTGGGTATCCGGCCTGTTGGGTCCCCGTCTCTTCATTGTGAAGGGAGAAACTTTTGTTTAGGGATCGGAGGTGGGACTTGTAATTGAGGTACACTACTCTCGTTTAAGTAGTGTGGTTAGTGGATTGATCACTTTGTGATAAAAAATCCTAAGTCAAGGGATTGGCTTAGGTGGTGGTTTTCACCTGTCTTGGGTTTCCACCTAAAATTCTGGTGCCTCTTTTTGTGATTGAATTTTTTTTGTCTTACAATATTTTATAAATTCACTATTCACCCCCCCTCTAGTGCAATTTCAGGCCACGAGCACGGTTTTGATGACATTAGGAGGGCTTTCGGTCGCCCTCTGATCGGCGAGGTGGAGGTTGTGCTCCCACGTGGGGCGGACGAGTTTCCTAAGGATCATCTTGATGGTTCTTCGCAAATGCAATGGTTGAGTGGCATCCCCTCAACGTTCAGCAACTGGGCGGAGATCCCTTTGATCCGATGGAGACCACGTATGGTGCGCGGTGGCCGAGGTGGCAACCTTCGCCATAGGAGGAGGTGGAGATTTCATGGAGGTCAAAGGCCAAGGGTGGTGGTGGATGGCTGTGGAAAGACATCGTAGATTTCGCAACAGATGGTGGTGTTGGATCGTGATGATGGGGAGGTGCGTAGGACTACGAAGGCATGTGGCTTCCAAAAGACTATGAAGGTGGCCCCTAGCTGTAGGAGATGAATGGGGTGTTTACGTGGAAGGTGCGAGGTCTCAATGATCCTTCGAGGACGACGTCGCTGAGGCAGTATATTCGGAGTTGGAGAGCGGACGTCATGCTGTTGCAAGAAACAAAATTACCCGAATGTGATGTTTAGATTTGGAAGGAGATTGGGGGCTCTTGGATGGAGGGGTTTCGATTCCTTGGTGCGACTGGTTGCTCAGGAGGACAAATCCTCGGATGGAGGGAAGACATTTTCTCCCTGGAAGATTACTATTGCAACGAGCATGTCATTTCAGTAGGACTAGTTACAAAGGTGGGGGGTTGTCAAGATGACTATCACAGGGATGTATGGTCCATCAGATGCCCAGGTGAGAGGAGTAATGTGGGAGGAACTCACGATTGTAGCTGCGGAGTGCCATGGAAGTCCTTTGTTGCTTGGAGGGGACTTCAACATCACCTTATAGATGGAGGACAGGCTTGGAGGGCGACGAAGACAAGATCTTGGGTCAGATCTTTTTGTGGATTTTGTTGCTACTCATGGCTTCGTGGATTGAACTCCGACATCCTGTGCTTACACTTGGAGGAATAACATTGGTCAGATGTCTAGGATTGACAAATTTCTCTCCAACGTGGAGTTGGTAGAGGCTTTCCCTATGGGGGATGTGTCTACTTTAGAGAGACCTTTCTCGGACCATATGCCCCTTATGTGGTGGCCAAATGAGGGGACACATTTTGACACCTACTTAAAATTTGACAGATCTTGACTTTTAGAGGAAGGGTTCCCGAGTATGGTGGAGGAGAAGTAGAATTCCATAGGGGTGGAGGGATCGGCCGCGTGTTGCTTGACGAAGAAACTGAATGTGCTGCGAGACCACTTGAGGGCGTACAGGAGAGAGATTAAGGTGTCCAGGAGGGGCAAGAAGGAAAAGGCATTGGTAAAGATTACCAGGATTGATAGTCAGGAGGACCAAGCCCCTATTTCGACAGAAGATAGGGAGCTCGGGGCGAGGGTGATACGGGTGGTGTAGGACAAGAAGGCAGAGGTGGAGTGGAAGACGAAATCAAGGCAGAGATGGTTGAAGGAAGGCGACTTCAATACCAGGTTCTTCCACTAAATGGCCTTTGCAAGGAGGAGGAGAAACTGGATAGAGAAGATGCTAATACATGGTGAGACCTTCTTAGGTAGGGAGGAGGTGGGACAAGCTGTGGTAGATTACTTTAGAGAGTTCACTGGGAGGTGTGTAAGGGGATGCTGGAGATGGAGAGGGGGGATGTGCAGTGTGTCATGGAGGCTCAGGCGATGGGACTCATAACTGGCTTCTCAAAGGACAAGTTGAGATAAGCTGTCTGGAGCCTGGATGCGAAGGGGTGTCCTGGCCCAGATGGTTTCCCTGTTTCCTTCTTCAGAGGCTTTTGGCCCCTAGTGGGGGCGGATGTGATGCAGATGATGGAGGAGCTCGTAGCTGGGAATAGAGGTTTAAATAAGCTGAATAGATACTACTTGTTTTTGCTACCTAAGAAAGAAGGGGTGGAAGCGATCCAGAATTTCAGACCGATTGAGTTGTCAAATGCCATGTACCTTATTGTTGCTAAGGTCCTGGCCAACAGGCTCAAGGACCTTCTTGGAGACTTGGTCTCCCTTGTTCAGATGACCTTCATTACATGGAGAGGAATCCTGGATGGTTTTGTAGTTTCCTTGGAGGCGTTGGTCACTTGGAGGAGGGAGAAGTAGGCTTTTCTATGGAAAGTTGACTTCAGCAAGACGTACGACTCAGTGCAATGGAATTTTTTGTGGGCTTCCTTGTTGAGGAGGGGTTTTCCCGTGGTTTGGATTGATTGGATGAAGAGGTATGTGATGACGACATCTTTCTTAATTCTGATCAATGGGAATCCAGTAGGAGGATGAGTACAACTTAGGAGGAGGGTCAGACAAGGTTGCCCTCTTGCACTTATGCTGTCTGTGCTTGTAGTAGTTGCTCTGGCGTGGGCAGTGCATAGGGCCTGTGCTAGGGGTCAGATTAGAAGCTTTATGATTTGTGAGGACAAGGAGACAATAATCCTGCAATATGCTGATAATAGCTTATTTTTGGACAAGGGAACGTATCTGGAGGCTAGAAGGATGAGAACCCTTCTGGAGCTTTTTGATGAGGTGTTAAGGCTGCATATTAATTATCAAAAATCAACCTTTGTCCTATTTAGTTTGTCGGTAACAGAGATGGAGAGGGTGTGTGGTGCTTTGGTGATAGAGTTGGGCTCTTTGCCATTGGTATATCTAGGCCTTCTTCTATAAAATAGACACCTCAAGTTACAGGATTGGATTCTTTTGCTGGAGAAGATGGAGGGAAGATTGGCAGGGTGGTCTTCCACACTCTTATTCAGAGGTGGGAGGCTAACCCTAATAAAGGCGATTTTGGCATCCATACCATCATATTTCCTCTCGATTTTCAGATTACCATGCCAGATTGAGAAGATCTTGGGGTTGATGAGGGATTTCTTCTTGGCTAATGTAGGATTGACAGGAAGGAGGGCGAGATTGGTGGCCTAGGGGGTGTGTAGATGGGTTCAAGAAGGCGGTCTAGGGGTTAGGGATGTGAATAAGGTGAACGTCAGCTTCCTTACGAAGTGGATTGCTAGGTTAGTGGGGTAGAAACAAGAGTTTTTTTGTGATGTTATGTGACGTTGCTACGATCCTTTCCTTTCATGAGGGCCATTGGATTCCCCTCCTAGAGCCTTCCACTTTCTTAGGGGCTTGATGGCGATGGCAGTGAAGGTGTGCGATTTCTTCTCCCCTATGTTGGGGAAGGGGGATGGTTTTCATTTCTAGCAGGACAATTGGTAGGGGGTAGCTCTACCCTCGACGACAGGTTTCCCTGCCTTTTAGGGTTGTTGTGGACACATCGACCACGGTGGGAAGTTGGGATGGAGCTTGCTGTCCAACTTTACGGGGGGGGCCTTTCCGATCAGAAATGCGATGAGTTTCAAAGGTTGTTGCAGGAGTTGGAAGGTTGGACATCGAAGGAAGGTTTTGATGCTTTTTCCTAGGAGGAAGGAGATTTCTTGGTGGCAAAGGCCTTTCGCAGATTGGGGAGTGGCATGATCAGCTCAGACATTGATCTCTTGCGGGATTACAGATTACTTTGGATGGTAGAGTGCCCGTTGAAGGTGAAGATCTTCACTTGGTTGGTAAGGATGGGGAGAATTATGACGAAGCGATGAAGAGCAAGATGGATCCAATCGAATGACTTGACATGTCCCCTTTGTGATGGAGTTGATGAAGACATCTAACACCTCTTCTTTTGGTGTCCATTTGTGATGCAGGTTTGACAAAAGATGCGGATCAACTGGATCACCCATCGAGATGCGGTTAGCTCCTGACCTTTGTTCCGCAAAAGAAATGCCCATGATAGAGAGATCACCTTTAGACCCAAGAAGGATAGGGCCAAGGTTTTGGTGGTCCTGTGAGGTTTTTGACCTGGGAGAAATGAAGTGATTTTGTTAGGAGAGATCATATGTTGAGAACTTTATTTCTTCCATTTATTCCTAGGTGATATTTTGCGGAACTTTTTTTGTAATATCCGATGTAAATCAATTTTTTAAAATATAATGATTTTAAATAATTTATCATTCAAATAACAATCCTTTGGTTTTTCAATACGCACACAGTGATATCGTTGTTGGTTCTCTGTACCCTTCAATGTGGATATGCACAGTTCATATTTTACAAAAAGGTGAGGAGCATGGGCTTGTTACTTAGGTTTTTTAACAAAACGGTACCCCTCCATGTTTATGCACCTCCGAGAAAGAAAAGGAAAGAGAACAAGGCTGATTGTAACAAATCAGCAGTAATGCTGTCTGCATCAAAGAGCAATTGGTGAATTCTGATAGATACATTAACCTTAACCATTTACCAATCTGATACTAACCGAGCTCATATCTGCTGACCGAGGTGAGAGGTTCTTCACACAAATTCAAGGACATGACTTGACGTTTCATGCTTTAGCAACCTTAGTTGATAAATGCCCCGGATTTTAGTGGGAACAAGGTCAACACCTGTATCAACATTTCAAAAAGGGATTTGTGTCTCAGTTAGCAAATAAGTCTGCATGTATCTATTGTTCAGATGCAACTGAACCCGCAACTCCGCAAAGCGATCAGAGGGAAGTCAAGATTGGTTGTGATTCTTGAATGGGTCATGCTAAAGCCACAAGCTTCAGAAGATACAGGTCAAAGGACAAGTTGCATGGTATACTCTCTGTAATCTTTGCAGTTAGGAAGAGATGTTCTAAGCATTGTCGATGACTGAGTTTCTCCATGAAGACCGCCTACTTCAGTTATACCACCATTAATTCTGTTTTTCTTTATCTCTGTAGAAGTCAATGTCTGAAAAACTGCATCAACAGAATCTCTGCCTGTGCTCCTTTTGCTACCGCAAGTACACCGTGAATTGGACACTTCTACGATAAAACTTGATCATTCTGATAAATTCATGCTGATATATTATTGAAATACGCTCTTATTTCTTCCATAGTTTCGGTTCTTCTGTAACAAATCATGGTCTTTCTGTTTAAGGTTCCCATTTTAGAGTCTTTCTGTAGTATGAATAATGGGAATAGTTACCAGAGCAAACCAAGATCTGCACTGAGCGAATAAAGCTGCATTCAACCTTATCACAATTGCAATTGATATCATCTCTTTATCAAAATATTCGTATCAACTCTTTCAAAAATATTTGTCATACCAAATCAAATGATACCATAGAAATCTACTCAACTAAGCCTGATTTCGGAGGTGATCCAAAAATCATTTTCTTTTGACAAGGATCTGAAACTCAAACTATTATAACTTTTATCTAGGATTCTATAAAAAAATCCCAAGAGAATTCAAACGTTGGACTATGGCTGGAAGAAACAATGCAGCTACCGGTCTCTACAAATTGGCAACAAAGCTTCTCTGGAGTGGAAAAGGGACATTGTGCCCTTCCTAATACAGAGGACCTCTAATCTCTCCTGTCCACAATCAGTGGCTTCCATTCCCTTCCCTCCCCCCCCCCCCCCACAATTACTCCAACATGATTACTCAATTTTGCGTTTTTAGCATTAGCCATGAATAGCTCAAGATTAGTGAAAATGAAAAATTGCTTATCAGGCTTGCATTTTAGCAAAGAGAAAAAGAATGAATTCATATTCACATAACTACTTTCAGACATATAACTTAATCTTCATTTATGCTTCTCTTACAGCTCTTTACGAAGACATAAACATGCCTCTTACAACAATTTATTGCCCATGGGATTTGTCTTCCTCCAACAACAACTGAATAATGGATCTCAGTACTTCATCCTTGACAACTATTGCTATCTGAAAAATAAATGTTTACGTGTACAACTTTTGATTGATGGTACTTTCAAAAATAAGAAAATTTTGAGTAAAAAAAATGAAAACAACTTTGAGTGAAAAAAAGAAGAAATTTTGAGTAGGAAATACGACAAGATATGCATTCTCAGTACTTCATCCTTGACAACTATTGCTATCTAAAAAATAAATGTTTACATGTACAACTTTTGATTGATGGTACTAATTCAAAAAAAAGAAGACAATTTTGAGTAAAAAAAATGAAGACAACTTTGAGTGAAAAAAAGAAGACATTTTTGAGTAGGAAATACGACAAGATATGCATGGAGTCACTATAGGCGTCAGTCTGGACATGAAGATTGGGTGGGCTTATTTGGTTCATTTGTTTACGGAATGCTGAGGGTGACTAAATAAGAGAAAGCATAGACAATTAGTTTAAAATGGATGAAATGATTCAACTTCATATTGAAATTCTATGACTCCCTTACATTGAGAGAGATCAAAAAAGGTGAAAGTACATAGATGTCCCTTGAGGAGCAAACCCTATAACCGTTCAATAATACACATGAATTAAATAAAGATTTGCCTAGAGGCTTGGTGAAAATATCAGTAATCTACTCATTAGATGTGACTGGAGTGATATATAGCAATCTCTTTTGAATGATGGCGCTGGTATAGTGGCAATCAACCTCAACATGTTTCGTCCTCTCGTGAAATGCTGGGTTGTTAGCAACGAAGGTGGTTGCCCTGTTATCACATCTTATCACTATTGGGCTAGAAAACTGTATCTACAAGTCGGTAAGCAGGGACCTAATCCATATCATCTCTACAGTCGTCTAAGCTATGACTCTGTACTCAGACTCAGCACTGGATCTCGCAACTGTACCTTGTTTTTTGCTCCTCCAAGTAATCAAACTCAGTGCTAAAAAGGTGCAGAACTCAGTAATAGATTTGTGGTCCACATGACATATGGCGTAGTTCACATCAGAGTAGTCAACCACGATCATAAAAAATCCCTTGGAGAAGAGAAGACCCTTCTCTGGAGCCTTCTTAATGTATCTAAACACCATCAATGCTGCATCCCAGTGCTAACATGTTGGCTTGGCCATGAATTAGCTCAGTCTCCCCACTACAAAGGAGACATCTGGCTTCGTGATAGTGAGGGAAAGTAGTTTGCCTGCAAGTTTCCTGCACTGTCTGCTGTCTACCAACTGTGCCTCCTCATCGTAGAGTGGCATCTTGGGGTTCATAGGAATATCAGCCTCCTTGGCTCCAAGCATACCAACCTCCTGCAAGATGACCAAGGCATACTCCCTTTGGGACAAGACCACACCCTTTTCACTGCGAGCAATTTCCATACCTAAAGAATATCACAGAGCTCCCAAGTCCTTCATGACAAACTACTCTGTTAGAATGCGCTTAATCTTAGCAACACCCTACCCATTATTCCCTTTGACAATAAGGTTGTCAACATAAACAAGAAGTATTACAGTACCTCGTCCAGTCCTCCTGACAAAGAGAGAAAAATCGACTGTCGATCTCTTGAATCCAGCTCTCTACGACCTGTGACAACCTCTGAAACCAAGTTCTGGGGCTCTGCTTAAGGCCATAAATGGCCTTTTGTAGTCGGTTGAGCCTCAAAACCAGGTGGCTACTGCATGTAGACTTCCTCTTGGAGATCACCATAGAGAAAGGCATTCTTCACATCCAACTGATGTACAGGCCAATCTAACTAAACTACCACTGCGACCAACACCTGTACAGTAGGAAGTCTGGCAATTGCTGAAAAGGTGTCAAAAAGTCCACTCCATAGGTTTAAGTGAACCCCTTTGCCACGAGGCGTGCTTTGTGTCTAGCTACACCGCCATCTGGGTTGAACTTCACAGTGAATACCCATCTTCAACCAACAAGTGTAGCACCATCAAGAAGTGGAGTAAGCTCCTAGGTCCCATGACCCCTAAGAGCAGCCATCTCATCCTCCATGGCTGCCTATCATTTTGGATTAAGCATGGCCTCACGATGAGTAGCTGAAATATAAGTAGCAGCTAATGCCTGAGTGAATCTAGCAAACTCAGGAGCTAAGTCGTCAGTAGTAAGCGCCCTAGCCATAGTGTAAGTAGTGCATGCCCATGGTCGCTTTGAAATGGCTATCGTAAGATCAAGATCATCACCTGTCACATCATCTATCCTGTCCCTATGATCAACACATGGCAAATACGCGTTAGTGTCTAAAGGACTCACTTGAGAAGCCGATGATGAAGGCAAGGGTAGGGGTCCCTGATATGAAGTATGGGAGTGGACATATGTCTAAAGTGGCTTAGTCAGACGAGGAAAGGAATGTGTAGCAGGAGGTGGTGGTGGTGGCATGGTAGGGACAAAAACCTCAAGAAAACTCTCGAAGCGAATGGGAGTAAATGGCATAGGCGTCATGTCACCCTCAAGAGGCATCTCAGCAGCAGACGTAGAAAAACAGGGTATTACCTCATGAAAGGTAACATCCGTTGAAACAAAATGCCGAGAAGTAATTAGATTAAAACACTGATATCCTTTTTGCGTCTAAGTTTACCTAAGGAAAACACACTTAACTGCTCTCGATGCTAGTTTATCTCGATCGAATCCCAATAGGTGAATAAAGGCAACACAACCAAAAGTCCGAGGGGTGACGTGCAACAAGGGGCGATCAGGATACATAACCTGCAATGGAATCCATTTATGTAGAGCAGCATTAGACATCCTATTGATCAAGAAACGTGCAGTCAAAACAACATCACCCTAGCAGAGGAAAGGGATTGAATGATGAACCGACAAAATACAAGCAACATAAAAAATATGTCGATTCCTCTCAGCAACACCATTTTGCTAAGATATATGAGGACATGTGGTCTCATGGATAATGCCACAACTAGAAAAGAAAGTGCATAAACACGTAGAACAAAACTCCAAGACATTATCAGATTGAAAATGCTTCATTAAACAAGAATATTAAGTTTTTATTTCTTTAATAAAATGTTCAATGATTTGTCTCACATTGGACTTTTTCTTTATAAGAAATATCCAGGAAATACGAGCAAAATCATCAATTAAAATAAGATAATATCTATTTCCAAGTCGATCAGGAGTACGACTGGAACCCAAGCATCCATATGAATCAAATCAATAGTAGCAATAGATGAAACAGAAATAGAACTGGGAAAACTAGACCTGTGGTGCTTGTCCAGCTAACAAGCATCACAGGTGAGAGCAGTAGTGGAGGGTATATGCGGCAAAACATATCTGAGACGATCAAGAGGCAAGTGGCCAAGGCGGTGATGCCACTGGTGAGGAGATCCAGCAGAAGCAAGGCCTTGGGTAGCAGAAGCAGCAACAACATCGTGGCTCAAACGATACACCCCCTGTTCCTCACGTCCTCCACTAATCGTCTTCCTAGTGAACTTGTCTTGCAAGACACAAGAAGATGCCTCAAAATAGCTCAACAATTTAGGTCTCTAATAATCATGCTAACCGACAGTAAACTCAAAGGAAAATCAGGCACATAAAAGACATCTGTTAGTCTCAAAGTGGGAGATAAGGACATATCTCCCTTGCCAACAAGTGACGAATGTCTCCCATTTGCCACCTATACAGTTCTGTCTGGTATAACTAGTGTTGAGAGAACGAACCACTGTCGCCACATAGGTGCTGTAACGCACCAGAATCAATCAACTAATCATCAAATGATAAGAGTGACGACATACCAGTTGCATGTGCCTCATAAGAGGTGGCAATAGCTGTAGTGTTTGGAGACTAAGAAGCCTAAGTCAACTGAGCGATTTGTTGCCGCAAGGTCTCAATCTTTGTGCTCAGAGAACTAACATCAGGACTGAGGAGAACTCTATCTGTAATCTCAACTGCTTGATTGGCCACAAGTGGCCTGCCATGCTTTTGCTAGCATGTAGCCTTAGAGTGACCAAGTCTGCCACAGTAGGTACACGGAGTCCTAATGCATGTACCAAAAAAGCGTTCATGTCCACGACCACGTACAGGAGAGGGAGCACCCCTGCCATGTCCAGGGATCGCAGCCAGTGCGGACATCTGAACACTAGAGTCAGAAGTAGGAGTGCGCACAACTACTCTGCTAAGTCTGCTATAAGCTTCCTCTAGGATAGGAAGCTTAAGGGCAGTGAGAATCTGATCTTTGGCAGCTGCATACTCAGGTCCAAGGCTTGACAAGAAAAGGAAGACTACCGTATCCTAAAGCTCCGCCAGGACTCACAGGTACACCTCGGTAGAGAGGAGTGATGCCTCTTCAGCATTCCCTTCATAAGGGAGTAGTACTATGGCAGCGTGCGTCCTTTCTGACGCAAGTAGACGAGGTCATAAAAGACTTTGAGACACCCATGTAGAGTTCATGGCATGTGTCATGCAAAGACTTCCACATCTCCTTCGCTGTGGTGTAATACATAATCTCATCCCCTAATCGGGGAATAACTGTCTGCATAAGCCATGCACAGACCATGGCGTTGCCGTTGTCCCAGTTGGCATTTACGCCAATCTTGTCTGTGAGCTCCGGATCCGTAAGAATGTGGCTCTTCTTATGACCCCTGATAGTCATAAGGAAAGTCTGGGACCACCGCAGGTAGTTGGTCTCATCTAGCTTGATGATAGGACCAAAAAACAGATTCTTTAAGTACCCTGGTGTGTGAAAGAGTACCCAATGTCACCTTGAACTGAGCATCTAAAGCCATCTTCGCAATTTGGAAGCCTCAATCAGCCTTCTATATCTAAGAAACCATCAAAAAATCTGAATTTGGATATATGCAGATCTACATCTTCGTGGAAGACCCCCTTGGACGAACTTCGGCCTCGCCCAGGTGCAGGGAAGAACCCTTAAGATGGCCCCAAGGGGATCTAGGGGTCTCTCTCCCAATGAAACCGATCATAGCTAACCCACGAGCACCGCACTGATCAGATTTAACCGGCTGAGCATCGCCGCATGGTTAGATTCGACCAACTATGCGTCGCCAAATGTAGAGAGGGCACTACTGCGCTCAAATCAAGCTCACAAGCACTGCCGCACGTGCTCAAATCAGGTCCACGAGCACCATTGCATGTTGTGCTGTGCTCAGATCTGGTCCATGAGCACCGCTGCATGCATTGAAAGTGCTACTGCACTCAGATCGGACCTGCTGAGCGTTGCAGCAATAGCTGAGATGGCTACTGTGCATGTGCACTGCCGTGCACGGCCATTAGGAGCGTCGCTGGACGAGATCTGACGCTGCTGCCACTGGGAGAGAGGGAGAGGGTGTGGGTGTAGGCTTTGGAGGCCTTGGGGGTAGAATATTGAGAGTCACAATCTAGGACCGGTGCTCTGATATCAAATTGGATGAAATGATTCAACTTAATGAAACCATAGAGAGAGACCAATAAAGGTAAAAGTACATAGATGCCCTTGAGGAGCAAACCCCATAACCGTACAATAAAATAAAACACATGCTACCAATTTAAAATGAAATACCATGTATTCAGGTTGATGAATAAACAAAGCTTTATAAATCATTCTAAAAAAATTATGAGGTTGTAAACAAGATTCAAGCTAATAAACATAAGGAGATTCAATTCAATAGTCCATGTCTTGAAAATAATGAGAATTACTTACTAGTAACACATTACAATGCACAAATGTACTTTAACACATAAGTTCATGTGCTCCCTCTGAATTAAATTGGACTAATGATATTTATACATGAATATGCAATGTTTCAATTTTGAACTAAATATCAACGATAATATTTGAATATTTTAGTTCTAAATTAAATATCGTCAGTGATTTTTGAATATCGGTGTAATATAACAAATATCACCAGTGATATTCACCTTTTAAAGGGTGCATGAACTATTACATTTTTAAATCGTCATCCTATTACAATAAGTACAAATATACGTTAACACGAAAGTCCATGCAAAAGGTCATGTGCTCCCCTTGAACTACATTGCATCAGTGATATTTAGGCATTAACAGATGATATTTAAGTTTTGAACTAAATTGCACCAATGATATTTTAGTTCTCACCGGTGATATTTGAAATATCACGTATGATATTTGAATATTTTAGTTTTGAATCAAATATCAGCAGGGCAATATAACGAAAATCAATTTGATATCCATTTTAAAGGATGCA
The DNA here is from genome assembly GCA_037157565.1 of Thalassia testudinum. NCBI lineage: Eukaryota > Viridiplantae > Streptophyta > Magnoliopsida > Alismatales > Hydrocharitaceae > Thalassia > Thalassia testudinum. The sequence continues at coordinate 31,432,823 of JAZHRO010000054.1, read as the reverse complement.
CAAACTTTTGCGTGAACTATTATGTTTCTAAATAGTAATCCTTGTAATAAGTCAAACAATGGTGGTATCTAGAATGACTTTATCATTAAGTAATATTAATCTTTTTTTTTAAAGGGCCTATTTGTAAATTAATATATTTAATTAATTCCCTAGATGTGGTTTTTCTCTTCTTCAAGCAACTGAATATCTCATTAATGATAATGAATCTCAATTACTGCTTAGTTATGGTATTATTGTCAAGCTGAAGGTACCTCTGGCTTTCTAATCAACTCTTTCAGAACAACCTGAAGTCTCAAACGAAGTTCCTTGAACAGAACTGCAATTGGGGCAGGTGCTGTCAGTTTTAGCCAACCATCTACAATAACAGTTCCCACCTACATAGAAAAGAATGCTATCAGCAGAAGCTTGAAGATTAAAATAAAAAAGTTCCTGGAATTGTTTTGGTTTTCTTTAGGACGAAGTCCTAAGAAAAGTGAAAATGAACTATTACAATTAGGTGGATAGAATTGATTTGCTTTTATACAAACAACAATCAAGCATTTTTCCATATTACGTGCATAGAGTTGATTTAGTTGCAAACAAGTAGTTTAATTATAAATTTTCAGGATTTGATGAGGTTGACAGCTTGAGCTGAAAAGGTTGATGATAAATTAGAAAGGATTGTGGGTCTAGCTGCTTATAAAATAGGTTGGCTGTATCTTTGTCAACCTGATCTTATTATAGGAGACATGTGAGGAATACCAGATTGCCAGATCTCTAGTCATGTTAGTGACTCCAGAACCACTTTGCTTATATGGGAAGGATGCTACCATGTGCTAATTTGGCGTAAGAAAGGTGACAGGAGACTGGATTAGCTGTTAGGACAAATTGCCTACTCGTACCAGTAAATGAGCAGCAACTGCCAGAAGTCTAATGAAAAACCTGGTGGCTGGCTTAGCAGCTTGTCACTGGCCCACAATGTGGAATCAGGTTAGAAATGCTAGATGAGATTGCATAGTCATTGATATCTTGCTCTGATCAGCCTTGATCAGTGATTTCCATTTACAGAAGTGACACCTGGATACCTTAACATCACAGACATTTTCTTTTCAAAGAATACTGGAAACCTAAGCCATGTTGAATAGTTGTGTTGTGGCTAGACGTTTAATTTGTTACAACCTGAATCAAGTTGACTTGCAGTTAACCAAGTTTAATGTGGGCAAAAGGGTTTGGTGATATGTGTATCTTTGATTCCTAGTAGAGAAACAAGCACACAAGAACACATGAATTACGTGGAAACTCTACATTAAAGGGAAAAACCATGATAACAACAAGCCTTAGCTTCCATTGACAGCTAGCTATAACTGTCGTCATTGAGACAAAAAGGACTTGAGGGAGGGGTGGGGGTGAGTACATAAAGTAGAGACATGGGTTTTAAATTGATCCATACTTGAGATCCATTTACACAATAAACTATATCACAACACTCCCTTCAAGTTGGATATAGAGGTCAAACATGCTCAACTCACTAACAAGTTCTCCAGAAATGTGAGAAATGGAGATGCTTTTTATAGAAATCCACTGCTTGACCATCAATCTTAATTGATATATTTATTATTTCTTTTAAGGGGAGGTGAATGTTGTAGTTGGGTAATTGGATAACCCCCCAGACTTTGATCATCAGCTTGTGGAGACATTTTGGTGATCATCAGCCTTTTATGTATGGCAGACAAAGATTACTAGAGTCACTCTTCTCATGAAGTGTCAATCCAACTTCACATGCTTAATTAGATCATAAACAAGTTTATTAATGAGATTAACATCAAACTTATTGCAATATACCATCACTGAAATTTTGGGCTGAAGTCCCACATTAGACAAAAGGATCTTCAGTTATAGTATCTTTGTAACCACCAATTGTATAACACGGTGTTCAGTCTCAACACTAGATCTTGCCACCACATTGTATTTCTTACTCCAGATAATGAGGTTTTCTCCAATATAAAAGCAGAAATCAGAAGGTGAGCATCAGTCATCACTTGAACTAACCAATCTACATCAGTGTATCCTTTGCTTCTTAGAGCAGCTCCATTAGTGTATGTTGACCTTGGTGCAATTCGAAAGAGTGGAGGCTCTTCCACGTGAGGGAATTAGGCAGCAGCAGGTGCTGTCAGCAGCCCCTGTTCTGCAACAGAGAGGAGAAAGAGGCTGCAGCTGGTGGTCTCGAAGGAGAGATGGAGAGAGAGGGAGTTGATGTGTTGGAAGAATTATTGCATTAACTATAGAATAGAAGGAATGCAAAGGCTCTCTTTTATAGAGTGAGAACATATCACAATCCTCTAAAACAAGTATCAAACTAAATCCTAATTAAATCATATCCCTTATTTTAGAAAGAACAAATCCTCCAAAACAAACTTTCTAAAAACCAAATCTACCAAACTATGGACCACCAAACTTGGACTACAAGGCATATCAAAAATCCCATGGGCTGACGCTCCTTTGGTTGTTTTCTAGACTGCCACATGGCATAATAGGGTTGCCACCTAGCAATGCCACGTGGCACATTTATTCTTCATACTCCCCCTTAAGTTGAGGCTGGGATGACGATGACTTGCTGAACTTGACTCGGTGATGATGCAGCCAAACACTCCATCTTCTCTTGATGCACATCCTCTTGCCACCTCTGTAATCATTGCCTTTCTTGGCAACCTATGAAGTCATGGCTATTGGAGCAACCATCTTGTCTTTGTATAAGTTGAACTCTCTTCTCCAACTTCTTCCTGGTTACATCTTTCGTCTCAAGAGCTTTGTCAAGTAGCATGAATCTCTGAATCTGTCATTGCTTCATTCTAGCAGGTTGAGAGGAGTCTCTGTGCCTCTTTTTTTACACCTGAGAGCCACACACTTGAACTTAGCATTCCCCGATGTGCTAGAGGTTCCACACGCCCCTTAATCCGAGTCGATGCCATTACTCCTACACCCCATGAACCAGTGTAAGGCGCTTGGTTTCTCCAGGCATATATGTCACCAAAAAGAAGGTGAAGTTGATGATCCTCCAGAAAAAAATCACACACGTGGCCTTTTTCTTCTCTTCTTCTCCCTCCTACGTGTGTAGAGAATCCCACGGGAAGAACCTAGATCGAAGGCTCTAATACCATGTTGAGCGTGGAGCAATCCATCAGAAAGTGTGGAGGCTTTTCCACATAAGGGAAATAGGCAGCAGCAAGTGCTGCCAGCAACCCCTGTTCTGCGAAAGGGAGAAGAGAGAGGCTGTAGCAGGCAAATAATGAGGGACAAAAAGCACCCTTGGACTCAAAATTCCATAAGAAGCTCAACAAGAGATCCGATTATCTGAATGTGTGGTAAACAAGTGGATTCAACCCTGCCCAATCCGCCTCTACTCGAGAGGATCCGAACTTGCCTACACATAGGTAGGTCCGGACATACCCGACCCGCCAAAGAACCCGGTATTGACCAATGTCAGAAAGACGGTGAAAATGTCCAACACGTCCATACCAACAATAATGATGGCATTGCCACCACCATTAATAACTTGACTACATACCTTGACAACGGACGTATCCAATCAGAAAATCTTATGGCAGGATCATCCCCCAGCAATATAAATAGCAAAGAGAAGCCCTCGAGGCTCTCCCTGGGCAATCTGAGAGAAGAGATTGTATTACCACTTCTTACGAGTGAATATTTGGGAGCATCGCTCTCCCCCCAGACGTACACCCCTCGTGGTGGAACTGGGTCACCAGTTTCCTTGCTTCCCTTGTGATTGCTTGTTCTCGATTCATTGAGCTGGACCCTCCGATTACTTAGGAGGTCCGATCAGTGGCCTTGAAGAAGAGAGGGAGAGAGGGAGTTGATGTATTGGAAGAATTATTGCATTAACTCCATAATAGAAGGATTACAAAAGCTCTCTCTTTTAGAGAGAGAACATATCACAATCCTCTAAAACAAGTAACAAACTAAGTCCTAATTAAATCATATCTCTTATTTTTAGAAAGAACAAATCCTCTAAAATAAACTTTCTAAAAACCAAATCTACCAAACTAAGGACCACCACTTGGACCACAAGGCATACCAAAAATCCCATAGGACTGGCACCCATTTGGGTGTTTTCTAGACTGCCACATGGTACCTTTATTCTTCACAGTGTAAAGGAGTTCCTTCCTTGGATTCTTCCTCAAATAAGCTAGAATTCTGTAAACAATTATGAGGTGAAGATTAGTTGGTGCCTGCATGAATTGGTTTATCACGTTCACAGCATTGGCGATGTTGGATCTTTCAATTTAAAGTAAATAAGTTTGATAATCAATCTTTGATATGTGGCTCTCAAGAGGGTTTCCACCCTTTAAACTTAATATGTGGTTAGCCTCATTAGGTGTGGCAACAAGTCCATACACCTACTTTTCTAGTGCCTCTCAACAAATCAAGTATATACTTTTGTTGATGTTGGGAAAAATAAGAGCATTGATTTCATTATTCAACCTGCTCTTATATAGAGAGGCCCCGTGGGTAAAATACAGACAAGTCCATAAAAGAAATAAAAAATAGGAATAATAATAAAAAATGACATCTCTCAACACTCCCTATCAAGTTGGAGCATAGACATCAGACATGCTCAACTTGGAAGAGAGATACTCCAGTTGCTTCTTGTTTAAGGCTTTAGTGAAGACATTTGCAATATGATATTCACCGGAGATGTAAGATTCGAAATGCCGATTTCGACGCCGTGCCGATGAAATTGTAGGTATGTATTTCGTGGGCATGCCGTGGAAATGCCCGTTTTTCGATGGCAGATTTCGACAATTTCGACGACCCAAAAAATTGACATTTCGAGGCACGTCGAGGGCATGCCAATGCATGCCGACAGAAATGATAGAAATGATTAAAATTTGAAAGGCAACTAAATCAAAATATTAGAAATATATTTACAGTTGTAAGCCTATATAAACAAAAAATAATTGTTATTTAAGCCTATATGAAAAAAAATCAACGTGTGTGTGTGCAGGAATGATTAAAATTCGAAAGACAACTAAATCAAGATGTTGGAAACGTATTTACACGTTATTTGAGCCTATATGACAAAAAATCAACGTGTGTGTGGACTCTTCCCGAATTTTGAAAAGTATAACCTGTCCCACTTATTCAGATTTAAACCTCCAATTCCTTTTCAAATTCTCGCCGCTCCAATTCCCAGCGCCACTCAGCAGACGGTCGGCACGCCGCCGTTTCGTCGGCAACTGTCGGCATGCCGGCGAAACCCTCGGCATGCCGACGGTTTCACCATCTTTGTGTCGGCATGGCCTTTCTCTAAAAATCCCCTTACCGACGGCATGCCATCGGCATTTAAATCACTGTGCTAATCTATATCTTGACGTGAACTGGGGGCATATTTCAGATGGACCGGGATCCTTGAGTGCCTAAGGTCGGGTTAGGAGGGTTTGTATGTAATTGGCTCTTGTATCTGTACATGAAGCATCATGAACAATATTTGGTCAGTGCAATGTTAGTCATAATATATAGGTGTATATGCATCTAAACTAATCATTCCATCTAAATGTAGTCACAAAATCATAGAGGAACAACAAAGTAGGGAAAAGTAATAAGATGCTTTTACTAGAAATCTTAGCTACAACCCATTAATACATTATTTAACGGAAGAAAACCCTAAGTGAGATGCATAAGTCATGCTTAATGGAATAATAATATATGAACATGCATAGTAGGATTTCAGAATCAACCCCAAAGTAACATGCATGAATCATGGTTTATGGATTTGGGCAGAAACACTACCGAAATTACTGTTAATCATGAAGAGGCATAGAATATAAACTAAGAGTGAAGATTGGCATCCAAGTTGGATGATGAAGACTCTATGTTGAATAAGGTAACTGATTAGATGGCCTGCTGGATCTACCTCTATATCCAGTTAGTACTCAGGGTGTTAGTTGCATACCATTCTTTTTTTCTTTTCCTTTTTTTTTTTTGGGTGTGAATAGGACATACTACTCAAGTTGAGGTGGGCCCCTTTTTCCCCTTTGTCTTCTTCTCTTAGAAGAATGAACTAGCTTTAGTCCACTTCTCTTGTAGGGGAGTTTGTTGTGATGAAGCACATTATTTCTTGATTATCTCTTATTCTTGCTTCATCTTGTATTATGCAACATTGTATAAGAGTGACCTTTCGAGGTTTCCTTCTCAGTGTTCATAGTGGTGATTTATCTTGATTTCATGCTATATCTTAAGTTCGCTTAGTTGTTTACTTCCATTAGAAGATCATGTTGCTAAGAAAGAATCGTAGTTGGCTAGAAAATCTTGTTGAATAGAAAAATTGAGACTACCATAAGCTTCCAGCAAAGTCAATGACCTATTATGCTCAACTATATTTAAAATTAGACAGCATGCTGAATTGCTATTGGCGATTCGATAGCTTTCCTTCTCCTTTCAAAAAAAAAATTAGACAGCATGCTCTCGGATTTGATTTCCAGATGTGATGTCTGGATCTGAAGAAGTCTCCTATACTCAAAACCACCATGTTTACACTTTCATAAAAGGAGGCTAACAATGAGGTTGCAACAATTGAATTACATTAGACTTCAAATAGACTACGGATGCAGTGGCTAGAGTTGTGATGGGGGCCAGGGGGCAGGCTTGTGGTAGACAGTTGGAACTCTAGAAGCGGGGGCTTTGTCTTATATTTTGGTGAAGATAGTTGGAACACAAGGGTTTGCGGGACACTGCCTATCATAGGACTTTTGGGAGGTGCTTGTCATATTAGAGTCCAGTGCTTGTATTTTTACAAGGGACAACGTTGGAGGTCTGTTGTTTTTAACTGTTGGGGCAAGTTGGGGGAACATAATGGAATGATTTTGTGGCTCAGAATCCAGATGGCTTGTTAGGCAGGCATCTAATTGCCTAGGATGTGGGAAACTTTGCAAGAGGATTCGGTGGTTGGAAACATTTTACTTTTAGTGATGTTGCAATATATTAGATAAGAACGGATTCCTCTTTAGTTCTCTGTATGGGCCACATGCAGAGATAGAGAGAAGGGTACTGCAAGAAGATTTGAGACACATGCACGGGGCCTTTTTCCAATTTACCAGAGTGTAGGTTGAGATTCTAATATTAAGTTGGAATACATGACCGACTAGGGTATAAAGTATCAAGGGATAGGGACGAGATGGAGTTCAATGACGTTCTGGCTGAGCTTGCATTATCTGATTGTATAATCTGCAACTGCTATTTTACTTGGTGAAGCATCACACACAGAAGCAGTGCCCATACAATTACAGGTTTACTACTCCATTAATTTTGTGGAGCTTTTCCCTTTATTTGAGGTGAACTGCCTTGGATAGACCTTTCTTTGATCACATTCCATAGTGTTGGAGATCAAATGATGATCTCAGGCGTGCAATGTACTTGAAATTCAAGAAATTTTTGTTCTGTGAACCTGGCTCTAGAGAACTGGAAGTGGATATAATGACTTGTACTCTGGCAGTAAGGTTATTTGCATCAAGAGAGTTTCTAAGAAGGTATGAGAAATAGATTAAAGAGTAACACTGTTAGGTGAACAATGAATCTCTAGAGGTTATTTGTAGGTTAAATAGTGAGTAGGATTCTTTTTGGAAAGGAATAGGCCATTGTGCCATCAGCCAGTGCAGGCACTAGCACCGCACGACCTCCCGTTACCTTTGTCCCCTTTCCCCTTCCCTCCAAAAGAGTCATCATTGGAGGAAATTCTAAACGTGTGGCGGCCACCCTCTACAGGGAGATGCTCCCCCACCTTCCTAGCAGGCAACAAGTCCACCACCAAGAAGGCGAGAAGTTCCATAAATAACAATGCATGCTACAGCCTGAAGCAACGGCAGAGATGGCAGTGGCAGTGGCATTAGCGGAGTGGAAGAGATGGCAATGGCAGTCTACAGCAAGCACACATCATCGGCATCGGCATCGGCACGTCGACATGCCTCTGGTATCGTCGGCATGCCGTCGGTATGGTCGGCATGCCGGCAAAACTCCTGACTTTCGACATTACAACCATATCGGCATGGTCACCTTTCAAAACAGGCCTTGCCGACAGCATTTAAATCAGTGCGGAGATGTATGGTGTGATAATTTTTCTTGCCATCACATCATCTCAGATAAAATGACAATCAACCTCTATATGTTTTGTTTTCTCATGAAATGCAGGATTATTAGCCAAGAAGGTACCTACCTTGTTATCATAGTACATAGGCATAGGTCTAGTGGTTTCCACCAATATCCTTTAGAATATATTTGACCCAGAGAAGTTCACCAGTAGTATATGCCATTGCCCTATATTCTAATTCAACATTGGATTTAGAGACAACATTTTGTTTCTTGCTCCATCACGTCATTAAGTTACTACCAACATATATATAGTACTCAGTGGTAGATCCTCTATTTTCGTGTTCCCCTATATAGTTGGCGTTTGAATATCCACATACATCTCTAGGTGTTCATGCCTCTGATAGAAGAGTACTTTTTCATGATAACTCTTTTAAGTATCTCAGAATCTGATATATGCCTGCCTAGTGACTCAACCTTCCCACTGCAAATGAAATATTTGATCTCGTGACAGTAAGATACAATAGCTTCACAAAATGAAAGTGAGGGTCTAGTGGTACCCTAGCACGTTTACACCCAAGCATACCTACCTCTCAAAGCATATCCAGCACATATTTTCTCTGTGATAGAACCATGCCAGCACCTAGATGGTGTATCTCAATGCCCATAAAGTAACTTATAAAACCCAAATCTTTTGTCACAAATTGTGAATACAAAAAAGCTTTGGTTTCCTCCAGGCCCTTGATATCACTACCTGCCAACAAGATATCATCAATATATACTATGAGGATAATGGAGCCTACCTCTGTGTGCCTGCAAAAAACAAAGTGATCAGACGTAGATCATATAAATCCAAAGCCCTGAACTGCTGAACTAAACTTGTCAAACCAAGCTCTGGCAGTTTGTTTCAAGCCATATGTGGCCTTGCGCAATTGACACTCCCCCTGGCAAACAAATCAGGGTGGCTGCTGCATGTAGACTTCATCAAAGTCACCATAAAAAAAGTATTTTTAATATCAAGCTGATATACTGGCCAATGCTGATTTACTACAATAGAGAGTAATATCCGAACAGAGTTAAGGTAAGCAACTGGAGAGAGTTTCAAAATAGTCTACGCTCAAGATCTGAGTGTACCCTTTGACAACAAGCCTAGCCTTATACCTCTACATAGTTCCCATCAGGGAGATATTTTAGGGTAAACACCCATCTACACCCCAACACAGTAGCTCCTGGAGGCAAATCCACTAACTCCCATGTGCCTTCAGAGCGAAGAGCCTCCATCTCCTCCATAGCTTGAGTCCAAGTAGGTTCTGTAAAGCCTTTATGTGACTGTGTTATCTAATGATTGTCAACTGTAAGAGATAAAGACTATCCAGCTGCATGTAATCGATAATAGACATAAACTGAGTACCAGAATAACGAGCAAGGATACCAAATGATCTAGGAGCCTTCCATTGAGCAATGGGAAGGTCTAGATCCGTGCTATCACTAGTAGTGGTCACCTAATCTCCAAATGGGTCATTGGTGTTAGTAGAGGATTTTGCAGGTATTATAAAGAGTGGTTCTTCAACCTGTATAAAAAAACGTGGCCTGCGTTGAAAATGTTTTGGGTAAAAAATAGGTGGTGGCGGTGGTGGCGATGATGATGAAGGCTAGGAAAGGCCTAGTGGGGTGTGGTAGTGGTGATAATGGAGGTTCAGAAGGCTTAGTGGAGTATGGTGGTAGTGCAGTAGGCATGAGAAGAGGTACATCCTACGACATAGGCTGAATTGAAGAGTCCCCTTTCTTAGGGTAAGAAGGAATTTCTTCAAAGAAAATAACATCAATAGACATAAAACTTATGTGTCACAAGATCATAGCATCGGTATCCCTTTTGTGTTCTCGAGTACCCTAGAAAAATACACCTCATCGACTAAGGGGACAATTAGTCCCCTTTGAACGAATGGACAAAGCAATCACACCCAAAATCCATTGGACTAAGTGAAAAAGCATCTTTGTCAAGAAACAACATAGAATAAGGCGTTTTACCACCCAAAACAGAGGAAGAAACTCTGCACCAAGAAGGTGCAATGAGCACATCAGACCAAAAACATGATAGCACATTCATCTGAAACATTATTGTGAGAACCACATCTAGAAGATGACGCAACTTGCATTCAACAACCCCATTTTGTTGGGAGGTGTGAAAACAAGAGGTTTGATGTATAATGCCCATAGACATGAAAAATTTTGTTAAAGTATTCACAAATTTGAGACCATTATCGCTCTGAAAGACTTTTATAATAGTGGAAGACTGAGTTTTTATTTCTTGGAAAAAATTTTGAATGAGTATAGAGACTTTTGATTTTCCTTTCATTATATATACCCAACACACATGGGTACATTCATCCACCAAAATAAGAAAATAACGAAAGCCCTTAACACTATGAACCCTACACAGTCCCTAAACATCAACATGGACTAAAGAAAAAGGAAACTTAGTTTTCTTACTTGCTAAAGGAAAAGATGCTCGATGGTGTTTGCCAAGTTGGCAAGCCCCACATGGAAAGGAATAAGGAAACCTAACATTAGGAAATTGGCCACAAAGAACAGAGATACTGAGATGTCCAAGTCTCAGGTGCAGCTGGATATCAGAGGTATCAAACATAGCAGCAGATGTGGGGGATGCAGGTGGCACATAAAGGTAGTAGAGGCCATTTTTCTCAAGTCATCCACCAATCCGCCTCATCGTCGGGAGGTCCTGCAAAACGAAGCACTAATCATAAAAACTACTCTGCATCACAAATCTCTGGTCATCTGACTAATAAACATCAACTTTAAAGCAAATCTAGGTGCATGCATTATATCAAAGAGATAAAGTGAATTAGACAAAGATATATTCCCAAGTCTAGTAGCAGCCGACAGTCCTCCGTTTGCCACCCTGACTTGGAAAGGTGTAGCAAGAGACCAGAGAGAAGAAAACAGATCTACATCATTGGTAATGTAAGAAGACGCTCCTGAGCCTACAATCCAGCTAAGGGCATCAGACCTGACAAACAGTGTAGTAATACCTATGGGTGGATACATAGCTGCTCCTGTCGAAGTAGAGGCTTTCGATGCAATAAACTTCCCGTCCTAAGCTCTAGAAATCGTAATCTGCTTGTCATCTCAGGTCTGGAAACTCATCTGTAGCAACAACTTGATTTGCCTATGGATTCATATCCTGAGGATATCGATATTTCACTTGACAACTATCAACAGTATGTGCATTTCTGTGACAATATTCACAGAAGACATTACTCCTACCATGACCCGCGACCTCCACATGCTTCACCAAGGCCACAACTACTACGACCGCCAAACTCAAGATTTCCCCAGCCACGACCAAAAGAAGCCAAGATAGAGGAATCAACAGTAGGAGTGGGGTCTACAATCTCCAATCGAGAAAGATCGGCATAGATATGTGCTAGTGTAGGTATCTCCTCGAGGGTCATGAGATCCTTCACAGCTTTATACTTAGGACCATGCCTAGAAAGCAACTAAATAAATATGATGGCCTCTATATGCTTGGCCATAACAGCAAGGTCAGAAGATAATGGCTTCTGGATGTCTTGCTCATCCCATAAGTTCTTTATAGTGTCGTAATACTCAATCATGGGCATCGTCCCTTTCCAAAGTGTATGCATCTCCTCAATTACCCAGTGGAGATGTGTGATGTTACTTTTATGAGGGTATATTTCATGCAATACCTTCTACATCTTCTTGGCCGATGCATATGCCATCACTTGCTTTGCAATTGTCTCCTTCATGTTGTTTAACATACACGTCGCAACCTAGTCGTTGTTGTCTTCCCAGTCGATTGACTTCTATGCAGGCTTATCCTAAGTAAGAATGTATTTCTTTTGATGAGATCTTACAAATCGAGAGAAAGATGTGGACCAAAGGAGGAAGTTGAAACCATCCAACTTAATAGATGTCCCTTGCATATGTGGAGAGATGCATGTAGTCGATAATCTCCCCATCAAGTCGCTTAGGGTTTCTTTCTGTTCTCCCATGACAACCTGATTTGTAAAAAAAATTGAAAATCAGATCTGTATGATGCGATTTTAGATCATCAAAAATTCGAGAAGAATTCTTGTAGGAGTAGCAATCACCCTTGGGGCAAGAGTAAGCCCCAACGGTGATTTCCTCTTCCTTCTAGATATGGTTGTGGCCTAGATGAGAAGGAGGGAGAAACAATTGCCCCTACCAACAAGGGGGCCACCACGCTGTGACGTAGAGGCAGGGGAAGCCCTCCACGCAACAACACAGAGAGTAAGGGAGCCCCCACATGATGATGCTAGGGTAGCAGAGCTCCCATGCGATGCTGCAGGAACCCCGAGGTCACTACTGCTAGCCCTGGCAACAGCGCTGGAGCTCCTTTAACGTTGCTATGGCTGGCGGTGGTAATGCTAGGGGTTGGTGGAGCCCCTGAGATGAAATCGAGGGTTTTGGTGGAGGGGTGAGGAAGCTAGGTTTGATGGGGTACTTGGACATTGGTCTAGGACCACGGCTCTGATACCATGTTGGGAAAAAATAAGAGCATTGGTTTCATTGTTCAATCCTTAGGGCATTTATGTAGAGAGGCCCTGTGGGTAAAATACAAACAAGTTCATAAAAGAAATAAAAAATAGGAATGATAATACAAAGCTACATATCTATCAATAGTTGACATATAAGAAGCTTGTCCATGGATTTGGCATTTTAAATCCTTGAAAAGTATTTTAACATTCCAAGGTTTTTAATTTCAAATTCCTATGCCTGCTTGCTTCTCAACATGCCAGTTTCCTCTTTATCATGTCCCAGGATAACCATGTCATCCATAAAAACCAATATTATGTTAACATGCCCATGAACAATTTATGATCTCCATATTTGTGAATATATCCTTAGCCCTTCATTATCGGTCTCAATTGCTCAAACTAGGAATAAGGTGATAAAGGCACAAAGCCTTCTTTAGTTTGGAACACTTCCCCTCTTGCTAATATCCATGTAGCATTTGCATATAAGCTTCCTTATGGGGATTGTGGTTGAGAAATACATTCTTCACTCATACCAATGGGTAAATGATTACTCGATTGGGAAGTGGATATGGGTATGGGTGTAAATTTACGTTCCCTATGGGTAAATTGATAGGCTACAAGTAAAAGATTTGTACATGGGTATGAGTTTAGTACCCAAACCATCTACATCCCTAATCTCAACATGTCTTTTTCGGAAAGAAATCTAAACTTGATTTGTTTGCAGAGTGAAGCAGAGCAAGTTTTCTCGTCTTTGCTCCCTTCAACTTGTCAGCCCGCACCTACAAAGTTCAACAAAGGAGATAAAGGTTGGCCTTTTCTTCAACACAACTTGCAGATTCTCATCGCACGAATGAGGAATACAATGAGTCTAGTGACATAATATGCTGAGCCTTTATATTGAAGAAGAAGGTCGAGTGATGAACTGATTCAACTGTCACTTACCACCAATCAAAGAGATGTTGCTGAAGACCTTCACAGTTTATATCGTAACTTTTCTACTTCAAAAGCAGTTGGAAAGGTGTGGATGAAGTTAGCGATTTGGATCAAGGGATACATAAGAACTGCGATTGGATTTCTGATGGTTTTGATCTCTTCTCTGTGTTCACTTGTACATGGTGTCATATCTATTCGCATCTTCCCACTATCTCACAACCCCAGCTTCATCACCTACCACAATATCAGAAAGGGGAGCACAAATTCCTCTTGAGTAACAATCATCTCCCCTGAGTTGTGTTCCCAAACATTTGGAAAACTTCCATAGGATCCTTAGCAGTCTCTCCCTGGATAGAAATATTGGACAAAAAATAGGAGCCTGTCAAGGCACTTGTAACCCTTCAATATGGTTACAGCTCTTGGTTCAAGTTTGGATACCTTAGATATGAACACAGCATATGCACCGAGGAAAGAGCAAGTAGATGGGGGTCTTCTCAACAAGCACTCAGCTTGGCATCTGGTTTATTAAATAAATAGAATGTATCACAACTTTTTCCCAATAACGCTTTCAAGCATTCCTCAAAAACATTAATGCTGAAGGAACCTCAAGTATATGCCTATTCTTTTTCTCTCTGCAACCCCATTCTACTAAGATGTAAAGCTACAAGTACTTCTTCTGCACTGTCAAAATGAAGAATCTTGACCTTGACTTGAAATTGATTTTCAATCATGTCACAGAAGGCTTGTTCTGGGGATTTCACCTCTGGCTTTCATCAATTAAACATATGTACAACATCAATGGTCATCAATAAATGTGACAAAGCATCTACAACCATCCATAAATTGAACATTGGTAGGACCCCAAACAGAAGTACGCACCAAAGAGAAAAATACTGACCGATTCTTGAAAAGAAGCACCATAGCTCACACACTTCACAATGTAGATCTTGCACATTTATTCCAAAGATAAACTAGGAAACTAGAAGACTAAGATGCGCAAGCTTGCAATGCCAATGGATAATACCACTTGTCTTTGCCTTATTCTTTCCTCAAGACCACAAAACAGACTGAAGGGCCAGCACCACTTTTCCTAGAACTCCATTTAAACCACCAACTTCCAAACCAACCTAATTGTCTTCTCTGTTTCCAGATTCTAGAAAGCACATTGGTCAGCATAGAAGATTAGTATACAGATTAGTTGCAAACTTTACTGATAGAAAGAAAGTCTAAAAGGTTCAAAACATGTAAGGCATGAATAATCATAAGCCAATTTAGGAGAGGAATGAGCCCTTTTCTATTCAGCATAGAGTTAAACACACTTGCCATAATAACATGGTCCCATCCAGAACCAAGTGTGTATTGTGAGAACCACTAAGGGTCACCCATTATGTGACTAGAGGCACCACTATCTGTGATCCAGTCATTGGTGGAGTGAGAGAGACTGTATGCCTCTACTACATTGGATAGCAAGAAAATGATTAAGAGAACTACTCTTTATATTTGACTCCTCGCTAATTGGTTTAAATGGAGTTCTAGGAAAAATGCCTTATAGCTCCGTGATTTCATCTCTGGACAGATCTCTGGAGTTGGTTTACCTCATTCCATCTTTCTCTTTAGTTGGAGACTCAGCAGCAATGACAACAACTGATTTTCCTCTTTGTGAACAATTAGTGTTTTGGCTAGACCTCACATGGCTATTTCGCTTCTCTAGATGGAACTCCCAATAAAAGTCAATTATATGCCCTATCTTTAGACAAAAAGTGCACTTCCTACAGTTGTTCTCATGATCTGTATTATTTTTGCTCCCAAAGGAGCCATGGTTGACAAGGACCGAATGGTCAAGAGAGTAACGCTCTCCACCAAGATCCATGATGTTAATGATACATTATCTAGCTCCTCCACTTCAACTCAAGAATAAACCTCTCCAACATTTTATATCTTGGCGAAATTGAAGATCTGACTCTGGAAATTCTTAAATTGGGAGTACATACCTCCTAAGGAAATGAAATTATGAGTCTTACACTCCTTGGTCCAGTAGAATTTCTAATCCGTAACACACATCCAAGACTCATCTGCATATTAGTTCACGCATTCCTACGTGGAGTCAAGGGCCCCAATGAAGTCCACCATAGACATGCTGTCTTATTGCATGCACAGTACACTTTCTGTGCAAGTTGGAAGTAATGAACATCCCTCTTTCACTGACTGTTCATGCTCTCTAGGACAATCTGCATGTCTCTGGCTGTCTCCTTTAGGTTCAGAGACTGTATTTCAGCATACATAGAATTAGTAATCCAAGACTTCACTTGGTTATCATCTAAATGCCACTTCTCCCACAAAGCATCTGGTTTTGTAGATTTTGGTTTAGTGCTGTTGATGTAAATAATCTCCCCATGTCCTGCAATAATTGTTTCTGTTGCTGCTGACCGCATTAGATCATTAGACTTTCTAAGTTTCACAGTGGCAATTTGAATACTTGGTTGTCTGGGCCTTTTGCAAGTCCCAGATCAAGTTTTTATTCTTTGGTCTTTGATGTTGCCATCTTGACTATTAGAACAATGTTCCAAGAAAGAGATACAAATTGTACCATAGTGGGATAACTGCACAAATCAGAGGGTAGCAGCCTCAAGTCTTTAATGCAATCACAATGGAAAAATTAAAGAACATGTCTGCAGCATAGCTGTACAGTTGGAGGGGAAAAAAATTTGAAGTCATTGCCTACCAGATCTACTCAACCCTGTTACTGGACGTCAGTAGCCATCTGCTAGATTAAGAAAATAAAGTAGATTACATGTCTAGCATCTAGAAAGAAAATAAAGAAATGACATTCCTTGCTACATTTTCAAGCCACACCCTCTCCACATGCAAGACTGTCCCATTGAGCTGAAGCCAAGTAGACCACAACACAATGCAGGCCTTGGTCCATAATAGTGAACCCGGCTGGACACCAGAACGAAAACTCTCCCAGAAAGTGTCAAAAGAATCAACCAATGTGCCATGAATAAAAAAGTGACTCCAAAGCGCTATGGAAAAGTTGCATGTAAGAAATAGGTGGGCATTGTCCTCCTTGCCACAAAGAACACATGTAGTTTCCGCATCAGTGGCCCATCTCCTTCTAACCAAAGTAACCAGATGCTGTTGACGCAAAAGCCAAAGAAAGATCTCCACCTTGAGTGGGGCATTCAGATTCAAAAAAGAGGCAGGGTCACCAGCAAGAACCAAACTCTCATCTCATCTCGCAAGAGAACCTTGTACGCCTTCTTCATAGAGAATCTTGCCCTATCCCAGATGAGAGAATCTGGGCCAGAGTCATTTAGTCTCAGGTTTTGAACCATGCGAAGAAGACTCTGCAAATCCTCCAGATGTGCCTCAGAAAGTTGTCCCCCAATCTAAGGAGTCCAAGCACCAAGACTCCCGATGACGGGTCCATCCCAGATAGACCTGACAACCTTATTCCTATCTAGGGCTAATGCATACAATATGGGCATCACTTGTGCAAAAACCTCATCCTCAGTCCAATCATCCTCCCAAAATCTAAAGACACTCCCATCATTGAAGGACCAATGGAAGAGATGTACAAACTGCAGAATAACAGGGAGTAAACTGTGACAAAAAGCTGATGCCCCAGTGATGGGCACACCATTCAACTGCAAAGGGCAGCCATAGGAGTCCTTAAGGAGCCGGTGCCAAGCTGTTTCCCCATTGGAGAGGACCTTCACAACCCACTTCAGCAACATAGCCTTGTTAAAGCAATCCAATCTAAGGACCCCAAACCCTCCTTGTTTCATAGGACTGCACATGTCATCCTAGGTGACCAGATGTAGGAATCCGTCCACTTGCACTGCCTCCTTCCAAAAGAATCCCTTCCTCATCTTATCCATTAGCTTAGGATCTTCTATGGTGGTGCAAAAACGATCAAGTGGAAAATTGGGATTGCAGTCAACACAGATCTAAGAAGAATCAAACGACCACCTCTCGAAAGGAGCCTCCCACTCCAACAACAGGCATCCAATCTCCCATGGTCAACTGCTTCCCCCATGAGGGGAGGCCAAGATAGGACAACGGAAGTCGCCATGCTGTTGTGCTAAGGGCCACAGAATAGGTTCCAACCTCTTGGGACACCATGTCAAAAGGAATGAAAGCTGACTTAGCATGGTTTACCACTAGTCTCAAAATCACACCAAATATCCGAACCAATGCTACTAAATTGGTTGCCTCTTATTCACCCCCTTTTGTAAAGAGAACAATATCGTCAATGTATTGCAAAATTGGTGTGACGAGGGACCCATCCTGATCCATAGTAAACCCCGTGCGTAGACCACCACTGTAAGCTCTAAAGGCCATATCAGCCAACATATTAACAACAAAAATAAACAACATGGGCATAACGGGACAACCCTAATGCACACCCCTTTATGGTTGTATCCATCCTTTGATTGGCTTCCCATTAACTAGGACAAAGAAAGGCTGTAGTGATGCAACATTTCATCCATATGATCCACTGATCTGAGAAACCTTGGCGCTCGAGTGCCTGCCATAAGTATGGCCAGGCTAAAGAGTCATATGCCTTTAAAAAATCAACTCTCCAGGGGAAGCCCTTCGTTAAATATCACTGCTAAGCAAAAATTATTTCCTCAGCCATAATAAAAGAGTCCTAGAGAGACTGACTACACTCAAAAGTTGATTGCATAGGTCCAATCAAAGTGAGGAGATGATCACAAAGCCTGATAGGTCCATTTTAGTGGACTAAACTTAAGCCTAAGTGCATTATGATTAAGATGAGAATTTAATTTAAAGTATGCATTACATTGATAAAATTATTTAAGCTCATGAATTACCATTCTTACATTTTTATTGAGTGGAGGTGCACCTATTATATCCATGTACTAATACATTTACATATATATGTTTTCGCAAGGATAAATTGGGCATATCAGTTTTGGCATCTTGGGTTTTTATCAGAAAAGGAAAGGAAGAAAGAGATTCTTAAATCCTCATTTTTGGAACCTAGGATTACCTCCCATGATCATTTCTTTCCTTCTACCTTATTTGAACCAAAAATACCCACCATATTTCTCTGATTACAACCGGTGGAAAGAAATGACCAATCTACATTATTGAGAAAACCCTATACCTCTCTATATAGAGAGAGATGTTTGGAAAAATACATAAAAGAACCAGACAAAATATAAAGATAACAAAATAATCCCCAGTAAACATAAACAATATAAATAGGAGTATCAACACACTCTCTCAAGGTGGAGCATAGATGCCAATCATGCTCAGCTTGGAACAGCAATAATCAAATGCCGATCGAGGTAGAGGCTTTGTGAACACATCAGTAGTCTGGTCCTCAGATGCAACATTAGTACGTAGCAAACCACGCTGTATGAGATCTCTAGTATAGTGGCAATCAACCTCAACATGTTTGGTACGCTTATGGAACATCAGGTTATTGGCTATATATGTAGCAGCCCGATTGTCGTATCGCATCTCCATAGGTTCCTCAATCTGGATGTGTAAATCATGCAGTAGAGAATGTATCCAAACCACCTCTGCAGCAGTTTAGGCAATCGCCCTATAATCTGACTTTACACTGGAGCGAGAAACTATCCCCTGTTTTTTGCTCCTCCAAGTAACCAGATTACCAGCCACAAAGGTACAGAAACCAGTGGTAGATTTCCTATCAAGCACACATCCTACATAATCTGCATCAGAATATCCTACCACTGTCATAGGAGAGCCTCTCTGGAAGAGAATACCATGACCTGGTGCTTTCTTCAAGTATCTAAGTACCTATATAGCTACCTGCCAGTGCAGCTTCATTGGCTTCTCCATAAACTGGCTGACTTTGCCTACTGCCAAGTTAATATCCGGTCTGGTAATGGTCAGATACAACAGCTTGCCTACAAGTTGTCTATACGCTCTGCTATCAGCTACCTCTGCCTCCTCATCATGTAGATGTGCCTTGGGGTCCATAGGAATATTGGCTGGCTTGGACCCCAGCATGCCCGTCTCCTGAAAGACATCCAACGCATACTTGCGTTGAGAAAGAATAATTCCATCCTTACTCCTAGCAACCTCAATCCCCAGAAAGCATCTAAGCTGGCCCAGATTTTTCATAACAAACTTCCGTGCAAGAGACTCCTTGACATGTCTTATCCAAGCCTAATCACTGTCGGTGATAATCAGATCATCTACATAAACCAGTAGTGCTACAATGCCATTCTCCGTTTCCTGACAAACAGAGAATGATCTGAAGAGGAACTCTGCATCCCATCCTCTGCAACACATCTGATAGCTTCTGAAACCAGGCTCTTGGGCTCTGCTTTAGGCCATAAATGGCCTTCCTAAGTCTGCACACACACTCCCTCTGAACCTCAAAACCTGGAGACTGCTGCATGTAAACCTCCTCCTGAAGATCACCATAGAGAAAAGCGTTCTTCACATTAAACTAGTGTAACCTCCAATCTATGTGGGCAGCAACAGAGATGAGTACCCAAATTGTGGTAAGACGTGCAACAGGAGAGAAAGTATCAAAGAAGTCCACCCCATAAGTCTGGGTGAACCCCTTTTCCACCAACCTAGCCTTATATTTTGAAATAGACCCATCAGGGTTGTATTTCAAGGCAAAGACCCATCTAGAGCCAACAAGTCGCGCGCCTGTAGGAAGCGAGGTGAGATCCCAAGTCTGTCTGCTTTGAAGTGCAGCCATCTCATCCTCCATAGCTTGGCGCCACTTAGGATCAAGCATGGCCTGCTAGTACGTAGACGGAATGTGTGACGCTGTAAATGCCTAATAGAAGCTGCTAAACTGAGGAGCAAGACCATTGGTAGTCAAACTGCCTACAACATGATAACTGGACTCACATGTACACGGTGCCTTCCTAATAGCAATAGGAAGGTCAGAATCATCTGGTATCTCTGACTGAGTCGCTGCAAAAGGAGCATCACTACTGTGGTGATCTGCACTGTTAGGGGGATCAAGTCTAACTAGACTATCACTGCTACCAGAGTCAATCTCAGCTGCCTATGAAACATCAGTCACTGGTGTGGCCAGTGGCCTCTGTAGTGTCGCATGAGGTCTACTATATGTGCGTAGAGGACCATGCAATCTCTGGTAGTCATCCACGGGGGTAGTGGAGCCTAAAGAGGTCGGTTTAAGGTATGGAGACCAGAATATCCTCAAGTGAAATCGGAGGAATAGACATAGGAGCTGCATCATCATGAACACTTGTCTATCCAGCAATAGAAAAATATGATATCGTCTCATGAAAAGTTACACCAGCGCTGATATAATACTTGTGGTGGATGGGTTCATAGCATTGGTACCCCTTCTGACTCCTGGAGTACCCCAAGAAGACGCACTTAACAGCGTGGGGAGCAAGCTTATCATGTCCTGGTAATGGCACATGAACAAAAGCAATACATCCAAAACTCCTAGGAGACACATAGAAGCTCACCATCTGGGTGTAACAGGAGAATGGGTATTCTACTCAAAGAACTGAACTTGACATCCTGTTAATGAAGTAGGTCGCCATCACAATAACATCTCCCCAATATCTCTGTAGAACATTGTAGTGGATAAGAAGAGTGTGAGAAACCTCTAACAGGTGTCTGTGCTTCCACTCGGCAACTCCATTCTGCTGCGAGGTATGGGGACAAGAAGTCTGATGGATAATCCCATGAGTCCTGTAAAACTCTGCGAGTCCAGCACTATAAAACTCGAGGGCATTATTTGTCCGTACAATCTTCACTGTAACAGAATACTGAGTCCTAATCTTCAAGAGAAGAGTCCTTATAATACCTCCAACCTCTGCCTTGTTCTTCATACGAAACACCCAGGATGCTCTGGTGAAATCATCGACAACAACTAGATAGTAATGGTGTCCTGTCCTGTCTGGAACTCTATTTGGTCCCCAAACATCCATATGGAGTAACTCAAAGGGAGCAGTTGATCCAGGAGAAGTACTAGCAGGGAATGAAGACCAATGCTGCTTACCCAATTGGCAAGCATCACACCTACTAGTAACGGTAGGTGAAATATGCGAGGCAATCCAGAGGCAAATGTCCTAGATGAACGTGCCATGTAAGACACTCCCACCATCATGTCTATTAACACCTAAAAATGGCTCTTGACCAAAATGATAAAGACCATTCTCTTCTATACCTCTGGCGATGGTCTTCCCAGTGAGTTTATCCTGGACAATACATCCGACCTCATCAAAAAACACCCTACAATGAAGATCCTTCGTGATCCTACTCACGAGCAACAAGCTCATAGGAAACTCTGGTACGCGTAGTGCTCTCGGCAGCCGCAACGTAGGGGTCACAAATACTTCCCCCTGGCCAACAATGGATGCATGTCTGCCATCAGCAACCTGTACCGTTCTCCCTAATGTAACAAAGCTGAGTGATCGGAAATAGCTCTGATTTCCACAGAGATGCTGTAAAGCACCGGAATCGACTAACCATCCTGTACCATGGTGACTCTTGTCATTCTTCAGCGGTATCAAGCCTGCATACTCAACCACTCGTGCCATAGTAGCGATGAAGTGGATCACTAAGAGCTAGAACTCACCATCATAGATGTAAAATCACCAAGGTATCATTCTAGATGAAAATTTTGATCTGGAAGCAACAAACCATGACCTGACATTGAGTTTTTCAAATCATGGGTGGACTCTAGAATGGCACCAACCCCCTGAAATTAACACAAGAAGCATCGCAGCCTCCGGTCAGCCCTCAGGTGGTCTCTAAGGAGGTGCTCCGGCGAAGCATCAGCGGCACAATAGCCCCAGAGGCACCGCCGCAGCTTGCTGCGGCCTCAAGTGTTTCACTACTAGCGGCACAACAGCCCTAGGTGTGACGCTGCCCCTCGCAGCAGCCTATAGTGATTGTTGTGGCAGTGCTAAGGCGAAGCACCGACCAGCACCAGCCTCAAAGGTGTCGCTGGTGACCAGATCAACCTCCAAGAGGTTGCAGCGCTTCCGCGAGCTCCTCTTAATGCTACTGCACCGCCGCTGAGAGTCGTGAGCAACGTTGCAGAGCCACCACAATCAGTGTGGTGACTGCTGTGCTGCTGCTGGAAGCCAAGAAGGCCTCGAAACATGCTGCTGCGCCGCCGCAAGCGCCTCCTGAGGGTGTTGCCGGCTCACCCACGTCGTCGCAGCACTGCTGCGTGTGCTACAGCGTGCTACCGAAGCTCCACCGAGAACTTATGCTACTTTCGAGGGAGAAAGGAGGATTAGGGTTTTGGTGGTTAGGGTTTTAGAGACTATGAGGGGTGGGATACCTAGAACCACGGTCCAGGACCAGTGCTCTGATACCAAGTGGAAAGAAATGACTAAACTACATTATTGAGAAAACCCTACACCTCTCTATATAGAGAGATATGTTGGAAAAACTACATAAAAGAACCAGACAAATATAAAGATAACAAAACAATCCCCAGTAAACATAAACAAAATAAAAAGGAGTATCAACACCACCTTCCTCAAATCTCTCTCTAATAATTTCTCTCATTCTCTGATTCTCTCTTTTTTGTTTTTCTTTATAACAGGCAAAGGACAGCTGGGAGGAGGATCATCTTCCTCCCCACTGAGGGAGAACTTGCTCGCCACCTTCATCTTTCCTACAAGACTACAAGACTCCCACCACCATCACGAGCCACCATGTCGATCACCTCCTCAACCGTACTCCATCCCATCCAGTGACTGCGACAACTTACATCACCATGCCATCATCCACCATTGCGAGCCATCCACGACCGCACTCGTGCACCGACACCGCCACCGTGGTCGACGATGACAGCGCCAACGCTACCACCGCATCTCGTTCTCCTCGCCATCGCGAGCCTTCGTTAGATTGCGCTCTCCTTACCGCGACCTCGCTCTCCTCGTCGCAACCATTACCACCGTGAACCAACCACCGACACCGAGCAGCAACTCCCATGCACAACCTCTTTTTCCTCAACAAATGACCCAACAGAGCACTTCCCCCTTCTTTCATCTTCATCTTCTTGCCGGTTTCCACCAATAGGAGCAACCACGCAACCAACAGGAGAGCCCCCATTCCTTCATCTCCATTCTCTTCACACAACCTCAACGCACGACCTTCCCTTTCCTCGTTGACCGCATTGTGTTCTCCATCACCACGCCCCTTCGACGTCGGTAGAACCCACCACGCGCGGCCGTTGTGCGACCACAGCCTATCCTCCACTGTCCTACGCCACCCACACACCGACAGACTCAAGGCCGCACTACCTGGCCACCATAGATCATCTCATCCCTCATCGTCACCGCCTCCGCCCGTGCCCACCAGTGTTGCTCCATTCGCATGCAGCCCAGCGTCACATTTGCCCTGCCCATCGGTGTCTCCATCACCACCCACGACAGTGAAGAACCCAAAGCCAGCGTGCACTCCCTCCACACAACTATCAACTTTGGCCTCGATCCTTCACACCATTGATGCCATCGAACTTGCCTCGACTTCACAAGCACCTCTACGCCATCAAAAATGCCAACCGTAGCCGCCATCGACGTCCCGACCAATGCACCACCGACGACCTCCAAGCCTCCAACCGGCAACCACCGGTCACCATTGTCGAAGCCACAATCGCCATCAAAACACCCTCGTCACCACTGACCTCCACTGAGCTCCACACAACCAGCCGCGGCCTCCTCTCCTCGTGCGTGCCAAGGGCGAGTTTCCCTACAGGAAAAACTCTATTAGTTTTTACATTGGTTGCCATTGCCACCTCTTGCATTTACGTTATTGGTTATTTTATTGCAGTGAATTTGTGGGATACCCTTATATTCTTGAATTATCATGACATCGATTGAGGATTTGAGTTTATTAGTTGAGTGCACTTTGCTCTTAAGTCCTTGTGTTATTTTGATATCACCGGTTCTCTATTTCTTAGCACTATCTACATTATTTAGAAAATGAAATAATTTCTCTCACTTGAGAAACATGGAGTGCATGAAAAATTCTCGTGAGTTTTATTTGGTTCTATGCCTCCCTCTGGATACGACTTAACTCCTCGTGGCTAGTTTTTATTGATAAATATTTTTGTTCGAGATTTTTGCACCACGCAATTTTACTACTATGACACATCTGATTATATTTTTTTGACACATCATCTTGCAAGCGAAAATATCCCGATCAAAGCCTATTAGCAAAGACTTTGGCCATGATTAGATACATAGCGTTTGATAATGCAATAGGCTTGTATTCATCAATGGTTTCAACACCAGTCTTTTTAGGGAGGAGGAAAAAATAAAGCCTGTTAAGCCTTTCAAACCACCTATTATCATCCATAAACTCTCTAGTCATGGCCAACAAGTCAGCCTTAACTAGCCCCTAGAACTCCTTCTAGAAGAACACCTGTAAACCATCCAAACCAAGGGCTCCCTCCACTTTGAAGCCTTTTATTGCCACAAGAACCTCTTCCTCATATACATCCTTGATCAAGGTGTTAGACATCTCATTGTCCAAGATAGATAGGTTCACCGTACACCACTCCCATCTTGCAGGTGAACACTTCCTTGTAAAGTCCCAATAATGCCTTCTTAAAGCCTAAAAAAATTGCGCCCCATCAGCGAAGGTCTTGTCTCCTACCTTTTGCTAGCAATGAGATTATAACGTCACCTACAATTGGCTAACATATGAAAGAATTTGGTTTTGGCATAACCCTCTCTAAGCTAGAACTGTCTCAATCTTTGTCTCCAATCCATATCCCTCTTCTTGTCTTCCTGGTGGACCACCTCCTATAGATTTTTCCTCTCAGAGTCTTCTGTAAGGGTTAACTCAGCATCCTCTTCCTTGTCTAACACAACTATCTCCTGCAATGCTTGAACTCTGGTTTGCTCTCTGCGCTTTCGAAGCTCCCTTTTGTAATGCATCAGGGCTACCCTTAAATGCTGGATTTCAACTGCAAATGTAGCGGTTGTGGATGGACCTAGTTGGACCTCTAACCACTTCTCCACCAAGAACCTAAAATCCTGTTCCAATAACCATGATTCGCCATCTTGAAGTATGTGGAGGAGGTACCCTCCTTCAAGTCCCAAAGCAAAGGCATGTGTGATATGAAAAAGGTCTAAGCATTGTCGAGACCTCTGCCAACTCCACCGAGCATAGAAACCAGTCAATCTTTGATCTGGCCCTTGATGAATTCCTCTAAGTAAAGCGAACCCCAAGCACATGGATGTTGTAAAGTTCCAATTCAATAACCAACTCTGCAAAGGCTTTAGTGGATCGATCTCTCCTCCTATTTGGACGATCATCAGCAAACAAGGTGACATTAAAGTCCTCATCGACCAACCAAGGATGGCCATCCACAAAAACCGTTGCTTATCGGAGCTCCTTCCAAAAAACACTTCTACTAGCCTCATCACGTGACCTATAGACTAAAGAAACAACTAACACCCTGCTATCAGAGGACTCGACTATCAGACCAAGAGTCTAGAAGCTCAAATGTGGAAGAGTTCCACACCAGAAGAATGCTACTCAATAATCCGATAGATAAAACATCTAGGAAATCGTCTAATAAGGTGCTTTCAATCTCCATCACCCTCAAATCAATTGTTTCCAACTTTGTCTCCTAAAGTGGAGTAATGGACACCTTCCACTTAGTCCAGTATCTACGCAACACAAACCTCCTGAAGGAATCCTGAAGTCTCTGACGTTACGTTAACCATGAGGTTTCGGTGGTGACCCTATTGCAAAAGCTTGAGCCCCAACAATAGGGGATACCACCGCTCAGCCTCCAGTACATTCGATGGGAAAGGCATAGGGACTTCCCTAGACAACCCTCCCCTTCATTGCCTTCGCCTCTTGTAGAGCTTGCTGATGTATCGATGCTTCGGTCCAAGTAAAGGACTCCTAGAAGAGGCGGTTTGCTTCGAAGAAGTCCTTGACCGGATGGACAACTGACCATCACCTCCCCATGTTGAGGATCTCCAGAAGTTGGGTCCATCTGAAACTGCCACCTAGTGACCACCCTTCATCAGCATTAGAACCCTCGGAGCGACCTCCATTGTCGCTTCAATCGCTGATGGTCGGGGGGAGCAAGTCTTAGGTGGCTCTAATCAATGGGTACACAGCCTCCACGACCAGGTGCCTGTTGTCCACCAGTAGCAACTAGATCTCTAAGACAATGTCAATAGGTGCCTCAACTGCCGAAGCGAAAGTAGGCTGAGCCCCTGCCTTTGTTGTAGCTGCAGAAGAACTGACATTGGCAGGAGCCTCCAACTCCCATTGCTCCCTACCATTGCGATCGAAGCTGGGCTATACATAAGGGGAACGAGAGGCAGACATTGGTGACCCAAATGGAAGAGGCCCACAACCTAAATGAAAGGAAAAAAGAGACCCAGATCCGACGTACTAGATCTGGAGAAGCTCTACTTAGGCGATGCCTTAGTCAACCCAAAATCCCCTCCACACGTGGCCAAAAGGAGGGGGTCCTTAATTTCTAGATTTGCTGCAACCTTCTAAAGAATTGGGTCTCGCATAGAGGAAGGAAAAGACACTTTGGGAAAAATTGAACTATCGTTTAGGTTTCTGAATCACCTCCATGATTCTCGCATTGCTTCGGGACCCACTGCCACTATCGCCTCAGCTGGCCTAGCTGCACAGTTGCTATCAGAGAACTCATCGCAGCGATGCCTTACAAAGGTGTGCCTACTGGAGGACTCCTATTGCTGGACACAGCCCTCGCCTCCGACACCATACTCCACTTGTCAGCAAGGAGGAAGAGGTAGCAACCTCTTTATAAGATCAAAACCTCCCCACAACCTCCATAAAGATGAGCCACGAGGACCCACCAAGCTGAAGAAGAAGCTTAGGAGGGATGAGGAAGAGATCCCTCATTGTGACCTTCATTGAGACTCAATGGAGGTCGTCCACTTTGACACCCACCTATAGGCATGACCTAAGGCTTGCAAAAGGCAAGATAAGGGTCTTGACCACCTTTAGAGTTTGAATGTGGAGGGGGATACAACTCAAGACATAGATTGGCCAATCGCCATGGAGGGGGTTGCTCCTTGATCACACCATCGAATTTTGACACCTTGCACTACTTTATCTCTCCACCTCCGACTATCAAAGATCAGAATTGCAACATGTTGACATCTTCTGCAGCACAACCATGAAGAAGGAATTTTCTATCATCTAGCCAAGTGACCATCTTCGATGATCAAACATAAAACGAGTGTAGTGCCTTCTCAACCTCCGCTATAGACAGACATCCACCCAGGACGTCCCCTACCAAAGCCTCACTAAAGGAGCGATGAATAACTTGCATGGAACCCAACCATGGTGCAAATACAATATTCAATTGGTCCCTGCCCCTTTTCTGTGCAATAGGTGTACATTCACCCGTTACGATCACCTCCTCTTTCTTGACACTCAACCTTGGATAGGACCATCATTGATGGCCAATCCCTTGACAAACTGCACACACTACTAGGTTACAACAGTTGCGAGCCAAGTGGCCTCACTTACGACAGTGATAGCACAAGACGTTGGGACTAGCCAGAGCCCTTAGGTGAGGTGCACCAAGGCCCTCCACTCTTCTTCAATGGCGGCCATGCACTAAAACCAACCCACCACCATCATCGCTTTCTCCCCTTCTGTGCCTTTCTCCCTTGCTTAGGAGGACTCCCAAGGGAGGGAAAGAGGGAAGGGTGGAGTAAAGAGTGAGGAGCAACGTCACTCTTTGTCAGCACTGGTGTTTCTTTTTTCTTTTCTATTTTTTCACTATACTATATTTTTAATAGATTTGGTTAGATCTAGTCACACCCGATCTTAAAATAGATCCTAAATGGATTTTTGAATTAGCCTTTTAATATGTTTGGTTGTGCGTTAGATTGCGATTGTGCCCACAACTTGTAGGAGTTTGCCATTGTCAATCTTAACCACTACGATCATTGTCGACGGCCACCTAAGCGCTTTTTGCTCCAACTACCACTAAGGCTTACTGTCAACATTCATGAAACTATTGCTACCACCCTTTCCTTAGAGGATAACTCATGAGATCAAGTCCATAATAGCTGCACTGATGGCTTATTCTAACCAAGGAGCCATTGCTGTTTGCCTAAGAGTTGTTTAAGGTGGGACCATGTTCAGGGGCTTCTTGTCAAGCCTTCAAGTCTCTTAAGATCAACTCAAGGTTTGATACCATCTAAAGACAATCAAGTGCACAAATTACATGGAAAACCTCTCCTAAAAGGGAAAGACCATGGTAGCACTGAGCCCTAGCATCGACTTATGGATTGGGTAACTAAAGTGCCATGTGTACATTACATAAAGACATGGGAATTTGAGGGATCAACACCCAAGATTTTTTTACCCAAAAAACTACAACTCACAAATAACTGCAAGAGGCCGTCAAGGAACCATAGAATTCAAACAAAACCATTACGTAGTAAACAAAGTGTACAATCTTCTAAAAGAAACTACAAAATATGTGAAAATCACTTAAACCATCTCAAAGATTGAGTATTCCTATGACAAGGTGGCAGAAATTTTCTTAATGATGAGTCTTTTTAATCTCAATGGTTTTTGTGATTTTTTTGGGCTATAATTTCCTTTCCTTTTTATGATATTTGTTGCTTTCTTTTCAAACTGAAAGAAGCAAGATAAAAGAACCCTAAAAGCAATATCAAATTGAGGGACTTCATGGAAGATCACACAGAAACAACAATCAAATTTTACATATGGTAATGCCAGTTGCCCAAAAGAAAAATACATTAGGCAGTATGTTCACATGCCAAAAGTCCACAATAAAACAACTAAATATTGATACTTGCATCATCTAAAAAGTAGCAGTGCACATTAATTCTGCAGAACTGCATGCCTAACCTGATGTTGAACATTAATCGACCCTCCAAAAAGAAGAATAGCGTAAGGTGAAACTACAGTTGTGTCCCTTAAAAAGATCTTGCTAGTTTCCACCTGGAAAGGGGGATAAAAACACTCAGACATCAAAGGCAACACACAATATCACATGAAGCCTAATAACACACCAAGAGATATAATTCCAATAGGAAGAAAAACGGAGAAGAGGGACAAGCATAGCCAACCATACCTCTTTAAACACAACAAAGCAAAGTGTTAAGGTATAAAGTATAGAACATTTTACTATCACAATATTGTATATGTTATCATCCTTTGTTATAAAATTATAATACAAAACTGATAATATCATCAAGCTTGCAAAAAAAAAGGTCATTGTAAGCCACACACATGACAATGACTTGAAAATAATTTTTTATATGATTCCACTGAAACATAAACTTGTGCAGGTATGTCAAGAAGAGGAGTCAGGAACACCATGACAATATATGTATAGGAACAAGTTATGAACCTTCCATCCAGCTTTACAACATATCTTGTATATCTAGGCCATACTTGGCATAGAAGGCAATCCGCTTCAATGTGCTTGCCTTGCTAAATGAGTAGAGGATTGTTAGCAACAAAAATTGCCAATTGATTACCACACATCATTTGCATGGGATTCAATGATAACACTACATAGAGAATGGAAAACAGACTAATCCACATTATCTCTGTTGAGTTATGAGGCACGTACTGTTTTTATTTTATTTTCTAATGTAAGGGTGTACTTATATTTTGTCCTTCCGTGCCTCTCTCTACATAAAGGCACATAGGGCCCCGTGAACTAAGTGAATCACTCATTTGTCTTATCATGATATCAGAACAGTGGTCCTAGACTGGTGCCCAGATACCCCACCAACCCTAGCCTCACCCCTCCACCAAACCCCCTCTCCTCTCTCTCTCTTCGAGGCATCGCTAGCCCTCCTACTCATCGCCGCCAGCCTTCTCCACGCTACAACATCGTTGCTAGGGGCG
Source organism: Thalassia testudinum (assembly GCA_037157565.1). Taxonomy (NCBI): domain Eukaryota; kingdom Viridiplantae; phylum Streptophyta; class Magnoliopsida; order Alismatales; family Hydrocharitaceae; genus Thalassia; species Thalassia testudinum. The sequence continues at coordinate 31,402,395 of JAZHRO010000054.1, read as the reverse complement.
GCAGTGGTGCCTCTAGCGACCCTCTTAGGTTGTTGTAGCACCTCTACGGTGCATTTGGGAGGCACAACAGCATCACTGCTGCTCTCTCTCTCTCCATTGTAGCTCCCCCCTAACTTAAAGGGGGGTCTTCTCAAGTGTGGGCGACGCTGTTGTTGCCCTCTTTCCTCGAGTACCGCCACAACCAATTCTAGGAGGAAGAGGCAACCTGCTGGGGCCTCTTCTAGCCCCAGTAGGTTGTTGCTACACCTGATTTGACTTTGGATCTTCAAATGTCCTAAATCAGATTTTTTCCTTTTCTTTATTTCAGATCGATTTGTGATATCTGTGCAATCATACGATTTGATCTTTTTCTTTGAGCACTTGATTAATTGCCTCCCACAAATCGGGTGCTATGGAAGACAAGAAGGATCTGCCTAGCGACTTAATGGGGAAATTCTCCACCATGAGTGAATCTTCTTTTTTATGAAGGGGGCCTCTATTAAGTTGGATGGTACCAATTTTCTACTTTGGTCTACATCTTTCTCCCAATTTGTGGGTTCACACTGCAACAGGTATATCTTGAACAAGATAAGCTTGTAGTAAAGATTGTTGATTGAGATGCATACGGCTGGGTTGCCATTTGCATGTTGAATAGCACGAAAACGACAATTGCAAAGTAAGTTATACCTTATGCCGCTGTAAAGAAAATGTGCAAACTACTTCATGAGATACATTCCCACAGGAGCAACATCAATCGTCTATATAGAGTCATTCAGGAGCTTTATTCATTTCAGAAGGGAACCATGTCTCTTGTTGAGTATTATGGTTCCATGAAGAATTTGTGGGATAAGCAAGATATTCATCAACCCATTTCATCGGATGTAGTAGTTGTGGCCAAGCAACACAAGGCTATCAGATCTGTTCAGTTGCCTGCTGGCCTTAATCCTGAGTACAAGGCAGTGAAGGATCAACTCATGACTTTGAAGGAAATACCTACACCTGCCTAGATATATGCATACTCTCGCGACTAGAGATCTCAGGCCCAGTTCGGTAAAGGAGATAATTCATCAAAATAGGGTTAACCTTGTTTGGTGGGAAGGATATTTTGAACTGGGTTAAGAGAACTTAACTCATGATAAGTTATTCTGGGGTTGATGTGGGATAAGTTATTTTTGTGGCTTATCTCATATATTTTCACAGGTTAACCCAGAAACTCTCCAAACAACCATAGGTTAATCCACCTACATAACCCTTATGACTTCCAAACAAAAATGCAGGATAACCCATCTTCAAAAAAATTATCCCATGAAATCTATCCCTTCATCCAAACTAGCCCTCAGAGACTACCTTGCCTTTAGACTCGTCTGCCATGGCATCCGTTGGTCGTGGCAAGGGGATTCCTGAAGGTAGGGGGAGAGGACGTGGTGTGAGAGGCCATGGTAGAAGCCGTACCATTTTTTTTTTTTGACCATTGTCAAAAGGCAAATCACATTGTTAATCATTGGATAAAACATGGCTTTCCTCAGGGATATCAGGCCAAACAGGTGACTTATGGTGGTGAAGGGAGTTAGTATTACCAGGAGGAAGAGCAAGTTGGTTCCCAAATTACCATCTCCAGGGCAAAGTATGACATGTTTATATCTTCCCAGGCTACTTTTATTGCTGGAGCCTAAGTGACTTGTCCGACAGGTACTGTTGCTAATGCTGGGGGTGTTTGTACACCATCATGGCTTGCTAATTTAGGTGCGTCTTCCCACATCACTGGAGATGCCACATTGTTCTCCTCACTTAGACCTCTTACTACCCCTGTTCATGTAAGGGGAGCTGATGGTGCCTTGTCCCCTATGATGGGCTTGGGTGGCATTTCCTTATCTTCTACTTTACCTTTGTTGGATGTTATGTATGCACCTAAATTTACCCTTAATTTAATGTCTATAAGTCAAATTACAAGGCATTGGACTGTAGAGTAGAGTTCCATGATCACTTCTTTTACTTGCAAGACCTCCATATGACAAAACAGATTGGTGGACTTGAGCAGGATGATATCTACTACCTGCACTTATCACATGAGCATCCTTCCATTGTCGCTTGTGTTACATCTGCTCTTTAGTGGCACCTTCGCCTGGGTCATCCTAGCATATTTGTTCTTTATCGTCAATTTCTAGACATGCATTTTCTGGATTCCTTTACCTGTGAGGCTTGTCAACAACACAGGCACCATAGGGTGTCTTTTCTTAGTAGCAATAAAAGAATTAAGTCACCTTTTAGTCTTATTCATGCTGATTTATGAGGCCCATGTCGGGTCAGGAGTTTTAGGGATTTTCGCTATTTTTTGGTCCTTGTGGATTATTGTACTCGTGTCAATTGGATATCTATGATGAAGGAAAAATAAAAAACCCCTACATTGATAAAAAAATTTTGTGAATGAAATAAAGATTCTATTTTCTACTCTTATTTGCATGTTTTGGACAAATAATGGACTTGAGTTTGTTAATACAACCTTATCTCAATTCTTGCAATTTTTTGATATTGTTCACCAGACTTCTTGTGTTCATACATCCCCACAAAATGGGGTGGTTGAACGCAAGCTGAGGCACTTGCTTAATGTTGCTCGAACCGTTATGTTTCACATGCATGCTCCTATTTTTTGGGCTAATGTTGTTCTTATAGCTGCATTGCTAATTAATCAGGTTTCCTCATCTATTCTTGATGAGAGGACTGCTCACTCTTTTATTTCTCGAACGAGATTTGCTTCTTGTACCACCCAAGGGCTTTGGTTGTGTTTGTATTGCTCACTTGTTTAAAGTGGACAAATTGTCTTCTCAGTCGATTAAGTGTCCTTGTGGGATATTCTAGGACCCGGAAGGGATATCGATGCTATGACTCAGCGGCACACCATTTTTATGTCACTAAGGATGTTATATTCTTTGAGGAGATTCCCTACTTCTCTGCTATTGGGAAGATATCTAAGGCACCACAAGATATCCTGCTTCCCATTTCTACTACTATACCTCCAGTGCCCTCTGAGCTTGCTGTATCACAGATAGATATTCCTCCTACTATTTCCTTTCCCATACATCCTGAGGTTATAGACAAATTTCCTAGACACTTCCAACGCAGGATTAAGATCAACACTCTTATAGATGAGCCTTTCTCCACTATTTTTGCTCAGTCCTCTGCTGATCCTGTGGACTCGCCTGGAGATCCTGAGGAAACAGATGTGGACCTTCCTATTTAGCACAAAGATCTTGTGCTAAATATTATGTCTCTAATTATATGTCACTTGACCACTTTCTTGTAGAAGCGTGATTGTTGTCTCTTGCAGTGGATAACTACCATGTTCCCAGGTGTTGAGCTCCTTTGGTCATTTACTGTTTTTCCTTATTTTCATATACTATTTTGCATTTTCTTATTTCTTTTGGAGAAGTCATGTAATTTTTCCTTTTTCTTTTTCACCTCTATCTATATTGAGAGGTAGGGCTATGTTGGAATACAAGGAAATCATTTCCTTTGACTACTCCACATACCTTCTACCCACCCTTGAGAAGGATCTTTCACTGACGTGAGACAACTACAAATGTTGTTCTATTATTCCCTTTGAGATTTGATTCCATTCCACATCTATCTCTAATTATAGAGTAGATCTACACACTAGAGTTTAGATTTACTATTATTATAAAGGTCTAATCACAATTTAAAATTGATGAAACCTTTGTTTAATTACTTAAAATAAAATCCTAAGTTTGAATTAGCATTAACATTTTTCTTCATGTAGTCTTTAATTTTAAAAATAGTAATGTATTTAAATAGGAAGTATAAGACAAGTTTTAAGGCTTAAATGAAAATATTTATCCTTTTAAATAGTTATTCTTAAAATTCCAATCATTTTGACTACTTCTGCCATATTTGTTGGCATGTATCAATGTACCTTCGGCATGCCCTCAACGTGCCTCCGAAATAGACTATTTTTTAAGCATCGAAATCATTGAAATCCGACGTTGAAACATAGGCGTTTTCATGGAGTGCCCTCGACATGCCGACAAAATGCAACTTGGAAATTTATTGAAACAACATCAAAATCGACATTTCGAATCTTGGCTACTACTACTTGGCATTATATCCCGTCTTTGCCTACTTCCTGCTGCTGCTTGGGATCGTCTCGTGCTTGACTACTACTATTTCTACTTGGAATCGTCTCCTACTTCCCGGCTACTCCTATTGCTTACTTGCTCCTATAACCAGAAGATGTCCTGCGTAAGGGAGATTCTTGTTTTATCTTTTGTAACAAGTTGGGCTCGATTGTCATTTACACTCCAACTTGAGAGGGAGCATATTAAAGAGATACTATAGTATTTTAAGTCTCTTAAGATTATGTTTGAGTCATTATATTAAGTGTGAGAGTCCTAGTCAAATTCATATTTTTAGTTGGGTTTCTTATGTAATTCTTGCATCCCTACTCTTAAGAGAGGTTAGATTCCTTATTTCAATAAGAGGCTTTATTTTCTTCAACATATATAATCCATCTTGAGAGGTAGTGTTGAGATGTCTTGTTTATTTTTTATATTATATAAGTAGGCTTAAGAAATTTCTCGTTAGCATGGGAATAAAACCAAGTAGCTCCAGTAGTCATTGGCCATGTGGCAGAGTCTAGTCAATGGGCCCACTGTGTGGGTGTGTGATGTGTGTTTGTTAGGAAATTTGGTTTAGGTTTAATTATTTTCCAAATATATTTGGTTGTTTTAGGAAATGTGTAGTGATTTGTTAGGATTGTGATTTGATTTGTAGAGATTGGTTCTCTATAAATAGAGACCAATTCTCTTCATTTGTTTATTGAGTTACAATAATATTTCCAGTTTCCAAAACTTCCTCCTTTCTCTTCTATAGCTGCCGGCCCTCTCTCTCCACGTTCCAACATCAAGAGGAAGATGGGCCCTCTCCATGAGTTCCAAATCTTGACATCCTCTACATAAATCACTGACATCATATACTCTTTCCTTGGTAACCAATTTTTTAATTGGAGTTAATCCACAACAAGATTAAATGACTCTCGTCTTTCAACATGAGTAAAATCCTCGTTGAAGAACAAATTTGTGACACATAATAAGCTTTGTCCACATGCCAATTGTTGTGATAGTGCTTGTGTAGAGAAAATCTTGTTGTCATGTGGCTTTCTTTTTAAGTGAGACAGCATCAATTAGCCCTCTCTAGATTCATCTACAAATTTCTAGACTCCAATTGCAATTGGATCACTTGAGGCTGGAGTGATATGGAGTAAATTTTTGGGGAGAGACATTCCATGTGGATGGTGCTGTGTATTGTTATACCTGTCACTGTAATCTTTAGAACTACTAGCCCTACTTTTCAATGAATCAGGGGGTTAATATCCTTTGTTAACATCATTTTTCTCTTTCAAAATGCCAGGTTGTGCCCTGTTGATACTAAAGAAAGACATTTCTATCGTAGTCTTGAAACAAACCACACAAACCTTTTCGAGGAAGACCATGAATGGATGTTGAAAATGCTTCACATTGAAGTTAACAGATGATGGATGGATGTGCACCTCCCTCTTTCCATCATACCAGGCAGGGCCCTGACCACCGTAGGATGTCCTATTGCTGGCAAACGCAGTTCCATAAATGCCTTCACTACTAGCAGCAACATTAGGATACAGACCGGCACATAAAATTGTCTGCATATTTCATTCAAGTTACTTCTATTAAAAGGGAGAAGAATCAAATATAAGACAAACCAAGACTCTATCTAATCTTTTAGTTAGGGAGCTACATAATTTATTTGGTCCATTTAAAATCAGAATAGCAGAAAGCTTACAAAAGAAAACAACAATCCTGATTACAGGATATTTCTAGTTAACATAGACACCATAATTAGCATTATGGCAAGAAGTATCTAGAAGGAGCAATTTTATGCAATTTCTTGATTACCTTGATAATAGGAGAGCGAAGAGAATACATGTTGAAAGGCTGAGAAATATCAGCAAACCAACCATCAAGATCTTTCATTTTGCCACCACTCTTGTACCAGAAAAGGGGAACAAAAATCCTTAGCTCAAATAATGATATAACAAGAAAAAGAATGTAATCATCAGTGAATAGATTGCACTATCTATAAATAAAGTGGTTTAAAATACAAGGTCAGGCCATGATAAGTAAGTATCACTCACGACGGCACTGCAGAAATCGGTAGTCAGTATTCAGTCGGTAAGGTCACTGACTGAGTATGTGGTATGCAGGTGCTTAATTGGGAATTAATCAGTGTAATATTTTTTAATATTTAAAATTTTAAATATAATTATATATACCATTATACATATTAAGTATACATATATATGAATTGAAATATCACATATATATTAATATTATTTTTTTGATATACATATTCTCTTAATATAGCATCTAACGAATAACTATCAATATCACAATACATTAAATAAAACAAATAAATTAAGATTGGTGCATCATAAATCTAAAGGAGATGAGTTAGGGTAAAGGAGGCAAAAAAAGAGACTTAGGACCGAGGGCTTACTTATGGCTAAGGCTATCGTGCATTAGGGACTTGGGGTAATGAGAGAAGTTGGGTTTAATTGGGTGCATTTAGACGTCGGGTTTAGTTAAGTGTATTTAGGCATCGAGTTTAGCCGGATTTTGGTTTGCGGGTGCATTGCACATGCAACAAAACTAAAAAAAAATTGAAACCTTAAAACTTACTCGACCGATTAATCAGTTGATTAATCGGATAATCGGCTGGTTAATTGAGTAGACCAACTATAGGACCAAATATAGGTACTCAGTTCATTTTTGGACCGCATACAATTATGCAGCTGATTAATCAGCCGCATAAACCGATTTTTGCACCCTTAGTATCACTAATATCGAATCTAAAGAAATTAAGATTTCTATGCACTAAAGCAATTGCTACAGTCAGGGATGCTTTTTTCTTTTACATCTAGAAGTTGGGTCTTTTCTGTCGTGTTCTTTTTCTTGTTTTTGTTTCTTATGTGTTTTGCTTTCTTATTGTCTATTGTTAAGGGGTTTGCTTATAATTTTCCCACCAAAATAGTTGAATGTAGAAATAGAGGCCTAGGGTTTCATAGTTGAATATATTGCTTCATTTTCTCAACATAGTATCAAAGCGGCGATCTTAAGTTAGAGTTCTATACCTTCTTGATTTCCATCATCTTTCTTTGTCCACCAATAAACAATATAATTTGCCTTGGGATTTGTGCCATAAGGGAGTTCATCAGGCCCTTCTTTGGCTAAAACACCATTGGTCGAAACTCCTCACCAGAACCCACTCACTAATGCCACCTTCAACCTTTGACCGCTACAAGGGGGGTCGTCAACCCCTCACCTATCAATTGGACCCCTTCTGGTGGCCCATCTTTGGCGAGGGTGATGTCGGTGACATGCATTGTCTTAGCATTGCCACTGGGTAGGGTTTAAAGAAGGGCCTCTTCGAAGCTCCTTCCAACCACTGCAAGGGTTCAGGGGGTAGCCTGGATCCTTGTGGCACTCTCTTATTACCTGGAGTGTTGCACCGGTCGTCGAGGTGGCTATTCTGGGAAGAAAAAGGTCATCGGGGCTCTCTTTTCTAATCAGAGGTATTAAGAACCTTGTTTTGGAAGGTTTATTTGCCAAATTCAGATTCGATAGTGGAGCATGTCCCACTAACCGCATTTGGACGAGTTCTATCCGCAGATAATAGTGTTTTTTGGTTTACTGATTGGCTATTGTGGACTTTGATTTATGTAAGATGGCATTTGTGATAGTTCATTCACCCAATCCGGAAGACAGGAGTAGAAGGGAATGTCAAAAAGTCCCATTTGACCTGACTGTGGAGCTCAAGGGGTCTAGCTATTTGTCACAGTAGTGACCATTCCTTCACAGAGTTGAGGGAAGTGAGAAGGAGTGCAACCACATTGAATTGGAGTCAGGCAAATGTGTAATGCAATGGCTACGAAGAGCTTAGCACCTGGATTGGCACAAGATGCTGTGACCATTCTCAGGAGTGAGTATGATTAATCAATATGAGGCATCTTAGGTAGGGATTACATGCCAATCTCCGACAGAAGAAGCAGAATGGCTAGTTGATTTAGGTGCATCTCGACATATATGTCGTAATGTAAGATAATTCTCTACTGAGGTTGATTCCAAGTAGAACTATACTTGTAGTTGATGGACGACATTCCCCCATTGCTAGTTAGGGGGAGGTTTATGTGGCTCTTCACATGAAATTAGAGAATTTTTTCTAGCTCTGAATTTTCTCTTAAGTCTACTCTCCGTTAGTTGGATTACGAAGGAGTTGAACTGCAGTGCGGTATTTGATGCTGTATCCTTGATATTCCAGGATATTCTAACTGAACATACTATTAGTTGTGGTCGTGAAGAAGAGGGTGTCTACTGTTTTCTACAGTCACCCTATGCCGGGCATGTTTCACTCCCTTCACGAGGGGCTTCTAATTATCTATGGCACCTTCAATTTGGTCATCTCCCTTTGCCACTTTCCAATGTGAAGCATGTCAACTTGGAAGGCATCACAGGAGTACATTCCCAAGGAGCCAATATTGGAGCTCAGACATTATGTTCCAGTTACTCCACATGGATATTTAGAGACCTAGTAGGGCCCTAGATCGCATGCGGGGCATATTCTATTTGGTCTCAGTGGATGATTTTTCTCGCCTCACATGGACATTCCTCTTGAAACCCAAGTCCAAAGCCGATGATTAAGGTCTTCTTGGCGGAGAAAAAAAATCAATTTGGAGCCAATGTGAAAATCATCTGCTCCGACAATGCCCTGGAGTTTTGTACTACCTCTCTCCATGCCTTCTCTCAAGAAGCATGGAATCATCCACTAGATGAGTTGTCCCTACACGTCACAAAAGAATAGCGTAGCTAAAAGGAAACATCGACATATTTTAGATGTTAGGAGGACTCTCCTGATACATAACAGTGTGCCGACTTCTTACTAGCGAGATGCGATGTTAGCCATTTGCTATCTCATTAATTGAATGTAATCTACAATTCTTGATAAGAAGATTCCATACTCTACTTTTTCGTAATCGTTGACTTATTCAGGGTGTCACCTAAGGTTTTTAGTTGTGTAGCTCTTGTGCATCTCCATGGCCTTGGTAGGGACAAGCTTGCCCCCCATGCAGTCAAGTGCATTTTTGTAGGATACTCCAAGACTCAAAAGGGGTATCAGTGTTATGACCTTATTGGTAAACGATACTATGTTAGTACAGATGTTACGTTCCATGAGTCGATTCCTTACTATACATCCGGATCTCAAATTAACACACCTACACATGATGAGGTGACTGTTATTCCTCTTTATGTACCATTAGATGTGTCACAAAGATAGTCAGCTGAGGGCCCACATCCTTTGAGTGGTTGTCCTGACAACCTATTAGAAAGGATCTATATTCATTGTTAGACTAAGGGGAAAGAACCACCCCCTCCAGAGGCTCATCTAGAACCAGTTTCATCCATTCCCAAATGGAGTTTGACACCTACTGATATGAAGACCTATGTTCCTATTGCTCAGGGAAGTTCTGAAGTCCCTCAAAGACTTGAGGGTGTAGCTATCGAGGACTCTGGGCTTAAAGCTGGTGAGACAAGTGATCTAGAGGTAGCCAATATTGATATGTTGATTGCCTTACGGAAGGGTACGAGGGCTTGTACTCTGCATCCAATGTCCAAGTACGTATCTATGGTCAGTCTTGCTCCTCAATATCAATAGTTTGTTCTTGCTCTCTCTACAATTTGAATACCTACCACACATCAGGAGGTACTCTGTGATTCTAACTGGTGATGGGCCAAAGAGGAAGAGATGGTTGCATTAGACTCTTGTGGAACTTGGAGTTTCGTTTAGCCTCCTAATGACCATGCGGTGGTAGGATGCAAATGGGTGTTCAGTGTCAAATATGGCCCAGATGGGTCTGTTGAGTGATATAAAGCCTATTTGGTAGTGAAGGGATATACTTAGATGGATGGCATAGATCACTTTGACACTTTCTCCCCTGTGACAGAAATGCCTACAATTCGTATCCTCATCTTTGTGGCTGTTCATAAGGACAGGCCACTCTATTAACTAGGTGTCAAAAATGCATTCCTCTATGGTGATCTTCAAGAGGGGTGTACCAAAGTTTGCAAACTATGCAAGGCAGTCTATAGACTCAAGTAAAGTTAACGAGCTTGGTTTCGAAAGCTATCTGAAGTCATTAAGAAGATTGAGTTAAGAAGATCCACTGCAGATCATTCTCTTTGTGCGAAAAACTGACAAAGGTATCATTGTGATGTTGGTGTATGTAGATGATATCATATTGATAGGCGACAATGATATGGGAGTTGATTGCAAAGGATTTTTTGGTCAAGCATTTTGTTACGAAGCACTTGGGGTCTTCTTTGATATTTTCTTGGAATTAAGGTAGCCAGGAATGTGCGTGGAGTAGTTCTTTTCCAGAGGAAATATGTAGATCTTTTTTAGGAGACTGGCATGTAAGGGCTAAGCCTGCCTCTATCCCCATGGACCCAAGTATACACCTCCACGAAGATGACTCGAGATAGATTGATGCTAGGCAATTCAGAAGCCTACTAGGAAAATTGTTGTATGTCATGGTCACGCACCCAGATCTCTGTTTGTAAATACCTCTGTTTTAATGCACCAAAACTACGCTATCTGTCTAGACTAATCTTTCAGGACTCTAGATTTATGGAATAAAGCAAGATTGCTATTTTTCTTCTCAGAGTATTTTTATGTTTCTTCAGTCTAGAATATTTTGTAAGGAACCTCAAATGAATTCAAACGAACTTTTTCACTTAACGTAATTTTCTTAAAAATCAAGTTCTTAGGATGACTAATTGACCAAATAGATTAATTGATCGACTAAATTCTTTGATCGACCAACCAGCTTATTAAATTGCTCAAACCAACCCAATTTAGGAAGTTGATTAATACACTTGTGATTGACCAAATAGCTTAATTAATCAACCAAAAGTTGATCGATCAAATAACTAGTTTGACCAACCAAAACTCATTTTGATCGACCAAACTACCTTAATTGATTGACCTATTGAATTCAGATTAATTCCTTTTTAGGTCAATTTTCTAATATAAATAGAGGTCAAAAGCAGCCCTTTTTCAACACACATTCAAAGAAGAAATTCATCCAGAAAAAGAGCTCTCGTGCTTTCTCTCAAGTGCTTCTTCGCTTCTGCTTCTATGCTTTCCAAAGCACACCGATCTAAACCTCTGAGAAAAATTCAGTTTGATTTTCCTTGATGTTCCGTAGGATTATACTGGTTTTTTATCTCTATCTATTGCTTTGTTTACGGGTCCCAAGTTGTTGGGAAGACCCATTGTTGTGCTTCTCTTCAGGTAGAAAAGAGAGGATTATTGTAAGAGGTTGTGCCACCCCAGTTCAAGTGGTACGATAGTGGATTGACTAGCCATGCCTAGTCAAAAAAATCCTAAGCTGGGAGGCTTAGATAGTGATTTTTACCCGAGAAGGGCTTCCACTATAAATATAGGTGCCACCTGTGCATGTTATCTTGTGATTTGAATTATTTTAGCAGTTATTTTTTTAAAATTATCAAGCAATACTATTCATCGGTCTCCTCTAGTATATGATTAAAATGCGCAGGAACCACACTCTTGTGATGTGAGCAAGTGATGCGGAAATAAGCGATTTCTTAATTGATGTAATCAACTCTTAAACTTTGTAACCTAAATAGTGGTGGTATCTAAGGTCGTTTGAGAAGGCAAAAATGTTGATTGATAACTTGATTCTCTCTCTTGCTCTCTCAAATCACCACTTGTATTTTTTATTTTGCAATTTTTAGGTTTTTTGAAATAACAAATAAAAAAATGATAGTGAAAGCGAAGACAAGAAAATTTCGCAATGGAAACTACTACGCCTAAGTAACAAGTAGAAAAGTCTTCTCTTCCAAGCTCACACTAGGCAAGTGCACCTAGTGTAATTAGAATAGAAGAGTGTAGTGCACTAAAAGAAATAAAACTACTTGAATTAAAACACACAAGAAGAAGGCGAAAGGCAATTGTATTGAAATGGGAGAAAACTTGCCTTTACAAAACACTAATAGAGGAATGCTTCTATCACAAAATTAAAGTGAAGAACAAGAATTAGAAATGTCTCCCAAATTATGATGAAGAAGAATAGTCACCTTACTCCAAGTACAACAGCTTCTGTACTTGAAAAGGGGCTTCTCCTTGCTCCTTCCTTGAAATGCTTCTTTCTCTAGATCTTCCAAGTGTAGACATCCACCCTAGGTCCTCCTCCTTTGCTTGGTTGTCCTTCTAGAGTGCTCCCAAGCTTGTAACACAAAGAAGAAAGGAAGAAGAAGAAAGCACCAAGGAGGCAAGGAATAACCTCCTTAATCTTCTTCTTCCCTCCTTTTCTTTGGCCAAAAATATGTAGCTTAGGATGGATTCTTTTTGGTGGTAGAATAAGGATTTATATAGAAGTGGAGAGGTGGGTTGGCGTGGGATCTAGATGGAGGGCTAGGATGGATTGATGGGGTGGTTATGGGGATCCGATGGTAGAGAAAGGTGGTTCCACCTTTAAGGGTGCAAGTGGTGGTGGTTATGGTTGGAAGGGGCACCATAGGTTGCGCCAACCATGGAGGGATGCCATGATTTTGGCACCAACTATGGGGGGTTCTAGAAGGTTATGTTTTGGAGGGAAAAAAAGGAGGGTGGAGATGGGCTTTACGCTTAGGTGTGGGGTTGGGATTGATGGGTTTTTGGAGGGAAAAAGTGGCACCAAAATGGGGGTGGTTGTAGGTGGTTTTGGCACCACTTTTGTGGTGGCTTTTGGTGGTGGTGATGGGGTGAAGAGGTGGCTACAAGGTGGCACCAAAAGGGACTAGGAATAGGTAGCTTAGGTGGACTTAGGGTAAGGGTTAATTGGTGGAGCTAGCTAGGTGGAATTTAAGGTGTTGGTTGGCCATGGTAGGGGAGTAGGAGCTAAGCTAAGCTAGCTTAGCTAGTAGAGTAGTGGAAGAGGAGTAGAGAAATTAGGGTTTACTGAGGAGGAGCTGAGGAGCTACATTAGAGCTTCTTGGAGTTGACTGCTGCTGAAGAGAGTTGTAGCTGAGCTCAATAGCTAGCTTAACTAGCTAGTTCTTTGCTAGCTGCTAAGTCAAGCTAGGTTGAGCTAGTTTCTTCTGATATGAGCTAAGGTGAGCTGAAACTGGTCTTCCTGAAGACTACTTAACTAGCTAAGGTAGCTAACTTAAGTCAAGTAGCTAAGCTCAACCAAGTTGAGCTGAGTTGAGTCTTCGGGAGCTAGATTTGAGCTGGCTTGAGCTGGTTGAGAACTTCTTCAGCTGACTAGGCTTAGCTAATTGATGGTAGTAGCTAATCCTAGTCTGGTAGAGCTTCCATGAGCTGGATGGAGCTGGGAAGAGCTGAGTTGAGCTGTATTTAGCTGAGGTGAACTAAATGGAGCCGAGTTGAGCTAACCCCAACTATGTTGAGCTGCAATGAGCTGGAATGAGATGGAACGAGCTGGAATCCAACTAAAGTGAGTTGAATTCAGCTGAGATCTAGCTGAATTGGGCTTCTTCATCTTCTGCCTTTCTAGGTGTCAGCGTTTGTGGGATTTAGCCATCTGTTTACCCCTGACACTCAAATAAGGATGTAAAAATAACAATGCAATGCAATGTAGCTCAAAAACCCGATTGCAAAGTTAAAATCCTAAGAGCTACATGTGTTTTAGAGTATAAGAATGATGATAAACTGACGTTTATTAGCAAGGTGAGCCAATTTATGGATAAAAACAGACGGGTACATTGGGATGCTGCAATGATGATTCTTAGGTACTTGAAGTCAGCATTAGGAAAAGGGTTACTATTTACCAAAAGCAGAGTTTTAGATATAGCAACATACATAGATACAAGCTATGCAAGGTGTCCAATGGATAGAAAGTCCACCACGAGATTATATACCTTTATTAAAGGGAATCTAGTTGCATAGAGAAGTAAAGAGCAAATTGTAGTAGCCAAATTAAGTGCCAAGTTAGAATATAAGGCGATCGCCCAAACTACCTTCGAGCTCATGTTGATCCACTCCATCCTTAAGAACCTTGGTATTTCAATGTCTACTTCGATGGAGATGAAATGTGATAACAAGGTAGCCCTCTTCATCACCAACAATCAAGTATTCCATGTGTGGAGATTAAAAGAATAGGAAATATTATTGTTGATCTCCTGAAACAAAATGAAGGGTGTTGGCCCCTTTATATAGAGAAGGCCAACACAACAACCAAATCAAATCTAAAATAACAATAATGGAAAGGGATAAAATACTTTCTAACAAACTTATCCCAATCATTTTCCTAAATTCTAACACCATGAAAGGAAGCACGTAGAAGTGGATTGTTATTACACTAGAGATATGATTTAGAAGGGGTGTTGTTGGGTAAAATGAGCGAATTGAGTTATTCATGAAGCCTTATGTGCCTTTATATAGAGAGGCACCAAGGGAAAATAACACTACATACCCCGATACAATATAAGAAATAACAAAAAGAACAAAAAATACACCATAAAACTTGTAGAGAATTTTAGGGGAAAAATAGTTCTTGTTATTATTCAAATAAAGAGGCCCTAGTCCTCCTTATATAGGGAGGCAAAGGAGCATACATGGAAACTCACCAAATATCTAAAAATAGTAAATCACCTAGTCAAATAACCTAATTGATTTATTTCCAAACACTCCCCCACAAGTCGAGACATGGGAGACGACGAAGACTTGGATCCTTAAAGTAGTGAAGATCCACTCTTATCGACATGGTAGTCCGCTCTTCGTGTCTTCAACCCTTAGTGCCCCTTCTTGTACGCCCTTGCAGAGCCAGTCAACGCTCGATTTCTCTTGAGATGAGTGAGAGTGCCGGCCAAACTTTGATATCTTGAGGCAGCTCCCATCTTCAACTCTCTTGTCTTCCACTCAACACGTAAGGACCCAACTGAGACCAGTGATTTATGTGCCGACGGCATGCCAGTGGCATGCCGTCGATATGACACTTTTCTGGAAGGAGCCATATCGACATGAAAACAATTTTGATATGCAAGCATATCGTTGGTTTGCCAGCGAAATTGTTGGCATGCAACCGATAAGGTCGGCATACCACCGGTATGAGCTGTTGTGTTGCTAGCACACACTCCTGTTGTTGATGCTGCTAGCGCACTTTACTACTATTACTACTACTACTACTGACCAGTCTAGTGGATTAAATCTCCAACATGGAAAATATTGATACGGATAATTTAGGGTCATCTATAACCTCGATAACATGATATCGATACACAAGCGTTTCCATGACATGCCCTCGACATGCTCATGATACGCACACTTGAAATTTTATCGACACGACATCGATATCGACATTTCAAACCTTGACTGCGACAACTCAAAACCTTAAGGGGTTACAAACAAGTACCCCAATAATAGAAGACTAAACTTTAAAGAAAAATAAAAAATAGACTCAATCATAAAATACCATTTTTTTTAAAGAGACATCAAAGACCTAAGGAGGATTTTATTCCTCTTCTTTTACTCTTCTATGCGAATGGAGGCTGCAGCTGTGGTAGCTCACACATTTGGAGGAAGCAAGCGGGAGCGGGAGGACAAGCACGTGAGGGAGGAGGAGCCCAAAGCGACTTTAATGGGGACGCCCTAAGGTCGTGGCCCGTTTTCACCATGGCGGGCAGCACTACAGTGGCAAGGAGCATGACGACGCTCTGGCAAAGGACCAGCAGCGCTCGGGTTTGCCCCAAACATGAGAGTTCTTTAGGGTTCCAATGAGAAGCTTTGAGCTTCGTTAGATTAAGAGAGGGGCTAAAATAGGGTCATGAACAACCCTTGTCACTAGCAACACTGGAGACTGAAGGGTTCGCTGGCGGCGACTTCTCCAACCAATGGCTGCCAGAGAGGGCCAGCGTGGTGGGGGGAAGTCTGGTGACCACCCCTGTAGTGGTCCTTCGTCAGATAGAGGCCGGTGGCGGTGTCGGCGAGGCCTTCTTTGCTAGTGACGAGAAACCCTGCAATAGCAGTAGCGAGAGAACGAGAGGAAGAAGAGAGGAAAGAGACCAAGAGAGCCTCCCCGGTGGCTCACCGAAGGCCAGCGACACCGCCGGAGGGCCTTCCCCCTCTAGGTTTTCTCTTCTAAACCTTAGACCACCAAGATCAATGGCTCTGATACCATGTAGAGAATTTTTAAGGAAAAAATAATTCTTGTTATTATTCAAATAGAGAGGCCCTAACCCTCTTTATATAGAGAGGCAAAGGGGCATACATGGAAACTCTCCAAATACCTAAAACTAGTAAATCACCTAATCAAATAACCTAATTGATTTATTTCCTAACACAACTCAACACTCCCCTTTAAGCTAGAATATAAACATCAGACATGCTCAGCTTAGAACATAAGTAACCAAGGCGCTTCCTAGAAGGTGCCTTAGTAAACATACCGACAACTTGGTATAGGGGGTAGATATTTTCTCAGTTCACACATCTCTGATGAAGTGGCAGTCCACTTCAATGTGCTTTGTCCGCTCATGGAAGGATGGATTAGTAGTAATAAATATAGCAGCTTTATTGTCTCAAAACATGGGAATAGGCCTAACACTAGTATACCAAAATCATGTAAAATTGATCGAACCTAAAGAAGCTTGCATGTGGTGTATGCCATAGCTCTATATTCAGATTCTGTACTGAATTTGGAGACAATGTTTTGCTTTTTACTCCTCTACGAAACTAAATTGTCACCAAGTGTAGTATCTAGTAGTAGATTGCTAATCCTCGTAAGCCCCAACATAATCAGCATTGGAGTATCCCTACATCTCAAGGTGGCCATGCTTTTGGAAGAATAGACTTTTCCCAGGAGCCTTCTTCAAATACCTCAACACCAGACAAACTCCTGCCAAGTGCACCTCTCTCGGTACTTGCATAAACTGACTCAGGCATCCTACAACATAGGAAATGTCTGGCTTAGTTGCTGTCAAATAGAGAAGTTTGCCCACCATGGCATGGTATCTAGTCTCATCTTCCAGAAGCGTGCTATCTGCATAAGCTAGAGGAACAGAAGAATCAAGAGGAATACACGCAGGCTTGCATCCTAGCATACCTACCTCTCGCAGCATATCCAGTACATATTTCCTCTAAGATAGAACAAGGCCCCCATCAATATGACGTACTTCGATCCCCAAGAAATAACTGACCAGCTCTAGATCCTTGGTGATGAACTGAGTGTGCAAAAACTCCTTGGTAGATTCAATGCCACCAATGTCGTTCCCTGTAAGAAATATGTCATCCACATATATAATGAAAATAACTATGCCTATCCTCCTGTGCAAAGTGAAGACTGAGTGATTAGATGATGGTCTAATAAAGCCATACTCTTGAACAACTTTTCTAAATCTGCTAAACCATGATCGTGGGCTCTGCATCCCCATAGATTGCCTTTTTTAACCTATAAACATATTGCCTTCTTCAACCTGCAAATCTTCTAACACTCCCATTGATGCATGAACACAGGAGACCGTTGCATATAAACCTCTTCATCCAGGTCACCATACAACAAGGCATTCTTTATATCAGGATGGTAGACAGGCCACTCCAAATATACTACAACAGAGAGAAGAATTCTGACAGAATTAAGTTGGGCCACTAGGGAGAATATCTCGAAGTAGTCAATGCCAAAGGTTTAAGTATAGCCTTTGGCCACTAGTCGCATCTTGTAGCACTCAATAGAATCACCTGGGAGACACTTGAGGGTAAACACCAATTTACACCCCATAATAGCCGCTCACAGGGGTAATATCAACTAGCTCCCAGGTCCCTTCAGAGAGAAGTGCAACCATCTCCTCCATAGCTAGTTTCTAGGAAGAATCTTGGAGAGCCTTAATATGACTGCGTGGAATTTAGTGACTGTCAATTACAAGTGATAATGATCTCCCTGCCTGGAAATAAGAAAGAATAGGGTGTCGTACCAACTAGGATAGATGAGGACACCCTATTCATAAGAAATGCAGTAGTAAGAATTGCATTAGCCCAAAACTGGAAAGGCACATGCATTTGAATCATAATTGTCCATGCCACATCAAGTAGACGTCTCAACTTACGTTCAACAACCTCATTTTGTTAGGAGGTGTGAAGATAAGTGCTTTGGTAAACAATGCCCAAAAAATAGAAAAACTGAGACAAAGTGTTCACAAATTTTAGTCCATTGTCATCCCTAAACATGTGAATAATAGAAACCTGTCATTATTTTATTAACAAATTTTTTAATCAATATAGAAGTTTCTTACTTTTCTTTCATCATATAAGCCCATGACATACGAGTACAATCATCAACCAGAATCAGAAAATGACGAAAACCCCTAACATTATGAACCTAACATGATCCCTACAAATCTACATGGATAAGAGAAAAAGATGACTCAATTCTCTTATTTTGACTAGGAAACAACGACCTATGATGCTTGCCAAGTTAGCACGCATCACACAGGAAAGAATCTGAAAACTGTAAATCAAGAAACTAATGACACAAGACTGTAGCACTTGGATGACCTAGGCGTCGATGCCAGTGTAAGGCAGTAGTGGCTAAAGCAGGAGCAACAGTGGAATGTGTAAGTGGTAGGTCAAGGTAGTAGAAACCATTCTGCTCAAAACCTCCACCAATCTGCTTCATCATCTGGAGATCCTGCAAGAAGAAAAATTACTCATGAAAAATAGTATGACAATTTAATGGCTTAGTTATCTGACTAATGGAATTCAATTTAAAGTAAATTTAGGGGTATGAATTACATCAAATAGGGACAAAGAACCAGTCAGATATGTCACCAAGATTTATCACAGGGACAAGGCACAATCAGCCACCCTAACATGAAAAGGTGTGGCAAGAGATAGAAGAGAAGAGAACAAGGTGGCATCTCCTGTGATGTGAAAAGCACCTGAGTCAGTGATCCATGCAAGATTACAGATATTGGCAATAATGGTCGTAGTACCTGTTTGGCGAATGACAAAAGCTCTTGCAATGGACACAGATTGGAAAGACACCAACCTATCATACTTCTCCCTAGAGATGGTAATCTTGTAGCTAGTATGCTCCTACTCCTGATACTAACTCTCCTATCCACCAAAGGCAACATGATTGGCCAAAGGGCCTTGAGAAAATCCATGCTTGATCCAGCAACGGTTAATAGTATGGTTGCTCTTGTGACAGTGCTCACAGAAAACACCATGACCACAGCCATAGCCACAAACACCTCCTCTAGCAACTCACCCTCTCCCCCTTCCTCCAGGGGCTCCTCGACCATGACCAAAGGATGCCATGGCCGAAGAGTCGAAAAGGGGAACAAGGTTAGATATCTCCAGGCATGAGAGACGAGCATACACCTATGCCAGTGTGGGAATCTCCTCTAGTGTCATAAGTTGGTCCTTCACCACCTTGTATTCAAGGTCCAAGCTTGCAAGTAGCTGAACTGATCTAATGGACTCTTGTTGCTCTGCAATGACTGCCACATTAGATGATATTGGCTGATGGATGTCCTATTCAGTCCTAAGATTTTTCATGGTGCCATAATACTCAACCAAAGTCATAGTCCCCTTAACTCCTAGATAACCCGATAGAGACAGACTACGTTGCTCCTGTGGGAGTGTATCTCGTCTACGACCTCTCACATCTTCTTGACAAATAAATACATCACTTGCTTGGCAACAAACTCCACACTATTAAGCATACAAGTAGCCACCCAATCATTGTTGACTTGCCAATCATTTGATGGTCAGCTTATCCTTCGTGAGGATATAGTTCTTCCTATGTGAACCTATGAACTGCAAAAAAGATGTCAACTACAAAAGAAAGTCCCATCCTACTTGATAGAAGTACCCTACATATGTGGCGAGATGCTCATGGTAGACAAATTTCCCATCAAGTCGCTAATGACCTTTTTTGGTCACCCATGATATCTCAATTTGTAGTAAAAAATAAATAGATTTCCTTGTACAAAATCAAATCATACTTTAATCATAAGTGGAGATAGATGCTGAAAACAGAGAATTTCTAACAAAAAAATCCAAGAAGAAGGCTGTAGGAAGTGAGAACAGACACTAGAGCATAGAGGAGGGCCCTAGCGGTGCCTCACCCAAACTATCCTCCCCCTTGCGTGGTGGCTAGGTGGTGAGAGAAAGGTCCAGTAGGACCTACTGCCGCCTGAAGGTGGCCCTGTTGCATGCTACAGATGAGAAGAGTCAGAGGCAGCGCAATAGGGGGTCAGGCGGTGTTGCAGGGGTTTAGACAGCGCCGCCGGTGGCTGCCAGGGGTCGCCACAACACTGCAGGGGTTCAAAAACTGTCATCGGAGGATGCTGGAGTTGTCACCTGAGGTCACTGGAGGCAGTGTTGCAGTAGATGGCTGACACCAGTGGCTGCTGGAAGCTGCATTGCAACAGATAGCCACCGTCGATGGCTGCTAGAGACGATGCAGCAGCCGGTGAGCGCTGGCTATGGTGGTGCAGCAAGTGGGGCACCGACAACGCAAGGAAGAGGAGAAGAGAGAGAGAAGAGGGTTTTGGTGGGGGTACTCAAGCACCAGTCTAGGATCACTACTTTGATACCATGTTGGGTAAAATGTGTGAGCTGATTTATTCATTAAACCCTAGATACCTTTATATAAGAGGCACCATGGAAAAATATGACTACATACTCCCGTATAATATAAGAAATAACAAAAAGATAAACAAATACCCCATACAACTCAACAGGTACATTCACACTGTTCATGTGTCATCTGAAGATCAGGCCGTAAACATGTTCACCAAGGCTCCTTTGACCAATGTTGCTCCAAGCTGAGCATGATAGATTTTTATCCTCCAGCGTGGGGAAGTGTTGAGAGTTTTATTTGTCATGTTCTTTTCCTTGTTTTTATTTTTTCTATGGCTTGCTTCCTTATTTCCTATTGTCGAGGGGTCTACTTATAGTTTTCCCTTGGTCTCTCCTCTGTAAATAGAAGCCTAGGGTTTCATGGTTGAATGTATTGCTTCATTTTCTCAACAGAAACAAGGGAAGAGTAAAGATTATTGGAGAAGAACGCCTAAATCATCATCAAGGAATCAAGCTAGATTGTCAAAAATCTCACATTCCAGATAAATACAGCTTAAATCAATCACTTTTAGGATAATATGCCTTGCAAACACAAAACAGACAAGTTAATTCCATCTGATTGATCTTGAAATGCATTCCACAATCATCAATGCACATGGTTTTAGGCCTTGGTGCACAGGTTTCTCTATGCAGAAACAGATGCCTCGTGCGATGCTTAAAGTTTAGACTATCTAATGGAGAAAATTTTGCATCCTGGCCCTCAAAGAATAATGTCAATATGCCTTAAAATGGGAAAAATTGATTGAGGACTATATTCCAGGGTATGGCAACAGTTTCTCTGAATTCTGATGCTTTCAACTAGCCCTACTTATCCAAATAGGAGTCTACAAACTGGCATAATAGCCGCAAAGCTATAGACATAAACAGTAGAGTGTCGGGAAAGATATCTAAGCATTATATCATACAGCGATCTTTATAGGATACATCTTTTGAGCTTGCACAAGTTAGGACATATTAGCTTTACAGGTTGAATAACAAAACATAAGCACCGTATGTTTGGGATGTTTTTGGCATATGTAATGATAATCAGATTGCAATATATCTTTTTCCTAGTTTTATTTGACTGATGGGCATGAAGAACAACCACATTCACTTCCTCAAGCAGTGTCTTGATGCCTCACTTCCTCAAGCCATATCTTGGTGCCAATCCCTGATAGTTAATGCTAGACATGGAATAAGGCTTAAATGTTTTATGGAAAAAATGTTAACCAGCACTCTAAGGATCCTTGTCATCATGTGAAATATGCATTATGTACAAGTTTAATAAAGAAAAAATACTATTGTAACTAAGACAATCGGTCAAAGAACATGATATAACTTTCAGACTTTTAATTTAGCTTGATAAACATACCGGGAAAATAAAACCACTTAACCAGGTTCTATCTAACTAAACTGCTTAAAAACGAGCAGTAAACAGGTCACCATTGAGTAAAAATTGTGGTTAAGTAAGATGCATTCATGCTTAGAATGACACCTCTGATGCTGGTGGCAGATTTATAAGACCGATGTCAGCAAGTAAATGGCCAAACTGCATTCTCATTTCCCTGGGTGATGAAACAAAATCAACATTCAGTGACTGATCTTAACAGTTGAGTCCATTTATAAATGAACAAGACAATCTACAGCCTATTCACCTAAAAATATGTATTTCGTAGTTATCAGGGAAGAAATGTAGCCCAACAATGCCTGATGATTGTGCAATTTTGCTTGTTATTTGTAATGTTTTTTTGTACTGACAGTGTAAAGCAAATCAATGCAAAGAACTTGAAAAACTGTAAGCACAACAACTCTCAGAAACTGTTCTTTATGTTCTCTTCAAGTTGGTACAATGCTTACGCCACACTTAATGCACTCGTTCTTAACTCTATACTGTGCAGTACTCCCAACTAATTCATAGTACATTTTTTAGAGAATTAGCATTATTCATGTAATCTTTGTAGTGCCGATGCCATATTATGTGCTTCTCTTTTATATTTTCCTCATATATGTTCCTATTACCTTTTTATTAGACCTCTAATTAATTCTCAGGTGCCTTGCTTTATATAGATGGCACATCCCATTAACAATAGAAAAAGAGGCTTCATCCACTTGGTACTAGAGTGGGGTAACCTGAGGATGTTTGTGCTTGGTGCCTTCCAGCAAATCTGAATTCCCCCCCCAACCACGGGAAAAAAAGCACTTCCACCAAAGCAACACCATCATATGAGGAGAGGTGCCACTATGGAGAGAGCTACATTGCCATCAGAGAGCACAATATGCACTTGTGTGCCATGATGGGTCATTCACATATTTCTGTCCAATATCCACATATGCATGATTGTGCCATCACCATGCCTGATGGCCTCGAACATGTGTTTTTGGATTCCCACAAACCCTTTAATTAGCCTCAACACATTTCTCCAAATAGAATTTTGCAACGTGGGCCGAAAAAAAACACGAGTGAGAGAGTGAGGGGAGGGGGCAGGAAGTCTCGAGAGCAGATGCTTGTCTCTTCTCGGAGAGGCCAAAGTAAGCGTGAGGCTGGGATTCTCTGTTTCAAGTGTCGAGGAAGGGGGTACAGTGTGGTGGAGTGTAGGGAGCTAGTGAAATGCCTTGGTTGCGGTGTTTTTGGCCATTAGATGGTAGTGTCTGTAAGGAAAGGCCCGATTGCTGCGACATTGCCTCCTTCTTCGGAGGGAGCACCTTTGGTGGAGGTGACAACTCCGTGGTCTTCTCAAGTGAAGCCGCTGGAGACGATTCTCGCATCTACTTTGGTGGATGATGTGTGTGAAGGTCGGGCAAGGATGGAAGAATTGAGAAGAGGGGTAGTGGATGCTCTAAGGTCAAGGGTAAGAGCCAAGATTGCAAGCTTCAATCCAGGAAAATTTCTAGTATTTGGTCTTCGCCCAAAGGTGCTTGCATCTTTGGTTTTTGGAGAGATGAGATGTTGAGAGGGGTTGGTGAGATGGCACTGACCGACTAATCACAATGGTGCAACGGGGGAGAGGTCGCCATTGAAGGTGGAGGTAGTAGTGGCAATTGAAGGCATTCCTTTGAGGCTAAGTACGGTGGAGGCTATGCAAGCAGTGGTGGCGTCATTTGCAAGGTTGAAGTCTTGTGTAGGGATTGGGTTGGTGGAGGGTGACATCTCAGCGATGCATTCCATTGTGGAACTCACACCCGACAGGGAGGTGCTAGAGAAGGTGATTTTGTGGCAATCCAGGTTAGGTCTGAAGCTTATCAAAACGATGCATCTGCAAGCCCCTTTCTCACGCAATGTTGCCTCCTCCATCGCTAAGCCTCTACAGGTCCTTTTTGAAGGCGATGGAGTTGTGGAAAGGAGCTTGGCAAAGTGCTCGCGACTCCGAGAGGGGGTTTTTGCGGACATCACCAAAGTGCAGAGCTCACGGCAACCTCGCATCCGCATCACGAGGTGGCAACCACCGAGGGAGAGGAAGGCGAGGCTATTGTGCAAACTGAGATGGTCTTTCCGAGGGAGGAGGGGGGAGGCGCTTCTTCGACTTCCACGGTACGGCTTGAGGTGGTAGAGGAGCTTCAATTGGAGATTTCAGCGGCAGGTGTTGGAGATGTCGATGATAGTGGAGATCATGAACAGCGGTCCGAGGTTGTGATCAAGGTGGAGGAGCTGCAAAGGGCCCTTGAGGAAAGGGAGTTGGACATTGGGGAAGATGGAGCAAATGATGGCAAGGCACTTGAGAAGGACATGGTGGCAGCTGCATTGGGATATCTATGCATGAATAGGGAGACCATTATCATTTCCTAATGACCTCCATCCTTTCTTGGAACATAAGGGGACTCAATAACCCCTTCAGCTGCTTTAGCAGGTTATCTCAAATTGTAGGGGCCGATTGTGGTGTTGTTGCAAGAGACCAAGTTGGAGGGTTGCAACCAGCGAACCTAGATGGAAGTGGGTGGAGGTTGTTTGGAGGGATTCGTAGCTTTAGATGTGGTTGGAAGGTCAAAAGACCTCGTTGTGGTCTGGAAGGAAGATTTGTTCAAGTTAGAAGAATTTCTACTGGAAACACATGTATTGATAGTGATGCTGGTGAGGTGTACTGACAATATGAAGATGGTCATCTCTGCAATGTACGACTCGATGGATGATGCAGTGAGGGCATGCTTGTGGGAGGACCTAACCCAGGTCAAACAAGATTCAAGGATGGCCATGGCTGATTGGTAGTGACTTCAATGTCACCTTTTTGATGGAGGATAGGCTGGGAGGGAGTAGGCGGAATGATCGTGGATCAGGGGAGTTTTTGAGCTTCATCACCATGCATGGTCTTCTTGATTTGCTACCCACATCTTTTTTTTCACTAGGAGTTTGACAGGGCAGAAATCAAGAACTGATAGATTCCTGTGCAATGTGGAGATGGCAGAGATTTTCCCCTTAGCTAAGGTACAACCCATGGACAAACCATTCTTAGATCATACCTCGCTGATGTGGAAGATGAATGAGGGGAGAGATGGAGACTTACTTTAAATTTGACAAATCTTGGATGCTTGAGAAGGATTTCAAAAGAATCGTGGAGGACAAGTGGAACTCCTAGCCAAAAGGGTCGGCGGTTGCTAAGTTGGAGTCCAAGTTGAGGTACTTACAAGTGTTCCTCAAGAACTACCGAAGGGAAACCAGGGAGAGGCACAACAAAAGGAGTGATGC
This sequence comes from Thalassia testudinum, assembly GCA_037157565.1. Taxonomy (NCBI): domain Eukaryota; kingdom Viridiplantae; phylum Streptophyta; class Magnoliopsida; order Alismatales; family Hydrocharitaceae; genus Thalassia; species Thalassia testudinum. The sequence continues at coordinate 31,377,056 of JAZHRO010000054.1, read as the reverse complement.
CTTGGCGAAGGTAACAAGGCTGGATATAGCAAAGGATGTGGGGGTGCTTTCTCAGGACGAAGTAGTGGCCAGAGCCAGGCATTTGCAGACGATCCATAAGGAGGACAAGAAAGTGGAAGTGGAATGAAAGATCAAATCTCGACAGAAGTGGCTCAAAGAGGACTCCAATACAAAATATTTCCACTTAGTGGCTTCCTCTAGGAGAAGGAAGAATTGGATTGATAAATTACTTGTAAATTATTCTTTAGAAGGGAGGAGGTGGGAAGAGCAACGACTGATTACTATAGGGCCTTTATGACCAGGACATGAGGGTGGAGGTGGAGAGGGTCTAGAGTGCAGCATCTTAGCGATGATTAAGTTGAGGGACTCATTGTGGAGTGCATGGAGGATGAGGTACACAAGGCCATTTGGGACCTTAATGGTGATGAGTGCCTGGGACCAGATGGCTTTCTGGTCTATTTTTATAAAGTTTTGGCTTATAGTTAAGGAGGATGTTATAAAGGTGGTGTTAGAGTTTGCAAGTAGTAATTTAGGCTTTAACAAGCTCATCAAATTCTATATGTTTCTGCTGTCGAAGGAGGGATCAGAAGCCATTGAGGACCATAGGCCAATGGCCCTTTCTAATTTTATATATCTTCTTGTCGCAAAGGTACTTGCAAATAGGTTGAGAGGAGTGCTACATAATATTATCTCGCTAGTGCAAATGGCTTTCATTTTGGATAGGATCATTTTGGATGGATTTGTTATTGCATCTGAGATTTTGGCCTCTTGGAAGAGATTGAAGACAAAGGCATGTCTTTTGAAGGTGGACTTCAGTAAAACTTATGACTCTGTATAGTGGTCCTTTTTATAGGCTTCCTTAGTAAAGAGAGGTTTTCCACCACGGTAGGTGGAGTGGATGAAGCATTGTGTAACGACAACTTCTTTCTTGATTCTGGTTAATGGAAATTCGTCTGGGGGGTGGATCCAGCCTAGGAGGGGGTTGAAGAACAGGTGTCTGCCAGCACTAATGCTCTTGTTCTTGCAGTGGATGTGTTGGCGAGGTTCATGTTTGTGGCCTGCACTAAGATTTGTTCACAATTGTTACCACAGAGAATGGGGTGGCAATCCCGGTTCTACAATATGCATGTTAACATGTGCACCTATTTTGTATGAGGGGTCTTTCGCTATTTTTATTTCTTGTACTGGTGTTGTACCGTAACTTTTCCACTTCATTATATAAGGAGAGGTAGGGTTCAATAATAGAACTATCTCATTTCCTTCAATTTGGTTTCAGAGCAACGGTCCTAGACCGAGGCTCTAAGTATCCCACCCCCAAGGCCTCCAAACCGTAACCACCAAAACCCCCTCTCTCTCTCCCTCTCTATGCCGGCGCACATCTACGGCAGGCCTCCCCATGGCGCAACGGCACAGCATGCGACAGCGAGGCATGCGAGCGCGCGAAGTGAGCTGCGACGGTATGCGCACATGCAACAGTGCACGGCGGCGGCTGTGAGGGTTGATAGCCCTGTTCTAGGGCTACATTCCTTTGTAGTCACAGGGAGAGAGGTCTAGGTCCCCTTGGGGCCATCTCAGGTGCTTTCCCAAGCACCCGTGGTAGGCCAACGCCCGTCCAAGGGAGCTTTCCAATGAAGATGAAGATCTGCAACCAGACTATTTCAGATCTATTATTGTTTCTTTGATGGTGGAAGGTTGACTGAGACTCGCAGATTGCATAGATGGCTTCTTCAGATCAGCCTAGTCAGTTCGATGTGACATTGAGCTCTCTTTCAGACATCGGGGTATTAAAAATCCATTCTTTGGTCCCATCATCAAACTAAATAAGACCAACTACCCACGGTGGTCCAAGACTTTTCTTATGACCATCAGGGGTCATGGGAAAGATAATATTCTTACGAATCCAAAGCCCACAGACAAGATTGGCATACATGCCAATTGGAATAGAGACAACACTATGGTGTGTACATGACTTATGCAGGCTGTCATTCCCCAGATAGGGGATGAGATCATTTACTATTCGACAGCGAAGGAGATGTGAGTCTCTGCATGAGTCATACACTCATACTCATACGCCAAGAACTCCGCACGTGTTTTTTAGGTCTTTTACTACCTCTTTCACTTGCGTCAGGAGGGATGCATGTTGTCGCAGGGGAATGTTGAAGAGGCATCACTCCTACCTGCCGGGGTGTGCCTATGACTCCTGGAGGAGCTTTCGGAGACAACTAGCAGTCTCCCTTTTCCTGTCAAGCCTTAGACCTGAGTATGCGACAGCCAATGATCAGATCCTCACCGCTCCTAAGCTTCCTACTTTGGAGGAAGCCTATAGTAGACTTAGCAGAATAGCAATGCACACTTCTGCTCCTGACTATGGTGCCTAGACATCCGTACTAGTCGCGACCCTTGGACGTGGCAGGGGTGCTCCCCTCCCTGCATGTGGTCATGGTCGCAGACGTGGATGTAGACGTTCTTCTGGTGCTCGTGCTCAGTCTCCGTGCACCTACTGTGGCAGGATGGGCCACTCTAAGGCTACATACTGGCAAAAGCATCGGAGGCCACCTATGGCCAATCAGGCAGCCGAGTTCACTAATGGAGCCTCCTCAAGTCACGATGTCAGATCCCTCAATACAAAGATTGAGACTCTACAACAGTAGATTGCTCAATTAGACTAGACCTCTTCTTAGCGTCCAAACACTACAGCCACTGCCGTCTCTTATGAGGCACCTGCGACTGGTATGTCATCTCGTTTATCTCCTGGCGATTGGTTGATTGACTCTGGTGCGTCCAAGCACATGTGTGGCGACAGGAGCTTTTTTTCTCAGTTAGCACCAGTTACCCCAGCCAGGATTGTACAGGTGGCAGATAGGAGGCACTCGCCATTTGTTGGCAAGAGAGATGTCTTTATCTTCGACCTTGCAACTGACAGATATTTGCTATGTTCCTGATTTTCCATTGAGTTGTCTATTAACAGTATTACCGGAGATCTGAACTGTCGAGCTATATTTGATGCGTCTTCTTGTGTCTTACAGGACAAGCTTACTGGAAAGACGATTGGTGGAGGGTGTGAGGAACGAGGGGTATACCGTCTGAGCTATACTGGTGTTGCTACTTCTGCTACCCAGGGCCTTAGTTCTACTGGGTCCCCTCTCTAGTGGCACCACCGCCTTAGTCACTTGCCCATTGATCGTCTCAGACGAGTTCTGCCGCACATATCCTCTACTACTACCCTCACCTGTGATGCCTGTCAGCTGGGCAAGCACAACAGGTTAGTTTTTCCACCTCCATTTATGTTGCCTCTGTTGTGTTTGATTTGGTTCACGTAGATATTTAGGATCCCAGTCGTATTCCTGATCAGCTTAGGAACATATATTACTTGGTGTTAGTGGATGATTTTTCCCGTCTTTCCTTGTTTCTTTTGAAAAATAAGTCTGATGTGGGACATTATTGAAAATTTTGTCAAAGAAATAAAAACTCGACATTCATGTTTTGTAAAACGTTTTCGGTCTAATAATACCTTAGAATTTTGAACCACTTAGTTGCGTACTTTCTTTTCCAGTTATGACATTATTCATGAGACCACTTGCCCCAACACCTCTCAGCAGAATGGTGTTGATGAGAGGAAGCACTGCCACTTACTTGATATTGCTCGTACCTTGTTGATTTACCACTCGTCACTTCTCTTTATTGGGGTGACGCTATTTTGACGACTTGTTTTCTAATCAATCGAATGCCTAACACTGCTTTACACGAGCGGATTCCTTTGCAGGTTATGTATCCCAATAGACCCTATTTCACGTCACCCCCCCGAACCGTTGGTTGTGTTACTTTTGTCCATTTCTTGGGACCAAGTCAGGATAAATTAGCACCAAAAGCAGTTAAGTGTGTTTTTCTTAGGTATACTCGAACTCAAAAATGGTATCGATGTTTTGATTTGATTATTTCTTGGCACATTGTTTTAGCATATGTTAAATTTCATGAGACGATACCCTTCTTTTTCATGTCTGTAGCTGAGCTACCTTCTAAGGGTGATTTGGCACCCATGCCACTTGCACCTATTCGCTTTGGAAGTTTTCCAGAGACACTCGTCCCTACTATCCCACCACCACCACCATCTACTATGCTACCCTTTCCAAGTTTGACTGAGTTGCTTCGGATATATACCCATCCTCACACTACCTTTCCAGGGCCCCCTCCCTCGCCTCCACCATCGGATTCTCATGTGAATCCCTTAGACATTGACACTTGTTTGCCACATGTTCATCACAGGAACAGGACAGATGATGTGACAGGTGATGATCTGAATCTTCCAATAGCTGTTCGGAAGAGATCACAGACTTGTACTACTTACCCAATGGCCATGACACTTGCTACTAACAGCCTAGGCCTCGGGTTTGCAGGCTTCACCCAGCCGTTGGCTGTCACTCACGTCCCAACAACTCACCGCGAGGCCATGCTTGAACCAAGATGGCGGACAGCCATGGAGGACGAGATGGAGGATAGCCATGGAGGATGAGATAGCTGCTCTTAGGGATTGTGGGACCTAGGAGCACACTCCACTTCTAGACGGAGCTACAATTGTTGGCTATCGATGGGTTTTCATGGTGAAGTTCAACCCAGATGGAGGCATTGCCAAATACAAAGCACGCCTCATGGCAAAGGGGTTCACTCAAACCTATGGGGTGGACTTCTTTGACACCTCACCAGTTGCTAGACTTCCTATAGTACAGGTGTTGGTAGCAGTGCAGTCGAGCTTGATTGGCCCTGGCATCAGCTGGACGTGAAGAATGCATTCCTCTACGGTGATCTCCAATAGGAAGTCTACATGCATTAGCCACCAGGCTTTGAGATTCAAGGGGGCGTGTATGCAGACTGCGAAAGGCCATCTACGGCCACAAGCAAAGTCCCCTACATGGTTTTAGAGGTTGCCTCTAGTTGTGCAGGCAGTTGGATTCAGGAGATCGACGGCTGATTTCTCTTTTTGTTAGGACTGGACAAGGTACTGTGATGCTTCTCGTATAAGTTGATGACTTGATTGTTATAGGGGATGATGTGCAGGGTGTCACTACGATCAAGCACATTCTGGCAAAGCAGTTTATCATGAAATATTTGGGGGTAGTCCTATCCCAAAGGAGGTATGCATTCGATATTCTGCAGGAGGTGGGCATGCTTGGGGCCAAGGCAGCCAACATTCCTATGGACCCCAAGATACCACTTTATGATGAGGAGACAGTTAATGGATAGTAGATAGTACAGGCAACTTGTAGACAAGCTATTATATCTAAGTCCCAAGGTTTCAAATATCGAATCGATATCATATCAAAAAGTCAAAAAAGGATATATCGGGGATATACCGCTGATATCGGTGAATTTTGGGGAAGTTGCTCAAAAAGGTCTAAAATGTCCCAAAATGTCACAAATTTTATGAAAATTAACATTTTAATAATTAATGCATAATGAAGAAATGCCTAGAAGACAAAAATCATAAATTTTAAATAAAAACGTAATAGAAATGCACCAGTCGCATATCGACAAAGTCATATATTGAAAAAGTGTATAGGATAAGATAATAATTGAAAAATGTTCATAGTAATTCTGCTCACAAAAGAAATGAAATATAAATAATCAAAGTATCAATTGACTACACCAAGTACAGAAGCATCAGCCAATGCCACCAAATCAATACCAGGTTGAGCTTTGACCCGGTTCAATACCTCCCCTCCGATTATCTTCCTCAATTTGTAACACTCTAACATATTCACAATATGACTCCCACGCCATGTAACTATATCGAATATTGTATTCATTGATGTATTGTTGATAATCTTCATCGCTGCAATAGAAAAATATTCCAAGATGTGGATATCGACTGTGACTGTTGGACGAGCTACCCCTGCTTCTAGTTCTAGATCTACCCTGACTTAGAGTAGACTCATCTCGATGTCCTCTTGAATCTGTGGATACGGACCATACGGTAGACCCATCTCGTTTCAGTGTAGAACCTGATGATTCACAAGGTTCATCTATCGCATCGATGAACTTCGTGGTGGTCGAGGAGGAAGTGGTGCAGCAGAGTGGGAAGGTTGATAAGAAAATTGTTGAGGACCATGAGATGCAAAATACTCAGGGAAAACCCCATAGCCATAATTTGCATATGTATGATCACTTTGGATACTATTACTTTGGTGGCGACCATCATGCCCATAGCAATATAAGGAATCATAACAAGATGGAGGGCTGGTGTAATTGGGGAAGTAATTAGATGAACTTTGCGCCTCATCTTAAGGTTGGTATTGAGGGCTGGTGTAATGAGATCCATAGCCACCATAATAACTTGATGATGATCTTGGGCCACCTCCAAAGAATGATTCCGATGCCAGATTAAGAGATCCCACTGATAACTTAAACCATCGATGGACATCATAGAATGGCCTGGAGCATACCCATATGCTGTCGAGCTTGTCCTTGCGTCATAGTCACAAGGTGGATTTGGTATGGGATCTCCATGTATATTTGTATATTTTTTTGTGTATTCATGTTGGGTATCCTCTCTACTAGGACCTTGACGATGATATCCCTAATCTACACCACTACTTTCTTCTTGTGACTCGTCAACCATCACTGCATCATCATCAAGGTTTTAAATATCGATATCATATCAACAAGTCAAAAAAGGGATATATCGGGGATATATCGCCAATACCATGGTAAAAAGATGCTATCAATGGTATCGATATGCCCAACCTCGAGGATACCGATATATCGGAGATATATCGTTGATATATCGCGATATTTCAATCTATGTATCTGACTATCACGAGGCCTAATATCTCCTTTGCGGTGAGGAGATTGAGTCAATTTATGGCCAAGCCAACACGACAGCACTAGGATGCAGCCTTGATGGTGCTCAGGTACATCGAGAAGGCTCCTGGAAAAGGTCTGCTTCTCCAAGGGGTCTTCTATGACTTTGGTTGACTAGTCTGATGCAAACTATGCTGGATATTACGTGGACCAAAAATCCACTACAAGGTTCTACACCTTTTTGGCAGGGAATCTGATCACTTGGAAGAACAAGAAACAAGGCACAGTTGTTAAGTCGAGTGTTGAGTCTAAGTATAGCGCCATGGCTCAAATGACTGCAGAGATGATGTGGATCAAATCCCTACTCATTGATTTTGAGGTACAGTTTTCTAGCCCAATGGACATGCGGTGTGATAACAGAGCAGCTACCTTTATTGCCAACAACCCAGCATTTCATGAGAGAACAAAGCATGTAGAGGTCGATTGCCATTATACCAGAGATATTATTCAGAAGAGGTTGCTATATACAACATCAGTCATTTTTTAGCAACAGATTGCAGATATTTTTACCAAACCCTTGGCTAGGTCTTTATTTGATTTGTGTATATCCAAGCTGAGATAGATATATATGCTCCAGCTTGAGGAGGAGTGTTAGCATATGCACCTATTTTGTATGAGAAGTCTTTCGCTATTTTTATTTCTTGTACCGTATTGTACCGCAACTTTTCCACCTCTCCATTATATAAGGAGAGGCAGGGCTCAATAATATCACTATCTCATTCCCTCCAATTATGCAGATGCTAATCTTTTCTTTGCAAAGAGATCTGGTCCAACAACAAGGAGATTGCACTTGTTACTTAAGATTTTGGTGAGGCATCGGGGTTGCAGATTAATTTATCAAAATCCACTTTTGTTCCCGTGCAAATGTCTGATGAGGAGGCCACCAGCTGTAGAACTGCACTCCATACCGCGGATGGATGCTTGCCCATATTCTACCTTGGACTCCCATTGTCTGACAAACAGATCTTTGCACAAGAGTGGGTACCTCTCATTGAGAGGATGGAAAGGAGATTGGTTAGATGGGTCTCAAAGGTGTTATCCAGAGGTGGCAAACTAGTGATTTTGAAAGTGATGCTTGCATCTTTACCTTCGCAGAAGGTTGAGAAGAAATTGTCCAGGTTGATGGGAGATTTTTTTAGACTAATTATGGCTCTTCAAGGAAAGGTGCAAGATTAGTGGCGTGGGTGTGTAGACCTGTGAAAGGAGGCTTGGGAGTTAGAAATCCAGCTGCCATGAATGATAGCTTTCTTACCAAATAGATAAACAAAATTCTACATTGTAGACAAAATCTATTGGGGTAGGTCTTAGAGACATCCTACGGTACAAGGCTAATTTGGGATTGGTTGGTAGTCCTATCACGTGGAACCTCACATTTCATCAGAGGCTAGTCATCTGTTGCACTAAAGGTATAATACCTTTTCTAGCCCTATGTTGGCACTGGAGACGTGTTTCGATTTTGGATGGATGATTGAATAGGCCAAGGAATGCGTTGGCTTATGATAGGGACGTGTCAATAGGTGGCTGTTGGGATGGGCCTTGGTGCCCTTTTTTCAGAGGAAACCTGTTGGTTTAGAGGATTCTGGATTTACAGTCTACATTACATGAGTTGGAGGGCTACCAGATCGAGGGGGTTGCAAATTTTTTTGTTTGGGATGAGGGTGACTTCCCGATGCATGAGGCTTATAGAAGATTGATGGTCTCAGACCATAGGTGGACATTGACTTCATAAAAGATTGTAGGTAGATCTATGTAGCAACTTCTTTGAAGATTGAGATCTTCACATGGATGCTTAGAAAGGGATGCTTGATGACTAAGATGTGGAGGGCAAGGTGGGTGTCGAATGCTAAGCGACAGTATTCACTTTGTGATAGAGAAGATGAGGGCATCAATCATCTTTTTGCTGCTTGTCCTTTCTCGGATAAGGTCTAGAATCATTTTGATATTGGTTGGATCTCACCCTCTAGCCATGGAGATTTCTGGAGACGTCGATGGCAGGTGGGACTAAATATTTTTTGGACTGAGAAGCAAAGCTTTGGTAATCTTGTGAGGCATTTATATCGGAAGGAATGTGGCTATCTTTAGGAGTGAACAACCTTATTTTAAGAATTTTATTTCTTATGTTTCTTCTATGATGCTTTTCTTTTGTAATTTTTTGGCCAAGGTTGCCTCTTGACCCTGTTTAATTAAATTTAAGTGATTATCAATTGGGTAATCACCCTTTCTCTTTTCGAAAAAAAAAAATCCTACAACATGGCTTCAGGAAGGTTTAGAGGTTGCCTCTTCAGCCTCCTTCCGGATCTCATTCCGACAAAAGGGGCAAGATAATTTGGAAGGCTATCGGGAGCTTCAGTAGTTTTACAGGAAATCTAGATGCAAATCCTGGATTGAAGGAAGGACTTCTGCGGAGAACGCCATTCGTGAAGCTTTGTTTTTTAAGCAGTCCTGTAGTAGTTCCTGTATGTAATATCCGTTTTAAAGTGATGAAATTTGAATAGCCATTCTTTACCTTCTTAAGAATAGGAAAAGAAAAAAAATCTTGCATCTTTGGGCCAAAGCATTAAAAGGCCTTTACTCTAGATGCCTAAACAATATTCAACCTTTCTCTCTTATTTGTCTTCTATTGTGGCATGCTGGCCTTTTCTCTGATATAACCTCATTTCATATCTAATCCTTTTTTTTTCTTTTGCAGTTTTACATCCAACATGAATTTTTTGGTTAATTCTTGGGTCACCAACATTTTTGCCAAAATAAAAAGGAGAGACCTTGCAAGAAAAGAACTAGAGAATGAATTCTAAAGGTTGAATGTAAGTGAAAAATGATAACCTTAACATGTACATGACTGGATTACTCAAAAAGAATGAACGGCATAATTGCTGTGCTGCTTTTGATCCATTCTGAAAAAACATATTAAAAAGTCAATACTTATGAAGAGAACAATTTGGTCGCTGTTATGTGTCATAAACAAAATTTGGGCTGTGCAAAGTTAAGAACAAATAACCTCACGCAAAGCTCTTGACCACTTATCATATGCAATAACCAATAACACATGATCCGATTGCTCCTTACTGTATTTGGTATCTGCTTGTGAGTCAAGTTTTTCACCCAACAACAGCTGCTTTGCTCTCTCAGCATTCAGTTTCTGAAATGCGATATTAAGATTTTCAATTTTATACAAACATGAATCATAAATGAAGGCTTATGGGTGAACATTTGAACTTTTCAAGACGGATAACCATCACCTCATCTTTGGGATAGGCAAAAGGCAATTTGTAACTGAGGGAAGCCGCAATTGTCAAAATTGGGGACAAGCAGCCAAATATAGCCCCATAAAGCATCATCTGTTCAGTGAAAGGACAATGATGAAGGACATGTATAGAAATATATTTTGCAATTTGTACCAGTCAGCCACAACATTCTAGTATAATGACAGTGGTCATTGTTAGCATATATGGCTTTTTACGTTTCTTATTGTATGGGGTATGGGTGTTTTGTCTCCTATGGAAATTTCTATATTTTTGACTCTACGGTCTCTCTCTATATAAGAGAGTCCTAAGGTTTCTAATGAAATTGAATCATTTCATCCAATTTGGTATCAGAGCCGTACTTCTTTTGCTGCCTCTACTACCCAGGGCATTGCTTCTGGTGGATCTCCTCTCCAATGGCACCACCACCTTGGCCACCTACCCATTTATTGTCTCAAACATGTTCTACTGCACATCCCCTCCAATACTGCTCTCACCTATGATGCTTGTCAGCTTGGCAAGCACTACAGAGATAATTTTTCCAATTCTACTTATGTTTCATCTGTTGCTGCATTTGATTTGATTCATATAGACGTGTGGGGTCCCAGTCGAACTCCTGATCGACTTGGGAACAAATATTATATTATTTTAATTGATGACTTTCTTATGTCTCTTGGATGTCTTTTTTGAAAAATAACTTCGATGTCGGACAAATTATTGAGAACTTCGTCAAAGAAATAAAAACTCAGCATTCTTATTTGGTAAAGTACTTTTGTTCTGATAATGCCTTAGAATTTTGTATTATACGTTTGCGCAGTTTCTTTTCTAGTTGTGGCATTATCCATGAGACATGTTCTCATACCTCTCACCAAAATGATGTTGCTGAGAGGAAACATCGCCATATTCTTGATATTGCTCGCACTTTGTTGATTCACCATTTGGTCCCCTCTCTCTACTGGGATGAGTTGCTTTGACTGCTTGTTTTTTGATTAATCGAATGCCTAATGCTGCATTACATGAACGGATTCCTCTTCAAGTCATGTATCCTGATCGACCCATGTTTCATATCACCCTTCAGATTTTTGGTTGTGTTGCCTTTGTCCATTTATTAGGACCAGGTTATGATAAACTAACATCAAGAGTAGTTAAGTACGTCTTTCTTGGGTATACCAGGACACAAAAGGGGTATCATTATTTTGATCCACTTACTTCTCGACACTATGTTTCAGTGGATATTACCTTTCATAAGGCTGTACCTTTCTTTTCTATGACGGCTGTTGAGATGCCTCCTAAGGGTGATATGACACCTATGCCATATACTCCTATTCTCTTTGGGAGCTTTCCTGAGATTCCTGTCCCTACTACACCACCACCACCTCTTAGTACGCATCCCTTTCCACATCTGACTAAGCTACTCTAGACCTATGTCTGCCCTCATACTACCTATTAAGGACCCCCACCCTCACCTTCACCATCAGCTTCTCAGGTGAGTCCTTTAGACACTGACGTATGTTTGCCATGTGATGGTCACAGGGACAGGACAGGTGATGTGTCAAGTGATGATCTTGATCTTCCGATAGCCATTCGGAAGCGACCACGAACTTGCACTACTATCCCACAACGAGGGCATTTGCTACTGATAGTCTAGCTCTTGGATTTGTTAGATTCACTCAGGTGTTAGCTACTACGCAGATTCCAGCTACTCATCGTAAGGCCATGCTTGATCCAAAATGGCAGGAAGCCATAAAGGATGAGATGGTTGCTCTTCGAGGTCATAGGACTTGGGAGCTCACTCTATTTCCTGATGGTGCTATACTTGTTGGCTGTCAATGGGTATTTATTGTGAAGTTCAATCCTGATGGTGGTGTTGCTAGGTACAAAGCATGCCTCGTGGTAAAGGGGTTCACCCAGACTTATGAGGTAGACTTCTTTGACACCTTTTAACTAGTTGCCAAACTTCCCACGGTCCGGGTGTCGGTTGTAGTGGCAGTTCAGTTAGATTAGCCCTTACATCAGTTAGATGTGAAGAATGCCTTCCTTTATAGTGAACACCAAGAGGAAGTATATATGCAACAGCCACCGGATTTTGAGAGTCAGGGAGAGTGTGTATGCCGATTACGGGGCTATCTATGGCCTCAAACAAAGTCCGAGAGCCTGGTTCCAGAGGTTGTCACAAGTTGTGGAGGCAACAGGATTCAGGAGATCGACAATTGATTTTCACTCTTTGTCAAGAGGACTGAATGAGGTACTGCGGTACTTCTTGTTTATGTTGATGATTTAATTGTCATAGGGGACGATGAGTAGGGTATTGCTGAGGTTAAGCGCATCCTAGCAGAGTAGTTTCGCATGAAAGACCTAGGAGCTCTAGTAAGAAGGGTGTGGTCTCGTCTCAGAGGAAGTATGCTTTAGATATCCTGCAGGAGGTTGGTATGCTTGGGGCTAAGGAGGCCAATATTCCTATGGACCCCAAGATGCCACTCTATGATAAGGATGTACAAGTGATGGACAGCGGGCAGTACAGGTAGCTTGTGGGCAAGCTATTATATCTCACTATCACAAGGTCAAATATCTCCTTTATAGTTGGGAGACTGAGTCAGTTCATGGCCAAGCCGACACGTCAGCATTGGGATGCAATATTGATGGTGCTTAGATATGTCAAGAAGTCTCCTAGGAAAGGTCTCTTCTTCTCCAAGGGGTCTTCTATGATGTTGGTTAGCTACTCTAATGCAGACTATGCCGAATGTCATGTGAATCACAAATCCACTACTGGGTTCTACACCTTCTTAGAGGAAATTTGATCGCATTGAGGAGCAAGAAACAGGACAGTTGCGAGATCCAGTACCGAGTCTGAGTAAGGAGCTATGACTCAGACAACTGCAAAGATGATGTGGATCAGATCCTTGCTTATTGACTTACAGGTACAGTTTTCTAACCCCATGGAGATGCGATGTGATAATAAAGCAGCCACCTTCACTGCCAACAACCCAGCATTTCATAAGAGGACGAAGCATGTTGAGGTTGATTATACCAATGACATTATTCAAAAAGGGTTGTTATATACCACTTCAGTCACATCTGAGGAGCAGACTGCATATATTTTCACCAAGCCCTTGGCTAAATTTTTATTTGATTCATGTATATCCAAGCTAAGCATGATAAATATTTATGCTCCCGCTTAAGAGAGAATGTTAGCATATGTGGCTTTTTATGTTTCTTATTGCATGGGCTATGGGTGTTTTGTCTCTTAGAGATATTTCTATATTTTTGACTCTATGATCTCTCTCTATATAAGAGAGCCCTAGGGTTTCTAAAAAAAACTGAATCATTTCATCCAATTGTCATATGCAAAACTCACAAACTTGGTTCTAGGAACTTTAGTCATTATTCAAATTTGGCAACATACACCTTACAGGAACAATAGTTATGGGACGTTTGAGGACAAACCGGCACAAATAACCACTAAAACCAGTGTTACCTATGCCTCAAAAAGACCATAAATCAAATTTCGGAAAATGTGCTACAAATTGAGGGAAAATCAGTATAAAGGGGCTATACAGAGTGAAACAAGAGGCTGAATGACTAAGCAGGTTATTGTTAACCTTCCAAATAAAAGGGAAGACAAATACAAAACCATTTAGCTGTGTTGAATTTGGCTAAATTATCTTGGATGTGAATCTGTTTACCTTACGTGTACCCACACCCATCTTTTCATAATGTTTTGGTGAAGATAACCTTAGTGACCAGTGGGCTTTAGGATGTGTGCACTCTTCTAGTTTTTCTACTCTCATTGTGGAGGGTTTTCCACATAAATCCTATTGTTGACTTACGTATTAATTGGGTTAACAAATCTCTCTCTCTGAAAAGGCTTGGGTTAACAAATCTTGGGTGAGGGTCAGCTTATCCCTCATGTCTATATAGCATACTTGTACCCATTCTTTCTTTTCGGTATTAGTGAAGATTTTTTGGAATTTGATTTTATTCAAGTTGGAATCTGATTGACATCCACAATCTCCAGCTCTCCAGATTTGGTGCCCATTTCATATACAATATAGCAATCAGAAGGGTGTTCATCGGGATTTGGTCCTTTGGTGGCTAGGACCTAATCCAAGCAAGTCGGTTGCTGCTGCTTTTGTTGTTTGGTTGTTAAATCACTGCTATTCAATCAAGTGGTTGTTGTGTTAGGCTGGACACATACACAATGCTTTCTCATGGACCATACATGGGTTCCTTTCACCTCCAAAAATTCCAGGAATATAATATCTTTGGTATTAGAAGAATTGATGGTATGCCCAAGCTTTAAGCCCCAAACCGTGCTCAGTCGCGATCTACACAAGGGCATTAACTCTTGGATCTCAATCTATCTATGAAGGTGGCTAGAGGTTGCACTTATTTGAATAGGTTTGAGTTCTCCAACTGGGCCCTGCTGGGACCATGGATCATAGGGCTGACGGAGTGGAATAAAACAAATTGCAACACATTATTCAAAAGCCCTACCTCTCAATATATAGAGAGGTGGAAAAAGTAGAACCAACCCCATACAGAAAGATAAGAAAATACAACTAAAGACAATAATATAACACAACTAAAAGACCGAAGGGGTGCAACACTCCCCCTCAAGCTATAGCATAGACATCAATTATTCTCAACTTAGAACAAACATCAAATGTTGATCGTGCCAATGGCTTGGTAAATATGCCTGTTGTCTGATACTCAGAAGATACTAAAGTAGTGTAGACAAGTCCCCTCTAAATCAAGTCACGAATATAATGACAATCAATCTCCACATGCTTAGTCCTCTCATAGAACATGGGGTTCTTAGCTATGTATGTGGCAGCTCAGTTGTTGAATCTTATCTCCATAGGCATGTTAACAGATATATGCAAGTCCATAAGGAGTGACCTCACCCACATCATGTCACTTGTAGTCAGACCCATGGCTTTGTACTCAGACTCTAGATCTAGACACAACAGCTTGCTTATTGCTTTTCCACAGCACAAAATTCCTTGCCACATACGTACAAAAGCATGTAGTGGACTTTCTGTCAACCAAAGATCCTGCGTAATCTACATCCGAATAGCCCAGTATACTCATGGACGTCCCCCTACTAAATAGAATCCCACATCCTGGTGCCTTCTTCAAATATCTCAACACCATCATTGCAGCATCCTAGTGTGTTGCCTGGTCAACTTACCCATAAACTGGCTCAACTTCCCAACTGTAAGGGAATTATCAGGCCTAGTGATGGTGAGGTATAGGAGCTTGCCCACTAGGCCCCTGTACGATCTACTGTCACCTACCTCTAACTTCTCATCATACAGATGAGTCTTGGGATACATGGGAATGTTGGGTGGCATGGCTCCTAACATGCTAGTCTCCTAAAGTAAATCAAGTGCGTACTTTCTTTGGGAAAGAACTATGCCCTTTTTGCTGCAGGCAATTTCTATCCTAAGCAAGTACCTCAATGTTCCAAGGTCCATCACAAAGCTCCCTGACAAACACTCCTTGACCTCTGTAAAGCCTACACTATCATCACCAGTAATAATCACGTCACCAACATAAACTAAGAGCACAACCGTACCTCTCCATATCTTCCTAACAAACAAGGAATGATCAGATAAGGACCTTTTGAATCCTATGGCCTCCACCACCGCTAAGAACTCCTGTAACAAAGCTCTAGAACTCTGCTTTAGGCCATATATGACCTTCAACATTCACACACTCCCCCTAAACTTTATAACCCAGGGGCTGCTACATATATACCTCCTCTTGAAGATCCTCGTAAAGAAACACATTCTTGACATCCAACCGATGAAGTGGCCAATTACGCTGAATTGCCACAGAAATCAGAATGCATACATTAGATAGACATGCAAGCGGAGAGAAGGTATCCAAGAAGTTTACGCCGTATGTCTGCATTCAGTGTTAAAAGCTCAACCCCACCTGGCACAGCTTGCAAGAACCAAGACATTTAAAAATTTGAAACATCCAAAGCTCCAAAGTTCCAAACCCCAACTTAAAACTCCACTGCCAGCAGCCTCCAAACTCTCCCACTTCTCTTCCACCCTCACCACCATTGCTCAACACTACAATTCACTTGCCATGGTCAATGTTGCATCTTTGCATCTCATCAAGCACCACCATCATAGGCCCGCTACTCCTTGAATAACTGATATTTCTTCCCAACTCTCTACTACAATTGTTCCCTCAACACTACACTTCACTCGCCATTGCTTAGTGTCAACATTGCATCTCTGCAGTTCAGCCAACACCACCACCATAGGCCCACAACATGCACCCCACCCTCCCTCCGTCACCCCCTTCTTCCTCCTCACCAAACACCACCACCACCAGCGATGGCATCCCACATTGCAACACCCCCCTCCTTATTGGACATCACCACCAACAAACTATTGTAGCCTCGACCCTCCTTACCTCCATGGCCCCCTCCTCCCCCCCTTAGCCCTTAACGAACACCACCACCACCCATTGAAGCCTTCTCCTTCCCTTCATTACTTCCCTTTTCCCCCTCGCTGAACACCAGGACCACCACCACAAGCCCTCCCCTCCCCTCCATCCCTTAGCCCCTTACATTCTTTCACCCCCCTCACTAAAAACCACCAGTTCCACCACCACCAGTAGCCAACCCCCAAGCCATTGGTCCACAGCCCCTCCACTCCTTCCTTCCATCACCCCCCACCCATCTCGCTAAACACCACCACCATCGCAAGGGTTGCAAACAACAGTCCTCCCCTCCTTCCCTCGAGCCCGCCTTCCTTGTTCCCTATTTTGTTAAGTTAATTCAAGGTAACTTATGTGGCTTCTCTGTTTAGTGTTTGAGCGTATTTGAGTTATTTACTGATGAAATATTGATGGTTACTAAATAACTAATAAACCTTGGGACAAAATATATAATTGATTTCTAGGCCATTTTAAGTTGTGCAAACATTTCTATGCGCACAAAGCAAGAAATAAATGTAGGAAGGTGACATAGCTTTGAAAAGGTGAGCCACATTTAGGAATAGGTATGAATAATAAATGCAACAAACCCTATATTAACATCTAATTCAAAACTTTTGTTTACAAATTAAAACCCATGATTAGATGTAGACTAACTCAACCTAGGATGGGTTGGGCCTAAGCTATGGATCTTGGCTTGCAAGCCAACCCAACCCAAGCCTAGACATGGATTTTGAAAAGTTTGGCCATCCAACTCAACCCGTGGCTCAGCTAGGTTGGAAGGTTTGAATAGGTCTACTCATGGTGGAAGGCCTCCTATGTAAATGTGCTTGTGATTGAAGCTTGCTTGCATTTGAATTTCGACAAGAATGAAAATTGATGAATAATACAACATAGACAAATATTCTTAGGAATTCACAAAAGCAAAAGACTATGAACCTTTCCGATTAAAACATCAACTGGGAGTTTAGCCAAATGATATCCAAGAGGTGTCAACTCTTCATCCCCTTCTAGTGCTCCAACCTACAACAAAATTTTGAACTAAATACAATGAATGATGAAATTTACAGAGAGAAAAAAACAATAATCAAAGATCACATACAAAAAAGTAGAAGACACATGGTGCACCACAACACCATACATGCATGAGTAATCAGGCTAGCAAGTGCAAATCTTTAGGAACAAACAACCAAGATCCTTGATCAAATAGCAGTCCAGCCAAATATGGTATGTAATAGAACCATTATAGGACCAGAAGAACCCACCATACAGATATTATTGATTGCTCTTAAGTGTATGAATATAATGATCCATAAAATATCAAGGTTAGCAACTACTCATTTACATCCAGCAATAGGTTAGACTAAGTCATCTTGTATTATTTATATCGAATATTACAGATGGAAGAAACTCAACCATAACCTTTATGCTAGAATCCTTGAAAGCACACGTTTGACAGGGATCTACCGCGAATAGGGTTTTTGCATTGGCTAACTTTCTTTTCAACTACTGGCTATTTTTCACTTTCTTAAGCATTTCTAGCATTTAGATTATTTTAATATAGAACACCATGGCTGCTAGTAGGGATGTGACAGCATCCAAAACCACCACGACTTCATTGTATGTGAGATATTTATATAAAAGTCTGCCTTTATATACAAAAAAATATTTGTGTCAGGTATGATATAGAAATCCATTTCTCCTTCACAAAATCATGAAATTCTGGCTCCTTTAGCCATGACTTTTGAAACTTAAAGTATCAAGCATATGCCTAACTTTCATTATTGTCCCAAATAAATGGAGTGTGGTCTGAAACTGGTCTCTGTTTCACCACCACATATGCCCCTTGATATGCCTCCGCCAACACCACATTACATAGAAACCCATTGATTTTGGATGCTGATCCAGAACCATTCCTCCAAGTGTAGGTAGCACCTGAGACAGGTAAATCATACAACTCCAAGCTCTCAACCACACCATGAAAATCAATCGTGGATGTTGAGAGATAGGGTGTGCTGTAGTGCTACGTTTAATACCACATAGTAGAATAAGTGTGGTGTGTGTGGGAGCCAATAAATAGGCTATTGTATCCCCTAATTTATCTTTGAGAAAAATAGAGAATCAGCCCTATCAGGGCCTTCTCCTGTGGTTTTCTCCCTACTCTTCGTGAGTAGGGTTTCCACGTAAACCTAAGTGTTTCTTATCGTTTATTCTTTAATATTATTGTTACGTTTCCACTTTTCTTAGTAACATGATAACAGGGCAATTTGATTCTTGGATTTATTCTTTGAATTATTATCTTTTATCGTTATTCTGTTCTTGGAGTTCCAAATTTATTGTCCATCCAAAAGAGAAGATAGTGCAAAGGCTTGTTGCACCCTTGTTGGCAACAACAATAGCGAGCGCCACTCCTAGTGGTATGCAGGCAATGAGATCATAGGTGCACAGGAGATGAGCACGGAACTCGCGAGGTGAAGATCAAGGCGAGGAGCTTGGCCGAGGTGGCTCTAGGAGCACATGGTGATGCGAGCAAGGCGACGCTGGGAGCTTGATGGATGCAACAATGGTGTTTCATTGCGATCAAGCCAGCAAAGAGGAAGGAGCCCAGATCAGGCTGGTGATGAGGAAGATGACTGATAGTTTCACTTTAGTGGACTAAACTTAAGCCTAAGTGCATTATCATTGAGATGGAAATTAAATTTCAGGCATGCATTACATGGAAAAATTAATTAAGCTCGTATTTTGACATTCATGCAATTTTGTGGAAATACACTGCCTACATGCATTGATTGATTTATTCTTCTTTAGGAATATTTGAATATCATATTCACATGAAAAGAAATTAGGAAAGTTTTGATCGTCTTTGCAAAATCAAGTTGATGCATCTGATTGTATGAGATTCTTTTCTCGTTAATTTCTCTCTTAGTCTCCCTTTCTTTTTATAACAGGAGGAGGAGACCCTCAAAAGGATCTCTGAACAGGATCATCTTCCATGCTATAGAGGGAGAGCCTTCTCTCCACGCAAGGACCACCACCACCACAGCGAGCCTCCATCTTCAACCTCTACGACCGTGCACCCACAATCGCCACCGCGAACCACCACTGTGGTCGGCGGTGACAGTGCCGACATCATCACCATGTCTCATTCTCCTTCCTGCACTGCGAGCATCCATCTTTAACATCATCACCGACCCGCCTTCTCACCCTCAACCTGCACGCACGCAAGACCGGGGGCGAGAACTTAAGCCTCCGGGAAGGCTTCCAGCCATCCAAGAAGGACCGCCCCCTTGCATGCTCCTGTTCATCTTCCTCCACCCAGTAGAGGCCCCACGCATGGCCTCTTCTCCCTCAACATTGCCCTACAACCTCGCCACCTATCCACACCTTCCATCTCCTCCACGACCACAAAGCCACCCACGGCGCGACCGCCATTCCAATCCTCCACAGTAAGACCGCGCGACCTCCATCCTCCACCACCAACAGGGAAGAAGCACCCAACGGCCGTTCACCTCCAAATGCAACCGTCAACTCCGACCCCGATCCTTCACGTCGTCGATGCCACCGGACTAGCCTCGCCTTCATGAGCACCTCCACGCCATCAAACACGCCAACTGCAATCGCCGTCGACGTCCTGATCACCCCACCGTCGGTGACCACCTTAGCTCTAGCCGGCCACCTCCAATCACCATCGTCGACGCCACCACCACCAACCAAACGCCCTCCACATCCTAGACCTCCTCCGAGCTTCCCACAGCCGATGGTGGTCCCCTCTTTGCACGTGTTCAAAGGAAGCAAATGCTTTGTTTAGAGTTCAATTAATATTTACAATCCTGGACATTGCCACATCTCATTTTCCTGATTTTTTGTGGGCTATTAAATTGAGGGGAAATTGCATCATCATACTTCTTCCTCATAATTGTTCAACACTTTTTGCCCCTTTTTATTGCACCAAATTTGGATTCAGATTTGCACTCTAATACGCATGCAATTGAAATTTACATGCTATGCCACTGCACATGCACTGATCACATATTTATTGATTTGATTTATTGAGTGAAATTTATGTAAATAGCCCTTGACTCCTACCTAAATTGTGGGTTTACATTAACAGCAACATACCATTGATTGTTGCAAGGGATTTGACGAATATTTCTACTCAATCATTTTTTATCTCTACAAACTTGAATGTTACGTATCTATGATCTTATTGGTTAGTTCCTCCTCGTGAATATGACATCCTAACTTCATGATTAGTTTTGACTGATAAATATTTTTGTTCGAGATTGATTTACTACGACAACGTATTCTTTTCTTGACATATCTCTTCCAAGCGAAAAAGTCCTGATCAATGATTGCCCTTAATGAGTGGTGATGGCATTGCCTAAGAAATCCGAACTCTCATGGCGATGGCGTGCAATGGAAAGACTCTCGTGACTATGGAGATGGCAGTGAAGAGAAGCGACATCGAGATCAGTGGCATCAATCTCGCAGCGTCAATCTCGCCATGATGCTACAATGATCTCGACGATGACTCGACGCTAATCTCGCATCGATCTCGGTGCTAGTTGGGGCGAAGAAGGCAGAGCAACGATCATTGGTCGCATCCCAAGTGGAGGCTAAGGTTGCTAAGCATGTGAAGACCGTGGGATGAGGTCTTTTGTTCTGCTATCTCTTATGTTTAAGGTTTCCTTTTTATGTTATTCCAAGTTTCGGTGTCAACGTTGGAAAGAATTAAGAAAAAAAAAAAAAGGAAAGAAAGAGATAAAAAAAAGTAAAAAAGGGAGAAAAAAGAAAAAGGAAGAAAAAAAAGAAAGAGGAAAAAATTTTTAAAGAGAGATTAAAAGAGAAAAAAGAAGGAAAAAATTAAAAAAAAATGATAATATTTATGTTTGTGAGAAAAGGGGGGAAGGTCTTCTCGTCTTATTTCTCCTATAGTTGTATGGGAGAAAGGGGGAGTGTGACAGCTTATTTTATATTCCAACCAGCACCAGATCAATTGTTTATGGCTCCCCTCCGGACTCCTACCTACACCCATGTAGAAGCAAGGTGAAGATGCAAGGAAGCTAGCGACACAAGGCAATCGTGACCCGGTAGCACCAGTTGAGGATGCAAAGAAGCCGACAACATAAGAGGCACGACGAAGCTGTGACCCAGCAGCATCAATTTTATTGGTGTTGTGCTTTTTTCCTTGTAGAGTGGGAATATCTCTTATGCAAGCTGAGCATTCCATGCTCCAGCTTAAGGAAGAGTGTTGAGAGATAGGGTGTGCTATAGTAGTACATTTAGTACCACATAGTAGAATGAAGTGTGATGTGTGTGGGAACCTATAAATAGGCTATTGTACCCCCTCATTTATCTTTGAGAAAAATAGAGATATCAACCCTATCGAGGCCTTCTCCCGTGGTTCTCTCTGCTCTTCGTGAGTAGGATTTCCACGTAAATCCAAATGTTTCTTATCATTTATGCTTTGATGTTATTGTTACATTTTCGCTTTTATTATTTATTAACAACGGCTCTATCACGTTTCCCATCAAGTTTGTCCAAGGTTGAGAGAGTGGTATTGAAATCCCCACCTACCAACCATGGCCTCCCCTCCACAAAACCTAAGGCCTCATCTAGCTCCTCCCACAAAACAGAATGAACTGCCTCTTCACAACCGCCATAAACACATGAAATAGCCTACTCGGACCCATTTGACTACCTAGTAAAAGAGCATGTAATCATTGATCATGCTTACTCCAACCAAAGAAGCCGTCAGCCGAAACAAGTCGTTGCAAAACATCATCAACATCTCACCTGACCTCCCAACAGTCTGCGCTTCCATGATATCCATATATCGGTCCCCACAAATACATCACTTCAATTGCGGATCCAAATTCTCGAGGTATCTCCTGTAGAACAATATCTACCCTCCAATTCTCCAAGTACCTTCTCAAAACCGACCTTCGACCTGCATCCCAAAGGCCCCAAACGTTCCAAGAAAGGACTTTAACTATCAACAATCTAATGACAAGGAGGGAAAGAACTTCTACAACGATTATATCACATATGTATACCTCCCTTTGCAACACTTGGAGACTTTAGCCCTCCTTATTAATGAATACTCAAGGGGTTAACAACCCTTGTAAACCCCCCCTTTCTTCCCTTAAAAAAAGAAAAAGAAGAGAAATTATCACATTCTATTCTACTATTTTGTCTCATATGATACATGAGAAAATCCAACCATATTCTTTAAATAAAATTTTAGTTTGTGAATTGGAATACAATGACATCAAGAGCCGTTATGGTCAATTGGGGATCTGAGTCATAGCAACAGATCCAGAAATGACATCCAACGAAAAAACAGCCTGGATTCAATATGAAAGATCTGCATAAATGACGAAGCTGAGTGCATCATTGAAATGATTACACATATACACCCTCCTGTTAAGACGAATTATGTATACACACATGACGTAGCAGCCCTATTTATCCTCCTGGTTAGAGTATTGTCTTACATAATATAAAAGATGATATAGACACTCTTAAGGAAGATGCATTTCACATCATTAGCATGTGGCATGTGTGCATATCACAATTGATTTACTGAAAGTAAAACGAAGCCTTGGCCATGTTTATGTTGACTATAAAGATTCTGATTACAATATGCCTTGATCTGAAATCCCCTAAGCAAATAACTCCAAAAAAAGCAATACTGTTAATAAATCCCATTCAACACTTTTAACTTTCTTGGCGTTTATTCGAGGACTCAACATTGCCTTCACACCTCTAATACTTTTATTTTAAAGAAGTGCATCTTCCTTTACAATAAATATCAGTAGATAATATTTGCATCAAAGTACCTTTTCAGACATTAGAAGAATTCATGACTATTATAATACTGTAGATGCAAACTAAGCAATAAAGAATGCATGATATATAATATCAATCAACTACAGTGTCTAAAAATGTGATAACTGTGACCAAAAAGCAACCCAATCTAATATAGCAGAAATGGTTTCTGAGAAACCTCAAATAAGAGTTACCTCGTACAATAAAGAAATTGCAGAAGAAATAGCATCATGCGTTGGAGGTTCAATCGCCTGGACATAAGCATGTAATATAAGTAAGGACAACATTGGCACAAAAACACATGTGAACCCTCCTTCAAAACAGGAAATACTGGAAATCTATTGTCAAGCAGTGGCAGGGTTTGAATTATGTACCTTTGATAAAAAGGAACTAATATTTCCCAGAGAAAGTGCTTTTATTTGAAGGCATAATTCAGCCAGTGGTAAACGAAGGATCTCAGGCACCTGATATCAATTGAATGAAGAAAAACAAAAATGAAATCTACTTTAACCTCACAGTCTAGAGGAAGATGTCAAATAGTAGTCACAGAAACCAGAAATTTGAAACCATTTGTTTAGTAGCTGAACCACTCCATGACGCATCAACTGCTTAATACTCATTTTCCCTCATATCATTGTCCATCACTCTTATCATGTGATTTTAGGGAACCATCAAAAACTTGAAACTGGATCAAAACCATCGCCTAAAGAGTCCATTCAGCCAAACTCAGCCAAGCAGATTATGACCCTAGTTTGGCTTGCTCAGCAATGGTATAGGGTTTGGTAGCAGGAGGCCTCAAAGAAGAATATGTGTAGTGATATCGAGAGCTACAACTTTCATTCAGCCGGTCGTTCAAGGTGAGATATGTGCAAGTTCTAGGAGAATGATTGAACTGGATCAAGGAGCTCAGTTGAGATGGTTCTGCAGCTATATGCATTGGCTTTTGATTAGATGCATCTTGTGAAGGATCATTTGCACAGACCTAGGGAGGTGGGAGCAGGTGCTTAGGTCCCCTGGACGGGGGTTTCTTTTGAAGACAAGGAAAGTGGATTTGTAGACTCTTCTGGGTGCGCTTCAGGATTTTTGTCTGAAGGAGGGAATGCTGGATTCTTTGTCCTGGAGTAGAGGGACCTTCTTGGTTCAGAAGACTTACCGTTTGCTTAGAGGGGGAAGCCAACTTGGGGAGTGCAGCTGTTGCTTTGGACGTTTTCACCATTTGGAAGCTGAAGATTTACCTCAAAGTGAAACTTTTCTTGTGGTTGCTAAGGGGAAGGTTAGTAACAAAGCTCGGATAAAGGTGATGGATGCAAGATGCAGAGGCAAAATGTATTTTTCGTGCTTCAACCAATGAAGATTGTGCACATCTTTTCCTCATTTGTGGTTTTGTAACAATGTTCGGAATCACATGTCCATTCCAGGCTTTTAGGCTGAAATGTTCGGAGATTTCTGTATGGGTTCTAAAAGTGGCATTCAAGTGGACTCAGCCTGGATTGGAGCATGTGCTGTTTCGTGATCACTGTGGATACAGGCTGGTGTTTGGAAGGGAAAGGGCTTGGGTGGATTATGTTGTAAAGGAGGGTTGGGTGGTTCCCTTTTGGTTGTGATATAGGCAATGGTATATTTTCTGATGAAGGAATGAAGAAGATGGCTACCAACTTCTGGTAACCATTCTTTACCTTTTCAAAAATATATATATACCTTGCTCCTATATGACCTTGATGTAGTTTTACCAATGGGCTCCTCTATGAAACTAGAACACACCTTTTATTGAGTATTAAACCAATATTTTTTTCTCAACAGCTAGCATGTAATTTGACAAGGTATTTGAACTTCATACAAGAATTTGGTGCAAATAGTTTGCATTTAACCTTTTTAAGAATGAGACAATATCATACCAATTTTAATACACAAAACTACCATAATGAAAACTTAAAGTAAGGTGCAATGTATGAAATTTGAGAAGTACTTCCTTTCAGTTCGGGTTTAAGCATTTTGGCAAGTTGTCTTAGTTCATTGTGAATTCAGTTACAAATAAATTTCCAACACCACTGCTGGCTTATGAAATCTGATCATAATCACATGCTTGTAGGTTGTCTCTATTTTGGTGGTTGTCTTGGATTCATTGGGCCCAACCAATGAATTACCAAGTTTGGCTTTCCTCAATAAGAATTGTTGCTTAAATCATTGCATTTGCAAAAGCAACAACTTTAGAGATTCATCTTGTGCCCACAAGTATCCCTGAATGCTAGAATAGAACAAGACATCAGTAAAATACATTTTCATTGTAGATAATTTCACTGTATGTTAGCATCTCCAAGATGGAGTCCTAATACTAAACAAGCTTGGTTTTCTCCATTAAGCAGTTAAATATGTCTGCATATGTAAATATCAAGATGACAATATCCAACTTGGACCAATCTCACAAACCATCCTGACTAGAAATGGGTTGTCAAACTAGTTTAGTTAGCCATATGCTGATCTTCAAAAAACCTCGTCATTTCTCAAGTTTATCATTATTCTTGCCACATTGGTCTTTGACATTGATCCACAATGGTCTTCATCTTGAAATAGGATAAGTAACCATAAACTTCAACCAATTAGTACATTTGTTAAGTGCATAAACGTAAGTACATTGGATCGGTGTTCGCTTTGGGTTGTAGCTTAACTAAGCAATTGGAGCCTCACTCCATCACATCCATTTCCATTCCTTTGACACATCATTATCTAATCATGAGCCATGGGAATCATTTTCGAAATTGTTCATTTCATACCCTGGATTCCTACCTTAATGCTCATTTTCCAATTTCTTTCGGATTCCTTCCCATCAAATCCATGTCTATATCCTTTAGAAAACCTCTTTCCAAGTTCAATAGCACATTCTAATTTGTTCTTCCGAAGCTATGGCACCCTAGGCTATCTATTTGTAGCTTTCAAGTCTAAACACACGTTGTTGTCTTCATTTTTGCAATCAATTCATCGTCATTCTCAGGTGAAGAAGGCCAACTACATTCCTGAACCCCAGACAGTGCAGTGAGGCCTAAGGCTACCTAGAACCAATTTAGTAGATGAGCACTACATAACAAAAAGGATGAATTCACAAAGGCTGATGGATAGAGACTTGTTCATGAACCAAAAGTGGCGCATATCTGATACAAGCACCACAAACCAAGAAGCAATGAGCCAAAGTGTAGAGAAACATCAAATCAAGCTGCTTCTATGTCCAACTACAAAATTTTAAGTATATTGGTAATGCAAAGAGATCTTTCTACGAAGTGAAATGCAAATTTAGGCTCATTTCAGGGCCTTCCAAATGACAATATCTAATGTTGGAATATGTAGTTGGTTTAGTCTCATATAGTGGAGTGGGACTTTGTATTGTGTGTAGTGACTTATAAATAGGCATGTACCCCCCACTGGTTTCTTTGAGAAGAATAAAGAGAAATCAACCCTATTGGGGTCTTCTCCCATAGTTTTCTCCCCACTCTTCGTGAGTGAATTTTCAATGTAAACCCAAGTATTTCTTATGTGATACTTTTTGATATCTTGTTATTTTACTTTCGCTTATTTATATTTTTCAACTTGGTATCAAAATTGTTCAATTCTTGGGTTTATTAAGTCGGAGAAAATAAATAATCATATTTCTCAAATAAAACCCTTTACCTCTTTATATAAAGAGAAGTGTTAGGTAAATTACAGCATAAGTCGAAGATGACAAAATAAATGACAAGACAATCCAAGACAGTAAATAAAAGACAACTAGAGTGCTTTGTCAACACTCCCCTTCAAGCTGGAGCATATATATCAATGATGCTTAGCTTTTATATGCACCGATTGGAACATTTTTCAAATGTGGATTTTGGAAGGGGCTTTGTAAATATATCCGCAATCTGATCTTCAGAAGGACTGATGTAGTGTAGATAATCCCACGCTATATCAAGTCTATGGTATAGTGCAATCAACCTCAACATGCTTCATACATTCATAGAACATTGGGTTGTTTGCAATGTATGTAGTAGTGCGATTATCACACCTCATCTCCATTGATCCCTCCACCTGGACATGAAGATCCTATAGCACTGATCTGACCCAGACCATCTCTGTAGATGTCTGAGCCATAGCACAGTACTCGAATTCTACACTGGACTTGGATACCACCTGCTACTTCTTGTTCTTACAGGTTACTAGATTTCCTACCACATAAGTAAAGAATCCAGCTGTTGACTTCCTATCTGCCATGCACCCGGCATAGTCGGCATCAAAATAGCTAACAATACTCATAGGTGTGCCACTCTGAAACAAGATACCTCCACCAGGTGCTTTCTTCACGTATCCAAGCACCTGCATAGCAATATCCCAATGTTGCTTGGTTGGTTTGTCCATACAGGCTGAGTTTTCCCACTGCAAGAGAGAGGTCAGGACGTGTGATAGTAAGATGTAACAGCTTACCAACCAATTGCCTATAAGATCTGCTAACTATAGGCGAAGAATTTGTACCATAAAGGTGTCATTTTGGATCCATAGGTATGTTGACAGAGCACTCTACTAAGACCACATACATCCATATGCAATAAATCAAAAACTACAGTAGAACTCTGAGAAGAACTGGAAGAAAAACTGGCTCTATGATGCTTTCCTAGCTAGCATGCATCACACAAAATCTTAATAGTAGGCGATATATGAGAAATGACACGTCGAAGCCTGTCCAGTGAAGGGTGCCCAAGATGACGATGCTACTGGAGAGTTGTACCAACACTAAAAGAAACCTCACCCTAACACATAGCAGCAAATAAAGTCTAAATAAGGAGATACACACCCCCTTCTCATATCCACCACCAATTGCCCTCCCCGTGAGTTTGTCCTGAAAAATACAGCCCGACTCATCAAATATTGTGCGACAGTGCAAGTCTTTTGTAATCTTGTTAATAGACAAAAGGCTAATCGGAAAATCAAGAACATAGAAAACATTAAGCAGAGTCAGTGCAAGAGTCATTGCCACATCTCCTCTGCCATGAACTCTGCACTGCCTACCATCTGCCACCTACACAGATCTACCCAAGGGAACATCCTGAACATGTCTGAAACATGTCTCATCACCACTGAGATGCTGAGAAACACCTAAATCTACCAACCACAAGGCACTGTCAGGACTACCAGTACCTAATCTATGAGCAAAAGTTATACCTGAGGAAGCCAATGCAGCAGTATTAGCAATAGTGGTAGTCTCCAGGGTCAACTGGGAGAGGTGCTGGACAACAGCATCACAATCAACACGTGACACCATGTCATCCACCTCCTTAGAAAAAACAGCATGGTTGGCCATAGGTCTACCATGCTTCGTCCAGCAAGAGGCCTACGAGTGGCCAACCTTCGCATAATGCAAGTAGATGGTGCGAGGTCTAACAGTCATACCCCGAGCACCACGTCCCCTCCCCCTGGTGGATGGAGCACCACGTCCTCCACATGTAGCAGCAACAAGAACAAGAGCCTATCCAACATTTGACATGGATGACTTAATAACCACCCTACTCACACTACTATAGGCTTCCTCAAGCGATGGGACCTAGCAGCTTCATAATCTGGTCCAAGTCTATCTAGAAACTAAAGGACAGCATACTCCTTCCCGTGTGTCCTCTAAGTGGCACATGTGCAGAAAGGACAACAGGCATTGTACTTCTCTAAGAGCCCCTTCAGAGTAGCATAATACTGGGAAAGTGACTGGCCCTCTTGTTTGAGACCACTAATGGCATGGTTCATCTCAAACACCTTGCTGAAATTCTTCTCGTGAGAGTATATGTCACGCAAAGAATCCCACATCTCCTTGGTCGTCCCGTAGTACATAATCCCATCACCAATCTGAGACTCCACAGAATTCATCATCCAAGCCCAGACCATTGCATTATCTTTCTTCCACGTGGCATTATTCCCAATCTTGTGTTGTGGCTCCAACTCCAATGGAATGTGTTCCTTATCGGAGGCGATGATTGCGACCACAAGGGGAGGAGCATCGAGCTTGAAGCCCAGCGTGAGGCGACGCGTGGACAAGGCGACACTACTTGGTCTAGTAGCAGGTGGCGCTGCTGGATTCTAGCAATAGTTGGCAGAGCCGCTAGGGCTCTAAGGGCAGTGCTGGTGGAGTTGCTGCTGCTATGTCACCCATTAGAGGAAGAAGGCTGGCGAAGAGGAGAGGAACGCAATCGAAGAAGGAAGAATTGAAGGGATTGGATTACACACGGATCACAGAAAGCATCTTCGCAGAGATCTCACGCAAGATCAATGGAGGAGATCTTGGCGATGAAATGGAGGTCAGCTGGCAATGGCACATTCTGGGTGTGATCTTATGCAAGATTGGCTCCTATGAGGCGTGCCTGTTTTGGGTTCGAACAACCAAAGCAATAGCATGACAATAAGATAAACTTATCTTTTTGGGCTTTTTGCAACATAAGTCATCTCCTTTATTTGTGATTGTTAGCCTTTGTCAAAAAGGAGAGAAAAATCAGGAAAAAAAAAATGAAGAGGAAGACAAACAAGGGGAAAGAAAAAAAAAAGAAAAAACAACAGAAAAAGAGAGAGAGAAAAGAAGGAAAAAAGGGGAAAATAAAAAAAGAGAGAGAAAAGGAAAGATATATATATTTAAAAAAAGAGAGACAAAAAAGAAAAATGATAAAAAATGATGATTATGTTTAAAAGAAGAGGGGGAGAAACTCTTCTCTAGTCTTATTATTTCTTCACTTTGTTTTTTTTTTTTGTTCTCCTATAGAATATGGGAGAAAGGAGTGTCCATCACCTGTTTAGGAGTCCCTTTGTTCAAGGTCACCACATGAGAAACCAAACTCTAGGAGGCCCAGAGTTTCAAGGTCTCCAAAGAGGAAGATAGTTTTAAAGTCTTCAGAGGAAGGGCCCATGTCAGGTTTCTATGTCGGAGATCTAATTTCGTCGACTCCAAAGGAGGAGATCCAGTTTCGAGGTCTTCAAAGGAAGACCCATGTCAGGGATACTGAATGGAGAACCACCAACACCAGTTGAGGTCTCCAAATGAGAGGCCCTTGCCATCGCTAGCTACAGCAGTTCATCCAACAGCTCCAACCTTATCGTCGTTAGCACACCCACCTACAAGCAAGAACTAGAGAGTTGTGTTCTATTGTGTAGAGTAGGATTTTTTGTGTTGTACAGACTGAGCATTGCATGCTCCAGCTTGGGGGGAGTGTTAAAGTATGTAGTCGGTTTAGTTCCATATGGTAAAGTGGGACTTCGTGTTGTCTGTGGTAACCTATAAATAGGCATATACCCCTCACTTGTTTCTTTGAGAAGAATACAAAGGAAATCAACCCTATCGGGGGCTTCTCCGATGATTTTCTCCCCACTTTCATGAGTGGGGTATCCACGTAAACCCAAGTATTATTTATGTGATTCTTTTTGATATCTTGTTATTTTGCTTCTGCTATATTGTTCAACTTCTAACATTTTCATCAAAAATTCTATTTCCTTGATAATACGATACTAACCAAAGAGAGGATTGGAAATATCACGGACACAAATATGCTGATGAAAGCAACTTAGCTATATCTAGCCATAAGCAATGTAGAAAGCAGACTTTGAAAATCATCACGCTGCCATCCCCACCCATGGAAGAGACCACAACCTAAAATTTTGTGCTTGAAAGCTTCAATGTCACCTGAAATGAGCGCATCAATGTCTCAAACCTATGCCGAGTATAAAGACAAAAGCACACCCCAGCCTTTACACGACCAGCCCGTCCTCGCCGTTGCTTAGCATTTGCCCGCGATACCCAATCTTCAACCATACTTGACATTTTCTGCATAACAGAGGTAAGTCAAATATGAGGACACAAATCAACTCTCTTGAATTTCAACTTAATGGAAAAACAAGAGATACTTTTATAAATAAAAACGATGTGCGGTTTACTGCAAAAAAGGATTAGAAAGATAGAAAGGCTAGAAAGAAACTTCCTTGTAGAAGTTTCATCCTAGGTAAATTTATAGTATTCCATAATGATGGCAGCAAAAGTCACATGACTCAACAAGGCATGCCCTTTTTGGCTGTTCTCCAATAAACTAACCAATCACAACATGTTCTTGCTATGTTTAGCATTCTCCAGGATACCCAGTCTTCAGACATACAGGAGACTCTGTACAATGAAACAGATGAGGCACAGTTTGTACAAAATCACATCATACTAGACAAAAATGGCATGGAGGAAGAGATCACCGTTTTATTTGAGCAAACAATGTATTATTGAGGAGGCCAGGTGTTGAGTGGTTTATTCAGTAATATCTTTCTTCTGGGGTCTTTACTGTGATATGCCCAATTAATCCTCTATTCAATGGTGATTACAGTTTTGACAATAAAAACTCCATTAAATTCTCCTAACAACTATTGGTCAAAAAAGGTTCAAAATGGAAAAAGAAGAATCTAGTAAATCAGAGTGTGCTTGTAGAACTTGCTTAAAAACAAGTACTTTTGTATTTAGTACTCAAAATCAACGGAGTCCTTTCCAATACAGGTGGCTTTGTGTGCAGGATGTCATCCAATGCGCTTTGTACTTAAACTAGTTTTGGTTGTGAATACTCTAGCCCATGCTGATGTAACGTTCTCATCATTTTTACTTCATTAATAATGATGGAAAACTACTGATCTCAAATAGCATCCTTTGCTTTTTCAGTTAAAAACTTTTGACCAACGTAACTTTTTACGTTCCATGATAGTGACCATGTAACTCAACAAGGCCATTTTCTCAGGCAGTTCCTCATTAACCATTAAGAAAAAAAAAACAACTAAAAAGATGAAAACAATGATAGAAAGAACCATTAGAATAAATCTGCATATTTCTGATCTCATCCTGGGCTCATAAGTAAAGTCCTAATTTTCTAATAATTAAGAGGAAAATGTACTGAACTAATTCCATACTAATAATATAAGCAGAAAAAAATAATTTAAAAAGTTGAGAAAAAGGATAGATCTCAAATAGACACTTATCAAGTCCTGAGGTAAAATATTCACTACTGGCATACAGTGAGATGGAACTGATTGACAGAAGAAACGAGGCCCATAAATTTTATCATATAGGCCTGATTTCAGTCATTACAGAAGCCTCAATAAAACCCCTTTTCTCAATGTGTACTAAAACAATCAAACACCTCGCAGAAAATTGTAATGGAGTAAATAATGCCAGACAATGACAAAAGAATGAAGCCATATGATGTACTGAACTTAGAAAACATTAAATCTAAGTTGGAGAATAAATAGGTAATTGGTAAACATGGAAGGCATTTTTCAAAAACCAGACTGAGAAGGAAGAAACAGAAAATATGCATACTCTTTGAGGATTATAACGTTTCTCTTTGTGCTTCCCTGTGTCGATAACATACACTACATCATCAATTGTTATACTTGTCTCAGCAATATCAGTAGCAATAATTACCTACACATTTAAAACCAGAAAGAAAACAGAAAAAAAGGTAATCTTCACAGAGAACGAGATGATTTAACAAAGAAAACCATACTCACTTTTGAATAGAAAATAACGGAGAAATTGTATGCAAAGCCAAAAACAAGAAAAAAAACATAAATTAAACATTAAAAAATAATAAAAGCAACTCATTGTAATGCACTCTTTCAAACTGAAGCATATATGTTTGCCATGCTAAGCTTCTATTACTACCTATGAAGATGGTCTCGATGTGATGCCTAACAAGAAAGGTGAGCAGTATCAAGGCCATTGAGACCCGGGTGAGAAAGTAGATGAGAAAGAAGGCGGTGATCCAGAGGCTCAAGCCAATCGGAAACATCAATTGAAATTGAGGGAAAGAAGTTTAAGTCCTTATTTGATTCCCCTTCTCTTATTGCAGCTCTATCCTCAGATTGAGTTGAAAGCGATGCTGGAGAAGGCCAACCATGAATCAGGGACCCAATTGGAAGAGGCTTAGTAAAGACATCAACATCTTCAAGCTCATAGACAGGAGGACTAACAATTTGCTTTAGGCTACCAAAGTATGGATGAAAATGGCAATCAACATCACTATACATCGCAAGGGGAGAGAGTGTGTGTTGAAAATGTTGTTAATGGGGCTCGGGCTTTGTCCAGATTGTGATTACAGTTTATGTAATGCTTTTAGTGATTAATTATTTTTGGATAATTACTGACCTCCAATAATTGTCATTTCCTTTTCAAAAAAAAAACATCACTATACAACACCACTTCACAGAAGATTGGATTATGAGTAATATGGTTGGCAGCTTGATTTTCACAATAAATAGCCATTGGGCTCTTTTCTTTTTTGAGAAAGAGAAGGAAGATTACTGGAAGGCGGTATTGTATTAAAATAAAACGAATGGACATACAAATGTTAGAACCACAACTCAGAAACAAAATTTGCTTCCCTTACAACATTATCCACCCAAACTCGTTCCCCCTCGAAGGTGACAGCATTGTGTTGCAACCACAAGGACCATAAAGAAGCAAGTGCCTTGACCCAACCCATTGCATCAACATCCGTAGTTCTCCGAAATGATTCCACCAGCCATCAAAAGAAGAAAACTCTTCCCCTTGAACTTGAAGAGAGTGCCAAACCTTGGTAGAAAACTGACAAGAAAAAATTAGTTGTTGTAAATCCTCCACCGATGTCGCACCACAAAAAGAGCACGACACATCCTGATCTTTTGCCCACCTCGCTTTGAAAACGTTAATAACCAACTTCTCCCTTTTTGAACAACTAGAGGGAAAGTTCCACCTTCAAAGGCACAAGAACCTTCCATATTGAGGAACAATCAACCTAAAGCTCATATTCGGGCTCCTCATTCCTAGATAACTTACTGTACATACCACAGAGAACCTCCCATCCCTCCAAGAGAATATGTCCGGCATTGTAGGATCGGGCGTGATCCCATCCAACATCTCTGACACGCTTTGAAATTCTTCCAAGGAGCCTTCTGACAAGCCCGACTACAAAATAGGGGACCAAGAAGCGATGTTGTCCCAAACATCAAATATCAAGTCATCCTTGTTGGCCACCAACCCAAACAGGCGTGGGTAAATAATCGAGAATGCACCATTCCCAGTCCAACCATCTTTCCAGAAACGAAAAGACTCACCTCTGCCCAATTCTGGATTAAAAAAAAAAAAAATAGAGCTCAACCCATACTGAATAGTCGAGCAAGTAGAAATCCAAAAAGCAGGTGCCCAAGCAGCAGTGCAACGTCCATGCACAACATCTACAAGGAGTCCATAGGAGTCCCTCAACACTCTCTCCATGTGAGAGTTTGGAACACGTAAGGGGCATTCTTCTTCTACCTTGAGTCCACGCATGTGGAGTGGAGAGAAGAGAGAGACGAGTTGGCTGTGGTGAAGAGAAGGAAGAGGAGGGAGTTTTGAATATAGAAAATATTATTGCAACTCAATTAACATTTAGGTATTGCTCTTCTTTTAAAGAAAAGCATTCATATCTCTAAAAATAGAAAACAACAAATCAAATCCTAATCAACCAAAATTAGAAAACCCAAAAAATCCTAATTACCTCTAGAAGAAAATCTGTCACTTATGGCAATAAATACCTTGGCAAGCAAACCAACTGAATACCTAAACGTTAAGGCCATGGTGGCCAACTCCTATGGACCCATGGTGTCACGTGGCTACTTTATTTCACTCTAACACGCCCCCTCAAGTTAATGCCGGAGAGGATGAAGACTTGCCTTCAAAGTTTCTTATGCAGTTAAACACCCCACCAATGGTCTTTATCATCCACATCCAAATGAGCTCCATGATCTTCAAACGAGTCTTCTGAATTAAAAGCAAGTCCCTCTACAACCTCAAGAGTTGTTGCTTCTTTGGCAACCTCAAAACTCGTTGCGTCAAAGGCAATCGCCTTCTCTCCTTCATAGAGTTATGTCCGAAGCTTCTCCAATTCCACAGATGTGAAAGTGAACTCCTCACGTGGAGGCTTCCCACATTTGACCCAACACTTCTCAGACAAGTGGTTAGTGCCACTACAATGTTGGTATAATGGGAAAACACAACCTGAGCCACATCTTCTTCCTCGTCCAGTGCCACTTGCAGTAATTGGACTATTGAAATTGAGTTTCTAGAGATGACTATAGATAGTCTCGAGATCGAGATCCTCCTCCAGGGTAAGGATGTGATAAGGTGACGGCTAAAAATACGGGTGAAGACCTCCAAGGACAAGGGGGCTCGTAGATGGTAAGCTCCTCGAACAAGCTCTCCATCTTTAAATAGAACTTATCAAGAGATCCCCTTGACTTTAACTCCAGATGCACCAATAAATATCAGCAAGTTTGACACATCCGATCTTCTTAGAGAACCTCTTCTCAAGAGCATCC
This sequence comes from Thalassia testudinum, assembly GCA_037157565.1. NCBI lineage: Eukaryota > Viridiplantae > Streptophyta > Magnoliopsida > Alismatales > Hydrocharitaceae > Thalassia > Thalassia testudinum. The sequence continues at coordinate 31,341,321 of JAZHRO010000054.1, read as the reverse complement.
CATATGTCTTTGGTCATATCTTTATAAAGCACATTGGTTGCAATATTAAGATCAATAGAATTCATTAGCCAATTTATTACCATATAGTTCTCCTCATCCTACTTCTTTACAACATCTCTCGTCTCCGAAGCCTCCTCGAGAAATACGTAAAGCTTGTCTTGCCCACCAGCGAAGATCTTAAAGGCTCACGCCCACAAGGCATAGTTGGAGGAACCCATCAACATAATGGTCATCCTTTCCATATGCACTTTGGTCTCCATGGTGATTTGAACCTCCATGTTAGCCATATCTCTAGGTGGTGATTGGGGATGGTCATTGTGCCTCTTCTACACCCAAGAGCCAAGCACTATATCTTGGCGTCCCCCAATGTGCTAGAGGGTTCTACGTGCCTCCTCAACCCCTTGGTGCCATTGCTCTTACACCCCACGAGCCTACCGAGCTACTGAGGTCACTAGGCACGTATAAGACCACCCTTTTCGTAGTAGAATCAGTGTAGCGCTTCACTCTTGGGTCCTCCTTCATGTAGTCCATACACAAGAGAAAGTCCCTATCTATGGAGATGTTTTTTTCCTCCTTCCATGCATGTGGGATCTTAGTAGGCCAAGAAGGTGCACTTTGATACCATGTGAGAGGTTGGAGCATGTAAGGGACCTTCTATCTTGACTCCACGCATGTAGAAAGTAGAGAGAGAGAGAGAGAGAGAGAGAGAGAGAGGGGTCGATGATGGTGAAAAGGAAGAGGGAGTTTTCAATGTAGAAAATATTATTGCCAATCAATTAACATGTAGGTATTGCTCTCCTTTTAAAGAGATACATTCCTATATCTAAAAATAGAAACCAACAAAGCAAATCCTAACGAACCAAAATTAGAAAACCCAATAAATCCTAATTATCTTTGGAAGAAAATCTGCCAAATATGGCAATAAATAACTTGGCATGCAAGCCAACTCAACACCTAAACCCTAAGGCCACGGTGACCAACTCCTATGGACCCACGATGCCACATGGATAGTGCCATGTGGCTACTTTATCACTCTTAACACTCCACAAGGCCATTGCCCCTGCTGAGAAATCTCAAAGCCTATTTCATTAGCAGCAACTTATTGAATTCCTTCAAAGATCTAATTCTAAGACCTCCCCTCTTTTTAGTCACCAACTGAAGAAAACAACAACCATGATTCAGACCCTTCCGAAAAAGTTGTTTACGGGCAACCTCCAACTTAAAAAGTACCTTCTTTGATGGCTTAAACATTGAGAGATAGAAAACTGGTATGGTAGATAAGGTTGCCCTAACCAACACAAGCCTCCCCCCCAGACTACTGTCATTGAGACATTAATACCAACTCCCAAATCTACTAACAAGAAGCCAATTCACACCAACTCACAAGTAGGACTCCGTACTCTACTTTTGCACTAGATCGAGATGTGACAATCAACTAGACTCATACCAAGCAACCTTTCAAACACTTAGGAATAATGCACACGACGTGGCAATGAGTCGCATGCATAAGTTGAGCATGTCTAGGTTGAGTTGAATGCTATGACATCTAGTATTTTGTCTACAATCAAGTCCAATTGTGGGTTTTTAATGGAAGAAAGAGATTATCAAGGTGAGTATTGTGCATCGATCAGGACCACTGCTCTATTACTGTGTTAAAGAGAATAACATGCTTTCATTAATAAAACCCTAACTTCTCTTCAATAGAATTTAAAGAAGAAATTACATACTGAGCACAAAACTATAAGACAAAGGCAAAATAAATAGTACATAAAAGAAACTCATTAATAGAGAAAAAGTTCATTACACAGAGCATGCGCAAAGAAAGGTGAAATCTGTAAATGAGAATCTAAAAGACAACGTCAAGTTCAAATATGTCAATCATGGAAATATGCATGTATGCAAGAAATACTATTATCTGGGGATGCCATGTATATAAATCAAGCACTATTCACATTTAAAAATGGTTAGCATGCAATCAAGGTTGAGTCAAATGAGGCACAACCTGCACATGTACTCCAATTTCAATCTATAGGCACCTCTTGGAAAACATTGATTGCACCTTGAAGTGCAACAATTTTTTAGCATTACCAAGGTTCCGATCATGTGCTTGCTTCCAGGCTCCTACACTCACATAGTGGGCTGCTCAGCAATGACTAACCTTGAGGTGTGCCCAGAGTGTTTGAGCCTTGTGCGCTGAGATTTTTGGATTTAGTGATTTGGATCACAAGTCCAATGATTTTCCACACAAGCTCCACAACTTCATTTAACCACTGAAAATTGTAAATCTATTTGGTTTTCTAAAAACATTTTTATCCCGTGAATATAACAAAGACGAGATATTATTTCCTCAAACCTGAAAAGGTATAAGGCCTATAAAATTCATGTTGATTTAAGCTATAACTTAAGGCTAAAGTCTGAATATTCAAATTTTAAAACATTACCAAATACTATACAAGGCTCTATATTAATGGAAAATTAAAAGGAAAAAAATTAATAGGGAGATATTAATGATAATCAGCATAATAAGGTAAATGAAGGTAATGGATTGGCACCAAAAACTGAGCCCATTTAAGTAATAATCAAATGCCTTCCATCTTGATCAGCATCTCATATTAGAGCCCGCATGTCAGCCAATCAGGTTGTGGCATGTGGATGGCAAATTCAGTCCCATCCTCAACCCACGAGGAATTTTGCCAAAACAGTCGGAAAAGAGGATCGCTGTATGATGTGAATAGACAACATGGAAGCACAGATTACGGCAAGGATTTTCTAGCAGTGGAAATAATTGGAGGAAACAAATCAATCTTATTATTGAGCCCTGCCTCTCCTTGTATAATGGACAGATGAAAAAAGGAAGTTCCAGTACAACACCAACACCAGAAATGAAATAACAATACAAGCCCCAAAAAATACACAGTGAATAAATAAATATTCAAACACCCCCCTCAAGCTGTAGCATAGATATCAATCATGCTCAGCTTGGAACTGCATGTATCAAATGAAGATTCCGTCAAGGGCTTGGTGAATCTGTTTGCAATCTACTCTTCTAATGTAATGTATAGCAGCCCCTTCTGAATAATGTCTCTAGTGTAATGGCAATCAACCTCCACATGCTTTGTCCTCTCATGAAATGCTAGGTTGTTTGCAATAAAGTTAGCTGCTTTATTATCACACCGCATTTCCATAGGGCTAGAAAACTAAGCCTCCAGGTTGTGACAAGCAAGGACCAAATCAACATCATCTCTGCAGTCGTCTGAGCAATGGCCCTGTACTCAGACTCGACACTCAATCTAGAAATTGTGCCTTGCTTCTTGCTCCGCAACGTGATCAAATTCCCTGCCAAGAAGGTGCAAAACCTTGTAGTGGATTTCCGATCACATGGCATCCAGCATAATCCATGTCAGAATAGCCAATCAATGTCATAGAAGACCCTTTGGAGAAGAGAAATCCTATTCCAGGAGCCTTCTTGATGTACCTAAGCACTATCAACGTCGCATCCCAATACTGACGTGTTGATTTAGCCATGAACTGACTCAATTTCCCCACCGCAAAGGAGACATCTGGCCTCGTGATCGTCAAGTATAGCAGCTTGCCCACAAGCTGCCCGTACTATCTGCCATCCACTAACTATGCCTTATCATCATAAAGGAGCATCTTGGGGTCCAAAGGGATATTGGCAGCCTTGGCCCCAAGCACGCTCACCTCCTGCAGAATATCCAATGCATACCTTCTCTGAGACACGACCACACCTTTCCTGCTCCAAGTAACCTTAATACCAAGGAAATACCAGAGTGGCTCCAAATCCTTCATAACAAACTGCTCTGCTAGAATGTGCTTGATCTCAGTAACACCCTACTCATCATCACCAGCAACAATCAAGTCATCAACGTAAACAATAAGCACCACAGTACCTCATCCAGTCCTCCTGATAAACAGAGAGAAGTCAGCTATCGACCTCCTGAATCCAGCAGCCTCCACAAAAAGAGAGAAGTCTAAGACTCTGCTTAAGGCCATAGATGGCCTTTCACAGTCTACAAACACTCTCCCCCTGAACCTCGAAGTTTAGTGGCTGCTACATGTAGACTTCCTCTTGAAGATCACCATAGAGGAATGCATTATTCACATCTAGCTGGTGTAAGGGCCAATCAAGCTATACTGCAACTGCTACCAATATCCATATTGTGGGAAGTCTGGCAATTGGTGAGAAGGTGTCTAAAGAAGTTCACTCCATAAGTCTGGGTGAACCCCTTTGCCACTAGACATGCCTTGTATCTGACAATGCCCCCATCCGGATTAAATTTCACTGTAAACACCCATTTACAGCCAACAGTAGCTCCATCAAGAATCAAAGTGAGCTCCCAGGTTCCACAGCCCCAAAGTACAGCCATCTCATCCTCCATGGAGACCTGCCATTTTGGATGAAGCATGGCTTGTTGATAGGTAATGAGAATCTCTATATCTGACAAGGCAAAAGTAAACTAAACAAATGACTTCCCAAGGTGTGCACTGAGAAGATCACATGCAACATGCTAGCAAACACAAGAGCGTGAAGCCTTCCTAATAGCAATAGGAAGGTCCTCAGTAGCATCAGGCACCGTAGAGTGACTCGTGAGACCATCGTCAACAGGATACTCAGTAGAGATAACATGCACCTGTGCAGGAGAATCTAATGGCGACGAGGAAGATGTCGTACCTGCCTCTAGTGGTGATTCTAACCTAACAACCTGTGGCATAGGTGGAGAGGGCCTCTGTAGAGTCAAGTAAGGCCTATTGTACATGCGCATCGAACCATGTAACTTCTCAAAATCATCCACGGACTCCCTAGAATCTGAAGTGGGAGGCGGGGGGGTCGAAATAGGAATTTCCCCAAGCTGGATCGGGGGAATAGGCATCGGTGCAGGTGCATCGGAAGTAGACATCCGGTGGCCCCCATAGAGAAATAAGGCACCTCCTCATGAAACGTCAAATCCATACTAACATAGTGTCACCTGCTAATGGGATCATAACATTTGTAGCTTTTCTGGGTGGCACTGTAACACAAAAATACACACCTGACTGCATGGGGTGCAAGTTTGTCCCTACCAAGACCAAGAATGTGAACAAATGAAACACAACCGAAAATCCGATAAGGTACAATAAATAAATCTCTATCTGGATACAATATCTGATACAAAATCTGCTCATGAATGACTGAACTAGGCATCCTGTTGATCAGTCAGAACGGCGTCTCCCCAGTAGGAGGATGGAACATTGTGATATATCAACAATGTCCGATCCACGTCTAAGAGATGTTTGTGTTTCCTTTCTACCACGCCATTCTGCTGAGATGTATGGGAAGAGGTCTAATGTATGATGTCTAGGGAGCTGTAGAACTGGGCCAGTCTCCTAGTGCAAAACTCAAGTGCATTGTCAGTTCTAACAATCTTTACAACTATAGCAAATTGAGTCTTGATCTGATTAATTAACATCTCAATCGTGTTTCCTACATCTGACTTACTACGAAATAAAAAGATCCATGATAGTCTGGAGAAATCATCAACCACCAAGTAGAAGCAGAATCCCTGTCTGTCTAGAGTCCGACTCGGGCCCTATATGTTCATGTGAAACAAGTCAAAACATGCAGATAACGAAACCGTAGTGTTAGAACAATAGCGGGAACGATGATGCTTTCCTAATTGGCAAGTGTCACAAAGAAGATTAGTAGCAGGGGAAAAATGACGAATAACCCATCTCAATCTACCTAGAAAGAGATGTCCAAGCTGACGGTGCCACTGAAGTGTTGTCCCTACCTTGTATGCCACATCTGCCCGTCCAACAACTACCAATGAAGACTGAGCTAAATGGTATACACCTCCTTCCTCGTGTCCGCCACCAATAGGTTTTCCTGTAAATTTGTCCTGGAAGACATATCCCACATCATCAAAGATTGCTCAGTAGTTGAGCTCCTTGGTAATCCTACTAACTGACAACAAACTAATCGGAAAATCAGGAATAAATAGAACATTAGGCAATCTCAAGGTAAGAGATATAATAACCTCCTCCTCACCCTGGACCTCAGAAAGATGACCATCAGCCACCTGAACTGTCCTACCAAGAGGAACATCATGCACCATGCAGAAGTACTCCCGGTCTCCACTCAGATGCCTGGATGCCCCGGAATCAATTAACCATCCATCACCCCTGCAGACAAAGCAAGAGTTGCGGTATCTAAAGTAATAGATACAACTGCCTCATCCTCTTTCTTGACGATCCCATCAGCCTGCTTTATAGCTTCAGTAACTTCAATCAATCTGAACATGACCTATGTTGCCATGGGACATACCTGTGGCACACTGCCAGCTACCCTATCAACAACGTCGCCCCCTACCTCGTGTAGAAGGGACTCCCCGTCTATTTAGACGAGATCATCTAATACGATGGTCTCTGTCAAGACCGACCGGTCCTGCTTCCATAGCAGGCTCCAACGTGAACTCAACAATCTCCAGTGAGTTCATCAAGTCCAAAGAGGGAAGCTAAACAACTTCTCATCAATCAATGAAACAACCTGATCCAAAGGCATCCATCAATCACACAGAAGAAATCCATATTCACGTCAAGGAAACATAGGCACATCTGAAAAAAGCGATTTCAGATCTATATTCAGATCTGCATCCTTGTGGAAAGCCCCCTTTGCACAAGAGTTGGCATAGCCTGGGTGCAAGGAGAACAACCGAGATGGCCCCAAAGGGGACCTAGGTGTCTCTCTCCCTTGCAATCCTAAGAGAGTAGCCCTAAAAAGGGGCTACCAACTCCTCACAGCAGCAATACGGCCGCTACAGACGAGGCCATGTCGCTTTTGATCATGCGGCTCTGCTCCTGCAACCCTGCATCAGGCTGCCTAGGCTACTGCTCTGCTCCTACAGCCTTGCGTTAGGCTACCTGCGTCAGTGGAGCGTCGCCCAGGGTTGCCGCCGGAGCAGTAGATGCTCCGCCCAGCACCATCAAGGCTGCAGCAGCACCACTTAGGCCGCCTACGTCAGTGGAGCGCCGCCCAAGGCCACCGCCGAGCAGCAAACGCTTCGCCCAGTGCCGCAAACACTCCGCCAAGCACCGCCGAGGTTGCAGCAGCACCACTCAGCGCCGCTAGGCTGCTGCAGCGCCACCCAGGGTTGCCGCTATCGCTACTTCGTCGATGACTCCTATGCCGAGAGAGAGAGAGAGGGCATGGGCATTACGGCTCGGAAGTCTTAAGGGTGGGATACCTAGAGCCATGGTCTAGGACCGATACTCTGATGCGGTACAATACCAACACCAAAAATGAAATAACAATACAAACCCCGAAAAACACACAGTGAATAAATAAATATTCCAACAGAAAGTAGCCAAAGTCTCAAGTTGACATTCAAAGGCATCCTAGAATATTTAACAAAATAGAACAGTTTTCAGTCCTCAAAGGAAGTACTAATGTGATTCATGCACCTCTACATCCATGATGCCAGAAGTTTGATCGTACATATGCTAAATAAAAGTTCACTAAAACAACAGCAACTTCCCTGAATACAAAATTGCACTCAAATTATGGCTAATCAAAACCATGGCCAGTGTTGATTACCAACTAGAATCTCCCTGTGGAATGTAAATGATCAGCAATAACAATCAAACCACTGTTAACACAAGGTCAAGCAAATACCAAGAACAAACCATGGAATCCTCTCCAATCATGATGTTAATCCTTCACTGTGCCACCATAGCGGCAAAAGATGTCCCAAAATAACATAAAGCATAAATCTCAATGGAGATATCACATCCCTGCGTAGTACATCCTCAGTTAGTGGCCTCCCCAACTTAATCCCAAGTGTCAAATTTTTCTACCTTGGTCAGTGCAGAACCATCCTAAGACTTGGATTCATCTATTATTTTTCACAACGGAACCAGTAATATATAACTAGTATACGCTATTGCAAAAGCTCCTAGCATTCTCTTTGGCAAGGAGACTCCTTTGAAAGTTAAAAAGTATGACACGGTAACTACAACATCTCCCATGCCATACAGATTGAGTGTTGGGCCCACAATAGTAGCCACGTGTAGAGGATGTTTATGGCAACAATTAAGATACCTAGGTAGATGTGTAGCCATATAAGGAAGGATCTAATTGGAATGAGATTATCAGGGAAGAGGCTGAGGTAACAGACTAACAGTAATAAAGGATGACATGAGGAACGTTAATGTGGTTTAGGCATCTGCGGAGAAGGATAATAAATGCCTCGATAAGGGGATGTAGAAGGTTGGTTGTTGAACCTTGTAGGAGAGATCATGAAAGACACAAGAAGTGTTGGACAGAAACCACCAAGGATGATCTCAATTACTTTGGTGTAAGCTCAGAAATGGACAAGGATAGATCTGACTGGAGGCAAAAAATCCATGTAGCTGACCCCAGTTAATGTGGAAAGAAGTCCTAGTTGCAGCTGTTGGTGGTGCTGGTGGAACCAGCCACATAGAGGCACATATTTGCAACAATTATTTTCAATGGGCAAGAAGGGACTAAACAACTAAGAATTATAAGGTTCCAAGAGAGGACCCAAGTACCTGTTTAGCTCTCCTATATAATTCTCAACATAAGAGATGCAAGTGATACTTTTTGTATTTTGAAAAGAGATGGAAGTGCTACTACAATGTTGATTGCTCAGTTTAACTTGTTATGAAATTGTGTCAACAATCTGCTACCATTTTTTTTTGGAAAAGAAAAAGGATGATCGTATGAGATTGGTCACCATCCACTTCAGTAAGAAACAGCGTAAACATACAATAACTCAATTACACCAAAGACCACATCTCCCTAAACCAAGCCACATCCCTACACACAGTATCAACAGAAGCCCTTTTTTCCTTTAAAGATGACTCTGTTTCTATGAAGCCAAATTGCCCAACAAACGGAGAAAGGCTTTGCCCATCCCCTCCTTATCCTGAAGGCTCCATATATGCCACCAAATGATGAAAAAAATAATAAATAAATATTTTGCAAATACCTTCCGAATACCTTGCGGAGGCGTCAGGAAAACATTTCGTTGTTCTGTAGATGCAAGAGAAGAATGCAATGGAAGTACCCAATCAGAAGATAGCCCGCTAAACCGATAAGTAGCGACTAATCTATCCACCAGCATATTAATTTCAGCAACACCCTGAAAATAATCTAATACTTTCACAATTGCAGGAAACTACCGTGTTTAAGTACGAAGCAGCCTTTTGTTACTCACTGGAACGAACACAAGAACTGCACCATCCAGGTAGTTATCATCAATGAAAAATATAAGATCTTCTAGAAGTTCAAAGTCAATAGTGTCTTCGTTCAATTTTTTCTGCATGATACTATTCATTGTAAATAAGAAAGAAACAAGAAATGATAGGTGATGAAAACAACTAGTTCTAAATATCTCCACCAGATTTTGCCGGGTCCTTTCACCATACGATCCATATTCACTTGCAATATAATGGGGGTTTATGTAATCTTGGTCAAGCAAAGTCTCATCTCCCCAACCTGATAACACAGTGCTCCTCTTTCCTCTGCGGTTATCCACGGAGTATTCCAGGACCTATAGACAAGAACAAAGTAGATTTATGAGCTCCAAAATGTGACTAATGTGGTCTAAATCCCCAGGTTGTGGAAAGGATTTACAAATATTAAGCCTGAATATGGATGGAAATTACATTTTACTCCTAGATAAGTTTTAAGAAGTGGATTTGATGGGATTTAATTAGACACAGGATGTAGTTTATTTGTTTTATATTTGGTCTTGGGTTGTTTTTTGTTATTTAGTTGGTAAGTGGAGTACTGGATGTGCTAGGTAAGTTAATGTGATGTAAATAGGGATGTGAGATGTCACTCCTTGTAAACCCTGCTATCCATTCTCTGTTACTCATCTTAACCCATTCTACTCCCTTCAACCTGTATACTAAACCCCATCCAAATGCAGCCTCCGGGGTAAAAGCAAGTAAAATGCATGAAGCTAAATACAAGCCAACTCACAGAATTATCCAAAAAAATTAATGCTATCATTACAACATAAGCACATGAGAAAAGAGTTGCCATGATGAAAATTAAATTTTGATGTCCTTTACTTTTTCTAAAAAAAAAATCTATGCTTTTCCTTTGTCCATAGGTGTGCCTTGAAATCCATGAGAATGCTTGCTGGTTTGGCTCCCAGTGCTTGTCTCCTTCAAAACATCCAAGGTGTATTTCTGTTGAGATAGAACAATCCCATGCCTACTACGGGCTACCTCTATCCCAAGAAAATATCACTATTGCAAAGACTCCAAATCCTTCATTACAAACTAATCTACCAAAGTCTACTTAATCTCAGCTACACCTGCCATATCATCACTAATGAAAATCAAATCATTAACATATACCAAAAGAACCACAAATCGTTTTCCTGCCATTGTGACAAATAAGGAATGATCTGCAGATGGCCTGAGGAATCCCACTGACTCTACCACTTGAGAGAGCTTCTGGAACTAAGCTCTCAAGCTCTGCTTGAAGCCATTGATTTAAATGTCAACGGCATGCCGTCGACAAGGCTGTTTCTAGGAGGGGACCGTGCCAACACGGGAATAGTATCGATTTGCAGGTGGTCGCTAGCATACTGAGGATTTCGACGGCATGCCGACAGCTGCTGACAATTACAGCGGCATGCCGGTCGGTGCTGCTGTTGGGCAGGATGATTTCAGCAGAAAGAGGCAGGCCTGAAATTTTGAAATCATAAGTAAGCAGTAGGATTGGATTTCGCTCACATTTGTGGGCAGGTGGATTAGGTGTCACACACACAGACAAATTTGAGTGAAATTTGAGCGTTTTTACATTACTTTCAGCATTTTTGTGATCTTTTGTTGGTAAGTCGTCGACATGCCCACGGCATTCCCACAACATGCCCTCGGCATGCCCATCGGCATGGCGATCGAAAAATGGGCATTTCCACAGCATGCACACTTAGAATTTTATCAGCATGACGTCGAAATCGACATTTCGAACCTTGCTTGAAGCCCTAGACAGCCTTCTACAATCTGCACACTCCCCCTGAACCTCATAGTTAGGGGGCAGCTGCAAGTAGACCTCCTCTTGCAAGTCACCATATAGAAAGGCATTATCACATCCAACCGATGAAGTCCTGCAGGCAAGCAGGAGTACAGCCAGGGCATAAGCTCCCATGTCGCTCTAGCTCACATATGCAACCACCTCCTCCTCCACAGCTTGATACCACTTTGGATGGAGCATATCCTGACACCACATTAGATGGAACATAGCTTGCTAATATATAACAGATATCTCAAAGGTGGCAAGCGCTCGACAAAAACTCCTAAAAGAGTTCCGCAGGCCATCAGTAGTTAGACTATCGATAACATAATATCTGGCACAAGTCTAAGGGACCTTCCGAATAGCAATCAGAAGGTCAGAATCACATCAACTGAAGGATCATCCGTAGAAGAAAGCTCACTTGTCTATCATGTACAATCACCACTAGGAAATATATCATCAGTGTCTAAAGCCTTAGAGCTCACTTGAATAAGGGAGGAAGGTGTCGATGAAGGGGGGGTATCTGCAATGTAGTACGTGGCCTCCTGTAAGTGACAATGGGATCAACATATCTCAATGTAGTGGTAGTATTGGGAGGCGTAGCAGTGGATTGCTCCTTTATAGTAATAGGGGGAACTGGCATAGGAGAATGGCTCATCTCCATAGGTAAATCTTGCCCAAAAGTGAAGTAGGCAATGAACTCATGGAAAGTAACATCAGTAGACATAAAGTGACAACAGGCGACTAGATCAAAACAACGATATCCCTTATGAGTCCTCGAATACCCCAAGAAAACACATTTAATAGCCCTATATGCCATTTATCTCTCCCCGAATTAAAACCATGGATAAACGCTACACAGCCAAAGACCCTAGGAGTAACAAGAAACATCTCCTGATCCCGATACAACAGTTGCCATGGAATCTACTCATAAATAGTAGAATTGGGCATCCTGTTAATCAGAAACCATTAATCAGAACTGGATCACCCCGATATAATAAGGGAACAGAGTAACGTATCAGTAAAGTTCAAACAAAATCAAGCAAGTAACAAAGCTTCCTCTCAGCAACACCATTCTGCTAAGAGAAGTGAGTAAATGTGATCAGATGAACACTGCCATAAGAAGAATAGAATGAACGCAATCGCTAGGTACACAACTCTAAAGCATTATAGTGGAAAAATGGATTTTTATTTCTTTCACAAAATTCTCAATAATCAATCCAACATCAGATTTATTTGTCAACAAAGATACCTAAGAAACTCTAGAATAATCATCAACAATAACCAGAAAATGATGGTGACCTAGCTAGTTAGGAATCCGACTAGGCCCCCACATATCTACATAAACTACAAGACAAAGCAAACCTAGCACTCTGCAAGGAAGGAAAATTGGCACAATGATGATGCTTGCCAAGTTGGTAAGCATCGCAGGTAATGAGGGTCATAGGAGAAATGTGGGGCATAATACGCCTAAGTCTGTCCAACAAGACGTGGCCAAGGTGAAGATGCCACTAGAGAGGAGATCTAGTTGCCAGAGCAACCTTCCCTTAACTAAGAGCAACAGTGGTAGAAACAATCTAGATCAGGCGATATACCTCCCATTCTTCATGTTCTCCACTAATCATCCACCCTGTGAGCTTGTCCTACAAAACATAAGACTATGCATCAAAAATTTCTCTGCAATTCATTTCCTCGATGATGCGACTAACAGATAGCAAATTCATAGGAAAGTCAGGCACAAAAAGAACATTAAACAACTACAGTGTAGATTACAATGGTATCCCCCCCTATCCAACAACTTGAGAATGTCTCCCATCTGCAACCTGCACCATGCAACCTGGTGGAACAAGGCAGATGTGTAGTAAAGACCTCTAATCTCCACATAGATGACGTGAAGCATTAAAATCTACTAACCACTCACCACATTGCTGAAACTAAGAAGAGGAGCAAGCCAACTTAATACCTGAGGAGGAGATAAGAGCAGCGGTCTCTAAAGAATGTAAAGCAGAAGACTATGACAACTGAGAAAATTTCTATAGCAGATCATTGAACTCAGCATGGGAAATAGCATAAGGGCACCTACAACATCCATTGCTTGATTGGAAAAAGTATGTCGACCATGCTTGGCCCAATATTTGTCCTCAGAATGACCCAGCTTCCCACAGTAGATGTAAGTGATGTGAGAGCGACCTCCAGATCCACAGCTATAACCTCATCCTCAGGTAGATGGAGCACCTCTACCACGACCTGGGACAGCATCAAGAGCAGAGGTCTACCCAGTAGTGTCAGGTGCAGAGAGTTGCACCACAATCCTGCTCAAACGACTATATATATCCTCTAAGAATGAAATCTCAGACATGATCAAAATCTTAGAATGAGCAGCACTGTAATCAGGACCAAGCCCTAACAGAAAGAGATATCGCCAACTCTCTCCTATAATCTCACTAAGAAGAACAAGTGTAGACAGGTTGACAGGCATAATACTTCTCCAAAAAGAACTTCATGGTTAAGTAGTACTGAGCTAGAGTCTTCCCTTCCTGACGCAACCAAAATAACTCACGATAAGTCTGAAAAACAAGAGTAGAATTCTTCTAATGGGAGTATGTCTTAACGAAGACTCTCCCACATCTTCACGGTGGGATAATACATGATCCCATCCTCAACTCTAGGTATATACGCAATTAATAATCCAAGCCATAGCAATTGCGTTAACCTTCTCCCAAGCATCTATTTTCGGTGTGGGCTCTGGTTGAGTCAGGATGTACTCCTTCCTATGACCTTTCATTGTCATTAGAAAGGTCTACAACCATCGAGGGTAATTGGTCTCGTCTAACTTGATCATCGGAGCAAAGAATGGCGTCTTATAAGCCCCCACTTCCATCAATGCATCTAATGTTGGCCCAAAAGAAGTAGAAGAAGCCATCTTACACACTGGAGTCCACACAAGTTGACCTCAAGTGCTAGTTCAGACCAAAGGCATGCAAATCAGATCATAGAATGTAGATTAAGGGTCACTGAGAATAGATCTAATCACTCGAACCCCCAATCCAGACCTCCCTGAACAACAGCTGGCAACGTAGCTGCTTATCGTAGCACTGCAACCATTGTGTGATGATGTTGTGGCAAAGGGAGGTGCATGGCAGCGCGCCTGATGAAGCAGCGACAAACAAAGGGAGAAGAGGCAGCGCTGCAACAGAGAAGAGAGGGCAAGGCAACGGTGCTAGCAACATGACGGAGCCCTACAAAGGTGCAACAAACCCCGTGGAGGCGTTGTAGGGCACCACGACGGTGAAGTGGGCCTCGCGACAACGCTATGATGGGGAGATGAGGTGAGGTAGTGGTGTGTGGGTCACCGTAGGGGAGCTATTGGCAGCAATGGGCCACTCGTAGCAACCCCTCGAGACAACGCACGAGTCACCAAAGGTGATAGGCCACTTACAGCAGCCCCTCGAGACAACATGCGAGTCACGGGAGGCAATGGACCTCTCGCGGTGCTCGCCATTGGTCGTTGTGACAAGAACCACTAACAAACCTAGTGGCCGCCAACGACAGCGAAAAACCCTAGATTACTAGGTTTTTTTTGTTTTGATGGAAGAACAAAAAGGGATATGAGAATCAAGAAGGGCATCAACCCCCGATCTAAGATCGCACTCTGATACCAAGTTGATAGAATGAAATGATTTACTTTATTCTCAAGCCCTACCTCTCTTTATATAAAGAAAGGGGTAGTTGCAAAATTTCAGTACAATCCCATTAAGAAAAGAAAAATTAACATAAGCATCAATCATAATAACAGAAAGCACACAACAAAGTTGGGCTTGATAGATATCTACACTCCAACTTAAGGAGTGTTGAAGTTATATATGTTGTCCTTGTCTTTTATTTTTTTTATGTCCTTAATGGGCTTGCTTGTAATTTTTCTATCCCACATCTTTATTTTTTTGTCCCACCTCTTTATATAAGATAGGCTAGGGTTTCTTTTCAAGTTATGACATTTCATTTCACTCGCACAATAACCAAGGACCTAAATGGGTCTTTGACAGAATCCATTAACCTAGTTATTAGAGATTCTCAACACATGATCTCATATGATCTTTGGGACATTTATTTTTATGAGAAAAAGGAGGAAGTCGAGGTCATTGATTCTCCATTTTCATTGAACTCCTTCAAATAGAATGCAGAGCATGAAAAGGCATGTCCCATCCCATCATAAGATAGACCATTGCCTCTTAAAAGCTAAGACCTGCTACAAAACACTGTCAACATGAAATCACTCCCCTCTAACAATAACACCATCATGCTGCAACCAAATCTTGTGATTATAGTGTAGTTCTTTACCAGTGATTGATTGGTGCCACTTTGCTCGTGTCTCTTTCAAATGCTAGACTTGACAAGCATGCTTGCCTCCTACAAACTCTGCAAGACATTCGGCCGGGGGAGGGAAGGGACAAGTGGATATGGAAATATGGGGAATTCTCTACTCGAAAAGCTTATTTGAGGATCATAGTCCTTTTGATATTAGCTTGGGCTCCGACTTTAAGAAAATCTAGAAAGCCCACTTACTATTAAAGGTTAGCATTTTTATATGGCTCTTGCGGAGGAAGAGATTAGTCACTCGTGAATATCACAAGAGATGGTACAAAATGCTAATTGCATGTGTGTGTTTTGCTACAGTGGCATTAAGGATACTAACTACGTTTTCTTCACAGGACCCTTTCTGCAGCAATGTTGGGTGAGCTCAGCCAACTGGTCTCTACAGCTCTCTTCTAAGCATGATTTTCGATCCAACCTTCATGGTCCCTTCGTTGATGTTTCTGTTCTTCTCTAGAGTATTTGGATGGAGCATAAGCTACAGTGTTCAAGAGAACGAGGACCTTTGTCGATGGGGTCATTCACCTTTCTAGCTTCCTTTGTAATTACTAGTGTAATTAGCTCTCCTTTTTTAATAACCATAGGGGATTAACAACCCTTGTTAACCCTTCTTTTCCTTTTCAAATAAAAATTATGACAGAAGATCACCAACAAGTAAGCATGTTCCTTCTTGGTCTTGAAGGCTCCACCACCAAAATAGTCCCAAAACTCATTAAGAGAGGAATGATTATAGGCACAATATCCGCCCAACGCCAAACATAATGAACGCAAGGGCAGACAATAAAAAGGTGCAGGCAGTCCTACAGATCTCTATAGTAAAGAGGTCCTTAACACCTAGGTGTGGATCAATCTTTTGGTAATACACCTTTGTCACAAAAGTACGTTTCCATAGCAGCCATGCAAAAGCCTTCACCTCTAAAGGTGCCTTTGCCTTCCATATCAAGTTGCAGCCTCTAACAAATCTTGCATCTTCTGTGGCATTTATGATATAGCAACAAGAAATAGAGCCAACATTTTTTTTTTTAGAGTAAAAAGGATGATTACCAGAGGTCAATAATCATCCACGTGATTGTATTAATGAAAAAGGGACGGACATGTGAATTGTGAAGTGAAAACTCAAACAAGACATGAGCCTCCCTTACAACATTCTCACTCCAAACTAGCTCCCCCTCTAAGCACAACCCTGTTTCTTTGCAACCAAATACACCACAAGATGGAAATTGCCTTGATCCAACCACTTATATCAGCATGCACCGTCCTTCTGAAAGAGAATCAAAATCCATCAGCCGAGGAGAAATCAATGCAAGAAAATTGGCTTGACCAAAACAGGTGCAAAATGGTTTCCTCTTCACCCTGACAAAAAGGACACCTCACATCCAGATCATTGCACCACAGTCTTCTAATAGATTTCATCATCTTTCCCCTCCGCAAGAATCGCAACATCCATAAGAAGATTCTGATCTTTAAAGGAATTCGTAGCTTCCAGATCCAGGAACAAACCGTAATGAAATCCACATCAACGGGGTCAAAATCAGCAATAGCCTTATAAGCTTTTGTCATCGTATAGCTGCCATCCTTCCAAATCAATCTACCTGGCAAATTAGGGTGCAATTGTATGTCTGTAATCAAAGACAACAGGGTGTGAAATTCATCAATTCTAACCTCAATTGGCCCTTAATGGAAGAACAAACTCCTTGCATTTGATTGAGAGTCCCACACATCAGCCACCTTGGCCTCCTTATTGTCAACCAGCTGGAATAATCCTGGAAAACAAACCGACAAACCCCATTACCCATCCAATCCTCCTTCCAAAAACTGAAATGGTCCCCCCTACCAAAAGTGAAACAGAACAAGGGTGCACATGAATGAAGAACGAGGATCAAAGACCTCCAAAAAGACAAATCCCCAAGGCATGTTACCACTCTTTCATGGATGTTCAAACTAGACCCATAAGAATTTGACATTATTCTATCCCAAAGACCATCTCCGCTATGAAGAAGCTTCACCACCCATTTCCATAAGTAAATTAAATTCCATAAATAATCAAATCCCCAAACCCCCTTTTATTTTGGGCTTGCAAAGCTCTTTCCACGATACCAATCGTAAAAACCACCCTTCATGGTCCGAGCCCTTGCAAAAAAATCTTTTCCACATGATCTCTAGTTTGTTTAGGACCTTGCTAGGTGGTTTAAAGACTGATAGAAAGAAAATAGGATGGCTGAAAGGGCGGACTTTAGTAGAACCAAACGTCCTCCTTGAGAAACCAATTTGCCACTCCATGAATTCAACCTCTTGGAAATATTCTGCACCAAAGGGGACCAATCTTCAGACTTCAGACACCTCCCCCTGAGAGGAAGGCCCAAATAAGTAATAGTCAGTTGAGCAACTGGGGAAGCTAAGGCACCTGAAGCATTCACCACCTCCTGTTCCGCCATATTGAAGGGCACAAAGGCAGATTTTCTTCCAATAATCCTCAGCCTGGATATATCTGCAAATATTCACACAACGGATGCCACATTCTCAGACACCATAACCCCGCCTTCAATGAAGAAAGATATGTCATCCGCATATTGTACAACCAGTGTGAGAAAAGACCCATCATTTTGCATCTAAAGCCCGAGATAATGCCACAATCACAAGCTTTGAATGTCAGGTGGAGCCAACAAAATATTTAAAAGGACACATAGGCAGATCCAAATTTGTTCATGCATATTAGCAAAATGCGAGTTCTTTGTCACAACTGGAAGCCTACGAAGTTGCTAGATTCATGAAAGATAAATATTTTTACTGAAAATTCAAATAAATCTGCCAGGTACCGGTAAGGCTTAGGCTTATCAAAAATACTTTACTAAAGGCATGACAACTACATTATTATTTTTTTGTGTAAACAAACCTTTCCTTTTGTAGTCACTAGGTTTCTTCCAGATGCAGGCGAATCTGAAGGAAGACAATAACTGAGCTTTTCATAAATGTCCTCAAGAAAGAAAGTTTCCACATTGTGTGTTCTCCCCTCAGCATTAACAATTGGGCAATTGCCAAAATATTTTGAAAATAAACTTGAATCCACAGTAGCAGACCTATATAAAAACATAAAAAATAAGAAACAAAAGAAATTGATCAAAAACTAGCAATACGAAATAGCAAAACAACACAGATCCAACAGCTAACAGCTTCCAGGATGACATTCTACTTTAAAGACTTATGAATCATACATCAGAATGACTTTCAAATTTGATCCACTGGCAGATCGTCTTTCAATCAGGCTTTTCAAAATGATCAACAGAAAATCGCCCTGCAAAAGAACAAACTTACTAACCACAAAATTGAAAAGGATTTTCTTTCAGCACTTGGAAGAACTATGTGTAATGCCATCATAAAAGAAAGCACCAGATTTTGGAGATAGAAGATGATGTCCATCTAAAAGGGAAAAGATGACAAACACCCACATTATGTGTTACCACAAAAACCAAGGAATATGCAAGAGACTTGAGTAATTTGCAAAAGGAGTCCCCAACGGTGCAGTTGGATATTAAGGCTACAGCAAAATTTTTCAGATGTTTTAGTGCCTGAAGTTTCCTTTTTAGATTAATTCCTAACTCTGTTTAACTTTCCACCAATGAAAAGCTTGCCCTCCCCAGGATACCCTTGTCCTACTTTTGCTCCTTCTTGCTCCATCTACAATGCTTTTTCCTTTCTCCATCTCCCCAGCAAACCTTCCCATTTCTCTGCTTTCCACCAACCCCCCCAACCCAACCCAAAAAAAAAACTTCCAAATGTCTTTTCCATCATAGTCCCTAACCTCCGTAGAACCAGGATCCCAAACTTCAGGATCAAGTTGCAATGCAAGAATAAAAACTTGTTCACCACTACACCAACATCTCATATGACACCATTGACGCTTGGAAGTGATTCACCTTCCATATAACACTGATGTTGCCTAGAGAACCAGAAGGAGAAGACTACCAAGCAATTACCTAGAAGTTGCCGAAACTGATCCTGACCAACCTACAGTTGTTCCTCCTGAAACTCAACTGTTCGTGGAGAAGATCTGGTTCACTTTCTAGGAGTTGTCGATCCTTGTCTCTGTGTACTTGAGGGCATCAGTTTTTGAGGTCATTTTGAGTCCTAAGGATGCGATTATCGATATGGAAAAGGGAGAAAATTAAGTGAATGGCAACTTAAAGGAGATGATGAGTCTATTGGAGTCAATACCAAGTGTGTCACAGCAATAGTGAGAGTGAAAGGCATTAAAGGCTTAAACTACTTGGTGTCAATAGGCCAACAGGAGAGGTGCGTCACAGTGGTGAGATACCTATGGTCAATTGTAACATTGGTGATGCAAGGGGCCAGAAAAGTCTCCTCTCAATCCCCTTTCCTCTAGCTCATTTGCCTCTTGAACCCTACCCTCATGCTTGGCCATCTTCCTCCTTCCTCTCACTAGAGTCTCCTCTCCCTCCCCTATGCTCCTCATACACAATCGGCTTTCCTCTACCTCTCCTTGTCCCCACCTCCCCTCTCCCTTTCACCTCCTCCTCATCTTCTTTGCCCCTCTCACTGTTTATCTCCTCCTCCTATACATCATCTACCTCCTTCATATCTCCTCCCTAGCGTTTTCCCTTTTTAAGACAAGAAAAGATTGTGTGTTGCCTTGCAATAAGAAATGTAACAGAAAGGTGACAGCAGGATCCAAATTATTCTACCTTAGTATATTGAAGGTGCTAAAGTATGCCATAGAAAAAAGAAACTAGTACGATTCCTTTTGGTATGAATCCCATGGTCAGAGACCATTTTTTAAATTACCTAACAGATGTTTAATAAATTGATAAACATGTTTTTGAGAGCCTATTTACCGTTTTATTTATTTATATGGACTCCTTTGTATTTTTTTTCCCTACTTTCCATATAATAGAGAATAGGGTTTTCTTTTGAATGATATGCCATCTATTTCATTTCCACATGTCCTAGATCGGTGATCTGATATCCCACCAAATATCTCACCCCATCGTTGAACTTTCCTCGTTGGATCTCACCAGACATGGTGATGTAGGACTCAGGTGCATCATGTGGGCTGATGGCTCAACCACCCACACACCACCTCACCTAAGGAGCATCATCCCAGCCTTAAAACACCACTGTAGGTGGTCTAGCTGCAAGACTGGTGATCTGGCAACACCACAAACTCCTAAGGGTTGGCATTGACTGGACCCAGTGGCTTCGTGAGTCACTTTTGGGGCTTGTTGGATCATGATCTATCAATATCAAATCACACAAAAATGTTTTGTCGCCTGTTCATTGTGATTCACAGTTCATCGTGTCCTAGATAGATGTGCTCAGGACCTATTTCTATCCCTTGCTTGGGATCATTTCCCCATATCTATCAGTATATCTTCTAGCCATCATCTTATCTGTTGGTGAATGCTCTACATATTTGTGGCTACATACAAAACCATCAAGCAATGATGTAGCTTTATTGTTGACAAGTTTGAAGTACAGAATCAGGCGTTGACGGCTAGTCATGGGCATAGACTCGAGTATGTCTATACACCTTATTGGAGATGCTAGTGCATTACAGGCCTCAGAGCAAGCAAGGCAAGCAACCTCAGTGAAGGTGGTGGATGGTTCTAGTTATCGAGGTACTATAATTGGTGGCATAAAGTTTTCATCTCGATTGCAGTTGCTAGAGGTACACTATGCTTCTAAATTCCCTACGAGCCTCTTCTTTATTAGTAGGCTTTGCAAGGATCTAAAGTGTCGGGTTATCTTTTATGAGTATCACTACTATTTCCAAGACATATGAACAAATGAGATCATTGGTAGAGGAATTGAGAAAAATGGCCTACATTACCTCCGTACTCCATCACCGTTTATTGGAGCTATTCCCATCTCTATTAATCCACTTCTCTAGCATCGTCGTCTGAGCCTTCCATTCTCTGGGAAGATGCGCCAGATGTTCCCAAATCTACCTACCATTGCCAACTTTGATTACTAGGCATGTCAATTGGGAAAGCATCATGATGCCAACTTTCCCTAACATACTTCAGGGATAAGCACTTCCCCCTTTTGCCTCATACACTGTGATATCTAGGGGCCATCACGAGTTAACAATACTAAAGGATATCGATATTTTGTAGTCTTTGTTGATAACTATAGTCGAACGACCTAGATTTTCCTTATGAAGGATCGGTCATTTCTTTGAAGAGGTGCAAACAGATTATTCCTCCTCCATACAAATATTCCAGAGTGACAATGCCATGGAGTTCATGCAGAAACACCTGCAATCCTTCTTTGTAGACAATGGCATCACACATCAGACCTCATGTGCTTATACCACTCAACAAAATGGGGTTGCTGAGAGGGAGCTTAAACACATACTTGATATTACTCTGACCCTTCTTGTCTTTATGAAGGTGCCCAAGCAATTTTAGGGAGATGCAATTTTCCTATAAACCGAGTACCATCTTCAGTTTTACAAGGCAAGATCCCCTACGAACTTTTGCATCCAGATTCAAATTGTCCATTTGCTCTATCGTTACCTGTTATTTGGGTGTACCAATTTGTTCATGCATTTAGCCAACATGATAAATTCTCCCCAAATGCAGTAAAGTATGTCTTCCTGGATACTCTTGAACTCAAAAAGGGTATCAGTGCTACAATCCAACGAGAAGGTACATTGTGACTATTGATGCTACATTCTTCAAAAAGATTCCATACTTTTCAAACGAGGGGTCAAGCATTGATCTTACTCTCAGAGAGGCACAGGTCTATCACATACGAGAGAAGTCACTTCCACTAATTCCTCCATCTATGGCTCCAACATCTTCACCTAAGGATCGTACTACGAGGACATCCCAGCCAATCTACCAAGAAAAGTCAAACGACAGCCAATCTAATTATTACTTCACATCTAGACGAGGAGCTACAGTAATTTATTCAAGCTCTAGTCAATACAATGGTACCACGTGACTACACAGAAGCCTCTCAAGATCCACATTGGAAGGAACTTACAGGTAAAGTGTTGGAGTGTGTGTGTAGTTCAATCCCACATCGGTTAGTGTAGGACTGTGTGGTGTGTGGTGGCCTATAAATAGGCAGTGTACCTATTCATTCTTCTTTGAGAAAATATAGACACACATACCCTATAAGGGGCTTCTCCCGTGGTTTTCTCCCCACTCTTCGTGAGTAGGGTTTTCACGTAAACCCAAGTATTATTATTGTTTATGCTCGCTATCATTTTGCTTCCGCTTGACTTATTTTATTCAACTTGGTATCAAAGTTGTTCTTTCTTGGGTTTATTTTTTTTCTCTCGAATGTTGGGTTCGTTTAACCCTTGCTAGAGTTTTTTTTTGTTCTGATGTGTGTGGATCCACATCGTGGAGGACCACAACACAAAGGAGAGGTTGTGCCTCAGAGATGGAGATCAGAGGGAGGAGATCAGAGAAGGCACCCAACGGCCCCTCGTGCATGGCGAACAGGTCACACAACAAGGGCCTCTGCGATTATGCCACAGCATGGTGGTCAGTAGCGGCGACATTTACGTCGACAACCTTCGAGGGCAAGGCAGAGATGATCAGGCAGCCTGCAAGGCCACATCCGGCGACGCAGCCACACCGAGGCTACAGAGGTGACGTACTGCGATGTGGAGGCCACATCAAGCGACGCTGCAGTGCCCTCACATGCCTGAGCGTCAACAGCGACGTCGTTCTTGATGGAGGCAACACACACGGCCACAAAGACGAGGAAGAGGTCGCAGCGCCATGCTTCTCCGACGAGGCGCTGATGGTCAAGGAGCATCTGGCGAAAGATGCTCAGTGGTGGAGCTCCTTGGGCAGAGCAACCAGAGACCTAGCCACGCTCGTCGGTGCAGGCGAAGCAGGCCCAACATTGAGCATGGTGGTTCAGGCGATGGTGGAGGAGGCACCTGCGGCCATAACGACCAACACAGGACCTGAGGCGGCGAGGAGGCTCTACGTGGGGAACATCTCGAGAGCGTTGGTGGTGGCGTGCTAGATGTAGTAGGGGCGGCTACATCGTTGGGTTCTTCCGAACCCTACAAAGAGAGTGGGAAGCAAGGAGAAGAAGAGGCACACTAATCATTTGCTTATTTTGATGTTTTCTTCCTTTTATGTTTGTTTAGCCTCCTTTAAAAAAAACAGAGAAAAGGTGGGAAAGGAAGAGGCCTGCAAAAAAATAAAAGAAAAAAAAGAGAGGAAAGGAGGAAATATGTAGTAAAAAAAAAGAAAAGAAAAGAGAAAAAAAAGGTGAGAAAGAAAGAAAAAAAAGAGAAAAAAAATTAAAAAAAATAAAAATGGAAAAAAAGGGAGAGAGAATTCAAGAGAAGGGGGGAGAAACTCCTCTATATATGTGTACTTCTCTGATTTTTATTTCTTTTCCCATACGAGTATGGGAGAAAGGAGTACAGGCCTATTATAGTAATCCTCTAGGAAGGAATCCCTTGTTCAAGATCACCACGCGAGGATTCACAACTCTGGGTGGTCCAAAGTTTCGAGGTCTCCAGGAGGGACATCCAGTTTCGAGGTCCCCAAAGAAAGGGCCAATTTCAGATTCCGCGTAGGAGATCTAGTTTTGTGGACTCCAAGAAAGAGATCCACCTTTTGAGGCCTTTAGAGGAAGGCTCGTTACAGGGATACCGAATGGAGACTTACCAGCACGTGTTGAGGTCTCCAAAGGAGAGACCATTTGTCAGCTACAACATCCAGCAGCTTCAGCCCTCGCTGATGTGTCAACATCAGCATATTCGCCTGCAGACAAAGACCAGCCAAGAGTGTATGTTCCGTTGTGTAGAGTGGGATTTGAGTGTTGTACAAGTTGAGCATTGCATGCTCGGCTTGAGGGGGAGTGTTAGAGTATGTGTGTAGTTTAGTCCCACATCAGTTAGTGTAGGACTGTGTGACATGTGGTGGCCTATAAATAGGCAGTGTACGTCTTCATTCTTCTTTGAGAAAATATACACACATACACTATCAGGGCATTCTCCCATGATTTTCTCCCCACTCTTCGTGAGTGGGGTTTCCATGTAAACCCAAGTGTTGTTATTCTTTATGCTTGATATCATTTCGCATCCGCTTGATTTATTTTATTCAACTTAAAGAAATGAGAGCACTGATCTCTCGAGCTATATGAGATCTTGTGTCGTATTCTCCCAATGCTACACCAAGGGACTGTTAGTGGGTTTACACTGTGAAGTATCTGGCTAATCGCACAGTTGATAGATTCAAAGCAAGATCGGTAGCCAAAAGTTTTACTCAAACATATGGTGTTGACTACTTTAAGACCTCACCTGTGACACGAGTCTCATCCCTTCAGGTCTTGTCTATATCAATCAAGAAAGAGTGGCCTTTACGTTTAATAGGACAAACGAGCGATTCAATTAGTTTGCGAAGCCCTATGTGCCTTTATATAGAGAGAGGCACAAAAGGGAAAATTGAAAACACACCTTTACATGATGAAATAATATAAAAACAAACCACTTAACTCAGCACTCCCCCTCAAGTTGGAAAATACACATCAGATATGCTCAATTTAGAACACAACTCAAGACGCTTCTTTGAGAGTGCTTTAGTAAAGATATCACCCAAGCCTATCATAGGAGAAGATTGAAGTAGTCAAAGATCTAAGAGATGAGAATAATGTAGCATTTCTGATGATATGGGAGGCGGCACCTAAATCAGTGGGCCATGACAGTGTACAACCATCTCCGGCACTAGCAGCAATACCTATCATATGAGTCACTGAGGCACCAGTAGTAGAAGTAGCCCAAGAAGACACGAGCCTATCATACTCCTTGGAGATAGTGATCTGAGTACTAGCTTGATCCTCCTCCTGATAGTACTAACTGCCTTCACCACATGCCACCTGGTTGGCCTGATGCCCCTGACGAAAGCCATGCTTTCTCCAGCATCTATCAACTATATGATTTGTCTTGTGACAATAGTCAAAAAACAAACCAAATCGGCCTTTGCCACGGCCTCCTGCTCTCGCACCACATCCTCTCCCCCTACCTCTCCAAGTCCCCTTACCACGGCCGATAGATGCCATGGCAGAAGAAACAGAAGGTATGATTGGGTCAGAAATCTCCAGTTGTGAAGTAGATATCTGGGTGGGTGTAGGAATCCCCTCCAAGGTTATAAGCTAATCCTTCACTGCCTTGTAGTTAGGCCCCAGGCCAGGAAATAACAGCACAAATCTAAAGGCCTCTCGCTACTTGGCAATAATTGTAACATTAGATGAGATGGCCTGATAAGTATCTTGCTCATCTCATAGGTTCTTCATGGAACCATAATATTCAACAAGAGATATGGTTCCCTTCTGAAACGAATGAAGCTCTTCAATAACCCTGTATAGACGGCTAATATTGCTTTTGTGGGAATGTATCTCGTGAAGAACTTCCCACATCATCTTGGTAGAGGCCTAAGAAAACTTGTTTTGCTATTGGTGCCTTCATACCATTTAACATGCAAGTAGCAACTCAATCATTGTCTGCTTCCTAGTCTGCAATCTTGACTACGAGCTCATCTTATGTCAGAATGTACTTCTTGCGATCCAAACCCATAAATCGAGGGAAAGACATAGACCAAAGAAGAAAGTTGGCAGCATCCAACTTTGTTGAGTTATATTCGTGAGTCGTGTTGACTCCTTTTGCTTATTGTGAAAGGCTATTATTGTACTTCTCTGGTGTGCTCTTCTATATAAAGGCAACAGAGTCTCTTTGAAATAAACTTTTGCCATTACAACCCAACATGATATCAAAGTAGTGGTCTTAGACCGCGGCTCTGATATCACACCAAAACCTAACCACCTACCCCCTCTTCTCCTCAGCAGCATTGCCGGCCTCCCAAGCCAACAGCACTGTCGCTCACCGATGAGCGAGATTTTCATTGCGAAAAGTATGAATTTGGAAAACCCGAGTCATTGTAAAACTCGCAAGAAAATCTACTACCAAATAAATTTTATCGAAACTCTAGTAAGTCCCGGGTCAAACACGGGGAGGCAAACGTTTGATTAAAAAATGTGTTTGGAATTATTGTCACAAGGCAGAGTAGTTAGTTGAAATTAATCTACGCTAATTATTATATTTAAAGAATAAATAATAGAATAGAGAGAGAATAATACAGGGAAAAGAGAGAGTGAGTAAACCAATATTTTATAACCATATATTCATCACAACTACTTGCAAAATGAAAACTACACTAGAAAGCAGTAAAAGATAGGGATGAGAAAATCCTCCTCGACGACTGCTTAGATGACGAGCTGCGTTGACGGAGCACCCGGAAGGTGATGAGATGTTGGATGAGGGAGAACGAGGCTAGAGGACGGAGGACGAAGCAGGGTAGTGTCGCAGCAGGATCTGCTTCCCGAATGATGGCGAGAAGACAACCATGGGATGCTCCACAAAGGGGATGAAAAAATTGACAATTATTTTACTTTAGATCCAGTGGAGCATCCCAAGTATGGGACTAGCTCCAAGTGCTTTGGAGGAGGCGAGAAGAGAAGGGATGAGGAAACATATGGTAAGGGTGGCCATTTTATAGGTGTAAAAAAATGGGGCAAAAGAATCATTTAAGTCTTTAAAATTAAGTATAGGGTCTTTAGTGACGGATATATGCGTTAGTGTAGACGCACGTCGCTGAAGACGCACCTCAACATGAGCCGCTCGATGAAGATCCAAGCATCCTCGTTGCACCACATGACCGCACCGCATCGCCTTCACCCACACGCGTTTCAGACCACACGCACACTGCACTCCACCGTTGCATGGATGATGGACTGCTCAGATCACGCACGGTTCGCCTTCAGATCGCGCGCAACGCTCCACATATGATAGCTCGCACGATTGCGCGCAACCACGCGTGTATGCGCAACGCTCACATCTAGCGTGCCTGATCGCGCCACTTGGCCACACCATAACCGCTTAATCATAATCGCGCAGCTAAATTTCGCCGCGTCCGCCTCTTCACGAAATCACCCCCTCGCCGCGATTCAATCTTGTGTTGCCTCTTCACAAATGCAATGCACAACCGCTGCACCAAGGCTTCAAAATGGTCATGCTTTTGATTTAAAGCTCACGTGCCCTCAGTCATTGGATGAAGATCCAACGACTGAGGTGCAATCTCAGTTGCAACTTTGAGTTTGTGAAGGCGCTAGGCTTAGAGCAACGTGGCAAGATCTGGGTCGTTGGATTGAGATCCAACGACTCAGATCAATGGTTGAGGTTGAAGAGAAGTGCGGGCGACCGATTTTGAGGGCTATGATGGTGCCACGTGGCGTCATCATAGCCATCCATCTTCCTTTGCTACTAAGGGATGCCACAAATGTCGGATTTGACCGATTTTCATGCCATTGAGCTATGATCGTCGATCCAAACCCATCTGTGCGGTTGGATTCTTCATCTAAGGTCTGTATTTTTACCACATAGCCCCTTGACTCTGATCTTCCTTGAACTGCATCTGATGCTACGAAGGTCCCTCGGAGGCGTTAAACTCCAGTCATCGCGTAAATCAGATCCATACAATTGGATCTTCAATTCGAGGCCTCAAAATCATGTCGCCATGTTCCCTAACCACAATAAGAGGCGAATTACTATACAATTTGTACAAATTATCCTAAATGCATAATGATGCATGCCATACAATATTTATAATGATGATGCTTCTATGACACTGGGAACATGCAAAAATAGACATTTCAGGCCAATTAGATGTGCACACATTACTCACCAACCACCGAAGCCACCACTGCCGGTCCGCCGGCCTTCCATGTCCATCACGTGTCTCCTCGCGCTACCGCGTGCCTCCCTACCACCGAGTGGGACCTTTGGCTACCTAGGTCACCATCCTCCCAGCCTCCCTATGCGACCACCACTACAACACCGACCAGCAACAACCTTCCAACCGTCGTTGTTGGTCTGTTCCTCCCTCTCCCTCGTCGGCGCCACCGCTCCACCGCCGCCAGCATGGTCTGTTGCCTCCTCTACCTCCTACATCGCTGTTAGAGGTGGCGTAGGGGGTGTTTGCCGGACTTCCTATATGCGTGGGAGGCATCTACATCAAATAGGACCGAGGTTCTTCGATCCGGTCTTCCTTTACAAGACTTCTACAGGGAATCTCTTGAAGAGAGGGAACCGCTAGGGCCTGATATATGCCCTAGCGTGTGCAAAGGAAGGTTGTTAGTACCCACAAGGTACATGATCAGAAATTTGGATTCTTGTGGCATATATGTGCAGTTCAAAGATAGTACGGTCTGAAATCGAAGGTTTCAAACCTCATGATCTGATTTTTAGTCCTTAAAGCCTTTGTTCTTTGTGGATATTCATTCCAACTATTATAGGAGACCATAAGGAATCAGTCAGTGACTATGTGAGGAAGATATCTACCACAAGTACCCCCCCTCACATGAAGGGGACATCTATCAAGTTGGATGGATCCAAGTTTCTACTTTGGTCTACCTCTTTTTCCCAATTTGTCGGGTCACACCGAAAAAACTCTATCTTAACAAATGATGTGCCAGTCGTGAAGACTGCAGATTGGGAGGCTGACAATGACTGACTGGCAACATGTATTCTAAACAGCATGACTCAGACGATACCCAAGCAAGTCATGGTTATGCCTCTGCGAAAAAAATGTGGGAAGTGTTGCATGAGATCCATTCCCACAAGAGCAACTTTACCAGACTATATAGAGTTATAGAGGACATCCATACTCTTCGAAAATGCACTATGGCCTTATCCGAATACTATAGTACGATTAAGAATCTCTGGGACAAGTAGGAAGTCTACCAGCCTATTTTTATTGATGCTGCAATCATTGCCAAGTAAAGAAAATCCATTAGATCCATTCAATTTCTCTCTGGTCTTGGCCCTGAGTACAAGGCGGTAAAGGATCAGTTTATGACCATGGATGAGATTTCCACACCAACACAAATTTACGCACGTCTTTCTAGACATGACACTGCTAATCCAATGCCTACTTCTAATGCATCTGCTATGGCCATTAGTGGTCATGGCAAGGAGCTTCTGGAGGTAGAGGAGGTCGATCTCGTGGTAGTAACGTGGACGTGGTCGAGGCCAGAGCTCCTTCGATGAGTACTGTCACAAAAACGGATATAGTGTGGATCGTTGCTGGGAGAAGCACGAATGTCCACAGGGTATGGGTCCACGTACTCATCAGGTATCTACAGACGATACATCTCACGCACAGGAGGATGATAGCCAGATTTCGGTCTCCAGAGTTGATTATGAGTGCTACTTGGCTTCTCAAGCATCCACTTCTGCCTCAGTTTAGAGATCTGCAGGTATTGCAGCTTTGTCAGCTAAATCCCAAGCTACGGTATATCTTGCAGATTCAAGTACCTCCTCTCACATGACTGGTAGTAGAGGGTGATGTCAACAGTCACTGGACTTGGGAACATATTTATATCCTCCACTTTACCATTGCCAAATGTTATGCATGCACCCAAGTTTGCTCTAAATTTGATGTCTATTAGCTAAATTACAAAGGATTTGAGATGTCAAGCAATGTTTTATGACCAATAATTCTTGCAAGACCTCTAGATGATGAGGCGAATTGCTGATGGGATTGAGCAGAATGGTCCCTATTACCTTTATGTCCCTCCTTCCAGTGCTGATGTTGTTTGTGTCACTTCTGCTCTCCAATGCCACCTTTGTCATAGTCATTCGAGTTTACACGTTCTTTGCCGCCAGTTCCCTAAGTTATCTTTTCCGAATGTTTTTGGGTGTGATACCTATCAATTGAGCAAGCACCATAGGCCTTCTTTTCCACTGCAAAATAAAAGAGCTGAGTCTATTTTTGCTCTTGTTCACGCCGATGTTTGGGGCCTGTATAAGGTCAACAGTGTTAGAGGCTTTCAATATTTTATTGTTCTTGTGAATGACCACACCAGGATTTCATGGGCATTTATGATGAAAGAAAAATCCAAAGTCTTTGATAGTGTGAAAATTTCTGTTTTGCAAATAAAGACTCAGTTTTTCTTTATTATAAAAATTTTTCAGAGTGATAATGGTTTGAAATTTGTGAATGCCAGGACTACTACTTTCTTTTAAGTCAATGGGCATTATTCACCAGACTAATTGCATTCACACTTCCCAACAAAATAGGGTAGCTGAACCTAAGCTTAAACATTTGCTTGATGTGGCCCGATCCATTATGTTTCAAATGAATGTTCCTTCCTTTTGGGTAGATGCTATTCTTACAGCCACTTATCTGGTGAATCGTGTTTCTTCGTTTGTTTTGGGGGGTAAAGCACCATAGTCCTTATTGTATCCTGTCAAAGACATGTTTTCAATCACTCCGGTTGTCTTTGGCTGTGTGGTATGCCCATCTACATCATGTGGATAAGATTTCTCCTCGTTCCGTGAAGTGCATCTTTTTGGGTTATCCTAAAACCCAGAAAGGGCACCATTGTTATGATCCTGTTTCACGGAAATTCTATGTATCTGCTGATGTTACCTTCTTTAAAGAGATTCCTTACTACCAGAAACAAGGAGAGCAGTCCATTACTCAGCCTGAGGTTCCTCTTCCGATTTTATCTGAGCCACCTACATCACAGGCCACACAACTTGATCCTAGTCCTTACCCATATCATCCTGAGGTTCCTCTCACAAATACCTTTCCCAAGCATTTTCAGCACAGGACTCAAGATGTTCCTTACGTGGAAGAGCCATTGTCTACCATTTCTGCTCAGCCTCCAACAACTGCTGAGGACTCATCTGCGAATCAAGTACCTACTATTACTGAGGATACTACCCTGGACCTTCCTATTGTTCAAAGGAAAGCTCCAAGGTCCTATGCTAAATATTTTGTATCTCAATTTGTGTCACTTGACAGTGACCTGCACTTGGACTACAATTTTCTCTTGCTATTGAAAGTTTACAGATTCCACAGGACCGTCACGAGGCCTTCCAAGATTCATCTTGGACCTTGGTTATGGAGGAGATAGTAGCTCTACAGTCCCATGGGACATGGGATCTTATTGATCTACCCCTAGGTGCTACAGTTGTGGGGTGCAGATAGGTCATCACCCTTAAATGTCGTCCAGATGGAACTGTAGAAAGATACAAGGCTCGCCTAGTGGCCAAAGGCTACACTTAAACCTTTAGTGTGGATTGCTTTGAGACATTCTCCCCAATGGCTCGCCTTAATTCTGTCAGGATTTTGCTTTCTCTTGCAGTCAACAGGAGGTGGACTGTTCATCAGTTAGATATCAAGAATGCTTTCCGTTATTGCAACTTAAAGGTGCAAGTATACATGCAGAAGCCACCTGGCTTTCTATCTGAGGGGGAGTGTCAGAAGGTATGTAAACTGAAAAAGGCTATCTATGGACTGAAACAAAATACTAGAACCTGGGTTGAGAGGTTCAGCAGAGTAGTCCAAGAATATGGCTTCACCAAATCCTCTGCTGGTCACTTAGTTTTTATGTTACATGGGAAGATAGGTTTAGTTATACTTATTGTGTATGTAGATGACATACTACTAACTAAAATTGACAGGCAAGGTATAGAGAAGACAAAGAAGTTGCCACAATCACAATTTGTTGCCAAGAATCGATGTCCCATCAACTATTTCCTTGGTATTAAGGTGCAGCACACTGATGGAGGACTTATGATATCTCAGCGCAAGTATGTGCTTGAGATGCTGAGAGACATTAGTATGTTGGGGAGCAAGCCAACGTATGCGTATGTTAGGGAGCAAGCCAACGTATGTGCCCATGGATGTATCCTTACCCATCGCAAATGATGATAGTCCTCTACTGCAAGATGTAACCAGATACCGTGCAATGATTGGTAAACTACTATATTTGACAGTGACTTGTCCTGACATTACCTTTGCAATTGGAAGGTTGAGCCAGTTCATGCAACCACCAAGAGAGGTCCACTAGGATGGAGTCTGTCAGATTCTAAAGTATTTGAGACTTCTATTTAAAAACAATGGGCATGTAGTTGCTTGTGGATATTCAAATGCAAACTATGCTGGGGCACATGAGAATAGGAGATCTACTACAGGATGCTGCACATTTGTTGGGGGTAATTTGATTACATGGAGAACTAAGAAATAGGCAGTTGTCTCTAAATCAAGTGCTGAGTCAGAATACAAGGCCATATCTCAAACCACTTGTAAGTTACTCTAGGTTTGCTCTATTCTAGAAGACTTTGGAGTGCAAGTCTCAGGTCCTATTCCTATGCACTATGACAACAAAGTCGTAACATCCATTGCAAATAATCCTGTCTTCCATAAAAGAACCAAGCATATTGAAATGGATTGCCACTTCATCAGATAGGCCATTGCTGTAAAGAAGATCTCTACACCTTACATATGCACTGAAGATCAACTTGCAGATATATTCACCAAAGTGCTTCCCAAGAAACAATTGCACCACATTAGTTCCAAGCTGAGCATGTTTAACGCTTATGCTTCAGCTTAAGGGGGAGTATTGAGTTATGTTTGAGTCATGTTGACTCCATTTGTTAATTGTTAAAGGGTATTATTATAATTCTTCCCTGGTGTACTTTTTTATATAAAGGCACCAAGGCCTCTCTGAAATAAACTTATGCCATTACAACATAACAAACTTAATAGAGGTCCCCTGCATAAACAAAGACGCACTCATGGTAGAAAATTTACCCTCAAGTCACTAAGGGGATCCTTCCTGTCTTCCATAGCACCCAACTTGTGGAAGCAATAAATCAAGTGTAAGAGCATATTTTCTATTCTCTGTTATTGCTTTTATGCTTTCTTGAATTTTGTATTACTTATATTTCCTGTACCCATGCTATATGCAGGTTTACAGTTCTATAGACGGGTTTCTGTAGACGAGAATGTACCCCTTGGTCTTTCTCTATATAAAGGGGCCAAGGGAGTATGTAATACAATGACTAATTTAATTCCTAATATGATTTCAAAGCGACAATCCTAAATCAAAACCCTGATATCCCACCCACAGGGCCTAACTAACCCGACCACCTTACCCCCTTCTCTCTCTTCTCTCTTGCCATTGGTGGGTTAACAAGCACTGTAACATCCTCCTGTCCTCACCGGCACATCGCCGCGCCTTCTCCCAGCAACACAACATAACGCATGACCCCCTTCCCCAACAGTGCAACACATTGCCACACTCTCTTTCCCGGCAACGCAACTCATCTGCACCTATGCCGAAGCACCCCATCAATGGCATTAGTATGTTGTCTGCTAGGTGGAAAAGCTGTAGTTTCCGGGCCCTACTCGGAGGGGGTGACGTAATAATTGCGGAAATAAAATAAACAATCTCACAAACAAGCAATCACACGAGTACACAATTATTTTTAGGTGGAAACCCAAACCGGGTGAAAACCACCACCTAACCCTCTCGAGTTAGGATTTTCCGATCAACCTAGTTGATCAAATCCACTAACTGAATCACTTTAAAACGAGGGTGATTCAACCTCAGTACAACCACGCTACAAGTACGAGGGTAGCGTTCCTCAACCCCTTCTCTCCACGAGAAGGATTTTGTCCCACGAAGGAGACGGGAATTCGCAAAGCGAATACCCAACCAAAAGACAAAGATAAAATAAAACAACAGGTCCTATAGAGCCAACAAAGTAATTAAGAACCTAGCTTCTATAGGAATAAGGAAACTCCCCTTTGCAAGGAGTGCGTCGAGGATGACGCGGGTGCGTGAGCCACGCAACGGCGCAATGTCGCTCTCATAGACAACGGCGGGAGAGCGGGTGCGCGAAGCTTGATGCTCTCAAGAGAATGGAGCATGAGCTTGGAGAGCAAGAGCTATCTAGGACACAAGAGAGTGGAACTATGTTGCTTAAGTGTATCCAAGTGCGTGTATTGTGTTTCTCTTGGTGTCTATTGGTGTGTAAAGGCTCCCCTCTATCTATAGAGGCCTTAGGAAGGCTTTGGAAGGCTTAAGAAAGGTTCTATAACCGTTGGGAACAAAGCCCAAGTGAATCAGCCCGAAATCAGGAACAATCATTGTTCTGACAGGCTTATCAGACGTCTAATTCTAGCATCAGACGTCTGGAAGTTCACTATAAGACGTCTGATTCAAAGGTCAGACGTCTGATTTTGGGCGGGTCTCTCCCTGACTTGGATCAGATCTAAACAGGGTTTTTACGCAAGTCCATCAGACGACATACAGGACGTCTGGCACTATGTCTGGACGTCTGGAAACCTACTTTTACTGTGGGAATTGATTTCCAAACGTTGCAACGGCTAGAAAATCTCTGAGAAGAGATTTTGGGTCAGCCGAGGCAAAACGGTCATTTATCAGACGTCTGGAAAGGCCTAAGGACGTCTGATAAGGCTCTAATGGTCATATTCTTGAGTGTCTGCTAAGCCAGCCAACGGTCCACTAGTTGGACGTCTGGCAAAGTCATCAGACGTCTCCTAAGACGTCTGGTCTAAGGTCTGGACGTCTGATTTCATCAGACAGAACTAACTATGTCCAGCCTAACAGTTATCAGACGTCTGAAACAACAGTCAGACGTCTTAAAATACTTTATCAGACGTCTGATTTGGGAATTAGACGTCTGGAAGTGCTGTTTGAACCCTATATTGGTTTTCTAAGTATTCTACAGAAAACCTAAGTATCCTAGGGTTGTGCCGGTGTTCCTAGGACTACTGTTAGGGTTCTTTGAGGCTCTTTAACATGAAATATCTAAGGAAATAAAGAGCAACAAAAGAAACGAAAAATACAACAAGTACAAAAGAAGGAAATCTATCCTATTCTTCATTTCCTTCCATCTTCAATCTTTCGCTCCACGCGAACCTCCTCTGTTTTCCGTCAAGCTCCTCCAATCCGTCCTGGATGCAAGCTCGAACTCCGTCTAAACACGTCCACATTTGCAATTGACCTGAAATCTAGGACTCAAATTGCAAATTTTAAATAACACGTGTTTTGTTATCATCAAAACAAATGATCGTGGTGCTCTAGCACCAACAAAAGCAACTTTGTTGAAGGGGAATCAACATGGCCTAATGCATTGAGTCTTTCCCGTAAAAGCTATTTGTTTGATCAACATGCTTTAGCAAGAGTTAGTTTCTTGTTGATTGTTGGTGACTGGTGTGAAGCATAGGAGATAAAAAGGATATCACTAGTGATTTGTTTAGATGATATCCTGAATTGAGTGCCCAGATGCAGGGCACCACGATCAAGCTTAATGGGACAAATTTCATGTTGTGGTCCACTTCTTTTCTTCAGTTTGTTGGTTCGCACAGTCAAAAGTATATTTTGTTAGAAGATAAGCCATCTTCCAAGACAGTTGAGTGGAAGATGCATAATGATTGGATGACGTGTATGTTGAATAGCATGAAAGAGTATCGCCAATCAGGTTATGGCTTACTAATCGGCCAAGATGTGGGATATTCTTCATAAGATTCATTCTCAGAAGACAAATATTGTCCAACTTTATAGAGCTCTTGAGGATATTCAGACATTCAGAAAGGGGAGCATGAGTCTTCCTGAATGCTATGGATCTTTGAAGAACCTTTGGGATTAGCAAAATTCTTTTCAACTGATTACTTCTAATGTTACTTTCATTGCCAAACAAAGCGAGGCCATACGTTCTGTTCAGTTTCTTGCCGCCTTGGGGCCTGAGTTTAAGGCTGTCAAGGATTAGCTTTTGACATCTATAGAGATACCTAGTCTAGAGGAAATTTATCCACGTTAATGAGACTTGAGGTTGCAAAGGGATCTACTTCTTGTAGTGATTCCTTAGCCATGGTCTCTCCTAATCGGGGTCGTGGTTCTTCAAGTAGAGAAGGATGTGGTGGTTGTGGCCGTGGAGGACATGGTCGTAACCGAAGTACATTTGTTTGTGACTATTGTCA
Organism: Thalassia testudinum; assembly: GCA_037157565.1. Taxonomy (NCBI): domain Eukaryota; kingdom Viridiplantae; phylum Streptophyta; class Magnoliopsida; order Alismatales; family Hydrocharitaceae; genus Thalassia; species Thalassia testudinum. Next base: position 31,305,051 of record JAZHRO010000054.1, on the reverse strand, counting down.
CAAGACTAGTCACATTGTTGATAGGTGTTGGGCCAAGCATGAGTACCCTCAGGGATAGGGACCTTATGCTAATTAGGCAGTTATTGAGGAGGATACTTGGCACATATCTAAGAAAGCTACCATTTCTAGGGAAGAGTATGACAGATTGGTTGCCTCTCAGCCCACCGCATCTGCATCTGTTGTTTCTTCTCAAGAGGCTACTACATTATCTACTAAGTCCAGACAAAGCAAGTGGATCACTGATTATGGTGCCCCATACCATATCACAGGTGATATTTCACAGTTTACTTCCCTTAGAGAGTTGGATAGACCCTTTCAGGTCAGAGTTGCTGATGGAGGACTTTCATCTATTACTGGTCTTGGTAATGTTACTTTGACTGATACATTGCCCCTATCTAACGTGATGGATGCTCCTCGCTTTGCCATGAATTTACTTTCCATTAGTCAGATTACCCAAGATTTACATTGTCATATAGTTTTTCATTATCAGTATTTCTTTCTACAGGACCTCTAAACAAGGAAGCAGATTAGTAGACTTGAGCAAAATGGTCTCTATTATCATACTATACCACCTTCACCCGTTATTGTCGTTGTCTCTAGGGCTACCACTACCTACCAGTGGCACCTTCGTCTGGGTCACCCAAGTCCTGGTAATTTCCTATTCTTCATGTGCCTAATCAATTTAAGTGTGATACTTGTCAACTTGGTAAGTATCATCGGTGCCCCTTTCCTACAGTTGATAAAAGGACTGATTCTGTTTTTTCTCTTGTTCATAATAATGTTTGGGGCCCATGTGGGGTTACCAGTGTACGGGGTTTTCAATGCATTTTTGTGCTTGATGACTTCACTCGGATGTCGTGAGTGTTTTTTATAAAAGTCAGAAGCCCTGTCCTTATTGAAAATTTCTTCAATGAAATAAAAACACAATTTCTATCGTTATTCATGTTTTTCACGGTGACAATGGATTAGAGTTTGTTAATACCTGGTTAACCAAATTTTTTGCTTCACTTGGTGTTCATTAAACTTCATGTGTTCACACCTCTCAGCAAAATGAGGTGACTAAACGGAAATTACGACACCTACTTGATGTTGCTAGGACACGTGTGTTTCATATGCATGTTCCCACACATTTTGGGGCTAGTGTTGTTCTTACTACCATTTTTCTTATTAACAGGGTTAGATTTTCGATTTTGGGTGGAAGTCTCCTTTCTCCTTGTTATTCCCTAGTCAAGAGTCATTTGTGTTGCCACAGGTAGCTTTTTGTTATGTTGTGTTTGTTCATCTCTTTAGAGTGGAAAAATTGGCTCCTAGATCTATTAAGGGTATCTTTCTCAGGTATTCTCGAACCCAAAAGGAATATCGCTGTTATGATCCTATGAATTGTAAGTTTTTTGTTAGTGCTGATGTTACGTCTTTTAGGAGACTCCTTTCAATTCTCCAAAAGGGAAGGCTTCTCCTACACGCACTATAGATATCTCGTTACCAATGACCTCTACTTCACCCTCATTGCCCTCTAAGCCTCTTGCCACCTCTATGAGCTCGCCTGGCACTATTTCTAGTGAGCCGTTGGGACGACCTATTTTCTCCACTCCTTATCCACATCACTTCAATTGTCACCTAAAACCTATTCTTAAACTCCTTACCACCATTCCTGCTTAGCCTGAACTCGATTCCATGGACTCCGATGGAGGTCAGGTAATTCCTACTACTAATCAAGACTTGGATCTTCCTATTGCCCAGAGGAAGGCTCCAAGGTCATATACTCGCTACTCTATCTCCCAGCATATGAGTTTTGATGATTTGCCTACAACTAGACAATCCTTGTCATGTGCCATTGACAATCAGCATATACCTCAAAGTCATATAGAGCCTTTTTAGGATTTAGCTTGGACACAGGCCATGCAGAGGAAATGGAGGCCCTTATTTCTGGGGGTACTTGGGAGCTTGTTGACCTATCCTCTGGTGCTACTATTGTAGGGAATAGGCGGGTGTTTATTGTGAAGTACTTACTTCATGGCTCCATTCAAAGGTACAAAGCTCAACTTGTTGCCAAAGAGTATACTCAAACTCAAGGTATTGATTATTTAGAGACATTTTCTCCCGTTGCTTGTTTAAACTCTATATGGATTTTGTTATCTCTTGTTAATTCACATTGGAAGGTATTTCAGATAGACATTAAAAATGCCCTCCTCTATAGGGCTTGGATGAGGAGGTTCTATGCAACAACCTCCACGTTTTGAGCAACAGGGGGAGTGTCACAAGGTGTGAAGATTACATAAATCCATTTATGGGCTGAAAAGAGTCCCCAAGCGTGATTTGACAGCTTTAACAAGGCAGTTCAAAGCTTTGGTTTTCTTAAATCCAATGTTAATCATTTGATTTTTACGAGGCACACTGAGTCTAGGTTTATTATTCTGATTGTTTATGTGGATGACATATTATTGACAAGCAATGTGGAGCAAGTGTTGAGGGTACCAAGGCTTTCTTGCATTCCCAGTTTGTCACCAAGGACTTGGGTCGAGTTGGTTATTTCTTGAGAATTGAGATTCATCATGTGGATCATGGCTTAGTACTTTTCCAGAGAAAATATGAATTGGATATGCTACATGAGATTGCTATGCTTGGTTGTAAGCCTGCAAATGTACCTCTCGATTCCTCTTTACATTTAGGTGATGAGGATGGTCCTCTGCTAGATGATGTTACAAGATACAGGACTACAGTAGGAAAGTTGTACCTCATGGTTACTAGGCCTAATATCGCCTTTGTTGTTGAACAGTTGAGTCAATTTATGTAGGCTCCTCGTGATATACATTAGGCAAGTGGATGTCAGGTGATGCGATATTTGAAGAAAGCACCAGGAAAGGGTTTACTTTATAAAGCACAAAGTCATGCTGATGTTCATGGATCTTCAGATGTTGATTATGCCGGGGCACATGAGGATCAATGATCCACTATAGGTTACTACACTTTTATTGGAGGAAATCCGATCGCATGGAAAAGTAAGAAACAAAATGTGGTATCCAGGTCAAGTGCAAAGGCTGAGTATAAGGCCATGGCACACAACTTGTAAACTCCTTTAGGTGAAATCTCTTCTCCATGATTTTGACATTGATATTTAGAGGGCAATGTCTATAATCTATGATAACAAGGCAACGACATTTATTGCCAATAATCCTGCTTTTCATGAAAGAACCAAGCATATTGAAGTTGATTGTCACTTTATCAGAGACATTCTCAAAGGGAAGATTGCTACTCCTTATTTATCTAGTGAGAACCAGATAGTAGATATTTTTACAAAGGCTCTATCAAGAAAGCGATTGGAGTATATCTTTGGCAAGATGAGCATGTCTGATGCCTATGCTTCAGCTTAAGAGGGAGTATTAGAGCATATTTTCTATTCTCTGATATTGCTTTTATGCTTTCCTAAATTCTGCATTAATTGTATTTCCCATGCCTATGCTGTATGCAGGTTTACGATTCTGTAGGCAGGTTTCTGTAGACTAGAGAGTACCCCTTGGCCTTTGTTATTTAAGGAAGCCAAGTGTGTACGTAATACAATTTGACTCATTTCATTCCTAACATCAAGTACCGTAAGAAAAAAATCAGATCATATGGTTGCCAAGAAAACACAAACCAATCTGAAAATATATCATACATGGATCCGAAGATGAAATTAAGTGTAGCAACCACCTACTGAAGCTAGAAAAGGCCCTCGAACGGCTACCTCTTCCTCCTAAACTTGGCTGTGATGTTGCTCAAGCAAGGAGGGCGACAATCGTGTCACTCCTACTCGGGAAGAGCCTCCTTCACATTGTGGAGGATTGGGGTTGGAGATAGAGGACAATAGCAATGATGTTGTGCCTCACAAAGGCACCGTACAGGTGTAGTAGCAGCCCCAAGAACCACTGGAGGTGCCCCTGGCGATGACGTTGGGCCCTAAGGGCCACCGCTATTGGCTTTGGGCAGCGACCCTGGGATTGTTGCTTGCTGAGGGTAGTCGACGGCGATGATTAGAGGGGTTTGCGTGGAAGGGAAAGAAAGCTAAGGTTGGTGGGGTACCTGGGCACCAGTCTAAGATTGTTGCTCTAATACCATGATAGAACAAACGAGCAATTCAATTAGTTTGTAGAGCCCTATGTACCTTTAAATAGAGGCACAAAAGAAAAAATTACAAACACACCCAAACATAATGAAATAATGTAAAAACAAGCCACATAACTCAACAATATCAATTGGACATAAAGAATACTATCTTGTATGGCAATCTCACTAAAAATGTGTTTTCCTGTATGGCGATCTCACTAAAGAAGTGTACATGCAGCGACTAAAGGGTAATATGTTTGCAGGTTGAGAAAGGCTATTTATGGCCTCAAACAGAGTCTTAAAGCCTGGATTGAGATATTAAGCTCAAAGGTGTCAAAATTTGATTTCCGACGGTCTTCCTCAAATCACTCTATTTCATGAGAAAGAATGCAAATGGTATTGTTGTCTTCGCTGTCTATGTTGACGACATGATCCTGACTGAGGACAATACTACTAGCATTCAGGAGACAATGGACTTCCTATGCAAGACCTTTGTCATTAAGGATCTTGGACATTGAGATATTTTCTAGAGATAGATGTCGAGCAACAATTCATTGGTCTTGAAGAGAAAATAGTTGAATAGGTCCTAAGAATATGCGTCAAAGGGAAGATGGGGAAGTGAGTGCCACCGAGAAGAGCGAGAGAGAACGAAGGGGGGGAGAGCGAGGGGGGAAGAGGGACGAAGCTGGTCGCTGGTGGTGGGGAAGGCAAGGAGGAAGGCGGAGGCAAAAGTGTTTTGCTTCAAATGTAGAGGGAGGGGTCACATCACGCAGGAGTGTAAGGACCTGGTGAGGTGCCTGAGGTACGATGGTCTTGGCCACCAGAGGGCGTCCTACGTGATGAAGGAAGCACAGAAGGAGGTAGCGTCGGGCACGCAGGCAACAGTTCTCCCACCCTCGCCGGAGGGTGCACCATCGATCAAAGTCGAAGCCCCTTAGTAGAAGGAGGTTGAGATGCTCGAGAGAACCCTCGCGACAGCCTTGGTCAGGTTGGTAGCAGAAGGTCGGGTTGAGCTAGGCGATCTCGTTGCAAAGGTGGTGAAGATGCTTGGGGGTCGAACGGAGGGGATAGAGCTGAAGGCAGTAGGGGAAGAGAAGTTCGTGCTTATTGGCGTAGCGTCGGAGTTGGTGGAGTGGCTGCTCTTCGAGGACCTCCCCTGTCCAAGGGGGGGGTTAGGTAGCATTGACCTGTTAGGTCCAATGGAGCACTCCAGGAGCAGTCGCTGAGGAGGGTGGGGCTGATGGTGGACGTAGAAGGCATCCCGCTCTTTCTCCGCATAAGGGAGGTTGTGGAGGTGGTGGTCAATCACGTTACAAGGTTGCAATGGTGTAGGGGCCTCGATCTGAAAGGCAAGGACCTCACGATGGTGCGGGTGATGGTGGAGCTCCGACCCAGCAGGCTGCTCCACAAGAAGGTGTCCTCTACATAGCAAATGCTTCTTAGGTAGTGAGGGTGAGGCTAGTCGAAGGGGGACCGCATACCTTCACTGAGCCGATGAGGCTGCCGGCCGGTGGAGGGGTGACAGCAGGAGGGGCCGCGCCGACGCGAGGGGTGATGTGGAGGCCAAAGGTCGCTAGTGAAGGAGGCGCCTCATCTACTAAGTCAGCAACACAAGGCTCAGAGCTGATTGGGCATGCACATGTCGAGGTTCGATACTTGATCGGCGTGGTGGCAGCTGAGGCGGGTGAGGTGGATGAGGGGAGGGCAATGAATGCGGAGGAGGCACTAGCTGGAGGCGTGAAGGCGATCGAGAAAGGTGAGAAGTCGCTCGGGGAATTCGAGGGGCCTCCTCAAGGGGATTCGGAGGAGACGCATCGGAGTCGCTCGAGGCGTGGAGGCGATCCCAAGGGCTCTTCGAGGAGATTCGGTGCAAGGGTTTTTGAACACCATGAGGGGGAGTTTAATGGGGGGCCCCATAGCTTACGAGGATTTTTTTTTTGTTTGGGGGGGGGGGGTTGACGCCCATCCATGACCCTCTTTTTAAGGGCCCGCAAAGGGTGGCGATGAGGACATTCAACAACGCACCGACTTCTACGAGTGCGGAAGAGGAGGGTTGCGATCGACGAGCAAAGGAGGTCCTCTTCGAAGGTGGAGATGGAGAGAAGAGCGGCGAGGTCCGGGCGACAAGGCTTCTCCATTAGAGGATGGAGAAGCTCTAAGCGGTGGCGCAAGTCTTCTCCACGAAGAAAGGGACAATGTATGGGGCTTCGTTGACAGGGGCGGCCCCCTTGGTGTCCGGAGGAGGTTCGGGCAACGACGCGAAGCTTCTTCATGGAGGTGGCAGCAGTGGCGCAGCCTGCTACGGCAACAGCGGCGAAGCCCGCTAGATGGGGGAGGGGGGACCTCAAAGTCTCGTTAGGGAGCAAGGGGTGAAGGCGCGCCTCCCTACGACGCCGGAGGCAAGGCGTGGATTAGGGGAAGTTAGGGGGATGCGAAGCTTCTGGTGGTGGATGGTAGGTTTGTGGCTGATGGAGGGGACGAGGGGTGAAGGTGGAAGGCATTGGAGAACAGGGGGGATGAGCAAGGGAGGAGGGGGAGGAGTTTGGATGGGGAGGTAGGAGTAGGGTGGTCCAGAGCTTTTTGGCCTGGGGAGGTGGAGCAGGTAGCGGAAGTGGTTGGGTTCGATCCATCCGTAGGGGGGTCTCTTTGGGTGCCCCATGCTGAAGGTTCTCACATGGAATGTCAGGGGGCTTTGCGATCCCTCACGCCGAGGGACATTGAGGTCCTACCTCCGAAAGTGGGGCCCAAATGTTGTTTTCCTCTAGGAGATGAAGCTACAGGCATGTGACCAAAGAGTTTGGAGAGAAATCAGGGGTGGCTTGTTGGGTGGTTTTCGGGCGTTGGATGCAGCTGGGAGGTTAGGGGGAGTCTTGGTTGGGTGGAAGGAGGACGTGTTCTCCTTAAAGGACTCGGAGGTGGGGGCAGGTTTGGTCTCTGTGCAGCTGAGGAGGCAAAGCGATGGGCTGGTTTTGATGTTCTCATCAGTTTATGGGCCGATTGATGACTCCAAAAGAGATGCCCTTTGGGAGGACCTGTGTCAGATCACCGGGAGATTTCAGGGGTGCCCATGGCTTATTGGAGGAGATTTTAACATCACCCTCTTGGAAGGATAGGCCTGGTGGGAGAGGTCGGGACCAGGGTTCCGAGGATTTCGCAAGGTTCATTGCTGAGCACGAGCTGTAGGATGTACCCCCTACCTCCTGTGCATACACGTGGAGGAGCTCTAGAGGCTTGATGTCCAGACTGGATCGCTTTCTGTGCTCGGTGGAGATGGCGGACGTCTTCCCATTGGCAAGGGTCCGCACCCTTGAGAGACCCTTCTCGAACCACACTCCTCTGATGTGGGAGTCCGGCGAAGGCTCCCACTTTGTACACACTTCAAATTCGAAAAGGTGTAGCTGTTGAAGGAGGGCTTCAAGAGCATGGTGGAGGACAAATGGAGGACTCTACACCCAGACGGCTCAGCGATTGCAAGATTGGAAGCAAAACTTCTGGAGTTGAGACTCTTTCTGAAGGAGTACAGAAAACAAGTAAAAGAAGAGCAGAACAGCAAGAAGGATGATGCAATCGGGGAGATACAGAGGCTGGACAGAGTGTTGACGGTGGAGGAGAGAGAGACTAGGGCTGAGCATATAAAGACAATCCAAGTGGAAGACCGAAAACTGGAAGTAGAGTGGTGAATGAGATCCAGGCAGAAGTGGATCAAGGAGGGGGACTCGAACACCAAGTTCTTCCACATGATGGCATCGGCTAGGCGCAGGAGAAATTGGATTGATAAGCTCCGAGTGGGCAAGGTGGATTGCTTTGGCAAGGAAACTGTGGCCAGAGCACCAGTGGATTATTTCACAGAGTTCACGGGGAAGAGGAGGGAAGAGAGGTGGCGATGGTAGGGTATGGACATTCTGGTGGTGGGTACAATGCCGGTGGAAGAGTCGGTGGTACCCTTCACAGAGGACGAGGCTCGTATGGTAGTCTGGGGGCTGAATGCTGACGGGTGCCCGGGTCTTAACGGATTTCCAGTGCTGTTCTTTAAAGAGTTTTGGTCGCTGCTAAAGAATGAGATCCTGCAAGTCCTTGTGGAGTTCAGGGAGGGAAATTGTGGCTTCAACAGGCTCAACAAATTCCACATGTTCCTGAGGGGGCAGAGGTGATCGACGACTACAAACCGATTGCTCTCTCGAATGAGGTCTATTTGATTGTGACAAAGATTCTAAAGAACAAGCTCAAGAAGTTGATTGAGGGAGTTGTGTCGAAGGTGCAGACGGCTTTTGTGCTAGGAAGATGTATCTTGAATGGGTATATTGTGACCACGAAGATCCTTGCGCATTGAAAGAGGGAAAGGAAGACAGCATTTCTGTGGAAGGTTGAGTTCAGGAAGGCATACAACTCCATGCAGTGGTCCTTGTGGGAAGCCATGGCCAAGAAGGGTTTCCCGCTAGTCTATATCAAATGGATGAAACAGTACGTCACAACATCATTTTCGGTCCTCATCAACAGGAACCCGACAGATGGCTGGATCCAGCCGAGGAGAGGCATTCGACAGGGATGTCCCCTAGCACCTATGTTTGTTTTGGCAGCCGATACTCTAGCGAGGGCATCCAACAGGGCGTGTAGCCGGTCTGGTGAAGGGCTTCCCTGTGGGGGAAAGGATGAGTATATCGGTGCTACAATATACAAATGATACTCTCTTCTTCGTGGAAGAGGCAAAGGTGGAAGCGAGACAGAGCCGTATTCTTCTGGAGTTGTTTTGTGAGGCTTCAGGCATATAGATTAACTACTTGAAGTCCTCTTTTGTTCCTTTTGGTATGGCTATTGAGGAGGCCACAAAGTGTTCGGAGACACTGGGGATGGAGGTTGGGTCCCTGCCCCTCCCTTATATGGGTCTACCCCTGACGTACAGGAGGTTGTCTTTACAAAACTGGGCCCTACTGCTGGAAAGGATTGAGGATCGGCTGGCAGGATGGGAGGATGGGCATCAAACTGCTTTCAACTAGAGGAAGGCCAGTCCTCCTCAAAGCGATTCTGTCAGTTATGCCAGCATATTTTACCTCGGTTGTGAAGATGCCGTGGAAGGTTGAAGACAAGATTGTGGACATGATGAGAAGTTTCTTCTGGACCAACTATGGGGCAGGCGAGAAGGGGGCAAAACTAGTAGGCTGGAGTGAGGTGTGCAAACTTCTCAAGGAATGGGGACTGGGAGTCAGGGAGGTTGGGAGGATGACTGACAGCCTTCTAGCGAAGTAGGTTGCGAGGCTACTTGGAGGAGAGGTGTGTTTGGTGGGGAGGGTCTTGCGAGGTTGCTATAGGGGACCGCCTGGCTGGGACCTTCTGGTGTCACCTCCCCAAGGTGCCTCTCACTTCCTTAAAGGATTATCTCTGGTGGCACCGAAGGTCCAATCGTTCTTTACCCCTATGCTTGGATCAGGCAATACTTTCATATTCTGAACGGATGACTAGACGAGGCTTGGGGCTCTAACAAAGCACTTCCCCAGGCTTGTGGCTTTAGCAATTGACCAAAAAGCTTTTGTGGCGGAGGCCTAAGACAGTGCGTGGTGTCCCACGTTCTCGAGTAGTTTGTCAGACCAGAGATTTGGAGAGATGCAGGAGATGCTGCAAGATCTGGAAGGGTTTCAGCCAAAGGTTGGTGTGGACTCTTTTGGATGGGAGGAAGGAGAATTCTTGATGCGAGACATGTATAGAAGGCTTGGAGGTTCGGGCACGCTAGGGGACATTGATTTCGTCAAAGACTGCAAACAGCTTTGGGAAGCTTCTTGCCCCTTGAGGGTGAAGATATTTGCTTGGCTTCTCAGGAGAGGTCGATTGATGACTAGGAGGTGGAGGGCACAGTGGGACCAGGATGCAAAGAGGTCTTGTCTGCTCTGTGGTCAAGCGGAGAAAGATGTGAACCACTTGTTCTTTGCCTGCCCGGTGGTAACTCAGGTCTGGTATCGGATTGAGGTCGTTCAACTTCTAGAGATCATTCAGATGTGACGGAGAAGGGCGCAACGTATTTCAATTGAAGAAAGAGAGGGCTCAGCCATTGGCAGTCGTGTGGGCTATTTGGTTGGGTAGGAATGCTGTTGTCTTTAGGAGGCAATGCCTGTATGTGGAAAATGTGGTTGCGTCCACTTTGTCATTCATCTCAGGGTGGAATTCTTGCTTGTAATGTGAGCTATGTACTTTTTATGATTAACTAATGCATTTCCTAGGTGGTGTCTTAAGGATAACCACCCTTTCCCTTTTCAAAAAAAAAAAACACAGTGGTCTTGCACTGTACAACGGAAGTACACTCTTTAGATTCCATAGAAGGTTGGACAGTTAGGCACTAAGCCATCTAGCATGCCTATTGAGCAAAAGAAAGAAGTATACATTGCCTAATGATGATCCACCCTTTGAAGATGTTCGTCAATACAAGAGTATGGTAAGGAAATTTTTGTACCTTACAATCACTTAACCAGAAATAAGTTTTGCTATGAGTAAGGCTAGCGAATTCATGGGCAGATCATCCTATAGTCATTACTACAATGTCTACCTCATATTGAAATATCTAAAAGGAACTCCTAGAAGGTCTTATACCATAAAAATCATAACTCCAAAGATGTTACTTCCTACTCAGACATAGATTATGTAGGCTCAATCGAGGACAGAAAAGCCACCGCTAGTTATGTTGTTTTCCTAAAAGGAAATATTGTTTCCTGGAGAAGTACAAAACAAATAGTCATAGCTCACTCTAGTGCTGAAGCCGAATACAAAGCCATGGCCCATGCCCATCCGCCTGTGAAATAATGTGGATCATCTCCTTTCTTGCTGATCTAAGGATCAATGAACAAACCCCTATTCTCATGTCCTACAACAATAAGTCGGCCACTTACATCGCATCCAATCCAGTGTTTCATGAGAGAACAAAACATATTGTAGTTGAACGCCACTTCAATAGAAATGCGGTGTTTGATGGCAAAATCACTACTCCCCATGTCTTTTCTAGGCTCAAGGTTGTAGACATATTCACAAAGGCATTGAACAAGAAAAGACATGCATTTTTGTGTGACAAGTTGGGCCCACTTGACATCTATGCTCCAACATAAGGGGGAGTATGAAAGTTCATGTATCATTTTATTTATTTCTATTTTTATCTAAACTCCTTTGAATTTTTTTCCCTACTCTCTATATAAGAGAAATTAAGGCTTTCTTTGAATGATATGCCATCTCTTTTGTTTCCACAATTTGCAAATAGAAATTCAAATTTGAAAACAAGTAATCAACTACTAAGTTTTATACATGTGTACAAAAGGTACAAAGAAGGTATGGCATGTTTAACAGTAAAAAGTCACCTAGAGGTTCAAATAGAAGAAGTATAGCATCATTTTAGTACGAGAGAAATTCACATACTTAAAAAGAAGATAAATGTGTATGGATGCCAGGAGATGGAATGCACCTTGATTAGGGTTTAACATGTCAGGAGTTGATTGTATTTGGGGCATCAATGCCCCTTGTGGTGAGACAAGTATAAACTACCACATTTATTTTGCATGTTCATCGGGAAAAATGTGCAAGCATCCTAGCATTTCAATTATGCAAGCATGGAGCATGTGTACAGTGGGCAAATGCCACCAAGATATGCTTGTTGGGGAGGCAGACCCTCTATTGGGATCCTCTGAAAATTCATGGCAAAAGGCTTTTTTTTTTTCAAGGTATTCATTGCAGAAGTCTAGAATCCACATTGGCCATGTTCTCTACATCTTCCTCTCAGTTTAGGAACTTTAGGGAAGAGAGGGATGAGAGACTCTACACCCTAACTCCAAGAGGCTAAGGGGGGATGAAAGCTATCGATGGAAAATAAATTCACGGGCCTGCTGCTGCTAGATACAATGGCAAACAAGATAACAATAAAGACAAAAATAGAAGTTTAGACAAGTATGGGCAGATGCTGACTAGATGGTACTGCACCTAGATAACAAATGGCCAAGACAGCTCACCAAAAGCGATCGCTCATGCACTTCATCAACAATAACATGTGTTACACCAGATAAGTCTTTATCACCCTGCACAAAAGGAATAAGCCATAAGATTTAGAGACTCCTGACTTAGCATCTAAAGAATATTCCCTAATCCCATCTATCCGGTAGAAACATTAACTGTTCACCTAGTAAGACAAACTTTCGAAGAAAGTGGAAAAAGTTGATCAGTTCTATCAGGGAACTTTTATTTTGAGAAACTTCTATCAGGGAATTGAAAAGAATAGACTAAAGGATGTTTCTTAGCCCTTTGGCGACATTTCAAATGGGAATATCATAAAGATGTCATAATGTTAATAGACACTGAGGTACTATCCCAGCTTCTGCAGCAAAGCTAGCAACGTAAAGAAGACAGCAATTCAAAAAGAGATTAACAATTAAAAAAAATAAACAAGTAGAGAGAGAGAGAGAGAGAGAGAGAGAGAGAGAGAGAACCGTGGAAAATTAACTGTTGCAAGCCCCTCAAACAAACATGTCGACTTCCTAGAAACAAACATCATTCATTCTTACAAGAGTTAAAGTACTCACAACATTTTAAGCCACAAGAAAATAGACAAAAGGTATTTAAAATAATGAAATATTATAATATTTAACCTTTTGTCATTAGTGTCATTTCCCATTTATTCCTTTTTGTTCTTGAGAAAACTCCATATATTCTTCTAGTTCACTCAGAGTTCCAAAAAAGGAGGAAACAAAATCTAAAGAAATAAAAGAAAAAAGTTTGGGGCCTGACGGTTCACAAATAGGTCACAGGCATGATAGGCATACAAGTTTCTATCGATACTGATATGATTTTAATTATCTAAACAGAATTCCATCAGACAAAATGAGTTCTAAAGAAATTCAAATTCAAGTAAACACATGCAACAAATAAAGATGATAGAAAACAACATATAAATAAACAGCAAGACAAAAATCTTAAACAAGATGCACAATTTGCAAAACTTACAGCAAGTCTCCTAAGTAGAATGCCTGTTGTACAAAAGAGAAGCCTAGTCCTCTCATTCCTGTGATAAGTACTATACATGGTGAGGACCAAGATTCAACAAAAAAAAGGACAATGAAGGAAGGGAAACAGCAAAATAACATGAATGCGATAACATAATTTCCAACTAAATGCCTTCTCCTGCTATGTAAATTTATGAACTAATTTTGGACCTCCCCCATAATGGGTGCTGACATTTTTCAGGCACGGTTTCTCTAGCTATTAACTGAGAGAGCCCTCCTCTAGGTAAGCCTTGATAGCAAAAAGCGAGGAGAATGCTTTTGGCTGAGCCGTCGCCTAATCATCCAATTCGTTCTAACAAACAAGCATGGTTCAATAGACAAAGCAACTTCCTTACTTTCATGTACCCATCAAACTTCCAATAGGAACTTTTTTTCTTAGGGATGCATACCCTCCAAGTACATTTACTGAACACAATTTTTTTTTCTTAAGTGGGAAGGATGGTTACCTTGGTGTGATAACCATCCGCTTCATTGATAAATTGAAAAGATACTTACAAACATTAGGACCAAAAGGTAGAAAAGTACAATGCTTCCCTTACAACATTCTCTAACCAAACCGGTTCTCTTTTGAACACTGCCCGATTCCTCTGTAGCCACGTGGACCAAAAAGCAACAACCAATTTCAACCAGATAACTGGGTCAGCCAGCACTCCAGTTTGGATGGCAGACCAAAAATCTTGCAAGTTGTCGGCATCCATGATGCAAGGAGCTCTGCATCAGCTCCTTGATAAAGCCACATTGTAACATGAGATGGTGCTCATCTTCACTCTCACAGCCACATAAAGAAAGGTTGTATTTCCAACCGGTTGCCATCTCTGTAGTCCTACTTTAGTGGTCACTCTCTCTCTCCTCAAAAGCCAAAGGAAAATTTTGATCTTCCCTCTTTCATAATAGTTTGCAGTCCACACCCAATAGAGGATCATTATGGGGAGTCACCCCTCTCAGTAGTTTGTAGGCTTTCTTGGTAGAGAATCATCTATGAGCCCAAACCAAGTGATACTTTTCACCCTGCTTGGGCCAGAAATCATGCAATACTTCTAGAAATCCCTCCAGATCGGCAGGCCTTGCATCCAACAACAAACCATTGAAGGTGAGGTGGGCAGCCAAGACCCACCTCCCCTGAGGAGAGGTCCATCCGAACATCTACCAACTGGAAGACGCTTTCCCATTGCCAAAGCATACAACCGAGGCAGCTTAGAAGCAAGGGGCATTGGCAGGCAATTGTGCTTTTTCGCAGAATTTCTCGCTGCCCGTGTCAGTTTTCTCACTTACTTTATATCAGGTATTGTCACCATAAAATTTTCCCTGTCAAGATAACAAGCCTCCATTAACACAAAAAGTTGTTGCTTCAGTGAATCACTTGAGTCTGATACATTTTCAGTGCAATGGATCCTGATATCAAAGTAAGAGTCATTCCAGGTGCACACCGTAAAGATGGTTGCTATAAAATTAATAGAACCTAAAGCAATACCTGATAAATGAAGACTGAAAATTAATAAATCAACTGCTCCACCAAAACAGTTGGTAACTCCACTTAAGGGTGGATAGATTGTCCACCCAGTGTGATAACTACTTCTACCAATGTTGAACTTAATAGGAGCAGAAGATTTGGTGGCAACACCCAGAATGATCAATCATTTAATTATGGAAATGCCACCTCAATTTGAACCTCAAAGGATTCCCCATTGCATGGGAATTGCCTGGTATGAGACTATACATCCTTGCATTTCTGAATAAGGATCAACCACACCGCGCCACACCTTACCTAAGATTTGCTCTCTATCCAAAAGAGACCTATAGCTATGTCAGTACAGATAGAAACTACAGCTTCCCCCTTCACCCTCCACCAACAAAGATCCACTCTTCTCTTCATTTTTTCCCTCCTTCAGAAAAGAGTGTGACCTGTCCACCATCCCATGAACATAAGTATCCCCGGATTTTGTCCAGAATACATCTTTTTTTTTAGCTCAAGACAACTCTAATTAATACACTCCCCCCAACCCGGAGACTCTACCAGCAAGGGTTCTAAGAGAGCATTTTGCAATTATGTCTCCTCTAACAACCAGTCTTTTCCTCGAGGTTTATCTGTTATGATGTTTTGCTGATTGGAGTACTATAATGACCTGAACTATGGATTCCCAAGCCATTTTGACGAACCCATTGATACTTGTCAAGTACAAATCGAGCCAGTGTGCCTTGTAAAACAAGAAAACTTGTACTTTGGTCAAACCTCGGTCAACCCTTCTGTAAACCTACTCAAAATATGTCAGATCGCGTATCATTGGATTCATCTCATTCCAAGCTTTCCATGTAAATTTTATTTTGCAAAAATACAAGGTATGTAGCGCAAGTTACTCGAAAAATACATAAAACAGGGACATACATGGTATTGAACTAAACTTGGGGATAGTTTAGTCCTCTAACCCCAACCTAGGCCCCGACAGCCTATGAAAGGGATGCCTAGGGCTGCATGTTGCCATCTTTTTGATCTAGTGATCAAATTTCTAGAAGGTGAGAGAGATGAAGAGGAAGAGAGGAGAAAGGGGGGGTAAAAGGAGAGAGAAATGAAGAGAAAGGATCCCTCTCTCATCTCTCTTCATCGCACAGCAAAGAAATAATACGCAGCCCCAAATACGGCCACATACGACTTGCAGCAATGGTAACAGCAAATGAGCTACAACATGCCATGTGGCAAGCGACAAGCGTAGGGAGGGCCTACACAAGCACGTAGCGCACACAGGTGAGGAGCTCACCCCATTGGGAGAAATGGTAGTGATCACGCCAACAAGGCATTGCAAGCTCACCAGCAACCGCCAATCAATAAGCAATGCATGTCAAGCGCATCAGGCAACACGCAATGCATGAGGGTGCCAATCCAAGCGAGCCAAAGAAGCTTTGGTACTAGTTAAAAGATTTTTCATTCTTTTGGCTCATTTAAGGAGTTCCTAACCTCCAATTTGACAATCCACATATTGTTAAAATCAGCTTTTCGCCAATTACACTCTAGTCAGCTTTGAAACCTTTATGACCCATTGTTTTTGCAATGCTAACCCTAAATAGATTCTTAATGTTTTTTTGAAAATGAAAAGAGGGATTAACATGGATCGTTAACCCCTTGCTTTTATTAATGGGAGTTAATTGCACCAATAAGTATAAAGTATATTAAAGTAATAGAGAACTCCCTTAGTAAAGGATCTTTCCCTCTGAAAGACCATCCCGCACTCTAGCCAGATACACCAAATCATGATAAATGCCTAAGAATGAGAGATGTTGGGTGGAGAATGTCGTGAGGGATGTATCTTTCTTGTCTTATTTTTAGCTCAACAATTTGTAAGTCTATTCCCTTTACATTAATATAATATTTTCGATGATCACCGATCTCTGGTAATCTTCCTCTTCCTTTTTCAAAAAAAAAAATGATAAATGCCTAAGTCAGCATGTTCCCATTAGTGTTGGCCCCATGTATGCTGCTCCAAAAGTCAAACCTAGAGTTATAGTCAATTGTCCAGTCCATAGCACTCTAAGCTTGGGTGAATGGACAAGTGAAACAAAATAGCTTCCTAGCATGTTGTGGACCGGTTTTGGGATTCGTCTGGCCTAAGAACGTCACCCCTGAGAGTGCACAAGATTCAAGGAGACTTAAACAGCAATTGGAAGTCTTTGACCTATACTTCGAAGTCATCGTAATCCCCCAGCAACAACATTAGATGTCTTGTCTTCCTTCCATGTCATGATAGCTTGTGCGCATGATTGGTTTATGATCTGTTTATTATCTCATTTTGCATATGCATCCATTCTGTTGTTGAGTATTGGCGTCCACATTTATTACTCATGGCTATTTCTAATTGGATACTTGAATAATCTTGATTAATGCTTGCAATTGGTTGAGAATGAATATTAATATGACAACTGGCTTATGAATGACCAATAACCTAATTCGGTACCTATAATTACTGACATTACCAAATTAATTTAAATTCAAGAGGAAAAATCATGTGCCCACCCATGATATGGCCACTGAATCAATTGACCCCCTATGGTTCTAACCCTCATCATTTGACCCCTGTAGTTTCCTTTTAAAACCAAAACACCCCCAAACTAAAAATTGTTCCTAGCATTAGTTACTGAACAGAAAAAGATGCCCATTGATTCTGTGGACCTCTCCTACCTTGATTGCATCACAATGCCTAACCAAATCTGGCGCCAACCCCATTCTCCACAAGTCACAATGAAGTCTAACCTCCCTCCTCCGATGAAGAACAAGGAACAAGACACCAATTTGCCAAATTTCCTTGACGATGCAACTCTATTAGTCACACCCTTTGCATTACTATCGTTAAGACTTACATCAGTGACTTTCCAGACATGCTAGATGACACCTCATCTGTGGTCAAGCCTGGTGCTAGACCATCATCATCAACCATTGCAAACTTTTTCTCCAACCTTTCAGGTCTCAGCTAAAAGCACCGGCTGGAGACCGTGGTGGTTGATTGTCAGAGAGGCAGTTCATAGGGGGATACACATAGGCCTTTGGGGAACTAGCTAGGTCCTTGGGGGAATCAACATTAAGCAACAAAAGAGAGCTAACTAGGGGCAAGTCTCACCAGTTTGAAGATTAATGAGAAGAAAAACACTAAGTCAAACCCAGGCTTAACCAAGTTTGGAAATGATGAGTTTTGCAACCTCTTCTGCCTCACTTCCATACTCCATCTTATAATGTGTTTACCTCCTGCATCCACAAGAAGGTGCCACTGCAAACACTGCAAGTCTGCAAGCAACTTTTGGTAGTGGACCCGAATTGCCAACAGAAACAGAGAGCTTGGCATGATTGGTCATGATTGAGTAGTTGCATAGATGGGTTTGTAGGCTTTTTACCAAAGATGAAGTATATAGAGTTTAGGAGACAAGCATGTATACTTCTGAAAGTTGCTGCATGTATACTTCTTCATTAAGATCACCATATAAGAAGGCGTTCGTAATGTCCAACTAATAAACAAGGCCACACACAATTGACTGCAAGAGAAATAAGGATCCACATTGAATTGAGTCTGGCAACTGACGACAATGTCTCAAAGTAATCAACACCAAAGATCTGAGTATAATAATCAACACCAAAGGTTTGGGTACAGTAATCAACACCAAAGGTTTAAGTATATCCTTTAGCAACTAGCCTTGCCTTATAGCATTCAATAGAACCATCCGAGAGATATTTAAGGGTAAACACCCTCCTCCACCCCACTATAATAGCTCCAAGGGATAGTTCTACCAACTCCCTTGTTCCCTAATACTGAAATGTTGTCATCTCATCTTCCATGGCCCATGTCCACAAAGGATCCAGTAGGGCCTCTGTACAGGTGCATGGAACCTGACGCCTGCCAATTGCAAGAAATAGTAGTCTTGTTGCAAGCAAATGGTCAAAAGAAATATATTGTGAAACAAAATAGCAGCCACATGACCATTAGGCCTTCCGCTGAGTAATGGGAAGGTCCAAGTCAGATCCCTCAGTAGGAGGAATTACCTGATCTCCATCCAAATATGCAAGATCAGTAGAGGGTTGAGAAGGGATGGCAGACAATGGCTTAGTGGCAGGTATGGCAGGAGCCCTACTGTGAATGTCCATGGGTAAAAAGTAGATGGCTCTAGTGTAGGATCTAGTGGTATTATATTTGGCGGATGGGATGGCACAGGGGGCCCTAGAGGTGTCGTAGACGGCATAGGAAGAGGGATATCCTATGGCACTGGACAAGTGGCTTTCCCTTTCTGCGAGTAAATGAGAATGTCCTCAAAAAATGTAATATCAACACTAACATAAAATCTATGAGCCACCGGACCATAACAGTGATATCCTTTTGGATCCTAAAGTATCGCAAGAAGATACACTTCAATGATTGGCAGCCAACTTACCCACCTTGAACAAGTGGACAAAACAAACACCTAAAAATCATTAGGGCAAGAGTAAAGGCACCTTGGTTAGGATACAAAATAGAATACGGGATCACACCCCCTAAGACAGATAACCGATTAATATGCAATGTAGTCGTCAGAACAGCATCAGCCTAAAAATGAGAACGCACATGCTTCTAAAACATCAAAGTCCATGCCACATCCAGTAAATGTCGCAAGTTGCATTCATTCACTCCATTCCGTTGGAAGGTATGAATGTAGAAGATCTAGTGAGCAACCCCTAAAGAGATAAAAAAACAAAGACAATGTGACATTCACAAACTCAAGTCCATTGTCACTCCTGAATATGCAAATAGTAGTAAAAAATTATCTTTATTTCATTGAAAAAAATTTTAATGAGTAGAGGAGTTTTTAACTTTTCTTTCATCATATAAACACATGACACACTAGTACAATTATCTACCAAAAAAAGAAAAATACCAAAAACGCCGAAGGCTACGAACCCAACATGGTCCCTATAAATCAACATGAATAAGAACAAAAGGCGACTCAATTTTCTTATTCTGACTAGGAAAAGCAGGCCTATGATGCTTGCCCAATTGGGAGGCCTCACACAGAAATGAATTTGGAAGTTGTAACTCCATGAACTGACGATGCAAAACTGAGATATTGGGAAGACCCAAGCAAAGGTGCCATTATAAGCCAATAGTGGCAAGGGCGGCAACAACAGAAAGGTGTGTGGGTTGTAGACTAAGGTAGTACAGTCCATCCTACCTAAGTCCACCAATCCGCTTAATCATCTGGAAATCCTACAACAAGAAAAACTCATCATGAAAAACTACCTAACACTTTAATGCCTTAGTAGTTAGTAACATGACTAATAGACATTAAACTTAAAGCAAATTTAGGTGCATGCATTACTTCAGTCAGACACAAAGAACTAGATAAGGAAATATCTCTCAGGCCTGTCACAAGGGACAAGGCACCATCAATCACCCTAACATGAAAAGGTATGGCAAAAGACCACAAAGAGGAAAACAATGTAGCATCGCCTGTGATGTGGGAAAAAGCACTTGAAGCTGAAATCCACACTAAGGCACGGGTATTAGTAGATATACAACAGTACCTACAGGATGAGCTACAGACACTCTAGCTGTAGACATAGCTGGGGAGTCCTGAGCCTATCATACTCCTCTCTAGAGATAAGAATCTATGAACTAGCAGGGTCCTCCTCCTGATACTAACTCTCCTCTCCTGTTGCAAATACCTGATCTGCTTGAGGCCCTTGAGGGAAACCATTCATGATCCAACAGCAATCAACAATATGGTTCCTCTTACGGCAATGATCACAAAAAAGTGGGGTGCGACCACAACCATGGTCACTACCACCTCCTCTAGTAGCACGACCTCTCCCTCTTCCGGTAGGAGCACCTCGACCATGACCAAAGGATGCCATGGCAGAAGAGTTAGAAGACAAAACAGCATCAAATATCTCTAGGCGTGAAAGATGGGCATAAATTTGTGCAGGTGTGGGAATCTCCTCCAATGTCATAATCTAGTCTTTCATTGCCCTAAACTCAGGACCCAAGCCTACTAACTACACAAATCTGATAGCTTCCTACTGCTTAACCATCACAGAAACATCTGAAGAGGCTAATGAATGTCCTATTCATCTCAGAGATTCTTCATATTCTCGTAACATTCAACTAGACTCAAAGTGCCCTTATGGGATGTATCTCCTCAATGACCCTGTAAAGACGAGCAGTATTACTCCGATGAGAATGAATCTCATGGAATACTTCCCACATTTTCTTAGCAGACAAATAAGACATCACTTGCTTTGCTATGGATTCTCTCATACTATTCAACATACAAGTTGGAACCTAGTCATTGTCGAACTCCCAATCCTCTATCTCAACGGTCGATTCATCCCTTGTCAACATGTATTTCTTCCAATGAGAGCCTACGAATCGAGAGAAAGAAGTCGACCATAAAAGAAAGTTGTGCCATCTAACTTGATAGAGGTACCCTGCATATGAGGTGGTGCGCTTGTAGTAGATAACTTCCCCACTAAGTCACTAAGGGTCTCCTTTTGGATGCTCATGATGCCTCAAGTCTTAAGAAAAGCAGGGGAAGGCCTTCTAGCACATAAATCAGATCATAGGATTCTGAAAATTGGAAGTTCAGACCACATAGCGGGCAAATAGGAACCGCATGATCCAAAAAAATTGGAATTTCAGATCATGGAAGTCAACAATAGCAGCCTAGGGACCCTTGTGCACACGCTAGGGCATGTACAAAGCCCTAGTGGTGCTTCTTCCTGCAGAGGGGGACCTGATGGTGGGCTGTGGTGTTAGATCAGACCGGCAAAGTCCGATTCTCGCTGCTACAGTTCCTACCAAAGGCAGTAGGCTGCAGCAGAAGACAAAAGAAGACCGGAGGATGCAGCCTAAGCCGCTGCAGCACCCAGCAGAAGTTGCAGGTGGCGACATAGGGCAGGAAGAAGGCCAGCAGCACCGGTCAGAGAGCCTGTCACTGTCTGCATGCAATGGTGCTGGTGGAGGGGGTGACCGGCGGTGTTGGTTGTATGGAGGGAGAAGGGTTTAGGTGGAGAGATTGGAAGCTAGGACTTGGTGGAATATCGGAGCCCCGGTCAAGAATCATTGCTCTGAAATCACATTAGGAGAAAATGAGTACTTTGTTTATTCCATAACCCTAGGAGCCCTTTATATAAAGAAACTCCACAAGAATAAATTACATGACAGACCCCTACATGATAATGAAAATACGAAAGACACCATAAATAGAAAAGACCAAAAATATAATAAGACTCTATCAGGCAATTAGTCCAAATGTTGGAGAACATTTGGGTTAGGGGTGTTTTGATTTAAGAGAGAAATTACATGGGGTTAAAAAAAGGGAGTTGGAACCGTAGGTGGCTAATTGATTTGAGGGTCACACTACATGGGGTTAAATGATTTTTCCTCTAAATTTATTAATGAGAATGGCCTCTATCTAATAAAAATAACTTGTAATAAAATTGATAATGAATCATGTTTAGGACTACAGGAAAGCCTAATCCTCATCTAACCTAAGCTTGCTTATGTGAATGAGTCAATCACAAGGGATTAATGTCTCATTTCTAATAAGAAATGGCTTGTGACAAATTTAGAAATCGAATACTGTATGGAGATCATATGGGCTACTGATCAATGCTATTTGCAATCGAATAATTGGATAAATGCATGGTTTATGGCTATAATGGCAAATGGTGAAACAACTGTCACAATCGTATGGCTTTGATAAATGAGGACATGGGAAACTTATAAATCTGGCTAATTTAGTCTTGTGGTGCAAAATATGGCCTCAGCATATTAGACTATATTTAACGGCTCAAAGTCAATTCAGGAAGTGGGTTATCCTCCCTAAGACTCTCTTGTTAGACTTCTTAGCCAACTGAGTAGCATGGTGGGTAAGGTACGTGTTCCGGTGATATGAGAAGATATTGCTGTCATTTTTCCATACCCTGTAGTAGAGAGAATTGTCCGTGTGCAAATGCGCAATAGTACCCCGCATGCGTATCACGCAAGTTCATAGTCATCACCATTGCTGAGACCCCAGGATGACAGGCTGCATGTAGGACTGGTGCGAGGCATTCTCCTAACCAAGAGGATGCTTCATATTAATCTTGTCACACAAAATATCATAGCAATATCTCCTTACACCTTCTGAGGAATTGATCAGAAAAAAAGGCACACATAACTAGAAACTTGAGTAATAATTGAAATAATTAAAAAGAATAATGTAAATACAATTCCCATTACTCGTTTCTTCATATTTCTTCTAGTTTTGTTTTGTGCATCATTTTATGCTCTACTCAGCTTTCATTGAAGTTTTATGTTTGGACTCCACACTCAGAGCTTACTGAGCAACACCCGAGTTCTGCAAGTGCAAGACATTGTTGGTCCAAATTCTGCACAATAGTTGGTCTGTGACAGTTACCTCATGTACTTGTAGTTTCTTTTCTCCCCCTTTTCTATTCCAATACTATTTTTTTCGAGAATTGTCTATTTTATTATTCAATGATGACTATGAATTGAGTTTCTTAGACTTTTGATGCTTAAACTTTATTCCAATATTATATCTTTTCCCTTCTTAGCTACATGATGTGCAATAATACTCATTGTGCAACTGTAGGAGATGTTGCTGGTCGAAATTCTACATTATAGCTAGTTTGTACGGGCTACCTCACGTAGTTGCGATAATCTATAAAATAGAAAACAAACTCAATCAAATCCCCTAAAAATAGAAAACATCAAATCCTCTTAACTACTTGCCTAAATGACAAAATACCAAACTAAAAAACCAAAACTTAGACTCCAAGCAAAACCAAACAAACCCTTAGGGCCAGCGCCTCTTTGGGTGGACAAAACCTGCCATGTGGCAGTGCCACTTGACCCGATAAATCTACGACATGACACTTCCATGTGACCTTTATTCTCCACACTCCCCTTCAAGTCGAGATTAGGAGGATGATGACTTGATTAACTTGTTTCATTAATGGTGCAGCCAGATGCTCCACCATCTTCTTTTGATGTAATTGTGAATCCTCTTGCCACCTCCATAGTCGTTGCTTCTTTGACAACCTCTAAAGTCGTGGCTATTAGAGCAGTCATCTTATCTTTGCATAATTTGATAGACTCTCTTCTCCAACTTCTTTGTCGAATCCTTGGACTTGGACTCCTCAAGGACATGCAACTTGTCCTGTCCTCCCACGAAGATCTTGAATGCTCAAGCCCATAGGATATAGTTCAAGCCACCCTGAAGCTTGATCATGGTGCCTTGAACTATAACATTTCCTTCCCTAGTGTTGATCTAATTCTCGCTCTTGGCCATCCCTGTCCTCAAGAACGAGCCTTCCTCTACTTGTATGCTCCGTGTAAGGCGCTAGATGCGTGAGGGAAGCCACATGCCGGAGTCCACTTCGTGTCTCCTTGGACCTTGTGTAAGGCACCAAGGTCCTTCAAGGAGTTCTTCGAGAGAATTCACAACTCGACAAAGATACCTCGACACATGAGACTCTGATACTCATGGGAATCACGCACAAGATAGGGCTTCTTGTGCATGATCTTACAAGAGGAAAGGGCACACACGTGGTTGTTGTCCACCAGGAAAAGTCACGCATAGGATGTGAACGCCTTTTCTTCTCTTCTCCTCCTTCCTATGCATGTAGAGAGGGTCCCCGGGAATAGCCTAGATTGTAGGCTCTGATACGATGTGAGGATTGGCTCACTACGGGACGTTGAGGCTCTTCCACGTGGGAAGAGATGGCAGCAGCAGGCTGTAGCCAATGAAGATGGAGCACACTGAACGAGAGAGAGAGAGAGAGAGAGAGAGAGAGAGAGAGAGAGATGGCAGCCAGCAGTAGAGAAGAGAGGGAGTTGTTGTGTTGGAAATAAATATTGCATTAACTTAAGAGAAACCAATTACATAGTCTCTTTTATAAAGAGAACTAATCCTGATCTCTAAAACAAGAAATAAACTCAATCAAATCTCCTAAAAATAGAAAACATCAAATCATCTTAACTACTTGCCTAAAGGACAAAATACCATCCTAAAAAATCAAAACTTGGACTCCAAGCAAAATCAAACAACCTCTTAGGGCTACCGCCCCTTTGGGTGGACAAAACTTGCCACATGGCCTTTATCCTCCACAATATCATTTCCCTTCTTAGTTACATGATGTGCAATAATACTTGTTGTGCCATTGACGAGTTTTATGATTACGCGTTGGATGGCTATGGATCGTGGGTGAATTGTGGGATTTCAATCTGGAATCCTACTCGGGTTGGGACTCTACCGATAGCTAATGTGGGTACTTGAGAATACTAGTATTATTACTACTATCAAGTGTTGAGATTTTTCTTTTTCAAAGGTCTATTATCATCTCAAGAATTTTGTAGTAACGGGTGAAAAGATGACAAATTCTGTTGAAAACAGATTAAGCAAGAAGTGCACTAAGAGAAATCAGAGTATCAATGCACACATCCCCCACCCTTTCTCCCTACACAAAGAATGCCCCATTTGTATGAAACCAAATGCCCACGGAACTGGTGGTGATTTCTCTCGCTGGGTTTGTGTTGTTACCACCTCCGGAAATCAGGTGCATTACCCTTGAAAGAAAATCCCATCCTCATCAAAACCAACTTACAAAAATTGCATCCAAAGAACAGATGGTCAATATCCTCTGCCTTTGTCCCACACCGAGCTCAACAAATGCCATAATCAGTAATCTAATTCTAATAACTTATTGACAAAAATCTTGGATTTTTATGTAAACCACCCACTCATATCCCTTCAGTATAAAAACCAGGTGTAACATGAACTTCATTCTGCATGGTATTCAAGAGAAGCCCAAGATGCATCTCCACCACTGTCGCTGGCCCTTATCCAACACAACTACCCCCACCACTGTTGCTGGCCCCTATCCAACACAACTACCTATCACACCTCAACAACCCTCCAACCATGTAAGACAAAAGTATCTTGCAGAATAGAAGGTCATGTATTGCCGTGCAAGGAAATTTTAATATAGGTAAAATCAGAGTCTAGGAGCTTACTTGAGAAACCATGTTGCACAAATAGTATAAGACCAGATTTCACCTTCATTTTTTAGCATGTAAACTATAGATAGGTAGACCTTTTTTCCAAATAAGAAAAAAGGTTTTTGTCCTGAGAAAGTGAAAGGATGATTAGTCAAGTTCGGTGGTCAACCAACTTCATAGAAATACAAGAATTACAACTCCAAAAAAATTACAGTAATCGTGATCTACTAGGGGCCAGATACAAAACAGTGTGAACAATATTATCCACTTAAGGCCACTATCCCTTAAAGAAAACCCCATTCCTCTCGAGCAAAATTGACAAACGTACAGCTAGAAACTTTATCCCTCCTTTTTGGATCTGTAGATGCAAAAGCCATGATCCACATTCCCCCTTTACTAAAGGAAAGCCAAAATGATCATTTATCCGACCTATCCGCCCAATCAGATATCTGACCAGTCCTATACCTCTTCTGCAAAGCACTACATGAAAGTAGATGTGAAATGACCTCAACAGGCATCTTGTAGAAATCAGAGCCTAATCCATGCAACGGGTCCATCTGGCACAATAGGCCTCCATGATAATTCTTCCCCTCTGTGTCAGCTAAGCAAACAATATGAGCCTTGATTGACACTTGTTTGCCCAAATTAGGCAGCAATCCACAGCCATACCCAATCCTCCAGAGCGTGACTGACCTTCAATCTAGCACGGTACTCCCAAACTAAAAAAGCACATATGTCCCACATCCATCCATCAGGCCGCTCACCCAGGTGAAAATTCTCTAAAAGCTGCAGCATCATCAAGAACTCCAATATTGGTCAAAAAGCAGGGAAACAAAAGAGACCAGAAGTTGCTGAGAGGCCTGAGGACTTCAACTCATAGTTAGGGTGCATAAGGAGATTTCTGGCTATTAAGATGCATCCTGCGCAAGTTCCATCATTCACAGACTGCCTGCTACTGCATCCATTCTAAATGATCAGCTTTGTAAGCAGAGCACTACAAAAGCAAGTTACAGCCGTCACATCTAGTCTTGAGTCTAAGTACAGATCCAAGACTCAGACCTCAAGAGAGGTCATAAACTGTAAGCTACCTGATAAAATAGGTGCACAAGTTCACACTTGCATGAATATAATGTGATGCAACAGAGTTTAAAACAACATTGAGAAGAACTTTTCCTTTCATTACATAACGACCTATGTTGGGGTAGCTTACCCTATCCAAAACTCCAGTTAGCTCTCATGACTCTCAATTCTCTTTAACATATCAGCTTAGATAATGAATTTTTTTCTGTGCAATTATCTAAACCTCTTGTTGCTTATCAACTGAAACAACCCAAGAATGTAGAACTACATGCTCAAACTAAGGGGGAAGTATAAAGCTCAACCGGCATAGTTACTGTTACAAATACTGAGTTTTCAATTATTTGAATTAGTTGAACCAACCATCCTTGTTTATACAAAGTTTGGGACCATATAGTACCGATGCATTCAATTCTATATAACAAATCAACCAGCTTCCACTGACATTAAATTAGCCGTCCAAATGATTATTATTCAAAAATCAATCTGTACAATTCAGGCATATTCTTCTTGTAGAAGGCATACCTGTTCATTTCTTTTCATGTTCATAAGTTTTCTTCATGTATACATGCACAAATGTAGAACCATCACCCATATAAGTTGTATAACAGACCATAAATACAAGAAAAACCAAGAACCATTGACATAAAATTATCTATTGTTGAAGTTGTAGTCTTCGCAGAGTTGCTTGGGATCCGTTCATAACTGCTGAGGACCTAATTGGCTTTCTATTTAACTTGTAATACATGTAATAAGCATTACCTTGAGCTCTCTAGGCGCACCTGGTAACCAACAATGGAACCAGAATGTCCAGGAGGTGGTTCGCAACGCTCATCTGACACTCTTTCTGCTACAGATGTAGCCTGATATGGAGAAAACATCAGATTGTAATTTAAAATACTACATTTGCTTGCATTAAGCTAAGAGAAATGAGGAATCTAATTCATTAGCTTAGCCCTAATCCTCATTATCTAGAGGATTGGGAACACTTGCAACCAAGGTTTAAAATTACATGAGGCACAAGGAGGCATTTCTCTATGGTCAAGATGAGGCATAAGCCTTGAGGTGCTTAAGGAGTACGCCTCTTATTTTAGGGGTTAAAAAAATTAAAACTACGCTAAATTGTATGCTATTGATGCAAAAAAATCAAATAACACATTTCCTTGACAATCAAAACATTTCAAGAACGAAATCATAGGGAATAATGTGTCAAAATATTCATCATGGTGGATATCAAATAGAAATGCCCAACATCATAAAAAAAATAATGTTCAAAAAATCACATGAGGACAACCAAAACATAAAATAGAAACACATTCTAGCCATCAATTCTTCTCCATTGCCACCACCAATGCCAAATTCTTCTCCATTATTGCTATTGCTAATTGGGTCTTTTAGTGAATCATCCATGTACTTCAAGGCTACCTCGCCTTCAACCTCTTCATGAGTATGAAGCAACTCCAATAGTAGCAAGGGTGACTACGGCACCTTGAGGAAGCTCCAGCGATCGATGGGAGACTCCCGACAATGCAATGGAGCTCCAACGGCAAAATAAAGGGGCTCAGTGAGTAGAAGCTACTAAGGGACAAGTTTCGGTGGTGGTAAAGCTTTTTGAAAGGGCCTCCTAGGGTTTTGGCAAGAGGTTGGGGTCGGATGGAGTTTTTATTTATTTAAAAATTATAATAGTGTCTAGAAACATGGAAAACTTTCGTCATAAGGTCCAAAAGTCTTGCAAAATTCCTATCTGATTTAAGGTGGTGCCTCTATCTCACCTTAATGCCTCAACACCTCGACACCAATTGAGGCAAATGTCTCACCAGCTATCCACTGAGGTGTACACCTTGAGTGCCTCAAGGTGCATTTTTCAAAATCATGATTACGACCATACCCAACATAAATAGCAAAAAATATAAAAAATAAAAAATAAAACACAACGCGTAGTACTAGTACTAGTACTATGTCAACACTCCCCCTCAAGTTGGAACATAGATATCAATCATGCTCAACTTGGAGCATCTCCCAAATGAGATCTACAGAAGTGCTTTATTAAAAAGATTAGTTGTTTTCTCTTCAAAGTAAACATTAATACGAATAAGCCCTTACCAAATCAACTCTCGAGTATAGTGGCAGTCTACTTCAACATGCTTTGTTCGCTAATGAAACACGGAATTATTTGCAATATAAGCGGCAACCTTATTGCCACATCTCATCTTCATACAAGAATCAATAGAAATGTGTAAGTTTGATAGAACCAAACATATCCATATCATCTCTATTGTCGTTCGTGCCATTGCCCAATGCCCTAACTCTACACTAGATCTAGAGAAATCACAATATCAAATGTAGAGCTCTTTGTGTATAGTAGCCCCTTCCCAAGATAAGATTTTAGATATCTCAACACCATCATTGTTGTACCCCATGTGCCTTACTAGGCATCCATGAACTAACTCAACTTTCTAAAAGGTAAGGAAATATGTAACAATGTGATTGTCAAAAATAAGAGTTTCCTAATAAGACATCGATATTGGCAAGTATCAACAGCTTCTAGCTTTACATTATAAAGATGCACGTTAGGGTTCATCGGCATATATGCAAGCTTGGCTCCCAACATACCTATCACCCAAAATATATCTATAGCATACTACCTTTGAGATAGTCCCACACCTCGTTTACTACAAGTAGCCTCAATTACAAGTAAATACCTAAGAGGATTGTACACATTATTGTGTTGAGGGTGTTATTTCTATTTTTATATTTTCTGTGGATATCTTTGTAATTTTTCCACTAGCCCTCTTCTATAAAAGAGCGGTTGGGGTTTCTCTTATCAATTAGAATATTTATTTTCCTCTTACATGGTATCAATTAGACATGACCCGATTCGCGCACGCTATGTGGTGACAACAGATGTTACATTTTTTGACAGAGTGCCATATTATTCTGAGGAGAGAACTAGTCTTGACTTAGTCACCATGGAGACACAGGTGCAACATCATCATCCAACCATCCTCCCTGGTCCTCCTCAGGATCATTCTACTCCTACTGTTGTCATTCCAGCTGATTTAGCATCTGATCATGAGAGACCCATTAAGCTAAAGAAGTTTGCTAACTTGTGTACTTCGCATCCCATGTCTCACTATACTAGAACTTCCCATCTGTAGGGGGAGATCAAACAGTTTGCTTCTACCATCACCACTACAGTTATTCCCAAGAACTATGCCCAAGCATCACAGGACCCTAAATGGCGTGCTACTATGGACGAGGAGATGGAGGCTCACAAGTCTAAGGGGGCATGGAAGTTGGTCCCATGCGCCACAAATGCTACAATGGTGGATTGTCGATGGGTATACACCATCAAATATCTCGTAGACGGCACAATTAGCAGGTACTAGAACTTCCCATCTGTAGGGGGAGATCAAACAATTCGCTTCTACCATCACCACTACAGTTATTCCCAAGAACTATGCCCAAGCATCACAGGACCCTAAATGGCGTGCTGCTAAGGACGAGGAGATGGAGGCTCTCAAGTCTAAGGGGGCATGGAAGTTGGTCCCATGCCCCACAAATGCTACAATGGTGGATTGTCGAAGGGTATACACCATCAAATATCTCGTAGACAACACAATTAGCAGGTACTAGAACTTCCCATCTGTAGGGGGAGATCAAACAATTTGCTTCTACCATCACCACTACAGTTATTCCCAAGAACTATGCCCAGGCATCACAGGACCCTAAATGGCGTGCTGCTATGGACGAGGAGATGGAGGCTCTCAAGTCTAAGGGGGCATGGAAGTTGGTCCCATGTCCCACAAATGCTACAATGGTGGATTGTCGATGGGTATACACCATCAAATATCTCGTAGACGGCACAATTAGCAAGTATAAGGCGAGATTAGTAGCCACAAGTATTTTTTGGATTTTTATTTTGCATTTGTAAATAATTTGATTTATTTAATTTTTAATGCAAGAGAAGAAAATGTGAGCAGAAAATACCCAATATTGGTCTCATAAAAGAGTACGAGGCGAGGAAGTCAATGGTGAAGATGGATTTTAAAAATGATGCTTGTGTAAGCCATAATGGAGAAATGAAGAAAATCAAAGGAAAGAAAAAAAAATGAGATAAACACTGATGTCAGCGCTTGCGTCGAGGAATTTTTTCCCCACGCAAGCACTGCGTCGCACACTCTCTCTGCTTACGCCTTCTCTCTCTTTTGCACACCCCTCTCCTAGCCACGTGCCTCACCTCTAATCCATACGTCATTAACATCTCCCTCATGCGCACCTATCTCTCCTCAACGCACTAGCTACTCC
The DNA here is from genome assembly GCA_037157565.1 of Thalassia testudinum. Lineage (NCBI taxonomy): Eukaryota > Viridiplantae > Streptophyta > Magnoliopsida > Alismatales > Hydrocharitaceae > Thalassia > Thalassia testudinum. Next base: position 31,274,051 of record JAZHRO010000054.1, on the reverse strand, counting down.
CCCACATGCCTCTCACCAGTACCAATGGCCCAAATAGGATTAGACCCAATTAGGAATGGGCCAAAATGAAAGAAAAAGGAAAAAAAGGAATCCTAATCTCATTCCTATGCCAAGAATCAAATAATAATCCCATTTTCAATGGCATTTGAAGTTTCCAAAAGCCCTTAAATTTGTCTAATTAAAGAAGGATGAATTTAGCTTAATCCTAATGATTTTAGGATTATTTGGGGGCTATAAATACCCCTCCATACACCCCATACAACACATCTCTCATTCCTTTCATCTCACATTATTCTTCTTCTCCCTTTCTTCCTCTCCTCCTCTCTCCCTCTCCCTCTCCCTCTCTCTGGAGTACGGAGAGCCTCTGGCGAATTCTCACCTTCCCACCACTGTAGTCAACGTCATGCCACCCTCGCGTCGTCACCATGGCATCGAGATCCTCGCCGAACTCATTTTCTACTCTCTCTCTCTCTCTCTCTCTCTCTCTCTATATATATATATATATATACACACACACACTTGTAATTTGACATTATTTTTCATTAACAAAATTTTGTTCTAGTAATTTATTTTTAATTGCATTAATTTCTTACCTTCTAGTTCATGGTTTGTTTCCTACTTTTTAATACCTTTTTATTTTGCTAATTTAGGTGTTACAATAGGGGCTTTAGTGTCTTTTACCTGTTTTATTAGAGTTTGTATTATTCTTTTTATTCATTAGGTCCTCTGTTATAATTTACCCACATCTCTCTCTATAAAAGAAATGTAAGGATACATTGGAAGGATTGGAAAACTTGTTTCCTTTGACTTAGTATCAAAGCGACGATCCTGAATCGGTGTTCTTAATATCCCACCAAATACATAGCATCCGATCCCTCAACCAAAACCCTTGATCTCGATCTATGTGCCCTAATCCTGATTGGCACCCCAGCAACTTCACCACCGGTTGAGGGAAGCTTCATCGCCGATTGAGAGCCTGATCACCAATTGAGGTGGGGGGCCGATGGCCCCTCTCTCTTCCTCTCCACCTCGGGAGGGGGGGAGGAGCTCTCTCACTAGCAACGGCGACAGTCCCTGTCGGTGGGACTGCTACCAGTGGGCACTGCCACCAGCGGTGGCAGTAGGTAACCAGACTGGCTAGGCGGCACCAATGGGGGCTCTCCTGCTCTCATGTGTATCCCCATTTAATCCATGTTCTACAGGACCATCTCCCTAGCATGATTTCTGGAACGCCTTTTGTCTAGATCTTGTGTTAGGATCCGATTTTTTGCTCATTACATGTTCTGCGTGGTCTGAAAATTAGTTTTTAGACCTCTGTTTGGTGGCTATTCCTTCTTGGTTTGGCATCATGGCCTCCTCTTCATCATCCGAAGTCATATCAGAGTCTTTTATTGATATTGGGAACATTAAAAATCTATTTTTTGTTTCCATTACGAAGTTTGATGAGACCAACTATGCTCTTTGGTCTCAAACATTCCTTATGATAGTTAAAGGACACGATAAAGAACACATTCTTCTGGAGGCAGAGCCTACTAACAAAACCAAGAAATATGCCACATGGAAGAAAAACAACGCCATTGTAAGAGTTTGGATCATGAATGTTGTGGCATCTCACATTAGTGATGGCACCATGTATTACAAGATTGCCAAGGAAATGTGGGATTCCCTTCATGACACCTATTCTCATGAAAAGAATTCCAATAAGGTGTTTCAGATCACACATGACACCTTCTCTCTTAGACAAGATGGTCTTTCCTTGTCCCAATATTATGCTAGAGAACTACAATGCCTGCAGACCTATCTGTACGTGTGACACACAGAGGGAGTATTGCAAGGAGTTTGTGGTACTCAAGTTTCTTTCTGGTCTGAGTTCTGAGTATGAGTCAGCACGGCACCTGACAGAGCTTCGTACTCTGGAGGAGGTTGTAGTCGAGTTAGTAGACTCTCTGTTAGGTCTACTATTCCTAAGACTACAGGACAGACCTCCGCTTTTGCTGCTAGAGAAGGTTGTGGAGGATGTGGTGGCTCTGCTATACGTGGACGTGGTCGAGGCCAAGGAGCACCTGATAAGCCACGCCCAACTTGCGCTTGCTACAGGCACATTGGACATGTTGAGACTTCATGTTGGAGAAAGCATGGGAAGCTTCCTTTGGCTAACCAGGCTATAGTCTCCACTGAGACAAAGACTGATATGGTACCTAGGGTAGAGTTTGATGCCTTGCTCAGAGATTGGCTTAAGTAACTCAAAAGTCCCCATCTACCTCAGATACTGTTGCATCACCTCCTCAAGTATATTGTGTTATTCTAGTTCCTCTGTACCTTCCCAGTGTAGAAGATCTACATGGCTTGTGGACTCAGGAGCTTCACTACACCTAAGTGGTGACCAGACTTGCTTTAGGCAACTTCAATCTGTCTCATCAAACCGTACAGTACAGGTTGTAGATGGTCGCCACACCAGGATTGATAAACAAGAGGACGCTTCACTTACCTCCAATTTACAGTTGCCTTGTGTTTTATACACACCTGAGTTTCCTTTTAGTCTATTATTTATTAGCAGAGTTACTAAAGATCTCAACTGCCGGGTTACATTTGATGATGTGAGTTGTGTGTTATGGGACAAGCTCACGGGGAGGATGATTGATGGCAGACATGAAGAAGGGGGTATATTGCCAGCTTCAAATAGATTTAGCTACTTCATGTCATGGAGACTATGGTCTTATTGTTGGGACTACACTTCAGTGGCATCATCGTCTCGAATACCTTCCTCTTGATAGGCTATGACGCATTATCCTTCATTTGTCACCTACTACTGAGATTAGATGTGATGCATGTCAGCTGGAAAAGCATCACCAAGCATCTTATCCTACGAGCTCTTCAAGGTCTGAGTCTTTTTGATCTAGTTCATCCAGATGTAAGGGTCTCAGTAGAGTGCCTGATAGATTGGGACATAGATATTATCTTATTATTGTGGATGATTGTCCTCGTATGTCTTTGTTATTTCTTCTTAAGAATAAGTCTGACAGTTATGGAAGATTTTATTATAGAAATAAAGACTCAGTTTTCTACTTGTGTTAAATGTGTATGTTCAAACAATACTTTGGAGCTCTGTACAGCCAGATTGCGTGCACTTTACAAGTCCCATGGTATTGTGAATTAGACTACGTGTCCACATACATCCCAACAGAATGGGATAGCTGAGAGGAAACAGAGACATGTCCTACACGTGGCAAGGACTCTCCTTATACATCACAACGTGCCCCAAGTGTATTGGGGTGATGTAGTTCTTACATCATGTTATCTCATCAGCAAGATGCCTAGTTCTATGTTATCGGAACAAATCCCTTGGCAGATCTTACATCCAAATCGTGATATGTTTCTTGTGCCACCTCGTACTTTTAGGTGTGTAGCATTTGTACACCTTACAGGGCCAGACAGAAACAAGCTGGCACCAAGAGCTATTAAGTATGTTTTTCTGGAATACACTCATACCCAAAAAATGTACAAATGCTAGGATCCCCTTGCCAGGAAACATTATGTGAGTGCGGATGTCACATTCCATGAGGTAGTACCTTTTTTCTCCATTGCTGCACGACAATTATCTTTTGAGCCACAGGACAGCTCACCTTAGGTGGCTCCTATGCCAATTCCACCTATACAATTTGGTGATTTTTCACCTATCCAGATTTCTAATAAGTCTTCTGTAGAGTCAGGTCACAATAAATTCAAAGAGCCATTAGTGGTTTATAAGAAGCCAATGATGTACAAGCCACGAATCACTACTACAACCCCCCTTCTCTCCTCCTTAGTGCCATCATCCTCCTCACCTACACAAGTATGCATTGATGATACTGATGTTTCTGTGCCTTCTGATGTACCCACAGGTCCTCTTACTCCAGAAGATACTACTCCCATGGCTCCAGAAGATAATATTGACTTTCCGATTGCAATCAAGAAGGCACCTCGTAGTTGTGCAAATTACAGAGTTGCTAGCACTTCTATAGGTGATGCCTTGGTGCTAACTTTGCAACATACACTATGGCCCTTTCAGTGACGTCTATACCCAGTACCTATCAAGAGGCAATGCTTCAACCATAATGGCTTATTGCAATGAAGGACGAGATCACAACTCTTCATGATAGGGGCACATGGGAGCTTACACCTAGTCCACCAGGCACTTGTGTGGTTGGTTGCAGGTGGATCTTTGCCTTGAAATACAACCCAGACAGGTCTTATTTCTAGGCATAAGGCTCATTTAGTGGCCAAAGAGTTCGCCCAAATTTATAGTGTGGACTTCTTTGACACATTCTCACCAGTCGCAAGGCTTCCTACAATTCGTATACTTCTTTCTATGGCAACTAATAGAAGATTGGATCTACAGCAACTTGATGTGAAAAATGACTTCTTATATGGAGATCTTCAAGAGGAAGTGTATATACAACAACCCCCTGGTTTTGAGACCGAGGGGAAGTGTGTGTGCAAGCTAAAGGAGGTGATTTATGGGCCTAAGCAAAGTCCCCGTGCGTGATTTCATAGGTGGTTTGAGGTAGTGGAAAGCATGGGTTTGAAAAGATCTACATCAGATCATTCTTTGTTCACCAAGAGAACTGATGGAGGTGTCGCTGCTCTTTTAGTTTATGTTGATGATCTTATTATTACTAATAATGATACTGCTAGAATAGTGTAGGTCAAGGAACATTTGGCAACACAGTTTGTTATGAAAGACTTGGGGTCTCTACGATATTTCCTGGGAAATGAGGTGACTAGAGGAAAAGATAGAATAGTTGTGAGCTAAAGAAAATATGCACTTGATGTTCTTCGGAATACTGGGATGTTAGGGGCCAAGGTAGCTAACATTCCCATAGATCCCATCGTGCATTTGTATGATGAGAACGCAGAACCTGTGGAAAATAGGAGTTATAGACAACTTGTTGGAAAATTGTTATATCTTACAGTTACTAGACTTGACATTTCTCTTGTAGTTGGAAAGCTTAGTCAGTTCATGGAGAAGCCTACTAAGCAGCACAGGAATGCTGCAATGCAGGTCCTTGGATATCTAAAGAAGGCTCTAGCTCATGAGTTGCTATTCAAAAAGGGGTGTCCTATGACAATAATAGAATACTCAGATGCAGATTATGCTTAATGTCTTGCAGATAGGAAGTCTACCACAGGGTTCTGTACATATGTTGCAAGTAATGTTGTTATTTAGAGGAGCAATCTAATGTAGAATCCGAATATCATGCCATGGCATAAATTGCAGCTGAGATGGTTTGGGTACAATCCATCCTACAGTCTACATGTTCAAGTAGAGGGGCCCATGGAGATGAGTTGCGACAATCTTGCTTCCACATGCATAGCCAATAATCACATGTTTCATGAGTGTACGAAACATGTAGAGATAAATTGTCATTATACTAGAGATCTCATTCAGGAGGGAGTTATCTATACTTTTCTCCAGTTACTTCAGAGGACCAAACAGCAGACGTGTTCACAAAGCCCTTGAGCAGAGCTACATTTAATTCTTGTTATGACAAGCTGAGCATGATAGATATCTATGCTCCAATTTGAGGGAGAGTGTTACACTAGGGGCTTTAGTGTCTTTTACTTGTTTTATTGGAGTCTATATTACTCTTTTTATTCTTTTGGTCCTCTGTTGTAATTTACCCACATCTCTGTGTAGGGTAATATTGGAAGGATTGGAAAACTTGTTTCCTTTGACTTTAGGATTAGTTGTTAAAATTGGGAATACTTCTCATCTCTTATTACGAAATTTTCAAAAAAAAACTAAAAAATCTCCAAAAATCCAAAAAAAAAAAGCTTAAATTAGTAGAAAGTAATTTGGATGATTTTACCTCCCTAGAGATGGCTCGAACTCCCATTACACTAATTTCGATTTATTTCGAGAGTTCTGTAATTTTTTTATAAACAATCATGTTTTTGTGCACAATGACACTTCTTTATTATGTTGCAAATCACACAATCAGACACCCAGGTGCCATTAATCTTACTTTGTTAGCATAGAAGAGAATGATAGAAGCCAACAAAAGCCTAACCAACCTCCTACCTTCCATTTTGCAAAACATTTACCAGCATGAAGAAACCAATCCAATTTTGTTGTCTCCTACATTTGCGAAAGCATGCAGTAGTCATCACCTTCTCTAAGCCATAGCAATATTTGCCTCACCAACCAATAAGTGCATTCTTTTTTTTTTTCTTATTAATGGAAGGACTCTTTGCATGATTTAGGCACGAAATATTCAGTTTTTTGCTGCTGAATTCTCTTATATAGTCTTGCTTTCTCACAAGAAGCTGTCTAGTCTCGTTGTAAACTCATCAATACAGCCTTTTAGTTTAGAAGTGTAGAGAAAAAATGACAAGGAAAACTCATCTGTTTCATATTATCAACAGTTTTCAGCTGTACATCTCAGCTTATTACTTAAGGACTGAAACAGACGGAATATCACATTAACCCCCAAGCAAGCTTTTACGAGACACAAATTCAAATACACATTACTTTTTTAAAAATAATAATAACCAAATACAGATTAAGCATTGTAAACACCAGAACCTTTAACTTTGTCTTCATGATTTGCACCCCCACAACCAACAAACACCCCCCCCCCCCCCCCAACATACACACACATAAAGGAAAGAAAAGCATGTTATTAGGTTCCATTATAGTCGGCATCTCTTTCGGCTATGCCTCCCCTTAACACAAATTTCTGGCTCCACCCCTAGTATGAACACAAGTAATTGCTTCGGTAGCATCAAAAAAAAAAAAACAACAAAGCAAAGAGCAAATCAAGAGCATCTAGTGATGCGGGAAATATATTCTTGCATTAAAATTATTTCCATACCGCTATTCTTCTAGGCTGTGTGCATACAATACTGCAATAACCACCCATGCCTGATTCAATCATGTCATCCAAAATAAACTGGGGGACCTGGTAATTCAATTTAATTAGATGAAAGACCTGTGACGTGCCAGAATTTGTGACAAAGATGTTCTACCTGTGTTGTTTTCCCACTACCGGTTTCCCCACAAACGACGACCACATCATTCAATCTAAGAAGTTCAAAGAGTTTATTCCTCATACCAAACATCGGGAGTGCAGCTCTAGCCTCAAGAATTTTCTGTAAAAGAAAGTGAAAATATTAACAGCAGATCAGAAGGGAAGAACAAGAGCCCATTACTTGCAAATAATTTCACATAATATAAAGTCAACAGTCAGTAAATTCTCTATCTAGTAAAAGGTCCACAATCAAAATCAATTAACAATAAAAATTAAGGATATGTGCCAGAGTAATTTCGGTTGTGTAAATGTTCTCAGGCATTCCTACTCATTGGTGATCATTCTTGTCCACAAAAGTGACGGTTTTAATTGGTTTAAATAACTTAATTTCATTAGAAACCTAGAACTTTCCTACAGAGAGAGATCATAGAGTCAAAAATACAAGAATGCCCCTAAGGGACAAAACACTCATAGCCCTTTCAATAAGAAAAAATAAAAAGACCACACAACATATGCTAGCACTCCTCATCAAGCTGGAGTATAGATATCTATCATGCTCAGCTTGGATATGTAAGAATCAAATGAAGATCCGGTCAAAGACTTGGTGAAGATATTTGCAGTCTGCTACTTAGATGCAACAGAAGTGGTATATAGCAACTCCTTCTGGATAATGTCCCTGGTATAATGTCAGTCAACCTCAACATACTTTGTTCTCTCGTAAAATGCTGGGTTGTTGGCAATGAAGATGGCTGCTCTATTATCACATCGCATCTCCATAGAACTACAAAAGTACACCTGTAGGTCAATAAGCAAGCATCTGATCCATATCATCTCAACAGTCGTCTGAGCCATAGCTCTGTACTTAGACTCGACATTGGATCTCGCAACTGTGCTATGTTTCTTATTCCTCCATGTGATCAAATTTCTTGCTAAGAAGGTGCAGAACCCAGTAGTGGATTTACGATCCACATGGCATCCGGCATAATCTGCATCTGAGTAGCCAACCAATGTCATAGAGGACCCCTTTGAGAAGAAGAGACCCTTCCTAAGAGCCTTCTTTACATATCTAAGCGCCATTAATGCTGCATTCCAATGCTGATGTGCTGGCTTGGCCATGAACTGACTCAGCGCCCAAGTGCAAAGGAGATATCTGGCCTCGTGATAGTAAGATACAGCAGCTTGCCCACAAGTTGTCTGTACCGTCTGTCATCCACCACTTGTGCATCCTCATCATAGAGTAGCATCTTGGGGTCCATAGAAATATTGGCCTCCTTGGCCCCAAGCATACCCACCTCTTGCAAGATATCTAAAGCATACTTTCTATGAGTTAAGACCACACCCTCATTGCTGCGAGCAACTTCAATACCAAGAAAAATATTGTAAAACCCCAGGTCCTTCATGACAAACTGCCCTACTAGAATGTGCTTAACCTCAGCAATACACTGCACATCGTCCCCTGTGATGATCAAATCGACATAAACAAGTACCTCGTCTAGTCATTTTGACAAAAAGCGAAAATCAGTTGTCGATCTCCTGAATCCAACTGGCTCTACTCTAAAACCAAGCTCTGGGACTCTGTTTAAGGTCATATATAACCTTCCGTAATTAGCAGACACACTCTCCCTGACTCTCAAAGCTAAGTGGCTACTGCATATAGACTTCCTCTCGGAGATCACCATAAAGGCATTCTTCACATCTAACTGGTGCAAGCATCTTTCTAAATGCTGTCGGCAAGACCATTTTCGAGCAAGGGTTGTGCCGACACGGATAAAGTGTCGATTTACAGGGATATCGTCGGCATACCAGTGAAATAGGTGCCCATGCCGAGGTTACCGCTGATTGTTTTTTACTACTTCTGTTATTTTTGTCAGTATGCATCGGCATGCCCAAGAAATGCACACTTAGAATTTCATCGACACAGCATCGAAATCGGCATTTCGAACCTTGGGTGCAAGAGCCAATATAACTGAACTGTCACTGCAATCAACACTCAGACTATGGGAAGTCTGGCCACTAGAGAGGTGTCAAAGAAATCCATCCCATAGGTCTGGGTAAACCCCTTTGCCACGAGGCTGGCTCTGTACCTAGCAACACCACCATCAGGATTGAACTTCACAGTAAATACCCATTGACAGCCAACGAGTGCAACACCATTAGGAAATGGAGTAAGCTCCCAAGTCCCACAACCTCGAAGAGCGACCATCTCATCCTCCATAGCTACCTGCCATTCTGGATCAAGCACGGCCTCATGGTAAGAAGCTGGAATCTGTGTAGTAGCCAACGCCTGAGTAAATCCAGGAGCTAGAGTATCAGTAGCAAGTGCCCCCGCCGTGGGATAAATACTGCAAGTCTGTAGTCGCTTCCGAATGGCTATCGGAAGGTCAAGATCATAGCCTGACACATCACCTGTCCTATCCCTGTGACCATCACATGGCAAGCATACGTCAATATCTAAAGGACTTACCTTAGAAGCCGATGGTGAAGGCAAGGATGGGGGTCCCCTATAGGTAGTATGAGGGCGAACATATGTCTGGAGTGGCATAGTTAGGCATGGAAAGGGATGCGTAGCAGGAGGTGGTGGTGATGTGGTAAGGACAGGAATCTCAGGAGAGCTCCTAAAATATATAGGAGCATATGGCATAGGCACCATATCACCTTCGAGAGGCATCTCAGCAGTGGTCACAGAAAAGAAAGATACAGCCTCATGAAAGGTAGCATCTCCTGAAACATAGTACAGAGAAGTAAGCGAATCAAAACAACAATACCCCTTTTATGTCCAGGTATACCCAATAAAAATACACCTAACTGCTCTCGGTACTAGTTTATACCGATCGGGTCCCAACAAATGGACAAAGGCAACACAACCAAAAGTCCGAGAGGTGACATGAAACAAAGGACAATAATGATACATGACCTGAAGAGGAATTCGTTCGTGCAATGCAGCATTAGGCATCCAACTAATCAAAAAATAAGCAGTCAAAACCACGTCACCCCAATAGAGAGAGGGGACAGAATGGTGAATCAGCAAAGTGCGAGCAACATCAACAACATGGCGATGTTTCCTCTCAGCAACACCATTTTGCTGAGAGGTATGAGGACATGTTGTCTCATGGATAATGCCACAACTAGAAAAGAAATTACACAACCGCAAAGTACAAATTCCAAGGCATTATCAAAACGAAAAAACTTCACCAAACAAGAATACTAAGTTTTTATTTATTTGACAAAGTTCTCAATAATTTATCCCACATCGGACTTATTTTTCAAGAGAAACATCTAAGAAACACGAGAAAAGTCAACTAAAACAAGATAATATTTGTTCCTAAGTCGATCAAGAGTACGACTAGGACCCCACACATCCATATGAATCAAATCAAAAGCAGCATTAGACGAGATAGAAGTAGAACTGAAAAAACTAGCCCAGTGGTACTTGTCAAGCTGACAGGCATTACAGGTGAGAGCAGTAGTGGAGGGGATGTGCAATAGAACACGTCTGAGACGATGAATGGGTAGATGGCCAAGGCGGTGGTGCCACTGGAGAGGAAATCCAGCAGAAGCAAGCCCTTGGGTAGTAGAAGCAGCAAAAGCATTACGGCTCAGAGGTACACCACATGTTCCTCACGTCCTCCACCAATCGTCTTCCTAGTGAATTTGTCCTACAAGACACAAGAGAACGCATCAAAAATAGCTCAGTAGTTCAAATCTTTAGTGATGCTGCTAACAGACAATAAACTCAAAGGAAAATCAGGCACATAATAGACATCTGCAAGTCTCAAAGTAGGAGATAAAGACATATCTCCCTTGCCAACAAGCGGCGAGTGTCTCCCATCAGCCACGTATACTGTCCTGGCAGGTGTAAAAGGTGCTAACTGAGAGAGAAAGCCTCGGTCGCCACATAGGTGCTTGGATGTACCAGAAGCAATCAACCACTCACCAGGTGACAAAAGTAACGACATATCAGTCGCAGGTGTCTCTGAAGAGGAAGCCACAGCTGCAATGTCTGAAATCTGAGAGGACGCCTGCTGAGCAATCTACTGCCACAAGTTCTCAATCTCAGTGCTCAAGGAACTAATATCAAAAGTAGGAAAAGCTACATCGGAGATCTTAGCTACCTGATTGGCCACCGGTGGCCTACCATGCTTCTGTCAGCAGTAGCCTCAGTGTGACTAAGTCTGTCACAATAACTACACGGAGTCCTTGTACGTGTACCAGAAGAGCGTCCATATCCACGACCACGTGCAGGGTAACTAAAACCCCGACCACATCCAGAGATCACAGCCAGCGCAGACGATTAAGCAACAATGTCAGTAGGACTGCGTACTATAACTCTGTTGAGTCTATTATATGCTTCCTCCAGACTAGGAAGCTCAGGAGCAGTGAAGATCTGATCTCTGACTGCTGCATAGTCAGGTCCAAGGCCAGCCAAGAAGAGAGAAACAGCCAATTGTCTCCTAAAACTCCTCCAAAACTCACAGGCACACCCTGGCAGGTAGTAGTTCCTCTCCAACATTCCCTTCATGAGGGAGTAATACTGTGACAGTGTGCGTCCCTCCTGACGTAGATAGAAAAGGTCATAGAAGATCTGAAAAACTAGTGCGAAGTTCCTGGCATGTGACTAGGTATCACACAAGGACTCCCACATCTTCTTTGCAGTAGTGTAGTACATGATCTCATCCCCTATGTGAGGAATAACCGTCTGCATCAGCCATGCACAAACCATGGCATTGTCGCCATCTCAATTAGCATTTGTGCCTGTCTTATTCTCAGGCTCCAAATCCGTAAGAATATGGCTCTTTTTATAACCCAAAATGGTCATAAGAAAGGTCTGGAACCACCGCGGGTAGTTGGTCTCATCCAACTTAACAACAGGACCAAAGAAAGGATTTTTAAGTACCCCAGTGTCGAAAACAGAGCCCGAAAATACTTTGAACTGACCATCTGAAGCCATTTTTCACAATCGAAAACCTTAATCAAGCTTCTATCACCACTAAATCATCCATAATCTGAAATCAAACAGATTCAAGACTGCATTACGAACTCACGTTCCTAGATCAAGGCAAAAAGGCCCCTCACAATCGCTGCACAGTGATCAGATCACTACGCACCGCCTCTCTATCAACCTGAACTGCCAATCGCCGCCGCAGATCACTGTAGCGACGCTACCGGAGGCAACTGTGTGGTTGCTGTGGACAAGCACCACCTGCAGCACGACGTTGTAGGCCCAACAAACAGCCCTCGCTCCTGTTACGCCATCACCAACTACCTGTAGCGCCACCGCAAGTCCATCAAGTTGCTACTGCGCCGCCACCGGAGGCTAGATCAGCCTCCAAGAGCACTGCAGCGCCGTCGCGAGGGACCCTCGATGCTGCAATGCCATCGCCGGTGGGTAGGAGAGGTCCCAAAGTCGTTGCAGTGCCGTCGCTATCAACCTAGATGCTGCAGCACCGCCGCCGAAGGCTAGGAGAGCCTCCAAGCTCGCCGCAGCGCCTCCGCAAGCTCCACCTGAGCGTCGTTGACGATGCAACAGGCTCACCTGCACTGCCGTAGCATTGCCGCGCGTGCTGCAGCACGTTGCCGGAGCTCCTCCGAAAACCACTGCCGCTCATGATGGAGAAAGAAGTGATTAGGGTTTGGTGGTTAGGGTTTTAGAGGCTGTGAGGGGTGGGATACCTAGAGCCACGGTTTAGGACCGGTGCTCTGATACCAAATTGATTGAAATGACTTGATTTCATTAGAAACCATAGGGCTCTCTTATATAGAGAGAGACCGTAGAGTCAAAAGTACAAGAATGCCCCTAATGGACAAAACACTCATAGCCCTTTCAATAAGAAAAAACAAAAAGACCACACAACATATGCTAACAGTTTTAGCTATAGAATTATCAATGTGTATGGACCTTGTGCCCTATACAAAAAGGAGGCATTTTGAGTGGAGCCATCCCAACAGACCACGGGAGATGCTTAACTTTGTGCAGATGATTTCAACTTCATTTTTGCCTGGCAAGATCAACATGCTTAATGAAGAGAGATAGGCATGCACACCATGCAGCAAACTTTCATCAATTAGGTTTCAAATATTGGTTCTGTTAAGCTAGAAGTTCCCAATTGTCGTGATTCTTAGAGAAGCTCAATCGACGGTGACCCAAGGTCTAGATTGGATAGATTGTTTTGTTCCAACCCTTTCTGGAATGTTTTCCTTTGGGCTTTGCAACAGCCCTTTCAAGAACATTTTCAGACCATGCCCCGTTTGCTTGGGATTCCAGAGAAGGGATCAAATTTCAGATCTACTTCAAGTTGGCTTCTTGAGGATGGCTTTTGGGTGAGTAAATTTACTCCAAACAACCATTCAGCAGTGATTTACTAAAAGAAAATAGCTTCCTAAGAGACAGTTGGAGAGTTCAAGAAGGAACTCAAAGCTTCTCACACAATGACCAATTACATATATCAAACTCATAAAGGATGTAGAGACGGCGCTGCAACTTCTCTAGTAACTAAGGTTAAACTGACAAACTACTTCGATATCACCATCAGTTTGCATTAGGATGAGATTTAAGCTCTTAACTCTTTAAGTTGGTCATAGATGAACAAAGTTGTCAAGGCGTTAAGGGACTGCAAGGTGGCAAGCTCCTTAATCACCTAAGATGAGAGGTGACCAAAAGGCAATCTCGACTAAATTAAGGTGATAAGTCTTTTTATTTTTTAAAATATTGAATATTCCAAACTCATACGATAGCATCGAGTTTCATTAGAAACATATGATAACATTATTTAAGTAAAAAAAAAATAATGGTCTATCATATTTAAGTATCAATTACATATATATATTTATGCTATCAAAGAATGTGCACAAGTATATCATTTGTATAACTACAAGCCAAAATAAACAACTAAAATATATTATATATAAAAACAAGATAGTGACATATATTACAATGTACTATATTTATAGTACAATGTATATTGTGAAGAATTGATTTGCAACACGTGAAGGAACCCTTCTTCTTCTTGGAGTTGGCGCATGGAGAAAGGATAGAGAGAGCTTGGAGGCTATGGAGAAGAAGAGAGGAGAGAGTTGTTGAACGTAGAAAATAATTTATTGCAACTCAAGTAAATCAAGTAGATTTTGGTCATGAATCGCATATTCTAAACAATCTCAATGACAATAAATTATTCCTCAAATTAATATATCCTAATTTGAACTCAATCAATTACTAAAAACAAGGTTGCCACATGTAACACAAAACCAACAAACACTAAACCTATTCCAAGACTGCAGGCACAACACTCTACGCACCCACAAGGGCTCATCAACTATGCCACTTGGCCACTAAGTACCGCTGCCACTTGGCAATTGCCACGTGGCTTTATTCCATGCTACCATAGATTTAATACCATAATTTACACGTGTTACACATCATTAGAAACTTACAAACAATAACAAATATATGTGACATGTCATTAAACTAACAATATATCATAATTATCATTACAAAGTTACAACATATATGCATAAATTATAAATATATTTTTTGAAAAGCATAAATTATAAATATATGTAATAACAGACAGACAATAATGTAAGTTAGAAAGATATATCAAGGCAAAAGGCAAACTTGAGAGTATAAAAGTTGTCAATAACGCATATGTATGTATATATATACAATAATATATAATACTAACAAATATATAACATATATAACTTAAGCCTAAAGAAGAGAGAGTGAATTCGAAGTAGGGCAACGAGGTGCAAGGCGACCTAAGCAGTGAAGAACGCGACTGGGCAATTGCCTAAATGAAGCCCCTCGCTTGGAATAGCTCCAAGGCGACCTTTGGCTTTCTGCTTTCACCCGATAGCCTGAGGCAATAGCCTTAAAAGCATTGTAGATGAGTTAACGAAGTGCATTCAAGTTGAGATGCCATGATGTATGTTTTATTCTAATGCCATTGTGTCAATTGATGAAACAAAAGGTGGAGTAAAAAGAAAACTTAAGCTTTGCAAAAAGGCCCCGAAAGCTAAAGCTTTCGTTTAAGTAGGACAAAGGCGAGTAAATGGAGTGTAATTTTAGTAATTGAAGGGATGAAAAGGGAATAGATGTGAAAATTCGAGTATAGCACATTTTAAAGAAAAATGTTTTAAATACCTAGTATCCATTTTTCAAGAGGACAAAGACATTGGTGGAGATGTTACATATATAATTAATGTAAGATGGTTGAATCAAGGGAAGCATCTAGCATTTCATGTAACAAGCAGGTTCCTGTGAAAGTTAAAAGTGTTGTAAAGAAACTATAGGACCTACCATGTTGTATGCTTTGCGATGTTGGGTGTCAATTGTAGGCATCTGATGATGTTTCTAGTGATGATTGTGCAGAACCTCGTGATAGTATCTCAAATGATGGCCTTCCTATTGCTATTAGGAATGCTCCATGCTCTTGTGCCCAGTATCATGTAACTAGAGCAGTGACTACAGCTAATCTGGGAAAGACATTTGGGTTATTTACCACAGCTCTTGCCACTACAAAGATCACATCCACATATCAGCAGACCTTACTTGATCCAAAGTGACATACAGCCATGGAGGATGAGATAGCCAGACTCCGCAGCAGACAGACTTGGCAGCTAACTTCCCTTCCTACCAGTGCTCGCTTGGTGGTATGACGTTAGGTCTTTTCCCTGAAATACAATCCTGATGGGTCTATTTCAAGGTATAAGGCTAGGTTGCTAGCAAAGGGGTTCACTCAAATGTATGGAGTGGACTTCTTTGACACCTCTCCCATTGCTCGCTTGTCCACAGTCAAAATACTTGTTTCTATTGCTGCCTACAAGGACTAAATGCTTCACCAGCTTGATATATAGAATGCCTTCCTTCAGAAGGAGGTATATATGCAGCAACCCCTCGAGTTCAAGGTTCAGGAGGAGTGTGTGTACAAGTTAAAGAAGGCCATCTATGGCCTTAAGCAGAGTCTGAGAGCTTGGTTCCAAAAGCTCTCCGAGGTGGTGGAGAAGATGGGATTGCAGAGACCCTCTTCATATCACTCTCCTTTTGTCAGAAAAACTAAGAAGGGCATTGTAGCATTGCTTGTCTATGTTGATGATCTCATCACTACCGATGATGACATAGCTAGAATAGTTGAGGTCAAGAAGTCCTTAGCTGAGTAGTTTGTTATAAAGGACCTGGGTCAGCTCCGATATTTTCTGGGCATAGAAGTGACCAAAAGCAAGCAAAGCATTGTACTTTCTCAACGCAAATATGCCTTAGACATGCTACAAGAAACAAGTATGTTGGGGTCTAAACCAACCAACATTCTTATGGATCCCAAGGTGCATCTCTATGATAAGTAGGTGGAATATGTTAATAGTAGATCCTACAGGAAACTAGTTGGGAACCTTTCGTACCTGACGATTACCAGATCAGATATTGCTTTGGTTGTAGGAAAGCTTAGTCAATTCATGGAGAAGCCGACTAAGCTACATTGGCAGCCAGCTATGCAAGTGCTTAGACATTTGAAGAAGGCACCTAGATGTGAGATCATATTTCAGAAAGGGTCTCCTATGATAGTAGTTGGATATTCTGATACTAACTATGCAGGTTTTTTGCTTACAAAAAATCCACTACTGGATTTTGCATGTTTGTGGCATGAAATCCGATTACATGGAGTAGCAAGAAATAGGGAGTAGTTTCGCAATCCAATGTTGCGTCAGAGTATTGGGCCATGGCCTAGACAGCCACAAAGATGATATAGGTAAGGTCACCACTACGTGATTTGCATGTCCAAATTGAAAAGCCTATGGAGATAGGATATGATAATAAGGCAACTACATATATAGCCAACAATCCTATGTTCCATAAACGCACAAAGCATGTTGAGGTGGATTGCCATTACACCGAGGCTTGACTCATCGTGGGATGTTTCGCGCTACATTTGTCACATCTAAGGACCAGACAGCTGACATATTCATGAAGCCTCTTCCACATGCTGCATTTGATGATTGCAGTTTTAAGCTAAGCATGATTAACATCTATACTCTAGCTTGAGAGAGAGTGTTGAGATACTCCTATTTATATTTGCTTTATGTCCTATTTTGTTATTTTCTATTTCATGTTAGACATGCACTGTTATTTACGTAATACCTCTCTACTATATAAAGAGGTGTTGAGCCTTTTGATAATTAGATTTTGACATTTCCTCCCACTGCACAAAATGTTTATAGCAAAAATGACGATGTTTTATTTTAGAGAAAACAGGATGACTCATTCAGTAGCCATCCGAATCCATTAAAATAAAGTTATGAATAAATACAATAAACACAAAACAAAAAAGTAGCAATGCGGTAAGAAAATGCACACACATAGGCCCACCCACTCCCCTGACATAAATCAACAACCAACACAAGTCACAATACAAAGAAAGAACCCACAGGGACTCAACATTTTAACAACGATCAAACCAAACTTCTCACAACAATAGCAAACCCCCTACCCAGAAAAAGTACCCAAACACCAAACACAATCAAGAAAGAGATGCACATTCAATCTCCTCCTTCTGTGCATGTAGCCTTTGATTCTTAGTGCGATAAACCAATCTGCATGTTTGAAACGCCAACTTCCAAACTCTACTACAACATCGGAACTCTCCACTTGTCACAGATGCACAGTTAGATGCTTCACCACCGCCCCCCTTTTCTGGCACATTGGATCATAAATTGACTTCATGCCAGCCTCAACCTTTATCACCAAAGATGCTATGGAGAAAGCACCAGATGAGAACCTCAAACTATCCTCCACCACCGGAGGGAAAGAGAAATGCCTTGGGGCTCCTTTCCATGGAACAATGATAGAGGAGGAAATAGCTATGGTTGGATCATAATCCAGATTGAGGCTCCTTTCCATGGAACAATGATAGAGGAGGAAATAGCTATGGTTGGATCGTAATCCAGATTGAGGCTCAGATTTATTGTTGAATATGAACCACAACCACCTTCACATGATTTCTCGTTGATTTGATCAAACACCACCTAAGAGAGCATAAGCCAATGGTTTTGAGAGAAACTAGCCCCATCATGAGCAACAACCACCGAATATGGATCAAAATCCAAGCCTGCACTAACAGCTTCACTCTTCAATTGATTTTAGAGAGAGATCTGCTTGGAACCCACCACCAGCAAGTCAGATTTATTTTCAAACAATCCATTACAAAATTTGGCCTTTGCCCAATCTACAAAACCCACCAAACTTACTTAGAGAAATGGATCGAAATCGAAAGAGAGCCCAACCTCGTTGCCAATGGACTGATTTCCGGAATTTTCGTTTCCACTTTTATAGAAGCCAGCCACTGATTTTCCTTTTTTATCTCCTCCATCAGCACTACTATTTCGAGAAATAGAAGCAGCGTCGCCTTGCCTGCTATTAATAGGATCAGCGCAGCCATCATCCACAAATTGTGGAGCTAAAAACAGCATGGTCGAATCTTCAACGCTATAACACCCAGCTTTCCCAAGTTGATCAGCCTGTAGTGGTAATTTTAAAGGTCCTGCACCCCTAAAATTATCTACAGTACGCTACTGTCGTCATCTGAAATTTTCAAATTTTGAAATTGTGTGAGAATCATTCCTATCAATTGGCTTCCAAATATCTCTCACAACCTTCTTCTCCAGTAGCTTTGCTGGACCACCACCGTTCACCACCTCCAAGTATGATCTTCTTTGTAGATTATCATGCAAAGCTCCAACCAACTCAAACATAGTGACCCAAGAGGAACACCCCCCCCCCCCACCCCCAGTCTAGGAAAATCAAATCTCAATTACTTTAATTTAAGCATAGAAATGGCTCAACTAAGCAGGGACAAAAAATCCACGTAGCTAATCTCTCTCAATGTGAGGAGAGGCTTTGTTGTTGTTGTCCTTGTTATTCACATCTCCCAAGGAAATTTTAAAAGGATTGAGAATGACTTGAAGTAGTTATTCTTGACCGACTTTGCATATTCATCCCCAACCACTAAATGCACAATAGTGCATTTCCACGAAGTTTTCCTAAATAATACTATAAGAGAAATCATCAAATTCAATTCACAATGTCAAGATATACAATGAAATCTCTTTGTTTTTTTTCATAAAAGGAAAGAGTCAATAATCTTAAAAAGAGGCAAAGCATGAGGATGCTTCTTCCAATAGGCAAGCATGAGGGTGAAAAAATTCGATCAATAAGGAAAAATATGCTGCTAAAACCTTTTCAAAAAAAAATGCTGCTAAAAACCATTTCATCAGGCCATCTGGCACAGCCAACATGGCACTCAATTCAAGTGTAAGAGATTGTTATGTGCTATAACACTAAATGGTATGCAATGTCTTGCATGATTAAGCCCGGTCCAATTTAAGGTAACCTAGATCTCTCTCAACACTATTAGGCGAGGTTTCGTACTAACGTGGAGCATATGGCTAGAGTGCAATGGTGCAGTCTTTAGAAGGGAAGGAACATCAGTGTATGAGGTTCTTCATCTTTTTAATTTTCCTTGCTATCTCCAGTGTAGCTATCTCTGCTAATGAAATTCTGGGGGGGTAACAACCTTTTTCCTTAATAAAGAAAAAAAGAGAAAAGAAAAGAAAAAGGATAATCTAGGTCTCTCCAGCATGTTCTTCAATAAAAATTTGAACACCTGATAATTTCATTTTGAAAAAGTTGCTACCTAGACTTACCATGAGATTGCAATGTAAAATGCTTAAGAAATACTCACCATATATTTTGGCAACTTCTTCTTCCCCTCCTGTTCCAGTTTTAGGAAGTTGCCCACTGCTTGCTTACGACTATCAAATCCTGTACAGAAAGTGCATGGCTGTATAAGACAGAAAAATCTATGGCAAAAACAACTAGCAGGTCAATTAGGTTTAAGTCAACAAGATAGTAAAGTCAGCAAGGCACTGCTACAACCATCAAACTCATTGTTTTGTTTTCTAATAAGGTTGTGCCTGCATATTTGCTTGTAATATGCCATATCATTTGAATGATGTACAGATGGATAACTATTATATGGCCCTATGCAGTGCCAAGTGCAAGGAGAAAGGATTTTATTCAAGGTTTAGAAAGTCACGCAGTACTCAACTGATCATGCAACCTACCTGCATGCAGTATATGAACAAGAACGCAGCTCTGCATTTAAGTAATAATCAACGTAAGACAAGATATTCGTACTACTCAGATGAAAACAAGTGCCCAGTAACTGCAGTATTTAATACAAACCAAGAGATACTTACAATAAGAATATGTCCTAAATGCTATTCGATAGGACTTTCAATAGCCATTACTAGCTTCCATTCCATTCCATAGACATTGAAACAAGAGATGAAACCATGCAAGGAAGCTTTAAGGGTAACTACTATGTCAAAAATATGCAAGGAAGACTAAATTCTACCTTTTTGTACCGCCTTCTTTAGCTAAAGAGTAATTGATATGTAAATAACCTACATGCCCTAGAAACCCCCCTTAATTTCAAAAGCATCGGCAACTAACCACTTAAAGGGGCTCCAATACCAAAAGATAACACTAATAGGCCTACTCAAACTCAGGTAAAAATAAGGCCAACTTTTTGCCTACTATTCAAGTATTCGTCCTGCCTACATATCAAGGCACCTGATCACATGTACCTCAAACCTATACCCCACACATGCATAGTAGACCATGTAGTCAACCCATGGCACCCACACTGGTTTTATCCTTTTTTTGGGGGGGTTTTACATATATACCCCTATAATCATTGGATATTACATCCATACCCCCGTAATCTTTGTAATTACGTAAATACCCCCTAATCTTTCCTCCGTTAACAAAACTACCCTTCCGTTAGTCTGTCGTTTAGTTAAACTATAGCGACCGTTATGTCAGGGGTATTTTTGTTAATGAAGGGAAGATTGAAAGAGATTTACGTAATTACAAAGAATATGGAAAATTTAGGGTTTAGGGTCAGCAAAACCCTTCATTCAAAATACTCACACTCGACCTCGGAATCCGAGCTCGCATCCTCCTTGTCTTCCTCATCCTCCCACAAGACCATCTATAGCCATCTCCTTCCTCTTTTATACTTCGATCAACAACAAAGTTCATGTCAAAAAACACAGTCCAACGAGGTTCCGACCCTATTTGTTTTGTTTTACTTATGTAAGATCTAATGCAACAGTTAAGCAGTTGTGAACACCACTTGCTTCGGAACAACCTAACAACGACCAAAGCGGAGCAGCGAATCCCGACAACTGGCTCCACGATCCCAAGATCCAAAGGCATAATGGAGAAAGAGCGCAAATTCGAAAGCAAGTTTTCTCACATTCCCCCAGAGGCTCGAAACCTTGTCGTACCAATAGCTCCTAGGCTTCAGCCAAGGCTACAAGTTCCCGTATGTCTGCAACATGGCCATCTCCTCCCGCGACAACGGCCTCCCGTTCACGATCACGCGCTCGGGCCTCAGTTAGTTGGCCTTACAGGTCCTCTCTGGCGCGTGCATCGCCTGCTCGACCTCCATTGGGATCAGCAGCCTCCTCAACATCCTCAAGCACCTCCCGAGCCCCTCCCTCTTCGCCTACTCCACAAGGCACCCTATGCACCCCACGCACTTCCTCCCCTCCGACATCGACCCCATTGCCCTCATAACACACCCCACGCAATACTTCGCCCCACACACCATGCACACCTCCTCCGTGAACCTGTTCCCCTTCAGGCATTGGTAGCACGCCCCCTTCCATAGCCTCAGCCGTGTAGGCGGGGGCTTCTCCCCCTCCTCTCTCCTTCCACCACCAGTCTCGTGACTCTCGTCCCTGAACTTAATCGCGACATGCCATCGCACGAGGCAAGAGATCGATGAAGGCTCCTCTTCATCCTCCTCGTCCTCGTCCTCGTCTTTGTCGTCGTCCCGGGAGAATTGGTAGGAGGCGGTGGAAGGGTGGGTGTCGAGGGGGTTGGAGAAGCCGTCGGTGTTGTCCTTGAACTCGCTGGAGGAGTCGGCGAGGCATCAGAGGAGGTGGGGACGATAGCGTCCACGACGATGGAGGGGGAGGCGGGGTGGGATTTGGGGGAGGGGAGGGGGAGGGCGACGGGGAGAGGAGGATCGGAAGGAGGAAAGGTGGGGGTGACAGAAGCGAAGGGGATGCGGTCGAGGTCGATGGGGAGGGCCTGAGGGAGGTGGTCGAAGGGGAGACAGTGGGTGGGGAGGGGGAGAGAGGACATAAGGCAATGTGTTAATGGTGGCGGCGAGGAGGAGGAGGAGTAGGAAGACAAGGATGATGCGAGCTCAGATTCCGAGGTCGAGAGTGAGTATTTTGAATGAGGGGTTTTGTTGACACTAAACCCTAAATTTTAGGTATTCTTTGTAATTATGTAAATACCCTCTCAATCTTCCCTCTATTAACAAAAATACCCGACATAACAGCTATTATAGTTTAACCAAACAGCAGACTAACGGAAGGACAGTTTGTTAACGAAGGGAAGATTGAGGGGGCATTTACGTAATTACAAAGATTACGGGGTTACAGACGTAATATCCAATTAATATAGGGGTATATATGTAAAAATCCCTTTTTTAAAAGTAAAAGGAATGCTATTTGAGATCAATAACCCTCCACATGCATTAATTCAGTATAGAATATATACAATACCTTCAGGCTAAACATTCCCAAGCATAGAACAAGACAAAAAATGACATTGATTTTACTTTAAAAAATCAAAATTAAATTACTTTGTAAGCGTGAATGAAATTGCTTGATTCTCATTGAGAAGGTAATGCCCATGCATAGAGAGAAGCATCCGAGAAAAATAAAAGGAAAAAGAACACAAAAAATAGATAAGAAATGAATAAGTAAAAGGAATGCAACCAAAACAACAAATGATATATAATAAATAACTAAACCACTGACACTCCCACTCAAGTTGAAGCATAGAGATTTATCTTGCCTAGCTTGGAGAGAGGACAGAATTAACCGTCATCTGTTCGATTCTATGTGGTCAAGAGTGGTGTAGATATCCGACCTTTGAGCACAGCAACCCAGGTGAAGTGACAATCGATTTCTTGCATTTTGTTTCTTCATGAGAGGCAAGATTGCTTTCAGCACTATTTTCGCAACACATCCAAAATGGCCTTTCTAACTTGAACACCAAAAATCTCAAGTAAACACCCCATTACAAGAGCTCACAAGCATTATAGGCCATTGCCCTAAACTCAAATTTGACACTAATTCAGGAACTGGTGATAACTAGGTCTGCACCAATGAATGATCAAAACCCATTAGTAGATCATATCTTCATAGGCACAAGCATAACCTAGAGTAGTAGGTCTTTTTGTATGGATGCTATCAGACTCTGCAGCTCAAAAACTATGAAGCCAATCAGTCATGGTGATCCCTACACATTTAGGTCCCTGATTGCAATCTACACCCCCTCCCTGGAAAATGGCCTAACCAATTCGTCTGCCTGCACCAAGAACAACCAAGGAATACCATTGCCCAGCCACTACAATGTGGAGAAAAGCCCTTCCATGCAAAATTCTGAAAATGCCATGCTAGGTCCACACCAACCTCCTCCTACCTTGCACTACCCTATCGTACACCTACAACTTAGTCAATAAGATTCAACCTACATCTCCAATTAACCACCATGTAGAAGACCCTAGTGTTGCTGTCACCCTACTTACACTACATCTGCCACACCACTTCTTGCTTGAAGTTCTCTCAAAAAACCACAGTAAGTTGCTTCTTCTGCCCTGTTGTCCTTAAGCTTGTTGGCAATCACCTTCGAGGCTCCATCCTTGCTCTTTTGCCTTTCCTCATGAAGCAGTTTGTTGTATTGAGATAGGTAAGCCCTCAACTCATGCAATAACCTAGCCAAACCATCACATCAGTAAAGAATGGATGATCCAAGCCACCAATTCTCTGGCAGATTTTTAAAGTCCTCTAGTATCCGGGACTTCTAACACTTACAAAAACGTCCTCAGGCACAGCTCCCCATCCGATGATCAAATCCGGCACGTTGGTTGGAAAAGGGCACTCAACCATTCATACTCCTACCAAACAGTAGCACCTCTGCAAACTAAATGTAGCAAAGGAATCTGTCTAGCTTTGAGTGACGATTTTCTGATATAGGACTCCTTCAGGCGAACAGGTAAATCAGAAGCAACCATGTCCTATAAGTCAAAGTCTGCCAACAGCTCCCAAAAGTAAGATGAGAAACAATCCAGTCCGCTTCTATTACTTGAGCAATTTTCACTAGTTAGAATAATAACAAAACCCCCTTCGATCAAATACAATGCCCAGAAACTTCCACCTTCATTCCCCAAGGGTCCATAACACCCCATTACCAAGAATTCCAACCAACCAGTCAGTCGGCACAGCAGCATCAAGGTCAATCTAACCCCCCTCCACTCCAAGACTTCTCCTAGAATCTCCTCCCTCCATTCGACCGACAGGTCATTTGCCCTTCCTATCGAATTGACCACCATAGCTCCTCCAAACGTACCCATTCCCAGCCACCTCAGCTCCTCCACACAACTTTCCAACTTTGTCTTAATGCAAAGCAACACCTACCCCCAGGTCTGCAAGTAATCCCTTAACACATTTCTCGATCCCACACACCAATGATGTTCCATTTTAGGCACTTCATTTGTCTTTCATCAAATTCCTCTACTATTGATGCAACCACCCTTCTCAGCTCCTTAGTTGAAGCAATAGGAATGAACACCTCATCTTCAAACCCAAAAGCCCATTGATGACCCCCACAACCAATACACCCCATGACAGCAACATCAATCCCCTGTTCTCCAACACAGACCCTTCCTGCAACCCCAATGAAATTTCAACCATTTTGGTCAACTCAAGGCTCCCCACCGCCAACCACCCATCTTCGGCGTGCCTTCCAACCCCTCCCGCCACCACTTGAGGCTCTTGCTTCCCTTCTTACTTCCACTGCCTTGCTCTTACTTCCAATTGAAGAACCACCTGAAAGCTAAGCTCTATAGCCTATATGCAACATGCCATGTTCCCTGCAGAACTCATCGTCCCTCTTGGATGCTCATCACATTCATCACGTGACAAAACAAAAGGTCACCTGATGGCCAGAACTTTGACCCAAAACATGGATTCGAAGTAGTCAAAACAGCAAGAGATGCTTGACCTAAAGGTGTAGGGTTTTCTACCACAGTGCTCAAGGCCAAAGATGGTCCCCCTATGACTTCTCAACATCCGGAGAAAACCATTGGAAACCCTCCCTCATAACTACCCAGCACATCAAGCAAAGGCAAGAATCTCCCTCAAGATCTGAGTTTCACATTTTCCAAAATATCATTATCGAAATGACAAGAATGCCCTCGAGCCTTCCTCCTACATTTTCATTGTTGATGCCACCATTCAACAATAGTCATCTACAAGTAGCATCCCACCTTTGAAGACGAAGGATGGACAAGCCTGTTCTTCCAGCTTTAAGAGTTTCAGCAGCCAAGAAGACCCTCTTGCTCTAAGCATGAGCCAACGGGGAACAGATCTTGCATCGACCACTTGGGTTTCAAAACATCGCCTTGCTCAAAACCATTTCCTTCAAGCTCAGAGCAGCACACCTCACCCACCTTCCAAACAAGACCACAACCTCCTCAACAATTTCCAAGCAATGAAGCTTAAGAGGAAAACGCTCCAACTAGGTATGCAAACCGATGCAAATTTATCCAAATCTAATCGCAAGCATATCCATTTTAAAGAGGATATGGATTTCACTTTTAAACATTGGCAGAAAAATATGTGAACACAAATATTTAGTTTCAAAGTATAGCTAATTCAGATGCAGATATGGATCTCAATTTTGATCTCAATAAATGTGGACTTTGACTTTTAGAGAATATGGATACAGATATCCATTTTTTGAAATTCAAAACCCATTCCCAGTCCCCTTTGTGCCACTCATCTTCTCCCTCGCCCTCATGTCATCACTAGCACCCTGCCTGACAATAGACTTGACCTTGGAGTGCATTTCACCCATACCCATTCCCTTTCGCTCCCAACCCCCCAGTTGACAGCATCAACAAGACAGACCCCCTCCCTTTATTAGTTGGTTGATTTTTAAGTCGTTTGTCTTTTAAGGGATTTTTAAGTTGATTATTAAAGTCTTCATGTGTTTTACGGTTTATTTGGGAGCTAGATTTTTTTAACTTCTAAATAAATTAGGAGATGTATAACATTCATAGGATAATCTATATCTGTTTGTCAAAAATCTATAACCATTCCAAGAAGAACAAGAAGAAAGATCATGGGTTATGCACATAATGACTTCATATTATTGCCTCAAACTGACTAGGAATTTTGTTTGAAGAAGACATCAATCACTGGTGGAATTGGCAAAGATTGAATCGAGCCATCTTCCCAAGTAAAAAAAAAATGTGTGGCTTGGTAGTGAAAGTCAAAAGTGAAAAAGGATGGATGCAAAAGTTTGACGACCTCTTGGACAAGATAACAAATCTGAGTTTACCTACTGTTGAGTTACACGGGTGTTGGTAATTTTATTTATCTTCGTGGGATACTTTTGTAATTAGCCTAATCCTCTTTAATATAAAAGCGGACTAAGGTTTTCTTTTGCAAGCAATGCAATAGCTTCGTTTCAACATGGTACCAGAGCAACAGTCCTAGCCCTATGCTCCGATATCCCACCAAAAATCCACCAAAATATGATCGGATCACCTACGTGGAAGTGATCCAATGGGAGATCACAAGGATCGCCTTCCCGTCTCCACTGCCACCAGCCTTCCCCACACTAACACCAATCTGCACCACCAGTGCAATGCCTCCACGGTGGCCCATCGCCGGTCTACCACCAACCGACGCCGCCCACCGCCACTCCCTTCGCTCCACATTGTCGGCCTACAGGGTGCAAGCCCCACGCCATGCCATTGCAGGGGGCCGACCATCTCCAACACGACAATCGATTAGAGGTGGGGGTTCTCTATGGATGGTGCTCTCTATTGCGTGATGAGTCTCCTCTCACGCCTTGTCTTGATGGCGATGAGTCTTCTCTCGCCTATGTAGAAGCAAGTTGGTTCAACAAAATCAACTTTATGATCTATTGGACTAGCGTGTGTAGTCCAAGAAGTTGAGAAGAAGAGAAGATATAGAAGTGCATGGGTGATAAATTCTGGAGCCTCAGTACATCTCACTGGAGACCAAGATCGTCTAAAGAATTCCATGGTCGTCGGAGATATCTTGTTACTATTGATGTGACCTTCTTTAAGAAGATTCCCTACTCAGAAGAAGGATCATCCATAAAGGCTACCATAGAAGAGACACAGGTATATCACAGGAGATCACAGTTACAAGACTTTGCTTGTGAGGAGCCTGCTCAGCTTGCTATTTCTTCAAATAGAGATGAGTTAGATAGAAAGGAGGAGACTGTACAGAGGAGATCTGACACGACTTTTCATCATATCTCTCGTTACACTATAGTTTATCATCTCTAGGGGGAGGTCAGACAGCTTGCATCTGCTATTACTACTACAGTTGTTCCCAGACACTTTATGCAACTCTCCATGATTCCAAGTGGAAGGCGGCCATGGATGAGGAGATGCAGGCTCTTCAGACCAGAGGTACATGAGAGCTTGTTCCATGCCCTGAGGGTACTACAGTAGTTGGTTGCAGATAGATGTATACCATCAAGTACAGGTCTGACAGGATGGAGGAGAGATATAAAGCCAGACTGGTTGCCAAGAGGTTCACCCAAATTTATGGGGTAGATTATCGTGAGACATTTTCCCCCATTGCACCATTACCTCCATCAGGATTATCTTGTCTCTTGCAGTGATTAGAGAGTGGCCATTACATCAACTTGATATAAAGATTGTCTTCTTATATGGTAATTTGGCCGAGGAGGTATATATTGTTTGCCACTTACAGAAATCCATTTATGGCCTAAATTAGAGTCCATGAGCCTAATTTGAGAGGCTCAATCTTGTGATCAAGAAGCTGGAATTTCAAAGGTCTACCACTGACCATTCTATATTTATTAGACGGGCTGAGCATGATGGGTTATAGAGAGTGGTTATTTTGACAATCTATGTTGATGATATGATCTTAACAGGTGATGATACTAATGAGATAGTCGAGACGAAAGCCTTTCTTCAATCCACTTTTGTCACCAAGGATTTAGGTGATCTTCGCGACTTTCTGGAGATAGGCTATTCGTCAGGAGAAAGGTTTATCCTTATCACAGAGGCAATATACCTTACAGATTCTAGAGAAGGCGGGACTTCTTGGGTCCAAACCATCTGGAATATCAGTAAAGACATCTACTGGCCACAGCTCAGAGGAGACAAATCCCTCATTTGAGGATGTTACTAGGTATCATAGTATTGTTAATCGTTTGTTATATTTGACTATTACACGTCCAAACATTAGCTTTATAGTCAGTCCTACTAGTCAATTTATGCAGAGTCCCAGATACAGTCATTAGCATAATGTATCTCATTTTAAGATACCTGAAGGGCACCCCAAGACGAGGTCTATATTACAGTGTGAGTGGCACTCTAGATCTTGTGGCTTACTCTGTTGCAGACTATACAGGATCAGTAGAGGACAGGAGGTCTACATCATGCTTTACTATCTATTTAGGGGGGAAATCTGGTTTCATGGAGTAAGAAACAGAGTGTTGTTGCTCGCTCCAGTGCAGAGGCAGAGTACAGATCTATGGCATAGGCTACATGTGAGTTCATGTGGATGGTTGGTTTCTTGCAGGATCTAGGGGTGGTAGTTGATACCACAGTGAAACTCTACTGTGATATTAAATCAATTGTATATATTACCTCTAATCCTGTTTTTCATGAGACGGCAAAGCATATGGAGGTTGATTGTCATTTCATACGAGATGTTGTCCTAGTGGGTAAGATAAGTACCCCTTATATTTCTTATGAGCTACAGGTTGTTTACATTTTTACCAAGGTCCTTAAGAAGAAACGTCATGATTTCTTGAACAGCAAGTTGGGACTCGTTGACATATACGTCCCAACTTGAGGGTGAGTGTTGAGTTGTAAGGGTGTTGGTAATTTTATTTATCTTCAGGGGGTACTTTTGTAATTAGCCTAATTCTCTTTCATATAAAAGAGGGCTAGGGTTTTCTTTTGCAAGTAATGCAATAGCTTTGTTTCAACACCTACGATTCATGTCCGAGAGAGAGAAAGACACAAAGCAGGTAGTAGAGTAGCCCATTCGTATAGAAATGAAAACATTGACCATTCACAAAAAAGAATCTGCTTTTATACTTGGAATACGTAATTGTCAAAAAAGGGTCAAAGTATAAAATAGCAAGAATAAATGGGCTGATACAAAGCCTATTCATCTAGAGGTTCTTGAGAGTGCTTCAAAACCACACTGATCAA
The DNA here is from genome assembly GCA_037157565.1 of Thalassia testudinum. Taxonomy (NCBI): domain Eukaryota; kingdom Viridiplantae; phylum Streptophyta; class Magnoliopsida; order Alismatales; family Hydrocharitaceae; genus Thalassia; species Thalassia testudinum. The sequence goes on along the minus strand of JAZHRO010000054.1, from coordinate 31,244,668 downwards.
ATCCCTAGAAATGGAAATTGAATAAGGAAAGAAAATGAGGGTAGGGGGTGAGCCTTAATCAATGATTAGTGCGGATCAGAAAGAACCAAAACAACATTGCACAAAGAAGAACAAACTTCCTAAAAACATCAAACAAAACAACAAATCTACTAAAAAAATCCAAGGTAGAAACAACAAACCAACAGAAAACATCCAAGAGTAGCACAACAAGCCCTAATTCAAGCTAGATTCAATCATTGGATTGATCCCTTACGAAAATGAGATTGTTGACCGCTCCCTTGCTTGAGCTATCACTTGATAGGCCTTTTTGTTCTTTTATTTGATGCATTAGTGTATCACGATTGATATCTTTACCATAACAATATAATATCTAAACTAACTTGAATATGAACTACGATTCTGAAAAAGTGTGACTAAAATTGGATTTCCTTTCGTGCCATATGAACTACTGGGAGTTCTTTTCTTTCATCTCTACCCAATATTTTCTCACTTCTTCAGTCCCCCACAAACCATCCCCCCAACCCCCCCCCCCACCCCCGGTCGGATTCCATGTAGCCACTAGTACATTACTAGACTTGCAATCAACATCAAGGCTTGTCTTCTCCTTAAGCTCAACATCAACAAGGATGTGCTTCTTCTAGGAGATATAAAGGAGAGAAACACAATAGACTATAACAAATAATTAATATCATTGAATTTGATGTAGTTCCTTGGACATGATGTAAGTAGACAACATAGAAGATGCCATCTCAAAGATAATGCCTTTATTCTCCTCAAAAGAATAATAATTAAAAAGTAGGCGAGTAACTAATATCTCAGATCTAGCTCATCTCCACAAACGATGGATGAAAAGTATTCAGATTACCAAAGAGGGCATGAAATTCATGGGACACAATCTTGTGGTGTGAAATGCTCTCAAATGCCTCATTGTTACCTAAATTATGTCAAACTTTGAGAAAAAAATGAGGCGACAAGGAGTGGCACCTACAGAGCACCAGTAGTCTATACAATGACTGCGCAATGCCTAAAAGATGGATATTAGCAATGTGCGACACATCACACCTATGAAAGGACACCCATCACAACATTGGGAAGCTATAGTGATGTTGCACATGCATGTTGTAGATGCACATTGCCCTCTTGAGACATATGTGGAAGCACCAGACAGTTGCAGCAATTTCAAGCACAACTGCTAGGCAGCAACAGCAATGGTAGGCGTATCTAAGGCAACTTGCACTGCACCTTTGAAAGGATCCCCAGTCGTGCAAGTGCAATGCTAGTAATGACATGGAGTGACAAATGGCATTAATGTAAGAACAAAAAGGGAGGAGAAATAATATGGTGAAGGCACTGAATGCAAAAGCCTTAAGGCTACCTGGCAATGATAATATATGACAGAAATTACTGGAGGATGTGTGCTATCCATACATAAAGAAGCATAAAAGGAACATGAACACATAAAAGGAAGTACATAAAAAGAAGAAATAAAATGAATGCCATCAGGACTCTAGTAATATATCATAATAATAATAACTAATGTTATACTCTAATGCAATCATTATCAATGTCCTTTTTGTTATGATAAATGTGTGATCACCCAGCAATAAATTCCCAACCCTTTCTTAAGATTTTACATACATTACAATTTTTGAAAATTCCAATCTCATGGTTGGTATGAGAAATTAGGCAGAATGATGTATCAAAGGCATTCTTTCAAAAAAATATATATATAAAAGACCAGATTTTTTTTTTGTTCTCGCCTTACACTTTGGAGAGCAAAGGTCTTTCAGAAATTTCGCGTAGGCCAATATGTGTTTTATCGCATCGAGGAGTAGGATATTGATCTGTACATTCTTATACACCTCAAGGACCTCTTCGTTGTTGGCTTGGTCTTTCTTTTTCTTGGTTTTCTCTAAGGCCTCAGGAAATGGTATGGGAATGATCTCCTCGGTTGTAGGTTCCTGAGCCTTATTCTCCTTGTTTTCATCCTCAAAATCGCTAATTTTCTCAGGCTCGGTGGAATCCTCAAGGGTCTAGTCGAGTTTGCAGGGTAGGCAGGATCCTACGTTTGAGTGTCGCTTCTCAAGCTAATAGCATTGACATTAGCATGTGATGCGGGATCTATCCCTAAGGTGGTAAAATAGGTGGAGACTAATTTAAGTGGGGTCCAAGCAGGGTTTGGTAAATCATGTGAGCCTGATTTTGTGATTCCCTATTTCAAGTGAACCCCGGGGGAATATTAACTTGATTCGGCACATTATTAGTGTTCGAGACTGATTGGGATGGGAGGGTACCATATTGTCTAAATATCAACCAATTGGCTCAATTGCCCCCTTATTTCTTTCATTTTCACGTGGGTTTTCTAGGCTTTCTAATTAGTCTGATTAACATTTCACCCATCATTTTAATTGATGTGTCCAATTGGTTAGGTTGGGTGGGTGCAGGAGGGTTGCAATGAGGGTTTTGGGTGTACATCTACCTGGATGTTTAACCTTGATTGAAAGAATTGGGATATGATTGTCTAGCTTGGGTCCAAATTGGGTGGGTCATTTGTCTAGTCTTTTAGTTAGACTAAGACAAATTTGGATGATTTTACCATTCAGGGTTGTAAGTGTTGGAAAAAAGATCATTCTTAGGATATCCCTAGATGGCTTAGACTTCCTCAAATTCTGAGGATGGGTCAGAAGGATAGGAAGAATCAGCATATGTAGGAACAAAGGTTCCTAGGTGAAACCCATAAGATGGTTCCAGGCAGCTCAGACTTGCTAGGTGAGCCGAGTTCAAGTTATGACCACACTCCCCTATGCGAGCTAGTGCAGACCAAAGTGGAAACCCATGTTTTCCCTGATTTGGTGCAGGTTGGGTGGTCTTAATTTGGCTAGGGAATTCATCAAACTTTCTTGGTGATCGTGGTTCCCAACTTTTCGTAGAGTTTCTAGGTTAACCTTATTAGAGTTGGTATTGTTTTGGTATTGTTTTGAATCTCATAATTCCCCTCGGTTGTCAAGTTTTTCCAAAAATATTCATGGATGTTTAGATGAGGGAATTTTCACTCATATTTTCAAAGAGTTCATAAGCGTTATCATCATCCATATTCAAGAAGTTACCCCCACAAACAGAATCCACAATTTCTCATTTGTTCTTTTAACCCATGGTAAAAGATTTGCACTAAGTGCCACATTGGGATTCCATGGTGTGGGCATTTTCTGGTCAAATCATTGAATCTTTCCCAAGCAAGGTTTTAAACATTGATATCGATGTCGTATCAACAAGTCGGAAAGGGGTATATCGGGAACATATCACTGATATCGATGAATTTTGTGAAAATCACTCAAAAATACTCAAAATATCACAAATTTGATGAAAATTAACATTTTAATAACTAGTATATCATGAAGAAATGTCTCGAAGGCGAAAATCATAAATTTTGAATTAAAACATAATAAAAATGCACTAATCACATATCAATAAAGTCATATATTGAAAAAAAAAGCGTACATAACATGAAAATTATTGAAAAATGTTCATGATAATGCTACTCACCAGAAGAAATAAAATATCAATAGTGTCAGAGTATCAATAGACTACACCAAGCACGGAAACACCAGCCAATGCCACCAAATTAATACCAGGTTGAACTTTGACCTAACTCAATACTACTCTTCTAATTATCTTCCTCTATTCGTAGCACTCTGACATATTCACAGTATGACTCATACTCCATGTAACTGTATCAAGTATTGTATTCATTGATATATCATTGATAGTCTTTATCACTGCAATACAGAAGTATTCCAAGACGTGGATATCAACTGTGACTGTCGAACGAGCTACTACTTCTAGTTCTAGATCTACCCTAAGTAGACTCATCTCGATATCCTCTTAAATCTGTGGACCTAGTAGAACCACCTCATTTCAGTGTAGAACCTGACGATTCACAAGGTTCACACTGTCTCATCGATGAACTTAATGGTGGTCGAGGAGGAAGTGGTGCAGCAGAGTAGGAAGGTTGATAAAAAAATGGTTGAGGATCTTGAAATGCAAAATTCTTAGGGAATATCTCATAGCCATAACTTAAAGATGCACGATCACTTTGGGTATTATCACTTTGGTAGCGACCATCATACCCATAAGAGGAACCATAATAAGGAGAGCTAGTGTAGCTGGGGAAGTAATTAAATGAACTTTGCATCTCATCTTAGGGTTGGTACTGAGGGCTGATGTAATGAGATCCGTAGCCACCACAGTAACTTGATGATGATGATCCTGAATCACCACCAAAGATTGATTCCACCGCCAAATTAAGAGATCCCACCGATGAACATAAATCATCGATGGAAATCATAGAATGGCCTGAGGCATACTCATACCCTGTCCCTGCATCATAATCACGAGGTAGATTTGACACAAGATCTCCATATATATTTGTATATCTTTGTGTGTATTCACGTTGAGCATCATCTCTACTAGGACCTTGATGATGATATACCTCATCTCCACCACTACTTTCTACGTGTGGCTCGTCAACCATCACTGCATCATCTCCATCATCATTATCATCGTATGTCTGTCAGCATGATAATTTAGTCTATCGGCAAATCATGCATCCATGTGGGTCGCACAGGGCAGGGGAGAAAAAAAGAAATGAAAAGAATGCACGTCTATGTGAGTTGCACAAGGAGACAAAGATATGTACCGATATATCCCCCATATCGATCACATATCACCACTTTAAGGAAAAAATTGAACTGCGGTCCTTCGCTTTTTGCGATATATCATCGATATCCCTCGATATCAACGATATATCGGCAATATCGACGATATATCATCGATATCATGGAAAAAGATGGTACATGGTATCGATATGCCTCAACCAGTCGATATCGATATATCGGCGATATATCACCGATATGTCAAACCTTGTTCCCAAGCTGCATGTAGTTATTCCCGGAATTGTTGGGTGAAAGTGGTAATAGCTCTTGTATGGGCATTTGTTTTTCCAATAGGGAAAAATTTTCTAAGGAAAGTGCTTTTCAGCTCTTCCCAAGTGTTGATCGGTCTCCCTATTGTTCTATACCAGTGGGTGGCTTTGTCCCTTAAGGAGAAGGGGAACAATTTCATCATCAATACATAAGTTCATGTCCCGAGGTTTAATAGTTTGGCCAAGAGTGGTAAGATCTTCAATGTTTTTATTTATAGTGATACAACCATAGCATCCTCGTCACTTATTATATGAGGGAAAATTCAACATGTATAGATTATAGATGTTGAGAATGAAAAGTGGTTGTAAGAGGTTTGGACAATCCAATTGATGCTGACCAGTTTTTACTTCACACTACTAACAAGTTCAAAACCACGTAGGGTCAGCATGGATATAACCTCTATTAGGCATTTGGTCTCTCCACAAGCCAGAGCTAAAATGGGCTAATCTTACATGGATAAAAGTCCAGGCAAAGACATGGATAACTATGGTAGCAGCACCAACAAAAAGCAATAATCAAGCCTTTCCCACAAGGAGCAGGGTTTTACAAGAATTCTTCACCTCAACTCAAATCTCTTCTGCATCATACTCAAACTTAGATCCCCGTAGATAAAATCACGATGATAGTCTCTTCCAACACTCCAATCTTCTATGACCTTTTTTGTAAAACTCAATATCCAGCTTGTCATGCCTTCAAAGAGGCAAGCACCAAAAGGCCTTCTCTACAAATGTCCAAATGGTTGACTATGGGTCAACTTGCCATCTAAAGAAGCATTCTAGATCCATCCTATTTAACTTGGAGTAATGAATGTCCCACCTGAGACAAGTTTCAAGCGTTGGTGAAAAGTAATTCATTTTGGGAACTTTTTGGTAACATGTTTGCATTATATACAGCTATAATGTGAATATTCTTGAATTATCAGAATAGTTTATAATATTTCATATTGATTTTGAACAACCTAGGCATGTTGAGTTACTACAATAGACAATGTCGGTTATTTTATTCTTTTATGCTTTAATAAGTCTTGCAGTCTTATTGTTGTTGAATCAGTGTGATATTCAGAAAATCATAAATCACATTCATCAAAGGCGGTACCTTCATTCAAAGTGGCACCCGAAGTAGAGATGTCTAGAGCATAAGCACTAAGCAGCATGAGGTTGGCCCCCTCTGTATGGTCCTGATTGATTTTAAGGTAGACATTTTCATAACTTGTACATAACGGTATAGGATACTGAATCATTTCATAATTTATATAAGGGTTTTTAGATAAATACCCTTGAAATCTTCTGAAATTACACACAAACCCTTATATTTTCCGTATTTACATAGGCACCCCCAATTCATCAATTAATTTACATGCCATACCCCTTTGTCAACAAAGCTGTTAGCTTTAATGGATCTGAATTAAAATGTGTACATTTTTATAAAGAGACCCCTGCAATTTTTCATTTATTTTCTTAATTCTTCTTTTTTTTTTCCTTTCTTCCTCTTCCTTCTCCTCTAATCCACCTCCTTCCTCCTCCTTTCCTACCTCTTCAACCTCCTTACTCTACCATCCATGCCTTCTACACCCCTTGGGACCTCCCTTGGGCAGTTGGATCTCCACCTACAGTGAGGGGGTCAGATCGCTCAACTGCATTGACTTCATCTAGCTCAGTGAGGTTGACCTCTCCATAGCATGGAGAGCATGGATGGAGAAGGAAGGAGGTTGAAGAGGGAGAAAGGGAGGGAGGAGGTAGGTTAGAGGAAGAGGAAGAAGAAAGGAAGAAAACAAGCAAAATTAAGAAAGTAAATATAAAATTGCGAGAGTCTCTATATAAAAAAATATACATATTTTAATTCAAATCCATTAAAGTTAATGGATTTGTTGATAGAGGGGTACGACATGTGAATTACCTAATGTGTTTGGGGGTACCTACAAAAATATGGAAAAGACAAGGATATAGGTGTAATTTTGAACAATAACAAGGGCATTTATGTAAAATTCCATTTACATAATTCAGTAGCTGAATTTTCCTCACCTCGTCTTTTCTTTCAAAGTACAGAATTGCATTTTCACATCCCCACAGGCAAGTCCAAATACTGAATTTCCACCTATCAACAACATGGCCAAGGAAATAAGCATGCGCTGCTTATTTTGCCTATAACCAACAAAATCTCTGAGTGTCACCATATTCGAAGAAGATTAACTTACTTGATGTTCTTAATTAGATATATCTCCCTGATGGAAACTTCTAACCATTTAACACTATTTTTGTCAATAAACTATAAAATTACAAACAGAAAAGGCAAAATATTTCCAAATACTCGTGAATATGCTCAAATAAATCCAGGCTTGTCCGCAGCATAAACACATACTTTCAGTTTTCCTCATCTGGTGGCAAGAATCCACATCCTTGAGGTTCCATGCTTCCACCAGGTGTTCATGATGAGAATTTGAAGGATCATGAGTTGTTCGTGGCGGGGCAGTTTGTGTTTTCAACAAGAAATCAACAAAATCCGACCTCCGTGTTTCCTCTTCCTTGTCAAGCTCAGTCATTTCCTCTGCAGATTTATGATAAGGAAGATAAAAAAACCAGGCTTTTTTCTTGGAAAATAGAACCCAGGCATAGTAGCTTGCATAAAATCATCAAAAAGCCAATGACTATTTATGGTATGGATATACGGGCTACACATGATTATGGTTTCAGGTCGTACACCAGTTGTACCTTCACATGATCTAATAAATGAAGAATAAGGCTCAACAAGTGGCTCATCAAAAGGGGCACCAGGAAAAAGTTGGCAAAGAGCAAAAGCAGCAACCGTGTTCTGTGCATCCTGCAGAGACCATTGGATCACAACCCAACAATCATAACATTATTTGCTTGTTACAGTAACCCTTTAAATAAACTGAATTACACAATATAACCAATCAACGTGTTGATATAGAGGGACCAAATAGCCCTCTGGAAAAAATAGGGGAAATAAATTCAAAGAAAAAAAAGTCTAGTTTTCATAATCAACATTTCTCTCAATAGCACTTGGTGAAAACAACAAACCACAAGGTGGAAGATTGCATGTAACAATTCAAACGTCAAAGGGCGATAGGATCTTCTAACCTCAACAGAAGCAAATGGCATGATCTTATCAGGAAGTTGGATAGTGATCAGTCCTCCAGCTTTTCTATTCTTGCCCCGACCACTAGCAGGGCGCAGTATGTTAACATTATACAGCAACTCGCTTTCTTTCTCAGATAGCTTGTTGTATTTGGGTGCTTCCCAACCCAGTCGCTGACATAACTTTTGAAGAACAGCCTTTGGAATCATTTTGGCATCACCCTTAAAATAAAGCATAGTATTATAAACCACAAATAATCATTGAATTATCTTTAAGTGAGACATCAAACAACAATATAAAAAAAAAATTATGCACTTTTAAATAAGGGAAAGATTCGATACTTTGCCAACAGGAAAGCATTTAATTATAGATTTCCAATACCAGTACCTTTTTCCATATTTCATGGATGTCAGCCAAAACATTCCCATAAATAAGTCTTGAAGATTTTTCCTTCTTCTGTGGCTTCAAGCCTTCTGAAGATAAATTCTCAGAAGAGGAAGCATCCTCAGAAAAGAGACTGTCAAGCTCTAATTCCTCCTGTTCTTGTTTCACTTCCACAACCATCAAATTATCATGAGCATTCGATTTATCACTATAATGTCCATTTTTCTTCCCAGGTAAGGAGTCCTCAGTAATAACATAAGTTCCAGGTTCCATTTTTAATGGAGCTGAAACAGGGCAAACACCTAGATCACTTGTTCCAGCGGAATCCAGGGAACTGCTAGGTGGGCAGGTGGATCCACCTTGCAAACTCAGTATTGAAATATCATCCGAGAAGCCTGCATGATTAACATCTTACTTTAAATAATAGAACCAGTTGAGGTGATGAAGAATGGCACCTCTGAGACATTACCTAAACGTGTCATTTGCTGTCTCATTTTGCAAATAATCTGACTGAAGCGTTGCTGAGCTTCCCGGTCTCCTCGTTCCTTTGCTTCAATGGCCCCCAATCTAGCAGAACGATATTCCTCGAGAATAGTAGCTTCACAAAACATGGAATCGGCATCCTAGCAGAAATGTTGAAGGGATGAACATAGACATGGACAGCCATAGAACTACAAAAATGCAAAGCAACCAAAAATTTGTGAATTTAGCCAATACAAAATGCTGGAGGAGCATCTAGAGGGATAAGATGATGAAAGCAGCTGCAGTTAGAGCTGTCGGTGAAGAGCTACATGGTCAATGCAAGTTCAAGTTGAGCTAAGGCACACCATCAGAGCAAAGCTGCACAAGTCACATAGCTGCAAGTGGTGAGATAATCTTGTAAAGGTCAATGTCATCACCAACACTGGCAGTTAGGGTGATAACGTCGTGTCCACCGATGTGCCCATTGAGCAAACGAGGCTCTAATAGGCACAATGCACAAAACCACCCAAGCCATTGCCTCATCATTGCTTACAATCCTCTTGTACACTCTTCCTTTTTCCCAAAAATCCAGCTTGCTTATCCTCCTTGTCTGATCCATCCATGTATTCATTCTTGACACAAACACAAATCCAAGTGTAGATATTAGATGTCCAACTTGCCTCAAGAATCAAGCCCTCTAGCCCTCCATTTCTTTCACAAGCCACAAACAGACACCCAAACCTAGTCCTTTTCGAAACTCCACAGCTCATGTGCCCACAAACCCTGTTAAAAATTGTAGGGAATAAAATGCCATGTGCCAGCCAATCAGAGGGCCCAAGTGGACACCAGTTTTTAAGGTTTTAGGGTCCTATTTTATGGTTTCTTATATTGCAAGTTTTGTCTTCAATTGGTAGATTTGTTTTTGGTAAGTTTGTTTAAGAGTATTGGATCTTTTCTAATTTAGGGATATGATTTGATTAAGATTGAGTTTTTTACTGTTTTCAAAAGATTGTGATATGATCTCTCTTCTATAAAAGAGTTTTGTAATCCTTATTATTTTGAGTAATACAAAAAATTATTCCACATCTCTACTCCTCTCCTCTCGCCCTCAAAGATCGTTGGCCATCATCCTTCCCTTTCTCCCTGTCCCAACGTGGAACAGTCCCTCTTGGACTATTTTTTTCACATGCCTAGGAGCCTCCACACCTCCACGTTGTGCCATTCTTGACATGGTATCAGAGCTTACGGTCCAAGCTCCTTGGTGTGAGTGCATCAAGAAGAGAAGTCCACGCATTGTGTGTGTTCTCTTAGCCACATGTGTGCGGTGCCCATCTCTAACAAATCCTCCTCGTCAAATCCAGCACCTTACCTGGAATAGAAGGATCGTAGATGGAAGATGACGGATGCCACCGCCATGGGCCCACGGCCACCAATGCCACGTTGGCTCCAGGAGAGGATAAGGTGATTGTTCTAGGAACAACCATCAAGTTGCAAGGCGCCTCCAACTATATCTTGTGGGCCCACACCTTCAAGATATTTGCTGGAGGCCAGGAGAAACTTAATATTCTCCTTGAAGAGCCACCGGAGCAGAAAAATGACAAGAAGAAAAAGAAGCAAGAGAAAGAGAATTATATCGTCATGAACTGGTTGATGAACTCGGTAGATGCAGCCATCGCCTTCAACATGCTTTATAAAAAGAGCGCGTATAAGATTTGGACGGCCCTTAAGAAAAGGTACACCCAAAAATCTAGCAATGCTCCTATTACTTATCTATATACTCGTATATGGACAGCCAGTGAGGGAGATCTCTCCTTGACTAAGTACTATGAGAAGATAGAGGCCTTATTCGAGGAGTTGAAGATCTACGAGCCCCTTTATTGCAACAAACAGGGGTAGACAAGGGTGGTTTGGCAATCTGCCAAGCTTTTACCAGGGTTGCATCCCATTATCGAGCTACTCATGATCAGATCCTTGCATACGACAGGAAGATGGACCTTGAGACGAACTTTTGTCATCCTGAAAAGATGGAAGTTCCAGAAGAAGAGATCACGCCTGAAGGCGACAACTCCGCACTTGCGATACCAGAGACAAATATGGGGCGTGGAAGGGGGCGTGGCCAAGGCCTTGGTCGCATCTACCCTAAGTGCCAGTATTGTAAACGTACAAACCATCTGCAAGAGAAATGTTGGTACAAGTTCAATAGGCCTCCACGTGGGGCTACTAGCACCTCATAGATGAACTCCTTAACTCCTAAAGATCTCAAGAAGATACGGGCCATGATTCAAGAAAAAAAAGAGAAGAAGACAACGGTGGCCGTCGTGACGACTATTGAGGTTGCCACAGAAGCAACAACTTTGAAGGTTGCAAGAGGCTACACCATGGCTTCTTCCAAGGACAAAGTTGAGAGTACAACGCTCGAAAAAGAAGAACAATAGTGGAGCATCTAGCCTCATTTCCAAGTTCAAGCAAGTCATAGTCCTCCTGGCCTCGACTTGAAGGGGAGTTTTGGGAATAAAATGCCACATGGCAGCCAATAAGAGGGCCCAAGCAGGCACCAATTTTGGAGGTTTTAGGGTCCTAGTTTGTGTTTTCTTAGATTGCAAGTTTTGCCTTTAGTTGGTAGATTTGTTTTCGGAAAGTTTGTTTAACAAGATTTGATCTTTTCTAATTTAGAATATATGATTTGATTAGAATTGAGTTTGTTACTGTTTTTAGAGGATTGTGATATATTCTCTCTTCTATAAAAGAGTCTTTATAATCCTTCTTATTTTGAGTAATACAAAAAATTCTTCCAACATCTCTACTCTCCTCTCTCTCTTCAAGACCATCAGTCATCATCCTTCCCTCTCTCCCTGTTCCAACATGGAATAGTCCCTCTCGGACTTTTTTTTCACACTCCTGGGAGCCTCCATGGGTCCACGTTGCACCATTCTTAACAAAAATATTAAAATAATTGAATTTTGTTGTATATATTATGCCTTTTTTTTCTAGAAAAGGGTTTTGTGTGTGTGTGTGTGTGTTGAAAAAGGTTGTACATATTACGTTGAATAGAAGGACCTCGTGTATAGGGGATTCCAAGACCAAAGAGGGAAATCACTCAAATACTAGCCATTGCAAAATGGCTTATTTATGCAAAAGAAAGGAGGCAATTAAGAATGAAATCACTATCAATTAGTCTTAATGCTCTCCCTCAAATTCAAGATGATAAAAACCAACTTGAGTTTGCACCATCATTGCCACTATATAGAGGTACTACTCTAAGCTAGTAATAAGAATGAAATCAAACCGAACACAATTCAGATATAGTTGTTCAATATAGGAATTTGCTTTGATTTTGATTGAATGAAGTGGGTGGTTATTACCTACATGGCACCCTTTACCATTTAACAAAAAAACTTTTACAAAGCCAAGTAAGTATTCAGATTCAAATGTAGATGGGAAATCATAATCTAATACGAAATCAGTTCAAATAAAATAGGATACAAATGAAAATCAAATATTAATATGGGTATAATCAATATGCACAATGTTAGAGTTATTATAGTTGAGGGCTCTTGTATTATTTTTATTTTTCTGTTAGCCTTTCCTTGTACTTTACCTAACACCTCTCTTGATATAAAAAGGGCTAAGGTTTCTTTTGATTAATAAGACATTCTATTTCATTACAACATGGTATCAAAACAGGGTGAATCCTAGGCTTTTAACCATTCCTACCAGGTGATATGCCATTCCTACTTCTACAGCCTAATGCTAGTCTTTTTGATGCACGTTTCTGTTCACTTGTTTGGGGTTGCTGTTAAGCTCTCCCTTAGCCTATTAAATGTGTATTTCTGGGATATTCTAGGTCTCAAAAAGGTTATCGATGCTTTGATCCAATGGGAAACAAGTTTTATATGTTTATCGATTTCTCCTTTTTTAAGAAGGTGCCTTTCTACTCCGTCAAGGGCTCTTCTCTTGGTTGGTTTACCCAAACCTATGAGCGATGCCATACAGAACCCATGTTTGTTCCTTTGTCATCTATGCAGGTTGAGGTTAGTGAGAGACCATTTGATTTATCACCCCCACTAACATCTGATCCAAATGTTCCTACTCAGTAGTCCGAGGAGTTGCCCATTACTCTCAAAAAGGCAGTAAGAAGTTGTAACTTACATACTATATCTCATTACACTATTGTTGATCATCTGAGTCCTGCATTACAAAAAATCTATATGGAAGTTCCTAGAAACTATCATGTGCACAGGATCCTGGTTGGAAGCACGCCATGGATGAGGAGATGGAAGCTCTTACCACCTGAGGTACCTGGGTGTTGATTAATCTTCCTAAAAGTGCAAAGGTGGTTGACTGCAGATAGGTTTATACTTCATCCAAGGTAGGCACACCCAATGCTCCCAGTCACCAACTACCTTACAATCCCCTTCTAGCGAATTTGTAAAAATGACACCTCAAAGATTCTGCAATCTAGCTCCTATCCAAAATAAGTTCTTTGCCTAGACGAATAGTAGTAATATGGTTATACCATCTCGTAGCACTAGCCGACAAATGAAAAAATTGGGCATTTGCATCTCCTTACCTAAGCCATACCTAATGTGACTTCTGTCTCCAATCAATTTCCCTTTTATGGTCCTCCTCCTACACCACAGCCTATAAGCGATGTCGTTCACCCTATTCAACTTCTGTCAATCTCCTAGCATCCTCAATTCTATCCAATGTTGAAATACCATCGAGTGCATCCTACCACACCCATTCTCCTCTCCGTGCCTCCTTATAGACCATCAAAGCTATTCTGAGATGCTGAATTTTCACCACGAGTGCTTGTAACATATGAGAAGGAAGGAACCTCCTCCCACTTTTGCCTAATGAAATGTCAAATCCAAGTACCAACAACCCAGATCTTTGAAACTTGAAGTACGATGAAAAGTAGATCCCTTCATTACTGCCTCGAAGCAAAGGACTGTGGTCCAAAAACAGCCATAGCCTAGTCATAACATCGACCATTTGAAAGCATTTTGCCAACTCAACCGTGCAAAGAAATCTATCGATCTTAAAGCACGAGCCATTAGAATTTCTCTACGTACATAATGCTAGAGATCAAAACATACATATCAAGCTCCTCCACCAAAGTCACAAAATCAACAATAGAACAATCTGTCTTGCCATCAAGCCTATCATCGAAGGAAAGGGCAGCATTGAAAACACCACCAATCAACCAAGGTTGACCATCTACGAACAACGCAACTTGTCTAAGTTTCTCTCACAAAACAAATCTAGCTACATCATCACAAGGCCCATGCACAAATGAAAGGACAAAGGAGAACCCATCAGACTTTCCACTAAAAGTGCACCCAACCTCCAACCAATGATGTGACCAAATCAAAGTGCACCACATTCCATGCAAACAATATATTGCCTAGCCTTCCCACTGCATTGACGATCAATACAGCTATGAGACAATCTCCCCTATTCTCTTTATGAATTCTATCGTTAACCAACTCAAGGTGCGTCTCCTAAATCAATGTAAAGTCAACCTGCCACTCCAGAATATCTCTACAAGTCTGACCTACATGAGAGGTCACAAAGGCCCCTAGCATTCCAAGTGAGCACCCTAACCATGAGCATATACATTACCCGTAGAGATCATTGGACAGCACTCTCCAAGCATTTACAACCCCTGCCACCCTCTAATGTGCCATAAAATCATCAAAAGTCAAATTCTGTTAAAGCATTCGCTTGTTCATTTACTTCTTTATCATCTTCCTCTTATAAAATGCACGATACAACAATCTCTGGTTAGGAAGGAGAGGAATGCTAGCCCTAGACCCCCAACTTAGCAATCCATTAGCACTTCGCCATAGAATCCTTGAGTTCTTGCATAGTGCTCCATGTTTCCCACATAAGTTCACCGAGCATGCAACTACAACCACCTGCATAGAGCTCGAAAAAACACATGTAGCCCGAGCAATATGGGTTAGGGCAAAAGTAGGCACAACAACAGCAACCAAAAGAGCTCGACCGCCCACATTCACGGGAGCCTAGGCTTGACTAGATGTTGACGTCGCAGCACCAGCTTGAAGGAGGTCAATCGCCTGCAACCATGGGAGCTTAGGCGGTGGAGATCTAACCCTAGGAGACCACAAAGCCCATGGGTCCCATGTGCAGACCATCGCCAGGCCTCAAGGGACGCATCAGAGCCTCGACTAGATCAAGGTTAGGATTGGAGTTGTTCCAAAGGTCGTACAAGGAAAGAAGACATTAGCCTAGACTTGTCTCCCCATCATAATCAGAACCTCTTGCTACAAAGAAGAAAAGCCAAAGAGAGGACTTACACCCAAAGAATTTGACCCAAAGACAAGCCCTTAAGTCAAGCCCAACTTAAAAATGGAGCCAAAATACAAATGGACTGACACGTACTGAATCTGGATCCAATATTGGATCTGAAGCACCATTGCACAAGCTTTTCCAATTTTGGCTCAAAAAATCCCACATACGATCTTCAAAATTGCGATGGCCTAATTTGGAATGCACATCACACCTGCCATCAATATTTCCCTCATGCGGGAAACAAAGAGCCATATCCCGCAAAACAGCCTCCGAATTGCCCCCGCCCAATCCAGAAGGTTTTCCAAATTCATTGCAATCTTTCAACACCCACACGCATCACTGATGTCACTTCGTCTCCAATCGACCATCGGCCACCGACTGTAGTGACACGACCACCTTCAAGAGTAACCGCTTCTCTACCACCTCGAGGAGAATGAACCATGATGACCTGTCATGTCGCAAAATGAGTAACTGGGGGGATGTTGGCTGCATCCACGACCTCCATTGTTGCGAGGACCCACCTCAAATCAAGTGCATTGATACCCATTTGCAACACACACTTCAATCGAGAGAAATCCAATGCCAGTGCCGCCGCCACCTCTAATGTGCAAGGGTAGAGCAATATCCCCCTCATCCGAGTGACAACTGCTAACCACAATGGCGGCCTCTCACGAGCCACACCATCTAACTCCGAAAGCCCTCTCCAACAAACCTCAACATCCCCAATGATCAAAGAGTGAAAGCACAAATGCTAGACATTGCCCAGCAAACAACCATGAAGAAGAAGCTTCATGTCGTCCACCAAAGCCATCTTCACCTCCAATGTGTTCATGCAAAAAGCTTCAATCACCTTCACTGCACCGACAGAGGGACGTCCACCCAAGATGTTGCCCACTAAGGACCCTTCAAGCAAGTAAGCCACATCCCTCTAGAGCTGTCAAAATATTTTTGAGCTCGATATTTGTTTAAATTTGATTCATCAAAAGCTCAGCTTAGATTCAACTCGTAAATAAACAAACCAAATCTAAACTTAGTTTTAGGCTCATTTAAATAAACGAACCGAATCTAAGGTAAGTTTGTTTAGATTTGATTCATTAAAGGTTTGATAAATACATGTGCATGTGTGTGTGTGTGTTCAAAATCTAGACCCCACACCACCACTCCCACATTCCCGCCCATGAACTCGTGTTTGCATTTATAATAAAACATTATGCTTTGAAGGAACTATAAACAAACATTGAAACAAACCCTTAAACAAACCTTAAACGAATCAAAATGAATTAGCAATATTTTAAACTTGACGCTTAAACAAATCGAGTCAAACCTTCAATAATAAAAATGAGCCAAACCGAACCTAACCCTTATTTTTTCTTACTAAGTCTAAACCTTGAAAAATTGTTATCGAACCGAATCAAACCTAAGTATGTTCGCTAAAGTTCGATTCGTTTACACCCCTACATCCTTCTACAAGAGGGACCATGGGGTAGTGACCTCCGTCACACAGTGCACAACAACACCCTCCCTTACCAATCTCTCAGGCTTCCACTCAACCTCAACATCGAGCACAACCACCTCCAATGGCCAACACCATGGCATCTCGCGTATACAACCGAATCGCAACAATCTTGTGCAAAATGCCCATGATCCCAGAATCAAAAACACAAGAACTCACGCGATGGAATTGAGGCCACAATCTGGCCACCCTCAATACCACCCTTCCCACATCAAACCTCTACCCACCCGTCACCACCCTCTCCCACACGACTCCCACCGCCTTCACTCATTGAGATGGATGTTGAGGCCCTCAAACTTTTTCTCTTCTAGTATATCATTTTGCTACACTTAGTCCATTTATTATTTCAAGGCGAACCTGTAAGGAGCCCTTAATCCATCGAACCTCCACCTACCCATCACCACCCTCTCCCATACGACTCCCACCACCTTTACTCATTGAGATGGATGTTGAGGCCCTCAAACTTTTTCTCTTCTAGTATATTATTTTGCTACACTTAAGATATTTATTATTTCAAGGCAAACCTGTGAGGAGCCCTTATGATAGTTAAATAATAAGCATAAATCCAGTAAGCATTTCCTCTTTTTTCGGAAAGGGGGGAGGATGGCTACCAGAGATCAGTAAGCATTTCAAATGATGTGATTACACATATGGTGCGTAAGATGATTACCTTGAGAATCTTGGTTGTTTCAGACCTAAGAGGGCATTCTTAGGCCTTCTTTGAATGGTTATATACTCCTCTTGATAAAAATACTCATGCAACCAGCTTATAGTTAGTAGCATAAGAGTTTCATTACTATTCATATAGCCATATTGTTCCATGGAAAAAAGTGGTAACCAGTACATACAATGTCCACATATATGCAATTGCCATCTGCAAGGATGAGAGCGAACGATTTCACCAGTAGACATACCACGTATAGCAGAGCATAGACATGAAGCATTACGTACCTGAGGTTCATCTTTCTCATTTTGCTGTTGTTCTTCGTCTTCTTCCGACTTTTGTCGTTCCATATATTGTCTTATCCACTCAGCCTGAGCAGATTTTCCCAACTCCATAAAACGATCTTTCCTCCTAATAGAAATTTCATGAAGATCATTGATATTTTCCAGTGAGCGGTGGGAAGGAACCCAATCATTCCGAGCTGTTGATATAATTGTGACAGTCTGTTCACTCCCTGTAAAGAAATAGATAGATAAATAAATAAAACCTTTTAAAACAACCAAAAAGAAGCAGCAGCAAACTTATAACTGTAAAGGGTAAGTAGATAGGATGGAAACACATGGAACAAACATGCACCAGATTTCTCTGTCACTTGCACTATTCAGTGAGAAATGCACTCACCTAATCTCCGTTATATGACACATGCACACTTATCAGATCAAACCAAATTGAAATGCTCCACAGGTGCCTTCAATACAACACCCATATTAGCAATCATATTGAATTTTGGGTGTTGAGAAAAATCTTATTTGAAACCTTTCTTGGATTGTTCTACAATATTAGTCTTTTTTTTTAAGAAAAAAAGGATGGTTACCGATTGTCCGTAGCCATCCAAAATATTATTAAGAAAAACATTAGAACGGACTTACATAATGCTCAACCACATCTCAGAACGACAAGATGCTTCCCATACAATACTCTCAACCCAAGCTCTCCCCCTCCGAAAAGTAGAGTCATTTCGTTGCAGCCAAACCGACCATAGAAAAGCACTAGCCTTCACCTAGCCTACCGTATCCACATGCACCAAAGAATAGAAAGACTCCCACCATGATTGGAAAGAAGACATATCGGCCCCCCTTTACATTGCACTGATCCCAAACCTCCTTGGACAGGCTGCACTGAAAAAATAAATGACAAAGATCCTCCGTAGTTGTCCCACAAAAAACACAGTCGAAGTCACTCTCGCCGACCCATCTCAAGTGAAATACCTTCGTTACCAACTTTTCCCTTCTCAACAACTAGAAGAAGATCTTAACCTTCAAAGGGATTGACAACCTCCAAATGATAGAACAATCCTCCCATATTGGAGGCCTTGGACCAATCTCCAAAGTTAACTTCTTGTAGGCCTTACCCATAGTGAAAGCACCACCCTCCCATTTGAAACCATCCATTGGACCGTCATTAATAGAAGTGCCATGCAAAATCTCAAGCAATTCCTGTAACTCCTGCAGAGAAACATCCGAGAGGCCCGGTTGCAGTACAAGAGACCAACATCTAGTGTCAACATCCCAAACATTTGAAACAAGCACATCTTTTTCCCACACCAAGCCAAAAAGACATGGAAATAAAGACTAAAATTTACCACAACCCATCAAATCATCTTTCCAAAATCAGAAGGAGCACCCTATCCCAAGCATCGGCCCAAAAAATCCAAAAGAAATTCCTTGCAAGATAAGAGGTTGAATGGCAGTGATATTTCCATAATTATTTATGTACTTAATGCCTAACTAATGTTGGTATGAGAGTAATTTGGGTTAGATTGCATTTAGTTAGGTCATATTAGGCATTTTAGGTTATTTTGTAAATAATGCATACTTTTGAACTTTTGTGTAATTTTTCATGCAATTGTATCTGCTAACTTGATGGGTTTATTTTTATATGTGCGAATACAAAATTTAAGGTTGATCAAGGTTGATGATTTTCTGAATTAAGCTCAACTCGAAAAGGACTAACCTGGAAGTGGACCTATTTGGAGACCTAATTAATCTAGACCCTGACCCAATTTAGGAGCCTAATTACCTAGCCTAGAAACCCCTTAGAACCAACCTAAACCTTGACCCACTACCTATAGTGGATGGCCACTAAGTTCACCTAATTCTATCCACCTAAAAAAATCCCAACAAAACTTAGAAAACCTAGATCATATCCTAACCTAACAACCTAAACCCTAGAACCTACCTAGCCACCACCTTATCCTCCTAAAAATCAACCGAAGTGGCCGGCCGAATCCCTAAAAACAAACTCATATGGCCGACCACCTTAGGTCCCTATCCCAACAAAAAAATTAACCATCACCTCGACCCTCCCTTCCTAATCCTAAGGCCACCATACACCTACCTATAGCCGACCACCCTTGATGAAATCCTAGCCCTACACCTTAGTTATCCTAGGCAACCTAAATCGACCAATAGGAAGGTACCTAGATTCCTATAAAACCCCCTATGCATGCCCCCCTTAGGGATAATCTTCCACTTAGTCTTCCTACCTCCACAGTCTCCACCAACTAGAACTAGGCTTCTTCCACGCCATCTTTGGTGATCACTGGCAGGTGCGCCTTCGCATCCACGTCCACGCCATTGCTCCGAAATTCACCTTCGAAGCCCATAGATTCTACATTTCTCTTAGTCTAAAGTTCTAGTTATAGTAACTTAGTTATAGTCATAATTTCATGATTATGGAAGTACTCTACTAGTTCTACTTGTGCAAACTTCTCATTATATTTAATAAAGTTCTAGTAGTTATTTTCAACTTGTCTTCAACTTATATGCTTCCTATTAGTATTATAGTTCTAGTACTTAGAAGTTGCATGTTCTAGTACTCATCCTACTTAGTTGTAGTTCGGAAAGCGATTTGAATCTAGCTACCTCCCTACGAACGACTCGGACTCTATTTTTAAACTACAATTTCCTTATTTACAAGTTCGATCTGACTTATAAATTCAAGAGTTTATGTACGTACTTACTATGACGAAAAATGAATTTTTCGCAATCACACCCGCGTTCAGAACAAGTAGCCCAGAAAGAAAAGGGCCACACCAAATGGGGCTGCCCAAGACCAACCTCCACCAGAGACCCATAAGAATCTCGCAACAATTTATCCAAAAGGCCATTCCACCCGCTAAAAACCGCATCACCCACTTCATAAGGAGCACAACATCAAACTCATCCAGACGTCTAACACCTAGACCACCCCTCTTCCTTGGTCTACATGCATCCCTCCATGGCACAAGCTGCAAGAACCGTCCCTGATGATCCGAACCTTTCCAAAGGAACCTTTTTGGTGCCATCTCCAATCTAGCCAGAATTTTCTTCAACGACCTAAAAATCATTCAAATTATTGGGCCCAACATGGAACCAGTCAAAAGAAGATTTAAAAGGATACTCACCAACTCCGGATCCATTTCCGAAGGCACCATGTTCAACGCCATCAATGAAAGCTGGTCCCACCCCTTTACTCTGCGTCGTAATAAGAGCCACATCATCCTTGGAATCTGCAAAATCCGGATTGGCAACCACATCAGGAAAATTCTCACCAGGTTGGCACGATAAATGCTGATTTCCAGCATTGGCAGTGCTGCCAGCAACAAAAATCAGTCCCACCACGTTATTTCCCACCGCAAGAACTGCCACATCATCCTCAGAACCTGCCAAATCGAGATTGGCGACCACATCAGGGAAAATCTCAACAGGGTGGCATAATAATTGTTGATTCGCAATATTGGCTGCGCTGGAAACAGAAGGAAGGACTGGCAATCGAGATTCAAAATTCAAATCTCTGTAATCATTGCTCCAACACTTAGATTTCCAAACTCTACACAGAACCCTCCTCCTCAATGATGGCAACACACCAATCACCGGAGCTCCGGCAGCCACGACCTCCACAGAGAACGTTAAGGCTAGACTCTCTCACCCACCTTATCAAAGGAGACAACCCAAGAAGACCCTCCAAGTCTGAGAACCGTTCTCGAAGGGACCTCACAACCAATCAAAACCCCTCCTTCAACCTCGATAGCAGAGATGTCTCCCTCCATCAAACCAATTCGCAACTTAGCAAAAGGCGCACAAACCTCATGAATCACTTCCCTGGTGCACAAGCACAAGGGAATTCCCCGAATACCAAAAGTCGACACCAAGCTCACAGGGACCCAATCCTCCAGAGCACCATCAAAGGGTGATGGGCACCTCCACCTGATCCACACCCCACCCATCTCCATCTCAGTGAATCTCAGATGCTCCAAATCCAATTGCTGCAAACCAGATAGCAAAAGTTTATTTGGGAAGGACGCAACTAGATTCCAATCATCAGACCTCAATTGCAAGGCAGAAATATCATACCTAGCATCCTCCAAAGAGGACCGCCCACACAGGACATCCCCCACCAAGGCAGATTGAAGGACAGAGTCAAGAACAACAGTCACGAGAGACCAAGATGCCTCAACCTCCAAGGAAGGTGGAGCCACCAGTGAAGGGGGCAGCCTCAGCCTCGTCGTCCTCAGACATGACCTCTTCCTATGCCCTGCACCCCTGTAGAGAACACAAACCACAGGGTCACGACACTCAGCTGCCACGTGACCTCACGCCCTGCACTTGAAGCACAAAACTCCCCGACCTCCTCTCCTACCACCTCCCCCACTACCACTCTCTCTCCCACCATGCTTCAGAACCTCCCCAAGCCAATCTCAGATGAGGGGTTTGCCAAGCTGGAATAGTTGGACAAGCTTGATTTGAGTACATTGTTGTTGGCAATCAGACTGCAGTCAAATGGGGATGAATCAATTTAAATTTGCCCACTTGATTTTTTTTCTCTTTTTAATCACTGCCATCCTGTATGAGGTCTTCGCTATGTGCACTTTATTGTACATTCTGTTTGGACTTTGGGGTGGCACTAGAAGATTGCGCCTACCTCATTATCTATGGATCATATGTGATGCTCAATCATGATAGCATTCTTTTTTTTTATGAGTCAGCACCAAATGCCACCTAGCTAGCTACTGACCAGAAGATCTAACGTGGTAAAAAGAAAAAGATTTAATATCATTGACCTTGTTGGAAAATGCAAAGAAGCGTTCACCATGATATGTAACTACCTTCAGACAGTGATTGAACTATAAAAACACAAGAGGTACTGGCAATTGTGAAAGCATAAAAGACAGTGGTAATAAAAACACAATGGTACCATCAGGAGTGGAAGATACAGCGCCACGAGAAAACTTTAGCGGTAGCTCGTTTTCAGGTAAATTAAGACACAACCAGTCCAGAGCAGACTCGAATGTGGCTCCCTCCTTGAGAAAAACAATTATAGAAACAGTTTTAGCTTGTCAAAATAATGATAAAATAAAAATTATCAATAGCATTTACATGTACAATTAGAACATTACGACTATGAGAGGCACTCATATATAGGAGCTGCACTTCATTCTTTTAACGCTGCCGCTTATTCAGCTATTTCCGCCGCACACACTTACATTACGACTACGACTATGACTACGACTACACCTTCAACCTTATGATTCGGTTATCACGTGATCGAAAGACAAAAGGAAACAACTAAATCGAACGGTTCGCATGTGATATGCTGTGTATATAAAACGTTTCACTTTTCATTCTAGATCATTGTAAAGGCACTCGAGAGGGAAAATGATTGTAACAAGGGGGCACGAAGGAAGGTGGGGGGTGTTACATTGAGGGCGGAAAGGGCGCGCTCGATCTGGTCGGAGGTGAAGCCCTCGAGGGATAGCTTGTCGTAGACGCTGCGAAGACGCTTCGCCCTCTGGGAAAGGGAGGCGGAGGCGGAGGCATCGGGATGGTTCGCGGGGGCGGGGGAGGGGCGCTCGGTGTTGAGGAGGAGGCGGCGAAGGCGACGCTCGTTCTCGGCGGATATCTGAACCTTAGGGGCGTCCTTCGCGCCGGAGGACTGTCTTTTGGAGGAGGAGGAGGAGCCCTTGGCGTTGGGCTTCCTCTGCTGTTGCTGGTGCGTCTTCTTCGGGGCCATCTTGCCTCCACGGATTGGTGCGTGCGATTACGTAGCAGAGCACCGGAGAGGAGGGATGGTGAAGGAGGACTGTGTCTACAGAAGGTCTAAGCTAAAAAAGGACAAAGGGAGGACGAAATAAGTACGAAGTTACTCATCCATAGCATATATTAAGGTGTTGAGTCTTGTATGCACTATTTACGTTATTGTAATGTCTTTTTTACTGGCAGTAGACGCGGCAATCGTTGGTATCGTGCCTCTTTTATTTTTCCTCCACATTTCAATTTCTTCCTCTCTCTCTCTTCCTCTCCACCTCCCTTGTGCAGCTCTCTCTCTCTCTCTAACCTCCCCATGCCCCTTTCCTTTATTGAATGTTTCCTCCTCTTCTCATCATTTTCACAGTACGCATCCTCTTCTCCTCCCTCCCTTTCCATTTCCACCACCTTTTTCGACCTCGCCATAGTCAATAACCTTGATTACCAGATCGATCTCGAGGTCAAAGAGAAGAAATGCGCCCTCCAGAGAAGGAGGATGCTTTCGACTCTCTTGCATTGATTCTGTCATTTTTCAGCCTCTCATTGTTGTCCTGATTGACGCTCTCTCTCTCTCTCTCTCTCTCATCACGTGAACTCTTGCCAACCCCAATACCTCTCTCTTCCCCTCCCTTTCTCCACCTTCCCCACTTCCTCCTTACAAGCCCCACACGACTGCAGCGATCGCTGCCCACAGAGTGATTACCTCCACGGGTCCCCTCTTGGAGAAGAAGAAATCCAAGGCAGATGAACAAGTGTTAGACCCTCCTCGCTTGGAATATTTATTCCTCACACAAAAGGGTGATTTTTTTTCTTTGTATGTTATCACTCATTGTGATTTATCTTTGGAGATATCGATCATAGTATGGATTGGGGGGAAGAGGGTGTAGTTCTCTGATGGTGAGGTCCACGTGCGTGTGTTTGTTGCGTGCGTTGCATATGTTACTCTTTTGCTTTTTTTAGTTGAGTTCTTAATAATGTGTTTCTACATTGCCTATTTTTGTCAAGTGGTGGATAGGAATATTTGAAAACGTATCATTGGAAATGAGGAGCACATTGGGTATGATATACCTAGGAAGAAGATCAAGAAGCAAGCCAAGAAGGATATAATTGATTCTTACCTACCATGCCCCCCCCCCCCCCCTTTTCTGAAAATTGAAATCATCATCTTTGATGCTACATTTTTTTCCTTTATCGATTCATCTCTCTCATGTCACAGGTGATTTGTCTCAAGCCACTTAGTTTTGCGTTTTAGGTCTATCCGAGTTGGGTTTTGATTTGTCAGGTGAGGTAGGAAACAAAAGTTTGGATTTTGATTGATTTTCAATGTCAATAGAGGAATGACTCGATGTTGAACATGAACCTCCTTCGTGTAGAGGTCACCGACCTTGACCGTTTGCACAAGTCGCAACACTGCCGCTTTGCCACCATTAGCATCCTCGATGAGGTCATCCATCTCAACAAAGAATGGTTAAGCACCCCACTTCTTTTCCTTTCCTTTTTGTCGCACAAAGTGGAATTCTTTCAATCTTTTCTCACCAATGCAGTCATAAAGTTATGACCTCTGTGGTTCTTTTGGCGGAGAGTGGAGTCTATCTAAGTTGGGTTTTGATTTGTCAGGTGAGGTGGGAAGAAAAAGTTTGGATAGTATCAAAATTTACACCTCTTGTTAATTAACATGTTGTTGTACTTGCATCAATATGCCTCTTTTTTTGTTCAAATCTTTATGAACATATTATTTTATCTGCTTAATTTTGTGAATATTATAATAATTGATATTTCTACTATCATCTCATAATAAACATTTATCGGATCATATGCATATGTGCCCCTTATTGATTGGTGCATTGTTGTGATTGCGTTGATATACTTCTTTTGTCAAACTACTGAATAGTAATTGATATTTCTGTTATCATCTTATGTAACGGAGGTAAAGGGAGTGAAATGGATATAACCTTTTCATAGTGGGACCATTATTAGGAAGTTCCTCCACAGGTGATTTACTCTCATTAAAAGGACCAATATTTTAGAAATTCACATGCTCACACATCATGAGTTTGTGTACAACTCCCCAACTGGTACTGTGAAACATGGAAGCACGTGGGAAGATACAGAAGGGAAAGAGTGAAATAGGCAAAAGGGTGAGCATACATCTTCCAAAGAGGAGAGTACTTTTCTAAAGGTGTTGATTTTAGAGGAGTGTATTGAAAGAGATTGTTGGTTGTTTGATGGGATGCAAGAAGGAGACAAAAGAGTTATACAAAGCTATCTTGCCACATTGATTAGAAATATATGATGATGTAGTTGCAAGACAATACTTAATTTAATTATTTAAGAGATTACAAACAAAATATGTTTCTTCGAATGCTAAAAGCATGTTTGCCAAATATATCCATTCGCAATATATATTTTCTACTTTTGCAAAAATTATGTAATGTGTTCTCTTCAAACTCCTTTCTTAATTGGTTTATTTTTTAAAATGTGTTCTTAATTAGTTATCATTTTTATCATAAATGCAAATACTTAACCAAATTTTACGGTCACCATTCTTTAGGATAATCTCTTACCAATCAAAACAATGGCAATGAACTTGGATTTCTAATGTATTAGTAACCTCAATTTTCGCTTTTTAACTCCACCATCACAATCTTGCTTGATATCATGAAAATTGAGGTTTTAATGTGATTCATCATTTTACATGATGCAATTTTGCCAAATAAGAAAATTAATGCACATAGGGTAGTAATCTTGCATATGGATAGCTTTAAGTTTGGTTCAATATTTTTTTTAGGGTGCTACCGAAAAGATGAATTATGAATATGCAATTAGGGGAATTTAGGTGTTATTTTTCTAAATTTTTCATTTTTTGTTGCATAGATTGTTCTAAATACTCTACGATCAATAATCTTGTGTGTTACTGAATGAATAGAGTTAGCCTTTGATATTTTTTTAGGGAGTGATTCATTATACAAATTGTACTTCCACAGCAAATTACGGGTTACCAACTAGTTTTGTATTAACTATATTCCATGTAGAATAAGAGTATTATTTTATAATTAATTATAAATGTCACATAATTTGAATTCATATTTAATTAATAGTGATAAAAAAAAAATAGCATCATTATCTCATACCTCTTATTTTATAAGAATCAAGGATGGGTACAATTAGTAACATTACCAAGTAAATGAGGGAATGTATGGTTGTAACGAAGAATTGAATTTAAATATAGGTTTAAGCGTAAATATGTCATTACTTATAATAAAAGTGACACGAGTCATATTCAATGGCTGCTAAACATTGTTATGTCTTTTTTTCTTTGAAGAAAATGAATCTTCATTAAAAAGGGAAGCACCCGATATAAGAGGCATGCCCCAGAGGTGAAGGGAGAGGCAGTGAATCCTCACCCACAAAGAGGGAAATATGCCTCGTCGAAATAGTGGAACTCAAAAATCAAAAAACAAGACAAGAAACAAAGGAGGAAAAAAAGAAAAGAAAATACCCCAAGATCGGGAACCGAACAATTTTTCCAAGGAGATCAACACCATGCTTATAGAATGACAAAGCGCCAATGAAATAAAAACTCGAATATTTCACTAACGAGTTTACCAAATAAATTGTAACTTGACACGCGTCATGAGAACTCGGCCGTGATAAGCACAGGGTCACACATGATCCCCAAGCAAAACAAACTACACTAAAAAAAAGAAAAAGAAAGATCTACACACACTAAAAATACAAAACAACATCACCAACAGCCACCCGTGCGCCACCTCGCACGTGGCTACCGTGAGTCGCTGCAGTCACATCTTCAGAGCACGTCAACGATGAGAAAACATAGTCACCAGTAGCCACCACGACCATGACCCCTGCTCATCGCCTCCTCACTGCACCAAGCCACACCGCCTCCATGACCTCCACAACTATGTACGACCACCACAGGCCATGATCGACCATGCATGTCGTTGATGCAACTCACACATCGAAGTGGGTAAACCAGAGAGGGAGAGATGGAAGATCCTTGCACGCGGCGAGGGTGGGGGGCTTCAATCAACCAGTACGACCGATTGGAGCCTAGCTACAGCTACTGTTACTTTAACCCTCTCTTTCTGATTTTGGGTGAAGCGGAGCAATCCATTTACAACAACTATTTGGACACTAGAGAGAATAGTGACCAACCCTCCAACAACCTAATTAATCCGACGTGCTTTTTCTTTGAGGAGGCAGATGCTAAACATTGTTGTGTTAAATAATATGATAAAGTACATGCCATACTTATTCGATCACTTACAAGGAGATCAATGCAATCAAAAACTTCTCTAGAAATCAAATAGATAAAGTGAAGATAACATAAGGGTATACACAAAAAAATAAAAATAAAATTAAAGTGTCGACACCTCATGTATGTGATGTAGAGAGAGGAAAGGTATCGTATGTTGGAGATTTCTCTGAGATATGAGTCATATGACATACAAGCAAAATAGATAGAGGCAGAGAGCTAAGATGAAACGAGGATGAGAGATTGAGGTAGCAGGATGTACAAAGAATGACATGGAGAGGTTGGTACTTGGATTAAAAAAAAAATAGAGAGGGGAAAAAGAGGGAGCGATCCTAACGAATAAAAAGAGTGCTGCAACGGTGCAACAATAACAACAAAAATGAAGGGTGCTATCATGGCTGGACCTAATTTGAGCAAGAACACGTCCAAGAAGGCTACAATGAAGGAGAAGTCAAGGACACGAAGGAGAAGGGTTGCGGTGGCCATCAACACCAAGAGTAAGAGTAAGGTGCACCTTGGTGAATCGAAGCCATAATCTAAGGTAGGGACAATCTCTCACCCTTCTCCTTGATTCCTCTTGAGCATCTATGGCTTCATTGCATGGTTTGCGAGATCGAAAGGGATTTCATATTGAATCCATGCTTTGTTTGTGTTTGCATGTGTGAACTTTACCCATGCAAATGGAATTTTAATGGTAATGGGTTAATTAGATTAGTTTTGGAGTTTTTGGAAGTTTGATGCATAATTTAAGTTGGTAGGCTCATGTTTATATCATCTTACAATCATTTTTGTGAACAGTTTTGGTAAAGACAGAAATGGAGGCCAAAAATATGGATTTACAGTGTGAAACAAAGTTCTCGCAATCATTTAACATTAAATGCATTAGATTTAACATTAAATCTACTGTATGGCCGAATTATGGATAAAATCTTGATTCTTTGGATTCCAAATTCAACTAAAATTAAGAGGGAACTTTAAAGAAGGATTCTTCTGGATATTTTCTTGATAATTTCATGGGTGAAATGATTAATTAGAAGAGTTCCTTGAATTACTTACTTGCCATGCTTATAGTTGAATTTTGGAGCTTAATGTATTCATGGACTTGTATCTCATCTCTGTACATGATGAATGTGAGTTCAACCAAGTTCTAATTGATAATCAAAGATTTGTTCATTGATTATCAATCCTATTCTAGTCATTTCATGGAAGATGAATGGTGAAAACTAGACAAGGAAGAGCTATGAATCCAATATGGTGGCAACACTCTTTTAGGGCTAAAAAGGAGTTGAAGAGTGTTGAAGATGCCCTAACAAGAGCATCACGAGTATTAAATGTTGGATTTGAGAGCCTAATTGCATCAATTGGGATGCAATTATTATATGGTGACGTGAGAATTCATGTTGAAGTCAGTGAGATTTAGGAGATGTTTTTAGTCCCACACTGGAAGTGGACAAACCTCTTGATGGGTGTAAAAATCTTTTACCTCCCATTGCTTATGTTGCAAAGAGTGAGAAGTGGGGCTAGGAACCATGCGTGCGCGCCTTGCCCTGCCCCACGACTCCTTTTGTTACAGATTTTTAATTTTATGATTTTGACTTGAATTGGTTGATCAAAATGTAAAATTGGCCGACCAATTATTTTGGTCGATCAATGAATTTAGTTTGGTCGATCAATTGATTTAGTAGACCAATTAGTGAAGTTCGATTGACCAAATTATTTTGGTCAACCAATTGCCATGTTTCCATAAAACGTGAATTTCCTTAAATGTCTGGTTGTGAGCTCTATATAAGGACCATGATGGAGCTCTCATTGGACACACAACAAGAGCATAAAAGCTCTCTCCACTCTCTCCCTCTCTCTCTTGTTCTTGTTTCTCTTTCTTGGTGCATCTGTTTGATGTAAGATTGGTAGAAAAATCTCCAATCATTTTTGTTGATCTTGCACAAGGAGATTCAAAGATTCATGAAAAGTTTTTGGTTAATCAAACCATTCAGTTGGTAGATCAATCGGGAATTTGGTTGGTAACCAAATTGCCTTGGCTTCGTTCTTCTAAGGTGATTTTTGAGGACGTCAAAGATCGAAGTATGCCGAATCTTGGAGGTGGATCGTCGTATCCTGGTAGGAGTTCGTCAGACCCCAACACATCGGTATTGTGAGGGATGATACTTTCTCTAAAGGAAGTCCGTAACGGACGTTTCAATCGGAGTAAAATATAATCCCTTCTCGTTTTATTTATTTATGTTATTGCATGTTATTTGTTCTTTATTTTATCCTGGATCTTGCCCAATCATGTTTGACTTTCTTAATTTAATAATTTTTATATATGTGAAAACATTGGAAATGCATATATTATTTATTTATTTATTTCCTAAATGTGTTATTTTCAACATTAAAACACTTAGGACTCATTTGGTAAGGGAAAATGTTATGAGAAATAAAAATTAGAGTAAGAGGAATTGAAGAATTAAGAGATTTTGGTATTTGGTTAAATTTGTTGTTTTGTCAAAGAAATTAGGCAGTTTTATTCGAAGGTATTTGTTTGGTGGAATAAGGAAAAAATTAGTTGGAAAGAGGGACTAGGTAGAATTAGTAAGAAAAATTAGATAATTCCACGGGGATAGAATTTGTAAACATCGAAATTGAGGGTGCATTTCCAGATAGAGCGATCCTGGAATAAAAAGCACCAAATAGCAAATTTCGTGGGGGAGAAGGTAATAAGGGGAATTATTAGGAGGAATAAAAATTATAAGTAGGAGAAATGAAGGAATTCAGGGGTTTTATTCTACCCGAGTGTTTGATTGGGTTTGTTACCTTGTCAAAAGAATTAGGGAGTTTTATTCCATCTGGATGTTTGTTTGGTGGAATAAATTAGTGGAAAAAGGAGAAAATTAGTTAAAAAGAAAAATTAGATGAATTAACTACAAAATTAGATAATTCCACCATAAGGGGTGGTATTGACTAATTTCAAAATTACACTCCTAATTTCGGAATCACATGATTTCAAAATTAGAGATACCAAATATAAAATTAAATACAAAATTATCACTTATTCTGTATATCAAACATAATTGACTCAATGTTTAACATTGCTTGAAAGTTACATCGAAAAGAGGACAAGTTGTAACCAAAGAAAAATAATGTATGTGTATGGTAATGATAACACGATAATTTCAAATTGGAGCATATCATTTTTAATTGATTGAATTTATCAAGAAAAGATTTGTAATATTAACACTAGGTCAATTTGAAATGAGTTGCAGAACAATAAAGACGGACGATACAATGTAAATAATACACAATGTTTTATATGGCTTCTTTCCATGAGCAAAGATATTTTAATTTTGGAGGGCACCCAAATAAATTTAAAGGGAAGCTTGGAATTGAAAGTTGAGCATCCCAATTCAAATGAAAAAGCATTTTAATCCCATGGAAATGCATAAGAAAATTCGTGAATGGGCAATAAAGTGGGGTGCCCCTTTAAACCCCATGTACGTATGAGTTGGGTACATGTGCGTACATTAAATTGATGGTATCATACAGAGTGTGCAGGTGTTTTGTAGGTGTGAGGTTTAGAATTTTAGGTGTGCATTTACGATGTGTTATCAATGTATTTTCTTTTTTCTCTCATATCCTTTATGTCAATATTCACTCTCCTTTCCATTTTTTTTTTTTTTGTTCATTTGTTCGTTGATGTTGTATTTGATTGACGAGTTAAGTATTTAATCTATCATTTAACCTGTCTTTTATTTATGTCAGGTTAAGTAGACTTAATTTGAGGTAAATTTATTCTACCTTCTCCGTAAAATAACTTTAACATACTAAAATATCCAAATGAGCTAACTCACTTATTCCATTAATTATTCCATTCATTCAACTTATTCCACAAACTTATTTTCCTTACCAAACAGGACCTGAAAGGTTTCTCCAACAATCTTAGCCTGATACGTCTATGATAATGATTGTAGATGGTGCACCATTTACGATGGTGGATCACTAGATCTTGGAAGTAGTATACCACGATTGTACAATCCAATACCACAGAGGAGCATTGTTCTCTACCATTGCATTTGGTAGGTGAAATTAGCAGGGAATCGGAGGATAATTTTATGCTTGGGTAGCTTTGTTACATAATGGATTGTTGTCAGAATCGGATCGTTAAATTCAACATTTGTGAAATTCATTTGGGAGTTGGAATTGGTGAGTTTTGCCATTTTATTTAACCACGCCAACATATGTAATTATATTTTATACTTCTCAAATCCACTTAACAAGCACCTTATATGAAATAAACCTTACTAATTTCTTGATATGACTATCAATTCAAGTAAACACACATGTGGAATAAAAAACCTTAATTCCTTCCACTCTTTCTTACCCCTTTTTTATATCTTCTAATTATTCCCCCAACCAAATGGCACTCAACGTAAGTTTCTGTTGGATTTGAGAGCCTATTGCATTAATTGAGATACAATTGTTATATGGTGACATTGGAATTCATGTTGAAATCTTTGAGATTTGAGAGAAGTGTTTAGTTTTATACTGGAAGTGGAAAAACCTCTTGATGGGTGTAAAAACTTCTAAGACTTAGGTAGCAAAGAGGGAGAGGTGGGGCTGGAGACCACGCACGTGCACGTGTCCCGCCCTGCCCCTACTCGGGTGAGAATCAATTTGAAACTTAGAACTTTGACTTCTTTTACTACGGATTTTAATCTCACAATTTTGATCTGATTAACCGATCAGATTGTAAAATTGGTCGACCAATTAGTAAAGTTTGATCGACCAATGGTTTGGTCGATCAATCGACTTAATTGGTCGGTCAATGAACTTAATTGGTCCACCAAATGTCGTGTTTCCATAAAATGGGAATTTCCTTAAATGTTTGGTCGTGTGCTCTATATAAGGGCCACGAGGGGGCTCTCATTGGACACACAACAAGAGTATAAAAGCTCTCTCCACTCTCTCCCTCTCTCTCTCTCGTTCGTGTCTCACTTTCTTGGTACGTTCGTTTGACGTGAGATTGGTAAAAAAATCTCCAATCACTTTTGTCGATCTTGCATAAGGAGATTGAGAGATCTACAAGAAGTTTTTAGTTGATCAAATCATCCAGTTGGTAGATCAATCGAAAATTTTGTTGGTAATTAAATTGCCTCAGCTTCGTTGTCCTGAGGTGATTTTCGAGGACGTCCAAGATTGGAGTGCGCTGAATCTTGGACGTCGATTGTTGTATCCTGAGAAGAGTTTGTCAGATCCCGATGCATCAGTATTGTGGAGGGTGATACCTTCTCTAAGGGAAGTTCTTAATAGGTGCTTCTATCGAAGTAAAATCCAATCCCTTCTTGTTTTGTTTATCTGTGTTATTGCATGTTATTTGTTTCATATTTTATTCTGGATCTTGCTAAATCATATTTGACTTGCTTGATTTAATATTTTTGATATATACGAAAACATTGGAAATGCATATATTTTTATTTAATTATTTCCTATATGTGTTTATTTCCATACTTTCTTCCTAGAAGAACTACTAAATTGTATTTCTTGTTTGATGACTCTTATTTTCTTTTCATATCACATATGTTTGTCCATGGATTTTTTTTTATTTATATAATGATCTTTTCTCTTTTTTGCCAATTATATTTTGGCGACACATTTAACTCAAATGGATTCATTGATTTGTTTATGCAAACATGTTCTTGAATATTGATGTAATTTTTTTAGAGTATACATACCATGTTGCACTAAACTATATCAAAATGGAAAGGCACCATATATGTTTCATCCTATATTTTTAACTTACTCCTCACACAACTCTTTCTTAGTTCTTCTCAGGATGACTCATATTGACCATGTTGAACATTATACATAAAGCTACAATAAATACATATCAATTGTAAGCAACTACATTCCAATACATTTGCACCCATCTTTCTTCGCGGGTCTTTAGATGTGCGTAGCAGGGGTAAACATCCTTGTTACCAAAAGTCCTCGGTGAGATGCAATTGCAACATAGGCAACAGCCGTTGCACGCCCTTATGCACATTTGATGCTGCGATGCCTTGCTGCACCTGTAACTACACTTCTTTGGACAATCTACAAATCACAAGCTCCAATCAATTTATCAAACATACCTCATGGGTCTAGTTTGATAATTGTCATAATCCTGCAGGAGTTGGGATTATCCCTATGTGAAAGCTAGCTCATGTTAACCCATCTCAAGGATGAAAGGAGACAAGTTTAGCGCAAGTTAACTGTAATGACCCGATTCCCGAATCCCTATGAGATACGAGAATCGGACCGACTCAACTGACCCCAAAATCCAGTCGTCCAACGAGAAAGTAACCAAAAGAGCAGTAAAATAAACCACATTCAACATGTATATAACTGGCAGTAACAAAATACAGCAGTAGAGAAAAAAAAAATACTATAGTATACACTACCACAACAGTAGAGAAATAAACATATACATAAACATGAGGCTTACAATAAAGATAGTACATGGTGTAACAGAAACTACTCACAACAACAAAAAAAAGTACAGTGGGTACTACAAGTGACACTACTGAGCTCTACTAGGCCCAGCGCCCTCTGCAGCCACCGACTCTGGCTGCTCAACACCTGGTCCTGAAAAGTAACAAGGGTGACACGTCAACGAAAAGCGGAGTAGAGTGGTAACTAGAAGCTAGAAGAAGCAGTAGAGTAGACAGTAGCTGTTATATTTTTACTTTCTTTCTTTATATCTTTCCATTTATTCACTATTGATTTATTTCTCAGATCCTTCTCTTGATCTTGAATGTTCCTCGTGGGAACGATCTTGATTGCAGTCTTTTCCGAAAAGTAAAAGTAACACGTGATACTCTCCTGACCGAGAGAGTCCTCCGTGGTGGTCCTACCCTCAGTCAACCACCCCAAGGTCGCTGACAGACGTAACGGTGACTATGGCACGCGCGATAAATGCACGGGTAGCTACCCCGCACTAGCACGTGGTTAGTCATTTCCGTTAATGGGTGCACCTAAAGCATAGCACGGAACCAGTATAGGGCAGAGCCCTCTCAGTAATAGGGGTCCAACCCCTCCACAGTAACCAAACAGGGGTCTTGCCCCTCCACAGTCCGCGCACCCTCGCCTGACTACCCTGGTTTGCCCAGTGGGCCTAACAAGTCAGTGTAGGAAGGTTAGCAGAATCCCGGGGCCCGTGGGGTAGCTAGTGCTCTCTCTACACTAGTAGCTCTCCTCGGTACTGTGTACACGAGGGCCAAAAGTCGGTACAAAGTGGCCAGACCAAACCCCGGGTCCCTGGGGCGGCTAGCTCTGCTCTGCATTAAATAAGGGGACAGTTGCTCTCCTTGGTACTCCGTACTCAAGGGCCAGCTCACTTCCCCAATTCTATTCCATTCACTTTCCAGGAGTTCTACTCCTAATTCCCTGTAGGGTTCATGCTCTTTTAACTCAGCCAATTTAGGTTTCACCGTTCCAGCTTTATATCCATACAATTCATGTTCTCAACCGAATTTATCCATTCATAACAGGCAATTGTTAACCAATTTACAGGCAGTTATCGTTTCCTTTCCACTTTTCCAAGACTGCAATGTATATATTCAACTAGTTTTCCAATCCTAGGATTCATGCCATAGCCCAGGACCTATCATTCAATCTAGTTTTCCAGTCCTAGGATTCATGCAATACCCTAGGATCTATCAGTTAATCTAATTCTTCAGCCCTAGGGTTCATGCAATGCCCTAGACTCTATTAATTGTTTCATAAATGTATAATTTTTTGATAATTAAATTAAAAGGCCACTCTACCCGCAAAATTGGAAGTACTGGGGGTGTGGTCGGCAATCCCGCGCACCTCCGCAACCCCCAGAGCCGCAACGGAACGGGATCCAAATACAAGGATCAAAGACAACGAGTTACTCAGAACGGTATACAATTACTGTAAACAGGTAGAGGAAATAAATATGGGAAGAATGAAACTTGAAACGCGGAAAACAAACTCCGAACGGATCCTAAATGGGTCAAAAACGACGAGTCTGTCCAAAATCAGACGACTGGAACTTCTTCCAGACGTCTTAAAAGGTCGATCATGCCATACCTTGGTCTGCGCAGTCCTTCAGACGTCTAGAAGCCCACTGGATCATCTGAACTTAGTTTCTAAACGTCCGATTGTCACCCCGGACGTCTGGAGGTCCTCTCCGTCGTCTGGTACTATGTCCAGACGTCTGATCGGTGTGGGATGGTGAGCCCTACCACCCTCCCGAACGATTCCTGCACGCACACACACTCGCTCTCATCATGAAGGGGTGCAGAAGAACGCGGCGGACGGCTACATGGCCATACACGCGTAAAAAAGTAGAAGACAAGAAAATATTGTACATGCCAGACGTCTGGACCTTCTTCCAGACATCTTATGCGTCGTCTGGACATAAGTCCAGACGTTTGATTCTGAGAAATTTTCCCAGAATCAGAACCCTTCTCACTCTCCGCCCGTAGCGCACGGCCGTGCCGCGCCGTGTCCGCTTGCTGCCCGAGCTGCAGCAACTCCTCCGCGACACCCCACGCTCGCTACTCTCCCGCCAGCCGGCTCTAGCTGCCCCGGCAAGCTCGCACCCTCGCGGTCGAGCTCCTTCTTCGCCTGGCAATGGCTCCTCCTCCCCACACACCTGCAGCAATCGCTGCGGCCGCTCTCGCCCGCGCGCTATCTTGCAGACAGTGGGAAGAAGGAGAAGGCGGTGGAGTGAGGGTGAGGGAGAGGGGAAGCGTTTTTATAAGGTAGCCGCGAGGAGAGAGGAGGAAAATGGCGCCTGCAGGGAGAGAATGGGAAAAACGAAGGCGGTGGGTTCAGTCTTCGCGCGCAGGCGCGCAGACGCGAACCCGTACGCCAAAAAAATTTAATACCAGACGTCTGGGAAGGGTTCTAGATGTATGGCCAAACGTCTGGGCCACTTTCCAAATATTTTAAACTACGTCTGATGCCCTACTCGTAACATTAACATAACCCCCTACACATGCCTCCCTCGGAACACGACGTATTACAAGATAATGCACTTATTTAAACCTTAGAAACCAAACAATACTATAGGTTAATCAAGCATGTTAGCTCCTAGCTATACTTATACATCAAACATAAATACAATTCTAATATCTCCAACAACATGAAAGTTATCTGACAAAACCTGACCTGATTATAAACTACACCAAAGAGATAGAGGTAGATGCAAGCATTCATGCGTGCATATATACTAATGGATAGATAAAGAGTGCTGTCCAGAACCATTCGCAAGTGCTGTCCATGCTGTGTCTGATCTCGAGAATAGATAAGTACATCATCAATGAATACCACAACGAACTGGTTCAAGTACGGTCTAAACACCCGGTTCATCAGGTCCATGAAAGTAGCGGGGGCATTGGTCAGCCCAAACGGCATGACCAAAAACTCGTAGTGTCCGTACCGGGTGCGGAAAGCTGTCTTGGAGACGTCTGCCTCCCTGATCCTCAACTAGTGGTATCCAAACCTCAAGTCGATCTTGGAGAATACCGTGGCACCTCGCAGCTGGTCAAACAAGTCATCGATCCTCGGCAGCGGATATCTGTTCTTGATGGTGACCCTATTCAGCTGTTGGTAGTTCACACAAAGGTGTAGGGTACCATCCTTCTTCACTAAAAATAGTACCGGGGCTCCCCATGGAGACGCATTGGACCTCACAAAGCCCATCTCCAAAAGATCCTGCAATTGAGACTTGAGCTCTCGCAGCTCAAGCGGTGCCATCCTGTACGGTGCGGTGGAGATGGGGCTAGTCCCTGGTACTAGTGAGATCTCAAACTTGATCTCACGCTCGGGCGATAGTCCTGGCAACTCGTTTGGGAACACATCTGGGTACTCTCTGACCACCAGGATACTCTGGAAATCTGCCACAGGGCTGGGCTCTGCCACCACACAAGCTAGGAAGCTCTCACACCCCTGGCTCAAAAGTCCCGCCGCCCGAAGTGCCGAAATGCACCTGAAGCCTCCATCCACTGGCTGACCGTGGAACTCGAAAGAAGGCAACTCCGGTATGGAGAAGACGATCTTCCTCTCAAAACAGTCCACCAAAGCGTGGTAAGCGGACAACCAGTCCATCCCCAGAATTACGCTAAAGTCCTCTATCTATATCATAATCAGGTCAGCGGGAAGGCTATGTCCCCCAATACTGACCTCGCAACCTGTGTATACCTTCTCAGCTACAACCAGCCGACCACTCGGACCTCTAATCACAAACGGATCCTCTAACAGTATATAATCCTGCCCCAAACTAACTGCGAAAGTGGCT
This sequence comes from Thalassia testudinum, assembly GCA_037157565.1. Taxonomy (NCBI): domain Eukaryota; kingdom Viridiplantae; phylum Streptophyta; class Magnoliopsida; order Alismatales; family Hydrocharitaceae; genus Thalassia; species Thalassia testudinum. The sequence continues at coordinate 31,206,605 of JAZHRO010000054.1, read as the reverse complement.
GCGACAAACGAGTGCGTAGCGTCGGAATCGCAAAGCATGTAAACGAGTCAACCGGAAACTGAAACCATACCTGCCACCACTGATCTTGAAGCTCTGGCATCCCTGTGTGTTAGGGCGTTGATACGTCCCTCAGCCCTAAGTGCGGACGAAGCAGCCATACTCTGCGTCGCACGGGTAGCTGCTGGTCGGTACCCTCCTTGTGACTGCTGTCCTCCTCCTCGCTCTTGGAAACCGCGTCCTCCTGCTCGCCCTCCAGTGCTTGGCGCGAGAAGCGTCTGCTGAACTCCTGCCCTAGACGAGCAGTCCCTCCTGATGTGGCCCGGCTGGCCACACTGGTAGCAGAGGGGAACCTGACTCCCGCCCTCAGTGGGTCCCTACTGTCGGCAGGGCGGGGGTCCGGTAAAAGCAATAGGCCCCTGTCGAGGGCCCCCAAAGGCCACTGATGGCCCTGTGAAACGTGACGGCTCTCCTGCGGATGCCACGTGTCTCCTCTCTCGCCTCAAAGTACCCTAACAGTAGTCCTAGGAACACCCGCACAACCCTAGGATACTTAGGTTTTCAGTAAAGAACTTAGAAAACCAATATAGGGTTCAAACAGAGTTTCCATACGTCTAATTCCAAAATCAGACGTCTGATAAAGTGTTTTAAGACGTCTGACTGTTGTTTCAGACGTCTGATAACTATTAGGCTGGACATAGTTAGTGCTGTCTGATGAAATCAGACGTCCAGACCTTAGACCAGACGTCTTAGGAGACGTCTGATGACTTTTCCAGACATCCAATTAGTGGACCGTTGGCTGGCCTAGCGAACAGTCAAGAATGTGACCGTTAGAGCCTTATCAGACGTCCATAGGACTTTCCAAACGTCTGATAATTGACCGTTTTGCCTCGGCTGGCCCAAAATCTCTTCTCAGAGATTTTCTAGCCGTTGCAACATTTGGAAATCCATTCCCACAGAAAAAGTAGGTTTCCAGACGTCCAGACATAGTGGCAGACGTCCTATATGTCGTCTGATGGACTTACACTAGAACCCTGTTTAGATCTGATTCAAGTCAGGAAGCAACCCGCCCAAAATCAGACGCCTGACCTTGAAATCAGACATCTTAAAGTGAACTTCCAGACGTCTGATGCCAGAATTAGATGTCTGATAAGCCTGTCAGGGCAATGATTGTTCCTGATTTCGGGCTGATTCTCTTGGGCTTTGCACCCAACGGCTATGGAAGCTTTTCCAAGCCTTCCAAAGCCTTCCTAAGGCCGCTATAAATAGAGGGGAGCCTTTGCAACACAAAGATACACCTAGAGAGACCAAGATACACAAGAAACACTTTGTAATACACTTTCCACTCTCTTGTGTCCTAGCTAGCTCTTGCTCTCCAAGCTCAAGCTCCATTCTCTTGAGAGCATCAAGCTGTTGCGCACCCGCTCTCCCGTCGTTGTTCACGAGAGCGATGTTGCGCCGTCGCGTGGCACACGCATCCGCGTCGTCGACGCACTCCTTTCAAAGGGAAGCATCCTATTTCCTATAGAAGCTTAGGTTAAATATTACTATGTTGGCTCTATAAGATTACTTGTTTTATCTTTGTTATTTGGTTGGGTATTCGCTTTGAGAATTCCCGTCTCCTTCGCGAGACAAAATCCTTCTCGTGAAGAGAAGGGGTTGAGGTACGCTACCCTCGTCTAAGTAGCGTGGTTGTAATTGAGGTTGAATCACCCTCGTTTTAAAGTGATTCGGTTTAGTGGATTTTGATCAACTTGGTTGATCGGAAAATCCTAACTCGAGAGGGTTAGGTGGTGGTTTTCACCCGGTTTGGGTTTCCACCTAAAAATACTTGTGTACTTGTGCGATTGATTTTTTGTGAGATTGTTTATTATTTATTTCCGCAATTATTACGTCACCCCCTCTTAGTAGGGCGAACCTTCAGAAAATATTGCTCGCAGAAGAGGGTGACAAACCGGTCCCAGGTCGGTTCGTCCCTCTCCTGTCCCCTGACAGCCCTCCACCACCTGTGTGCCGCACTCTCCAGCTAGTACGTGGCAAAGGCCACGCGGCACTCCACCGGGGGGCGAAGGGTGTCGAAAACCTTCTCGATCTGCTCGAGCCAGTCCTCCACCTTGGTCGGGTCCTCATCCCCCCTGAAGGAGGGGGGCTTCAGCTTCCTGAACTGTTCGAAAAGCTCGATGTGGCGCTACAGTGGAGATGCTGATACACCACCAGGTAAAGGTGCCTCGTGCACAGAAGTGTCGGAGGAAGGTGGGGGCGGTGGCGGCCCATCCCCTCCCCCGCGTCAAGTGCCGCGTCCGTCGCGTGGTCCCACAGAGAACTCCCCCTCCGTAGCCCCAGGGGGAGGCGCTCAAGGCGGTGGGTGGAGCTCCTCTCTCACTATATCCCGTATCAGCTGGGCGAGGTCCTAGGCCTGAATGGCCGGGAGTAGTGGCTGGTCCACTGAGATGTCGGCCGCAACACGCCCACCACGCCGACCTCGTCCTCGGCCGCGCCCGCGACCCGCCTCGCTAGTCCCTCGTTGAGGCATCTCCTACAAGGAGATGCGAAACAGAATGGAAACACGTCAATATAGAACGATATCTAACAAAGAAATCTAAGAGCTCATGTCAAAAGAACGTTGTGGTGGCTACTCTACTTACAGACACGTGCATTGGTTATTTTCCAGTCAGTTGATTCACTTCTCGGGACGACCTTGCTTTGATACCATCTTGTAACGACCCGATTCCCGAATCCCTACGAGACACGAGAATCGGACCGACTCGACTAATCTCAAGACCCAGTCGTCCAACAAGAAGTTAACCAAAAGAGCAGCAAAATAAACCACATTCACCATGCATATAACTAGCAGTAACAAAATACAGCAGTAAAGGAAAGAAACACTACAGTATACACCACCACAACGGTAGAGAAATAAACATGTACATAACAGGAAGCTTACAATAAATAGAGTACAGGGAGTAACAGAAAACTACTCACTATAGCGGAAAGAAAAGTACAGAAGGTACTACAGGTAACTCTACTGGGCTCTACTAGATCCAGCGCCCTCCGCAGCCGCTGACTCTCGCTGCTCAACACCTGATCCTGAAAAGGTAACAAGGGTGACACATCAGCGAAACGCTCAGTAGAGTGGCAACTAAAAGCTAGAAGAAGCAGTAGAGTGGACAATAGCTGTTATATTTTTACCTTCTTCCTTATACTTTTCCATTTATTCACTTTTGATTTATTTCTCAGATCCTTCTCTTGATCTTGAATGTTCCTCGTGGGAATGATCTTGATTGCAGTCTTTTCCGAAAAGTAGAAGTAACACGTGGTGCTCTCCTGGCCGGGAGGGTCCCCCGTGGTGGTCCTACCCTCAATCAACCACCCCAAGGTCGCTGACAGACGTAACGGTGACTATGGCACGTGCGATAAACGCCCGGATAGCTACCCCGCACTGACACGCGGTTAGTCGTTTCCGTAAATGGGTGCGCCCAAAGCACAGTATGGAACCAATATAGGGCAGAGCCCTCTCAGTAACAGGGGTCCAGCCCTTCCACAGTAACCAAACAGGGGTCTCGCCCCTCCACAGTCCGCGCACCCTTGCTTGACTACCCTGGTTTGCCCAGTGGGCCTACCAAGTCGGTGTAGGAGAGCTAGCAGAACCCCGGGGCCCGTGGGGTAGCTAGTGCTCTCCCTACACTAGTAGCTCTCCTCGGTACTGTGTACATGAGGGCCAAAAGTCAGTAAAAAGTGGCCAGTCCTAACTCCGGGTCCCTGGGGCGGCTAGCTTCGCTCTGCACTAAACAGGGGGACAGTCGCTCTCCTTGGTACTCCATACTCAAGGGCCAGCTCACTTCCCCAATCTATTCCATTCACTTTCCAGGAGTTCTATTTCTAATTCCCCGTAGGGTTCAAGCTCTTTTAACTCAGTCAATTCAGATTTTTACTGTTCCAGCTTTATGTCCATACAATTCATGTTCTCATCCGTAATTATCCATTTATAACAGGCAGCTGTTAACCAATTTACAGGCAGTTATCATTTCCTTTCCATTTTTCCAAGACTGCAATGTTTATATATTCAACTAGTTTTCCAGTCCTAGGATTCATGCCGTACTCTAGGATCTATCATTCAATCTAGTTTTCCAGTCATAGGATTCATGCAATACCCTAGGATCTATCATTCAATCTAGTTTTCCAGTCATAAGATTCATGCAATTCCATAGGATCTGTTAATTGTTTCGTAATTATACAAATATTGTTAAATAAATTAAAGGGCCAATCTACCCACGAAATCGGGAGTACTGGGGGCGTGGTCGGCAATCCCGCACGCCCCCGCAACCCCCCAAAGCTGCAACGGAACGGGGTCCTATCACAATGATCAACATAAGGAGTTTCTCATAACATTATACAATTACTGTAAACAGGTAGAGGAAATAATTTTGGAACGAACGCAACTTGAAACGCAGAAAACTGACTCCGAACGGACCCTAAACGGGCCAAAAACGATGAGTTTGTCCAAAATCAGATGTCTGGAACTTCTTCCAGACGTCTTAAAACGTCAATCATGCCATACCTTGTTCTGTGCAGTCCTTCAGACATCAAGAAACTCGCTAGATCGTCTGGCCTTAGTTTCCAGACGTCCAATTGTCACCCCAGATGTCTGGAGGTCCTATCCGTCGTCTAGTACTGCGGCCGGACGTCTGATTCGTGTGGAAAGGCGAGCTCTCGTGCCCTCCCGAACAACACCTGCGCACATACGCATCCGCTCTCATCACGAAAAGGCGCAGAAGGACGCGGTGGACGGCTGCATGGCCGTACACGCGTAAAAAGGAGAAGGTAGGTAATTATTGTACCTGTCAGACGTCTGGACCGTCCTCCAGACGTCTTCGGCGTCGTCTTGGTTCGCTCTCCGCCCGTGACGCACGGCCGCGCCGCACAGTGTCTGCTTGTTGCCCGAGTTGCAACAGCCCCTCCGCAACACCCCACGCCCGCAGCTCCCCCGCCGGCCAGCTTTTGCTGCCCCGGCAAGCTCACACCCTCGCGGTCGAGCTTCTTCCTCTAACAGCAGCTTGTCTCCCCACACGCTAGCAGCAGTCGCTAGCGCTTTCACTGGCAGGGAGAAGGAGAAGACGGGTGGAAGGAAGTCGGGTGGCGTGAGGGAGAGGAGGGGTATATGTAGGCACAAGGGGGGCTCTGCAAGTCGGCGGGGGAAGAAAGAAAGAGAAGAGGGCAGCTGGGAATCAGTCTGCACGCGCATGCGTGCAGATTTGCTCTTGTACGCACGCAAAATTAATTTCCAGACGTCTGAGCCAACTCCCAGACTGAAATTCCTTACTTGGAGGGGGTGAGATCAGTGTGACGTAAAAAATGCGTAATTGAAATATAAAGCAATCTCACAAATAGTCAATCACACAATGTACACAATTGTTTTTAGGTGGAAACCTAAATCGGGTGAAAACCACCACCTAACCCTCTCGAGTTAGGATTTTCGATCAACCTAGTTGATCAAATCCACTAACCGAATCACTTTAAAACGAGGGTGCTTCAACCTCAGTACAACCACGCTACAAGTACGAGGGTAGCGTTCCTCAACCCCTTCTCTCCACGAGAAGGATTTTGTCCCACGAAGGAAACGGGAATTCGCAAAGCGAATACCCAACCAAAAGACAAAGATAAAATAAACAACAAACCTATAGAGCCAACAAAGTAATAAACCTAAGCTTCTATAGGATTTAGGAAACTCCTCTTTGCAAGGAGTGCGTCGACGATGACGCGGGTGCGTGAGCCACGCAACGGCGCAATGTCGCTCTGGTAGACAACGGCGGGAGAGCGGGTGCGCGAAGCTTGATGCTCTCAAGAGAATGAAGCTTGAGCTTGGAGAGCAAGAGCTATCTAGGACACAAGAGAGTGGAACTATGTTGCTTAAGTGTATCCAAGTGTGTGTCATGTGTTTCTCTTGGTGTATTTTTGTGTTGCAAAGGTTCCCCTCTATTTATAGAGGCCTTAGGAAGGCTTTGGAAGGCTTAGGAAGGGTTCTATAGCCGTTGGGTGCAAAGCCCAAGAGAATCAGGCCGAAATCAGGACAATGATTACATTTGACAGGGTCATCAGACGTCTAACTCTTGCATCAGACGTCTGGAAGGCCACTTTAAGACGTCTGATTTAAATGTCAGACGTCTGATTCTATGCGGGTTTCCTCCTGACTTGAATCAGATCTAAACAGGGTTTTTGTACAAGTCCATCAGACGACATACAGGACGTTTGGCACTATGTCTGGACGTCTGGAAACCTACTTTTACTGAGGGAATTGATTTCCAAACGTTGCAACGGCTAGAAAATCTCTGAGAAGAGATTTTGGGTCAGCCGAGGCAAAACGGTCAATTATCAGACGTCTGGGAAGGCCTAAGGACGTCTGATAAGGCTCTAACGGTCATATTCTTGAGTGCGTGCTAAGCCAGCCAACGGTCCACTAATTGGACGTCTGGCAAATCCATCAGACGTCTCCTAAGACGTCTGGTCTAAGGTCTGGACGTCTGATTTCATCAGACAGAAGTAGCTATATCCAGCCTAACAGATATTAAACGTCTGAAACAACAGTCAGACGTCTTAAAATACTTTATCAGACGTCTGATTTGGGAATTAGACGTCTGGAAAGTCTGTTTGAACCCTATATTGGTTTTCTAAGTATTCTACAGAAAACCTAAGTATCCTAGGGTTGTGCCGGTATTCTTAGGACTACTGTTAGGGTTCTTTGAGGCTCTTTAACATGAAATATCTAAGGACATAAAGAGCAACAAAAGAAACGAAAAATACAACAAGTACAAAAGAAGGAAATCTATCATATTTTTCATTTCCTTCCATCTTCAATCTTTCGCTCCACGCGAACCTCCTCTGTTTTCCGTCAAGCTCCTCCAATCCGTCCTGGATGCGAGCTCGAACTCCGTCTAAACACGTCCACATTTGCAATTGACCTGAAATCTAGGACTCAAATTGCAAATGTTAAATAACACGTGTTTTGTTATCATCAAAACAAATGATCGTGGTGCTCTATGTAGGCACAAGGGGGGCTCTGCAAGTCGGCGGGGGAAGAAAGAAAGAGAAGAGGGCAGCTGGGAATCAGTCTGCACGCGCATGCGTGCAGATTCACTCTCGTACGCACGCAAAATTAATTTCCAGACGTCTGAGCCAACTCCCAGACATCTTAAAGTGGTCTTGGTGCCTCGGGTCTTAACACTTAGCTATATATCTTGCATGCACTGTATGTTGCTTCTAAGAATAATCTTTTAGGGGGAAATCATTTTCTTGTGATCCCAACCTAAACAAGAAATGGTAGTAGGCAAAAAGTTGATGGGAGGCTATCCTTATGGTCATATGCAATCTTGTTGGGCATCTTTAGCATTCTCTACATGGTTAGACCGAATTAGGTCCCTTGCATCTAAGAGATCTTGGTATATATTTTTTTGTGAAAAAATAAAAAAAACATATACTGTAACATGTTTTGTAATACACGCGATGAGAAATCATTGTACGTGATGATTTCAACTGGTGTGTTTTGATTTTTCACCTGTAAAAATCAGTTTTCATAGGTGAAAAATCACTTCCAATAGGTGAAAAATAACTTTTTCAAGTGAACAATCATTTTCCACTAGTAGGAAGACAAAATACACCAGCATGTTTTTATTTTCAACCAATGTGATTTAATTTTCAACTGGTATATTTTGATTTTTTTTACATATGATGTAGTGAGTTGCTTTTTTTAAATGGTGTGGATCCTGCATTTACTTTTTTGGAGTGAGTGAGACTTGTTTCAAGTAACTAGTGCATTTTATTTTTTTTTATTAAGCCATGGAGGGAAATGAGTTGGGGCCCGTACCGATGTAAGTGATCCATGCACTGCATCATCCGTCACAATGCACATTTTGTAACCCACATCCTTTTTTTTTTATGCCATCCATGATTACGCCACTTCAGCGTTGTTCGAAAAGGCTAATTATGCACTCTTGGAACAACTCAATGGACTCATATACCCATCCTACTTTATAAATATCTACACCAATAAATGAACCCTAATCTCGCTACTTCCTTTCGAAACTGAAATCATACACCCATCATTTTATACTTGTTCTAAGAGCTTGTGGATGGCTAGGGTTAGGCGCAAGTTGTCGAGGTTGATAGAGAGCTATCCAACAGCAAGAAATTTGTAGTCACAAAACGGTGGTAAGTGGGACCATAGGAACTACCCGCCTACCTTTAATAGTTGGAATTTGAATAACCAAAGCTTGGGTTTACATGGGGACAACGAAACAGAATTCCTGTGGGCATAAGTTGGGAGGACTTAGATCTAGAGAGCAAAGACTCTCAAGGCATGATATTTTTGAAGAAGTACTGGAAAGTTAACGTCACCATTACAGGAATCTGGAAATTTACTTAGAGATAAATTGATTGTCAATGACAATCGTACATCATAAGAAATCAAATAAATAAAGGGAATTCATGAAGGACATTAAGATGTTGGGCTGATGGAGTGAGATAAATGCTCAATTTGTGCGTCTAAGGTGATCTTCCTAGTTAGTTCCGTTGGAACATCCATGAAAGATTGCAGAGAAAAATTGCCCTGCCATAAATTCCCCTGCTATAAATAAAAGAGTAATGAAATCATAGGGATCAAGTTGAATTTGTCTGAATACCTTCTCCAACCTCACTTGCAATTAAATTGGCTATTACTCGATCCCAAAGTAAAGCCAGCTCCATTTCTAGCTTCACCTCTTCTTCTGCCTCAGCTAATAACATTATTCTCTCCTTTCTTTGAGAAATGCTTCGCAAGGATCTTCTCCTAACAAATAACCGAAGTTGGATGGCCAAACGTTAAGCAATCTCCCAAGAGTGTACATTAACCTTGAAGGCAAAAGAGATGAGGTGGGCTCCATCAAGTCTCTAAAGATAACATCTTCACATAACGAAAACTGCCTCCACAACTTCCTCAGAGGACCTCAATAAAAATAGGGAATGGCTGGAAGAGATACATTTCATTCATTAGTGTCTTTTAATACCCATAGATAAAAATAATAATTGCTAACTCAAAAAGAACTTAATAGGAATAAAAAATAATATTAGAGTTGAAATTAGCGGTTACAATGTTACGAGGATTTATTTATACAGAACAATAAAAAAATGCATACTTATATAGCTAGCCAACAAGGTCTTGACGATTTATTTATAGAGTCCCACTTTTCCTTTCTTGAGTTTCATAAAGAAGATGGCACAAATTACAAGGTAATCATGATAAGGGTATAATGAGTGGTAAAGGTCAACTAAATGTGATAAGAAAAAAATGAGAAAATTATAATGGAATCCTTGTATGTCATAAAGACAATTACATGATACTACCTAGGGAATAGATAATGAAACCCCATGATTTGAATAAGTATATGTGAATATGGATAGTCTCATGCTTAGTACTAACAACTATGATCTGTTGTATTGTATTTAGATTTAAAGATTGAATCAGGGAGTGAATTAGCCTTCCTGCAACTCTTATATTAAGCAATTTGGCCAACTGAGTAATTAGATGTGAGTATGCATTATTTATTGCGAGAGGCCTGCTACCATTTTCTTCCATACCATGTAGTGGAGATGACTGACCATGTGTTAGTTCGAAGTAACATCCCACATGCGTATTACACGAGCTCATAATTACAACTTCACCTAAACTGGGACCCCAGCATGATTGACTAAATAGTGGAGTAGGTATGGGTTATTCTCCTGACCAAGCGAGTACCTTGTATCGATCTTGCTAGTTGGGATATTGCAACAATATCTTCTCGCATCCTTCAAGGAAGTTGGTTATGGGTTGGGGATAATCGAAAAAGTGAGATGACACATATAATCTGAATTTGAATAATAAATGAATAATTAAATAATTGAAATAAATAAATACTTACTCTTCTCAATTCTTATAGTTTTCACGTTGATATTATGCCTCTGTACGCCATTCTCTTAGGTGTTACTGACTTTCTCATTGGACTCCATACTCAGGCTTTGGTGAGTAGCAACTGGGCACCACAATTGCAAGAGGTGATGATGCTGGTCCAAGTTCTGCACTATAGTTGCTCTTTAAGATTTCTTAGTTAGTGATACCTAGTTCTTTGCTTTCTATTACATTCAATTTTATTTTATTTGGACTTGTTCTCCTTTCCCTTATATGATAGTTATGAATGATGATTGAATTTTTTTAGATACATTTTCAGTTCTACTATGTTCTCCTTTATGCTTATATTGTGATATTATACATTGTGCATGTAATTTGTTTTATATTATATTGTTTACTTATATTGTGATGTTCCCTTATATGTTGGACGAGCAACATCTTTGAAGATTTTAGAAATCAACATAGGCTTCTACTAAGATGGGGGTTTAGGTAGTAATATTGTCCTTTTTTTGCCTTTCTATTGAGTGGTATAGTGAAGTTTAGTTTGGATGCTATTTGTTATTTTTCCTTCCTTTAGACTTTTAGTTACGTGGACAAAATCTTGGTGTTTTAAGTTACAAAACATGCTTGTAAATCCTTTTAAAGCCTTACAACAGCGTAAGAATCTCACTAGAAGCTTTAGGGTTAAGAAATGAGGTCATACATGGCTATAAGTGAGAAAGAATCTCACTAGAAGCTTTAGGATTGGTAAAAGAGGCCAAACATGATTAGAAGTGAGATCTAGTCACACTTAATTAGGCGACAACTATATATAATAGCTAACTAGCTAGCTATTCATGAAGATGACCCAAATGCTTGACACATGTCTTAGTTGATTAACACAAGTTGTAGCTAGTTAGAAATAAGTGGATTGTAGTTGCTGTAGAAGACAATGTTTTGACTTAATGGGAAGTTGAGCTAACTAGGCACCAAATTAATCTAGCTGATTGGGTGAGCATTATACTTACCTTACATATTTTCACATATAAAAAGCAATCACTTAGTGAAACATGTCTAGCCAACTAAACTATGGTCTCAACTAACAACGGCACATCTTACACACAGACTAGAGATTTTAATCCGGAAAACTTAGAGGTACATTCTCAAGAAAAAACTTAGTGTGCACGCTTCTTGATTAAAGATAATCATTGGATGCTGTGGATTAGCAGATGGCAGATATTAGATTTCATGGGTTAAAACTAAATCAAAATAACTTGAATGTGCTCCGATGTCAATATGCCTCAACTTCTAATGATACATAAGTCTATGAACTATGCTGGAACCTCTAATATTAACTTAGTGCATTGAAGATGACTTCAATAAGCTTGAAAAACTAGCAACCAAATGATTACTCTCGTATGAAATAGAATTAAGAGACGATACATGCTCAAATTCTAGAGGGCTTAGGAAAACTTGGATGCACTTTCTCTATTCAACCACAAAAGGATGGGAGTAGGATAGATACATAGAGACCTACTCATGGATGTTGAACTGTAGCCACAAGGAACCTTTTATGGAGAGATAACCTTCTTGTGATTCACTGTAATAGAAATTACAATGGTAATTGATTAGAAAAATTATTCATAAGGAGTACGAATTGATATGGTCACCTTTGATAAAAGCTAAGCATTGGTTACTTAGAGTCAAAGCTGAGACATAATTCAATCTTTTGAGAAAAATTAGAACCTAAAAGAACATTACTACAATATTTTAAGCAAACAACTTCAATTAACAAGACCATAGGTGTAATAAAACAACAAAATAGATCTTCTACTCCTATAGGTTAGTAGTTGTTTATTAGATAACTTCCTTTCCTTGTTCTATTCAACTCCAGATAGTCTAGTATGTAAAGGGATCACATTGCTTTAAAGTAAAGTTTTTGCAATGTGTTTTGTTTATAGCTTAGTCATGTGCATTCTATGTATTTTCACTTATTCATAGAAGGTGATAATAGTTGCAATCAATAACATGAGAAATTTAACATAATTAGTGAAAGTGAAAAGTGGGCTCAAAGAACTTGTGGCCCAACAAAGAAGATTAGCCTATCAGATCCAACTACCCCCAAGGCCCACTAAACACAAGCAATCTAAAGCTCTTCGGGTCAAGGAGCCCAACTAATGACGGACCTATCAAGCTTTGCGAATGGGGATGCAATGGAATAGGGATGTATCTGGATCCGTCGGTGACCATAACTATTTTAAAAGGATATAGATATTTGTTTTCCAAGATTTCTAGATATTTGCGGATACAAATACATAAATCAAATGTTGGATTTTAACGGAAGCGGATATGGATATGGGTATCCATTTTTTGCGGATATTGTGATAACTCAAGTTTCATCAATTGAGTAACCTAATGAGACCTAAGCTGTCGAGTATGAATTATAAACCAATAATAGGATCGCAATCACCCAACGTGTAGTCACGAAACATTAATAGTCACACAAAAGTTCATAAATCATTAAATAAATAAACGGAAATAAAAGTTCACAAATCGAAAAAAGAGAAAGGAAAAGATAACTAAAGTCTTATGGTACATCAACTAGAAAACTAGAAGGAAAATTTGGATAATATAGCTAAAATTACTGTCTGTAGAGACCGTCTCCTGGAGTGGTGCTAAGTCCCGCACCAGAAGTACCAAACACAGTCGCTACACTTGGTTGCACAACTATATTTGAGTACAAAGTTCAAGGAAAACGTTAGCAAAAGCTGACAAGAGTAAAACAAAATAGGTATAAAGAAACACAAAGAGTATGTACTATTTATATGTTAAAGTATTTATTAAACATCATTCATTATTTAATATTTCATTGGTTGTTACATGTGTTGCTATTAAGAATTTCAATCTTAATGATTTTAATTTATGCCTCTTGAGGCACGAGGTGATCTTAATGCGATATCCTAAGAGAGTATAATTAGTGCAAGACATCCTCTTATTCAGAAGAATGGCTTATACCTGCTTCACGTCTTAATCCATCACCCTAAGGTCATTGCGATGAGAAGTGACGCTATATCATATGACATAAATACATGCTAGTTAGACACACTGAACCACAGACAACCATTCTTTCACTTATCGATCGAGTAAAATACAAACCAACTTCAACCGTCAAGCCATGCTCCTTCCTATCTTAATTAGCCATTAAACTTAGCTACGAGCCTTAGGGAGGCTAACAACTCCTTGACTAGTATAATTAGTCTAATCCAAACCAATGCTACAACCCAAAGTATCGTCAAATAGAAAGGACTACGCTTGTTACCCAATATCCATGACTCCCATTAAATTTTTTTAGGAAATTATTAATTAGACACTTAGTTACATGAAGATTTGGACATTCAACTCATTGATTAAATTAGTTTGGGTATTATTAGTGACCAAGGGGGCCATATTAATAGAAATTATTAGATATAAATTTTTCTAATTAAGAACCAAAAAATTCAAGTATATTCCCAATGTCACTTACCAACATTAGTTCAACTAACTATCAATCACAGGCCATTGAAAAAAAGGTATTTACAAATATTATTTAGCTTCAAGTACCTAAGCAAAAGATAGGTATAATTAGTCGAGGACTTTGATGCTCGACAAGAGAATAGAACACGTACTAATATAAGATATAACCACAAACCATGTCTTCTTAATGAGCAAAAGTCAAATATAATTAGTAGAGTAATGAGAACCACATCATAAGCTATAACTAGCTCATTTTAATCCTGATTTACAAGAAAAAGCTCCTACATAACCTTAGAAAGGCTTGGTTAGAGAGATTCTGGGTTTGCAAAGAAAATAAAAATTGAGGGGTAAAAATGCAATGTCACCAATCCGATCTGAAAATAGGGTAACTCAGGATCCAAACATAGGTCAAAATAACCTAATAAGAAGAAAAGTGGGATGAGATGACCCAATAAGGGCTACAGCAACTCTAAAGAATTAAATGACATCCTGTAACCCTAAAAACAAACCCACTTAAATACACGAGGTTCGAGGTAGAGAAAAAATCAACTAAACCCTCTAAAATTCATAGAAAAATAATCTCTAAGGTTTAGAACCTTTAATTTGACCTTACGAACCCATTTTGACCTACATTGAGAACCATGCTCAATTAAGAACTTAATTTGGGTTTTTGTGTAATTTGATCGGTCAAACAAGGTTTAATCTAGAAATAAAATTCACCATCCGAATGCTTAGGTCCTAATTAGTCATGTATAAAAATTTGAGCTCAAGAAGAAACCTTCTTGACCAACTTTACACTTTGGTCCTCATATATTTACTTTCTGACCCTCAACTTTTGAACCCTCACATTTTGGCCCCTAACTCTCCTTCGTCCTTTACGTTTAGGTCCCTCCTGCAAAACCTGAGCAGCACCATGCTCCGGCGACCTTGCGCGGAGCATGGCGCCGCGCAGGGTAAGGGGGGGGCCTGCCAAGTCAAATGGGGGTGCCCTGCGTCGTCAGCCGTCGCAGGAGCACCCCCCTGAGTGCTGCAACCACCCATACCAACCGTACGAACGCACGGACGGTATGGGTCTCCTTCCTCCGGCGTCCTCTAGCGAGGGAGACACGCCGTCTCCCTCCGCCCTCCTCTCTGGTTCTGCCCCTATAAATACCCCCATAGCTCTGCCGTTCTCCTGAGCTTGGATCTGACGGAAAAAACCCCCCACAACTTTCCTCTCTTCCCACTCCGGCAGAAGCCCTCCAGCTCCGGCGGTTCTTCCTCCTCCTCCTCTTCGCTCTGCCGCAATACCAGCAGCAGAGACTTCTTCCTGATTCTCCTCCGCGTCGCGCAATCCCGGCGCGCGCTGCTTCAGCCCCGTCGTCGCCGCGCGTCCTCCCCCACTGGGCATTTATTCTCCAGCTCCGATAGGTACGAGCCGGCAGCCTCTTCGTCCCCCTCGTCACTTTAGCTATGTTAGAATTAGTCTTCTCTATCCCCTCTTTCTTTTCCTCCCTATTTTTATCTAATTACCCCTCGACTGCGCCTAATCACCCTCACCTTCTCCACCTCCGGCCACACTCCGGCGACCCGCTCCGATCACTCCAGCAACCCACACGGCTCGCCGACCACCGCAGAACCTTCGCCTCCTCACCCTGATCATCCTCCGCCCTTCCACTTCCCCCAAATCGCCCTCTGCAACTCCACCGAACACACCCATTTCCCAACCCGCAGTTTGACCTAGGGCGGCCCTTAGGCTCCGCCCCGCCACCTGCAGACCCTCCGACCACTTTCGCCGTGCTACGGTGAAGGTCCTCCGCGTATCTGATTAGGTCGAGAGGCCTTTTCTCTGTGAGCAGGTACTTCGCTCGCCGTCGCCATTGCTGAGCAGCGAAGATTCTTCGACCTGCTGCTCCAGGCGCGCCACGCCCAAATCCGACCCCCAGGCTGCACAGGGTATCTTCGCGAAGAGTCCCAGGCTCGCAGCTGGGGCGAAGCCCTCGCGTGAAGCCTCGACTGCCCGCTGCTTCCTCCGCGCGGGCGCCCAAATTGGGGTGGGACATTTAGTCCCACCTCGGAAACTCGCAGAGGCGCGCGGGCGCTTAAAGGCAAAAAGTGCCTTAAGCTGTTCGCCTCATATCACGGGGTGAGGTCCCCTTCACCCGCCCGATTACCCGGCCTCGTCCGCGCTCACGCCCCGCAGACCTGGCCCGACCCGATTAGCCCGACCTGCACTCCTCGCCCACCATCGCACGCCGGTGGGCCTGGACCCGAGCGCGACCCGCGTACCCGATTACCCGGTTGCTCTGGGAGAGCTTTCCTAAGAGCGAATTCTGAGAGAGAGAGAGACGCGGGGGAGGGGGGGTTAGAGTAGGTTTTTCCCTCTGACGTAAATCTTGAAGTGTGCAGGCACAGGTGAAGAAGGACTGCGGAAGAAGAAGAAGAAGAAAGCTGAGGAAGACACTGTAGCAGCAGCGGTTTAAGTCGTCTGATTGGAAAATCAGACGACGTCCTGAAGGCAAAAGAGCCAAAGAGAACAGAAGGACTGAAGAAGAAGAAGAAAAGAAGAAAGAAGGAGAGACGACGTCCTGAAAGCAAAAGAAAAGAAGAAGAAGAGCACGAGAGGAAGATCTAAAGAACAGAAGAAGAAGAAGAGAAAACAGGGAAGAAAGAAGAAAGAAGAGAAGACCACGAGGAGATAGACAACGAAGAAGAAACTAAGAGCAAAAGAGAAGAGAAGACAAAGAGGACGAAAGAAGAGAAGAAGAAGAAGCCAAATTTTCATATATATCTCTCTCTCTCTCTCTCTCTTTATTTTTGTAATAAGAAATACTGTACTTCTAGAATACAACTTGCTCCCTGAGTTCGACCTCGGGAACTCTTTTATTTTCCGAGTAAAAAATATCTGTAATGATGGCAATGACTAGCTGTACTACAACATAATTTCTACAACAAAATCTAGTTACAACAACGCCGTCATCATAGAGCATAATTGATCAGATCTTCACTTTAATTCTTGGATGACTAAGTTGAAGTTATTAATTAACAAGATAACTTTATATTTCCAATAATTCAAGAATAGAAAGGGGATTGTGGTTGTTTTAACCTTGGCTTGAACATTTCGTTTTTTTTAGCATGGGCTTTAGGCCTAATTAAGGCGTTTAAATTTGTCATAGAGGTAGTTAGACTCTTTTGGACTATACTATAAGTGGCCCCAATTTCATTTGGACCAAATTAGTCAATGAACCTATAATATTTTATATCAAACCTGTTGAAGTCATAAAACGAGAACTATTCCTTGCTGCAAGGTTGGAGATTTTAGCTGATAATTGACAATGTTCTATGTGTATGGTATGTGTCTAAATTAAATCTACTAAAAGTTAGAGAATTATTCCTAAATCTCCTAAGAAAATACTAAAGAAATTGAAATGCACTAAGACACATAGAATGTGCTGAGAAACCAAATTCAAAATTTGGTAGACGACAAAACTTAAATGTATTTTTCATTTACAAAAACATAAAAAAGCAGTAATATTATCACATTTATGATTTAATGCTTAATTGGCCATGTCCAAAGAAAAAATCGAAATAAAAACTCAAAGAAAACACGCGTTTTGGTGGATCAGGACTTACCTTGGTGGCGGCTCACGAGAGAAGTGGTGTGACAAGTGTCTATGTATTGTAGGAAATGACCATAGGTGCCAGCGACGACAACTATGTAGTAAGTACATGAGAGAGTAGCAATTTTAACGTCGAGAGGATAAAATTTTTGATAATCAAAGAGGAAAAAAAGAATCTTGACATTTTGAAAGAACGTGACATAATTTTAGATTTTATATCAAAGTTACAAATTCTACGTGCGACTTTGGTATTGACGTAAAAAAAATAAAGGAAGTTTTGAAAATAGAGATTTACCTTAATTAACGATTTAAAAATCCTTTTCACATAAATTAGGGCAATATTTTTTATTTTCAGCCCAAGAGTACTGCTCCGTAGGGCCTATTGATCGGGCTCTCTGCGTCCCGATCAATATAAAAACATAAAATGACTTGGCCTGGCTAAGAATAGAGAAGCAGAGAAACCCCTGTTGGTAACTGACTGCCAATCCCAAACCTCCCTCCCTCCCTCGCTCCCCCTCTCGAACTCTCCACTTCCCTCCTCCACTGGTCCTCGCAGTCAGATGGACGCCGAGGACCGCCTCCTCCCCTCCGCGCGCGCGCAAATCCTCGACCACCTTGGCCGCCCCGCCTCGAGGTCCGTCACGGGCGGCTGGAGGTCCTCCTACTACATCTTAGGTACTGCACGTAACCCCTCCCTCCCGACGTATAGCCAAAAGGCCCAAACGCGAATTCCTCACGACCTAAAGCGAACCCCTTCTTTCCTCTACGGTCGGCGCAGGAGTGGAGATCGTGGAGAGATTCGTGTTCTACGGGACCTCCTCCAACCTAATCACCTACCTGACGGAGCCCCTCGGCGAGCCGACGGCCTCCGCGGCCGCCAACCTCAACGCGTGGTCGGGCGTTGCCTCGGTGCTCCCGATCCTCGGGGGTCTCCTCGCCGACTATTGTCTCGGGAGGTACCGCACCGTCGTGCTCGCTTCCGTCCTCTACCTCCTGGTGAGCGAAACGCCTCTTCTCCCTCCCTATGCAGTATGCACTCATCTGGAACCGTTGGATCGTTGGGGTTTGGTGCACCTTCTCTTTCGTCTTTTATTGGGAGTAGAGCAATGTTTTAAAAATCGGCCGGTCGAACAGTTCATTACTGGTTAGGGTAATAGAAGTCAAAATCGGTGTGAGTTGGTCAAAATCGGGTCAGACCCTTCAATTTGGTTAAATCGGCCATCCGACTTCCGATTTGACTCTTCTCTCAAGAGCTAAAAAAAGGTTAAAAGATTGTCTTCGAAGATTTATGTGTTTTTCATGATTGATTATATTTTTTATTTTTATTTAGTATTTATTAAAAATATGTTAATTTTAATGTAATTAGAGTTGTAAAATAATTTTTTTTACTATATATATCTTTATTGATTTTTTATTGAACATCTGTTCAATTCGGTTAGATTGAGTTGAATCAATATCAAAATCTTACCGTTTGGTTTTTTTTTTTCCTATTTTTTCATGTGCTAATGTCATGTTGACGTCATTGCTTGTTCAACCGATATAAACCGTCAATTGAACCACTAAAAAATTAACTCAGCACCTAACCGATTCATTAAATGGTTCAATTTTTAAAACATTGGAGGGTGTATGTTCAAGTTCAAGTGTTCAATTTACTAGGGAGGAGTACACTTACGATTTTCCATTTAATGCCACCTCGTTTGGATTGCTGTAATTTAATTGGACCCCTGGAACCCTCTCTCCATGTTATCGAATTAGAATGGGACGCAAAGTTAAAATGTTTCACTTGTTATGAGAGAAATTTCCTCATTTGAAAGTATTGTGAGATAGTCCCGGTTAGGTTGTATTAGATTGCTAAAGGGGAATGGTGTACTGAATCAAGGTCAATCACAAGGTTCCAATTCCATGGAAAATGAATCCACAGGATCTAGCTAGGCTGTTTCTTTTCTTACAATTAAAATTGCCTCAAGGAGGGAGGGGGTGGCTAGAGTGGTGATCACCTTGCTTTGGCATCCTGTTGGTTATGGGATAAAATAAATCCCTTGGCTAGGACATTTTTTACCATCCTTGGTGCACATTATTGCTGTATTTGTAGATTGTACATATGAGCTCTATGCACTTTCCCTCGTTTGCTCCCTAGAGATTTTGAGTCGTGAAGGACTAGATATTAAGATTGTATAAAGTTTGTTGGGTGGAATCAGTTGCTTGGTGGGGGCAAGCGTCGCCCTATGCGAGTTGCCAAAGTCTCCAACCAAGCTTGAAGTGGCAGTGGAGAGCCCATAAGGCTAGATGACGTCTTGGGTATGGCTTGGCATTCAGCTTCTTAGTAATTGTACTAACTTATAACAAGCTCGAATGAAAATTAGGAGCAAGTGCAAGCCTGCTAGTCATATATTGGGGGCTACTTATACCCCCTGACCAGTGATGGGAATGCCTTGCATCAGCAACCAGATCGTACCAATAAGAATACATATGTTTGGTAAAATGATAAGTGTAGTTACATGCATGTTTAAAGGCATTGGAGTTAGCAAGCCAATTTAAATTCTATGACATTAACAGGACATTTAGAATATGCCATACATATACCTAGAGGAGCAATATAAGCAGCAATATCTGAAATGGTAGTGGTGGAATTGGAAGTAGTTGTGGAAGAGGTAATCGATGCATATTGAGTTTCTAAACCAGCTTATCCTACTCTGGCCTGGAAACAATGGCCATGTCAATGATAATCTTATGTGTAGCAATAGGCTAACAGATAGTAGTTAACATTCCAGTCTAATCCAGCAAGTGTCCTCTACATGACGTTGCTTTCAACAGTTTGTGAAGGGCAACCACATCAGTGTCTTGGTTAAAGTGAGCATCTAAGTTCTGGCATCATCAACGGTTGGATCAAGGTCTGTGGAAGTGACTTACCATGGTTTGTGTGCGATATGCCTTTCAACTAACACTCGTGTAGAGCATAAACAAATGCCTGCATTTGACCTCTCAAAAGCAAACTTGAGGGTTGAAGAATACTAGGCGAGAGTTGTGAGCGTAAAAATCATGAAGATTGTCCTTTATCTCCTTTGCCATCTTAAAGTTCATGGTCTATGCTTCAATACTCTAAATTGCACTATTTATGATCCATGGTTGGACCATGGCATTGCCCTTCTTCCTTGTGGCAGATTTGTCAGCTTTCTTACTTGTTCCAAGTCGGTGAGGATATGTTCCTTATCTTGCCCCTCTATTAAGAACATCTATGACCAAAAACCTATATCGTCCAACTTAACTATAGACCTGGAAAGGGGTTCTTGTAATCCCATTAGAGGCATGGTAAACTATCACATTAGAAGAACCAAAAAATGCTATATCCCAAATCCTATCAGATGCCTACAACTAAAAACAACAAGATCTGGCATGGGATGCTAAATTCATCATACTGACACTCAAAATGTGAACAGAATGAGCTTTGAATTAGTGCATGCGGGATTGATATTCACTGCCTACATACAACACCTACCTGCTTGCTAGCAGAACCTGCTAAAAATGCAGTCACACTGATTACTCTGCTTCAGCTCGGCACTGCCCGGACAAACTACTGCTGGTGATCTAACCAGGTGGCACTGCAAATTGCTGGTACTTTAGATATTGCTAATCATCCTTGAGGACACGGGCACCTTCTAGGTGTTCTGAGTGCCACTAATGGGAATTGACCATCCTCAGAGATTGTTGGAGTTTCCGCTTATTTTAGATTGGCAGGGTTGTAGGAGCACATATGGCAAAGCCCTACGGCTGCAGCAGGGGAACTGAGGATGTTTCTGTTTAACAGGCCTTCAAATCAAAAAGTGGAGGAAAATGATGTGGAGTTTATCTGGTGAAGGAAGATCGACAAGGTGTTGGCTCCAAGCTTGGAACTCTAGTCTTGACTGATATGATGTTGAGAAGGTCTTTCTTTAAGAAACTCCTGCTCCTTTTACATAGAGTCTAAAAGGAAAACTACAATGATATACTTAGGGAAAGAAAGAAATAGAGAAAACTACATAAAAGACAAAAGATAACGATATTAATTTCAACATGTAAGATTCATCAGATACATATTTGATCTGGCTGTTGAATATATTGCAATAGCTATTGAAGAATAGGTGCCATGGACAAGTGCAATCTCATTTTAAGGTGATGTTGGAGGCTGATAGAAACATGTTGCTTTTTCAGATGCGATTGTGGCCATTCTAGCTATGCCCTAACAGGCAACAGCTTCTAGTTTTGTTTTGTTTCAGCTATTATGTTCAAAATAGCCAGATTTTTTATTTGTTGGGCGCCTAAGTTTTGAATTAACTGCAGGGTTTGAGCCTGTTGACATTATCAGCAGTGCTCCTTGCACTTGACCTGCAGAAGCGCAACCAGGAAGCATATTCCAGTGCATCTCCCATGTCTTCTCAATTAGGACTATTCTTCTCTGCAATATACATAATTGCACTTGCCCAGGGTTGCCACAAACCCTGTGCACAAGCCTTTGCAGCTGATCAGTTTGATGAGAATGACCCTGAGGAAAGCCGATCAAAGAGCTCTTTCTTTAACTGGTGGTATTTTGCCATGTGTACAGGTACCACAGCTGCCTTTCTGGTCGTGAATTACATTCAGGACAACATTGGTTGGGGACTTGGTTTTGGAATTCCAGGCATTGCCATGGCAATTGCTCTCATAATTTTCTTGCTCGGCACAAGGACTTATCGATATTATACTGCAACAGTACAAATTCCACTTAAACCTCCTCAATCCAAGTAAGCTCTTGTAATGCTCCAAAGTCCAAACACATCATAATTGACCTCTTACAACAGTTTCCAATTGCTAACCTAACGATTTATGCTTGCCATCATGTAGAACAGTTGGTAGTTCTCCCATTCCATATTTAGCAAAGCAAGGCACTGAGATTGCAGGACAATTAAAGGGTATTCTTTATAAGTTGTTTCCTCTATGGGCGACATGCTTAATGTATGCTGTTGTTTGGGCACAAACCACTACCTTGTTTACAAAACAAAGCAGCACAGTGGATGGAAGGATTGGTAAACATTTTCGAGTACCTCCTGCTGCATTGCTTATCTTCATCAGTTCCACGATTGTCATCTTTATTCCCATTTATGACCAAGTCTTTGTGCCCATAATGAGGAAGGTTACAGGGTTACATTCTGGCATAACCATGCTCCAGAGGATTGGTGTTGGCTTGTTTCTTGCAATCATCACAATGGTTATTGCCACACTGGTTGAGATGAAGCGTCTTAAAACTGCTAGCGATTTTGGGCTGGTAGATATTCCAGATGCAATGATTCCAATGAGCCTGTGGTGGTTTATTCCTCAGTATGTTATTTTTGGGATAGCAGATGTGTTCACCATCGTTGGATGGCAGGAGTTTTTCTATGATCAAGTCCCCGACAGCTTGAGAAGCATAGGATTATCAATGTACTTGAGCATCCTGGGTGTAGGGAGCTTCATGAGCAGCCTCCTCGTGACAGTGATTGATCAAATTACTAGGGGCAATGGGGAGAGCTGGTTTGCTGATAATCTCAACCATGCCCACATTGACTACTTTTATTGCCTGCTTGCTGCACTCAATTTTCTGGGACTAGTCATGTACTTGTATTTTGCAAGTTCTTACCAGTATAAAAGCAGAGGCATCATGGTTATTTGAAGAATTTCTTTTTACAGCTAAAGATGAAACAAAGCGAGGAAGCAGCTGTCGGTACCTTCCATGGTCGAGGAATGTCATGCACAGTTTCTCGTTGGTGAAGAAATTCGCAGTTGCCATGGAAGGTTTTTTTTAAAAGGGTAAGGATGGTAATCCATAAGATAACCACTTAGATGCCATGTGAAGATTACCCGGAGATGAAAGGATGTGGAGATAGAAATAGGAGTAATTTAATTCTTGAAAACGGGTGTAAGGTATATATTTCAGATCCGATGTTAATCACGTATATAGATATAATATACACATCTAAGAGTTGGAATATTTCTGGGAAGTGCCTTCATTTCTCGTTTATTATTTGTCTGGAACATTGTTCTAACTGTATCCACATGTGCTGTGTCTTCATCTTTGATGAGGCGTGGAGCTGCATTTTCCTGAATTTGGTATTGCACTTGTTTAAGAGAAGGTTAGATTGGGATCCTGGATTGCTTACTTAGTATTGTTATGATGTATTACCGGAATAATTGCACGCTTCAATTGGAAGCAGCAGTGCTACTCTGTATATTCAGCAATAAGGCCTGTTATAAACTTAACATGATTTGAATGAGTTGTCTGACCTTAGAACGTTGGGGATGTTGAATCGTTTTTTTCTTTTCAGGAAGGTCAATTACTCAAATCTCTAGTCCATTTGATTGGGGATTACGTCATTTTTTTTTTATGTATATGATAGCTGCGATTTGTTGCTTCTTTTACTCCCTCTCCTTTTTTGAAAAGGAAAAGGGAATTGCCATATGATATTAGTCTCCTGATGTTGCTGCTTTCACTATCGTTTGCTGCTATAATGATAAATTACAAAAACATTGTTCTTGTGATTTCAAAACTGGATTTTCGCTCGTTTTGTGTTTAATGTTTTAGGTATTAGTGAGTATGTTATCTGTTTGTACAGAATGAAGCCATTGTCGTAGATCCATGATTGGAAGGATTATGTTCCATTCCCATATGGAGCAAGATCTTTCACGTAAATACTTTAGTCCTAATTTAGGTAATTGGGGTCTGTGTATATCCGAAATATTCTTATCATGCTGACATAATTTAAACCAAAAAATGCTGGCCAACAAAAGTTCATTCCTCATTATTCTTGATGAATATATCAATGCTCTTCATACATTGTTCCGTGATAACTTGATACGTAACAAGGGCCTCCAAGAAACTATTAATTTGCTTGATGCATTGTTCCGTGACAACTTGGATAAGTAATAGGGGCCTCATCCCGCATATTTTCCCCAGTGACAGGGTTGCAAATGCTTGGTTTCTAGATTCAAAGTACTTGTTTCTGCGTTTTTGGCCTCGGTTTAGGTTGGGAGCTTGGTTTGGGTTCAAGTCAAAAATTTCCTTGGGTATCAAAACAATTCTCAAGTGAGTTTCAAATTGTAAAGTTGTATAAAAATGTAAAAGTTGATATCTCATGTAACATAGAGGTAGAGGTGATAAAGAAAGTAGATTTAAAAGAGAGAATCACTTTTAATATGTCATCCTTTCACATTAAAAAGTAATATAAAGTAATATCATGTGATGGGACTATCACAATTCAAAAACATTATCATTGTTGGAATAAATATATATAGAAAATAAATAAAAATATATGTATTTTCAATATTTTCGTATATATTAAAAATATTAAATCAAATAAGTTAAATATGATTTGATCAGATTTAGAATAAATAAATAATAAATAATATGTAATGGTATAAATAAATAAAATGAGAAGGGATTAGATTTTATTTCGATCAAATGTCTATTAAGGATTTCTCTTAGAGAATGTATCGCTTTCCACAATACTGATGCATCGGGGTCTGACGAACTCCTCTCAAGATACGACGATTCACTTTCAAAATTCGATGCACTCCGATCTTAGGCATTCTAGAAAACCACCTCAGGAGAACGAAGTTGAGACAATTTGATTTTCAACCAAATTTCTGGTTGATCTACCAACTGAAACCTTTCGTGGATCTCTCAATATCCTTGTGTAAGATCGACAAAAGTGATTGGAGATTTTTTTACTAATTTCAAATCGAACAAATGCACCAAGAAAAAGAGACAAGAACGAGAGAGAAGGAGAGAGAGTGGAGAGAGCTTTCTGCTCTTGTTGTGTGTCCAATGAGAATCCCCTCGTGGCCCTTATATAGAACCCGCAATCAGACGTTTAAGGAAATTTTCGTTTTATGGAAACATGGTAATTGGTCAACCAATTAGTTCATTGATCGACTAAAATAATTTGGTCGATCAAACTTCACTAATTGTCTGCCAAACAATTGATCGATCAAAACAACTGGTCGACTAATTTTACAATTTGATCAATCAATCTAGATCAAAATTGTGAGATTAAAATCATTAGCAAAAGAATTCTAAGTTCCAAGTTCCATGTTCCAAATTGATTCTCACCCGAGCCCGAGTCGGAGCAAGGTGCGCACGCGTGTGTGCATGATCTTCAGCTCAATCTCTCACTCTTTGCTACATAAGTCTTAGGAGATAGAATCCTTTTACATCTACTAAAAGGTTTGTCCACTTTTAATATGAGACTAAACATCTCTCTCAAATATTAAAGATTTCAACATGAATTCTCATGTCACCATATAATAATTACATCTCGATTGATGTAATTAGATTCTCAAATCCAACAATCATCACTTGTAAACCAACAACAGAATTATTTTGGGCTAATACAACTTTTGCATTGATGCAAATTACCAAAATTAATTTCAAAATTATTTTGTACTATTGCATTTTGGTTTTAAGTTGCGTCGACTTCATAACTATTTTGCAACAATATATTTTGATTTAAAGTATTAGTGATTTTTTTAAGTGAGGTGAGGTCTATCATATAATAGAATTTATATTTTTTATTTTTTTATATTAAATATCATTTATAAAATGAGAACGGTATTTACACATCTTTGCATCGTAAAAGATATTAACTTTTACATTTTTCGAAGGAGAATGATGCATAGACTTCACTATAGACACAGAATCTGATATTCGCTTATAAAAAATATTATATCGTTTGGATACACATATCACTGTGTAGACATATAATCTGTTTTTTTTTAATAAGAGGAGAGTTATGTATTAAATTTTGTATATATTTAACATACATAAATCATTTTTCTAGTATATTTCTCCTGGACGGATGGCGACCTCACTCCATTTTTGACACTCCTCACTTCTGTTCCAACACTTTCGATGTTCGAACTTTTGTTTGACGGATTTACATCTATTAATATTAGCACGATAAAGTTTTGACGTAGTGCAGTTTATCTGAAGGTATAGATTCGGGGGCAAATCTCATAATTATCATAGTTGTTTTTTCAATGGCTACTTGCTATGTTCTACCTTCCCGTATGGCAATCAAACCAATTTGATCGAGCTAATCAGATTTAGGTTGATGGCGTACGCAATATACGCAATAACTAAAAGCAAGTTGGCATTGTCGACAGAGGCAAAGACGTATCCTCTTTCGAAAGATTCGAATGCGTATTGCTGATTCGATCGTTAACAGTTGCAGCCAAAAAACACGTCACCTCACGTGCGTGACAACCAATGTTCACGTCCTCTAGCAGTTTCTTGTGTTTATGGGAAGGCCCCACTTAATGATGGCAACGGTGCTGAATAAAAATTTCATTGCAAAGTAATGTAATTTACAATTATAAAAGGGTCCAAATATAGATCCGATTCCAGATTTTCCCCTTCATTTATAATCCTATTTTTCCAAAAATTATTGATGCAAGTTAACAATATTGATTTTGAGGTTCGATGATTTTAGCCTTATAAACATTGAGCCTCTACTCACGGTGGTAAGAAACCTTAACTTTTTTTTTTCACTGTTAAGGAATCCTAAAGGTCTCATTTGGTAGATGTTTAGGTTTTGTTTGTTAAATGAAATAAGTCTGTGAAATAAGTATAGGAATAGAAAATGAGTGGAATAAGTAAGTTAATTTAGTTAGATTTTTTGGCTGATTGAAATAACTTCATAGAGAGAACGAAATATTTAACTCGACTCAAATCCATTTAATCCGTTAACCAAATACACCTTTAAAATTTAAGATTAGGTAAAGTTTAAGAAGTCTTAAAGAGGGATAAGTGGATCGGTAAGAGAAGGGTTAGTGGGTGTAGATGTGATAATCGAGTTGGTTTGTTATTATTGACTTTTACTTTTATTTATAGTGAAGGTGGGTTAGTAGAATATATGTGATAGGTGGATGTGATGGGTAAGAGTGAATTAGTGGAGGTAGATATAATTAGTAAAAGGTAAATGTAATAGATTATGATAAATGTGATATGTGGGGAATAAAACTTTTTAATTATTCATACAATATTCATTTTTCCCTTGACACACAGCATAACACCTCCCTTTAAACATTTACCAATCGAAGCCTAGGTCCTTCCAGCAATAGTTCCTTTTCTCCATGGGAACACCTTCTCAAGCATTGATTGAGGTACACAGGTGTACATAGTATGCCTCTCCCTTACTTAATAATAGAGGCTAGGCCCCACCTACTGTTTGTGGGGGTGGGGGCAGTGCTGTGGGGTGGGTTGGTTGTTGGTGAAGATGTGCACCAAGATTGTGTTTGGTTGAGGGTTTATTTAGTTCTAAAATAAAATTGTGGTAGGATAAGTTAAGTAAGGTGTTTGATTGATAAATTTGTAATGATTTTTAGGTAGAACGATTGATATGGTGATATAATGGATAATTTGTTAATATTATAATGTAAGCGTAAGTGAGTTGATGTAATATTATAAATGCATTTTAATGGATATATCATATTAGAGTACATATATTTTAATATATATTGATATTGATATAATATAAAAGATTACAAATTTATTGATATAAAACGAATAAAAGTGAAATCCTTTGACCTTAGAATCCACCCTCAACCATTTATTTAACCATTAACCCTTCATTAAACATACTGCCGAACGAAATTCAAAAGTTTCCCTACCTTCATCCAGGCAGTTGCTTTTTTGTCACAAAATACCCTCCACTAGACTAAGCCATTAGATCAAGTGGTTTATATTTTGTTCAAATTTTTTAATTCTAGGTCATAACAATCTTAAGATAAAATTCTTAACCTTAAAACTATCAAATTTCAAGGAAGATGATGGGTTGAACTTAAGATGAGATTACGTGATTGAGTACTCTCACTTGTCTCCTAAACATCTTATAATGTAATCTATATTTTTTTCAAATATAAAAATTGTACAATATCAAATTTATTCTACAAATTCTGTCACTTACGAAATTATTCCTTCAAAATAAATCTTTGGAAACAGACAATGCCTAAGGTGGCCGCAATATGACTTCTTTGGATTGAGAAACATGGTACAATAAAAATTTGAGATACGTGGGAGGGGTATCTCTATCGTAATTAATGGAAGATATTAAGGCGCCTCGCGTAACGCATGGTACGTCAAGTGATTGCTTTGGTTGACCGTTCCTTCTGCCGGAATCCAACTTACGATGCTTACTGCAGAGCAAGACCTAATATGCATGTATGGAAAATAGAGTTGTTTTTAGTAAATTACCCTACGATTCTTATCAAACAATTAGTTTGCCTATCTAAAGAAAAGGGTCTCAGTAACTAAGGATCAGGAATATTGATATCAATACAGACCAAAAAATTGACATCAAGGTTTAACAAGTATTAAAATACTAAGAATGATCAGAAAATCAGGGTTTCACTTATACATATTGGGAATATTGAGGGCATATCATCTCAATACTGATCACAAAAAGCAAAGGAATTGGACATTAAGATATACAGAAGGAATTGATGAAAGGAGCTTTGTGAACTCAGGTTATGAATGCAACCTACGGATTGGTTTCAATGTCTGTCCTTGACATCAACGCTTAACTCCAATCTTGCTCTAATCCATACCTTTTTTAAATTAATTTCATTTTAAAAATACATGTATGTCAAAGAGGGAACACTCATCGCTGACTCAGCTAGGGCCCTCGTTACCATTGGAGATTATACTTTATTTCTACTCAATACTAACTTTTTTGACGAAACATGGTCCTACTAGACAATGAACTGTTGGAGGAGAATTGACGAGATGGCCAAAAAGAGTTTGGAACGAATCAATGGGACTAACGAAGAGATCTGTTTAACAACTAAATCTGAAATACTGATAAACAGAATTGGGGATCTATACGTGGAATATAAATCTAGAATCGAATGAGAATTTTGAGGGACTTGTTAGGGAAGAGGGGGTTAGAGATGAAAGAAAGAACCCGTCTCACGGGGGCACCGGTTCTGCGATATACGTACGCTCTTCTTCTCTCAATTTTCCTTGAATGACCGGTAAAAAGAAAACCACAATCGTGAAAAATGTGATCATAGTCCATGAACAAAGGTAAAGGAGTGTCATGATCTCAGACACGAGGGCATTGTCAGAGGTATCGATCAATATATACAAGAAAAGAACATATGGAAATCAGTTAATGAATTACTGTAGCATATGCTGCATATTTATTTCCTAAACACTATTATTTAAGCAACCATGCAAGTATTCTATCCAAATTAATTTTTAGCGAAGTTGATACCTGATCTTGTGTAAGAGTCATAACATCAATATATATATTGAAAGGATGTATGAGAATCAGTCGGTGAACTACTATATTATGTACTGTGCATGACATTATGAGGTAGTGGGTTCGACTCTTGACCGTCCAAGTGATTCTTCTGATATCTTCTTTTATTTTTAATTTTACTTGCATGCTTTTTTTTTTAAAAAAAAGAGGTACTTTATTTTTTTTAAAAAAATTCTTATCTCTCCCTTTTTTTTTTTTCCTTTTATATTTTACTTATTTTATTTTTTTATATTATTTAATACGTACATCCGTTTTAAAATTTATTTTCGTTGTTAATTTTTTTATCTAATATTTTTTTATTAGAGATCAATATTAAATATATTTTTATAAGAATATAAAATAATATATAATTAGATTAATATTTAACTAGATATATCGGATAATATATTTTAATATCCAATCCATACTTTTTATTTTCTAACAATTAAAAATTATAATACATCAAACTTATTTTCAAAATAAACTCTAACATATATATTTTTTTTTAATTTTTTCTCGATCTAAATTATAGTATAAATTTTATATGATTTTAATTTTTATACTTTCGTGTAAGAAGACGAGTTCAAAATTAGTATAGAAGTTAAAGCTCGGAAGTATTACCATTGCAGATCCGTCGGGGTTTTGACAGAAGGAAGTACGTGCTTTGCGGTGGATTGCAGAACTGTGTTGGATGGGCATTATGATTCACGCTTGATTGGCATAGCTCTTAAATACCGTTTTCACGTCAAATACGTATCCCTTGATTCTTTCAAGTATAACTCTTACATACTCTGATATTGAAATGAGGTATGGATTTGGATATCCAACGCCCGAATAGGAGAATATGGATAGCAGAGCTACAGGTAGATACGAATTCAAGTGAATAACCGACCCACCGGAAAACCCCTCCATGGCGTCCACAAGAGCCTAGCAAAAGCAGTACTATTGCAGGATTCCCACCACCAATACACGGCCATCCATAGAATTTAGACTAAACGACCAATGCCATCGGTGATTATCTTTTTCTTTCACTTGAAATCTAATTTTCCTGTGTAGGTCTAACACAACATGCAACCATACGATACCCGGGCACCACCATGTCCCATAATTCCAATTCCCAGTGGCGCCAATCCTTGTGCTTATCTAAATCCGCCTTCCCCAAAACACCACACCCCCACGATTTGGATAAGATATCCAGATGAACGGCTATATGATGCGATGTTAACTCTGTCAATGTGGTGATAGCAACGTGCGAGCTGTCAATTTATCTGGATAACGTCAAATGGCAAGGACTTTCGTTTTTGACAGAAGAGATCCGGATATAAATCTTCATATTAGCATTATCTGTAGGATTGGTACGCGGGAGATAATCAATTCCTCCCCCAATTTACCTGATTGGATTTTAAGTTAAAAAGGAAAAAAGAAAAATCACTGTTAGTTGGAAAACAAATAATAAGAATGATGGATAATGATACATGTATATCAATTTATACATAAATTTCTACACCCACTCACAAGTCACCTGATGTAATTTAGATATATAATCTCCCTTTTTAACAAGTAGAGGAATTATACATGCATACTTTTGTATATACAAAATATTTTTCAACAATGATAAGAACTCCCTACGAATAAATTTTTTTTGAAGATAATCATTCTCTTTGGACCTTGATAGAGGTACAAGATTTGGCAAGACAATAGTTATGAGATGGCTATCTTGCTTACGGATGGAGACTTACTTGTCATATATTGGATAAGTACAATCTAAATTTTGTTTGAGTTTGATAGATAATCTATTATATGGTTAGAGTATAGATATTTATGGTTATTTATAAAGTGTCTTTTCCATATTTTGGTTCTCCAATAATGTCTATTCTTTACCTTATCGTACATAAATAGAAAATGATAATTGATTTGACTCTATTTTTAGTATCAATTATTGTGGAACATGAGATTATGTGTATTTCTATCAAAGTTATAAAGGTTAATTTACATGAAGATGTACAAAATTCTCCTTAATTTCAATGGAATTTTGCCTTAGTTGCTGGACTTTGCCCACTTTCTCTGGGTGAAACTGAGTAAAAAGCTCAATTAAATGTTCTTGATCAACTAGTTGACCTACTAATAAATGGTTGACACTGTCTTTGGCTCATACTTCTTTCCAACTAATAAAAATAATAATAATTATTATCAATGGTATGTGATATCATTTTACTGGAGAAGTACATACGTAGGTCCAAAAATACTAGAAATTGAGCGAGTAGGGTCATCTAAAAGACTAGTATTTAAATCTTACATTCTAATAATAATAAACAAAAAGGCAAATGCAAGAAACACAGAAAAAAAAGGCAAAAAAAAAAAAAGTGAAGCAGCATCAATCGTCACGAATGATAGATCTCTTTATACCCGTACGTAGTCTGAATGTATTTTATATTTTCATTAAAAATATGAATTTTATATTGATTTTTATGACACCATCGCACGTACATATTTCAGAATCACGAGAGACACATCCAGCAACCGCCACCCTCTTCAATTTAATTTTTTATTTTAAACCAACATTTTCCCGCCGGAACTCTCTCCATCCCCACTCATTAAAAAAGTCAAAAATTCCCGGTACATACTCTCCTCCACAGAATAAAAAAAAAAAAAAAAAAGAAGAAGAAGAAGCTGGGAAGAGACTCTCGAGATTGGACAACTTTTTTTAATATGATCTTATAATGTATGCCTTTTTTCCCCCAATGATAATGACACAAACGGTACGGTAGATTAAATTCGAGGAAAAAAGAAGTCAGGTTTTGACAGATAATTACTACAAAAGAGAAACTTTTTATTTCTTTAATATGATCTCATGTTACATTTTTTTTTTTATTTGGCAAAAAAATACGGCACAAATGGTACCGTACGGTAAATTAAAAACGAGGAAAGAAGAAGCCGAGCTTGGCGAAATTATTTATCTCTCCCAATAAAAAAAGCTCAACGGATCCGGCACACAACACGTGTCCTCACACCACAGGGGGAAAAAAACTCAAGACGATCCTTTTCGATCTGAATTATCCTAACGAAAAAATTAGGCACCACCCCAACCTGACATCTACACATATCGGCACGGTGGAAGATTCGCGCATGTCTCCCTCTCTCGTCCTCTCTCTCCTCCCATTCCAAAACCCCTCGCCGCAAAGAGTTCCACCACCCCATGGCAGCCGATGTCCCGATCACTGTGATCGCCGCAGGTGCCCTCTCTCGATCCCACCTCAGTCAGTGCCCATGATTTAGTTTCTGGAAGGCGTAGCGGACTGGTGTTTGATGAAAAGATCGGATCTTTGCAGGATTTTGGGGTTGATTCGTTGAGATTTGGAGGAGGAGGAGGAGGAGGAGGAGGAGGAAGAGGGGGGAGTTTCGGTTTTGGTGAACGGTGGGGATGGGCGTGGTGGTTGGGAGCATTGGGGTTGCGATCGTTATGGTGTGGATGTTCGGTATGGGAGCGATGGGGAACGTGGTGCTCTATGGGAAGGACGTGTCTTTGTCAGTCGACGACATGGAGGCCTCCTTCGGTGAGTGCAAAAGTCGCGATCTTTTTAATAAAGGAAGCCGTTTGACTTGCTTGCTTGCAATTCTGTTTGTTCTTCTCTCTCTCTCTCTCTCTCTCTCTCTCTCTTGTGTTTGAAAAAAATTGGTTAATTTTCTGTGGGCTCTCGTGTATTTGTTTTTTTCATAAGTCATTTTCGTTCTTGCCATCCCCGTTGTTCGTGTTCCTGAGTAGCTTGTTTGCCACATAGAAGAGCGATTTCAAAGCATATTCTCAGGAGGAAGATATGATGTCAATGCCAATTAGGTACAGAGAAAGGAGATATTTTTGAAAGCAAAATTGTTGCCGATGTATCGTTTTTCGGACACAGGACAACGTGTTCAATAGAATTGGAGTAGCAGTGATATTACATTGATAGGAAATTGGATGTGAGAAAGTGAAGTGATTGTACTTTTTTTTTTTTTTTTTGTATCCAAGGAACAATTGTGTTCATGTGGAATGACACGTGAACATTGATGACGTGGGCTGGAAGTACATGGAGAAGTGAGAAGGAAAGGTTGAAATTCTGGAAGATGGGTTAGATATTTGGTGTAATGGGTTAAGGAAGCACACATGTTCCATGAGGGATAGTAAGACCGTGATAGAGTTGGCAGGGTGTCAGGAAGAAAGAGAAAAATATACTCTCGTGTAGCTGAAATAAGTAAGCTTTTGGCAGTTGGGTGGTTTCCATTCGGGGTGCAATCAGATGCTTCATTGGAGAAACCTTTGGGTGATGAACTTTTTAAGTGAGTATGAATTTTGCACATAGCTCAAAAGAAGGCTCTGGACAAGGATTCCAGGAGATTCCAACTAGGCATAGTAGGCTAATGGCTGAGAAATGAAGATCTTAGGTACAGGAAGCACTTTAACCCAGATGTGGTCCAAATGTCTGGATACTTGTGCTTCCCAAGGAACTACATCCTTGGAGAATACGTGGTAGAGGGAAATGGAAAACTAACCTGGTGGCTATGGCATTGAGGATTGACAAGGGAAGATTGCTAAGATGGTAGAACTGTAGAAGGAAAGGGATGGGAAATCATTTACTGGCAGATTGGTAGAAGTTGGCCTAATCAAAACAAGGTAGGTGACTCTTTACCCTTTCTTTTTTTAAAGGGCGACTCTTTACTTTTGGGAGAGAGCCTAGAGGATGCTTTTGGGAGGATGAAAGTTCTCTAATGTTGTGGTTCTTTTATTTGTCTGATACAACCTGGAAAAGCAATATATACTTCATAATTGTGACAAGTGAAATCATATCAGGGCAATGCTTGCTCTAAGGAAAGACCTCAGTTATTCCATGTTTTGAGTAGACTTATTCCAATATTGTGAAAGTCTGGAATAAGCCCTGAAGTCCAGAATAAATATAGTCCTTCACCGAGGTGGAATAAGTTTATTCCTCCTATTTATTGCTTTTATGAAATAAGGTAGGGTTTGTCACTCTGGCATGGGTTAAAGGCCTATGCTATTCTCGTAATAATATTTATGAGACTGAAGTTGGCTCAGATCATGGGATTGCTCATTCTTGAAACCTCCAGTGTCTATATTCTCAATCAGTCATTTTAACCCTAGGAAGACCTCTTGGAGGAAAACATTGCTCGTGTATAGGTTCGACATGGGTGGTAGGATCCACAGCTGGGTAGGAACAACCTAACAGGAGTGTTCTCTGTCAGTTGTGGATTGCTTAGGTACTTGGGGCTAGTTGTTGGTCATTGCCTATCAAACATGTAATTGCAATTATGCACATGCTTAGATAGCGCACAAGATTTGGAATTTACATATGGAAATCATCGTGCATCAAAGGTATTGTTTATAGTTACAATCAAATAGTCACCATTGAGAAAAATAGTAGTCCACTTGCACAAAAGATGAAAAACACCCTAATCTCGTTCAAAGGAGATGGTTGGAACACATTTGGTGAAGTTTGTGAAGCAAAGGAGTGGATTTGTCAATGTTATCCTTCAAGGAGAGATGCACTTATATGCAAAATAACCATGCCATGCTCTATGAGGCTGAAGAAATTTCCTGAGTACTGTATTTAGGGATAAATATTCCTTAAATACCGTATTTGGGAAAAAAAAATCGTAAGTATTTGTGTGAAACTCGCCTCTACAAGAGGCAAGTTTGTGGCTGTGTGTTTTTACACGAAACTTGCCTCTCTTAGAGGCAAGTTTCACACACTTATCCCCGCGAGAAGGTGGGTTTTATCAGAAGTTTGCCCTTAAACGGTGCTGCTGTTGTTGCTTGCCTATGCTGTGGCTGTTGCTACCTGCCTATGCTGTTGCTGCTTCCTCACCATTGTCCACGGCAACGTCTACACCACCCTCACCACCAGGAACGCCCTCCATCTCATAGTAGTAGTAGTAGTAGTAGTAATAATAACAACAACAACAATAATAACAATAAATCCATCCTCTCCTCTGCCCTCTTCCCATCTTAAATCTCCCCCATTTCCCTTTCTGTCTTGCAAATTCTTATGTATTATTGCGTGTGTTTTAGTTGGAGGTTGCAGAGAGGACTGATATCCCCGTTGTAGAGGGAGCTCACCCTGATGGTACGTAGAACCCACCAATCGATACTTGAACTTGAGAATCCAAGCATGTTCTCATAGAAGAACCCAACTCGCATTTGGAATCTAAGGTCGACAAGCTGTCGGGGTCGATTTTCATTGGTTAGAGATGGAATTGGCATTTGTTTTGTTTGAATGGAGATGCTATTCTCTAGTCTAATATATGTTACATTCTCTTCTGCATTTCCTTTTTAAATTACGGATACTTTTTAGTGCGGTGTAAGGATGTCCCGGGATCAAGCTAGAGGGAATTATCGACTGGATTAAGGATAGGCTTTTCCACATTGAGGTAATTTATGTGTATGAAATTGGAAGATATGAATCAATCCTTGTTGTGATTTAATGTTGTTCTTCTTTATATCAATAAATTCTACCCATCTCAGTTTATAGCTATTTTCAGTAGTGGTAACCCACTGGGTAGTGATTTCCAATCCTACAAGCAGTAACAGCAGCAGCGGAAACATGATTTGTTGAGTTACGTGTTATTGTGAGGGGCTATTTGTTATCTTATTTTTCTTGTTGGATTTGTTGTGTTATTTTTCCCTTATCTCTCTCTATATAAAGAAACATAGGAACAACTTGGTAAAATAAGACTTCGTTTTCACTTCAACTTGGTATCACAGTATTAGGTTGAGGTCTCCACCAAAAAGAATCCTAACCCCACCTTAAGTCCTTTCCCTACCGCAACAACAACAGCATCACCGACTGTCGCCGTCGTTGTAGTTGGAGCGTCGCCACACTGCAACACTGCTGCCCTTGCTTGCCGCCGCCCTACTGCAGCGACCATAGCGGTACAGCCCCTGATTGCGGCGCTGCTGTGTCCCCTTGTCGTCACCCTGCTGCAACCGGAGGGTCGCCTGAGTGCAGCCCAAGCCCTGTGCGGCTGCTGCAGGGCATTTGAGTGCCACCCAAGGCCTATGCAGCTGCTGCAAGGTAGCCTGAGCACCGCTCCCGGTGTGTGCTGCTGCTGTGCCTCGCCTTGAAGCTCCTGTAGCACGTCACCACACCTTGGTGCACGTGCTGCAGTAGTGCGGGTCGCAGCCGTAGAGTAGCTACCATCGTTCTCTCCTCATTTTGCCGCCGCTCAGGTCGTTGGAGAGAAGGATCAGTGTCTCCAAGAACTTCGTAGGAAGGTTCTTGGATAGTGAGGGATGAAGATTTGAAGCAAGAACCTTCCTATGGTTGATATGACCTTTTTTGATCTCTTGATCTGATTTGGGGTATGTATTCCCTGTTGTGATTGTTTTTCCTTGCGGTGTGTATTCTCCTGATTGATTGATTCTTGGGGTGTGTATTCCCTAAGTTATTGGTATTTTATCCAAGATTTCAGATATGTTGTTTAGGCTTACCATGTCTGCATCAGATGCTTTTGAGGTGTCTTCAGGATAGAGTACAGAAAGTGGGATGTACAAGAGCCCATTCTTTGCTCCGATTATAAAATTGGATGAGACCAATTACCCCTGTTGGTCTCAAACCTTCCTTGTTACTATGGAAGGTCATGATAAGAAGCATGTACTTATGGAAATATCACCAGAGCAGATAACAAGAAAATACGCAACTTAAAATCGAGATGATGCTATGGTGAGAGCCTGGATCTTGAATAACGTTATTCCAAGGATTGACGATAAGGTTATGTACTATAGTTTTACCAAAGAGATGTGTGATAGCTTGAAGATGGCTCATTCATATGAATTGAATTCAACTTAGGTATTTCAGATCCACTATGATTTTTTTTTTTAAAAACAAATTCACTATGATTTATGCCATCTCGAGCAGAAGGAGATGAATCTATCTCAGTATTACTGCACTATGAAGGGGTTATTGGAGAAATATAATGCACGTAGACTAATGTGTACTACTACATCCAGGGATCACAAGGAGTTTGCAGTCCACATGTTCCTGGCAGGGCTAAGTGATTACTATTCTGCGGCTCGTTCATAGATTCTGACACTCTCTGAGCTTCCTCCTATTGAGGAAATTTACAGAAGGCTGAGTAGAATGCAAACTTAGCTTACTCATGATGCAGTTGTTACCAATACATCTTCGGCTCATGCTGCTGATAGTACTCGTGGTGGTCGTGGAGGCTTTTTTCGTGGCAAAGGTAGAGGCAGAACTGATGGTGGTCGTGGTAAGCTTACATGTTTTTTCTGTGGTAGGTTTGGCCATGTTGAGGCTAAATGTTGTAATAAGCTTGGTCGTCCTACTGTGGCCAACCAGTCCTCTGTTACAGTCCTCCAGGTGTGAGCACTAAGGCAGTATCCCTTGTAGAGGCAGACTATAATACAGTTGTGCAGCGACTGGTACAATTGACTCATGAGCAGTCTCAATCCTCCAACAC
Source organism: Thalassia testudinum (assembly GCA_037157565.1). Classification (NCBI taxonomy): domain Eukaryota; kingdom Viridiplantae; phylum Streptophyta; class Magnoliopsida; order Alismatales; family Hydrocharitaceae; genus Thalassia; species Thalassia testudinum. Next base: position 31,168,848 of record JAZHRO010000054.1, on the reverse strand, counting down.
TACAGGTCTATGCATCTGCATCAGGTACAAAAGGGTCATGGTTGATTGATTCAGGTGCATCTGATCATTTGACAGGAAATTCCCAGTGTTTTCGGGAATTGCAGAAGACACTACAGGAACATTCAGTACAGCTGGTAGAGACATGCTCCCATTCGTGGTAAGGGAGGGGTATCTGTTACACCTTCCATGCATCTTGATGATGTGTATTATGTGCTGGACATGGCAATGCAACCACTTTCTGTTAGTTCTATTAGTAAGCAGTTGAATTGTCGTGCTATTTTTGACGTTATTGGATGCACTTTTTAGGATCGCATGACAAGGACGACCATTGGTGGTGGCCATGAGGTGGGGGTGTGTATCGGCTAGTTCAAAGTCCAGTTTCTGCAACCTGTCAGATGACTATTGCGGGGAGTGCCTTACAGTGGCACAGAAGACTAGGTCATCATTCACTGGACAAGCTACGCTGTGTCATCCCTCACTTGTCTCCCGCTATGAAGATTCATTGTGATGCATGTCAGCTGGAAAAGCATCACCGTGCCAGTTTTCTAGCATCTATCCAGTCTACCAATTCTGCTTGTTTTGATTTGCTGCATTGTGATATCTGAGGTCCTAGCTGTGTAACTAACCACGAAAATTTTAGATATTATATGTTATTTGTGGATGATTTTTCTCGCTTATCATGGACCTTTTTTATGAGGAATAAATTGGAAGTTGTCTCTTTGATTCAGCAATTTGTGGTGTTTGTGAAAAATCAATTTGGTATATGCATTAAGAAAATCAAAATAAATAATGCATTAGAATTTTGCATAAAGAAATTGGCTAATTTGTATGGATCATTGGGTATTATATATTAAACATCATATCCTCATACGTCATAGTAGAATGGGATAGTTGAAAGGAAATATCGCCATATTCTGGATACAGCTAAAGGTTTACTGATCCAGAATAATGTTCCGCATAGTTACTGGGGAGATGTTCTTACTACGTGTTATCTCATTTACAGGCTCTCTTCCTTTGTGTTACATGAATAGATTCCATGGAATATCTTATATCCTGATGCTGACTTATTTCTTGTGCCACCAAAGACCTTTGGGTGTGGTATTTGTACACCTCCATAGTACTAGTTGTGACAAATTGACACCAAGGGTGGTTGTGTGTATTTCTGGGATACTCACTTACACAGAAGGGATACAGGTGTTTTGATCCCATGCATCAGAGACACTATGTGAGTGCAGATGTGACTTTTCATGAGTCTATCTCTTATTTTTCTACCTTAGGTCATCGGTTAAGAGAGATAAAGGTGGCTACCGTTATGCCTGTACCTCCTATAGCCTTAAAGGATTTCTCTCATAGTAGTGGTGTATTTACTACAAATCATATTGTGAGTACTTTTAGACCTGTACCAGCTGATGAGAAGATATTTAAGGGTGCTACATATCAGTTGCCAGTTACTTACAGAGAGAAGGCACAGTCCCCTTCTTCAGTTCCTATGAGCCACCATCATCCTCCTCTGCTCAGTTATGTATTGGCAATACTGATGATTCTTCTACTTGTGTCTTCAAGGTCCCTTTCTCTGCTCACAAATGAGGATATTTCCATTGCTATCAGAAAGGTTCCTAAATCTTGTGCACAGTATTATGTTGCTGGCAGTGTTGTTTATGTAGGTTCTCTTAGGTCAAAGTTTTATGCCTTTACAGTTGCAGTCTCTAATACGGAGATACCTACTTCCTATCAGCAGGCTTTCCTACATCCACATTGGAAGGTGGCTATGCAAGAGATGTATGCACTTACTGATAGAGGCACCTGGGAGTTGTCTGCTTTACCTTCTGGTGTGCACTTGATTGGGGTTAGATGGGTCTTTGCTATGAAATACAATTCTGATGGGTCTATTTCTCGGTATAAGGCTTGCCTTGTAGTCAAAGGATTCATCTAAACCTATGGGGTGGATTTCTTTGACACTTTTTTCTCTTGTGGCACGACTCTCCACGGTCTGTATTCTTGTCTTTGTTGCAGCTCCTTATGGATGACATCCTTACCAGCTGGATGTCAAAAATGCATTTCTATATGGAGACTTGGAGGAGATATACAGGCAGCAACCACCTAGTTTTGAAGTTTAAGGTGAGTGTGTGTGCAAACTTCGTAAGGCTATTTATGGCCTTATGCAGAGCCCTCGAGCCTAGTTTCAATGTTTGTCTGAGGCACTCTCTATGTTTAGGATGTAGAGATATTCTAATCATTCCTTGTTTGTTAGGAAGATCAGTATTGATACCGTGGCTTTGTTGGTATATGTTGATGACTTTATCTTTACAGGCGATGATGCAGATGGTATTACTCAGGTAGAGGAGCATTTGGCTTGCCAGTTTGTCGTGAAAGATCTTGGGAAGCTGAGATATTTTCTGGGTATTGAGGTCGCCACGAGCAAGCAAGGCATAGTGTTGTCTGAGGGAAAGTATGCACTTGATATTCTTCAGGTGATAGGCATGTTAGGATCCAAGGAAGTCAACATTCCTGTGGATCCTAAAGTTCACATATTTGAAGATATAGTGAAGCTAAAGGATGAGAAGGTCTATCGGCAACTGGTTGGGAAGTTATTGTATCTAACCATCACCAGATCAAACATCAGCCTTGCAGTGGGTAAGCTAAGTCAGTTCTTAGACAAGTCCACTGATATTCACCGGTAGGCGGTTATGCAAGTGTTGATGTGTATTAAGGGATGTCCAGGTAGATGTATTTTATTCTAGAAGAAGGGCCCTATGTCTGTAGTGGCTTATTCTGATGCAGATTATGCAAGAGACGTGGGAGATAGGCGGTCTACTACTGATTTTTACACATTTGTCGCTGGAAATTTGGTGACCTAGAAGAGTAAGAAACAGAGTGTTATTTCACACTATAGTGCTGAGTTCGAGTATAGGGCTATGGCTTATAGTGCAGCTAAGATGATATGGATCAGATCTCTATTAAGAGATCTTCATGTTGAAATTCAGGAGCCTATGGAGATGTATTGTGATAACCGGGCTACGACATATATTGCTAATAATCCCATGTTTCATGAGAAGACGAAACATGTGGAAGTGAACTGTCATTGTACCAGGAGTTTGATTCAGCAGGGTCAACTTCATACTGCATGTCTTGCCTACACTGACCAGATTGTTGATGTTTTTACCAAGCCACTACCTCGCCCTCAATTTAAAAAGTGTAGAAACAAGTTGAGCATGGTGGATATATATGCTTTAGCTTGAGAGGGAGTGTTAATTTATGTGTTATCGTGAGGGGTTATTTGTTAACTTGTTTTCTTTGTTGGATTTATTATGTTATTTTTCTCTTGTCTTTCTCTACATAAAGAGACATAGGGACGGCTTGATAAAATAAGACCTCTTGTTCACTTCAACTCTGCTTAAGGACAAACTTGCCTCTTAAAAAGGTGAGTCGCATCTTGATGAAACCCACCTTCTTGTTGGGATATGGGGTTGTGTGAAACTTGCCTTTAAGAGAGGCGAGTTTCATGTAAAACCACGCAACCACAAACTCGCCTTTTGTAGAGGCGAGTTTCACACGGGTACTTACAAATTTTTTCCCCTAATACGATATTTAAGGAATATTTATCCCTAAATACAATATTTGAGGAAAATTCTTCCTATGAGGTTCCATTGATGAAATGGCACTATAGAAATGGTGGTCCAATTGCTGAAAGTTTTTAGAATAATGAATTAGTAATTGACCTTGATAATATAACTACACTAACACCCCCTGTGATTTTACAGTGCTAAATGATTTGATCTTCGCAAAGGTGGGTGCTTAGAAAGTCAGCTAGATAGGTGACCTAAGACAAAAATAGATCGCTTATCGTGAACAATGATAAGGGAAGCGTTACTTATTCATTTAGTTATTTGGAAAGAGATGAGGAAAACATCATTGACGGGCACTTGGTTAGATACCATGGATAGATACACCTGCCCTTTATGGATTACTCTCTTGACGGTGCAATGGTGGTAAGCTACATTAATCAATTTAATGTGCTTGATTTAGCCCCATTGAACCTGATAAGCTTTAAGCTAAGCACACACAGGTCTGATCAACACCTGCAAACCCCCCCACCCCCCCCCCATGCACAGACACACTACACCAACAAACAAAACACACACAGAGACGTGCACCCACACACACCACGTGCGCGTGCACTATTCTGCACTCCTCTTTGAACTTGCACGCTCCTTGCACCTTTCTTCCCCCAACTAATTATGCCATGCCATTCCCTTCAACCTTCTGTTACCGATATTCTGCACATATAAGTTGGCCTAAAACCACATGTCATTAAGTTAAGACCCAAATCTTCCTGCCCTGCATCATCAGGAGGGGCCTTTTCATGTTGGTTTTGGTTCTAGAGATTTTGTCCATAAAACATTCCCAGCTTATCTGCAGTTCCTTTGTAAAGGTATATATGTCACAATAATGGGGATCGTATTCATGCTTATATATGTTTTGCTTTATTCTGGTGGAGTTACTGCTTATGGTTGTGTTTGGAATGGATTCAGGTTTTAGCACTGTGTTAATTTTAGGAAGTGTTAAATTATAAGTGGTTTTAAGTTTGGTAGTGGGTTACGTAGTGAGGTTTGGTATGATAAATGATTTGGTGTGACTTAAGTAGAGTGAGAATTGTAGCTTATTTTATATCCGAAGTTAGATTGTTTTTATTCTTGTTTTGTTGGAAAGTTAAGTAGTGGTTGAATGGAATGGGTGAGTTAATATGCAATAAGCAGAGATGTAAGACACAGCCCTCATAAGCCATGCCTACTCCATCTGCACTGTTTGTTTTATACTGGGCACATCCCTCAACCCAAACCTTTAACATTAAACCAAATGCAGTGTGAAGAAGTGGATTATATGAAAGATAGGACATCGTAAAAGATCAAAAAATTCTCCTGTCAACAAAAATTGCTGAAAAGTGTGAAATAATCGTCATGGGATGGTGCATGGCTAGGTAGGTTTGTGAATGGCACGACATCTTGGCTGGAGCTTGGCCCAAGATGATAGCTGACGTGGGCTTGGAACATGCTAGATGGGCAAGGCTTTGGGTTAAGCTGGACAATGCTCACCCCTACTCAGAGCTGAAGCGTATGCATAAATGTGGTATGAAGGACAATTCAAATTGGAAAAATTGGAAAATCCCCAAAATTTGATCGAATGATGATCATGCGATACTATGCAAAGGGATGTTGGTGTGAGCTTGGCAGGAAATTTGCACAGGGGCCTTCAAAGTTACATGCCTGCTTTTTGCTCTTAATCTCTTTTCCCTAAAATCAGTTCCATATCATGAGACCTGGAACCAATCATCTTGAATTTTATTTTCTTCCAAACAGTAGATATGCTTAGAACATACTGATGGTCTTTCTAAGTTGTTAAGCATGGTTTGACTTTGGTGCATGTATAAGACATGGAATTTTTTTTAAAATGTGAAACGAAAATGTAATGATGCCATGTCTATTTGCAAAAGGTGCTGGAACTATTACACTTGGGAAAGTGCTAGATTTATAGCATGTGAAGGCCGTGATATTCTGGTCACTGTTTGGAAGCCTTCACAGAGGACCTTATTGCATGTATTTCATTAACTATGAGTTTGCAGCTTGCCTTTGTTCAACCTGTGAGACTAGCCATGTAAATGCTATGCTCGTAATTTTCAAACACATCAAGGTTTGTGTGATAGGAAAGATTTGTTTCTATTAAAAATGAGAAAGCAAGTATCTTTTTTATGGGATAGACCTCGGTAAATTACAAATACATCCAACAAAAAAAAAAAAATAGCATGACATAATAACTCTACAAAAATAAATATGTACTCGCACTCTCCCTGGGGCATAGATATCTTTTAATCCCAACATGCCACATAGAAATATATGTCCGTTCTTCCTTAAGGCCTTGGTAAGAATGTCGACAAGTTGCATCTTTGAAGTAACATGAGGGATACTAATCCTCCCTTCTATGATTTCATTATGCACAAAGTGGCAGTCAACTTCAATATGTTTAATTCTCTCACGGAATACATAATTATAAGCTATATACGTGGTAGACTTGTTATCATAGTATAGTGAACGAGGTGCATGTACAGGTATGGCAATGTCACTTAGGAAGTCCACTACCCACACAAGCTCACATGTTGCATTAGCCATTGCATGATATTTTGCTTTTGTGCTTGATCTAGTAATCATGACTTCCTTCTTTCTTTACCATGACACTAAGTTTCCACCAACGAAGACTTCATACCTTGATGTAGATCTCTTATAATCAATGACTTTGACATATTTAGCCTCTGAGTAGGCAACCCATGATCTCTATAATGAAGTCCTTTTCTTGGACTTCCTTTTAGGTATCTCAAAATAGGACACACATCACGCTAGTCACTGTACCTCGACTTTTCCATATACCAACTGACCCAACTGATTGCAAAACTGATATTCTGGTGAGTCCTTGTCAATAAGTGTCCTAGCTGTACTTTTATAGTGTGTTGCATCCTCAAACAATGAATTGTCCTCCAATAATGTGGCCTTCTTTGGCATTTCCATAGGAATCCTAGATGGCTTATTACCTAAGAGTCTAGCCTCCAAAATTTATAAGGTATACTTTCTCTGGGACAATGACAAACTAGATGTCTGTTGCACTGCCTCAATTTCAAGAAAATATTTAGGTATCTCAAATCTTCGAGGTCCATCACAAACATGGTACGTAGGAACTCCTTTGTTTGTCGTATATCATTCGCATTGCTGCTAATCAGTACCATACTTCCACTTATACTGCCAAAATGATCGCCCTCTGTGCTTTTGTACCTTTGTCCTTCTTGATGAAGATGGAGTGATCAAAGGAAGATCAACTAAACTTGTCTTTTTTAACTCAGTTCTCAGCCTCTTACGTCATGCTTTGGGATCTTGTTTTAAGTCAGAGATAGTCTTCTTCAATCTACATATACACTCTCCTTGAATTACATAACCTAGTGGCTGATGCATATACCTCCTCTGTAAGATCTCCATACATGAAGGTATTTTTGATATCTAACTGATAAAGAGGCCGGCCATTGTTTACTACTATGGACATGAGAATGCGAATAGAAGAGACTTGTGCCACGGGAGAAAATGTCTCAAGATAATGAACACCATAAGTCCATGTGAATCCCCTAGCTACCAATCTTGCCATGAAGTGATCTATTAACCCATTTGCTAAGTATTTGACTGTGTAAACCCATTTGCAATAAAAAAGTGTAGCACATGATAGGCACATCACTAACTCCCATGTGCCACATCAAATTATGAGCAATCATCTTCTCATCCATGGCAGCTTGCCAGCGAGGATTTTGGGAGGCCTCAACAAAATCTCTGGACAATATGGTATTGGTAATTAATGAGGCAAAATGTTGCACATTCTGCTCTAAATGATTAGTAGTCGTGTAATTGGACATAGGATACAGTATACACGATCAACTAGACATAGGATGTTGGGACCGAATCTCCTGAAAACTGTGTTGGAACCTTCATGTATACTATAAGTGTCCTTGCAATATTTAGTATGTGATAGAGCATGCACTGTTCAACTTCATTCTTCCATAAGGGATGTGCACATGAGGTCTGAAGCAAAATTCCTTTACTAGTGAAGAAAGCTTGAAGATTAGCTTGGATAAACTCCAATGCATTGTCACTTTTGAACACCTGTACAAACTTGCAATATTAGGTCTGTATCTCTGCAAAATAGCTTTGTACTATTTGTAGTATCTTGGACTGTGATTTAAATGTGGCATGCCGTCGGTAAGGGGGTTTTCGGAGAGAGGGCATATCGACACAAAGATAGTGTCGGTTTGCAGGGAAATCATCGGCATGTTGAGGATTTTGCCGGCACACACACATTGATTTTTTGTCATATAGGTTCAAATAACTTGTAAATATGTTTCTAACACACACACACGTTGATTTTTTGTGATATTCTAACATTCACACACGCACACACGTTGATTTTTTGTTATATAGGCTCAAATAACCTGTAAATATGTTTCTAACATTTTGATTTAGTTGTCTTTCAGATTTTAATCATTTATATCATTTCTGTCAGCATGCCCTCGGCGTGCCTCGAAATATCATTTTTTCGGGCTGTCGAAATCGTCGAAATCTGCTATCGAAAAATGGGCATTTCCACGGCATGCCTTCGGCATGCCCATGAAATGCATACCTACAATTTCATCGGCACAGCGTCGAAATTGGCATTTCGAACCTTGATCTCGGAGCGACTCTTTATCAAGAAGACCAAGGTAGATCTACTGTAGTAGTCAACAAATATCACAAAATATTGATGATCCCCAACACTAGTAACATGAGTAGGCCCCTAGAGGGCATAATGTTCAAGATTGAAGGGAGAGGTAGTAATCCCTTCTATACGTCAAGGGAATGTGCTCCGATGATGCTTCTCTAATTGGCAAGCCTTGCAGTTAAAGGTAGTGCTGGATGGCAATTTAGGGAACATCTAGCGCATCTTCCCTATAGATGGCTGATCGAGTTGTTGGTGCCATAATAGAGGATCTTTGCCAAGATAGAAACTGCGCATGCGAACTATGATAAGATATACAAGCCATCTTTCTCGATTCCACCATCAATGATCTCATTTGTCTATTTATCTTGGAAGTAGCAATGCTTATTGTTAAAATATATAAAAGCGAAATAAAATTGGGTTGGGGGGTACATAAGCCTTTAATCGGCAACCACACACACATATAGATGTCCACACATGATGTGGGACTAAAGGCTCATTACAACTCTTCCTTTTAACACTTTCTCTCAAGTTGAAACATGGAATACTCAGCTTGTACAATATAAATCTTATTCTCACGAGTAGAACACAACACACAAGAGACTACATTAGTTGCATCTTCATTCTTACTTGTAAGTAGACATAGGTTGAAATCTGGTAGATGAGTCGTTGGAGATGACTCTAGTGCCTATTCCTTCCCATTTAGAGAACTCTAAAGTGGGTCTCTCCAAGGAGATCGAGAGACTGGACCTCTCCGACACTCAAAGAAAGGTCTCTCCATTGGAGACTTATAGAGTGATGTCTCCTATACATTCTCGTAAAGTGACCGAAAGAAAATAGAGTTGGTCACATGTGGGGACCTTAAAAAAAAAAAAAAATTCTTATAGGATACACAAGATTGTCATACTCTACTTTTCTCCCCTACTCCTATCTCAACATAGAGAAGAAATCAAATAGAGTAGCTTTTTCCCCCTCTTCTTTTCACGTTCAAATCTTCTTTTTTTTTTCTCTTCTCATTTCACATCCCCCCTCTCTCCCGTAACTCGTCATTCATTTTTTACTCTTTTTCTTTTCCTTTTCCTACTATCCTCTTCTTTATTTTTACTTTCTCCTTTTCCCTTTTTTGTTTTTTTTTTAAAGTTAACAAATAAGAGAAAGCTAAAGGACCAAAGTTCGTTAGGGTTCAAAGAACCCATGCGATCCTCGCCACCACTCCATAGTTTCTCCTGTTGCTGATGCCTCGCAGCTTCTCGAGGAATCCTCTATCTCCTCACATTGCACACGCTCTTGTCCTCCTCCATCGAGGTAGTTGCTCAAGCACATCGTCGAACGCCAAGGACTCCTCGATTCGCCCTACTACTTCCGCCTACACTTGGGTTGCAAACCACGGTCACCGCTTTGCCTTCTTCACCCCCTCCTCGCCGCAATTGACCTCCACTACAATGTTGCCATCGGGGATCGCGAGCCACATCCTTCTTCCTCCGACTCCTCTCTGTCTCTCTCATTTTTTTTTATTTTTTCTCCTCTCTCTCGATAATCGAAAGAGCTCTCTCTTCTCCAATGAGGAGCGCTAATGATGGATTAGGGTTTCATCGAGATAAGGTCGGATCAGGGGTCCCTATCCCTGGCGATGCTTCCGGAGGAGGTATGGGAGAACGTGTGTTCTCGTATGTGGAGGGGGACGCAGAGGGAGACACGATCTCAGAGGTTTGTAGGAGGCTTCGGGACTAACCTACTCATGCCAGCGACAATGCGAAGGGCGGGACCAATCCCGAGCAGCCTTGCCCGATCGCATGGTGCTTAGGTCCCACAGAGCTCGAGGCAGAGCTTTGCCTCGATGTCAAACATCACCTCCTGGCACTCCTCTCCTCCGTGGTTGCACTCGCCAGGATCGAAGATTCGTGCTGCGTGCTTCGCAGCAACTGCTCGACGTTGTCCATCACAATGATGCACTTCTTTGGGTGCTTCGCCAACTTAACCTTCTTCTCCGGATTAGGATTTCTCCCTTTCACCCAACATTGTAGGCATCGATAAAGAGGAACCCTGACAAAAATAATTGAATAAAAGAATCCACAAATGAATTACTTTGACATCATGTTAAAATATATAAAAGTGAAATAAAATGAACATAAAATCAAAGCATATCACTAATGAATGCTTGGGCTTAACGTGGAAACCCTACTCGTGAATAGTGAGGAGAAAATCACGGGGGAAGACTCCTATAGGGTGAGATGTTTTATATTCTTTTTAAAGATAAAATGGGGGGTGGTGGCAAAGACATAAGCCTTTTATAGGCAACCATACACACACACAAAAATGCCCACACACAATGAAAGACCCATTACATCACTCAACACTTATCATCGAAAATAACATGATGTCAAAGATCTTTGTAAATGCTACTCACAGAACACGAGGCACCTACTGTAGTGATGGAAGAAAGATAACAATTTTCCACCTTTACTGACTTAACATGTCCAGATTTCGCAGGATTCTACAAGAGGGTAGTATCTCCCGTGAAATGTATAGAGGGTTCCTAAGTCTATAACCCATTGCCCAATTGCCCAAATGCAACATTGGGCACAATCTTCTGTTTCTTGTTCTTTGCAATTGCCATGGTTATACCGCAATACACAAACTTCTTGTGTAGCATACATGTGCAACCCAACCTTCAATTAATGATATTGTAGTTAGGAGGAAGATCAGTAGGTTCGGAGATGATCCCAAGCACGAAATGGTCGATACCAACTATTTCCATTGTTGATAGTTCCACACAAACAAGCTGACAACCGTATGTACAGCCACAACAGGGAACTTCACCAATCTCTGATCTGGGCGATCAGTTCTTGTAATCGTTGTAGCGGCAACACCAGCAAATCATCCAAGATCTGATACCAGCAACCCAGATGCATCAGATCTGATACACACGATGACTCCAGATGATACCAGCATAAACCCAGATGATGTCAGATCTGGATTCCACACGTTGATCCACGCACCAACCTGATCTGGGCGATGAGACCAACAGATTGTACATGATGCATGGCCTGTGGCCCTTCAAGCCATGATTGTGGACAGGAATAGAGAACGGAGGAATATTTGGTGGGGTATCAGACCGTCAATCTAGGATCACCACTCTGATGTCATGTAAATGGAAAAAGTTGTTTCTATTAAGAATGAGAAATCCTAGTCTCCTTTATATGGAAGAAACTTGAGTAAATTACAACTACATCTAACACAAAAATAAAAATAGCATGACATGACAACTCTCTACGAAAATAAATATGCACTCACAGTTTGGATTGTCTAGATTGTACTGTGTATATTCTACAATTGTTGTTGTTGAGAATAAAGATGGGTCACGTGGTGATGTCACGTGGCAAGTAATAAAGGGCTCACAGGTGCCAATGATTTGGTGGTCGAAGGAATCAAACTTGGGTCTTTGCTTTATTGTTAAGTTTGCTATTTTTAGCAAATAGACTTTAGGAAACAATGTTTAGGATTTATTTTCTTATTTAAAGATAATATCTTTTCTTAAGTGATAAGATATATTGTTTCCAAATATTGAGATATGTTCTCAATATACAAAGAAAGTCTTCCCTTGTATTTCTTTTTGAGCAATAACAATATTTCCAACTCAAGGCTCCTCTCCTCTCTTCTTCAACTACGACAGCCAGCCACCCTCAGGGCCAGCCTACAGCCACCACCGGCCACCCAACCAGCCGATTGGGGCTCCTCCACGCTTCCTATTCACACGTGGACTATTTTTCTCATGCCAAGAAGAGCCTTCACGTTCCACATTGTGTCAATCTTGACAAGTTATCAGAACCACCAGTCTAGGCTCTCTTATACGTGAGTATTTGACCGCACGTTGGTGGTTCTTGCATCTGGGAAGTCCTCATTAACAAGATCTAGCGCCTTATATGGAGAAGAAAGACTAGAGAAGATGGCAAAAACATCGATGACGGTCAATAACGCCATGCTTGGACCAGGAGAGAGCAAGGTAGCTGTCTCTGGGACAACCATCAACCTCTATGGGGACGGCAAGAACAAAAAGAAGCACGGGAAGATCTATCAAGTTCTATCGCTTGTGATCTTCATACTCTTGACACCTTATATCCGATTTCTTACTCTCTTTCAAAAGAGGAGATTTTTTCGGAGAAAAGACATCAAAGAGAGGACATCACAATCCACGTAATGACTTTTGAGGTTGCCAAAAGAGGCAACAACTTTCCAGGGTGCAAAGAGATTAATGGTTGATTCAAACTTCTTTCCTAAAGATCCAAGCAAGATACAGAGACCACCATGTGGAGCTACTAACACCTCACGTGAGAACTCCCTAACTCATGAAGACCTCGAGAAGCTACATACTCTACTTTGAGAAAACAAGACAATAGCTGCCATAGTGACGACTACTCAAGTTGTCATAGAGGCAATAACTTCGAAAGTCACAAGAGGCTTCACAAGAAGATCGAGAGTGTGGCTCTTGACGAGGAAAAGTGGTGGAACGTCTAGCCTCACAAGTTGAAGACCAAGTCATCGACTGTCCAGCCTTTGACACGAGGGGGATTGTTGAGAATAAAGATGGGTCACGTGGCAGTGCCATGTGACAAGCAATAAAGGGTCCACAGGGGCCGGTGGTTTGGTGGTCCAAGGGACCAAAGTTGGGTCTTTGCTCTATTTTTAAGTTTGTTATTTTTAGCAAATAGCTTTTAGGAAACAATGTTTAGGATTTATTTTCTTATTTAGATCAGATCTTTCCTTAAGTGATAAGATCTTTTTTTTCTAAATATTGGGATATGTTATCTCTATATAAAGAGTCTTCTCTTGTATTTTTTTTTTAGCAATAACAATATTTCCAATTCAATACTCCTCTCCTTTGTCTCTTCTTCAACTACAACAGCCCGCCACCCTTAGGGCTAGCTGACAGCCACCACTGGCCACCCAACCAGCTGGTTGGGGGTCCTCCATGCTCTCTGTTCACACATTTGGATAGTCCACACGTGGACCATTTTTCCTATGCCAAGAAGAGCCTCCACGCTCCCTTTTGTGTCAATCTTGACAGTTATGGAACATATCTCTAAAAATATAAGTTGATGGCTAGCGGTTGACTATGGACTTTCAGAATCAGAGGTAAATGCATTCCTGTTGATAATCACTAATTTCTTCTGTATTGTTTTGGCCTTGTAAGTTTGGAAACCAATTTGAATTACCAAATGTAAAATGTCATACTTTATGATAAATTCACCGTCAAAAATGTCAAGTACTTTATGATAAATTCAATATAAAAAAAAGAAAGATTCTTATGCAAAATTATTAACATAAAGGTCAATTTGATGTTAGGTTGCTACACTGGTAATACTTTTTACTATGCTGATCTTTGTTGTTTCCTTCCAGCCCCATCAATAAAAGCAACCGGTGAACGTGGGAGGCTATGTTTGGCGGATCCTCCTGATGCTTGTTCACATTTGGCTAATGAAGTTAATGCTGACACAAATTCTCCGTTCGCATTAATCATAAGAGGGGGATGCAACTTTGATGAAAAAGTTAGAAATGCACAGAAGGCAGGATTCATGGCCACTATCATATACAATAATGAAGATTCTCAGTCCTTAATTGCAAGTATGATGGCTCCAAATTTTCTGCTGCCTGCTTGAATTGCATTTTCTGTGTTTTTTGCAATCTTATCCATTTATCTTGATCTTCCCAGAAATGTAGTCTTTAGAAATTTCAGCTTCTATGCTGCTTTTGACGTAACATGCAGGTGTGCTTTTTGATAGCTTTTCCATGACACTATAATTTTGATTTTCCTTGATGGTGAGAATATTGTTACAATTTTCAGTTATCTATGTGGTGAACAGCGGAGCAATCCTATTGTGGAACATTTAGAAATTCATTTTTAAATCTAGAAGTGGAAGAGGTAAGATTGATATGTGAAACGTTAGAGGCAACTGTCACTGCACAACAATTGGAAATACTTGGTTATGACATCAATTTTCATGAATGGGTTGATATTTTGTTCCAATGGATATTTAGCGATGCTGTAGGCAGCTTATTGACTACTCTGATTTCTTTTTTATAGTGCTTAGTTCCTATTCATCAGTGTAGAATTCTATTATCATCTAAATTGAGGAATCTATTATTTCTATCTGATATATGTGGTAGGCATTGTAATGTTTTAGCATTTAAGTTCCGAACATGCAAAGGCATGGTTCAACCCTTCATCCAGTTGTTAAGAGTCAAAGTCATCTACCAAATGCACTATCAATTACATATTCAAGCTTGATAATTTCAGAATCTCTGGACTATATTTCTATTTGCACATTCTCTGTGGTAAATGCCAACAGGTTTTTTATGCATGCTAATGCTTTACTTTGCTCTTGTACAGCATTTTGCTGGTGTAATTAATGTAAATATGTTGATGCAGTGTCAGGGAGCTCTGCTGGCATCAATATACCTGCCGTTTTTGTTACCAAGGCTTCTGGTGAGGCCTTGAAAAAGTATGCTGGTCTTCCTGATATAGATATTTGGATCTTACCATTAATTGATGATTCTCCATGGTCATTAATGGCCATCTCTTTTGTAACCATAATTGCAATGTCTGCTGTCTTGGCTACCTGCTGCTTTGTCCGAAGCCATCATATCAGACGGCAACAGCCAAGGGCTTCTCAAGTCAGAGAGTTGCATGGAGGAATGAATGGTGGGCTGGTGAAGGCCTTGCCTACCCTTGTGTTTACTGAAGTTCTGGATGATTGTTGCACTTCAACGACGTGTGCCTTCTGTCTTGATGATTATAAGATTGGAGACAAGCTTAGAGTTCTCCCATGCAAGCATAGTATGTGCCTTTACCTTTTAAGCAAGCCAACGTAAAATCTTTTACATCTAGCAAATCATCATTTGTAATCTGAATTGCCATTGTAGCAAGTGAAGATGATCATACTCTCAAAACAACCATGGGTTTACTCATAAGACGTGCAATTAATCTGACTGCATGATCTAGAAAGGAAAGTCAAATAGTTTCTTCTACAAGCTATTGCTTTTTTTTTTCTTGGAAGGAAACAAACTCTTGCTTTTTGTGACATTATTTTTTTAGAAGTGAAGACAGGACTGTAGTATTAATTTCTTTGGACAGGTCTGTGGCCTGTCATTTCACATTATATATGTGAAACACTGTTCTGATGCGTTACAATCTACACCTGGTTCCCTCTCCTTTATTTTCTAAAATTGTTTATTCTGGGTTATGGTCATTACAATAGATGCTGTGTATCCCTGTTCCTTTGCCATGCTCACACAGTGTCATTGTTAATTTTTTGTTTGCCCTTCTGTCTGCAGAGTTCCATGCAGAATGTGTTGACTCCTGGCTCACTGCTTGGCGAACATTCTGCCCTATTTGCAAGCAGGACGTACGGACTAGCATTAGCAGGCTTCCGCCGTCAGAAAGAACACCATTATTGTCTCCTCTGCATGTTTCTCCGGCTCCAGCTGCTGCATCACCATCATTCCACCCATCAGCTGCATCATCTCCTGCAATCGAGATAGCCCCCTCCTCCCGATCCCTTCTAATTTCACGAATGATAGCTCCCTCACCATCCCAATCCCCTATAATGTCTCGGAACCACTCCATTTCAAGCACACCACACACATTGAATCAGCTAAGATCACTCAATAATTCACTGGCCTCTCAATCCCTTCTAATTTCACAGATGATAGGTCCCTCACCATCCCGATCATCTATATTGTCTCAGAACCACTCCATTTCAAGCACACCGCACACATTGGATCAGCTAAGATCGTACAATAATTCACCAGCTGTGAGTATAAACAGAAGCTTTGCCGATGTGTGGAACCTGTCCTCGCAGAGATCCCATGCCTCCTACCTTGTGTCTTCACATTCATTAGGACATGGTCTGCCATCTTCCATAAATTCAAGGTTTGCATCGCCTTGTGCTCATTTCTCCGGTGATGGATCATCAACTTATCTTGCGGGATCATCTAGCAGGCCCTCCTACTTGAGACATAATGAATCTGTGACAAGTTTGTCTGCATTTGCTTCATCACATTCTTTAGCAGAAAACTGACTAGTGCAGTTTTCTTTGAGCTGTTGCTTCTGAGTATCTGCCGTCCCACTTTTTGGATTGTTGCACCTTATTCATTTGTTTTGCATTGCCACACTAGTTGTGTCTAGAGTAGATTTGATATAGAGTTGTTTTTTGCTTTCTGTCCCAACAAGGATACCAGAGGTACCATCTTCTGGTTGCGCTGAAAATATGTGTATATACTGGTTCTTAGTAATTTTAAGTAGTGTGAGATGAAGCGCCCGTTTTTGTTTTTTCAATGTTTTTCAGTTGTATCAATTCGTTACTCAGCAGAATACCGCTCAAGAATGGTTGTATTTATTGCGATGGATCTTTTGCTGAAGATAAACAGATTTTACATAGATGCTAAGCAGTGTTGCACAATTGCCCTTGCAATATATAGACAATTGCCCCTGAAAAATTGCTTCGTTCCACACATTTATCCTTGTCAATGATGGGTCATTGAGTTACCCATACATGCTATTGCCATGTTTAGTTTAGCGCGCGTCATGAAATCTATCATTTGTGGATATATGATAAATTTTTATGTGATGAAAGAAGTGGATCAAAATCTTAACAAAAAGTGGATACTAATTAGGGTGTCACTAGGGTTGGAGAGGGAAGGGCGGTGGGTAGGGTGAGAGTGAAGGAAAGATGGGGTGGTCAACCGGTCAATGCTGAAAGGAGGAAGGTAGGAGACCCGGGGGAGTGTAATGCAGTGGCACAAGTTGGGGATTGCTGGGACATTTTTTTATGTTTTCATTTGAAGGTGTTGGATCATTTGATGGAAGTCGATCCAAGTAACAAATTTGTTGAGGCTGCCAAACTATTAGTGCAAATATTTGGACTGTTAGGATCATCTTGTACTTTTACTTGCTTGCAGAGACATCTAGCCAAAAGAAAATCAACACTTCCTTGCATATGGACACCCATGAAGGGACAACTTGCTCTTGGTGCGGTGTCATTTGGGAGTCCAATGCTGCTATCAGGAATGCTAAACCATCCTGAGTTACCAAAATAGGAGTCTTGTTATCTAACCTAAACCTCAAGGTTATTCATTAATGAAAGACCCTTGTGGAAATGCACTTCCTGCAGGGTAATAATTTTATGGCTGTCACTAAGGGGTTGGCACAGCAAGTGGTAGAGCCCCACGACATTTACCTTCTAAAAGAAAAATTATAACCAGCACTATATAGTCATTTAATCCAGAAAGGATGCTATGTTTCGTGAACGAATCCTTGGACCTATAGAAAGTGGTATTTATGTTTTTGAAAACAACCAGATAGTTTAAGCTCAAATGGCATACAGAACTTCATTGACAATGTGGAGTCTAATTTGCTGATTCCTTGATAGCGATTCCCATGCCTCGTCTTGACTTAAGTTACATATGGGATTTTCATACCAACACCTTAACATTTGTGAATCTCCCATTTGGGTCTGTCTCATCCTAGGATTGTGCAATTCTGTCATCTTTGCGGTAAGGCTTCTTCCACCACTCGTTCCAAGATAGAAAGTGGCATAATCCCACCTTTTTGGCTTCTTCCACCTACCAACAAAAGTTATCCCATGTTTCCTACCCACTTGCCAAATGCTACCTAGAATTAGCAGGCCTGGTATGTTGTACTATGATCTGTTCGAATGATTTCTCACAGGTAAGCATTAATTTTCATTCCATTCAACCTGATCATGTACCTATCGTGGAGTAACATGAATATCACAGATCAGCTAAAGTTCACGGATTTGGTCAAAACTTCTAAGGATCCCCAATTAGCATGAAGGGTTGGGTGCACTTTAGAACAGAATTTGACATGGAGAGTAGTGATGCGTGTATTTTGTCAAATACTCGAGCAATGTTTGACTTGTTATCTTTTGCTATTTGGTGCCAAACATGTAAGATACTCCCCCACAACCTAGTGTATGCATATCTGATATCTTCAACAAGCAGATTCAACAGAAAAGACGAGTTGCTTGCTGTTCACTGAAGCAATATAATAGTCAAATATCATGTAATAATTAGTGAAAATACTATCATAATTTCTATTACATTAAGCAAAGTGATCAAACACAACCATGTCGTGTATTCGTCACTTGTATCTACCTTATTCTGGCAGGCAATAGGCATCAACCCATGGCCCACATTATAGCAATATCTTTGAATGAAGAGTGCATCCTTGGTGCATCTTGTAAGCATTGACCATACAACGTCACTAGGTTGCCCTATGATGATCTCCCTGTGAAATGAAGAAAAGCATGAGATAAATTATGATTGCCATTTGAAACTGAAAGGATATAGATTTCTTGAGCTTGAGTTCTTGAGGGCTGACAGCAACAAAGCACAGGTTGAACTTGAACAAAACAGGAAAATGCATAAGAAGGTAGCCGTCTTCTTGCGATAGAAAATTAACCAATTTTGAAATTGAGTGTAAAATATTTCTTGAAATCTCGAGGGCTGCTAACTGCACACTATGTGCACATACAGAACAAGGGCCAAACAAAAACTGGACATTGTGGTTTTCTCAAGACATGGGAGTTTCCCTCTACGGGGCAGGCATCGGCTCACATGGAGCATCCTGATATCCTGTTATGCCGATGATCCTTATCCGCGTGTTTGGCTGCAACAGTAGAACAAAGGGTGATGCAACTGAACTGTGGAGACTGCTAAAATTGCATTGGTTATAAGTTTAGGTTGGTGGAATTACCTGTCTGTGGCCAACCGTCCTTTTGTAGTGCTTTTTCTTCTTGTACTTGAAGACAATTACTTTTGGATCCAAACCCTGCAGCAAGAACCAGAGTTTGGTACCGTCACATAAGGCCCTAATTATCTCTTCAACAGGGTTTGTACTGATACCTGTTCTTCAACCACTGCATGAACAACAGCATTTTGGACAATTGGTTGTCCAATGTAAAGATTTTCCTTGGTTCCCACTAATAATACTTTGTTTAATACAATCTGTAACAAAAATGCAGAGAAATTAGTCATAGGTTCATGATGCAGAGCTTAACTCTTTTTTTTTTTGAAGCAGTCCAAAGCTAAACCCAAAACTCTCTTTTTTTTTTTGAAAGGGTGAAGGACAGAGGTCAGTAGTTATCTGCTTCATTCAATCATCAATAAAAACAAACCTGAAACTTTTTGTGCCATTAAACTCAGGCAAAAATGGAGCACAGCTTTGATATTGAAAGCTGAAAGTGGATTGATCAAAGTTTACTACTAATCTCACAAAATGCAGGTGAGAAACCTCACATACAGAAATGAATTTGATAGTTACCTACAATATAATATATCCAAATTCAGTTGGCTCCAAGCAAAGTAGGCCATATTGACGCAGATGGACTAAGTCAAAAAAATCACCTCTATCATGCTCAGGCAAGGCATTTAGCAGTCAAGTGAAGCCAAATTGGCCAAATTAGTGCCAAACCATAGGATCAAGTTTGACTAAGTCAATAAGGTGGTTTTTTTCTTCTCCAATACAGATCGATCTAACTATCAAGCTTTGAATTAGAGGGTAACAACAACATAGCCTAAGCTGTAGTTACTACATGGGCAGCATAAAAACTTAGCTAATATATTTGATGTGAGTCCAGTCGTCACATATCACAATTCCTGGCTCCAAGATAACCCCATATTCCTCATGATATCTTACATTTAAATTCATCTGTCAAATCATCCCCATCTCCACCTTTCAGTGCTCTCTATCTTCAGGGTGAGGATTTCCTTTATTGCCAGATTTCTGGACCATAAAGTATAGCCTAACCATCCCAGAAATTACATGACTATACCAAAATCAGATATACTTGCATATCAATGGAATCATCCTTTAGCCTATGTTTAGATGGAGGGATTGGGAGGGAAGGGGATGTTGAGAATTTGTTTGGTTGCAAAATTTTGAAAGTAAAACGAATGGGAAGGATTGAAAAGAAACTTTTGGAAAGATTTGTTCCCCACCAAATTGGAAGGATTCGGAGGGAAGGGAAAGGATTCCATATCCTTTTATTTTACTTGCCTCTTTTGTCCCTCTCTATAGATATTTTTCAGGGTATTTTAAAGGCTATGTTAGTAAAATTATCCAAGGTCCTCTCCTCTCCTTTCCCTCCATTTATGTATCCAAAGAACTATGACAAACTTCCCTTCCCTCTCCCTTCTATCCAAACAAGAATTATATCACCCATTCCCTTCCATTCTCCTCCCCTCCTAATCCTTCCACCCAAACATACGCTTAATTCCATAAGGAAACACCCTCCAGAAAATATATGTTGCAATATACACTTAATCTACAATGACACAATAATTGCCCAACAAAGAAAGTCCTTGCCTAGGTGATTTTTGTCATCGTCTCCACTAATTGACGACGTGGTTAAGATGAATACAGTAGCAGAATTACACGGACAAATTGTCTCTCTACTTGATGTGTAGCAAAGACAATAGCTTGTACTAATGGTATTCATATCCTTATTCATGCTTTTCCCAACCATGAGTCAGTTCTATGTATTTTTGCCAGGATTCTAATTATTTGCTTTATGTTGGCCAGGTTGAAAATTAATATTGATTAAATATCAGAAAGTATGAACATAACTAAACAGGTGAATTAGATTAGGATGCAATAGTATATCCCAGAATGAACCATGGTTGACTAGGATCTAGAATGAGATTTAATGCTTGCTAAAGTCTGCAAATCTAGAACAAGGATTTATGTTATTGGCATGAATAAGTAATCGTTTTCATGGTTTCACGTCAGTTTTGACAACATTTTGAATTTTAGCAGAATAAATTCAATGAACTTAGGACAATCTTATCAGTTTTAGCACCAGATTCATTTTTTATGGAGGTTACACAATACACAACTTCTGCTTTAATATTCAAAAAGGAATAAATCTTGTCCAAGATTTCAAGAAGTTATATTGCCCATAAACCACTGGAAGTATATCTCTTTGAGAATGGGTCATGCACACCGATGTCTATGCATACCCACTTCGGAATAAATTTATGGCTCCCCACTTGTTCCAAGATTTCTCAACATATAGACCTTTTCAGTCCTTATCGAATATTCATATAGTGGGAAAGATTATGTGGATAACAAGAATGGACACATAGAGTAAATGAAGAAATTAAAAAGGGACCAACATTAGCAAACAATCCAGGATAAAGGAAATAATCACACCTTTCTTATTGCCAACTTATGCCCATAACGTGTGCTTATATAAGAAACAACAAAAAAATAGCTAACCTTGTCATTGACGTTGGCACCTTTAAGCCTTTGGACAGTGAGGAATCGTCCTGGAATCACAAAATACTGTCGGGAACCAATCTGGGAAAAAAATTTGCAAAATCTTAGACTAGAAACACGAAAAATCCATCGCAAAAAGTTGGAATATCGAATATGATGTTCAAGTATCTAATTAAACCCCCGCTCTCATACACTTTAGCTGCCTATACTACAATACAATCAGAAAAATTAGACCCCAAGCTCGAAGAAGCGCTGAGAAGCTCTACCAACCTCCCACCATCTGCTTATGATATAGCAATCAGCAAAATACAATAATTATCTACCACATTTCCTACTCAGTTAATAACCAAGGTGTAAATTTAATATGACCGATTGCAGCCATGACCTTCGTTAATTTGCTTAACTTTTTAAAAAAGATTAATCTGCTAAACTAGAACGACGAGAGTTTCTTTCCGGGCAAAAGTTGCGATTTTGTCTTGTTAATGCTTCGTAAAACCTCTAACAACTAACCAAAGTGTAAACTTAATACGAGGATTGTGGCCACGGAATTCGTTAATTTGCTAACTCGGAACCGTGAAAGTTTCCTTCAGGGCAAAAGTCGCCATTTTTGTTAATAGGCAAAAGACGAGTTATCGAACAGCATTGCTTGGCGAGGTAACCACCAACAGTTATCGAACAATGCAACACCTTTACTTCCATGGAGCCCTGGGATTCCACAAGAACCGGCAACAACTCATCGGATTCGAAGTAGAACGACAAAACCCAAATCACATCCAACAGGCAAACAGGTCACTTGCGACATCTAGACTAAAGAACCCCCCACACAACCAAACAGCCTCGGCTCGGCCAATTCAAGACAAAGAGACCCAGACAAACGAAACCCAAATCACAAAAGAAGCGCCACCAGAGATTATACGCACAAATAGCCGCCAAAACTCCAAACTTCACCCCAAATTTAAACCCAAAGCCCCGACCTTTCCACGTCTAGACAACGGGAGAAGAGAAGAGAAATGGGTGGTGGGGAATGGAACGGACCATGACAACGCCGAAGATTTGCTCCCCCTTGGGCTTCTCTGCGGACGCGACCTGCGCCTCCACGGGAGCCGGTAGAGGGGCCTCCTCCTCCTGGGGCTCTGCCTCGGTCTCCACGGACCCGCTGGAAGCGGCGGCCTTTGTTGGGAAGCGCGGCGTCGGCGCGGCAGCGCCGAGGGAAAGCGCGCGCGGGCGGGCGGGGAAGGGGAGGGCGAAGGCGGGGAGGAGGAGGGGACGCGCGCGGGAGGTGGAGGGGGAGAGCGCCGGCGGAGGAAGGGAGAGCCCAAGAGCTGCGGAAGCCATTGCTGCGAGAGCCTCTGTGGATAGAGGGAGGAGAGGGCTTTGTTCTCGTACTGGGATGGACTCTCTATCCAGAGTCCATCGGGAAGGAGGATGGTAGAATGACCGTCTTGCCCTTCGGGTTGGGTTGGGTGGATTTTGGGCCTTGCGTTGGGCTTTCTTCTCAAAGGCCCGAAGGCGCACATGGACACGGATCGGTTATGGATCGGAAGTTGCTGTTTCCTTACCCATATCTATTTTTCCAAAGTCAAATATGGATTTGGATTTAAAAATAAATTGGATTTTATTTTCTTATCATATCATAAAAAAATCGAATATGAATTCCATTCGGGTAAAAAACACAGGCATAAATCAGATAATAACATAAGGTATGATAAATAAAAAAAAATATTGGATAAAGTTATGAAAATGTTAAGAGTCTACATCTGTATATAAATATATTTGGAGCTTAATGTAGCCTTCGAAGTTTAAATATACAATATTTTGAGTTAAAGCACTTGCAAAATATTTGTTAGAGTACAAATAATGCGAATCCTACAATATTTAAAATAATAACGTTTACAAAAACAATAAAAAAAACATGATAAATAGGTTTAATCTACTTCAGCATTTTCATATCTAACAAAATTATAAATTTGTTATCTACATCCGAATGTCCGAAACCCACCGTATACAGACATAATCGTTGGATATCTGATCCACGGGATCGTGTGGACCTGATTGGCCTGGTAGGGCACACATCTAGTGCCTTTACCTTGATATTATTGAACAAATATTTGTTTTCTTTGGAAAGAGTGCTGCTATTTTTTAAATTTCAGGTCTGTACATCATATCTGATCTAGTAGAAGAGGCTGCTTCATTTCGACGATGTTGATGTTGCTTTTTGTGGAGTTTAAATATGTTCGATTGAAGTTGACGTTGATGGCCCAAGGTCCTATCAATTGGAGAACGTATATTTTACAAAATGAAGAAGAGGATGAAGATTTTCTACCTATCAAGATGTTGGTGCTGATTTTCTAATAATTTTAGATCTGAGAATTTTGTTTGAATTCATCTTAGGATAAGGAGTAAAACAAGAGAGCCAAAATGCATACAAACATATAAAGTGACGAAGAATGTAATGGAAGGTGATGTAAATATATTATTCACTTAAAATTTAATATTTAATATAAAAATATCAAAACACATAAGATTTATTACATTGTTGATTTTGTTCTATTGAAAATAATTATCATATTATTTTAAATTTAAATGC
Source organism: Thalassia testudinum (assembly GCA_037157565.1). Classification (NCBI taxonomy): domain Eukaryota; kingdom Viridiplantae; phylum Streptophyta; class Magnoliopsida; order Alismatales; family Hydrocharitaceae; genus Thalassia; species Thalassia testudinum. The sequence goes on along the minus strand of JAZHRO010000054.1, from coordinate 31,144,684 downwards.
ATAGGTGACAAATTATATTCGTATATGTGATAAATAATTTTGTATTAGTGATAAATTATTTTAAATGATTTTTCATTAATGATAATTTTATTTTGAATGATTTTACATCAGTACAATCTCATTTTACATGATATAAAATTATTTTAAATGTGATGTAATGATTTTGTATCGGTACAAAATAATTTCAAATATGATCAGATGATTTTACATAAGTAAAAAATAATTTTACATCCATGTAAAGTGATTATATATTAATATAAAGTGATTTTTAAATATAATTTAAATAATTTATATCTATACAGAATAAATTTATTATTTATTTCAATAGTAATGAACTTGATCGCATGTCGATATTTTTTTACATTAAAAAAAAATACATTAATTAAGAACTACACATTCATATTCCCTTTTACTTTATATTTTACGTTATTTTTTATATTTGTGTACCTGTATATATATATATATATAGTGAGTGAAGTTTGAAGGTATATATATCAGTTGTTTCCAAAAAGTCAGGGAGTGTGTCTGTTGTTTGAAGAAGGGGCTTTTTTTTCAATCCACGAGTTATCTCAGACTTTAGTATTTTCCCAAGAAAACGACAACTTTCCTCTTTTGTCCTAAACTGCTTGCAATGTGCTTGAGATCACCATTGGAAACCAACTGGTCCGTCCCCAGCTGTCCTGGCTTCGACCCAAATGATTAATCCTATCTGACTTCTGAAACCATGATCACAGATCAGCGCCAGACATATGATGATTAAAATAATTAGTTATACACTAAGCGCACATGCATATGTGGTAGGAGGTGCACATGGAATGGATTAATATGTAATTCAATCCTTTTCGATTTGATTAGATTAAATTTAGTCAGATTAGAAAATTTTTAAATCATTTTAATTGAATTTAAATTGGGATTTGGGCCTCTACCAGTTTGATCCAATCTAAAATTTATAATCAAGTAAGTCGAATCATAATCCGTAAAAAATTAGTATTTGTACACATACATATATTATATATAACACTGAGTAGAATAAATATATAATACTCAAAGGCAAACAATGTAATAGTTCTAAAAAGTTCACTCCACTCCCAAGTTTCCCTCCTTAGTCTCCTTCTCTCCAAATAACCCCCACCTTCCTTTCTCCGTGTGATTGTATTAATAAATTAATAGAAAAAAAATAAATTTAAAATTTAAGATTTTACATTAGTTAACAACAAATCATATATAAACTATAAAATCATGTATAACTAAAAAAATTAAAAAAAATCTATTTCAATCCATTTTAGTTTAAAATTTTATGAATTGAATTGGATTAGATGTTGAAATGACTTATATTGAATTGTAAAATTCAGTTTAATATAATCCACGTGTAACCCCTGATATGTCTCTGGCATTAGGTTGGCATTTTTCTATTTTGACCATTCGTTGGATCACAAGATTCACAGATTGCAATCTGGATATAAGATCGCGGTAGACACACGATGCCAACTAATAAATGATGTTCTTTCAATAAGATTCATCCAGGTTTTCTGACGATGAGTCGTGAGCATAAGCATATAAATAGTTGGATCAGATCTAAAGCGAATTAAGAAAATCATTTAAGTATTATTTGTTTGTAAGGAGTGAATCATTTATATTATATTTGGATTTTTTACTTTTAAGTTATAATAATTTTGAGATAGAGACTTTGATAATGAGATTATCCAATTTTAAAAAAAAAAATAAAATAAATTTATCCTAAAATTATGTAAGAGAATATCTATGCATATCTTCTCAAATATCTTATGATTTCATATATATTTTTTCTAAACATAAAAATCTCACAATCTTAGGTTTAACTTATAATTCTATAACTTACAAAATTAATCTTTTAAAATCAATACAAACAAACGACTTGGGAAGACAATTGCCTCAATCCCTACGTCAAATCATTTAAGTGGCATTTCTTATTGGAATAAGTTCAAGGATGGATTAAGTGAAATTAAGGTTGGATAAATGGTAGGTTAGATTTTTGGTTGTTGCATCTAAAAAATTGTAACATTTTTTCATATTGAAACTTACGAAAATAAAATTTATGATGGAGATTATTTTAAGACCGCAAGGTAGAAGTTAATTTTATCTCATTAGTCGAGTTTCATTACTAGCTTTTCAATATGTTCCTCCCCCACCTTCATTCTCTGTGTGATAAGTGCCCTAACCTCCTTGGTGCTCGATCGACCATCTGGTGTCGATCGAGGCCCCCTCATCGTCGAAAGCATCTCCTCCCTTCCTAGGACCATTCATGCTTGTAGATTGGAGCCACTCGATGACGTGCATGGAGGCTCGCTGCTCGTCACTCGTCATCCAAAGTTGCTGCACCTCGTTGGAGGTTGATGCCTGCGGATCGCAATTGCCGCTCATCGATGATCGGGGCTCATCGTTGATGATCGGGGTCACCGCCCGTCGCTGGTGGCTCATCGAGGGTCGTTTAGTGGCTGTGGCTCGATGCGACCGTGGATGTCGGCTGTAACGACCCGGTTCCCGAGTCCCTACGAGACACGAGAACCGGACCGACTCGACTAATCCCAAGACCCAGTCGTCCAACGAGGAAGTAACCAAAAGACAGTAAAATAAACCACATTCAGCATGAATATAACTAACAGTAAAAAGTACAGCAGTAAGGAAAGAAACTACTACAGTAGGCACCACCACAACAGTAAAACAACATTTATCATATAACAAAAACTGCAGGTAAAGAAGGTACAGCGGAAACAAAACTACTCACTAGAACAGAAACAAAAGAAGGTACAAAACTGTGGCAACTCTACTGGACCCTACTCGGCCCAGCGTCCTCTGCAGCCGCCGACCCTGGCTGCTCAACACCTGGTCCTGAAAAAGGTAACGAGTGTAACACGTCAGCAAAACGCTGAGTAGAGTGGCAAACTAACTAAAGGCAACAGTAGAGTGTACAGTAGCTGTTATGTTCTATTACTTCCTTTATTTACATCTTTCAATTTTTCTCACTATTTCATTTACTTCTCAGATCCTTTACTTGATCTCGAATGTCCTCGTGGGACGATCTTGATTGCAGTCTTTTCCAACAGTAGAAGTAGCACGTGGTGCTCTCCTGGCCGGGAGAGTCCCCCGTGGTGATCCTACCCTCAGTCAACCACCCCAAGGTCACTGACAGACGTAACGGTGACTACGGCACGCGCGATAAACGCACAGGTAGCTAGCCCGTACTGGCACGCGGTCAGTCGTTTCCGTTAACGGGTGCGCCCAAAGCACAGCACGGAACCAGGGCAGAGCCCTCTCAGTAACAGGGGTCCAACCCCTCCACAGTAACCAAACCGGGGCCTTGCCCCTCCACAGTCCGCGCACCCTCGTCTGACTACCCTGGTTTGCCCTAGTGGGCCTAACAAGTCGGTGAAGGAGGCTAGCAGAACCCCGGGGCCCGTGGGGTAGCTAGTACTCTCCTAACACTACTAGCTCTCCTCGGTACTACGTACACGAGGGCCAACAAGTCGGTACAGAGCGGCCAAGCCTAACCCCGGGTCCCTGGGGCGGCTGGCCCCACTCTGCACTAAAACAGGTACAGGTACTTCCCTTGGTACTGCGTACCCAAGAGACAGTACAACTACATCTCAGTTCCATTCCTTTTCTTTCCAGGAGTTCCACTCCTAATTCCCCGTAGGGTTCCAGCCCTTTATCTCAGAACATCATATGTTTCACTTTCCAGATTCACGTTCTCAATTTCCATGATCTCAAACATGTTTCTTTGTTCATAATAGGCAGCTGTTAATTAATTTCACAGGCAGCTTATATATTCCTTTCCATTTTTCCAAGACTGCAGTAATATACATTCCACTAGTTTTTCCATCCTAGGATTCATGCCATATCCTAGGATCTATCATACAATCTAGTTTTCCGGCCCTAGGATTCATGCAACACCTAGGAGCTATCATTCCATACATTTCTCATTCCTAGGGTTCATGCAATGCCCTAGGTTCTAGTTATGGTTCCATACTTTAACAGATTTTATTAATGCTTAAAACCACTCTACCAGGTACAACGGAAGTAGTGGGGGCGTGGTCGGGAATCCCGCGCGCCTCCGCGACTCTCAAGACGGCAACCGAACGAGGTCCTATCACAAGGATCAAACACAAGGAGTGTCTCAAAACAGTGTATAGCTACTGTAGGCGGGTAGAGGAATAAATTCGGAAACGAACGCAACTCGAATCGCGGAAAACGGAGCCCAAACGGGCCCTAAACGGGTCGAGAAAGACAATACTGTGCAAAATCAGACGTCTGGAACTCCTTCCAGACGTCTTAAACGGTGGATCAGAGAATTACCTGTTCGGCGGGGTTCCCCGGACGTCCAGAAGTCTGTGGCGACGTCTCCCCTAGATCCCAGACGTCCGATGGTCTCTCCGGACGTCTGGAGGTCACTCCCGCCGTCTGGTAAAACTTCCAGACGTCGGATTCGCAAAGGATGACGAATCCGAACACCTGCGCACAGCCAACCCTCCTCCTTCAGTACGGTCAGTCGACAAAAGAAGAAGGAGAAAGCGGAACTCACCTTTCAGACGTCTGTATGATCACACAGACGTCGCCCTTGCCGTCTGGATATCAGTCCAGACGTCTGATTCTGGAGATTTTTCCAGAATCAGAACCTCGCTCGGCCTCCGCTCGCGACGCCGCCCGCGTCGCACCTCGCGCGTCCGCTGCTCCGCCCGCAGCAGGTCCCTCTTCGCGACGCTCTGCGCCCCCTGCGCCCTCCGCCGGCCGGCCAAGCCGCTCCCGGCGAGCTCGCCCTCACGGCAGAGTCCCGCCCTCGCACGCCGCAGCTCCTCCGTGCCTTCGCTGCGCCGCTGCCGCTGCGCCCTCGCGTCCGCTCGCTCCGCCCGCAGCAGGAGAGGAGGAAGATGGTGGAGACGGGAGGGGAGGCGCGCCCCCTCCCCCTTTTAACGCCGCGCGGAGAGGAGAGAGAGACGCCCGCAGTCGCCTGCAGCCGCAGAGAAGATGCGGATCTCAGGTCTGCGCGCACAGGCGCGCAGACGAATATCCCGTGCGAGTATAACTGTTCGTCAGACGTCTGTAAACTATCCCGGACGTCTGGTCAGACGTCTGGATGTGATCCCAGACATCTTGACAGACGTCTGGGCCACCTCCCAGACGTCTTAAAAGACGTCTGGGGTACGCGCTCGTTACAATATAACAAACTCAAAGGAAGTTTCGTCCCCGAAACTTGCGCCAACTAGGGTGCGGAAAAAGGATGTCCAAATAACCATAACAAACTCAAAGAGGACCGAAGCCGGTCCGAAAAGACGTACCCGCGAAAAGCTCTGGGTACCGCTCCCGCATTGCCGCCTCAGGCTCCCAGGTAGCCTCCTCGTACCGCTGGCTCCTCCACAAAACCTTTACCAGGGGTACTTGCTTTCGTCTCAACCTGCGGATGGCTCGGTCTAGGATCTGCACTGGCCGCTCGGGGTAGGTCAGGTCGTCGCTCACCTCGACGCTCTCGTGACTCAGTACGTGGCTGGGATCGGCTACGTACTTCCTGAGGTTGGACACGTGGAACACGTCGTGCACACCAGAAAGCTGCGGGGGAAGGGCAAGTCTGTAAGCAACGGGTCCAACCCGCTCCAGGACCTCGAAGGGCCCCACGAACCTCGGCGCGAGCTTCCCTCTCACCCCAAACCGCTGTAAGCCCTTCAAGGGCGAAACACGAAGAAAGACGTGGTCCCCAACCTCGAACTGCACCTCTCTGCGTCTGCGATCTGCGTAGCTCTTCTGTCTGCTCCTGACAGTGCGGAGTCGTCTGTGGATCTGTTCAACTACCTCCTGACTCTGCCGGATCAACCTGGGGCCAACCTCCCACTTGGTCCCCACCTCAACCCAACTCAAGGGTGCCGTGCATTTCCGTCCGTACAGAGCCTCGTAGGGAGCCATGCCGATGCTCGAGTGATAACTGTTGTTGTATGCAAACTCTGCCAGGGGCAGGTGTTCCTCCCAAGAGCCCCTCCAGTCTAGTACACAGGCACGCAAAAGATCCTCAAGTGTCTGTATCGTGCGTTCCGACTGTCCGTCCGTCTGGGGGTGGTAAGCCGTGCTAAACCTCAACCTCGTCCCCAAAGCCTGCTGAAACTCAGCCCAAAACTGAGACGTAAAGCGGGTATCCCGGTCGGATACGATCTCCCGCGGAACTCCGTGTAGTCGCACCACATCACGGATGTACCTCTCTGCCAACTGTGCTGGTCCCAAAGTGACTCGGATCGGCAAGAATCGTGCCGTCTTCGTCAACCTATCCACTATTACCCAGACCGCGTCGTGTCCTCGCTGGGTAACAGGTAAACCCACCACCAAGTCCATGGTGATGCTCTCCCACTTCCACTCTGGCACTGGAAGCGGCTGAAGCGGCCCTGCAGGCCTCTGATGCTCGGCTTTCACCTGCTGGCACACTAAGCACTGCTGCACGAACTCACCCACATCCCGCTTCATCCCTCTCCACCAGAACTCGCGTCTCAAGTCATGGTACATTTTCGTGTTTCCGGGATGTATGGTGAATCTGGAACCGTGTGCCTCAGTCAGGAGCTCTCTCAACAGCTCCTCGTCTCTGGGGACGCACAGCCGTCCCCTCAAGCGTAACACCTGGTCTGTGAAAGAGAAGTCCCCTGGGTCCCCTGACAGTACTCTGTCGCGCAAAGACTGCAAGTACGGATCGGCCATCTGTCCCGTGATGATGCGGTCTATCAACTCTGGTCTGGTCTGCCGTGTCACCGTCACTGCCCCACAGTATCCTCGTAACTCTAGAGGTCGCCAACTGCCCACCTCCTCCAAAAGGCTCCAACTCTGTAACTGTAGACTGGCCAAGCGTGCGGGCGCCTTACGGCTCAAGGCGTCAGCCACCACATTGGCCTTTCCCGGGTGGTAGGAGATGCTGCAGTCGTAGTCCTTCAGGAGCTCCAACCAACGTCTCTGTCTCATGTTGAGCTCCTTCTGGTCAAAAAGATATCTGAGGCTCTTGTGATCTGTAAAAATCTCGAAGGTCTCACCGTACAAGTAGTGCCTCCATGTCTTCAGCGCGAAGACAACAGCTGCCAACTCTAGGTCGTGGGTAGGGTAGGTATGCTCATGGGGCTTCAGTTGCCGCGAAGCGTAAGCGACCACGTGACCCCTCTGCATGAGCACACCTCCTAACCCCTGCAAGGAAGCGTCCGTGTACACAACGAACCCGCCACTACTGTCAGGAATGGTGAGCACGGGAGCCGAGGTCAACCTCTCCTTCAGCTCCAGAAAACACGCCTCACAGGCGTCTGTCCAAGTGAAAGGCACATCCTTCCGAGTCAACTGTGTCATAGGACGTGCAATCTGCGAAAACCCTCTGATGAACCGTCTGTAGTAACCTGCCAGTCCCAGGAAACTGCGAATCTCAGTGACTGAACGCGGTCTCTCCCACCTGAGCACTGCCTCGACCTTGGCGGGATCCACCGCCAGGCCGTCTCCAGAGATCACATGACCCAAAAAGGTCACCTCCCTCAACCAGAACTCGCACTTGCTGTATTTGGCGTACAGCCTGCGTCGTCTCAGAGTGTCCAGAACCATCCGCAAGTGCTGTCCGTGCTGCGTCCGATCTCTAGAATAGATGAGTACATCATCTATGAAAACCACCACAAACTGGTCCAAGTACGGTCTGAACACCCGGTTCATCAGGTCCATGAAAGCAGCGGGGGCATTGGTCAGCCCAAACGGCATGACCAAAAACTCGTAGTGTCCGTACCGGGTGCGGAAAGCTGTCTTGGAGACGTCGGTCTCCCTGATCCTCAACTGGTGGTATCCAGACCTCAAGTCGATCTTGGAAAACACCGTGGCACCCCGCAATTGGTCAAACAAATCGTCAATCCTCGGCAGCGGATATCGGTTCTTGATGGTGACCCTATTCAGCTGTCTGTAGTCCACACAAAGGCGTAGGGTCCCATCCTTCTTCTTCACAAACAGTACCGGGGCTCCCCAGGGAGACGCACTGGGCCTCACGAAACCCTTCTCCAAAAGGTCCTGCAACTGAGACTTGAGCTCTCGCAGCTCAAGCGGTGCCATCCTGTATGGCGCGGTGGAGATGGGGTTGGTCCCTGGTACTAGTGAGATCTCAAACTCGATCTCACGCTCGGGCGGTAGTCCTGGTAACTCGTCTGGAAACACGTCGGGGTACTCTCTGACCACCGGGATGCTCTGGAAGTCTGCCACGGGGCTGTGCTCTGCCACCACACAAGCTAAGAAGCCCTCACACCCCTGGCTCAAAAGTCTCGCCGCCCGGAGTGCCGAAATGCACCTGAAACCTCCGTCCACTGGCTGCCCGTGAAACTCGAAGGAAGGCAACTCCGGAATGGAGAAGACAATCTTCCTCTCAAAGCAGTCCACCAATGCGTGGTAAGCGGACAGCCAATCCATCCCCAGGATCACCCCAAAGTCCTCCATCTGTATCATAATCAGGTCAGCTGGCAGGCTGTGTCCCCCGATGCTGACCCCGCAACCCGTGTACACCTCCTCAGCTACAAACAGCTGACCACTCGGACCTCTGATTACGAACGGGTTCTTTAACAATGTATAATCCTGGTCCAAACTAACTGCGAAACTGTCTGCGACAAACGAGTGCGTAGCGCCGGAATCGAAAAGCGTGTAAACGAGTCTGCCAGAAACTGAAACCATACCTGCTACCACGGATCCCGAAGCTCTGGCGTCCCTGTGTGTTAGGGCGTTGATACGCCCCTCAGCTCTAGGTGCGGACGAAGCAGCCACACTCTGCGTCGGACGGGTAGGTGCTGGCCGGTACCCTCCTCGCGACTGCGGTCCTCCTCCTCGCGCCTGGAAACCGCGGCCTCCTGCGCGCCCTCCAGTGCTCTGCGCGGGAAGTATCTGCTGACCTCCTGCCCTAGATGGGCAGTCCCTCCTGACGTGGCCCGGCTGGCCACACTGGTAGCAGAGGGGAACCCGACTCCCGCCCTCAGTGAGTCCCTGCTGTCGGCTAGGCGGGGGTCCGGTGCTGGCGACTGGCCCCTGTCGAGGGCCCCCAAAGGCCACTGATGGCCCTGCACAACGTGACGGCTCTCCTGCGGACGCCACGTGTCTCCGTTCTCGCCGGCCCTGTGAGAAGTCTGGCTGAAAGGGCCTCTTCCGCCCGCCGTCGGTCTCTCGCGCGGACGGGTTGGTCTCCTCGTAAGTCATGGCTGCCTCTACCACCCTCGAAAACGTCGGCAGCTTCAGGGGTTTGACATACCCCCGGATCGCAGGCCGGAGCCCCTCGGTGAACCTCCAAAGGCGCTCCTCCTCAGTGGCTACCGCTGTCGCTGCAAAGCGGGACAGCTCCAAGAAACACGTGCGGTACGCGCTCACGGTCATCGTCCCTTGGCGGAGAGTGTGGAACTCCCGCCTCCTCTGGTCCTGCCACGTCTGGGGAAAGTACTGCTCGCAGAAGAGGGTGACGAACTGGTCCCACGTCGGCTCGTCCCTCTCCTGTCCCCGGACCGCCCTCCACCACCGGTGTGCCGCACTCTCTAGCTGGTACGTGGCAAAGGCCACGCGGCACTCCACCGGGGGGCGAAGGGTGTCGAAGATCTTCTCCAGCTGCTCAAGCCAGTCCTCTGCCTCGGTCGGGTCCTCATCCCCCTTGAAGGAGGGGGGCTTCAGCTTCCGGAACTGCCCGAAAAGCTCGAAGTGGTGCTGTAGGGGAGGTGCTGGTGCACCTCCAGGCGAAGGTGCCTCGTGTACAGAAGTGTCGGAGGAAGGTGGGGGCGGCAGGGGCCCATCCCCTCCCTCGTGCCCGGCGCCGCGTCCGTCGCGTGGTCCCACAGAGGACTCCCCCTCTGCAACCCCAGGAGGAGGTGCTCGGGGCGGTGGGTGGAGCTCCTCTCGCACAATATCCCGTATCAGTCTGGCGAGGTCCTGGGCCTGGATGCCAGGGAGTGGTGGCTGGTCCACCGAGACGTCAACGACAGCACGTCCACCTCGCCGACCTCGCCCTCGGCCGCGCCCGCGGCCAGTCTCGCCAGTCCCACGACGAGGCATCTCCTGCAAGGAGACGCGAAACAAAACGGAAACGTCAAAACAGACGGTACCTAACAACACTTCTAAGAGCTCATGTCAAGAGATATGTTGTGGTGGCTACTCTAGCTATAAACATGTGAATTGGTTACTTTCCAGTCAGTTGATTCACTTCTCGGGACGACCTTGCTCTGATACCATCTTGTAACGACCCGGTTCCCGAGTCCCTACGAGACACGAGAACCGGACCGACTCGACTAATCCCAAGACCCAGTCGTCCAACGAGGAAGTAACCAAAAGACAGTAAAATAAACCACATTCAGCATGAATATAACTAACAGTAAAAAGTACAGCAGTAAGGAAAGAAACTACTACAGTAGGCACCACCACAACAGTAAAACAACATTTATCATATAACAAAAACTGCAGGTAAAGAAGGTACAGCGGAAACAAAACTACTCACTAGAACAGAAACAAAAGAAGGTACAAAACTGTGGCAACTCTACTGGACCCTACTCGGCCCAGCGTCCTCTGCAGCCGCCGACCCTGGCTGCTCAACACCTGGTCCTGAAAAAGGTAACGAGTGTAACACGTCAGCAAAACGCTGAGTAGAGTGGCAAACTAACTAAAGGCAACAGTAGAGTGTACAGTAGCTGTTATGTTCTATTACTTCCTTTATTTACATCTTTCAATTTTTCTCACTATTTCATTTACTTCTCAGATCCTTTACTTGATCTCGAATGTCCTCGTGGGACGATCTTGATTGCAGTCTTTTCCAACAGTAGAAGTAGCACGTGGTGCTCTCCTGGCCGGGAGAGTCCCCCGTGGTGATCCTACCCTCAGTCAACCACCCCAAGGTCACTGACAGACGTAACGGTGACTACGGCACGCGCGATAAACGCACAGGTAGCTAGCCCGTACTGGCACGCGGTCAGTCGTTTCCGTTAACGGGTGCGCCCAAAGCACAGCACGGAACCAGGGCAGAGCCCTCTCAGTAACAGGGGTCCAACCCCTCCACAGTAACCAAACCGGGGCCTTGCCCCTCCACAGTCCGCGCACCCTCGTCTGACTACCCTGGTTTGCCCTAGTGGGCCTAACAAGTCGGTGAAGGAGGCTAGCAGAACCCCGGGGCCCGTGGGGTAGCTAGTACTCTCCTAACACTACTAGCTCTCCTCGGTACTACGTACACGAGGGCCAACAAGTCGGTACAGAGCGGCCAAGCCTAACCCCGGGTCCCTGGGGCGGCTGGCCCCACTCTGCACTAAAACAGGTACAGGTACTTCCCTTGGTACTGCGTACCCAAGAGACAGTACAACTACATCTCAGTTCCATTCCTTTTCTTTCCAGGAGTTCCACTCCTAATTCCCCGTAGGGTTCCAGCCCTTTATCTCAGAACATCATATGTTTCACTTTCCAGATTCACGTTCTCAATTTCCATGATCTCAAACATGTTTCTTTGTTCATAATAGGCAGCTGTTAATTAATTTCACAGGCAGCTTATATATTCCTTTCCATTTTTCCAAGACTGCAGTAATATACATTCCACTAGTTTTTCCATCCTAGGATTCATGCCATATCCTAGGATCTATCATACAATCTAGTTTTCCGGCCCTAGGATTCATGCAACACCTAGGAGCTATCATTCCATACATTTCTCATTCCTAGGGTTCATGCAATGCCCTAGGTTCTAGTTATGGTTCCATACTTTAACAGATTTTATTAATGCTTAAAACCACTCTACCAGGTACAACGGAAGTAGTGGGGGCGTGGTCGGGAATCCCGCGCGCCTCCGCGACTCTCAAGACGGCAACCGAACGAGGTCCTATCACAAGGATCAAACACAAGGAGTGTCTCAAAACAGTGTATAGCTACTGTAGGCGGGTAGAGGAATAAATTCGGAAACGAACGCAACTCGAATCGCGGAAAACGGAGCCCAAACGGGCCCTAAACGGGTCGAGAAAGACAATACTGTGCAAAATCAGACGTCTGGAACTCCTTCCAGACGTCTTAAACGGTGGATCAGAGAATTACCTGTTCGGCGGGGTTCCCCGGACGTCCAGAAGTCTGTGGCGACGTCTCCCCTAGATCCCAGACGTCCGATGGTCTCTCCGGACGTCTGGAGGTCACTCCCGCCGTCTGGTAAAACTTCCAGACGTCGGATTCGCAAAGGATGACGAATCCGAACACCTGCGCACAGCCAACCCTCCTCCTTCAGTACGGTCAGTCGACAAAAGAAGAAGGAGAAAGCGGAACTCACCTTTCAGACGTCTGTATGATCACACAGACGTCGCCCTTGCCGTCTGGATATCAGTCCAGACGTCTGATTCTGGAGATTTTTCCAGAATCAGAACCTCGCTCGGCCTCCGCTCGCGACGCCGCCCGCGTCGCACCTCGCGCGTCCGCTGCTCCGCCCGCAGCAGGTCCCTCTTCGCGACGCTCTGCGCCCCCTGCGCCCTCCGCCGGCCGGCCAAGCCGCTCCCGGCGAGCTCGCCCTCACGGCAGAGTCCCGCCCTCGCACGCCGCAGCTCCTCCGTGCCTTCGCTGCGCCGCTGCCGCTGCGCCCTCGCGTCCGCTCGCTTCGCCCGCAGCAGGAGAGGAGGAAGATGGTGGAGACGGGAGGGGAGGCGCGCCCCCTCCCCCTTTTAACGCCGCGCGGAGAGGAGAGAGAGACGCCCGCAGTCGCCTGCAGCCGCAGAGAAGATGCGGATCTCAGGTCTGCGCGCACAGGCGCGCAGACGAATATCCCGTGCGAGTATAACTGTTCGTCAGACGTCTGTAAACTATCCCGGACGTCTGGTCAGACGTCTGGATGTGATCCCAGACGTCTTGACAGACGTCTGGGCCACCTCCCAGACGTCTTAAAAGACGTCTGGGGTACGCGCTCGTTACATCGGCCGATGTGTGGCAATGGATCGATGCGGCGGTGGTTGTCAGTCAACACTGGGCGTGTGGCACAGTGGGCGGTGGTTGGGGTTGGTCTACTGTGATCTAGTGGCGAAGCCTGGTGACCAAGGCATAGATGACAATGGTGGGCAATCGTGTTTGCCGTTTTAGGTTGTTTTCGTTTTTGCAGGTGTTGTATGGTTTTCTTTTTCTTTTGGTTTTGGTTGTTTTTTAGGTTGTCTTGCTTAGTTTGTGGCTAAGGATTATGCGAGACACGTGCTTCACACAACCAAGAGCTACCATATTTTCTTCTGGGGCCCAGCTTGCCAGATTCTCGTTAGCGCTGATTGCTAGTAGTTTCTTCTGATTGCACTGTCGTATCTACGAGCATGATGCAGTGGTTGGGATTCCAACTGTTGCATAAATCCATGTTTGTGACGTTTCTTTTTTATTATTTTTAGTTTTGATTGGGATGTTTTGAGTTGTTCAGTTCTGCTTTTATAGGGATGCATTTCACCTCTTTCGGTGGTGACGGATTCTCTTCTCTCTTTGTGTCACTTATATAGTATTCATCCCTTTTAATGAAGTTTCATGTTGCATAAAAAAAAAAAATTGGATTAGTCATGGGCATACGCATGTAAATTGTTGGACTAGAACTCAAGTGGATTACGAAAATCACTTAAAATGCTTGAACCTATGCAGCAAGATAATGTTGGTGCAAGGTCACCACAATCGTTAATTTTAATGATAACAAAATACATGTGATTTAACGTTTACATTTGAGTTTATAAGTTTCAGGATAAATACAAATGGATATAAGTGTGAAGGAGTTCAAGTTCGCGTCCATGGTGGATTGGAGGAGCTTGATGGAGGAGAAGGAGATTCGCTTGGAATGAGAGCTTGAAGAAAGAAGGTGATGAAAAATAGGATAGATACTTTTGTTGTATTTATTTCTTTTGTACTTTGCACTTTTCCTTTAGACTTGTTATAAAGAGCCCAAAGTACCTTACAGACAGCCTGATCAAATGTCCAATATAAACATCAAATGTCTGATCTTAACTTTTAAAACGTCTAACCTTTTGTCCAAACGTCCATAACACTTAGGTTGGACTTAGAGCGTTCTGTCTTTTGATTTCAGTTGACCAACCCATAGTTCAAACGTCTAAAGACCTTGGTAGACGTCTAACAAGAGGATTGTTGGCTTGTTAGGCATAATCTTAGAACATTAACTCTTAATTAGACTTACATCTACTTTTAGACACCCGTAGAGCATCCTAGACATCTGATAAATAGACGTTACGCTAAGATCTGACCCAAATCACCCTGTGTCAAACCTAATAGCCGTTTAAGCCTCGGAAAATAAATTCCTGCAAATATGTCTCATTCTAGACTTTCATAAATCTTGCCAGACGTACATGTCGTCTAACCCGTATAACACTAGAACCCTATTTCGATCTAATGGAAACAGAAAGCAACCCGTCTAGAATTAGACGTCTGATTATTGTCCCAGACATCTTAAAAGTGATTCTTAGACGTCTGTCCTGATTCAACCAAATTTAGATCATCGACCCTTGTATATCAGATGACCAATCTCTAGATCAGACGTAGGCCCAAACATATGACCTTAAAATCAGACGTTTGATAATCCTATCAGAATCATAATGACCCTGATTTCGGCCTAATTTGCCTTGTATTTGTTTCCAAGGAGTATCTATGCCTTCCAAAGCTTTTCTAAGGGTTCCTAAGCCATTTATAAATAAAAGAGGACCCTTCTTTTGTTTGACACACCAAGAAATACTTCTTTCCAACACATTTGCGTCAAAGAAGGAATTATTAAGTAAAAAAGGATCTTACTTTCCAAGCCCTTGTCTATTCTCCAGAGAGCATCTTAGCCACACACTTGCTCTCTTGTTTTCGCTTACGAGAGCATCTTGCTACCTTGCGTGGTTCACTAATAACACTGCATTTTGGGGTGATAATTCCGTTAAATATGGCCCATCTTAAGAATAAAGGCACAGATAACACAACATAAGTAGAATGGGAGCGCTACATGCATCATGCGTCAAGATTGTTTATAAAATAGTATTGATGGCCATTTGTATGAGCACTTGTCAAAGCAGGCGTCAAATGAGCAATCGGATCGCATGGATGGGTTCAGAGCGACGAATGGAGCCCAACGAACTCAAAATCGGCCAAATCCGACATTCGGAGCTCCTACAATGGGCCCAATAAGTTCTGACCGTTAATCTGATGATCAACGACCCACGACGCGCCATGTGGCGCCCGCTCGCCGCGTCCAGATCGCCACCCACTTCCACCTTCACTTAGACGACAGATCTCAGCTGTCGATCTTCGATCGAACGGCTGAGAACCGAGTGCACGCCCACCCTCGCCGCGACAAGGCAGAGGGTGCAGCGCAATGGTTGGAGCGCACGACCGAGCTTACGCGATGCGGGTTCGATTCGCACGGAGCTGAAATGTGGAGACGATGACGCGTGCGGGCAAAATTGAGCCAGCTGATCAGCAGCGGACAGACGCGATCGCGAGACGTGGTGCCCGCAAATACGCCCTGACCAAATGCGTGCGATGACGCGAGTGCAAGGGCGCAATCCAGGCGTGCGCCTCGCGCGAGATCTCGGTTGTCCAATCTTTGATCGGACGGCTTATGGCACGCGCACATGGATTAGGCGCGAAGAAGCATGGCTACGGGCAAGCGACTGGCAGGCAGGGGTCTTCACCGACGTTTTGGGGTGGGTTTTAACGACGTCCGAGATGTCGCTAAAACCCCTTTCGTCATTTCGAAAGACATTCTCCCTATTTAAACCCCTTCCAACCACTCATTCAAGACATTCACTCCACTTGCAACTACTCTACCCCCCTCCTAGCTACCTTTAAGCCCTTTTGTAATCGCCGGAGACGACAAGCCACCGACGGAGCCCTCTCCACTACCGTGGCTGCCTCGCCGCCCTCCCTCTCTCTCTTTTTTTTCCCTTCTTTTAAGCTTTACTTTACTTATGTTCAAGCATTTATCTATTCAATTGCTTGCATTATTTTCTATTCAGGTTGGATGTTGCGGATGAAACAATTCTAACCCTAATCTCTTTCTCTCGCGTTTCACCAACGCCTTTTCGCAAGCAAAACCCCATGATTTTCGTGACAATAAGTGACAAGAAGAATCCGATTTTTATGCCTCCCTGAGACCGACACTCGAACTCACATTCGTTTCTTTACTTTAAAACCGACGTCGCAAGTGCAAACTATAACGACACTTCCAAACACACGCGTACGTCATTCACGCACGATACATTGTTAGCCGACGCACGTCTATCAAAGGAGAGGTTTCTTTGCCTATAGTAGCTAAGTTTATTACATACTTTGCGGCTCTATATGAAATTTGTATTAATGTTATTACGTTTCGGTTCACGGATCCATACAAGACCCGAGGCCAGCTGGCCTCGACTAATCCCAAGACCTAGTCATCCAACAAGAAATAACTAAAAGCAGGAAAGTAAATAACATCCACACATGCAAAATAACTAAGCAGGAGAAAAGTACAAAGTAGTAAAGAAAGTAGAATAACTGTCTCAGTACATGCCACCACAACATCAACAACTGAAAACCGAGAGGAAACAGGAATAGCAGAAGAAGTAAATTAGGTATCCATTACTTACTACAACAGTAGAGAACATGAAAGTACTAGAAGAATGACTACTGCTGGGCCCAGCTGTAAAGACCCATCCCAGTTTTTGCCTTTTAAGACGTCTGGAGTGTCAGTCAGACGTCTGTCCAGACGTCTGGAACCTTTTCAGGACGTCTGGAAATTAAAATTTTGTACGTGATCTGCGTTCTATGCACGGGCGGCGTGCTGAACTCCCCTTCTCTCTCTCTCTCTCTTTCCTCCTTCCTCCCCCCTGCCGAACCCTAACCCTTGGCCTTTATAAAAGGCCACCCTCCCCTCCTCTCCTCTCCACTCCACACACCACCATCTCCACTTTCAGAGCACGGCGAAGGGACAGGAGGAGGTGAGCGAGGGAGCACGTGAGAGTGAGGAGGGGGAGAGTGCGTGAGAAGGAGGAGGCCGAGGTCGAGAGCTTTGTGGAAGCCTGTCGGAGCTTGGACGGCCTCTGCGGCGCGTGCGGGAGGAGGAGGGTGTCCAGAGCGTCGTCCTCGACCACCTACAGCAGCTGGAGCTACGGCGAAGCGAGGAGAGACGCGGCGGAGAACGGCGAGGAGTGCTAGGAGAGTGGTCTGATACTGGAATTTTTCAAGTATCAGATGTCTGGAGTGCAATCCGAACGATTGGGTGAGCGTCTGGACGTCTAGAGTCAAGACCAGACGTCTGAAAGCACCTTTATCGCGAAGGTACGTTCTCTTCGCGGTTACGGCCATGCAGGCTGCACTGCAGAGGATTTGTTTGACTGATTTGAGGATGGCTGCTCTGTCATGCGCAAGAGCAGCCTTGGGAAAGTGCGCGGAACTCCCTTCCACGCGCTTTCGAACGTCTGATCAGCTCACCAGATGACCGGAGAATTGGTCAGACATCTGGAACAGCTTTCAGACGGATGTAGGGGAGTCCTGGATGTCTGAGGACACTGCAGGAACTTGAGGTGAGATTATATAACTTTTAAGACGTCTAGACTTGTTTCCAGACGTCTAATTTTAGTCAATAGACACATTTTTGACTCATTTGGGGTCCGATCGGGATCCGTTTTATGCAAATGAAGTATCTGTGGTTTCCTTGTGGGTTACTCTACGTATTAGAAACCATTATATACTATTTTGAATCTTCCTTTGTGATGTATTCCTTGGATGGGACTTCAACTTGCTACATATCTGGGGCTCTCGGAGACGCCTGGATCTGCGGTTTGAGGCCCCAGTAGTCCCGGATTGTTTGGTAGAGTGGTCTACCCTTGTTAATCTTATTAAATAAAAATGTATCTGTGGAATTAGCTAACTGGAAACCTAGTATGTGGCATGAACCCTAGGACAGAGAAATGATTGAACCAATTATTCTGCATGATTGTATTTGTATACATAAATAAGTTAAACTGTTAGCCATTACCTGTAAATAAGCATGAGCTGCCTGAGATAACTGGATAGTTACCTGTGAAATCATTAGTTGCATGTACTAAATTGGGGCAATACGAGATGCCTGTATATAAACGAGAACTAAATTGTGAATGATGAAATCTGGATCTAAATAATGTGGTGAACATGAGCATGAACCCTACAAGGAGTTAGGAGTAGAGCTCGTGTGGTTAGATGGAAATCTGGAATGTGGACGGGAAGTGTGCTGGCCCTTGAGTACGTGGTACCAAGGAGAGCAATTGTCCCCTTTTGTGTAGAGCGGAGCTAGCCGCCCTTGGGTTGAGACCCGGGGTTAGGATTGGCCACTCTACACCGACTTCTATTGGCCCTCGTGTACATGGTACTTAGGCGAGCTACTGGTGTAAGGAGGGAATTAGCCATCCCATGGGGCCCAAGGTTCAGCTAGCCACCCTATACTGACTTGTTTGGCCCTCTGGGCAAATCGGGGTAGTCAGACAAGGGTGCGCGAACTGTGGAAGGATGAGACCCCTATTGGCTCTGAGGGGCTAGACCCCTGTTTCTAAAGGGCTAAGCCCTATACTATTCCGTGCTGTACTTTGGGCGTACCCGCTAGCGGAAACGACTGACCGCGTGTCAGTGCGGGGTAGCTACCCGTGAGCTTATCGCGCGTGCCGTAGTCACCACTACGTCTGATAGTGACCTCAGGGTGGTTGATTGGGTGTAGGACTACCATAGGGGACTCTTCCGACCAGGAGAACACCACGTGTACCTTCTACTCTTCAGAGAAGACTGCAATCAAGATCGTTCCCACGAGGAACATGCAAGATCAAGAAAATCTGAAAGTTGACAAAAAGAGGTGAAAAGGAATTACATGTAAAATAAAATCACTAGAAAAGATAATTAAACATGTTACTTTTACTGCTTTAGATAGTATAGTTACCACTCTACTCAGTGTTTGCTAACTCCGTCTTTTTCATAGCACTGTTCAGGTCCAAGAGTTGAGCAACCCGAGCATCCAGCTGCGGAGGGTGCTGGGCCCAGTCAAGCCAAGCCATAGTTTCTGCACTCTTTGTTGTACCCTCTTTACTGTTGTTGTGAGTTTCAAACTCTTAGTTACTATTCCTGTTACTATTAGTTTCGTTTCCGTTGTCTTGTTGTTGTGGTGGTATGTACTGGAATAACAGCTTTTACTTTCCTTTACTGCTTATATGTTTTTACTACTTAGTTATATTGCATATGTGAATATGGTTTATTTTCCTGCTTTTTAGTTATTTCTTGTTTGACAACTGGGTCTTGGGATTAGTCGAGGTGAGCCAGTCTTCGGTCTTGTAGGGATTCGGGAACCGGGTTGTAACATTGGCTGAGCCCAGCACCTTCTGCAACCAGAAACTCGGGCTACTCAACTGCTGGTCCTGAATAGTGTTATGAAAAGACAAAGTCAGGTAACGCTGAGTAGAGTGGCGTATATATTATTTAAGTACAAAAATAGTAAACAATAGATTTAATTCTCATTTCTATTTATCCCATTTATATGTTTCTGTTTCATCTATTTCTCAAAGTATACAAATATTTCTTGATCTTGCATGTTTCTCGTGGGAACGATCTTGATTGCAGTCTTTTTCGTGGAGTTGGAGGTACACGTGAAGCTCTCCTGGCCAGGAGAGTCCCCCATGGGAGTCCTACACCCAATCAACCACCTCGAGGTCACTCTCAAGACGTAACGGTGGCTACGGCACGCGTAATAAGGGCACGGGTAGCTACCCCGCACTGACACGCAGTCAGTCGTTTCCGTTAGCGGGTACGCCCAAAGTACATCATGGAACAATATAGGGCTTTGCCCTCTTAAAACAAGAGTCTCACCCCTTCACAGTCCGTGCATCCTCGTCTGACTACCCCGGTTTGCACAAAGGGCCTAACAAAGTCGGTATAGGGTGGCTAGCTGAACCCCGGACCACGTGGGGTGGCTAGCTCCCTCCCTACACTAGTAGCATACCTTGGTACCACGTACACGAGGGCGAACAGGAGTTGGTGTAGAGTGGTCAATCCTAACCTCGGGTCTCATCCCAAGGGAGGCGAGCTCCTGTCTACACTAAAAGGGGACAGTTGCTCCCCTTGGTATCACGTACTCATCGACCAGCACACTTCCTGTCTACATTCCAGATTCTGTTTATCCACAGGATTTCTGCTCATAATTCCCCGTAGGGTTCATGCTCGTGTTCACCTCATTATCCAGATCCAAATATCATGTTTCATAATTAATTCCTCATCTATATACAAGCAGCTCGTGTTTTTATAATTCAATTTTCAATAACATGCAACTGATGTTTTCACAGTTAATTTCATTAAATATAGGCAGCTCATATTCTAACAGGCAACTCGTAATTATAATACTGGCATTTGCTAGCAACTTATCTTAATCACGCATGCAAGTAAACCATACAATACAAACATGTTCATTCATTTATGTACCCTAGGGTTCATTCCACATCCTAGAGTTTCATTTGGCTATTTCAACCAAGCACATTCTTACACGAGAGTAATGGAGGCTTGAACTGCAGACTCAGACGTCTCTGCGAGCCCCAAATGCGTAGTAAACTGAAACCCTATACCAGGGAATACATCACAAAAGGAGAGTTCAGAATAGCGCAAAACAGACTCTAATTCATAAACTCCAGAGGAAACTATATGTATTTTGTTTGCGTAAAATGGACCCCGATCAGACCCTAAACGGGTCAAAAACGTGCTTACTGTTCAAAATCAGATGTCTGGGAATAATCCCAAACGTCTTACAAGTCGTCAGATCTTATCTTGTGTCTCATGCGGCTGATTAGACGTCCAGACCTTCTCTGCAACCGTCTGAAGACAGTTCCAGATGTCGGACAATGTCTTCGGTCATCTGGAAGGACCTCCGGACATCTAGTCATGTGATCAGACGTCCAAAAGCGCGGAGAAAAGCATCACGTACGCCTTCCCAAAGCTGCACCTGTGCACGTAAACACAGGCGCGAATCAGCCGACAATGCCTCCTGCGCTGAGATCTTCTGCATGGGAGAAATCAACGCAGGAACGTACGTACCTCGCGTGATACGTGCTCTTGGACATACGACCTTAGCTCCGGATGTCCAGATCCCCCGCCAGTCGTCTGAATGTCACACTAGATGTTTGATACTGGAAAACTTCCAGTATCAGAACTTGCTCACATCTTGCCTCGCTCGCACCTCCACCCGCGACAACAGCTCCAGCCGCTGTAGGAGCTTGGACAACTCCTCGCAGACATCCACCACGCACGCACGCACCCGATGCCGACTGTGCGAGCTCCGCTAAGCTCCCAGAGGTCCTCCAACCTTCCACGCTCTCCTCCCTCTCGCTCGCCCTCCACTCGCCTTTCTCGTTCGCCCTCGCCACTGCCTCATTAGAGGTCAGAAGGTGGGGTGGCTGGTGGTGTGAGGAGAGGAGGGGAATGAGGGGTATAAATAGGAGGGTGTAGGGTTTAGGGTTCGAGGGGAAAAGAGGAAGAGAGAGGAACGGCCTCTACGCGCCACCGCGTGCAAAGCGTAAAGCACAATACGAAAATTCCACATTCAAACGTCTAGGAACGGGTCCAGACGTCTGGACAGACTTGTAACTGAAACTCCAGACGTCTTAAATGGCTAAAAGTGTAACGGGTCATTACAATTGTCTTTGTTTGGGTATTTGCTTTGCAAATTCTCATCTCCGTCGTGAGACAAAATACTCCTCGTGAAGAGGAGGGAGTTGAGTTATGCTACCCTTAATCTAAGTAGTGTGGTTGTAAGAGGCTAACCCACCCTCATTTATGTGACTTGGATAGTGGATTTGATCGATTAAGTCGATTAGAAAATTTTAAGTCAAGAAGTTTAGGTGGTGGTTTTTACTCAGATTTATATTTTTACCTAAAAATCGTTTGTGTTCTTGTGTGATTGCACCTTGTGAGATTATTCATATTATTTCCGCATTATTATTCATCATGTTCGATCTCACCCCCTTCCATATGAAATTTCAAATCATTGTCTCAATCCCTTTGTCAGACTTTTTAAGTTGCATTTGTAATTAGAATATGTTCAAGGATGAGATAAGTGGAATTAAGGTGGGATAAATGTTAAGTTGGATGTTATGGTTGTTATGCGAAAAAATTATGATATATTTTTGTATCAGAACTTAAAAGAAAATATCATGATGCAGATTATTTTAACATCGCAAGACAAGTAATTTTATCCCTAAATGTATGTATCGTTTATTTTGAGGGAATGATTTTGATGGATTAATTTTGTAAGTGATGGGATTGTAAGATTTATGTTTCAGGAAAATATGTGTCTAATCATAAGATATTTGGGGAGCTAGGTGTCGTTATTCTCTCACAATCTCAAGATAAGTTCACCCTACTCTCTCTCCTAAAATTGGATAATCCCAAGTTTAAGGACTCTATCTAAAGATTGCATAACATTAAATTAAAATGTTCAAACACAATATAAATGATCAATCTTTGCAAACAAATAATGCCTAATGGAATGCCTCTTCCACCAGATAATCCAAGGATTTTTCCTTCAACTTAATATAGGGTTATAAGTGGAACTAAACTTGTGGGTGTTGTGATTTTCCTCTTAAAATCTTGAAATCGTTTTGGCTTTTTTGAATTAGTCAATCTTTAGGCGATCCATAATATTCTTGAGTTGGATATAACATGAGTTATGTTGGTGATTTTTGTGATAACTTAATATAATACTTAGCTTTGAACAACACTTGTTTACGATATCTCTATTGATTATGAATTTGATGCATCGGTAATGAGCAAATGTTAAGTGGGGGTATACTTAAGAAAATGGAAAATTTAAACCCTTGAATTGAAGATAGCCACTCTAGATGTCTAAGCTTAAGCTTAAACATACCAATTAAGCTCAAATCTTTATGTAAAATCTTCTAAAGGTATAACTAAATCAAGGGACCTTAAAATGTGCACACAATGCAATATAACATCTCCCAAAAGTATCTTTGCACTTTTATTTATCCCAAATCTAAATGGAATGATGAAACACATTTCTTTTTAATAAGAGAAACGATTCTATCAAATTTCTTTTAATGACATTTTTTGTGCCTTCCTCCTTGGTCGAACAGGTATTTTTGCTATCGGGTGAGATCCATAGGCATATTTTGTCTCAATTCACCGATCCAATAGGTGTAGTTTTTAGTTTTGATATGGGTTACGTGTAACTCTGTGTTTATCACGATCGAGATTCTTGACACAAGTCAGTGATCGATTTATTTGATTGCTCGTTAGTGCGACCTTTGAGATTTATCTTGAGCGTAGGGTCACTCTCTTTCGGAAGGATGATTGGTTTCCAATTCTTGGGATACTTCTTTTTCTTTTATTCCTTTATTTCTTTTGATATTTTTTTCTTAATTTTGACCTTCTCCAATTTTGATGGGGTGTAATTTTCCCATTTTAAAGACGTAAGAATTTTCTTTCTTTCCCTTCCTCATCCTTGGTGGGTATGTATGGGATTCTTCCTTCTTAATGAAATTTTTATTTCGCCTAATAAAAAAAACAGGTGGACAGAGTAGCATGAAAAAAAAAGAAAAGAAAAGTGCGACTTGTCTTGTATTTACCATTACTCTTTTAATAATCGCTTGAAGATGGAAGTTGTTCGGTGGATAGAACAATGGTGACGTCTCGGAGGAGTTCCGCCGTTTACGGTCGGGGATTGTGTGAGCATCATCTAACAGCACGTGGCGAATGGTTGACCAAAGAAACGGTGGAGGGTTGAATCCCGAGCATGATACCTTCCTTGCTATCATTTATTGAAGGGGTTTACATATAAATATATATGTCTTTTGTAAATTTTAAAAATGATGTATATATTTTTAGTTATTTTATATTTACATATATATTTTTTGTATTGACATGTATGCCTTTAAAAAAATTAATTTATTAATTTACATAACCTTAATAATAAATTGAAGTAAAAATTAAAGATTTTTTTAAATGACCCTCGAGCTTTATCTTCTTTTTTTTCAAAATTACTCTCCAATTCCATCCCTCACCCATCTCCAAAGTAGCTTCCCATCGAAATCCTCTTATTCACCATTGCCTTTGTGACGATGATCACATTCTTCAAGTCTGTTGACCCACGAATGCCCAACCATTAGCTCTCTACAAGTAGGATCAGGGAGGGGGATCAGGGAGGGGGTAGGCTAGAGTGGGATTGAAAGAGACGAGGGAGGAGCAAGAGCTCTTTGCGGTGGAGGAGGATCAAGATTTGAGAGGCAGCGGCGATGACGCTTGGATTTTAGGGGTAGTGACAACAGTGCTCAAACTTGAGGAGTAGGAGGAGGTTGCGACGTGATGGAGAAGGGGGGAGAAAGGAGAGGAGTTGGGGACTTGTTGGTGTGGAAAAATATAAAATAAAAAGATTTACATATAAAAATCTCTTTACTATTTAGTATCGATAGTTGATGGAGATATACAAATAAGAAAATGAATATTTTTGTGGATATATACATAAATATGAAATAAGCAAGGATATGTACATATTTTTCAAAGTTTATAGGGATATCTATGTAAAAATCACTTTATCAAACTATAGAGAAAAAAATGAGACATGAATCTAACTTGAGTCATATTCAATATTTAGAAGTTAGGTACAAGGGAAGAAATCAATCTCATTGGTGTTTTGCCTTGTGCTTTGCACATGTACGAGATTACATTATGTAGGAGATATTTAGACTAATAGTATAAAAATAAAGATTTTATGAAATCTGTAGAAAAAAGTTAAGAGAATATTTAGTAATGTTAGCAAGAAAAGTCTTTTAAAATTTAGAATCACAATATTTTGATATGCAATGCTACATAAATTTTAATAAATTTATAGCCCAATTATGATCTCTCTAGATTTTTTGCATGAAAATTAGGGTCCTATTGCAATTAGTGGCTAAAATGTATGTTTTGTACTCTAGGTAATGGTTTGCTTAAAACTTCAAATAAAAATAAAAAGAGAAATCAATTTTAATAAATTTATACGTTAATTAGAGTCTCACTCTAATATTTGCATAAAAAATTGGATCTTGACAAAAAAGAATATAAATTTTACATCATAACAACTTAAATTGATTTGAACTTTATAACAAAGAAAAATAGGTTTGAAGATACATCCATTATAATATTTATGAGAATGTAATGTAAATAGTAACAACAAACTAATACTGATATTTCTTCTATCTATTATCATATATAAGTCTAACATAAATAACGTAGTAGTAATACATTAATGAATAGGAATTAGAGCTATATAAACAATGAAAATAAATTTATCGTATCATTGTAAATAATGTATATAAGGTTGATAGTATATATTTAGTCTAGGATGCTTATGCAATTTCACTATAATTTAAATGTTAAACATACTTGATAATACATGTGTGTGTGTGTTTTTATTATAGGGGTGCTTGTGCAATTTCACTATAATATAAATGTTAAAATAATTAACAAATTATAATATTCAATATAGATATTTTTCTAATCTATTACCATATGCAAACTTTGCATAAATAACATAGTAGAAAAACATCAAAGATTAAAAATTAGAGTAATATAAGCTTAATGTATTCTAGTAAATAATATATATAAATATGCTTGATAGTATATAATTAGTATAAGGGTACTTATGAAATTTCACTATAATTAAAATGTTAAGCATACTTGATAGTATATATTTAATATAAGGGTATTTATGCAATTTCACTATAATATAAATGTTAAAATATTTAATAATTTATAATACTTGATAATGAATATATATACTTATTATTATTATTATTATTATATGCAAATTTAACATAATAAACGTAATAGAAAATATATCAAATATTAAAAAATAGAGCGACATAAGTAATGATAAGAGATTTATTATACTCTCATAAATTATGTAGATAAACAAGCTCAATGATATATCTTTAATATCAAGGTAACATTAAATTAATACCTCTAAATTTTTTTCATCAATCGTTATGTACAAGTTTAACGTAAATATCAGTCTCGTCATGTAATTTATTTCAGAAAAATAATTTAAAATCAAAGAATGCGATGTAAACATAGAATATTGGATATACATGATGATGTCATTTTCAATATATACTACCATCGTAATCCCCTCTGATAAATGTCGTTTTTTTGTTTGTTCTTAATGTATGAACCAGCGGTCAAGGTGGGGCCTTCTCTTGTCTATCTCAATACGGAACCGGCGGGTGGTGGGGGGGAGGAACCTTTCATGTCAATTAAGTCACTTTCAAGATTTGGATCAATTAATGCAATCAATTCTCTTTCACGTTGTCCGAATGAGGTTTTATTTTTTTGTCCTTTCTAAGAGTAAGTTTTTTAATCCTAATCTCTTCGATGGGTAACCAACCACTCGGACTCCTAGATAAGACATTATTTGCAAATGTAAGCAAAAGCAGCTTCGACCGTGGATATGATATGTAGCTACTCAAGTAAGACGAATTTCGAATTACCCACCCCAGTTCGTCTCGGGTCCCACCCACACCTCTTTGTCTACTAAAAAGTTTGGAGATGAACTCGGAGCTGCATGGTTGATGGAGGCACGTAGCAACTTCTTGAATGTGGTGGTTTTGTGGTGAAGTTATGTGGCGTGAGGTTGTTAATCGACTGTGGTTCGTCGATGTGGAGGGGGATGCAGTTGAGACGGTCGCATTTTGCAGCCAATCGATGTGGTTGCGGGTGTGGTCGGTCAACTTGCTTGAGTTGTTGTGGAAGCTCGTCGGTGACAAAGGTTGGCTGTCCGGCATTGACGCCTCTTGTGGTTAGGTCTCTTGCTGTAGGTTTCGCGATCGACTCTCAGACATCTTCAACTGTGGGTTCAATGGTCGTAGATGACCTAGCTATGCAGTTGTCAAGGTGGGTTGGTGCTTCGGGGAGTCTAGGTCTTTCTCTTTTTTTTTAAGTGTTTTTTTTATTGAGGACCACGTGTAATCTTGTACTTCTTTCCACAAATTTCCCTGACGCGATTTAGGGGTTGCCTGTTGCACTTTGACAGTTCTACCAGCGTAAAGTTGATCTCTTTCGGGAGATCATTTGATTCTCGATCTTGAGACGTCTCTTTTTCCTTCTCTTTTTTTTTAAGTGTTTTTTTTATTGAGGACCACGTGTAATCTTGTACTTCTTTCCACAAATTTCCCTGACGCGATTTAGGGGTTGCCTGTTGCACTTTGACAGTTCTACCAGCGTAAAGTTGATCTCTTTCGGGAGATCATTTGATTTTCGATCTTGAGACGTCTCTTTTTCCTTCTTGTTTGTTTCTTATCTTGTTTCGTATTTTTGAATTCTCCTGCTCTACACTTTTATGGGATATTTTTCTTCCTCTTTTGAGAACTAGGTATTTCTATCTTTCTCTTATTTTTCTTGTTTCAAATTCTTCCTCTTTTTAACAGAATTTAATCTTCGGAGAGAGTAAAAAAGAAGATAAATTTCAAACTATGCTAATTCGGTTAGGTCCCTATTGTTTAAATTCTCTGTTTAGGTGTATGCATGCACGATTGCTTGCGTTTTAAAGTAGGTCACCTAGCAATCTCCTCCTTCGAAATACAAAGGAAAAGCAAACCCTTGTTATAGAAATGCCTTCGCAACCTTTTTTCCACCTTTAATCCAATGGAATGGATCCTTGGTTGAGACCAGAATGACACAACGATAAGTGGGCATTGGCAAGGTATGATAAGGAAATGACCAATTTTTTTTAACATCATGGAGTGGTCCAGATAGAAGACGTAATTAGTCGTTGGAAGGTCGCCTTTTTCGCTCTCTGTCGTCGACACATTGAATGACAGACCGTAAAAGGACTTTAAAAAAAAAAAAAAAGAAAATCAACGTCATTGCATGGAAAATTAAATTGGACTCTAGGATACATTTGTTAAGGAGAATAAGATAAGTTAAAATAGATATATTTATGTCGGTACAAAGTCATTGTCGGAGGATTTTGGAATAATTATATTTCACTTTCTCTTACTTGAAATAAAATATCAATTTTTTTATAGAAAGACTTATTCTCTTACTTACTCTACGAAATACAAATGTCATGTATAATTCCTCAAATTTTTATTTCTTGAACTTAACATACCCTAATGAAAAATCATCCAGATGGAACGAGGCATCCTATTCATTGATCATTTTACTTTAAAAAGTGAGATCTCCGATTTCCTATCATCTATTTTCTGAAAAGCAAACTTCAGAGATCAAATCTTCGTGGCATACGCCACAATTTAACGGTCCATCCATTCTTTTAGGTATTCCTTACTTTATATTACCACAAATAATTTATGAAAGGACAGCTGAACTATAAAATCAATTCCAACGTGGTTCGCCAACATTAAAAATTATAGATTTGATCCTTGCATGTTTCGGTATGATCTTTAGGTTTACATTTCCTGGATTACCTAGGAATAGTATACCTGAGGTGTTATAAAATCCAACTTTTCGAAGGGTTAACAGGTACCTAAAACAGGGGCTCACCAGGGGCTCAACTATAATGTTAAGGAGGAAAAAAATTTTGAAAAGAGAGGGTTGACACGATTTCCCACCAACACCAGTAAGAACTCAGGCATTCTTCAAAACATGGGTTGGAACATGGTGCTAAGCCACAAGGTAAATGTGGATAACCCCCGGTAAATTAGGCATCTGAGTTGCGAAAATTGCATCAAAAACTTGGCATGAGATGAAATAGTCGAATATGACATTGATAGAATAAAATTTAGGATGAAATATAGGGTTGGATTGAACGATCTAGAACTTTATGTGTAACACTAGCCAATCTTGAGATATCGGTGATCTTACTATCATTGATTCAAGCTGTTGTACTTCCTAACTCAATCTAAAAAATCCTTAGTGGTCATCGCTCCGTGTTACTAGGATGATACCTGATTGCCTAATGTTCTTCAATCAATGTTGGATGCTAGGGTTAGAGAGCTTTCTTTGGCCCTGTAGACCTTTCATGGTATTGCCCCCTAGTGTGGGGAGAGATGATTGGATTTTGAAACATGGTTGTTTTGTGGTTGATAAAGCTTACAACTTTTTTATGAGTGAATATGCACCTACTGATCCGTTTCTTGCTAAGGACTATACGGTGTATTTGAAGGTAAATAAAGGTAAGGTCCTTCGTATGGTTATTGAGGAGGAAGAGATTAATAACCCACCAACTTAGATTTAATTGTGGAGGATGTCGATCACTTTCCTTTCTCCTAATCATTTGTGCGTCAAGATTGGTCGACTTGGTTCTTCTACTGCTCTCCACACTAAGCCTTCCAGGGCAACACTTGAGACACTGTTAAAAGACTAGGACACTCACGTAATCAGGGGATCCTTTTTTCCCCTCCTACGGTGTATTTGATTGGGTCACAAAGGGGACATCTTTAGTTCTAATTTACTCGCAAGGTTAACCTCCTTAAAAGGAGTGTTAATATCTATTTACTTAACTATTTAACCATGCATCTGATAATTTGAGTTTAACCATTTTAACACAAGTTTAGTCAACTGATGTTAGCCAAACTCCTGTTAAAATCGTATACCACTCATGTCTCTGAAAATGTTTATGTTTCATATTCTTAATACCAATACTAAGTAAACGTCACAAGAGTTAACATCACAACTTAACACCAATTTAAATAAATATAAACTGATGTTAACACCACTCTACAATTAAATACAAATGCATGTTAACACTAGTTTCACATTTTTTAACACTACTTTCCTAAGGGCTAGTTTACTTGGGGAGTTATCCTCTATTTTGATGTGTTAACCCCCTAAGACTTGAGGGGTTAATCCCCATAATTTTAACACCAATGTTGGGAGGTTAACACAGGTTTTGCTAACACCAATTCCAAGGGTTGTTAGCAAAACAAGTGTTACTTTCGTAATTCTCTCACACTTAAACTCAACTCAAAGAAACCGATGTTAACACCAGTTCAAGTATCACAAGAGTTAACACTACAGCTTAACACACTAAAAAAGTGGTGTTAAGAAATGTGAAACTAATGTTAACCTGCAATTGTGTTTACTTACAGAGTGGTCTTAATGTCAGTTTGTATTTACTTGAATTGGTGTTAAGTTGTGGTGTTAACCCTTGTGGTATTTACTTAAGAGTGATGTTAAGTTTATAAAACATAAGAGATGTCAGAGATACGAGTGGTGTATAACTTTAACATGGGTGTGGCTAACATTAATTGAAACTGGTGTTAGACAAATTCGTGTTAAAATGGGTAAACCCGGGTTAGTAAATTGGGGGATAAGTCGTCAGGTAAATGGGGGTTAACCCCCCTTTTGAGGGTTAACTCCCCAAGTAAACTAAGCCTACAAGTAAATAGAAATAAAAGTTAATACCAGTTTCACATTTCTTAGCACCACTTTCCTAACCCATGAAGTAAACTAGCCCTTAGATGGGAAAGAGTCAGTGTTGATGGAGTTATTTATCACTTTCTCTCCTCATGTAATTTTTGATGTAACTGACTCTTTCTATTAATGAAATCAGGGAAGGAGTGTTACTACTCGGTTCCCGGACCCCTACAGGATCCGAGATGGGCTCGTCTCGACTAATCCCAAGACTTGGCCTTCCAATAAAAAATAACCAAAAGTAGGAAAATAAATAACATTCACACATGCATATAACTAAGCAAAAGAAAAGAACGAAACAATAAAGAAAGTAAACAACTGTCTCAAAACATAGTACATGCCACTACAATAGCAACAGAAAATGGATAGGAAACTGAAAGTAAAAGGAACAGTAAAATATATGTCAATTACCCACTACAACAGTAGAAAAATGAAAGAGCTGTGGCCCAGCACCATCTGCTGTCGGAAACTCGAATTGTTCAACTCCTGGTCCTGAATAAGGTTACGAAAAGATGGAGTCAGAGAACGCTAAGTACAGTGCTGTTTACATTATTTACGTGCAAGTAAAGTAAAACAACAAGCATGTTTATTTTTCATTTATATTTATCTCATTTATGTGTTTATGGTTCATCTATCTCTCAAAGTATCCAGGTATTTTTTTGATCTTGTATGTTCCTCGTGGGAACGATCTTAATTGTAGTCTTTTCATGGAGCAGAAGGTACACGTGGTGCTCTCCTGGCGGGAGAGTCCCCCGTGGTAGTCTTACACCAGTCAACCACCTCAAGGTCACTGTCGAGACGTAGTGGTGACTATAGCACCCGTGATAAGCACATGGGTATCTACCTCGCACTGATACGCGATCAGTCATTTCCGTTAACGGATACGCCCAAAGTACAGCACAGAACAGTATAGGGCATTGCCCCCTCAGAACAGGGGTCTCGCCCCTCAAAACCAAATAGGGGTATCGCTCCTCCACAGTCTGCGTACCCTCGTCCGACAACCTCGGTTTGCCAAAACGGCCTAAACAAGTTAGTGTAGGGTAGCTAGCAAAACCCCAAGTCCCGTGGGATGGCTAGCTCCCTCCCTACACTAGTAGTATGCCTCGGTACCACGTACACGAGGCCCAACAGGAGTCGGTGTAGAGTGGTCAATCGTAACCACGAGTCCCAACCCAAGGAAGGCTAGCTCTGCTCGACATTAAAAAGGGACAGTTGCTCTACTTGGTACCGCATACACAAGGGCCAGCACACTTCCCGTCTACATTCTAGATTCCTTTCATACATAGGAGTTCTACTCCTAATTCCCCGTATGGTTCATGCCCATATTCACCTCATTTATCCATATTCAGATCTCATGTTTCACAACTCGTTTCTCATCCATATACAGGCAGCTCGTGTTTTCATTATTTAGTTCCCAATCATAACATGCAACTTATGGTTTCACAGTTCAATTTCTCATTTGCATATAGGCAGCTCGTATTTTAACAAACATTTCAAATAAACCAGAGTAATTCCATATCATCCTCATACATTTCTACCCTAAGGTTCATTCCACATCCTAGAGTTCCATCAGTTTATGTTAAAACCGTGACATCAAAACACTTTAAGATGTCTGGGAGTTGGTCCAGACGTCTGGTCTGACGTCTGGACACCTTCGTAGATGTCGGGAAATTAATTTCTGTGTGCGTACGATCGCGAGTCTGCGCGCGTGCCGCGCGCAGACTGAAACCCCGCCGCCCTCTTCTCTTTCTTCTTTCCCCGCCGACCTGCAGCACTTCCTCCCCGGTGCCTACATATATCCTCCTCTCCCTCACGCCACCCACATCCATCCGTCTCCTTCCCCTACGCGAGAGCGAGACCGAGGGCAGCAGCTGCTGCAGGGTGCAGTGGCGAAGAGGAGAGGTGCAGCGAGAGGGAAGAGAAGAGAGCACGTGAATCGTGAGAGAGAGCTCATCGGAGTAGTTCGAGGATGGCCGACGTGTGCGCGAAGGGATGTTGTGCTGGGGAGGTTTCCCTCGGTGCTGCTACAGCTCGGGCAGCGGACGGACGAGCGCGGCGCAGCCGCGCGCAGCAGGAAGAAGACGGAGGAGGTTCTGAATCTGGGAATTTTTCCCAGAATCAGACGTCTGGACCTACATCCAGACAACGCGAGCGACGTCTAGAGGAAGCGCCAGACGACTGATAGGTACGTACTGTGTCTATGCCTTCCTTTTTGCAGATACGGCCATGCAGGTCGTTCCGCTGAAGCTCCGTCGTGTGCCTTGCTGAGGGAGTTTTGTGTGCACGTGCAAGTTTTGCTTCGGGAAGGCACGGGACACACCCTCCCACGTGATTTAGACGTCTGGGCGAGTCACCAAACGGTGGAGAGAGTCTCCAGACGTCCGGAGAGGTGGTCAGACATCTAGAACTGGGTACAGACGGTTCAGCAGGGCCCCTGGACGTCTGAGGAGCAGCGTAGAGCGAGGTATGATCTGAACCCCTTTTTAAGACATCTGGAAGATGTTCTAGACGTCTGATTTGAGTTAGAGTTGTCATTTTTGACTCGTTTAGGGTCCGTTCGAGGTTCGATTTCCGCGTTTAAGATTCCGTTCTTCTCAGAATAAGTTCCTCTACTTGTTTGAAATGCTTTTATCCTGTTCTGGGAGGCTTCTTGTGGTTGATCCTTATGTAGGACCTCGTTCTGTTGCGGACTTGGGGGTTGCGGAGCCACGTGGACTTGCCGATCGAGCCCCCATTACTCCCAGTTTTGCGAGTAGAGTGGCGTCCCTTAGTTAATTACAAACATTAATGCATTTATGAAATAAATGATAGATCCTAGGTTATGGCATAAATCTTAGGACCAGAAAAACTAGATTGAATGATAGATCCTAGGGTATGGCATGAATCCTAGGACCTGAAAACTAGATTGAGTGATAGATCCTAGTGTGTGGCATGAATCCTAGGAATAGAAACACTGAAATGATTGTCTTGAACGCCTGAATTACAGTCTTGGATAAGTAGATAGAATAATAATAATTGCCTGTAATTGGATAACAGCTGCCTATGAAATGTAAAGTACTGTTGCTAGTAACTATTAAATGTAATTCCTGTTGTTTGGAAATTAAATTCTAGCTGATTGTATATAATTTGGAAAAGAAAGTCTGAACATTGGAAACAAGTGCCATATGCAATAAACCTGAAATGATGAAACCTAGTATGGCTTGGCTTGAGAATTATGAGCACGAACCCAATGGGGAATTAAAAGTTGAGCCCCTGGAAAATAAATAGAATGGAACTGGGAAAGTGAATGGGGAAGTGAGCTGGCCCTTGAGTACAGAGTACTATGGGGAGTGATTGTCCCCCTGTTTAGTGTAGAGCGAAGCTAGCCGCCCTAAGGTTGGAACTCGGGGTTAGGACTGGCCACTTTGTACCGACTCTGTGGCCCTCGCGTAAACAGTACCGGGGAGAGCTACTAGTGTAGGGAGAGAGCTAGCCACCCCACGGGGCTCGGGGTTCAGCTAGCCGTCTTACACCGACTTGTTAGGCCCACTGGGCAAACCAAGGTAGTCAGGCGATGATGCGCGGACTGTGGAGGGGCGAGACCCCTGTTTGGTTATTGTGGAGGGGCCAGACCCCTATTACTAAGAGGGCTCTGCCCTATACTGGTTCCGTGCTGTGCTTTGGGCGCACCCGTTAACGGAAACGACTGACCGCATGCCTGTGCTGGGTAGCTACCCGTGCGTTTATCCCGCATGCCGTAGTCACCGTTGTACCTGTAAGCGACCTTAGGGTGGTTGACTGAGGGTAGGATCACCAAGGGGGACTCTCTCGGCCAGGAGAGCACCACGTGCTACTGCTACTTTTCGGAAAAGACTGCAATCAAGATTGTTCCCACGAGGAACATTCGAGATCCAGAAAAAGATCTGATAAATACACCAAGAAAGAATAAAATAAATAAAGAAATTAAAACAACAATTACTTGTCCACCTTTACTATTTTTCTTAGCTAGCTTGTTGCCACTTTACTCTGTGTTTCGCTGACGTGTCGTACTTACCACCTTTTTCAGGTCCAGGTGTTGAGTAGCCAGAGCCTACGGTTGCGGAGGGTGCTGGGCCTAGTAGAACCCAATAGTTGTACCCCGTTTCATGTAGTAGTGAGTATGTTGTTACATTCTTGTACTCTTTTATTGTAATTTTATATTCCTGTATCCTTTTTAAATTCTTTACTGTTGTGATGGTGTGTACTGTAGTAGTTCCTTTCTTACTGCTGTACTTTTGTTACTGTTAGTCGCTTGCAAGGTGAATGTGATTTATTTTATTGCTTTTTGGTTATTTTATCGTTGGACGACTAGGTCTTGGGATCAGTCGAGTCGGTTCGATTTTCGTGTCCTGTAGGGATTTGAGAACCGGGTCGTAACAATTTAATCTAGGCAGGCATATTCTTTATTCATGTCGTAATAAATGCATTAAACCACTCTACCTGCTAACACGGGTGGAATGGGGGCCTATGTCGCAGATTTCGTCGTCTCCACGGGCCCCGAACACGCCACCGACAAGTAACATATACCAGCGACTAATTTACATTAGACGAGGTCAAAATCATAGATACTCAACACGAACACGTAGAGGAACTCGAGTGGAAAACAGCAGTACTTCGTATGACAAAATCCAATTCCATTTGGGCCTTAAACGGGCCAAAAAACGCAGTTACTAACCAAAATCAGATGTCTAGGACTAGTCCCCATTCCTCCCGTGATACCCGGTAGAGTGGTTTAATACATTTATTAAGACATAAATAAAGAATATGCATGCCTAAATTAAATTGATTGAAACTCTAGGATGTAGAATGAACCCTAGGGTAGAAATGTATGAGGATGATATGGAATTACTCTGGTTTACTTTAGATGCATGTTAAAATACGAGCTGCCTGTATGTAATTGAGAAATTTAACTGTGAAACCATATGTTGGATGTTATGATTGAGAACTGAATTATGAAAACACGAGCTATCTGTATATGGATGAGGAACGAGTTGTGAAACATTAGATCTGAATATGGATAAATGAGGTGAATATGAGCATGAACAGTACGGGGAATTAGGAGTAGAACTCCTGTGTATGAAAGGAATCTTGAATGTAGACGGGAAGTGTGCTGGCCCTTGTATATAAGATACCAAGTGGAGCAATTATCCATTTTTAGTGTAGAGCGGAGCTAGCCTCCCTTGGGTTGAAACCCGAGGTTAGAATTGGCCACTCTACATCGACTCCTGTTGGCCTTCGCGTACGTGATACCGAAGCATGCTACTTGTGTAGGGAGGGAGCTAGCCGCCCCATGGGGCCCGGGATTCAGCTAGCCACCCTACACTGACTTATTTTGGTCCTTCGGGCAAATCGGGGTAGTCGCACGAGGGTACGCGAACTGTGGAGCGAGACCCCTGTTTGTTTCTAAGGGACGATACCCCTGTTCTGAGAGGGCAATGCCCTATACTGTTCCGTGCTGTACTTTGGGCATACACGTTAACGGAAATGACTGACTGTGCGTCAGTGCGCGGTAGCTGCCTGTACTCTTGTCACGCGTGCCTTAGTCACCGCTACATCTCGACAGTGACCTCAGGGTGGTTGATTGGGTGTAGGACTACCTCAAAGAACTCTCCCGACCAGTAGAGCACCATGTGTACCTTTTACTCCACGGAAAAGACTGCAATCAAGATCGTTCCCACGAGGAACATGCAAGATCAAGAAATACCTGGATATTTTGGGAAATAAATGAACCGGAAATAGATAAATGAGATAAATAGTAATGAAAAATAAGCATGCTTGTTGTTTTACTTTACTTGCACATAAATAATGTAAACACCACTCTATTTGACGTTTGCTGACTCTGTCTTTCCGTAACCCTGTTCCGGACTAGGAGTTGAGCGGCCCGAGTTTCCGGCTGCAAAGGGTGTTGGGCCCAACCGAGCTCAGCTGTAGT
Source organism: Thalassia testudinum (assembly GCA_037157565.1). NCBI lineage: Eukaryota > Viridiplantae > Streptophyta > Magnoliopsida > Alismatales > Hydrocharitaceae > Thalassia > Thalassia testudinum. The sequence goes on along the minus strand of JAZHRO010000054.1, from coordinate 31,108,383 downwards.
CATTCTTTCAGCTCTTTCGTTTTTCTGCTGTTGTAGTGAGTGATTGACATATATTTTACGGTTTTTGTTACTTTTAGTTTCTTTTCCGTTTTTTGTTGTTATTGTAGTGGCATGTACTATGTTTTGAGACAGTTGTTCTACTTTCTTTATTATTTCGTTCTTTTCTTCTGCTTAGTTATAGTGCATGTGTGAATGTGATTTATTTTCCTGCTTTTGGTTATTTCTTGTTGGACGACCAGGTCTTGGGATTAGTAGAAGCGAGCCGGTCTCGGGTCCTGTAGGGGTCCGGGAACCGGGTCGTAACAAGATGGTCCTATCAGGTCTGTGGAAAGTACTTCTCGCAGAAGAGAGCCACGAACTGGTCCCAAGTTAGCCCTCTCCCCTCCTGACCTCTGACTGCCCTCCACCACCTGTGTGCTGCGCTCTCTAGCTGGTACGTTGCAAAGGCCACGCGGCACTCCGCGGGAGGGCGAAGGGTGTCTAACACCTTCTCTATCTTCTCCAACCAGTCGTCTGCCTCAGACGAGTCCTCATCCCCCTTGAAGGAAGGGGGCTTTAGCTTCCGAAACTGTCTAAAAAGCTCGTGGTGTAGCTATAGTGGGGGAACAAGCACGCCTCCAGGCAAGGGCTCGTGCTCGGAAGTGTTAGAGTGTGGGGTGGTGGAGGATCACCCCCTCCCCTCCTGCTCGTCCAGCGCTGCGACGGTCTCTCTGTCCCATCGAGGACTCCTTACGTCCTCAGGGAGAGGTGCCCGTGGTGGCTAGCAGAGCTCCTCTCGCACGGTGTCTTTAATCAGCTGGACAAGATCCTGGACCTGAACGCTCAAGAGGAGAAGTGGGTCAACTGATGCCTCAGGTCTGGCACGTCCCCCCCTCTGACCTCGCCACGGCCTGCCTCGAGAAACTCCCCGATGAGGCATCTCCTGCAAGGAGACGCAAGAGATAGAATAAGAGTTGTCAACGATATAGTGTTACTTCGAGAGGAAAGACTCGGAAATGAATATCAAAACGATACATTGTGGTGGCTATCATAGTTATATGAACGTGAGTGGTTATTCTCAAACTAATTGGTTTATTTCTCGGGACGACCTTGCTCTGATACAATATTGTTACGATCAGGTCTTGGGATTAGTCGAGGCGAGTCGGTCTCAGGTTTTGTACGGGTCCGGGAACCGGGTCGTAACAAGGAGGGTGTTAATAACCTTATTAACTATCCCTTCGCTCCTTCGCTCGGACTTATTTGCACTTGAAGTTTCCACTATTTGGGGCCTTGATCAGCTCTTGTTTGCCGTTCAAGCCCCCTGCTCTGCTCCACCTCTGTCATTCTCCTTTCATTGCTTTGCCCATCCCCTTCAACCTTGACGGCACTAAAATTGCACTAGAAGGGGGTGAATAGTGAAATTATAAAATATTGTAATACAAAAAATTCAATCACATAAGGTGGCACCAGATTTTTAGGTGGAATCCCAAGATGGGTGAAAACCACCACCTAAGCCAGTCTCTTGACTTAGGATTTTCGATCACAAGGTGATCAATCCACTAACCACACTACTTAAACGAGGGTAGTGTACCTCAATTATAAATCTCACCTCCGATCCCTAAACGGAGGTTTCTCCCTTCAAAATGAAGAGACGGGGACCCGACCGGCCGGATACCCAAAGTACAAAAATAAGAATTGAAACAAAACCTATAGAGCACCTCAATACTTTAATTACTTTCTTATCTACTAAGCATGAAAAAAACTCCCTGAGGATTTGCAGAACGGAGTGAGCCGGGAGTATGGATTTGCCCTTTGATCAGAGTGTTGACACAGTACAAGGGCAAGATGGAGCTTAGAGTAGCGAGCAAGTGATTTTTCTAATGGAATTGTATCTCAAGGGGTGTGTTTTGCCTAAGAGGTGTTGTAGTCTATTTATAGGCAAGTTTGGAACCTTCAAGAACACTTGGGAGAGCTCTTCTAGCCGTTGGAGACAAATCCCAAGAGATTAGGATGAAATCCACTACAAATCAGGGTAATGATGAGTCTGACAGCAATATCAGACGCCTTATAGGACGTCTGATTATACTTCTGGTCGTCTAATACTGTAGGCCATCCTAAACTGACTCTATTGGATTAAAAGAAGAACGTCTGATATTTTCACATAAGACGTCTGATTAGGTTATTGGACGTCTAGTAAAGGGTGGATTCGTTCATGTTTTCATAAGATCCAAACTGGGTTCTAGGTTTAAAGGATCAAACGTCGTTATGGACGTCTTAGGAAATCACCAGACATCTGAGAACCAAAAAACACTTCCCTACTTCTTCTGTCAAAAGATTTTATGGCCGTAATGAGATACGCACAAAAAATCATTCGCAACGGTCTAAAGGTAGACGTCTGGAAGTGTGTCCAGATGTCTGGAAATTCATTTTTTCCTACGCTTAGTCTAACTGTTAGTCTGAGGACGTCTAGGTAAAGAATCAGACATCTGTGTAAGGTTATCGATGTCTGATAGTGAAGTGCTTCGACTGATGTTTATGAGGAGACAAACTAAAGGCAGAACTCTTGGAAATTACTGCGTGAATGCTTCTTTTTTACTTTATTTTATTTTCTTGTGTTTTCTTGTTTTTGAAGTTCTTTTTCAATGTGGTGTTCCTCTTTTTCGAGGGGTGTTTAAGTTATCTATTTCTCCCTTGTGTTTGTACGTTTTTTCTATTCCCTTAATGAAATATCTCTTTTGCTAAAAAAACAACACACTTTCTGTTTCTTTTTTTTTGAAAAAAAATTATAATCTTGTAAGTACAATTTTTAGTTTAAATTATAAACTATTTAAATTATTGAGCATCTTTCTTTGTATGTTTTCATATTTAAAGGTTTTAGAATCACAACTATATATCCAAATTAAGGTAAACTAGTTTTTAATTTATACATTATTGCAAGGGTATAAAATTTAATCATTGTAGGAATATAAAGGTCGATTATATGAAAGTTAAATATAATTTTCAATCAGTACATCTTAACTTTCGATTAGTAAAAAATTAACATACCACATGTCGTAAAATGTATTATTTTGATTATTGACTAATGGGAAAAATGAAATACAATAAAAAATCAAAATACATCGTACATTATAAAATATATTACTCGATATAATTTTATTTTTAATTGATATTTTAAATTAAATTTATATTACTTGATTTTATTTATATATTATTTTATATTCTCATAAAAATATATTTAATATTGATCTCATGCCAAAAGATTATAAATATTAAATAACACGAAAGAAAAATAAAATAATAATAAAAATAATAAAAAAGGTGTTGTGAGAAAAAAAAGAAAAAAAAGAGGGGAGCAATCAAATCGCTGCAAAGAAAAAGTGATAAAAAATGAGAGGACATGAACTTTAGCCAGGAAGAAAATAAAAAGGTGAACGGTAGAGTGAATGGTTCAACAGAAACTTGTTACCTAACGCCAAATCACTTATATCAAGTATCAGGCAGAATTAGAAAAAAGAACGACAAAACGCAAGTGATCGAAGGTATCCATGTGAGAGGACCCAAAACGCGGGAAGAAGACAAGTCTACAAACCAGAGATTCAGGGGAAGTCCTGCAGGAAAAACCAGAAAGAACGTTGTAATGTGAGAGAGGTCCTCTTAAAATATCTAAAGACTGAGCTAAACTCGATAAAAACTCCAACCCAAAAATATCTATGTAGACTTCTGCAGCGTATCACCCCGAACCGGTTCGATCAATATTGAACGTGACAGGTTGCGGGTTAAATTTCCCCACCTCCTTGTAAATTAATTTTGTCGTATTAAAAATCTCTGTTTTTGTTTTTCTTTTCTATAATGTTTTTTTTTTCCTCTCAGAATTCTAGAAATTCCAGCCAATAACAAACGAACAGGCAACCAAGCTGTCCTTTCTCTCTCCATCTGTGGCGAGGGGTCCCCTCCTACCGAGCCAACCCTTCGTCGTCGCCGCAGGCACAACCCTCCCGCCATGACCCACAGATCCCGCCACCTCCACAGATGAGACTACTCCTCCACCTCCGGCGGTCCTTTCTTCCTTCTCCTCCTCCATGTCTTCCGCCACCTCGTCCTCCTCCTCCGCCCTCACGTACTCAGATAACCTCAAGGGCTTCGTTCTCGCCGTCGTCTCCAGCGCCTTCATTGGCTCCAGCTTCATAATCAAGAAGAAGGGCCTCAAGCGCGCCGCGGCCTCCGGCTCCCGCGCCGGTGAGAGCACCCTTCCTCCCCCTCCCTCGCTCTCGTTTTTCCGACTTCCCTCCGCCCCTGCTGAAATGGGTAGGTGTTGCCTTTCCAGGTGGGGGAGGCCACGGGTACCTCCTGGAGCCGCTCTGGTGGTTGGGCATGGTCTCAAGTAAGGATATTTCTCCCGTTTTTTTCCGATTTCTGGTTCGTCTGGTCACGTTGGTTCCTCGTTGAGCGCCCGAAAGTTTTGATCTTTGTGGTTTTTTTGGCTGAAAAGCTTTGACCTTTGTGTGTGTCTATGGCTGCCTCTTTTTTGGCTCCTCTTGTGGGAAAAATCGAATCTTGGCAGTGATCGGTGGGGAAATTGCGAACTTCATCGCGTACATATACGCTCCCGCGATGCTGGTGACTCCCCTTGGCGCGCTCAGCATCATAGTGAGGTGATTGCCCAATCGGTGGTGTGCAGGGGGATTTGAGTTGTGGGTTGTGTTGTGGTGATGATGTTTGTGTTTTTCCTTGGGATGGTTAGTGCCGTTTTGGCTCATTTCATGCTGAAGGAGAGGCTGCAGAGGATGGGCGTTTTGGGATGCTTGCTTTGTATTGTGGGTTCGACTGTGATTGTGCTTCATGCTCCCCAGGAGAGGATCCCGAGCTCGGTGGATCAAATTTGGAACCTCGCAACCCAGCCAGGTGAATATGTTGTTCTCGTCTTACGTAGAAGGGATTCTTTTATTTTTATGCTATCATTGATGCTTAGAGTCGTTATATATCATATTCAGCATTCCTTTTGTACACCGCTTCTGTGGTTGCGGTGGCTCTGGTGTTGATGTTGTATTTCTCGCCCCGATTTGGACAGACGAATGTCATGGTCTACTTGAGCATTTGCTCTATAATTGGATCTTTGACGGTAGGCTTAGTGGTGCATTGTTGTTTTCTTTCAGAGTTAGATGGTTCTTCAATGCATTTCTCCTGTCTGATTTTATCATGTTTAGGTCATGAGTATTAAAGCTATAGGCATCGCAATAAAGCTCACTTTGGAAGGCACAAATCAAGCAGGCTACTTTCAGACATGGGTATTTGCAATGATTGCAGTTACCTGCATCATCGTTCAGCTGAATTATTTGAACATGGTTAGTATGTTACGTGACGTTGCAGACAAATCAATTTTTATTTGTAAAACAAAATGAGTACAAGAAATTTTCACATTTTGAGAAGGAAAACTAAAGATGAATATAACATACAATGCCGCAATTCAGTAGCATATGTACTTTTGATGTAACGCCCCTTTGCATATACTGAATACATCTGAGTGGGTACCTTTAAGGTACTCTCCGTTTTCACTTTCAAGAAAAACAATTGAGTACCATAAAGGTCACAGTACAATAATTTCGTGAACTTTATCATACTTGCAAATAGTATCTAAGTATAAATTGGCACTAACTTTACAGAAGCAAAATATTGTAATAGTGGTTGTTGGCTTGAGGCCAATGACCTACTCTTTCACATTAGAATGAATACTTAACTCAATGTTCTCAAATTTGCCTCCAAGATCAACAACCCTAACAAGTTTGAACATTAAAAGCTAAATATCAACAATCAACTAATGATAGCTAATATGCATATTTTTGACCTATAGAGCCTACCTTTTGTTTAATGTTGCAATGTGCCTTCTTCATTGATTCTCATGAAGTGAAATTGTGTTACAAGTAATTTCATAGGGAGTGTCACAAAGATGCAAATTAGGAAGGACTAAGTGTATCCATATGAACTGAGTGGCTGTTTAAACCATGGCTCAGTTCTAAGACTCAACATTGGATTTGGATATAACATTTTGCTTCCTACTTCCCCCAAGATGGAAGATTTCTAACGGTGTATTTACAAAGTGTGTAGTAGACTTACCATCCTTGAGTAGACCTGGTCAATAGGCAAGGCCCCCATCTGCCCGATCCACTTGGCTTGTTCATTTGATGGGCTTAGGCTTGCAAAATTGTGCATCAACCCAGCTCAGCCTGCTGTTCTAGCAAGCCGAGCTTGAGTTTTGGTTTCATCACCCACTCGTGCCTGATTTACCAATGATTTAGACGAAAGATGTGTTTATTTTAGGTCACAAATAAATATCTAACCTAAGCCATAAAGATACTTTTCGATCGGACAATGTTAATATGTCATTATTATGTAAAGTTTAGCTTCTTTTAACTTTAAAGTTTTTAAGAAACTCAAGAATCAAAACATTAATATTTTGGAGAAGAATGTAGGTAAACTTGTGATGGCCTGTGGCTTGGACCAGCTTGGCCTAACCCATAACATGTTGGGCTTGAGCCAAGGTGGTTTTAAGGTTGCCTTGGTTGGCCCAACACATGTCCGGCCTAGTTTAGGTATCAATAGGTTCATCCTTGAACACTCCACATAATCTGCATTACAGTTTGTTAGCACATCTAGCACTTTGACTTTTTGATCAAAAGCGCCTTTTCTAAGGAGGATTTTAAGTGTGTAAGTATTCATTACCATATCTTAACATACTTTAGTAGGTTTCTCACCCACTTTTCCAGCCATTAAAGAAATATCTGGGTAGGTAATTATGACATAGAGGAATTTACCTATCAATCCCCTAAATTGTCTTGCCTTATTGCCTCTGAACTATCACCATGAAGATGCACTTTAGGGTCTATTGAGATAGATGCTGATTTGGTTCTCAACATGGTCTCTTTTTTCAAATCAGTCATGTACTTTCTTTAGGACAAACCCCATTGCTGTGGACAGTTTCAACCGCAATAAAGTACTTAAAAGGTCCTAAATAAAAAAAATGGTTTGCTAAAGGCTTTTTAGTTTCACTTCCTTGATTATCATACCTTGTCAATATAATATCGTCAAATAAGCCTGCATGGCTATCATTTCTCTAGAGGTTTCTTTGCACAAATAAGGATTAACCAACAACCTACAAAATCCAAGTGTTTCCACCACTTCAAATAGTTTCTAAAAGCACACCCTTCAAACCTACTCGAGTCCATAAATAATGTTCCTTGACTTGCACCTTTGAACAATTCCCTTAAAGCTTATATCCAGGATTTTGTTGCATAGGGACAATATGCAGATGCTTCTAAAGGAAGGCATCTTTCACATCTAGCTAATGAAATGTCAATTAAGATGCACAACAATAGAGATAGAGATAAAGCTGGTTGATTGTAAGAAGACGAGCAATTGCCAAGAAGGAAATCAAAAAAGTCCACTTAATATGTTTGGGCATGCATATTTGCCATAATTAAGCTTTATACCTTCATACTAAGCCATTTGGGTTGTATTTTGGTGTGAATACCTATTTACACCCTACTATTGTTGCATTTGCAAGTAAAGTCCCTTTGGTACATTGCTGCTAAGGTGAGCACTTAGGCACACCTAGGTGCTACTTTGAGGGGAGGCGAGACATTAGTGCCCCTACTGATCTCAAGTGAGGCAGCGATTTGGTCCAGGCGATGCCTATACAATTGTCTTGTATTAAGGCACTGAGCGCTCAAGCGAGTGCTTGAAACAAATGCTCTACAATGTAAAAGAATGCCTTAACTCTTTGATAGCCATCCTTCCCCTTTTCAAAACTAAAATAATACCCTAACTTAAGGCCCCCAACCCTGACTATGCTCTTCCGTTAATACTCCAAATCCTCTCTTTCTCTCTCTCACCTTATATGTAGAGAGACACACACAAATGTATAAATATATACACACATATGTGCATGTTTCCTGTGCATGCGTGTATCAAAATCTTGTGTAAGCATGGTTGGATAGTTACATGTGCTTTAGTCTATGTTGGTGTCCCCTTTCCTTCTCTAAAGTACTAAGATGTCTTGTATTTGTAATGTATTTTGACAGTTATTGACTTTGATACCTTTGTCGTGGGGCTATGATATTGTGAGCTTCTAAGAAAGGTTCTTTTTTATTATTTGCATTACCTTATTTTCTCCTTTAGCTACAAACTTTGCAATATCTGATTAGTTGATCGCTGCCCTTCTTCATTACACACCTTTCAATGCTCCCCCTAAATCTGATATCCAATACTTTGTAGTGCTGCCCATCTTTCAAAATTTGGCACCATGATTGGAAATAGGATGTAAAGTTTCACGTACACTTGCCCTTAGGGAGAGTGATAGGTAAATCGCTATTCTTGATACTATCTCTACTTGTGCTCATCAGGTAGAGCCTAATTCTGCAATTTTCCACCTGGTAGAGGAATAACATCTACATCTGGAGGCAACTCAGGTAGAGGGGACAGTTTGCAAGTATCAACCATGGAAGGATCCTGATCTAGATGGAGTATAAAAGTACTAGAAATAGGAAAATCCCCATCACTACCAATGGTATGGGCATTGATTCACTTGAAGCTTGGTACTCAATGTAATGGAAGTCTATGAAACTATAGTAGAGAACGGAACTGACCTGAAAAAATGACATTTGCATTGATAAAGTTACGCTGCTGAACAGAATCGAAGCATCTAAGTCCTTTTTGAATTCGTAATAATTCAAAGAAAGCTGTCATTGGCAACTAGAAGCACTGTTGGAGGGATAAAAAACATCTCAACATGATAATTCTGTAGTAATTGATAAACACCTCCTTGCTCCTGAACCCCTCAAATCACCTTCTCAATCTTTACATCGTGAAAGACACAAAATACAGGATCAATGATTGCTCAGCAACTTAGCTCCTTTGTAATTTGACTAATAGATAACAGGCTTAGTGGAAAATTGAGAACAAGACACACATTAAGCAGGTGCATATCATGGGCGAGATGAATCTTCCATTGAATGGTTATGGGAAAATGCTTCCTGTTGGCCACTTGTTCTGTTCACCCATCATGAACAGAAAAAAAATGTGGAAATTACTTGTGGATCTCCACTAGGGCAACTAACTTAGTCCGATAAGGCTGGATTTCACCCTTGCTGGGGCATCTGGAGCCACTAGGAAGCCTGGCCTGTTCTTGCAATGGGCCAACAAGGCTTACCGATCTTAGTGGCATCCAGCAGAGATTTTGTCAGGTTCTGATGGTGATCCACTTAGGCTGTCAGGGCCTAATCTAGCCTCTGTTGGGGTCAACAGCTATAGGAAGCCTGTTAGCAGTGGGCTATGGTTGGTAGCTAGGCAGCTATGTTCGACACTAGCCTCCATTGTTGGTGGTCGATTGATCAGAGCACAAAGGAGACCAAGAACTAGTGTTTTTTTTCTTGTATAGGAGAAAAGAGGGCAAAGAGGCTAGGTGGATATGGGTTTCAGCTTAAGATTGCTGCTGTATTACCGAATCAAGAGAAATAAGCAAATGATTTATTCTAAAATCCTAATTCTCTTTATATAGAGGATAAAGTGGAAAAGTATAAACAAGTACTGAAGTAAATAACAAATAACAAAATAAGAAGTCTCAATAAACCTTTTAATGACATCAATCCTTGCACATTTTTGGGGTTGAGAAAACAAATGAAATGAAAATCAATGGAGCAAATAAACCTGATTTGAGCAAAAACCAAATGACCACCCTGAGACAATTCCAGCACTACAACCTCCAAACTCTTATCAGCTCTCTCCATTCCCTTGTTGCAATGGGCTTATTGGACAGAGGAAGCCCCAAGTATGTATTAAGCAGATGCCCTAATAGATTCCTAAGTGCCTCTGAACAAGCATGAGCCTTTTCATCCTCCATTCCAAAAGCAATACAAATGGACATAGAAAAGTCTAGAGAAAGGCCAGAAGCTAAATGATGAAACATACCAATTAGCAAAGCAATCTCACAAGCTATGTTACTAGAGCCTTCAATTTAAATGAAGGTATCATCTGGATACTTCAGGATTAGGACAGCTGCTGAGATTTAGAAGCGATGCCAGAAACTTGGGACAAGACCACTAAAGCAACCACCAGACATTCAAACTGAAAGAGCATCCGCTGCCAAAATAACCATGGTGCTGACTAGCATTTCTGACAAAATATCCTTTGGAGCTAGATCCAACTGTTGGATCATTGATCCAATGGTATGGATTAATATGTGCATAATCCCACATTTGATTTTGGCTGTCAGTTATGGCCCATATTAAAAGTGATCCATTAAGGTATTAAGGCAATTGATGGGCATTGATGTATCATTAAGTTATGAAATTTATGTGTAGAAACCTGTAAAGTGTAATTTCTATTCTATCATTGATTGAATAGAAATTTAATGGGAATTAATTAGTGGTTACCAATTAATCAAAAAGGGTTATGGTCCCTAATTCTCAACACATTATTCTGATTTTCTTCCTGAGAGCCATCCCATCGATTTTGAGAGGGAGAGTGAGGAGAAAGGTCTGGCTGGACAGATAGTTGGACAACTACCAGTCATCGAAATTTCAATACTCCATCAAGCCGTGTTGAGGTTAGAAGACCAGCACTGATCTTCTCTTGATCACCATTGCTATCTCAGTGTTGATCCCTATATCTGCAAGTACAGGTATATCCCATTCTTACTATTGTTTTCATTCATATGTTATTGATTGTTATTGTTACTATTAGCCTCTTCATATCTGAAAAAAAGATAGCATCTATATTAGCCTGTCATGATCTGAATAAACTAGGGTTGCATGTTAGACTTTTCAACTTCTGATAATCAAAACTTTCTTCCTGTAACCGTAGGTAGTACCGATATTGATGATCAGTATTAGCACTTACAGCATACATATTATTCTGAATTACGATTTGTGACCAACATGTAGCGGTACTGATCACGAGTACCGATACTTGTTGGATACAGGACTCTGAATTGTAACTATGAGGTACCGATACTTATTATTAGTACCGGTACTGAGTGGATACAGATTCATTATGTGGTTTGAAGTGGTCTGAAACTGTATGTCACAAGTACGGGTACTGGTCTCCAGTATTGGTACATGTTGACTATAGATGGAGGCCAAAGATTCTGGTGCCTCGTCTTGTGCTTCATATGTACCGGTACTGATCTTCAATACCGGTATAAGATGGGTACTAGCATAGTACTTCAGATTCTAAAGTTAAAGCCATTACTCATATAGAGTATCGGTACTCAAGATGAGTACCAATACTTGTTGAGATTAGCTGAATCCTGAGTGGGTTTCCAGTACTCTTCAGGTACCGGTACTCATTCAGGTGTACCGGTACCACTTAAGTACCGTTGGTTTAGTACAACTCAAACAGTATATCAAGTATACCGGTACTCATTCATGATTACCGGTACTCTTGGATGTGAGATGCATACTGTAAGTCAACAATACCGTTACTTGTTGGGTTTGGTTCACTCATAGTTTAGATTAGCTGTTTGTCCCATCATATGGTTAAAGGTGGGTTAATTAGATTTAACCCCAACACCAACCACCTGTATAGCTACCTTGCAAAGCAAAGTAGTAGTAGAAATACACTGCTTCATCCAAGTAATCCATTCATTGGAAAAACCCCTCTTTGAAGTGATGACCAAGGTAACTGCCTTGTGAAAGAATCGTCTGACTTTGTGAAATCAACCTTCCATAAAACATTTTTGTCAGGCAATTATCTCAGAAGCTAATGCCACTAGGAGTCAGACATCTGCCTTTGTAAGCTGACAGAACTGGGCCCACTACGTTCTAAATCACTAAAGATAACTGGCTGGCAAGAACCTTAGGTAGAAATAGAGACTGCATTCATAAGAGCTAAGGGCAGGTGATCATCTCTTGCTTCCATCTAAGATATTAGGAAGAATGAACAGAAAAAAAGTTCAATTGTTGAAGCTAACATTGCCATGAGATCTCCACCAAGGGCATTCCATAATTCCTTATGAAAGAACATCAGGGATGTGAACCCTTAGATTTTATCTGGCCGATACATCATGATCCTCTCTAAAAGTGCAAACAAGCACATCTACATGAGCTAAAGAAATCTTGGAGGCACCAGCTTTAAATCATCTCCAAGCCCCTAATAGTCTCAATTGGGTGCACCCCCTAAAGTGGTTACTGCTTCAACCTGATCTCTCCCAATTGCCTCTCCTTGAATGCACACCTTCCCAATGGTATTAGATCTTTGATGACCTGAAGCAGGCATAGGAAGAACTCCATGCAAGCATCGTCTTCTCTGAGACATGCTTGTTTGGGCCTCTGCCTCCATTGTGTATTACTTTCATGTCTTCCGCTTGGACAATCTTGCAGGACTTCCTCCTCCATTCTAATTCTTCCTCTGAGAGCTCACTTAAGTCCTTCATCGATTGAAATTTGTCGAAGCATTTCATTCTATTTCATCTCTTATTCTTCTCTTACTGATTTCTTAAATTCCACAGAGACAATAACTTTGCCTCAAGAACTGTTGCTGCCAAACCAGAGGCCTAACCTAGCCTAGTCATCCTCAACTATAATCCTCAAAACCTGTTTCAACAGCCAAGCTTTCTCATGCTTACAGTGAGCACTCATTAGATCTCCACAAAAAAAGGGTATGTCAGAGAAAAGCCTATCCTGTGGTGTTACATCAAAAAGAACCAGCAATGTCTGTGGATGAAAAAATCTGTCAATCTTGGAACGGAAGTAGGCATGTGTTCTCCAAGTCTAGTGGCAGTTGTTACAGGGAATTAACAGCCTCATGGTCATCTAAGAAATCTCTAAACAACTGTTTACACCTTTCATGAGTATGTCAAAAAATTAGGTTTGGTTGAGAAGATGTTACCACGGAGAGGTGATTCAGCTTTCTGAAAAGGGCTTTGTGGTCATGCCATTGTTGGTTCAATACTTCTTGGCTGATTTGGGGGATGGAAGAGGATTTAGTTGATTGGACCAGTCTTGGCAGTTTGATTGACAGACACCCTTGTCTTTTTGTGTTGAAAATGGATTTGAGAGTTTTAATGGCAGATTGTTGGGATTCCATGGAAGCATCTTGGATCCTACTTTTTTGGGGAGCCTTTCTGAACAAAGGGTGGAGGAATTTTTTGAATCTCTAAGAGTTATTGGCAACGTGTCCAAGAGAGGGACTTCTAGATAGCTGGTGTTGTGAGGATGGCTCCTCAAAGATGAAATTGGCTTACAGGCTCCTTTTAGTGCACACTGCTCATGTGGATCGCAACTTAATTAGGAACTGCAGGCTGGTTTGGAAGACTAAGATGCTGCTGAGGATAAAGATCTTTGGTTGGATGCTACAACAAAAGAGGGTTATGACTTATGACCAAGGTATATTGCTTGAGGATTATGCCTCAATCAAATTCTACTTATTCTATGTGTGGCAGAGGGCAGCAAGACTGTTCTCATTTGTTTTTCACTTGCCTGTTCTCAAAGGAGAGCGTGCGGGTAGGTCTTGGCCTGGTTACCCATCTTCAGAGGATTTTTGGAGGACTTTTGGCACAGGTGCCTTTAGAATGAGGTGCCAGGAAGCAAATTGTTTTGTGGTACTCTGGGCAACTTGGAGTGCAGCAGAATGGAGTTATTTTTAGGAGAGAAAACCCCTATGTTGAAAATATTTGTAGGGACATGGACTTTGTAAGGGGTCTTGGGTTATGTTATGATAATTTTGATGTAATCCTTGTTTATCAAGGGAATATGTGATCACTTACCACGTGTGATCATCCTTTTTAGTTTCAGAAAACAATGACTAAAATAACCTCTAGATAGCTAAGGGATATTTGAGAAGGCTATCAACCATGAAAGAAGCTCCTTCCAAAGGATTGGTCTATCCGCAGTTGCTTCTAGAACATATACTCAAGCTACAAGGAAGTGAACAAAATTGCACCAAAGAAAGAGCCCCCACCCACTCTTGAGTCTTGCAAATCCAAAATTTCTTTCCAATCCCTTTCAAAAAAAAAAAAGTTTTCTTCAACCATGTAATAAAATCTCTTGATAAACCAATTGCAGTCATTGTCAAGAAGATACTTAACCAAAAGCCTCCAGTTTGTACCCAAACACATGCATTGTGAGCCTCAGGTTGGACTCTTGCAAAAGAGCTGCTGCCCAAGTTTTAATATATCTCTGAGGAGTCATCTCTTCCACAATCCTCAAACCTTTAGGAGACCACTTTTATACAGAGCAGGCTTTGTACCCTCAAATCCTCCAACTTATCGCATTAATAACATAACATTTCAAAGCCTTAAGACCATTATGGAGGCAATTGCACAGACCTCCTCTCTCCCTGCTCTAGTCATAGGTCCGATCCCAGGTGATTGCAAGACCTTTGTCTTTTTTCTGAAGGAGAAAAAAGGGGTTAACAAAGGATGTTAACCCCTGAAAATTTTTCAATAAGAAGGAGCTAAGTATAGGAGTGATAGAGGGAATTGTAAAAAGGTAAAAACCCCATCCACCAAGGTGCACTCTTTCCTAAAAATAATGCCGTTGCATCCCAAGCAAATGCACCAGATTAGAATGAAGCCTCTCCTAATCATATCACCATCAACAAGGGTGTTGTAGATGCTTGACCAAAAATCAACCTTGGAAGAGTACAACATCCAACTCAATGCTGCAGACCAACACTCCTGTGTGAAAGGACATGAAAAGAAAGAGACAGTTTATGTCCTCCAACCCTTCACAAAAGACACGAGTAGAGTTTGATAGGCCTCTATCTTCACCTAAAATAACAGGTTACTACCCTCTTCCAAGGAGCCAGAGGAAGATTTTCTCCTTTAGGGGGGATTTTCACCTTCCAACTCTTCCTTCAAGTAGAGGCCATGGGTTGACTGTCCCACAAAACAGAGTTAACAGAGAAATCTCCATGCCTCCAAATCCACCCATCCCTCCTAACACCCAACCTGAGCTCACGAGTGTCTGTAGCAATAGTGTGAAATCCTCTAATCTAGTTTCTAAAAGGAAAGGTGTTAGGGGAGTTCAACAATTACCATTATAGCAAGCTGTGATCAAGGCCAGAGGATCAATTCAGAGTGATGCAAATCTAAGGAACAAGTCCACAGTAACTCTAGTGGAGGACCATTCTTGAGTCTGGAATTTGAATCTGGGAGTCTGGGACCATCCCCTAAATAGCTCTGACAATGTGGTCTAAACTTAGAATCTTCTGAAGCCCCGTGCAACTCTGCAAAGAAATCTTTGTTGGATTCTCCTTCCAATCTAGTCAATTGTATTACCATAGTTCTCACAAATGATGGTCCTCCAAAAAGCCATATTGGGTCCTATAATATTCAGGATCCACTTTGAGAGTAATTTCATTCATAGCAAAGAGATTCAGGATACCCAGACTGCCTGTCTCTCTGGGCTTACAAACTTCTACCCAGGCAAGCCGGGGAAAAAGTGCTCTTCTCAGCCCAAGGATCAAAGAAATCTCCTTCTTATGGAATCAATTCTATTCAAAACCGCTGCCGATATCTTGAATATAGAGTGGCAGTACAACTGAAGTGATGAAAGAAGGTGAGACACCCATCCCTGAAGTTGCTTCTCCATTCTCTCAAGGACTGGACTGTAGTCTCTAGCTGCAAGACCTTTTGTCTGATGCCCCTATTATTCACCTGCAGAACAGCAACAGGCAATAGTGAGACCCCAATAGATGTTGGGAATGCAGGACCAGAAAAGGGCTGCGCCGGATTGAAAGGAGGTGGCAATCCAAACTTGGTGAATCCAGACCTGACAGAACCAGGGCCTAGATCTGAATCCAGTATCAGAGGATTCAGACCCCGTACTCCTTTCCCAGGTGTTGTTGTGTAGTTGCATCACATTCCCTCTGGTTGTATAAGAAGCTACTGTCGGTGTGATGAACATGCTTGCCATTGGCTAGTCCTTTGCTTTTCTAGAAAAAAATTGAAACGATTGAGTTTTCCTTTAATTTTGTTTTTAGTGATGCATCAGGATATCCCCTAAATCCGATTCAGTCCAACCTTTGCTTTCTTGCTGCCATTTGCCATAGTTCCCTTCCCCCTACTGCTTCCTTAACAACCTCCGGCCAAGAATGGCCAATAGCCCCATCAGAACCAGTAGAGATGTCCCCGCCCTACACTCATCCTCTGTGAAGTTGCACCATAGACAGGATGAATGGTGTTTGATGTTGGGTTGATCTTATTTTTTGTCCAATTGTTGGTGGGATAAATAGTGGATATGTTGTGTCAAGTGTAATTTCTTTATTCTATGTTTGGAATGCACTGGAAACCTTATTCTGACCCGTTAATCCACCACTTCATCTCCATAAGAAATGCAGCCTGAATGTTTTTCCTTAAAATACTTGACTTCTCAGTCAACCCAACCGTTCTTTTCTGTCTTTTGAGGATGCCTAAACATCAATAGAGTTTGTCTGATTTTTTTTTACCAAGACATGATTTAAAACTGGAACTTTATTGTAAGTCCACCAGCTATTTTGGGTGACAGAATTTAACTTAAGGCAAAACTTTGGCTCCTTGCTGATTTTTTTATTTTGAAATACTCCTGAGAGGTTGAGGCTTCGACCAAATGCCAAACTTCAAGATTTTGGCAGAACTTAAAAATTCTGAAATTTAATTTGTAAGCCATGGGTGGTAATAGTCATTAGAGAGTCAATAAGCAAGTATTCAGTACATTGAGCAAAACTGTAGAATATCTTTCTGTTCATTATTTGCTTCGTTATCTGTTATATTAACCCCTTCCTTTTTTTCTTCTTTGTGTGTGTGTGTGTTGGGGGGGGGGGGGGGGGGGGGGCTTGGTGTTTGAGCAAAGCACAGCCTTTTAGGTTTTTTAAATGTACCTGCTTTCAACCAGTTATTTAGTTCTTTCAGCTGGTGAGCTCTGTGTGAATGTTTTTTTTTTTTTTTAAAGAAAAAAGGACAACTGGAAGCCGGTATTCATTCCACTTCATTCCACCATCAAAAAACAATGTCGTACAGATTAGGAGTTATCCAGCCATAACTTAGACAAACCACGAGTTTCCCTTAACCATTCTCAAAATTTCAACCCATGCCCTTTACCCCCGGAAAACCGTCGCATTACACTGAACCCAAAGAGACCGCGAGGTTGCCCTTGCCACTGTCTAGGTGTGGGTGTTTGTTTGAATGCCATTCTTGAAGGAGGCCCAAAACCCGCATGTAGAAGTGACATCCGCCTCGACCACAGCTGCTTGGAGAAATCGCATGCCCAGAAAAGATGAGGAACATCTTCATCATCACAATCTCATAGGCTACAGACAGTATTCGCATCCACCACAAACTCCTGTACTTTGTAACCAGCCTATCCCACCATAGCAGCCACAAGAAAACTTTAACCTTGAAGGGAATCTTAAGCTTCCACAGGAACCGACTATTGCCCACCACATCACTGCTGCTCCCATTGTTTGGCCACAACATACTGGCTTTCCTGACCAAAATACTTTCCCCACTCCACTCCAAGTGGTCAGGCTTAGTCGTCACCAGGCTGAAATTTTGAACTATGGAGAGCAGGAGCTGTAAGTCCTGAAGATGGGCATCGGAGAGCCTTCACCAAAACATTATCTAATTGAATAACATCGGAGAGCTCTGTGCAATTGTGAGACTAAATTGCAATGAAGATTTAACTTTTACACTGAACAAAATAAAAAGCTTTAATTTTGGTGTACAGTTTTTTTAGAGGATACATTTATAGGAGCTTCCAATGTCAGTCATACATAAAATTACCATGTAGATTTGCTAATATGATGCAATTGTTGACTTTATTAACTTTGAGACTTCTTAATTTATCTAAGACAAAACCTACTAGCCTTACCTACACGCTTATGCAATTTCTGTGAAATGCTGGATCGAACATTCTGGTTTTATTGCTTTTGATTTTTCATAGGCTCGTCATGTTGTAGAATTCAATCTGAAAAGCCTATTTAGTAACAATTATCACTTGAAATATTCATGTCCATAAGAAGGGAATGCTTAGAATGCAAATGAAAATCTAGATTTTCTTGATCTTTTCTTTCCGCAGCCAGCCAGGAAGCCTCAATTCTATTTTTCCATTTTTTTGGTCGGGCTTCAATGCCTTCACTTTGCCAATAACGTCTTGCTTTTTCTTTAATCAATAATAATAATAATTATTATTATAATTATGAAGATTACTATTGTTATGAATCTCAAAATGGGAACATGTAATTCAGTCCTTTTCTATAAAGAGGGTACTAATACAAGAAAAGAAACAAATTCAATCTCTTCAAATCTAATCTAATCTAATCCCTTAAAATCCTAACATATCTCCAACAACTTACTAAAAACTTAAAATAGGAAAATGCATAAAATAGGATTATCCACTTCCTAAGTTGGATTTTCTTGAACAACAACAATAATGATGTCTTGCTTTTTTATTTTCAGGCATTGGATACTTTCAACACTGCCATTGTTTCTCCCATCTACTATGCCATGTTCACAACGTTCACAATTCTTGCCAGTGCAATAATGTTCAAGGTTCAAGCTTCTTTCCATGTTGTACAGTAAATTCTTTCCCAATTAAACTCTAACCAATCTTACACCGTCCTGCAGGATTGGTCTGGTCAAAGCATTAGCGACATAGCATCAGAAATTTGTGGATTTATCACAGTGATCTCTGGAACTACTGTGTTGCATTCTACTCGAGAACCAGAACCAAATCCCAATAAAGGTAAATCTGTCGTTTCATTTAATTAAATTGTCAATGCATGTGGGCACAAAAACATGCATGCAAGCGCTTACCCATAAAACAACTACATACACGAAAACAAAAAAACCACAGACCTGTGTCACACTTCCACACTCAATGTAGTCTTCGTTATCAGGGATTTTGCAAATGCCAGGAGCAAACCAATTACTTTCTGGGCACCTTCTCCTAATTATTCGGAGATTTGTACTGTACAGTCAAGTGGTTATTTGGTTTTTTTCCTAAAAAAAAAAGCAAGTAAATTGATGGATCCATCCTTTTGTCCTGGAATGCTGTGACAATGACTATGGTTTGCCATTGCTCCCATCTGAAATGACTTGGTATCTTTTGTGGTGATTACCAATTTCATGAAACCTCTCAAAAAAAGTGAAAAGCAGTTTTCCTTGTGGGCACAAAGCACCATCTTGAAGCCATTGGACTGGAGCTTGAGTGTCATAAAGCGAGATCTGATGTTCTGAAAACCATAAATAAATCTTATATAACCAAAGGCAGCATCACTCTTGCCGTTGGAGAATCTGATGTGTTTTTATTTCTTTTTACTGCTGTCGTTGCATCCAAGAAATAGTGCCCTTGATATTTGTTGTTTGCTTACAACTTCCCAGAATTATACTCGCCGCTTTCCTCTGGCATTTGGTGGCATATCCAACCTAATGGAGAACCTGCAAAGCAAAAAGAAGACTTGTCTGCGGAGTTTGTCTCAATTCTGCAGCACGACTATTTCACTTGAGGTTCCAGCATGCACACCACACAGATTGCTTTTACATGGATGGAAGATTTGTCAACCCTCTTTCTGTACATACGGGGAGATAGGATCAAAGCAGGCCAACACTGCTGAGTTGATGTTGCAGTTAAATTGTTTGATGCTAGTAAGTCCATGTGGCAGTACCAGGTTTATTGAGGTGGAATCCGATTCAATGGACTTCAAATCTTCCTGATTAACTGCTAATTTTGGTAGTTTCTTCATCTTTGTAGATTGGATACGCAAGAGTTGTAATGGTGTCTGAGTCTTAATTAATTGTTTTTCAGGAGGTTTGCCCCACTGTAACTAGCTTTTTTTAATAAGTCAACAATTTATTTGTAAGATTGCTTCATTATTTTAATAAATTCATTTGCCTTCACCTCTCCTCCACTTTTGACGGCACCTATCCCCTGTTGGTTGCGTTTTCTTCTTCTTGTTATTAGGTTCTCTTTGGAAACACGCTTAAAGTCGGACCTCATACAATTGAGTATGTTTGGTTGCTTCTTGACTATTATCACTTATTTGCACAGATTGTCTAGATCGTTGTTCATGCGGTGGTACAGTTGTTTCTAGTGGTATGGAGCATACTCTCAAGTTTGCTACGGATTAGTTGCTTGGATGCTTTCTGCTTTTTCTTATTCTTTTATCTTGTTGTGTCGAGATAGTTACCATTCTTATATATCAACTTCATAAAGGATATGTACTATGGAGTTGCAGCTTGTATAAGGATTAACGATGATTTGACGAACTACTTTAATATCACTGTTGGTTTGCATGAAGGATTAGCTTTAAGCCCTTATCTCTTTGCCTTGGTCATGAATGAGTTGACGAATCATATCCATGCTGAGGTGCCATGGTGTATGTTTTTTATTGATGATATTGTGTTGATTGATGAAATAAGAAGTGGAGTGAACAGAAAACTTGAGCTTTGGATGGAAGCCCTGGAAGTTAAAGGATTACATCTAAGCAGGACAAAGATTGAGTATATGGAGTGTCAGTTTAGTAGTAGAGGAAACAATGAAAGGATTGATGTAAAAATTGAATAAGAGTGCATTCCAATGAAAGATACTTTTAAGTACTTGGGATCCATTTTCCAACAAGATGGTGGAATTATTGGAGATGTTATACATAGAATTAATGCAGAGTGGTTGAAATAGAGGGGTGCATCTGGTGTTCTCTGTGATAAGAGGGTTCCTTTAAAAGTAAAAGGAAAGTACTATCGAGTTGCGGTAAGACCAACCATATTGTATGATTTTGAATGTTGGGCTATCAACTATAGCCATATGTAGAAGATGTTTGGCAGAAATGAAGATGTTAAGATGAATGTGTGGTCATATAAGAAAAGATCATATTTCAAATGAGATTATTCGAGAAAATGTTAGAGTGACACCGATAGAAGATAAAATGAGAGAGATGTGCTTAAGATGGTTTGGACATCTGCAAAGAAAGCTACTAAATGTTCAAATCAGGAGATGCGAAAAGTTAGAGACTGAACTTACTAAGAGGAGGCGAGAAATATCAAACAAGTGTTGGAAGGAAATTATTAAGTATGACTTCAATTACTTTAATTTAAGTCCTAAATAATTCAAAATCAATCTGTGTGGAAACAAACAATTCATATAATCGACCCCACTTACTATGAGAAAGGATTTGATTATTGTTATTGTTTGTTTTGTTGTGTCTTCTTATTTTGATTTTCTTTCCTCTTTGATGGGACATTCTTGCTCCCCCTCTCTGAGGGCGTACAATTAGTAGGATTTTTTTCTTTACCCCTGTTTTTTTTTTTTTTTTTGGTATATTTTGCTTTCCCTCAACGAATTATTTTATCTTAAAAAAGAGAAAAAAAGTCTCTGGAGGGGAGTAGCATAGAGATAAAGATGACACTGATGCAATGTGACGGTTTTATATGGGACCAAATTCGGCCGTCCAAATGGTATCGTTTAACCTTTCTGTCAGAAAAATTTTTGGTAGCCGTCAAGTTATGAGGTCAGGTGATTGGGACCAAAGCTATTGTCCATGATGTGATATATCTCACTGCCGACACCAAGCGAGAGATTGCCAAGAATCATGTGATCAAATATCCGACGGGAAAATTCTACAATTGCCATAGCGATCATGAGGCATATTGGTGGAAGTATTTCTGAACTTCCCTCTGTCAACGATCTGATTCCACCTTTCAGTATGCCCTATCTCCATACCATCTTGGAGTACAATTCTACAATGCTCAATCAGTTATTTAGGTATTCCAGGATTTCAGTCATAATGGAAAAAATAAATTTAGCGTTCAATTAATATGGTAATATAGAATCCATTAGTTCATGCTTCAGAAGTTCATTAATTACTGAAATTACTTTGTCAGTCATGGGGCGGGGGAGGCATATCGATCAAGCAACTTGGATCACCCTCCGCCAATTTACAGCCGGTTCACATTGGCCATTCCATCCTCAACTATTGAAGTTGACAAGAGCATGCATTTTACAACGTAAAAAATACCCTAGAAGTGGATAGCATGTCACAAGTCTCCCTCACTATGTATGATAGATATAATTTTTATTTATAATTAAAATTTATTTGTGATATTTGTTTTAATTGTAAAATTTATCGATGATATTTTATCTAAAATTAAAAATTATTGATTATATTTTAAAAACCACCAGAGACATTTATTTAAATACAAAAATTATTAATAATATTTAATTTAAATATAGAAATTATCAATAATATTTGACCGAGAAGTAACATAAGACGCACCACACACATGTACTTCTCGGCAACCGACACCGCAGAACGTGCTGCACAACGCGGTTCTTTGCATTTTTGCTCTCAGCTATAATGTCCTTCTGATTGGCTCGATATTCGGGATGTCACTTAGAACGTGACTGTTGGTTTTAAAAAAAAAAAATCCTTTTGTCAATTTTTTTATTAGAACAAGTCATACTCTCAAAGGATCATTATTAGAATTGCGGGGCACGAAAAGGTATATTGATTAATATAATTGGCAATTGGCCATGTCCCATGAACAAGACAAAGACGCTTGCATGACCATATGGCAGTGCGACAGCTCCGTCAGGGTCCTGATGAGCGTTGTTTACAGCACAAGAACCGTAGTTGATTTACTGTAGATCCAAATGGCAAGTGATTTTTGACTGCCTGGAAACAAGGACACGATTTTGTTTGAGAAATTAACTGTGTGGAAGTTATATAGATGGATGATTGCTATATGCAAGATTAGGGTGCAACTAATGTAAACTTTGACAGTTTTACCTGTTCGTTTGCATATATATATTTAGATGAGAAAAATTGTATTCTAAACGGAGGAGAAACGAAGTAGACAGCATTTAGAGGAACCAGCAGTAAGTAGCGAGCACTTCAGCCATTGCGTACTTTGGATGTATGTAGCAAAGTTTCTCAATTATAAGGAAATCTAAGGTGAAAAATTCAAAATATCATAAGGGGGAAGAAGAAATGTCCATGTGATCGTGATCATATGTGTGCCTTGATTTGCTTTTACTTCATTGGGCATAGCAACCCTCTCCACACATTATAAAGAGACGTAATTGTTCGATTTAATCCGTATAAAATTAAAATCGAACGATTTTCTAAATCCCAAGAATCAATCCTATCTTTTAATCATCAACACATAACGAGAGAGAACAAGAGAGACGATGGAGGGGTACTTGAGTCCATCATAACGGAAGAGTTGTAGAAATTACAGCAATCCTGTGGAACTATGGGGTTGCCTCCAACCAGAGGCGGTGGTGCCAATGGCACTTTCAGAGGATTCAAAGAGCAACAGTGGAAGAAGACTGAATAGAGAGCGTGTATCTTAAATTCTATCATCGACCTTTTTTATTCTCATGCGATGGGATATAGAGAAAACGTAAATTCGCCTAACTCCCCACACACCCCTCAAGAGACCATAATTGTTGAAACTAAAATAATAATTCTATCCATCACAAAATTTTATTTCTCTCATAATTTTTATGCATGAATTTCTATACTCTCATGAGATGTGAATGGTTTAACAGTACAATTAAATCACATTAAAGACCATAAATATGATATTAATACATATGTATATGATAACGTATAATTCTATAATAATAATGTATAACGATTCGCATTATGATTTTAACAATAATTTCTAAACTTAACGTCTCTTGTCATTAATGTGAAAATCAAATTCAACCAAATCCCGTTAGCTGGCTAGACCAATAATTGAGGCAACTCAAGGAATGAGTGCAACTAATAGGATCTACTTGCCTAAGCCTACTCAGATAAGCAAGAAAGCAAAGCCAAGGCATTGCCGTGGCACTCGTGCAATTTTTCTATGCTTCATCTCCTTGAAGTTCTGCAAGAAAAGCTCGCACCGTCTGACAAGACAAATCGGGTTGTCAATTTCTTCTTTTACAAGCCAAAATCTAGAATGCAACATTGTTGGAATTTAGCTCTTAACCCTTGCATGGATTAGATCCATCTAAGTCTAGGATTAAATTATACTCACGAAATGGGACTAGTTCTCTCAAGTGACCCTAAGCGCCAAAAGCTCCTAAATTTTTTCCTAGTTCTCTTTCGACTAATTTTTGCACCAAGCTTTGCATGAGAAACGACCACCCCATCGATGGTGCTTCCTTTCCAAGTCAATCGTGCACTTGGACTTAGTTTTCGGAGGGAGATAACTTTTATTTTTAAAAATTTTCTGGGAGATAATCTAAACTTTATTTACTTTACTGATTCATATTATCTTAACCCATGTTGTGCAAGGGGTTGGGATGACTCACAAGTCAACTCTTATTTTATCTCTTCTTTCTCATGCCTTCTCTCATGTTATTTTTCCCAAAATATCCCTCCCTTTTAATATAAACAAAATAATATCAACTAACTTACCTATCATCTCAAGTACAAATATATATTTTTTAACATTATTTTCTATTCTAACCCTTATATCCAAATAAATACCTTCGTTTTACATCATAGGTTAACCTTTGTTTCTAACCCTTACTCGATAAATACAAACAGAAGTTAACCCTTACTCTCAAGTAAACACAAATAAGACTTATCCCCTCTTATAAAGAAGTTAACCTGTACTAACTAACCCTTAATGATACATTGCAGGCGTATGTACGTAGTTAGGACAAGACAATTGTTGAAGTTTTTCCCACCCATTCCTATCAGTATTGTCAAGTTAACGACTTCCATTAACAGTGAGCTTGAGTGTTGAACTTGCTCACGAAGGCTGTGTTTGGTTGACGGATTAAATATTTAACATGTCATTTAACTCGTCTCCTATTTACATCAGATTAAGTGGATTTAATCCAATTTAAAATTATTTTATTTTCTCTATAAAATAATTTTAACCTATCCAAAGATCCAAATAAATTAACTTAATTATTTCACTATTTATTATATTCCTTCAATTTATTTTACAAACTTACTCGTCTTTGTCAAATGGACCGAAGAATTTAAATATTAGATCTCCACTCCGGTTGTATACCTCCTCGAGGGGAATTCAAGCAAAGGCTTCGACCGAGGATACGCACAAAGAGTGGAACGTGGAAGGAGGAAAGCCACTTGAATAATCTGCTGGTCGGTAGGATATGTGGACTCTCATCCAAGAGCCCACGGTACGAATCTTACCTCGGTCAAGATAAAAGGGAACGGAAGAAGTTGAACGGGGGACGTAAAATGCAACGGTCGAAACTTTGGGATGGAAAGTAGATGCGAAGGACTCTTTCCAGGGATCTTCAACGGAAATAATGTTTTTCTTTTCCCTCTCAAGGTCGGCGATCATGTCCATGCTAAAAATGAGATTGCCGGAACAATTTATGTAATATTGCATATTTTGTTTGAAAATGGGAATAAGTTTGTATAATAGATAGAGAAATAAAAAAAAAGTAAAATAAATAATGAAATAATTGTGTTACGGTATATTTTGATGTTTTAATCGGTTAAAATTATTTTATACAGAAAATGGAATAAGGTTAAATTCAACTTTAACTCAAGTTAAGTGATGCAAAATAGGAGTATATTAAGTGATAGATTAAATCTTTAATACAAAACAAATCCACTTAACCTACCAATCAAATGGGACCTTATGGTACACGTGCATGATGTAGGTGATCTTTGTATTCCTTTTCCACAAGGACTGTTAAAAAAATTTTCATATTCAATATTCATTTAGGTGCGATTCATCAAAAGTTTAATTTAAATTCGGATCGTCAATAAACGAACAAAACTTAAACTTAATTTTAAGCTCGTTTAGATAAACGAATCAAACCTAAACAAAGTTTGTTCGATTTCTTAAAAGTTATATATATATATATATATATATATATATATATATATATTCTGGACCTACAAGGGTACAACCAATCACTATTACTCTCGGTACTGTTGCATTCCCATCTCTAAAGTAGAGACTTTTTATCTCCTAAGATTGAAACATGCGATGACAAGGGAACTCAAAGGACACTTTCCTTCTATATTTTGTTGACTATAAAAATATTTTTTGTTATTTATATTTTTTCTTTCGAGAAACATACCTTGAAATACTTTTGATGTAATTTGTATATTTCTTAATTTTCTACTTCATATTTTCTTTAATTATAATTTATTTCATTTGCATTTATAACACACCATTGTATTTTAAAAGAGTCATAAACAAATTTTTAAACGAATTTTAGACATATTGAACATAAATTAACTATCATCTCGAACATTATGCTTAAACGAATCGTAAATAAATCGAATCGAACACTTGATGACAAAAACGAATCGAATCGAACCTCACTCTTATTTTTTCTTAGGCTACGTTTGGCAAGAGGATAAAGTTTATACCGGGATAAAATAATGTAGGGATAAGTTGAGGGTGTTTAGTTGGTGGTATAAAAATAAGTAATGGGATAAAATAATTGGTATTGTAATGTGATGTTTGTGAATAATTTTTTTATATTATGATAGAGATGTGAGTGGGTTGATGTGATATAAGAAATATATTTTAATATGTATATTATATTGAAATAGATATATTTTATTGTATATTGATATTGATGTGATGTAATATGATAGTTTGATGTTGATGTTAATTAGTAGAGTGGAATAAGTTGTATTCTTTGACTTTCGAAATAATTCATTTGACTTACTTTTGTAATCCTTTGACAAGGGGTAACCCTTGAGTTATCCCCCAGACAAACGGGGCCTTATTGAACTCAAATCTTAAGAAATTGTTATTGAATCGAACCGAACTTATATAGGTTTGCTGAGGTTTTATTCGTTTGTACCCCTATCTCTTAGTGGCTCCCTCTCGATCCCTTCTCTACATCCTTCTCCATTTGCTGGTGCTACCTCTTCCTCCAGTAAACCCCCTCCTTCACAATAGTTCAAGAGAGGAAAATTTGTGATTGTTATTCTTCTTTAATTAAGAATTATGATATCTCATTTCATATGATTATTAGTTGAATGTAATGATTGCAAATCAATTAATAATTTTTATCTTATAATAATTCGTTTTGTATAATTGTTAATGAAGTTCTTAAATGAACCTTAAACAAATCGTTCGAGTTCGATTCTTAAAATAAATGAACCAAACCTAAACAAAATTAGTTCACTTGAATTCAACTTGTTTAAACCCTTCTTTCCCACCCTAAAACAAATCTGCCTCTCCACAATCGTGACAAAAGCAGGCCATGGAGCCCGGTCCTTAGTCTGCTCGGGTTCAAAGCAGGGAGGGCAGGTATGCCAAGGGGCGGCCAAATTATGAAGATTCCTTTCTGAATTCCACTGTGTTTCCCGTCGTAAATGCAAACCCTGATGTCAGTTTCTTTGTAGTAAATTCGATGGTATCTACACATAGATAGATAGCATCCAGCTTCTTCCCGCTCTTTTTCCCCCTCTTTTGACGCACATACAGGTAATTAAATCATGCATGCACTGGTGGAGTAAAGAGAGGAACACCCTTGGAGGACCACACGAGCCAACGAAAGTGACGGTGCGTCTCCATGCAAAAAGCCAACACACCAACCTGCGGATCCCTAGCGAGTGAGGGTACGCCCACCACCACCACCATCACCTCCCTCCAAACTTCGAACTAGAACCTGCAACTCTCTCTCTCTCTCTCTCTCTCTCTCTCTCTATCTGTTTGTCTATCACACACCCTTCTACCTATGCACATGACCTCCTCCATCCCCTTCGCGTGGGAGATCCACCCGGGCATCCCCAAGCACGGGGAGCCACGGTACTCCACCACGCCGGCACACCCACACGCCCTCCCCCTCCCCCTACCCCCACCCCTCGGATCCAGACCCTCCAAGAAGCGACCCGCGAAGCAGCACGGCACGCGGAGCCTCGCCAAGGACCCCTTCGCCGTCGCCCTCATGGAGTGCTCCAACGAGGGGGAGGAGGTGCCGTCGTCGTCGTCGTCGTGGAAGAGGGCGGTGAGGGAGTGGATCGGCAAAAGGGCGCCCCTCGATCTTCTCTACGGCTCCTGCAGGTCGCGCCAGGCCGTAGCCGATTCCATTGTATCCGCTAAGGCCGCCAATATCTCCTCCTACGACCTCCTCCAGCGTCGTGTGGGGTGATCTCTCTCCCTCTATCTTTCTCTCATTGAGTGTGGATTGTGAAGGATCGAGTGAGGATATTGTGACGGGTAACTGGAGGTTTGCTGTTCTTCGTGTAGGTACGTGCAAACACTGGTTGGTGTCCTTGTGTATGGATTGAATGGGCCAGATTTAATCTGGATATCCTGTAGTCACTTGCGAAAGAAGGTTTAAGATCGAGGACCAGCGTATCCGCTAAAGCCGCCAATATCTCCTCCTACGACCTCCTCCAGCGTCGTGTGGGGTGATCTCTC
This sequence comes from Thalassia testudinum, assembly GCA_037157565.1. Lineage (NCBI taxonomy): Eukaryota > Viridiplantae > Streptophyta > Magnoliopsida > Alismatales > Hydrocharitaceae > Thalassia > Thalassia testudinum. The sequence continues at coordinate 31,080,068 of JAZHRO010000054.1, read as the reverse complement.
TCCCTCTATCTTTCTCTCATAGAGTGTGGATTGTGAAGGATCGAGTGAGGATACTGTGACGGGTAACTGGAGGTTTGCTGTTCTTCGTGTAGGTACGTGCAAACACTGGTTGGTGTCCTTGTGTATGGATTGAATGGGCCAGATTTAATCTGGATATCCTGTAGTCTCTTGCAAAAGAAGGTTTAAGATCGAGGACCATTGAACAGTGCATGGCCCCGCAGTTCGTGCAACATATGCACGGATCAAATTACATGCGTTGGAAACATAGTTGCATAGTGACAAAGGGCATCCCATGCAGCCGCGCTGTCACCGGGACAAGGTGGATCTAAAGAAACGGAACTTTTGGAACGTTGCCACATGGTCATTGGTATGCGTGTGCAGCAAATATGTTATTGGTTTGCATATAACGCCCGATCATTGGTATACGTTGCTATATGGACCGTTGGCTTGTATTAGTTTGCGACGAGGAGCAAAAAAATATCTTTGGATTAAAAATTTTGCAAAAAGCCTAATAAAAAGGGGTTTGATCCAGAAAAATTCAGATATAGGTGGGTCTGAAAATTTGACTCGCCTACACTTGAAAGGGGTTGGATATAGGTGGGTTTGGAGATCTGACCCACCTACATCCAGAAGGGCTTGGATTTGGGCAGGCTTGAAAGATCCGACCTACCTAAGGATTCAATATCAACAAAGAGATGGTGGAAAAATTTCAACATGATCATACCATCAATAAATAATAACATGGTTGTTGTAATTAATAACATAACAATATACATATCCTGACAACAGACGTATCCAACCAGAAGATCTCACATAAGGACTGACCCCAACACTATAAATAATGAAGATAAACCTTCGAGATCCTCTCTCAGACAATTTAAAAGAAAAAGAGAGATTATATTCCTATTTCTTTATAGTGCCTATTTGAAAGCATCACCCTCTTCTCATATGTATATCCTTTCGTAGTGAAATTAAATAAACAATCCTCTTATCTTTATGTGATTACTTGTGTTATTAAATCCAATCCTTCAATCACTCAAGAGATCTGATGAGATGAGGCTCTAACTTTTTTCAAATGTTTATATTAATTATTCATCAAGAATTCCAGTAAGTAATTGGTCGATTGCTATGCTTTTTTTGTCAACAGCTCATATTGACGAGAGGTGCGAGGATAGGGGAGGTGGAGCAGGAGACGAGTAGGGTGAGAGGAGGCGGGGTGGGATGACTGTGGAAGCAAGGAAGGACGTGGGACGTTGGTCCCTTTCTTGACAACCGCCCTAGATGTCATGCACTATTAAATGAAATGTGTATTCTTCGACCTTGCAGCTTGTCCTTTTTGACGAGATATCGAATAGGGTAGAAATTGCCCTCATGAAAAAGGTGGAGATAGCTCCTCGTGAGAATGAGATTCAGATTCTAGTTCGTTCGAAGGTGGAGAGACTTGAGTGTACTCCACTTGTTTTGCCTAAACTTCACTATTTTGATGGTTATAAATCTTCAGAAGTGTAAACAACTATTTTTATACTTTATATAAAATGGTGAGGAGAGGAAATTTAATAGAGAGATAATATATATATATATATATATATATATATTAAAAGTTAGATCTTCCTTTCGAACGTAAATCTATATTAGATAAAATTAGGTCAATGTTTAATCCTTTATTTGCACGTGGATGGTTACCTTTTTTTTTCAGTTTTTTAATTTTTGACTCTATTATGTTTCTTGAGTTCAACAAATTTTGTAATGACCTCCAACGATAAGACCCATCAAATATAATTTAGTGTTTTTCTTTTCATTTTTTTTTTTTTGGAGTGCACGATAGATTTTTTGGCTCGGGAGCGACGAAGGGGCCAGGGAGGTGGGGGGGGAAGCGACAGGGAAGAAAAATATTGTGGCGACGAGGTTGTTACTCGTGCTTCCTTTTCTAGAATTTTGATCCTGACTCAGTTCTTGGATGGGCTTTAAGATTCAACCCAGTCGTCAGATGGGCTCCAGATTTGCCGTAACACGTCCGAAGTAAGGTTAACTTGAGATATAGACCCCAAATAATGGAGTAGAAATGGAACAACTTTATCGTTGCATTCTTTCTTTCTTTTTGCTGGTAAAAATCCTTTGTTAACCAATCTAAAAAGTTCACAAGAAAAATTAGGAAAAATCCAATTTCCTTGAATATTACAACGCAAGCAATATCTAACCAACAAGTGTGATGGCTAGACACTAGATCTATGTACCTTACTAATCGAGAAACCATCATTAGCACTGATAATAGAAAAGCATTGTTGTACCAACCAATGACTTCCCCAATCCGGCTCCCGAAGGGTATGGATTCGACTTATCGGGTTGATGGCATCTGGTAAAGCAGCATGCATTTAAGGCCAACAAAAGATCTTTTTCAGTCGTCCAAATCTCAGCAAAAGCACTTTTGGAAGTGTTAACAATAAATGCACAGCCTCGCACAAGGTTCCCATTGCTATCAATCAAGACAGCTGCAGCTATAGAATAAGCATCACTGATTTCTGCATCTACCAAAGCACATTAGCGAGGACTTAGACCAGAACTCATTAATGCCTCCTCACTGGAATTAGGATGCAATGAGTCCTGCCCTCTTTGATATGCATTATAGAAAGTAGCTACATTTTGAGCCATTTTAATAACCTCAAAAGGAGAGAGCAACTCCCCTTTCATCACCACATTACATCCACGCAACCACATAGCAAGCAGAGTATAAATTAAAATATTATCCTGCTGACCATCCATACAATGCTCCTGACTAAGCATCATTAATTCATTCCACTAGCTATCACCAGATGGGGGACGCCTAATCCCCGAATAGAACCATACAGCCTTCATCAACTCGCACTCCCCAATTAAATGCCCCCAATTATCATAAGCAATAAAGCAAAATGGGCAATAGGTATCATCACTCTTTAATTTAGCAGCAAGCTTTGATTTTAGAGGGAGTGCACCAACCATGGCCTTCCATAAGAATTCCTTAGTACGAGCAGGAAGTTTCTTCAGAGACCAAATCCTCTTACATACTGACACTTGATCCATATTCAGCTGATCTCGATGACCATATTCAGTCAACAGCGTAAGGTAAGCTAACTTAACTGAGAAGACACCCTTGGGGTGAGGCTTCCACACTAACATATCTGAACCCTTATGTATTGGCATTGCTAATATAGCCTAAACAATATCCACCTGAAAATAACAGGAACGTAATTCTGTATTTCAGACGTTTTGTTCCCCTAGAAATAAATCTGCCACTTTGGAAATATGCAAAGCAGATCCATCCAGAGGCAAAACTATGATATTTTCTTGGCTTTACCAATTATCCGTCCAGATGTTGATATCTAAACCAGAGCCCATCAGCCACCTCGAATTTCTGAACAGGCAGTCCATCACCTGATTCACTGCCTTCATAAAATCCAAATCCCCAGCTTTGGGTATATTCCCCATAAGGATCCCCTCGGGAAATATTTACTTCTCAATTGTTGTTGCCACAGGCCTTCACTGTTTGAACATAATGCCCAATCCATCTTCAGAATAAACACAAGGTTGACCAACCTTGTTAATCTAAAATCCAGTCCCCCTAAATGATTTGGCATTCAAACATCTTTCCAAGATCTCATATAAACATGCCTCCTCCCATCTAAAAATCCCCACCAAAAATCTCTGACCATTTTATCTAATTGAGAGCATAATTTCTTGGAAGATAAAGTCGTAGTCATTAAAAAGTTTGGAATAGAATTAAGCGCACTCTGAATCAACACCCCTCTACCAGCTTGATATAAAGACTTCATCTTCCAGCCCGCCAATCTGCTTATATATTTAGTTACCACCAACTCCTTTAATTTGGATTGATTCTCATCATCCAGCAAAGGGCCTCTTAATCAATAGAGCTCATCCTTTTTCATGTCTGCCACCCTCATAATATTCGGTATTCTTTCCTTGTCCATCAATGAGGCAGACTTACTAAAGAAAATATTGGACTTTGAATAGTTTACTTTTTGGCCTAAGCACAATTCATATTCCTTTATCAATCTTGTAATCTCCTCTGCCTCACTAGCTGTCACCTTTCCAAAATAACAGAATAGTTCCATCCGCATACATTAAATGAGTAATGTGTGAACAATTTTGATTGAGACAATAACCATAAATGGACCATGCTTGTAGTGCCATATGAAGCGATCTCGAAAGATACTCCGTGTCACGCCCCAATAATCCTCCCGACGAATCGGGAGCGGATCACTGGGTGGACACGTGCCAAGGTCCCAGTTACCAGGCGACTTGGGTTATAAATCGTAGTCCTACCCATTAGGCATGTCTTACGAAAACCAATTTTTAAATAAACCGTAGGGTCAAAACCTGCCAAAAATCGATAGAGTTTCCCCTGTTTATCAGATATTTTTCCCAGAACTTGTACCTACAAAAAGTACCTGTGCAAGCATACCACAAATGTATAGGTGGGTACACCCCACAACAACACTGTGAAGTAAAGAAAACCGATAAAAAGCCAGTGGACACACCCCGCAATCAAAAGCAACAAAAACACGGAAAAAGATGAGAAGAAAACTAAAATACCACTAACACATTACTACTCCATAAGCTAATTATTCAGCATCTGACATCATTATATAAACAAAACCCCACAATTGAAAGTGTACACATCCTACAATACCAAGAATTTTCTAACTGCCAGGCTAAACGAAAGAGCTTTGTTAAAACATTTATATAAAGTGCTAAAGGCCTATATAGAAGGTGTTATGACCCGGTTCCTGGATCTTTACAGGACCCAAGATCGGCTCGCCTCGACTAATCCCAAGACCTAGTCGTCCAACAAGAAATAACCAAAAGCAGGAAAAATAAACCACATTCACACATGTAATATAACTAAGCAGAAGAAAAGTACGAAGCAGTAAAGAAGGTAGAACAATAGTCTCAACACGTAGTACATGCCACCACAACAACAACAGAAAACGTAAAGGAAACAGAAGTAACTGGAACAGTAAACTATGTTTCCATTACTTACTACAACAGTAGAGAAAACGAAAGTGCTGAAAGAACGATTACGGCTGGGCTCGGCTGGATCCAGCACCCTCTGCAGCCGGAAACTCGGGCTGCTCAACTCATAGTCTTAAACAGTGTTATGAAGAGACAGTCAGTGCTGAGTAGAGTGGTGTTTATATTATTTAAGTGCAAGCACAGTAAAAACAACATGTTTAATTCTCATTTCTATTTATCTTATTTGTGTGCCTCTGATTCATCTATTTCACAAAGTATCGAGGTGTTTCTTGATCTTGCATGTTCCTCATGGGAACGATCTTCATTGCAGTCTTTTCTGTAGAGTAGAAGGTACACGTGGTGCTCTCCTAGCCGGGAGAGTCCGCCATGGTATTCCTACATCCAGTCAACTACCCCGAGGTCACTGTCGAGACGTAGCTGTGACTACGGCACGCGTGATAAGCGCACGGGTAGCTACCCCACACTGACACATGGTCAGTCGTTTCCGCTAGCGGATATGCCCAAAGTATAGTACGGAACAGTATAGGGCCTTGCCCTCTCAGAATAGGGGTCTCGCCCCTTAAAACCAAATAGAAGTAGCTCCCCTCCACAGTCCGCGCACCCTCGTCTGACAACCCCGGTTTGCCCAAAGGACCTAACAAAGTCGGTGTAGGGTGGCTAGCTAAACCCTAGGCTTCATGGGGTAGCTAGTTCCCTCCCTACACTAGTAGCACACCTCGGTACCGCGTACGCGAGGCCCAACAGGAGTCGGTGTAGAGTAGCCAATTCTAAACCCGGGTCTTAACCCAAGAGAGGCTTGCTCTGCTCTACACTAAAAAGGGAAAGTTGCTCTCCTTGGTACCGCGTATACAATGGCCAGCTCACTTCCCGTATACATTCTCGATTTCCTTTCATTCACAGGAGTTCTACTCCTAATTCCTCGTTGGGTTCATGCTCATATTCATCTCAGTTATCCAGGTCTAAATCTTATGTTTCATAATTCGTTCCTCATCCATATACAGGCAGCTCGTGTTTTCATAATTCAATTCCCAAAAACATACAACTTATGGTTTCACAGGTAATTTCTCAATTATATACAGGCAGTTCGTATTTTATTATGTAGCCGTAATTATATTAAAGTCATTTGCTAACAGTTTATCTTAACCATGCATTCAAGTAAACAGTACAGCTCAAACAGGCTCATTCATTTCTATCCTAGGATTCATTCCATATCCTATAATTCAATCCGAATATTCCAGGCAAGTACATTCTTATTTAAATATTAACAACTAAGTTAAACCACTTTATCGAGTATCTCGCGAGGGATGGGGGCATGTACTATAGATCTCGTCGTCTCCGCGGGCCCCGAACACGCCATTGGCTAGTAACTTGTACCAGCGACCAATGTACATTAGATGAGCTCAAAACAGTAGATACTCAACACGAATACGTAGAGGAACTTGTGTGAAAAATAACGGTACTTCGTTTGTGGAAATCCAATTCTGTTTGGGCCTTAAACAGGCCAAAAGCACGGTTACTAATCAAAATCAGATGCTGGGACTAATTCCATACATCTTAAAAGACGTCAAAACTCACCTTGTGTTTCATGCGGCTGATCAGACGTCCAAACTCCCTCTACAACCATCTAGGGACAGTTCCAAATGTCGAACAAGGTCTCCGGACATCTAGTGATGTGATCAGACGTCCAAAAGTGATTGGAAAAGTGTACCGCGTGCCTTCCCAAAGCCTACACCTGCGTTCAGTCACCTGAAGACACAACGGTCAGTGGACATCCCCTGCTGCGATATGCATGGCGCAGGAAGATACGTACCTTGCGATATACGTGCTTTCAGACGTTCGGCCTCAGCTCCGAACGTCCAGGTGCCTCGCCAGACGTCTAGACTTCACTCCAGACATCTGATACTAGAAAACTTCCAGTATCAGAACCTTCTCGCACCTCGCTCCGCTCGCACCTCCGCACGCAGCGGTAGCTCTAACAGCTGCAGGAGCTTGAGCAGTTCCTCACCAGCTCCTCCTCGAGCTCCACCGAGCTCCCGCAGTTGTCTTCCACCTCCCCCACTGCCACTCCCTCACACTCTCTCACTCTCGCTCCTCCCCACTCTCCCCTCGTCGGTGGCTCTCCTTCCTTGCCGCAGTTGTCGCAAAGGCGGAGGGAAAGGTGGTTGTTGCAGGAGAAGGTAGAGGTGGCGGTGGCTGTGGTGTGAGGAGGAGAGGAGAGGAGAAGGGAGGTGGGTATATATAGGAGAGGGGCTAGGGTTCGGGTGAGGGGCAAAGGAGAGAGAGAGGGCCACTGCACATCGCCCACACACAGAGCGCACCGCATTGTACGAAAAAACTCACTTTTAGACATCTGGGCACGTGTCCAGACGTCTGGACAGACGTCTGGCTGAGACTCCAGACATCTTAAATGGCTAAAAATGTAACGGGTCATTACAAAAGGGAAGCACATACTCACACTCTAATGATTTCCCAGGTCCTCCTGGACTTGAATCCCTCTCGATGCACCATCTACCTCGCGACAACAGAACCTAAAATGGGTTACAAAGTAGGAATGACCCAAGCAACTTAGTAGGGGTAGAATGCATGTAACAATTGAAATACAGGAAGGTAGTGTCGGTTTCCTACCCTATAGGCCAGCCACAAGTTGTTTCCCTTAGTTAATTTATGCCCTAGTCCGTAATAGGGTAACCACGACTTTTTCTCGATTCTCATAGTTAACCCAAATTTCATTAGCGATATGGCTAACTACGAGCCTTTCACCTCGTTTACTACAATTTATTCACATGGATGTTTAGTTTTATTATCACCAGACTTATTCTCTCACTCGCCTAGGAGGTCAGATTTGAAAAAATCATTCATCTCTATTAGAGGAGATTGAAACGTATCATTTCCTTGGATTCCAACCTAATAATCTCTCCCTTGCAAGGGGAGGGGCTAGCAGAGCCAATAATCTTCGTGAAAGGAGTACCTACTCTTGACGTATCGAGAATGTTGTTGACCTCAACCAGAAGAGTCGAGTCTCATGGGAGCTACCCAGGTCTACATGTTGTGAGCACGAAGCGCAAGCTTGGTTCGTGTCCAACAAGGACTAGTCACAGATCAAATCGGATCATCACAGGATTGGCTAAAATTGCCAAGCCACACCAATGGTCCCACTATGAGCAACTCGCCATAGGAGTGTAGACTTCGGGTGTGCCCTCCCAATTCGCTGTTGGAGAAGATTTCAACCAATCCATCGCAGTACCCTGGCACTTCCATACATACGAGGTGCCAAGTGAGCCTTTAGCTACGAGTACCGAGTACCCCGGTGTTTTCCGCTACGCAAGCAAGCACCTACGAGCCTAAAGTTACAAGTACCTCCGCATTGAGTCAAATTTGGGTATAACTGAATACCAAACATCGATGACAACCTATGGCCTATCACTGAATCCAGGAACCTTCCAAGTTCCAAGGCAAATTCCTTGGTAACATCCAGCTACCGCAACAACTCAGGTTCTTTACCCAAGCAGTGAACCCATGGTTCACTAAGTCTATGGGTGTAGCCTTACGAGCTCACCTAGTCAACCTACTATCATTTAATTCTACTGGGTTCCGTGTCCAGAACGAAGCCTTAGAGACTTAGTGGATCATCCAGGATCTAACCTCAGACCTTGGGATCCAAGATTTCGTTTTAGACTCGTGACGGAGTCGGTTGGATTCAATATTCTGGGTTTCACTTTGGGTTTAGTCAATTATTCCTTGATTTCCAACCCCTTTCTTTAGGGGTTTTTGTGCCCATAGCATACTTTGCCATCATTTACAAGATTAGCAATTACATTTTCAAGTTCTTAATTCACTTAATAAGTTAAGCCTTTTCCTTATCTTGAGCCCAACACATGATTACGTCACTTTCCATATTTTTTGATGTACTACATACATACATAATAGAGAATTTGGAAATATGGCATATTGCTGGTATTCCTAGTAAAATCTAAACTCATGTATCCAACTTAATCCCATGGAAGTGTTGGTGGTTGACAACATTTCGTAGTAAATCAATTCCAATGGCTTCCAAATTTTCAAAGCAGTATGAAATAATAGCGATCTTCCAAAATCTGTACAAGAAGTTTCACTAACTTGCTCATTTAAGTCTTCTCATATTTAATTCACCATCTATCACTAATCATCAAATAGTGTTAGTACCGATACTAATTCTCAGGATCAGTTCTAGGCACCTCCAACCCCTTAGCTTGAAAACTTATAGGATAGGGTTGACAACTTGGACCGGTGCTAACCAATTAGTACTCGCACCTAGTTCTACATAACAACCGGGTTACATTCCCCTCACAAACCTTTCCTTTGATGCCAAGGATTCAGATTTATCATTTACCATTATTAGGCATAAAAAAGGGTGGCATTTTTAGCAATAAAAACCCTATTCATGCAACGAGCACAACACTACCTAGCATGTTTTAAGCCCATCCCAGGTGTTTATAAACCTTTATAACCATTTACCATCCATATTGAGGACGTGTTATAGCCTCAAGACCCTTCTGACTCTATTGACATCGACCCTACTCATAAGTATTTGTGAGTTATATAAGCAAAGAAAATCTCCATTCCATCTCGAATCTTAAGATGCAATTGTGAAGTCACATACATGCAACCACATACACAAGCATTGGCCAACTCATGCATTCTTCAATTTTGCATGATGCCCTAGTTATAACATGCTTAAAATCTATCGTATTCACCTTTCTTAAGAGACTCAAAACCAGCACGTTAAGTCTAAAAATTTAATATATAAATTAGCTTGACTCTAAACCTTTTAGACATTCAAGAGACATAAATAAAAAGGGAATTGGAAATCCCTACCTTGCCTTGAGTTCTCCAATCCTCCTCGTTATTGGTGGTTGCCCCCACTAATGCGAAGCCTTAATGGGTCCTAATCCTTCGCTAATCCTCGATATTGACCACAACGGTTGCCATAGCCGCAGCAGTGGCGACAACCAATAGCTGTAGCCAGCGGCAGCAACAGCAAGTAGCTGGTAAGCAAGGGCAGCTACGCTCTTACCAGTTGGCCGGCAGCAGGCGCAGCGGTGATGGCGACCAATGTGATGCATGCATCAGCATCTGCTGGGTCTGCTACAGTGGATCCGCCACCTCAGGCCGACAGCAAGGTTCCCGCCAATTCCATTTTGAAGTCCCCATTGACCGGGCATTTTGGGAGGTGCTGCAAGCATGCCCTCGTTAATAGAAATGACAATGTTACTGTGTCTCTTTCGTTCTATTGCTTCCAAGCAGCAGTTTAACATGTAAGGGGTAGATTTGGGGTCTATACCAATCCACACCGTGGAATGTGTCGCGTGTCTTCTACTGAAGGAAGACCTCTATATGTAGCCTAGAGAAGGATGAATGAAGGTAAGCAATTATCCAATCAAACTTCCCTTCTTAGATCCGTGGTTGCTGGTCAACCACCCACGATGGTCGCTCGCAAGGCCACATGACCACCTCCTGGTGTACGAAGGTCTCAGCGCCTTTGTAACTTGTCGGGGGCGTCTAACACAATGGCAGCAAGTAGCTGCCCACCAGGGGCACAGCTAGCCAACAGCCGCCACAGCCATGGCTGCTCCCCATGCGAGCAGCTGTAGGCACCCAACTATGACTTGCACGCGGACGGCTAGCAGCATGCATGTGGGTGGTGGCTGAGCACAGGGAGAGAAGGAAAGATGTTTGGTTGGGGAGGAGAGGAAAGGACTACGATAGAGAGAGAAAAATTTGGAGGGGTGGTGGTGGTGTGGGGTTTGCTGCTTTCGCATGAAGCACGGGAAAAGAAAGGAAAAAAAAAAAAAGAAATATAGAATAGAAAGGAGAGGGTATCTTGGTCAATTAATTGGATAATTTTTTATCAGGAGTCCTCCATCAACACTCATTTAAAGGGCATCCTTATTTTAAACCTAAATTTTAAAAGTCAAGATTAAAAGAAATTAAAAAATATTTACCATTATAATTTGGATTGGAATTGGTTATTAAAATCTAAACCTTTACACTTCAAGAATAAAATAAAAATCTAATGAGACAGATGATAACCTTGTCTAATTCCACAGCTGGGAATAATTACTTTAAAAGTTGAGTCATTAATTAATACTTAAAATGTTGCCGACGATATACACGACATGATAATATTTATTAGCGGAGAAGGAATATGCAACTTAGACATATATACAATAATAGATAAAAGACCATTCTAGCCTATCAAAGGCCTTTTCCAAGTCAAACTTCATAATCATAGATCACCTCTTTCTCTGACTTTCTAAATGAATTTATTGCTTCTTTCACTAGAACCATACTATTTGCAATTTGTCTCCGTAAGAAACCCGGCTAAGTATTGAGATGACTTTTTTCAAAACGGACTTTAGCCTCTTGGCTGCCAACTTAGCTATAACTTTATAGAGTGCATTTGTTAGGCCAATTGGTCGATAATCATTTGGTTCTTTGGGAGAGATTAATTTCAGAGCAACAGTGGGGTATGTTTTACTCATGGACTTTGGCATCGCGTGATCCTGAAAACAACCTTGAATAAATGATATAACTTCACTACTTACTAGGCTACAACTATTTTGATTATTTCTTCCTTTCCAGCTGCATTCTAAAACATCTCTATAATCATTTCTCATGCATCATTCTGCTCCCCACCTCCAAACCCTGTTGCAATAGGAATCTTTCCTATTTAAATCCCACAAGATCGGGCTATGATCATTGTTTAATGCAGGAAAATATAACACCCTTGCATAGGGAAAATGATTGGACCAATTACCAGAGGCAAAAACTCTATCAAGTCGTTCCCTTATAAGATATGAACGTTAACATTTATTGCTCCAAGTATAGGCTTGAGCAGCATATCACAGGCCCAACAAACCTAACCTTGCAATGAATGATTGTAGGTGATAGAACTTCAACATAATCGTTGCATTCTTGTAATCATGCCCGAGGCATGCACTTAATTACAAAGATTTATATGGACATCTATAAATCATCATGAACCCTAACTAGCACAATCTAACCCAGATATGTAAGAAAAAGCTCTTACATAACCCAAAGAAAGGCCTAACTCAGAGAATTCTGAGTTTAAGAAGAAAACAAATCATAAGGGGTAAAACTACAATTTCACCAATGCAGTTTGCAAACAGGGTAATTAAGGATCCAAACACAGGTCAAACAAGCCTGATAAGAAGGAAAGTGGGATGGTCTGATCTAAAAAGGGTTATAGCAACTTTAGGAAATTAAATGACAGTCTGTAACCCTAAAACAAACCTACTTCAATTCACGAGGTTTGATGCAGGATAAAAATTAACTAAACCCTCTAAAATTCATAGAAAAATAATCTCTAGGGTTTAGAACCTTCAATTTGACCTTAGAAACCCATTTTGACCTATAAAGAGAACCTTGTCCAATTAATGACTTAATCTGGGTTTTTATGTAAATTAGCCAGTCAAACATGGTCCAACCTAGAAATAAAATTCACCATTAAAATCCTTAGGTTCAAATTAGTCTTATATAAAAACTTGAGCCTAAGAGGAGACCTCCTTGACCGACTTTACAATTTGGTTCTCTTCATTTACTTTTTGACCCTTATCTTTCGAAACCCTTGCATTTTGGCCCCCAACATTTTCATCGTTTTTTGCAGAACAGTCTCTCCTGCAAAACTCTACGCAGCACCATGCTCCGGCGACTTTGCGCGGAGCATGGCGCCGCGAGAGAGGGGTGACCGCCCTGCAAAGCAGACGCGGGGTTCCCTGCGACGTCCTCTGTCGCAGGGACCCGGCCATGCTCTCTGCCGGCCCCCATACCTTCCGCGCAAACGCGCGAAAGGTATGGGTCCCCTCTCCGGCCACGTTCCGACGAGGCTAGCACGTCGCCAGCCCGCGCCTCCCTCTGCGCCAGCCCCTTTTTAAGGACCGGCACCCCCTGCCGATTCCTCTAAGCTCTCTTTGACGGAGAACAACCCCCCACTTCATCTCCTCCTCCGTCAGACGACCCGCAGCTTCCGGTGACCTCCTCCTCTTCCTCCTCACCGCTCTACCGCCTTACCTGCCACAGGGTTCTCCTAGCCCTCTCTTCTGTGCCATGCTGCCCCCGCCGGCACCCTCCGCCTGCTTCCTCGTCGCCGCACTTCTCCTCTAGGGCCCTTTCTTCCCCAGCTCCGGCAGGTATGAGCCGGTGGCTCCGCCCTCCCCCTTCGTCCAGAACCTAGGTAATTAGCTTCCTCTCCTCCTCCCTTACATTTTCCCTCTCTCAATTTATCTTTTTGCCTCACCGCACACGACTTCCTCCCCTCCCTGCTCCGTCTCCGACCACCCTCTCCGGCGATCCCACCTCCACATACCTTCTCACCCCTCGCCGACTACCCTAAAAGCTCCCCCTCACTCCACTCAACAAATCCCCCCTTCCCTTCCACTACCAAACGCCACCCGACGACCCCCCAAACAAACCCATCTCTCCGGTCACAGTCTGACCTAGGGCTACCACCATACGCCGCCTCACGCCTCGCCACCACCCGCACTACCTTCCCCACACTCCGGCGAAGCTCCCTGCATCCTCTGATTGGGCCGAGAGGCCGTATTCTTATTTTCAGGTCGACGACCCTTCACAGCCATTACCGAGCTTCTGGAGCTCCTTCACCTGCAGCTGCAGGTGCCCTCTCGCCCAAGCTCATGCCCCAGGACGCGCGGCTTGCCTTCGCGAAGCATCCCAGGCCTACAGTTGGGGCGAAGACCTCGCGTGCTGCTGCGATTGCCCGTAGCTTCCACAGCTGCATGTGCCAATTTGGGTGGGACATTTAGTCCCACCTCGGCAGTTCTGGAAGCGCCGCAGCCAAATAAATCGAAAAAGTGTTGTAGGCTTATCGCCTTTGAACACAGGGGTTAGGTCCCTCACGCACGCCGCGCGCCACGAGCTCACGCCCCGCGGGTTTGGGCCGGATCCGATTACCTTAACTCGCGCACTCCTTGCCCACCACCGCACGTCGGTGGGCCTGGTCCCGAGCGCGATACCCGTACCCGAATACCCGGCTCTGGGATAGTGATCCTATGAGAGAAATCTGAGAGAGAGACGCGGGGAAGGGTAGAGGTAGGTTTTGTTGTCTAATCCTTGTGTGAGTGTGCAGGAACAGAGAGGAAGAAGAAGAAGCAAGAGAGAAGAAACAGAAGAAGAGAAGCACTGTAGCAAACCTACTGTTAAGTCGTCTGACCGCTGCATCAGACGACGTTTGAGCAGCGGCCAAAGGAGAAAGCAAGAAAAAAAAAGAAGAAAGCGGAAGAAAAAGAAGTCAGAAGAAGGATATTGTCACAGCCGCAGAAGAAGAGAAGAAAAAGAAAGAAAGAGAAGAACAAAGAAAGAACAAAAGAAGAAGAAGAACTCTGCAGAAGAAAAGAAGAGACACAGCCATGAGAGAGAAGAAGAAGAAGAAAAGCAGAGCAGCTGAAAGAAGGAGAAGGAAAAGGAGAAGAGAAGAAGAAGAAGCCAAGACAAGCTCCCTCTCGCTCTCTCTCTTTCTCTTTCTCTCTCCCTTATTTTTGTAATCTAATAGAGAACCTTTGTATTTCTAGAATTCCAGTAGCTCCCTAAGTTCGACCTTGGGAAAAATCATTTCCGAGTAAAAAATTTTTGTAATGATAACTTGGTAGTTGTCTTATTACTACAACGATTGTAACTTGACATATAACAAACACAAACAAGCTAACTGGACAGCCAGACCGTTGTCATTTCCTGGCGCCGTTGCCGGGGAGCAACGGCTATTCTAGAAGCTATAAATTCTCAATTTGAAAGCTTCTAATAATCTCTTCTCTCTTGTGTGCAGGTACAGGAAAAATTAGGAAGCAGCCGCACAACAACCACTCCAAGGACAGGTAACTTCTATCCTCTCACTATTAACCCCTAAATTCTAAAGAGGAAGAAAAAGTAAAAATAATATAGGTATAACCTGTCTTTCATACCTAGTAACAGCTGCATATTTTCAAACCACTATTCCTGCACACACTATTAAGGGTATTTAAGGGCTAACATCTTCTTGCTTGAGCCCTAATTACCCAACAAGGAGTTAACTGGACCAAGCAGAGCCAACATAGGAATTAACACTAGGGTTTTTAGAAACACACTCCTTAATCAAGAAATGAGAAAATCCCAAAAGAAGTGTGCCTAAGCCATTGATTGAACATACCTATTCAGAAA
Organism: Thalassia testudinum; assembly: GCA_037157565.1. Lineage (NCBI taxonomy): Eukaryota > Viridiplantae > Streptophyta > Magnoliopsida > Alismatales > Hydrocharitaceae > Thalassia > Thalassia testudinum. The sequence goes on along the minus strand of JAZHRO010000054.1, from coordinate 31,064,831 downwards.
AACCCTAAGCAACTGGCTCTCTAAAAACACTTGAAGCTTAAAAAACAAGACCTAATAAGTTCTCAAAGGAATCAATAGGTGAAGTTGACCCCTTAGGGTCAACAAACCTTCAACTTAGGTCACTCTTCGCACTCAAAAAGCTAAAAGTTCAAGTGAAAACTTAAGCACCCTGATCTTAAACTAAATTTGGTAGACTTAAGAGGTCAAGATCCCCATTCTAGTCTGCCTGGAATCTCAGTGACAAGAGATGTCGGGTGGGGGAAACCCTGTAACCCGTGGGGACGCTATGCTGTGTAGGGGTCTTCGCGGGACTCACCCTCTCTGGCTGCCTAGGTATGAAAAGTGCAAAAATGTATGAAAACTCATATCAAGAAAATGTTTCAACAAAAAAATCTCATATCGAAAAAAAAAACTAAGAAGAGGGAGGGAAAATTTTTGGGCTGTACATAATCATGAGGAGGGGGAAAAAGAGCAAAATGTCAAAAAAGGAGCACAAAATGAAAAAGAAGTAGATAGTCTTTAGTAAGAGATTAAGGGATCAACCGAAGTTCTAGACCACATTAAGAAAAATAAAGAAAAGTGCTTAAGAAACACAAAAAGAGATTAGTGGGAATGCTGACCTTAGGCCTTTTTGGCTAGACTCTTAGTACCCGCTAAGATCTGGATGATCCTCAAGAGGTTGAGGAGAATGCAAAGCTTAAGTATTAGGCCTATGGCTTAGGGAGTATTCAGCCTCGTTAACTGACCTTCGATTTGCGGGACTCGATAACCTAAGGTCCCCAATCCACACACAGTCTGGCTCAATGCGCATAATAATTAAAATCACGCAAAAAGCATTTTAATGTCTTGAAAATGTTGCCTAGATTAGGAGCAGTCGATCAACACAAGTTGATTTGGACTAGTTCCTAGCGCGGAGAGGCGGGAAATTCCCCTCGAAGATTCGTAACAACATATTGTCTCTTAGGATATTTACATATCCTACTGGGGGCATGTAAGCACTCCGCTGGTTCAGATACCATTGGTGGCATTATCACGAAATATCGTTTTCCAGGGTTTGGATTTAGCCACGGAACGCCATGGGCGGGATTATCTCGAAATCTCGAGAACCAGGGTTCTGGGGGTTACCATGGGCGATGCTATCACGAAACATCAATTGCCAGGAACCTTTGAGGATTGATGATGGGGACGCGGAATCCGATACATATTGTGTTGAAAAGCCAATCCGAAGCTAGAAATAAAAAGAAAATAGAGAGAGAAAACTCTCCAAACAAATAAATCACATGTCTCTCTCTTACAAAATGCACTGCAAACTGAACCAAGGTTAAAATATGTCTCAAGCATGGGTGCTTTAACCACGGAGTCCAATGAACCTTAGGATAGTTCCTGTGGGCCTTAAAAACTTTCGCGGAGGATTGAGGCTAAAGCTGGCCAAGTCCGGATTTTGGTTGGTACTAGAGTACATCTAGTCCTATTGTTGGAATTTTGACCTAATCACGGAGGAAAAAGAAGAAAAAGCACTTATCATAATTGGTGAATGAAACTCATGATCTAGAATAGAAGTTAAAACCTTGAAATTTTGCTAAGGGACTAGTAAAAGCTAGGCATGGGGGTATGATGAAAACCTCATCATGAGCCCTAACTAGCTTATTTTGACCTAATAAAATGAACAAAAGCTCTTGCATAACCTAAAGGAAGGCCTAACTCAAAAGATTACTGATCTGGAAAGAATACATGAAACAAAGGGTAAAACTGTAATTTTACCATTGTAGTACATCAACAGGATTTATCAGGGTCTAGACATTGGTCTATTGGACTTAATAAGAGAAAAAGTAGGATGGTTGAGTCAGAAAACGGTTATTGTGAAATTTAATAATTAAATGACATTCTGTAAAGCTAAAACCAACCCACTTGAATTCACATGATTCCAGGAAGGATAAAAATCAACTAAACCCTCTAAAATTCATGAAAAATATCCTCTAGGGTTTAGAATCTTCAATTTTGCCTTTGGAACCTGTTTTGACTTAGATGGAGGTCCAAGCCCAATATTTGACCTAATTTAGGTTTTTGTGAAAAGTATTCATTCAAACGTGGTCAAATCTAAAATCGAACTTTACCATTGGATTCCTTAGGTCAAAATTAGGTTTATACCAAAATTTGGACCTAAGGGAAGACCATCTTGACCTACTTTGCAAAATGGTCCACCCAAGTACATTTTGGCTCCTAACTTTTGAAAACCCTTGCGAAAACACCCTCAAATTTCTCGTCACTTTTTGCATTCAGGTCCCTATGCCATTGCAGCAAGGACCTATACCTCCGGCGAGGTTTCGAGGAGGATTTCTCCTCGTTTCCCCAGAGTGCTGCTCCCAGATTTGAAAGGGGAGTCTTTTGCGAAACCCGCTACCGCATGAGCAGCTCCCCATGCCCTAAATCGCCCCATACCTCTTGTGCGAATGCTCGAGAGGTATGGGTGTCACCTCCGGCCAAGCCTTCGGTGAGGACTTTTGGCCGCCTCCATGCGCCTGGCCTTCGACCCATGCCTTTATAAGGAGCACCAGGTCCGGTCGATGGGGCAAACTTGACTTGGCTGAAGAATTCCCCCAATTTCGTCTCCTCCTCCGGTCAGGAGTCCAGCGAGCTTCGGCAAGCCCTCTTCCTCTTTTTCGTCGCTCTGCCAGAATACCAGTGGCAGAACCGCATTCACCGGCTTCCTTCGCGTCGTGCAACACCCGCGCGCACCCTTCTAGCCCCGTCGTCGTCGCCGTCACCTCTGCCCTGGACATCTTCGTTTCCGACGACGGTAGGAATGAGTCGTCCACCTCCTGCCCCCCTTCGTCCGCTTAGCTAGGTTAGAATTATTCCTTTCTCTCCCCTCTTTATTTCCCCCATCTTTATTGCTATTTTTATCCCCTCAATGCCGCAGTCCACCACCATCGTTCCCATCTCTGGCCGACCACCGGCAAAGGCACTCCCGTCGCTCTACCCATCCACATGCCTCACCACCGACCTCAGAACATTTTCCATCACCCACTAATCATCATTCAACCCTCTGCTGATCGTCATCACCTCCCCAAGTGCTCCCCAAACACACCCATCACAACTGCCACAGAGCGACCTAGGCACGCATGCCTAGGCTACCCCGCAACCAACCACCCAGCTAGGCACCTTCGCCGTGACACGATGAAGCTTCCCATGTGCTCTAATGAGGCCGCAAGGCCGTATGCGAGAATCTCAGGTCGACCCCCCTTGCCGCCATTAGTGACGGCTTGAAGGAGCTCACAAGCATCGCTTCAGGCCGCATCAACCCAGGTGCTGCACTCCAGGTGGTGCACGTTGAGTGCGCGAACACATCCAGACATAGAATGAGCCTGGAGAGCAACTGCAGTTGTGCCAATTAGGCGAAGTCCCCCTGCGCGGGCGCGAGTGAAGCAGGTGGGACTTTTAGTCCCATCTCGGAAAGGCAGGAGTGCGTAGAGTGAGTTAAATTGAATTTGTGTTTCTTTCTCTTCACCTCAGAACACAGGGGTGATTTCCCTCGCCCTCACTCGCTCACGCCTCGTCCGCGACCTACCCCGCGGATCTGGCACCCGACCCAATTACCTATCCTACGCACTCCTCGTACATCACACCCACGCCGGTGCGCTTGGACCCAGGTGCGTGTAACCCGACCCGATTACCCGTCTCTGGGAGAGCATTCCTAAGAGCAAAATAGAGAGAGAGAGAGACGCGGGGGAGGGTAGAGGATAGGTTTTGTACTCTCTCATGTGTGTAGAGAAAAGAAGAAAGCTAAGAAGGTGGAGGTAGAGGAGAGGCTGAGGAAGAGAAGGAAGATGGCATTGTAGCCGCAGAGAAACTGGAGAAGATAAGAGAAGGAAGGAGAACTCAAGGTAGAGGAGCGGCAGAGGAAGAGAAGAAAAAGGAGGCGCAGCAGAGAGGAAAAGAAGAAGAAAGACTGTAGAGGCCGAGGAAGAAGAAGGAGGAGGCGCAGTAGAGAAGAAGCAGAAGACAAGGGAAGACAAAGCAGAACAGAAGGAGTCGCAGCCAAAGCTTAAGGCAGGGAGGAAGAAGAAGAAGAAAGAGTGAAAGTTTTGTGGCATTCGCCAATTAAGACGTCTGATTCACAGAATCATATGTCTAAGAAAAGAAAAAGAGAAGAGAAAGAAGAAGGAAGAAAAGAGAAGAAAGACATTTATTTTTGCATTTTCTCTCTCTAGTTTTTATATACATTGGATTGCATTGTTATCATCTTTTGAGTAATTTGCAATTGTGATTTAGTTTCTAAAATACAATTTGCTCCCTAAGTTCGACGTCAGATACTTTAGTTTTTGAGTAAATAAATTGTTAATCGTTTTTCGCGGAGATTTCAAATATACTCCAACGAACGTCTTCTTTTTAAAACACGATATTGCCTCGCAAAACGAGTTATATTATTCCTAAATTACATATGATTTCTAAATTTTCTAGGATGTGTTTTCATGGAGGATTAATACTTTAGAAATTTTAGTAGTTTATTTTTTGTGAACGATGAACCTTTATGACTTTTATGACATTTTAACTAAAGTAGATTTAATTTTTATTGTTTCTTTCACTTATGTTATTTCTTTTAGTATGACCATGTTTATATTTTTTGTCATTTATTTTGTATCTTTATCCATGTTTATATTTAAAACTTTAAAGTACTTTATATTTGATCCATCGATCAGCCTAGGCCCGACCCGACCTTCGAAAATAGGGCTTAGGCTAAGCTTATACCATGGGTCGACTTGACTAAGACTTGGACCAAGCTTTTTAAATGTTTTACCCAGTTGACCTAGCCCATGGCCCACCTAACCCAACGCATGTGCAAGTCAACACCTTAGTAATAGTGAAATAGAAGAGATCTTCCACCTAATATCTAGGTAGGGGGAGAACAAACTCTATTTGAGTCTTTTCCCGACTTAGGTCCGTGTTAAACAAAATAAGCTTAACTAAATTGTCAAGTGTGCTAAGCTTATATCGACTAGTATATTTGTCTAAGTAAAACAGGTCGCTTGACTTATTCAAATGATGTTAGGTTTAGCTGTACAACTTTTAGTTGACAATTTTAGAAAGGTCTAAGCTAGCTCTTAAACACTATTGTGTTGTTAACGTGATGAGGGCTTTAGTTCTATTGATTATTGAGCTTTATTAGGCCTTTTGAGGTTTTTTGGTTGGTCTTTCGGTCTTTAATAGCTTTTTGTGTTCTTTTTAAGTCCTTTTAAGGTTTTATCTTTGGTCCATTGAGTTAGGCTTTATTGAAGAATTTTCTTTTCCTCATCAGTATTACTTATAAGTATTATTATATATTTATTTATTTTGGTGAGTATTATTATAAACATTTTTAGTTATTATCATATTATGTGCATTTTCTTTTCAATTCTATACCTTTGTTGACATGCAAGTGCTATGTTCTATTATGTTTTATTAAAAAATTATGATTGTAGTCATCTAGGCCTTTTTTCACCTATATAATGGTTATTTAAATGTTAATTTTTATCAAATTTGTGACATTTTGGATCTTTTTTTGTGATTTCCCTAAAGTTCTCTTATATCAGCGATATATCCTTTTATTGACTCGTTGATACAGCATCAATATCAACATTTAAAATTTTCGGCAGAATAGATCTCCATTGGATCTTTTTTCTGATAATTAAATTCCCAATTTAAGGCAACGTTCGTGTTATGATTTAATAGTCAAAATGCTCTGATTTATTTGGAACGAATGTTGTAATAGAGTTTTCTTAAGTGTGTAAAATGATTACATTAAGGTAGTAGAGAAGGTGACTTTTTGTTAAATCATTTAAAAGTAAATAATCTCTAATATATTATTTATGGATTTCTTTTAAATATTACTAATATTCTTATTTAATGTTACTTTATTAAGTAAGATTTTTCTGTTAGATTTTCACTTTCTAGAAAATAAAAGACTCATGATTATTATATCAAAGATTAAAATAAGTTCTTCAACTTCATTAACTAATTATTTTTTTTTCATTTATATATATATTTTTTTTAAGTTATTAAAAAGTTATATGATTAATTTCAGAGGTTTTAGTATTTATTTAAAATTATAGTTCCTTTGAATCTTTTAAAAATTTTTTAAACGAATGAAAAAGAATCCTACGTGCCTTGCTCGAAAAGAGAAATTGTGTTTCAATCATTTTTACCCGCAACTTTCCGAAACACTCGACCGTGCACTCCCCGCCTCCTCCGAATTTTAGAACCCGTGGCCGCCAGCCAGCAAAAAAGCACAAGCGACAAGGGCCTTCCTCTTCCGCCTTCCCTCTCTCACCAAGCATTCTCGCCATGTCCTCGTCTCATCCATCTCCCTTCCAACCTCCCCCCATTATCCTCGACGACGACGACGACGACGACGAAGACGTACGGCCACCTCATCCCCACAACCCCACCCGCTTCCTCTATAAAAATACCCCCTCCCTCCCCAATCCCCTAACGCTAACCCCCACCCATTCCACTCGCAGGGCTTCGACTGGGACGCCGCCGTGAGGGAGATCGACTCCGCCTGCGCCGCCTCCACTTCCACCTCCTGCGCCGCGCCCTCCCTCTCGGGTCCGAGCGGGCTCAGGCAGTCTAAGATCGATAGGTTCGTCGACAGGAGGCCGAGGACGGGCGGCAGTGGTGGAGGGGGGCGTCGGCGCAACGAGGATGCTTCCGTTGCCAAGGAGGAGGCAGGGGAAGGAGCGGACGGAGGGAGGATCGTGGCGGCGATCGATCTCGAGGCGGCGAAGACGTGGATTTACCCCGGTGCGTGTTCCGATCTGAGAAAGATTAGATTTTTATGCGCTTCGTTTGGATATGTGGTTGGTTTGATCGCCGTGTGCCGTGGATTTGGAGGAATAGGGATTAAAGGAAGTTACTTTGAGGTTGATAGGGTCCGTCGTTGCATGCTGGGCGGAGTTTGGAGCATTACTTAAAGGGCTTGACGGATAAGAGTGAACAATGGAAGATGATGGCTGTGTTTGAGCGGGATGCCATTTCGTATGCCAACTTACAATACATCAACTCGGTCACACATCCAACCATCACTTAACTTACCCTGGAATCGCATCCGTGCTTCAAAATCCTGCAATATGGTTTAGTCACATGGGAAGAAGATCTCTTATTCCCCTAAACAAATCGCAAGGTTCGAAATGTCGATTTCGATGCTGTACTGATAAATTTCAAGTGTGCATTTCGTGGGCATGTCGAGGGTATGTCGTGGAAATACCCGTTTTTCGATGGGCATGTCGATGCATACCGACAAAAATAGCAAAAGCAATTAAAAAAACTAATAGCAACCTCGACATGGGCACAAATTTCGCCAGCATGCCAACCGTGCCGAGGGCATGTCGACGACATGCCGATGAAATTCCTGTAAATTGACGTTTTCTTCATGTCTATATGACCGTTGCTCGAAAATAACCTTGCCGATGGCATTTAAATTAATGACAAATAGTGCCTGGCTCCCCCTTCCCCTTCCGGACAATATCTTAAGTTGCATTTTGGATGAAGTTTAGAGCACTACTTAGAAGGTCTTGTATGGGTTTAAAGTGAACAATGCAGTGTGACAGCCATGTTAAGAGGGATGTCATCTCACATCATGACTTGCCACACATCAAGTTCGTCAACACAGCCAATTCCAACCACCAAAAAAACACAATATCAAATTTAAAACAGATAAACCACAAGCTTCTCTCTCTTAAAACAAATACTACAACCATCTCTCAACTTAACTCACCTTAATTCATCTATCAGATTACATCCACCGCTGATACTACAAAATCAAACACTTTTTGCAACTTAACACATCCTAAAACTTGTTTGGTTATAAAACCTAATCTCCATCCAAATGCAGGCTTATGGTGTCATTTTGCAAATGGACAACGGCATGAAGTTAAGTGTGTAGAATCTCAACCACAAATTAGAAGGGGGGTGAATAGTGTGGTATAAAAAATAATATGCAATAAAAATAACAAACCACATTTCCCTTTTCAAAAAGAAAAAAATCACAAAAAGAGGCAAAGATTTATAGAGGAAAATCCCATCGGGTAAAACCTTTACCCAATGAACTTGATTCTCTGTACCTGAGAAAATTAATACCTACTATTAAAAAATTGACGTGATTAATGAGTTACCTCAACCCAAGATACAATGATAAGAAGAAAGTGGAGAACATAATGCTAGCTAAGTGCTTAGCACAACAAATAAAATGTAAGATCAAGATAGAAAACTTCCTAGAGCCTCATTTGATATAAAAATTAAGAACAGTGTTATTACAAGCTTGATGAAGGTCAAAGTTAAGAATCGTTGATCAAGATGTGAAGAATGTTGGTATGTCAAGAGTGTTGTGAGAAAATAAACGTTTGAGGTGCACGATCGCTTTTCTAACTCAATTGATTTTTTTCTTGAGTGTTGTTTCTTAAAACAAGTGTAAAGGAGTCTTATTTAGAGATTTTCAAAAGCTTAATTTCAAATTATAGCCATTAGACACAATGTAAAAAGAAATATAATTCAAATTAGGTTAAAAATAGAAATGGAATTTGCCACGACGGTCATGTGTATCGGTGTTGAATAGGTTGTATCGATACATCATGCACACAATTGTGAAAAATTATTGATGCATTGCAAAAGTAGCAAGACACTGGTATTCTTACTACTCTTTCCCTTTTGGATAACTGTTCTTTCCCTTAAAAAAAAAGTAGTAAGACACTTGTGTTGGTGCACATTCTTTTGTACTGGTGCAAGTGTGTTATAGTTGAAGAAAAGAATAGTTCTTATTATTATCAAGCCGTCCCTATACCTTTTTATATAGAGAGGTGAGGGAAAAATAACGATGTAATTTCATCAAGGAGAAATAAAATAAATAGTTCCTCAACAGGAAGCATAACTCAACACTCCCCCTCAAGCTGGAGCATATATATTTATCATGCTCAGCTTGTTTCTACACTTTTCAACTGGGGGCGAGGTAGAAGCTTGGTAAACACATTAGCAGTCTGATCGGTGGAAGCAAGACACGTAGTATGAAGTAGACCCTGTTGAATTAGTTTCCTGGTATAGTGACAGTCTACCTCCACATGTTTCGTCTTCTCATGAAAAATGGGATTGTTAGCAATATACGTCGTAACCCGATTGTCACAATGCATCTTCATAGGCTCCTGAATATCAACATGAATATCTCATAGCAGAGATCTGATTCATATCATCTTAGCTGCAGTATGAGCCATAGCCTTATATTCGGACTTAGTACTAGAGTGTGAAACAACACTCCATTTTTTGCTCTTTCAGGTCACTAAGTTCCCAGCAACAAATGTACAAAAACCAGTAGTAGACTGACTATCTCCAACATCTCCAGCATAGTCAGCATGAGAGTAAGCAACTACAGATATAGGAGCATTCTTCTTCTGAAATAGGATGCCTCTCCCTGGACATTTTTTGATGTACCTCAATACTTGCATAGCAGCCTGCCAGTGAACATCAGTGGGCTTGTCTAAGAATTGACTTAGCTTACCCACTGTAAGACTGATATCTGACCTGGTGATGGTTAGATACAGTAGCTTCTCAACCAGTTGTCAATAGACCTTCTTGTTCTTTAGCTTCACCGTGTCCTTAAATAGATGAACTTTAGGATCAATAGGAATGTTGGCATCCTTGGATCCCAGTATTCCTGTCTCTTGAAGAATGTCAAGTGCATACTTCCTCTAAGACATCACTATGCCATGCTTACTCGTGGCAATCTTAATGCCCAGAAAATATCTCAGCTTCCTAAGGTCCTTCATGACGAACTGGCGAACCAAATACTCCACTTAAGTAATGCCATCTGCATCATCACCTATATGGATAAGATCATTAACATATGCCAATAAAGCCATAGTGCCAGTACTAGTCTTTCCGACAAACATGGAATAATCAGAAGAAGATATCTACATCTCAAAAACAGATAGTGCCTCAGATAGACTCTGAAAGTAGGCTTGGGGGCTTTGCTTAAGGCCATAAATGACCTTACGAAGCCTACACACACACTCCCCGAGAACCTCAAAACTAGGTGGCTATTGCATGTAGATCTCCTCCTCCAAGTACTCCATATAGAAAGACATTTTTGATATCCAGCTGGTGTAAATGCCATCCATAATGAGTTGCAATAGAGATCCCTTCCACAGTTGCCTTTCATTGTGGATGTAGGAGAGCCTGCTGGTAGGAGGTAGGGATCTCAGTATCAGAGAAAGTGTCAAAGAAATCCACCCCATAGATCTGATTGAATCCTTTGGCCATAAGGCAAGCCTTATACCAAAAAATAGATCAATAAGGGTTGTATTTAAGGGTAAAGACCCATCTAGCCCCAACCAAGTGTGTGCCAGATGGTAGAGCAGACAATTCCCAGGTGCCTCTATTGGTAAGCGCAGACATCTCTTTCATAGTCGCCTTCCATTGTGGATGTAGGAGAGTCTACTGGTAGGAGGTAGGGATCTCAGTATTAGAGACTGCAACTGTGAATGCATGGAACTCGGATCCAAGAGAGCCCACAGAAACAACACTGCTAGCAACACGATACTGTGCATAAAACCGCGGAGCCTTCCTAATAGTAATGGGAATATCTTCTTCTGTGGGCATAAACAGTGACCCTGAAGACATATCAACAGAAGAATCGTCAGTACGCTTAACACATACTTGAGCAGAGGAGGACGATGGTGGCTCAGTAGGAACTGAAGATGAGGGGGGTGTGTCTTCTCTTTGTAAGTGACTGGTAATTGATATGTAGCACCCTTAAAAGTCTTGTCATTAGGTGGTACAGGTCTGAAGGTGCCCACAATCTGATTTGTAGTAGATACACTACTACTCTGAGAAAAGTCCTCTAAGGCTATAGGAGGTATAGGCATATGAGCAGCCACCTCCACCTCTCTCAACTGATGACTTGAGGTAGAAAAATAAGGAATAGACTCATGAAAAGTCACATCTGCACTCACATAGTGCCTCTGGTGTATGGCATCAAAACACTTGTATCATTTCTGTGTGTGCAAGTATCCCAGAAACACCCCCTTAGTTGCCTGTAGTGCCAATTTATCACGACCAAGCCTGAGGAGGTGTACAAAGGCTGCACAGCCAAAAATCTTTGGTGGCACAAGAAACAAGTTGGCATTAGGATATAAGATACTCCATGGGATCTGCTCATGTAGCACAGAGGAAGGAAGCTTGTTAATAAGATAACAGGCAGGACGGGTCGCATCTTCCTAGTAACTATGTGGAACACTGTTCTGGATAAGTAATGCTCTTGTAGTATTTAAAATATGACGGCGTTTCTTCTCAACAATCCTATTCTGCTGTGACGTGTGAGGACAAGATGTCTAATGCATGATACCAAGTGATCCATAAAAGTTAGCCAGTTTCTTTGTACAAAATTCTAGTGCATTATCTGTTCTGATTTTCTTAATGCACACATCAAACTGATTTATCACAAATATCACAAATTGCTGAATCAAAGAACCAACTTTGAATTTATTCCTCATAAAAAAGGCCCATGATAAGCGTGAAAAATCATTCACAAATAATAGATAATATCTAAAATTCTGGCGATCTGCCGGCTAAGATCTCGGACATCATAATGTAGTAAATCAAAACAAGCAGAACTAATAGACTGGATAGATGCTGGAAAGCTGGCACAGTGATGCTTTCCTAGCTGACAAGCATCACATTGAATCTTCATGGTAGGAGACAAATGAGGGATGATACGACGTAGCTTGTCTAGTGACGGATGACCTAGTCGTCCATGCCACTGCAAAGCACTCCCCGCAGTAGTTGTCTGACAGGTTGCAGCAACTGAACTCTGAACCAGCCGGTACACACCTTCCTCCTCATGGCCATCAGTAATCGTCTTCCTCGTCATGCGATCCTGAAACGTGTATCCAACAGCATCAAAAATAACATGGCAATTCAACTGCTTAGTAATAGAACTAACTAATAGATAGTAGTTGCATGTCATATTAGGCATATAATATACATCAACAAGATGCATGGAGGGTGTAACAGATATCCCTTCCTTACCACAGATGGAAGCATGCCTACCATTTGCCAGCTGCACTGAATGATCCTGTGGTGCCTTCTGCAATTCCCCAAAGCACTGGGAATTTTGTCAAATGATCGGATGCACCTGAATCAATTAACCATGACCCACTCGTAATTGAAACAGAAGAAGCATAAGCTGCAGTGCTGGAGGACCAAGGTTGCTCATGTGTTAACTGTGCTAGCCGTTGCACAACTGCATCATATTCGACTTTTGCAAGTGATACTGCCTCAATGATCACACCTGGAGATGCTGTAACAGAGGCTTGGTTGGCGGCAGTAAGACGACCAAATTTATTCCAACACTTGGCCTCAACATGACAAGTCTACCACAGTAAGTGCAGGTAGGCTTACCATGACCACCATCAGTTCGCCTCCTGCCCCTGCCACGAAAGAAGCCACCTCAACCACCATGAGTGCTAATAGCTGCATGAGTTGAAGATGCGTTGGTAACAATCGTATCATGAGTAGGTTGAATCTACATCCTACTCATTCTCCTATAAATTCCTCAATAGGAGGAAGCTCGGAGAGAGTCGGAATCTGAGAACAAATCGCAGAATAGTGATTACTCAGTCCTACAAGAAACATGTGGGCTACAAACTCCTTCCTGTGATCCCTGCATGTAAAAGTACACATCGGCTTACATGCATTATATTTCTCCAATAGTCCCTTCATAGTGGAGTAATACTGCGATAGACTCATCTTCTCTTGTCGGAGATGGCATAAATTATAGTGGATCTGGAATACTTAAGTTGAATTCAACTCATGTGAATAGGTAGTTTTCAAGGCATCCCACATCTCCTTGGTAGTGCTGTAATATATAACTTCATCACCAATCCGAGGAATAATGCTAATCAGGATCTAGGCTCTCACCATAGCATCATCCTGGTTCCATGTGGCATACTTTCCTATTTTCTACTCTGGTGGTGCTTCCATAAGCACATGCTTCTGCTCATGACCTTTCACAGTGACAATGAAGGTTTGAGACCAATAGAGGTAATTGGTCTCATCCAACTTAGTAATCGGAGCAAGGAAGGGGCTCTTGTATACTTCGATTTCTATACTCTGTCTTGAAGACACCTCAGGACTCTCGGATGCAGCCATGGTAGCTCCAGACACAAAAACAAATCCGGATAGCATATCTGAAATCTTAGATCAAACGCTAAAAACATGGGGAATACACACCCCATAGTCTACAAGCACTATCTCCAAAACTTCACAGGGGAATACACACCCCACTAATCATGCAATCAGGAGAATATACACCCCAAAAACCATTAACAAAGGGAAATACACACCCCAAATTAGACCACAAGATCACAGAGAGTCGTACCATACATAGGAAGGTCCTTGATTCAAAACTCCATCTCTACAACACTCAAGAACCTTCCTATAAAATTCTGGTGGTCAACAGCTTGTTCTCTGGTGGCCTGGGCAACGGTTGGGAGAGAAGGCGGTCGACAGAAGGCAACAATTGGTGAGCTGCTCTACAGCAGTGTCAAATGCGGTGACGATGGCCTATCGGGTGGTAGCTACATGCTGCCCTCTACAGAGTAGCGGTGGCAAGCTACAGATGTGCTGCGACCGGCTATGGCTGCAGCAGCGGTGACCAGCGAGGTCGCTGTTGTGGTGGCGGCGAGCCGGTGCTGCCACTGGGGGTGGCGGAGGCGACCGGCAGCAGGGGCCTTGAGGTAGGGTTAGGGTTTGTTGTTTGGTGGTGTCTCTAACCTGGTGCTCTGATACCAAGTTGAAGAAAAGAATAGTTTTTATTATTGCCAAGTTGTCTCTACACTTCTTTATATAGAGAGAGGTGAGAGAAAAATAATAATATGTCTATCAAGAAAAAATAAAATGACAAATAACCCTTCAATAAGAAGCGTAACTCATCGGTTATCGTTTTTGGTTTTGATAAAAAAACACTTGTGCAAATAAAAAATAGTTAGATGCAAAAATATTTGCATCTATGCACTAGCATTTTTTTTTCTCTCTTGAAAGGAAATTTTAATGAGAGATGAGATTTTCAAATGGGTCATTTTGTGATCAATGAATATCAAAGAGAATGTGAAGCGTTAAAGCTTATTTTTCTTTAAGTTGATTTTATGATTTATTTTGGCAAGGAAAGGCTTAACATATAATCTAAAGGGCAGACAAAAATGACTCTGAGTAGCTTCTTGTGCAAGCTTGTTCGTACCGCTTGAATTGCATGCTCTTCATGATTAGACTCTTTTGCATGTGCGAGCATAGTTGTCATTTTTTCAAGCAACAGTTGTTTGAGAATCAACTCTTCATCCTTGTATTTTCTAAGTAGTTCTAGGTATCTTTCTGCAATCATAACTTGACATGTAAATCGTTAATCACTTGGATGTTTTGTTAACACCAAAACTGGACATGTGAAACATTGTTCCAACAAAGTGGTCTAACATTAGTTTGATTGTAAGATGTCAATCTTGCAAGTTGGTTAATGTAAGAACATGATGTAACATTGGTTGTGATAGAAACAATAGAATTTGCTTACTATTCTAGTTGGTTTGGAAGAGATTGGGCCATATATATGTTTTGCTATTTTGATAAAACTGATTTGTTGAGGATATCATGTGATTTCGCTCTGGTGAAAATTCAAGTAAAAAGGTAAAAATCATGTATAATGAATTGGTCCTTGCTGCTATTTTAGGTTGTTTTGAAGTCTTATTGAAATGCAAGAAAATGCTGACCTTTTTCTCTTCTTGAATTTTGTTTTGAAGTGAATTTGCCTGTCCGTCAATACCAATTTTCCATCTCTGAAGTGGCTCTATTTCAAAATACTCTAGTAGCATTGCCAACGGGACTGGGGAAGACGTTTGTAGCTGCAGTCGTGATGTATAATTATCTGAGGTGGTTTCCAGAAGGTTAGTTTCCTAGTCTTGAATGCCAATATTTTTTTGAGCACTGCCATGTGCCAACTCCATTTCACATTGGAAGTTACATGATTGCATTATGGATAATTTTAACCTTTAGAATGCTATTGTACTCAAAGAAGATGAAACATTGATTAAAGAAACTTTATGAGATTTCTTACCTGGTCAAAAGAGTAGCCTACATGAGTTATTACAGCCAATTAAGTATATTTTTTTAGGGTTTAGGATTTTGAGTAATATATTTGCTAGGTGGTTCAACGAGGGGGGGCTCGGGGTCAGAACCGTGGATGGAGCAAATATGAGCCTCCTCGCCAAGTGGATCTTTAGATTTGTGGGCAGAGAAGAGGACCTCTTGAATGAAGTTAGGCGAGGATGCTGCGACACTTTCCTCTCTTGGGAGAATCTCCTCTTGCCTGCAGTTGGAGCATCATCTTTTCCTCAGGGGTTGGATGCGGTGGCGTCGAAGGTTAGGGGATGGTTCACCCCTATTCTTAGGAATGGGGAGGACTTCAGATTATGGACGGATGACTGGCAGGGAGATGGCTCGTTGAGCAGCAGATTCCCACGGCTGTTCTTACGAGCAGCTGACAAGGAGGCATCTGCCAGGAGCTGTTGGGAGGGTGCCTGGTGTCCATCCTTCCATGGGGCACTCTCAGGTCGGCATTGTGAGGAACTCTAGGCGATGCTTCGAGCCCTGGAGGGATGGGAATCGGAAGCCAATAAGGATGTGCTTGGATGGGATAGCGATGACTTCTCCATGAGAGAGGCCTATCGCAGGTTAACATCTAACCCCCAATGGTGGTTGTTGACTTTCTGAGAGCTTGCAGGCTCCTTTAGTCAGTAGATTGCCTACTGAAGACCAGATTCTTCGCCTAGCTCCTAAGGCGCGACCGGATCCTTACGAAAGCATAACGTGCATGTTGGACGCCGCTTGAAGACACCTCTTACTCACTTTGCCTACAATCGAAGGAATGCAACGACCATCTCTTCTTTCGCCGCCCCTTTGCCATGTAGGTGTGGCATGGTCTGGGACCCTCTTGGGTTAACCTGACCTCTTCCGAGGCTTTTTGAGAATCCTTTCGTAGAGGCTCCGCTCAAACAGGATGTAATACCTTCAGGTCAAGGAAAGAATGGCAAAGGTTTGGGCCACCCTCTGGGGCATTTGGTTGGAGAGGAATGTGGTTGTCTCTAGGGGGAGGCACCCCTATGTTGAAAGTGTTATCTTTTCTATCTACTCCCAATTGGTGTTTTAGGATGGCGCCTCCTAATGTAATATCTTGTAATCTTCCCGGATAGATAAATATACTCGGGTGAGTACCTTTAGGGTACTTCTCCCTTTTGTTGCCTTTAAAAAAATATATTTGCCGGGTGGTTAATCAACCGGATAACCACCCTTTCCACTTTATATATATATATATATATATATATATATATATATATATATATATATATATATATATATATATATATTGGAGAAAGGAGATAGTCAATTAAATATTGATGGTGATCGAGCACGTTATTGTCATAAAGAAGCAATGGATGTGTCTTTTTAATCCTTTTCTGATTCCTTTGCTTAATTAGGTGCAAAAGTACACACGGCACGAAGTGGCATTGTAAATCCTTTGGTTTGCAAGATGTTTTCTTGACATCATTTTCATGTGAATGTTTAGGACTCATACTCCCCAACGATTCCTTCTTCACTGCCAAACTTGATTTTTCTTTCATAACATCCCTGTTCCTTTCTGTTTGCATGGACTTGAGAAGTTTATGTCTTTATGGACATTTCTTGCATTAGATGACATTCTTATCATACCGATTTGAATGGTATTTGAACCTGGTAATATCAACACCCTCAAGTTGCTTCTTGTAAAATTTACATTCTGTCTTGTATCTATCATCTATTGGCCTATAATAAAGCTAGCAAATTTCTTCATTGTCTTTTCTGTACTTTCCAAAAACAGACTTTTCACTAGAGTATTTAGATGGACAAGGCAAGAATCATGATTATCTTGCTAACTTCTACAAATTACAATTCATACACAGAAATATGATAAGAATTAGGTGATTAAGGAGTAACAATAACTAATACAGGAATGTTTACTATCTACATGAAGTCTATTGAAAAACAATCTACATGAAGTAACGTTATATATAGTTTGTACCATCATTTTGTTACTAATTACTACTTAGCAACAGTAATAGAAACACTAGCAGTATCAGCTCTAAGTTCTAACATCCAAGTCTAACTAGTACCTATAATATCAGGGATTTTAAATCAATCTACAGCAATTGGGCTATATCTATATATACTAGTTAATAACTAAGTAGTAAATACACATTGATATGAAGTACTGTGTTACTACTTACTATCTGCCAGTAGCTCCAGTAAGTGTGAAATTAGTAAGTGATAACTAATAAGTGGCAACTGCTAATTGCTAACTGCAAATAGTACTAGCCAAGTACCAAGTACTGGCCTCTAAGTATTAAGTAGTGACTTGTTAATTAATAACTGCTCGGTACGAACTGGCACTAGTACCAGGTACTAAAAGAAGGCGACTGCTAAGTACTATTATGAAGTAACTTAGTTGATTATATAAGTAATTAGCGTGTGAAAAATAAGAAAAGTAATTGAATAATGATTATGTACCGATTTATAACTTAAAATGTTCAGAGGTAGGGATTTTTATTGCAAAGCACATAGATTAACAATCGCTAGCATAAAGCTGTAGAAAATCAAGTGGCTTTTTGGTGCAAAAACCATAGATCCAGCAATCCCTAACATAAAACCTATGGTTCTGGCAATTAAATCCATAAAACCCATACATCTAGCTCCAATCTAGCTAAATAGAAGGAATAACTTAGATTTATCTTTACAAGAGAAAGTGCCTCAAAGTTGCCCCGAATGAGGAGGAGAAAGGCTTGGGGTGAAACAACACTGCAGCAGTAGCTGAGAAGATGGGATATGGGCAACATTTTGGCCATTTCAGCCCTTAATGGGAAAAAAGGTCAACATTGGAATGGAACTCTTTTTGACAAAACTGTCAAAATGTTTGAAAAAGTGGCAAGGCTTCATGAAAATCCTCAACGTCCCAGTAATTTGACATGAATCTTGTGTCAAAATGGGGCCAATGTTGAGACTAATGGTTTCAATGAAATTTTTGCAGCAAGCTGTCTGTATTTTTAACAATGAGAAGTGGTTCTCATCCTCTCCATCCCTCATCAAGAACAAGTGGCATTGCTTCCTGGTGTTCATTTGATCCCAAATACCTTTGTCACCACTCTCCTCCTAAGCAACCACTTAAAGATTCTTGCACTAGACTCAAAACAAAATAAAAATCATGTACCAGGATCAGGACATTCATCTATTCTCTTTGCTCAGAAAGAATGGCAGTTGAAGTTGGTGTTGAACAGCCTTGGGATACTTTTCTGGACCGACTTGGAAGAAGCCACCAACCTATTGAAAATCCATCCATTGTTGGATGACTTTCAAAACATCCGCCAACAATGAAGTAAAGTGAATCATCAAAGAAAAAACAAAAAGACCATAGAGGTATGAAGAAGGATTTGTTATTATTTTTAGCCATAAAAACCAAGTGGAGAAGTTTTACTTAAAAAATCCCTTGGTAGGCTTACCAATGCATTCACAATGAATGTGAGTAGTTGCTTTCTTATTTTTATTTTGTAACATCTAGTGCTTGCATCACGTTCTTTGTGATGCCGGTCATTCAACCCAGCAGAAGTAGTAGGTGCTGATCAGTTATGGGGAAATCTAAACAATTATGAATAGGGGAATGGGGGGCATTGCAAATAGCAACATGATTAACAAGCAAAGTAATAAATGCTGTTTGGAAGAAGAGTGTGAGGAACTCAAACTTCGTAGTCCATGAAATCCTCACAACTTTTGATGAAATTGTCTTCCAATGAACTGTGCACTGAAATTCAATTTTGTCATGATGAGATTCTCTGTGTGTGACCTATGAACTAATGTTTTGCTTCCAACTTCCAGAAAATCTTGCTTCCTTGTTCTTGTCTGTATTTTGGTAATGGCCAGTCAAATCCATTAGTAAATGGGACTCTAAAGAAACTAAAACTTGGGGTTTTATTATTGTAGAACTAAAAATAGAAATAATGGGATTTGGTCACTTTATATAGAGAGACCAATTATACTTTCTAATCCTAATGCAAATCTTCTAGAATAGGAAAACCATATCTCTAATCATAACAAATCTCTAACATAACGAAGTTTTCTAAATGGATAACTCTAAAAGTGGAAACCAAAATAAGGAAACAAGATAACTTAGGCAAGGTGGATTTCCTTTCCCTTTACCCCACGTGAGATCTCGTGATCTCTCACGTGGAGATTCACAAGGTCTCCAACAGGCACTATTTGTGGTAACTGTTCTAATGTATTTGTTAGAGTTCCCAAGTTTATTAGGTTATAGGTTTGCATATTTAGAATATTTGGTTTAGTCTATTTTTTATTCTTGTTTGCCTTTTCTATATCTGTTAGGACTACTTTGTAATTTTTTCACCCTGACTCTCTATATATCATAGTGTTTGCCCCTTTCATTTTGAAATGTATATATTGTTGTACTATGTTTAGCCATGCCATTATTTTTGTTTTTCACTTTACCTTTTCTTTTGTGGCCTTTTTTAACCAGTAGATCTCTCTTGTACAACTGGTCTTTGCTTTAATGTTTAGAATCAAACTCACATGTGGTACATATCACTTAACATCCCTGTGCTTGTCTTCATGGTGCTTCAGGTTACTCTTAATTTAAAATAATAGTTATCTTTGGTGTGCAGGAAAAATTGTATTTGCTGCTCCTACACGACCTCTTGTTATGCAGCAAATTGATGCATGCCTCAACATTGTTGGTATACCTTGGGTATTCTTAATCGTCTGACTTGTAGTTGTTTATTGACATCCACTTTAATCTAAGCATCGGCTGTTGTCCAAATTGAAGTGATGAAAATTTTGACAGGAATGCACGGTTGATATGACAGGTTTGACCAGCCCTCCAAAACGATCAAAATTGTGGGGGGCTAAAAAGGTTTTCTTTCTGACACCTCAAGTTCTTGAGAAAGACATTCAATCCGGTATAATTTAGTATTTTCAGATGGATAATGATGTTATATGAATGCACATATTTATTATGCTATCTTTGTATGTTACTATTTCTTCCAACAATTAATTTTTTCACCAGGTATATGCCCCATGAAGCAGATTGTTTGCTTGGTTATTGATGAAGCTCACAGAGCAAAAGGGAACTATGCATATTGTGTCGTAGTTCGCAAGGTAGGCTTTCTAAATTTCAATCTCCACGTGTCTTTACATAACCTTTAAAAGGAAATATTTTATTCTCCGTATTCTGGTAGACTCTATTTAGAAAATTGAAGGTGATAAAATAAGCAGCTATTTAGGTGAGAAAAACAGAATGGGGACATAAATAAGTAAGCATTGATAAGAAACCACAAGATTTATGTATTTCAGATTTCAGAGACCCAAGGGTCTGATTTTCTTTTCAGGAGTCAGTGCTACTATAGTCAGATGGTGCTGTGACCACAATCTCACACATTCACATATTGTCCTTCAACCACTACTTCCGGTTTTGGGGGGATATTGCAATTGGAAAGTCACAATTTTTGTTCATGTTCAATTTGTAGTTGATTAGTTTCACTTCAGGTTTATAATTTTGTTTAGTGTCTAAAATGCTCTTAAAGGGGTCTTGCAGGGGTGTGCCAACAGTGATGAGTCACTTCTCTCCTGTGCTGGGAAATGGAGAGGTTTTCTTATTTCAGATAGATGCTTGGTTGGGCTTGGTAGCCTTGTGAATCATTTTTGAGACTTTTGGAATGACAAAATTGAAGGATGCTGTGGAGGGGGTGATGTTGGACAATATGGAGGGGGAATGACAAAATTTGGAAGACTTTTGGTATAGATATGTAGCTAGGTGGGAGTGGGGTGGTGGGAATGCCGATCTTTTGAAGATTTTTGGCACAGCTTCAGAGGTGGAGGGGGTGATGTTGGACGGATTGTCTTCCTTACAAAGAAGGAGAGGGCCAGGCCGTTGGTGGTGTTATGGGGCATTTGGTTGGGCAGGAATGCTGTGGTCTTCAGAGGCCAGAGGCCTTATGTGGAGAATTTTGTAGAGTCTGTTATTTCTTTGTTTAATCTTTGGAGTGGGTCCTTGTGAGTGGGGGACCTTGGGGTCTGTCCTTTGTATTGGCGGTGGCTGTTGATTCTATATTTAATATATTTGGGTAATTATCACTCTGGATAACTACTCTTTCCTTTTTCAAAAAAAAAATAAAATTGAAGGATGCTTAGGTCAATAGTGCTAGGATGGGCCGATGCAATGTGGTAGAAATTGCTGTTTACTGTCCTTAGGGAGCAGGCTTTCTGGTGCGCTTTTGTGATCCCTGAAGAGTTTGTCCAAGAGGGGGTGTGACAGATGCGATGATTTGGTTAACTGCAAATTTCTTTGTGAGGTTGGTTTGTTTACTCTTGCATGGAGATGTTGAACTTGATTGTGGAAGGTCTAAAGCCCATTTGAAGCATATTTGGGATATGAGGATCCTTCTCAAAATCAAATTTTTGGGTGGTTGATCAGGAGTTTGGCAATGAAGGTGTAGGCTCCAGGAAGTGATGTCACTTATTTTATTTTTTGTGGGGATGGGGATGAGGGACACTTGTTCTTTGATTGCAGCATCTCAAGGATGATTTGCGAATGACCATCATGGGTTCCCTTGCATATTGTCTTATGATTTTGTCCTTGGAAGGCTTTCCTGAAAGGGTGACAGTTGATGTTTCCAAGAGATATGCAGGGGATTTCATGGTGCTATGTTTATGCTGGTTGATGGAAACAGGACTCCTTTTTAGAGGGGAAAGACCATATGTGAAAAATGTGATACGTGAATTTGCATACTTTTCAGCAAGCTTGAATCCATTTGACGGAATCTCTAGTTAATTAATTGGATTTTTGGCAAATTTTAGTAATCCTTTTTTCTTTTGTAACAAAAGTATTGGCTAAATTAGGCTGGTTAAGGTGCTTTTTATTTGTTTTGGATCATCTACATTCTCTTGGAGTCCTTTGTTAGAGTTCTTCATTTGGTTGCTGGGGCATGGGGAGAGACCTTGATTTAGAGTCAAACTTGCCCGTAACAAGTGTCTCTGTGTTGGTTTAAAGATTAGTTTCTGCCGAGGTAGGGAGGGATCCAAGTCATTGAGGATTAGTTTCTGGGGGCAATACAAATTAATGCACATCATTTATGACATAATTAATTGGGAAATGTGTTGAAATGCCTATAAAAGGCCACAATATCTAAGGAGAGATAGTCAGGGAATTGAATTGACGATCAAATATATGGATCCTTTATATCTTTTGGCAACCGACTTTGTCCTGACCTGCTGTCCTCATTTCTATCTATTCCTGCTGCTCCTAATAGTATCGGAGGAAAACAGGACTTTGTTACCACATCCTTTTAAATTTCACCACTACCACCACCTCACCCTTTCTTCAATCAACTGGAATCCCCTTGCATTCCTTTTCCACTTCTACATCTCAGCTAACTATCATTGCTCGCAACATCATTTATTTTGGAATCACAACTTGTTGCCTTAGGACTCAGTAGCCCATACAGTTGTTGATCCACCGATAACAATGCTGAGTCACTGACCATGCAAACCAGGGGAGGGGTGACCATTCCCCTAACAACAATGTCTTCCTGCACTCACTCATGTAACAAATCCTTTATACTACTAAACAATTGTTGATATGGTACCATTCACGTTAGTGTCGATCACTGCTCATTCATTTTTTTGCTCTACAAAGTTTTAATTTCGACATGGTGGTACTATAGCTGCTACCGATTTCCCAATTTTTCACCCCTCATTAGTGCTTCTCACACTTGATCAACCCTCTCTCTCTCTCCGCTGCTCCCTCCTCCTCATATTTTGCACTTGTGCAATTTTGTTTTGTGTTGATGCAAAACGATTCAAAATCAAATTGCACCTATGCAATTCTGATTTGCACTGGTGCAAAATGGTTCAAAACCAAATTGCACAGGTGTAAAATGGTTAAGAAATAAAAAGTCACCTGTGCATTTTAGTTCAAAAAAAAATCACCTAAAAGCCATTTAAAAGAATCATTGATGCAAAACTAAAAATCACTGCTGTATTTAAAATTATTTTTATTTTGAATATTTACGAAGAAGTGGGAGTATAACAAAATTTGCATTGGGGAAAAATGGTTTAAAATCAAATTACACCTGTGATAGATCATTTTGCATAGGTGCAAAATGATTCAAAATCACAGGTGCAAAATGGTTCGAAATAAAAAATTATGGGTGAGTTTTACTTTAAAATAAAAAATCACCTAAAAGTCCATTAAAAAAATCATTGGTGCATTTAAAATTATTTTTATTTTAAAAATTTACGAAGAAGTGGGAGCATAAAAAATTTTATACAAAATTAGATATATATTAATGCTTTACTTCTAAAAAATTTTATTTTGAATATTTACAAAGAAGTGAGAGCATAAAAAATTTTACATCGTTGCAAAGTGGTTCGAAATAAAAAATCATAAGTGCATTTTGGCTCAAAATAAAAAATCACCTAAAAGTCTATTAAAATAAGTGGGATCATAAATTTTTTTATCCAAATATAGATGTTGTTGAATTATATTTCCTGTATGCCTTTTATTTTTGTGATATGTTAAGTGAGGGGTATACTTGTAAGTTTGTAACTCTACCCTTTGGTTGCCTCCCTATATAAAGATATTTAGGGTTTTCTAATAGAATAATGGACATTTCAACCTAACATGGTATCAGAGTAATGTTCCTAGACCGGTGTTCGGGTATTCCACCTCGAAACTTAGCCGCCAAACCCTTCTACCCAATCCCTCTCCCTCTCTAGGGCATTATTGGCTCCTCTCCAACTCCGGTCGGCCCTCCCACCAGTAGTAGCAGTGTCTCCATCGGCAGGAGGGCAAGACCCCCGCCCGTAAGAGGCCCTAGCGACGCTCCTATCAATAGTAGTGCCACCACTAGGGCCACTGGACCTCCCTGCGTTGCCTGTAGGAGGGTAGCAGTGCTGCCGCCAAGGGCACCAGAGCCCTCCTAGTGTTGCTGCAGGAGGCCAGCAGTGCCCCCCACCAGCAGCGGAGCTGCCACTAGGGCTGCCGGAGCCCTTGGTGGTTGTGTAGCAGCAGTAGAGCAAGTGTTGAACTGCCATAGGGGCCTTAGGTGGTCACCTGTGCTCTGATTTTGCGACTATTCGCGGATCGGTGAAGTTTTCAGACCCCTATATGGTCTGATTTTTTACTGAAATCTCAGTGATATGGAATACAAGAAGGATGCTTCTGGCGACTTTGCGGGGAAGATATCTACCCCGAGTGCATATTCCTTTATGCAAGGAACCTCTATCAAGTTAGATGGCACCAACTTCCTTTTGTGGTCTATCTCGTTTTCCTGATTTGTGGGATCATATCGGAAGAAATATATCTTGACGCAAGATGAACCTGTTGTCAAATCTGTTGATTGGGAGGTTGACAATGATTGGGTGGTGGTTTGCATGTTGAACAACATGATGGAGCCTATTGCAAAGCATGTTATGTTATATGCGTCTGCAAAGAAGATGTGGGAGGTTCTTCATGAGATTTATTCTCATAAGAGCAATATTAGCCACCTTTATAGGGTGATTAAGGAATTACATTTCTTTTGGAAGGGAACCACGAGGAGTTACATTCTTTTCGGATGGGAACTATGTCCCTTGCCGAATAACCACTTTCAGCATACTTCCCGCAACATTTTCAGCATAGACCTCCCTCTACTAATTTACAGGTGGAGGAACCACTTTCTACTATTCCTACTCAGTCCTCTGTTAATACTGCTGATTCAGATGGAGGTCCAGATTCTACATTACCTGAGGTACATGATGTGGATCTTCCTATTGGTCGGAGGAAGCCACGGCGATCTTGTGTTAAATATTCTATTTTCAATTATATGTTGCTTGATCATTTACTTGCACCAGGAAGGCTTCTATCTCTTGTAGTTGACAACAGAAATATTCTTAGAAATCATGTTGAGGCATATCAGGAATCTTCTTGGACCTTAGCCATGGAGGAGATGGCTACTCTTCAGTCTAGGGGTACTTAGGAACTTGTTGACCTACCCCCGGGTGCTACTGTTGTGGGGTGTAGGTGGGTATTCGCCCTGAAATACCGTCTAGATGGTACAATAAAGAGATACAAAGCACGCCTGGTTGTCAAAGGGTACACACAAATCTTTGGAGTTGACTATTTTGTGACCTTTTCTTCGGTAGCTAGACTCAATTAAGTTAGGATGCTTCTCTCTGTGGCAGTCAACAGTGGATGGTTGGTTTCATAGCTTGATATTAAAAATGCTTTCCCCTATGGTGATTTAGAAGAGGAGGTCTACATGCACCAACCCCTTGGTTTCGTTGTTGAGGGGGAGTGTCAGAAAGTTTGTAGGTTGAAGAAGGTAATTTATGGCCTTAAATAAAGCCCTAGGGCCTGGTCTGAAAGGTTTAGTAAAGCTGTGCAAGAGTTTGGCTTTGCTAGATCAACTGCAGATTACTCTGTTTTTATGATGTATAGAGCTTTTGGATCTGTTATCATTATTGTGTATGTAGATGATACACTACTCATGGGAAGGAATAGAGGCTACCAAGTGGTTCTTGCATTTTCAATTTGTTACTAAAGATCTGGGCATTGAAGTACAAAATATTGATGGTGGTCTAGTGTTATCATAATGGATGTATGTTCTTGACATGCTAAAAGAGACAGGGATGTTGGGATGCAAGCTTGCCAGCATTCCTATGGATCCCTCCTTACCACTTGCAGATTCTGAGAGTCCTTTGCTTGAGGATGTTACCAGGTATTGTGCTATGGTGGGAAAGTTGTTATATTTGACTATTATGTGACCTGATATTTACTTTGCTGTGGGGAGACTGAGTCAGTTTATGCAGTCTCCTAGAGAAATATACTGGGATGGTGTATGTCAGGTACTAAGATACCTTAAACGAGCTCTTGGGAAGGGGCTATCTTTTATGAAGCATGGCATTCTTAATGTCTGGGGGTATTCAGATGCAGACTATGCAGGAGTAGATGAAGATAGGAGATCTACTACTGGCTACCATACCTATTTGGGTGGCAACCTTGTCACATGGAGAAGCAAGATACAGAATGTTGTCTCTAAAGCTAATGCACAATCAGAGTATAGGGTTATGACCCATACTAGTTGTGAGCTCCTGTGGGTGAAATCTATCTTATGTAACTTGGGAGTATTAGTTTTTGGTTCTGTTCCTGTGTATTTTGATAACAAGGTAGCGTCATTTATTGCTAACAATCCTGCCTTCCATGAGAGAGCCAAGCACATAGAGTTGGATTATCATTTTATTAGAGTTGTTATTATCATTGGAAAGATCACTACACCGTACATTGCTATTGAGGATTATGTTGTAGATGTCTTTACTAAAGCGCTCTCCAAGAAACGTCTTGAGTTGTTATGTACCAAACCGAGCATGCTTGATACCTATGCTTCAACTTGAGAGGGAGTGTTGAGTTATATTTTGTGTATGTCCTTTATTTTTGTGTTATGCTAAGTGAGGGATATACTTGTAACTCTACCCTTTGATTGCCTCCTTATATAAAGGCACTAAGGGTTTTCTAATAGAACAGTGGACATTTCAACCTAACAGATATGTATTAGTGCTTTACTGTAAAAACTTCTAGAATGGTAAGTAATATGTTGAGATGCTTGCTCATGTAAAGTGTGAGCAGGCTCGCACCAGTAACATTTATTTTTGTGCTTAGGCTGTGAGGGTTGTTTGATATGCATGTTTCTTTGGGCATGCATTAAGTTAATTTGCATGTGCAATTTATTGATTGCAGGTTATATCTGCATCTGTCCATCTAAGAATTTTAGCATTAAGCGCGACCCCTGGATGTAAGCATCTTATTCTTGATGGTTAACTGTGAAAGGCACATTTTTAAAGAAAAATAATCTGGAAGGCATATTTATTCATCTAAGATGCTTTCTTTCAGCCAAGCAACAGGAGGTTCAAAAAGTCATTGACAACTTAAACATCTCAAGACTTGAATATCGCAGTGAAACTGACCATGATGTCAGCCCATATGTACAGCACAGGAAACATGAATTGATAAAGGTAAGCATATTGAAGAACCATTTGCGAAGTTAGTTGGGTATTTGGATAACTTTTGTTGGTTTAAAATCTTTCTAACACAAAATACTAGGTTCCACTAGGAAAGGACACTGTCACTGTTGATGATCTTTTATTGCAAGTTATCAAACCATATGTAAACATTCTTTCTTCAGCTGGAGTGCTCCAAAGTAGAGATTATGTGACGGTAATACTGATTTCTTCTTTATTTATGAATTGCATCATTTTTTGTTTGTGGCAAGCAGCACAGGAAGTGAAACTAACTTTACATTGTTTATTTGAAAGAGTTATGATGTCCTTTATGAAAGAAAATTTAATTTTTTGACTCGTACTTGCATTGCTTTTGTGTGCCAATCATGGGATGGTCTCATGTGAAAATTGAAGGCAAGAAAGACATCAAGGACAAACTTTGATAAGCTTTTGATCAATACAGATATTTTCTTAAGGTCCCGTATCCTTGGCCTAGTTTTTTTAATACAATATATCTCATGTAGAAATTTGTGGAAGAAAATAATAGTGCCTCTCATTGAAATAGAGAAGCCTAATCCTCTTTATATAAAAAGTAGGGTTAGAACATTTACATAAGAGATCCAAAAGAAATAGAAAATAGCAAATAGGAATAGAAAACTAACTTAAGACTCTTGAACCTAATTAAATAGACATAACCTAATACTTTAACCAAGTCCATATGATGTTTGCATGGAAGGATGTATACAATATAAAGTAAATTGCAAAAGGATCCTTAAGTATGAGGTGATGTCTAATGTGGTGTTTATTCTTCGTAATTCCCAACTCAAGTCCAACTACTTTTACATTTCATCAGTTAAGTTCACATCTTTTGTCCCGATTTTTGGACAAATTTGTTGTCCATTATGGGGAGTGGTTTCGCACATCTCACCCTTGCCCTCCTCCAATGATGATTTCCTAATCTATGACAACTCAATTGGCAATAGATGTATGGAAGCCATCCATTGGAACTCCCTCCTTTGCATGGACCTTTACTCTGGCACTAATGGATGATCTTCCTTGCTCGATGACCTCTTTTGCTCCCACCTTACCTACTAGCTCTCTAGCAACCTTAAGTAACCACCTCCTCCCCCTCCTTCCCATCCACCCCTCACCCAACCTTGGAGCCTCTTTCCACCTCAAAATTTCTTGAGAGACAATTGACTCAAGAAAAGAGAATGAGTGGGAGAGGTGTCATCGGAGCAGGGTTTGGGGGAGCGGGAGAGTGGGTGGCCGTTTGCCACTGGAGGGAGAGGCAAGAGTGCGGAGAGACCCTGGTGCTTCAAATTTCTTGGTTGGGGGCATCTTACCATGGAGTGCAGGGACCTGTTCATTGCTTGTGGTGTGGTGGCCTTGGGCATCGTCGAGCCCAGTGTCATCGGAGAGCTGGTCCTTTAGTTGTGAGAGGGTTGGTGAACCTTTCGTTCCCCTGCCAGGGGCCCCTACAGTGGAAGTTGATGCACCTTGATCATCACAGGTGTGACCCCTCGAGGCAACCCTCTCGGGGGTGTTGATTGGTGAGGTGCTTCATGGGGAGGTTGGAGTGTTGGCGGCTAAGGAGGCGATTATGAGGCCTCTTGGGGTTAGGATCAGAGTTTAAAATGGCAATGATGGGCCCCAAGAAGATCCTCCTCTTTGGTTTGCGATCAGAGGAGATGATAAGGTTGGTGTTCACCAACATTGCAATTGGAGATGTTGTGCGGTGATGTTGGCCTTAGTCACATGATGGTGAGAGCCATGAGAGGTCGCTGAGGAAGGAGGAGGTTGAGGTGGCATCTCAGGTATCCCTTTGTGGTTGGGAACGATAGAGGTGGTAAAGGATGTGGTCATGCCCTTTACTGCCCTTAGAGATTGCTCTGGCTTAGGCATTGTAGAAGGTGACCTCTCGCAGGTTCAAGCAATTGTCCATTTGATATTAGGCATGTAGGCCTTGGAGAAGGTGACCCTGTGCCTTGACAATGAAGGTGGTAGCCATCCATCTAACCTAGAAGAGGCGAAGGTCTTATGCCCATGCTCTTAGGGAAGGGGGGCAGAAGGTGGTTGCCGATCGAGCCACCGAAGAAGGGAGGAGCAGTGGAGATGCATCGAGGCGACGGATGAAAATTTGGAAGGTGAAAGGTCGCAGTGAAATTGGTGGCGATGATGGTGGGAAGATTGCGAAGTCTGCGTTGATAGTGGGGGCGCCTGAGGAGAGGGATTGCATCATTGATTTTGGCGTGGATGTTGAAGGACGTTGCAGCGATTTCGCTGGCCATTCAATTGAGCTTGCGGAGATTTTGAAGGGAGGACCACACCAACTTGAATGTGTCCGACGGGCTTTCAAATTCAAACGTGGGTTTAAGGATGGTGTGGATTCAGATATGAAGTGTGCCCCTCAACCACAATCCTCTCATACTGTGTCTAATGTGGATTCGGGTCTTAACTCAATAGTAGGTGGGGGGGATTGGTTGAGGTTGGTGATGCGAATGAGCGTGGAGCGATTGATGAAGGGGTTGTGATGAGCCTTGTGCAAGCTGCATCACCCCTTCCCCTTGCTACTTGGAAGCCACGTCGGTCGTAGCTTCGGCTTCTCTATCGTCCGCACCAGTCCTATAGGGACTAGCCGATGAGGAAGACGAGCTCTGTGGATGGGGCCTTATCTTTGAGGACTATGAATGGAGCTGCATCGACCTCGCAATTGGAGTGCCTTGGCGAGGAGGCGACTGACGATGACCTGGAAGGGCTTCTTGTGGCTGCAGCATTGACCGGTGATCGGATGATGGGTCCTAGTGGCGATGGAGTTGGTGGAACATTGTCAGAGATGTTATAGTAGTGGGGTATACATGCACTGAAGGAGGAGCCAAGGCAGTTACCCAATGTTGAAGATCCTATCTTTTAATGTAAGGGGGCTACCCCTCCAGGAGGTCAGCATTCAAGAGTTATCTTCAATCTTGGGGCCTGGGGTTGGTTTTGCTTCAAGGGACCATGGTAGAGCAGGTCTTTGATCAGGTCTGGAAGGAAATTAGGGGTAGTCGTTTGGAGGGGTTTTGCACTTGGAATGTTATTAGAAGATCAGGAGGAATTATCGTTGGTTGGGTGGAGGATGAGTTTCAGATGGAAGACTCTTCATTGGGCTTACATATGGTGATAGTGCAACTGACGAGATGATGGGACAACTTAAAATTGTTGGTGACTGCTGTTTGTGGCACCAATAATGATGTAGCTCGCGCGACTCTATGGGACGAGCTTGTTCAGGTGGCTGGGGGAGCCCAAGGTCGCCCTTGGCTCATAGGAAGGGATTTTAATGTTACCTTGCTTTAGGATGACAGGCCAGACAACATGGGTGGAAGGGATCAGGGATTAGAGGATTTTGCGGATTTTGTATTAGCATATGGTCTTGTAGATTTGGCCCTTAACTCGTGTGCTTACTCATGGAGGAGCTTTATTGGTTGGAGGTCTCGAATAGATAGATTCTTTGCTTTTGTTGAGCTACTCCAAACTATTCCTTTGGCAGATGCTCGGCTAATGGACATACCATTCTCCGATCACACACCATTGATGTAGCAGTCCAATTAGTGGAGAGGTGGGGCCTACTTCGAATTTGATAAGGCGTGGCTCTTAGAGGAGGGGGTAAAGGTGGAATAAAAGTAGGGCTCTATTCGTGCTGTAGGTTTGGTAGGGGCAAAACTAGACGGCAAATTGCATGGGCTAAAATTGTTTCTGAGGACCTATAGAAAGCAAATAAGAGAGGAAAGGAATAGGAAGAGGATTGAGGCTCTAGTATAGATTTCTCGCTTGGATAGGGAAGATGATATGGGGGTCTTATTTGAGGAGGGGCGACAAGGTAGCGTGGCACATTTGCTTACAGTACAGACAGAAGAGAGGAAAGTGGAGGTTGAATGGTAGATTAAGTCCAGGCAGAGGTGGCTGGAGGGAGACTCCACTACTAAGTTCTTCCACTTGATGCTTTTGCTAGGAGAGAGAAATTGGATTGAAAAGATGAGAGTGAATGGCGTTGATTATTGTGACAGGAGAGCTATGGGGATGTCGACACCTAATTATTTCAGGGTGTTTACGGGAATAAGGGAGAGAAGGCAATGAAGGTGGTTGGGGACGGATATTCCTACTATCTCTAGAGATTAGCTTATGGAGCTTATCCCTCCTTTCATGGAGGACGAGGTTTGGGAGGCTGTGTGGGGGCTTAACGTTGATGCTTGTTTTGGCCCAAATGGATTCCCTATCTATTTCTATAAGGAGTTTAGGTCTCTCGTTAAGGATGACGTTATGCAGGTGCTTTATAAGTTTGTGGATGGCAATCAGGGGTTTAATAGAATTAAATAATTTTATTTGTTTCTTCTACTAAAGAAGGAGGGTGTGGAAGCCATTAAGGAGTACAGGTTCATTGCTTTGTTGAATGATATCTATCTTATTGTGGCAAAGGTCCTCATGAATAGATTGAGAGGTGTGTTGGGAGGGATTGTTGCTCCTGTGCAAACTGCTTTTGTTCTTGGAAGGAGTTTTCTAGATGAATATGTGGTTGCCTTGAAGATTTTGGCTTTCTGGAGAAGCATGAGGAATAAGGCTTTCTTGTGGAAGGTTAATTTTAGTAAAGCCTATGATTTAGTTCATTTGTCATTCATTTTGGTTTCTCGGATTTGAAGGGGTTTCCCATATAGATGGGTTGATTGGATGAAGTGCTGTGTGACTACAACCTCTTTCTCCATACTTATTAATGGCAATTCGACAGGTGGTTGAGTTCAGCCTAGAAGGGGGGTTAGACAGGGTTACCCTTTAGCTTCGATGCTTTTTGTTCTTGCAGCGGATGCTTTGGCAAGATTGGCTGCTAGAGTGTGTTAGAGTAGAGATGCAAACAAGTCAGGTTTAGCTAAACCCACCAATGCCCATTTATAAAATCCATACACATACCTTATCTATTTACCTATCAGGTACAAAAATCAAAATCCATACCCATACCCATCTACCTATCGGGTATCCATTTACCCATCGGATATCCACAAATTTGCCCAAATTTGAGTCAAATAAGAAAAATATGTAACACAATTCATTAATTGTATATTTTTAACAAGTTCAAAACATGTGGGCTTGGGCTACTCTAATTTTAAAGATCATCATCCTCGAAATAAATGTTCAATGGAAGCTTCAGAAGTACTCCCAACCATCCAAATCATGGAGGGAATCATAAGGGAGATTAGGGTTGGGGGAATGAGAGATTTAGGATGGGACTTATATATATTGGGTAAATGGGGATTTTATTAGGATATTTGGGTTGGGTAATCGGGTAGAGATTCATACCCATACCCATACCCATACCCAAACCTGGTCAAGTTTTTTGGATAAAACCCATACCCGAAACAAATCCAGTTTGGGTCGAGTTTTACCCATTCTTTTTAGGTTGGGTCGGCTTGGGTTCAGGTTGGATTTACTGAAACTTGCATCCCTATGTGAGAGAAACTTGTTTCAAGGTTTCTCGATAGGGAATGGGACGTAGAAATAGGTACTTTAGTGTGTTGATGACACAGGTCAGGCGAATTTCTGGAGTTTGTTTAGAAATGGGAATCGTATAGGAGGACCAAACACCTTCTGGTCAAAGAAGAAGGCTCTTGTCCTGACTATGTTGTGAGGCATTTGAATTGGGAGGAACACAACTATTTTTGAAGGGCAACACGGAGAATTTTGTTTCTTGTATCTCTACTTTGGTGAATTTTTGGACCTCAACTATGTAATCTTTGCCATTTTTCTTGGCATTAATTAATATATACTGCAGGTGGTTATCAACCGGATAACCACCCTTGCTCTTTTAGAAAAAAAAATCTCCCCCATCTCCTCTTTAGAATCTTATCTCAATCCAGCATTCTTAATCTTTCTCCCTCTCTCCTCCCTTGCCCAACAAACCTAATGCCTCAATGACATCTTGTGGCACTCGCATGACTCAATAGACCTCCTTTTGATTGACCTTTTTTGAAAGTGTTTTGGTATTTCAAACTCTTTCCTAATTTCACTTTTTTATTTGGGCTTGTAATAAGGTCCCCGATCTTAAACTTGCATTTTAACTACCATATTGCTTTCCCTTCATTCCTGCTAACAAACCATTTTCTCAACCCAAGCACCATTACGTGCTCGCTTGTCTCAGTCCTCTTACTGGCAAGGTTGCAAAACTTGCTACTCGATATGTAGTAACCTGGCAGTACCAATCAGGGACTAAAGAGCATATGGTATGCGGGGGAGTAATTAGTGATTGCTTGGTCGAGTATTTTTTTAATTATTTAAACATATATTCATAAAATATATCAAATAAGATGTATGACTTATGCAATTTACTATCAAGCTAGAGATAAAATTGAGATTCCAATAAGTAGGTTATCCTATCACATAAAAATCAACCTTTTTGAAGTTCAAATTAATAAAAATAAGCTTTAAAGCATGTGCTCAAAGGAAGTAAATAAGATAAGTTTGAAGTTCTCAAACTACTGAAACTACAAAAGCCACATCACAGCAAAACATCTAAAGTTGGTCTACTAATGAAAAGTAAACAAAATGAAAGAATTAGAAAGATGGGAATGAGACATCAAAATGAAAGAAAACTAAATCAAGCAAATGAATGTAACAAATTGAAATTCATAAAAGGGGAAGGTAACCAAGGTGAATGGACTGCTGCAGTAGTTTCGAGAAGGTTGTGGTCCTACAATGGTATTGCTTCAGCAATGGCATTCTTGACAAAGGTGGGGGTGAGGTTGTTGGTGGTGATGGAAAGCGTCCAAGGGGGTTTCAGGGAGTAAATTGATGGAGTGTATTGGGGAGGGGATATGGGCAATGCCTCTTCTTGATGAGTGGGGTTTTGGGGTTCTTATAAGGTAATCAGATTATGTTAGATTCTAGATGAGTATTTGGTTTTTTTATAAAATTTGGGTGCTTACTCAAGCACCTAAATCGAGTACATGGCTGATACTCAATTGTGTTGAGTCCTGGCTTGAGTAGGGATATTTGGGTGGTCAGGTGGCCAAGTAGGACTACTCTGTCTGAATTTGACAATCCAGTTTTCTAGACTCACCTCTAGCATTCCCTACTCCCCTTGCCTTCACATTTCCTTCCATTCATTGCCTCCACTTCTCATTTACCACTTCTCCCTTTACATCCTAATTGTGGAGAAGAAAATGATGCATTACTTTTAAAAGAAATCCTAGCATTTCTTTTATATTAGAGAGGTTTGGGAAAATTACACAGTCATCCCAAAATGACATAAAATAGCAAATACATTTATAGGCTCAACACTAATTAATTGTTGCCTCTCTTTTCCTTCCATGTCTTCACACCACCTCTCATTACTAGATTCACCACCAATATTTATCCATCCTTGGCACACAAATTCCTCTTCCTATATTCTAGTCAACCACCATGTGTTCCTCCATGTTTTGTTCCTTTTATCCTCGCTAGTATTTTCCTCTTCTTTGCCTCCACATGCACTTCATCTTTCTATCCAGCCGTTAGCACCTACATTGCCTCCATCTTCCCCCATCTCATACCCACCGTAATTTTGCCCCACTCTTGCCTCTATATCCTACTCTTATTAGCCCCATTGCTGCTCCTTGCCCTCTACCTTCCCCTCTTTCATGTGGAATTGTGTTCCTTATTCTATTTTATGTGGGTGGTCACATCCTATTTTCACATTAGGTGGGTTTCCATATAAATTCTTTTCCTATACTTTGTTTTATCCTAGGCTATCCCTGGGGTTAAATCCAAGCAATCAAAATCATGCCTGGATCCTGATGGTCGCCTGTCTCTTATTCAATCTTCCTAAACCCTTCCTAGGAGAGCCAACAAGCAACTTAGATATTCTGACGCGGGCATTAATTGATCTTCATTTCAAAAGTTCATACCACCTTAAACATATTTCTCTCATTTTCTCTATCAATTGCACCCAACCTTTGCTCTGTTAGCAATCCAGTCCTTGTATGCCTGCAGTTTTGCCTCAACATCTTTATTTTCTCCATAGACATCCTTGCACATGCCCCCAATTACCAAAAACTTCAATCAACATGCATTAGTTGTTTTTGCCAAGAAACATGCATTGATTCTATCCTTTAAACATACTTCAATCTTTCTATCTTGCTACAAGATTGGTTGCAAATATTTAGAAACATTTTTCTTTGGAATGCAATGTGCTCCAATTTTCACCTTTGTCTCATCTTTGCTTCCTCATTGAAAAATCCTTAGGTTGCATTTGGATGGGTGTCTATATATAGCTCGGAATGAAGTTTATGAAGTGTTATGAAGGTGGTGAAATAAGTGGTGGGTTAGTGGTTGGTTAGATGTGATAGGTGAGTGGATATGTTGAAAGTTGTATTTTTACCTCTTTTTTTTGGAGTGGAGATGTAGAGAGAAAACTGTAGTTTATTTATTTTTTTATTAAAAAGAAAATGTTTTATATTTGCCATTAGGTTGGTTTTTGTTATTGTTTTGTTGGAAAGCGGATTTAGCTGTGGCTGGATGTGACAGATGAGTTGGTATGATACAAATATAGATGTGAGATTGCTTTTCTTTAAACCCCACCAATCCCATTCATTCTGACCTACACGTAGGGCTAAACACATCCACGAACTTGAATCCAAATGGGGCCTTAGCTTCCAATTCCTCTCTTTAAAGCTCTTTTTTTGTATGATTTGCTCCTCTTGTGTCATCAACTAGCATAATGTCACTATCAAAAAAGAATACATCATGGAACCTTATCTTGAATGTGGTTTGTCAACTAACTGATGAGGAAAGTAGAAGGTAAGGGTTTAAAGTTGATCCTTTATGTAGTCGTATGGTGATATCAAAGTAGTTTATCAACCTAGCCTCAATCCTCACACAAGCCTTAGCTCCGTTGCAGATAATGTCTTTTGTGGTTCACATACAAAACTGACATTTTTCTTTTCTCCAAAATTCTGCATAAAATATATCTCAGAATAAAGTCAGAGGACTTCTCTAGTCTATAAAAATCATATGTAAATCCCTCTTTGGGCTTTGGAGATCTCCATGGATGCCTTAGAAGGTGTATCACTTCAAAAACATACCTACAGGCATGAACTTGGATTGGTTTCAAGACTTCCCCGTGGTGTGCTTGCCTTGTCATTATTGGCCTTGAGCTCATACAAAGGAGGGTGGAGTGGTGGCTAGAGTAAAACTAGTTGGATATTTTAAACATCGATCAACATAACAACATTATCAAGGTAATTAACTCATTGAAAAGCTCACATGGTTAATTCATGATTCTGGCTAACTTTTTAAAATACTTCCTTTAAGAATGTTATTAGAGTTGTTCCTAGCCTTTTTACATGCCAAAAGCTTGCTTAGTACCTCCCTACCCTCTTCTGTAGGTAGACACTGTTTTTGCTCAATTATTTCTCATTTTCAAATCTGCCAAGATTTCATGGTGCACTTTTCCTCTCAATTTCAGCACTTGCTCCTCCCCTCACTTATGCACCTGATTCCTTATTTGTATGGGACATCCATAGCCTTCACTTGCTTCTTCTGAGGTCCTCTTTAGTGGGGCTCATACAATAAGTTATATTTCTATTTTTATTTACATTGAATCATATTGTGCCTTTTTTTTTTCAATTAAATTGTATGTAGTCTGATAGATTTGAGTGGAGGCAAAGAACCCATGTATCCAATTCCACTTAGTGTGGAAAAAAGGTTTTGTTGTAAAATTGTTTGTAGCATCTTGTATTGTGACAAACCTTATTCCTTGGCATTTAGGAAGCAAGTATAGATGGGGATTACTTTCTCAAGTGGTATGCATTGGTTTTAGCCCCAATCGATATTGAGAGGTTCATCATTGAACCTAAAGGAAGACCTAAGAATAAATAAAAGTAGGTCTTGGGATTTGACCAAGCTAGGTTATATTGCTGTGTAATTGTGGGTTGCTTGTTCTGTGATTGGTATTCCAAATTTTGGTGATTGGTACATCACTAACGACCTCCCCTCCCTTAGTGTCGCCATTGAGACTTGCAGATGCAATTTCATTCGGAACATGATATCATAATTGGAGGCATGTAGTTGTAGGTTATATAATGTTCAAATTTGTTGCACTTGCTGGTAGAAAATGTACAAATGTGTTATTTGTTGGAGTTTATGTGTGAATACTATCTATATTGCACCAACAGTGTCATTTGACATTTAAAAATCCCGAGTGGTGATCCATCCAGATGCACATTTGCAAAATTGTCTTGTGCTTATGCTCAAAACTCAGCATTAACTAAAATAAATTTTGTCAGAGGTATAATTGCGGCATATAGTTATAGTTGGTTCTATGTTGTTGGAAACGATTCTAGTGTATGGTTTGAAGAAAGGTGTCATTGAAGGGGTCACTTAGAGGAGGCAGTTTGAGGGCAGTTGAGGGGGGATAGGAGGGAGAGATCGGGGTGCCTTGTGGTGACAAAGGTGATAGGAAGGGGGTAGCAGATGAGGTGCTTCTTGTGGAGGTGTGATGTGGATGTTTAAAGGAGGTAACTAGAAGAGAATGATGGATGAGAGGTTGTCATGTTGCTTGGAGATGATGTGATGTAGAGGGGAGAGCACACAAATGAAGACTAGCAAAGGTAATTGACATGAAAAGATCTTGTGTCAAGGAGGCATTGTGGTTGGAAGGGGTGCTATGCAGGAGGGGGAATTGGAGGAAGGGATTGATGTGCCTTGTGGGGTACGGAGTTGATGGAAACGTGGCTAATGGGGGAGGTGTTATAGAGGGGTTGATGTGGATGTCTACATGTAGAGGTAACTAGGAGGAGGCATATTGAAAAACGTGCATCATGTTGGTTGGAGATCATGCCATGTATAGAGGAGGGCACATGAAGGAGATTAGCAAAGTCACAGAGGGATTACAGGAGGCAGATTCTGGATGGATGATTGACAGGGTGGCAGTCGCCTTTGTGACAGATACCTGAGGCTCTTCTCACGAGCTCTGTGTAGGGAGGTGACAATGGCGAGTTACTGGGATGGTGCATGGTACCCGACCTTTGAGGGGGTGTTGTCGGATCAGAGGTGTGCAAGGTTTCAGCTCTAGTTGGGGGAGTTAGAGGGGTGGGAGCTGGAAGGTGGGAGGGATGCTCTTTGTTGGGAGGAAGGGGATTTCTCCGTTGCAAAGGCTTTCCGTAGAATTTGTTCGCACATGCAGACACTAGATGTTGGCTTCGTGACGGATTGTAGGCTGCTTTGGTCGGTGGAGTGCCCTTTGAAGGTTAGGATCTTTGCTTGGCTTGTTAGGAGGGGCAGAATCCTTACCAAAGTTTGGAGGGTGAAGTGGGCGAAGATGGATGACCTTGGCTGCCCCCTGTGTGGAGGGGTGAATGAGGACATTCAACACCTTTTCTTCCTTTGTCCTTTTCTAAAGTAGGTGTGGAGGAGGATTGGGTTGGACTGGATTGTGATCGACAATTTTGAGGGATTCTGGTGCTCCTTCAGGAGATGTACTACAGGTGGGGGTGGTAACATTTTAGATCAAGGAAGGAGAGGGAGAAGGTCTTGGCAGTGCTGTGGGGTGTATGGTTGAGAAGGAATGGAGTTGTTTTTAGGGGAGAAATGCCATATACTGAAAATGTTGTCAGCTCCATATCCTTCTAGCTAGTGTTTTGGGAGTCTGCTTTGTAGCCTCGGTGTTAGCCTTGTAATTTTTTGTTTTGATTAATGAATTTGGGTGGTTATCACGTGGATAACCACCCTTTCTCTTTTCAAAAGAAAAAAAAATGGTAGGAAGGGGTGCCATGTAGGAGCATGGTTGTGGGCTATGGGGTTTGAAGGAGATGTGTTGTTGGAAAGAGAGGGAGTTGAGGAAGATGATAGGATTAGAGGCAATTTTAGGATGCAAAGATCCTTATTAGTTTTTTTTTTTTTTTTTTTTTTAAGTAAAAGGACCGCTACTGAGAGGTCAGTATCCATTTGCTTCATTCCTGAAAATAAGTGAAAGTAAGAGAAGCTTGCAGACTTTGCGACGACAACTTAGTTAAACTACACGCATCTCTTACAACATTTTCGACCCACACCCTTCGCCCATGGAAAATCGTCACATTATGCTTTAGCCAAATTGCCCACAGTGCTGCTGCTGCAGAAATCCATTTGAGCTTATTGGTCCGAACATCGCAGCTGTAGAGAGGTGTTAGGCAGGGTTGTCCTTTAGCTCCTTTTCTATTCAACATTGTTGTGGATGCCCTTTCTAGTTTGTCCTTCAAAGCTTGTACAAGTGGCTTCATCATCGATTTCAGGACTCATGGTGATGGGTCTCTTCTCACACCAATTTTGCAATATGCGGATGGCACTAGTTTTTTTTTTTTGGAGGGTGGTATTACCCTGGCTGTACATCTCTCTGATATTGTGAGGATTTTTGCTGAGATTTTAGGGTTGAGGATCAATGGGAATAAATCAGCATGTCTTCCTATTAATATGGATATGCAGACATCAAAAACTGTTGCAGATGCTCTTCAGCCACCGGTGGTGCGCTTGCTAATCACTTATTTGGGTCTGCCTTCGAAATGGAAGTGATTATTGTCTTCGGATTGGAATGTGTTGGTTGAACGGTGGTAAAGAGATTGTCCTCTTGGAGTGGTAAACTACTTTCAAGAGGTGGTTGACTTGTGCGTCTCAAGTCGATTTTATCTTCCATTCCTATTTTCTTTTTCTCAATGTTCAAACCTCCGAATAAGATATTATGGAAGTTTGAGGGTCTTCACAAGAGATTTTTTTGGAAGGGTCTTGAACATGAGGGAAGGTTCCTGCTACTGGTGAAATGGGGTGATGTTTTCCTATCAAAGAAGAGGGAAGGTTTAGGGGTGCGGCTTCTGAAAGAGTTTAATGTGACCCTGTTACTCAAGTGGGTGGTTCGGTTATTGGAGGGTGGAGATTCTGTGTGGATCAAGTTTATTCATGACTCTTATGGATCACGCTTAAATTTGCAATAGAGAGCGGTGTTGAAGCGTGGTGACCCTGCTTCTTAGAGCTCCATTGTGCTAGTCATGAGGGAGTATGCGCAGATCTTCTGACCGATTCTGGGTAGAAGGGATTCCTTTAAAATTTGCAATGATAATTGGTTTGAAATTGGAGAGTTGTCGTACCTTTTTCCACATCTTTTCCAGCTGGCTAGCGCCAGATATGTTAAGGTGACAGATGTTTGGGATTGGCACACAGGTTGCTGGAGTTTGATTCTGCACCAAGGACTTTCAAAGGCTACTTTTGCTGATTTTTAGGGACTTATGGCTTAGATTTCAGATAAATGATCGAGACTGGATGGTTTGTATGGACGGTACCTTTTTGGTTGCTAGAGCATATAGAAAAAGTACAGCAAATGCAAAACAAATGAATGATATCGG
The DNA here is from genome assembly GCA_037157565.1 of Thalassia testudinum. NCBI lineage: Eukaryota > Viridiplantae > Streptophyta > Magnoliopsida > Alismatales > Hydrocharitaceae > Thalassia > Thalassia testudinum. The sequence goes on along the minus strand of JAZHRO010000054.1, from coordinate 31,024,320 downwards.
CAGTGATTGTGCTTGTATTTGGAGGTTAAGGGTGCCCTTGAAGATAAAGTTGTTTTTGTGGCTCCTTCAGAGAGGGAAAGTGGTTGCCAGCAATGTTAGGAAGGCATGGAATTAGGACATAGTTGTTGGCTGCCCTTTTTGCTGTGAAGAAGAGGAAGACATTTCCCATTTATTTCTCAAATGTACTTTCTCTAGGGACGTCTGGAGTTTGGTCAATTTGCAAATGGTGGATATTTTTTTACTTAAGATCTGTGGAGGTCTTTTAGAGAGAATTTGCATGTGGATACGGTTGGATGGATCAAAGCTGTAGCTGCCTTATGGTATTTGTGGTTGCAAAGGAATGGTGTAATTTTTTGGAATGAGCCAACATGGGTGGAAAATGTTATGAGGGAGGCATGTTATGTTTTTGATTTTTGGGTTGATCATCAAGTCCATTCCTTTTTTATTAATAAGATTCTTTGGATGATCATCGACCTCTGGTAATCTTCCTTTTCTTTTTTTAAAAAAATCAACCTTGTGCAAGTTTAGATTGGCTCACACCCTCCTCGAGAAGTCACAATCCTAGAACAAGTGATGGAAATCTTCCTCCTCCCGACCTCAAAGAGCACACTTGGCATCAACATCGCCCATCCATCTCTTCCTGTATACCTTCATAACCAGTTTCCATGGCGTATAAACCATACAAAAATTTGATCCCTGTCAACATTCAAAGGGTTTCTCAACTTCCAAAAACACCTACAATCCATCACTTGATCCCTGTCATGTTCCCCAACATCTTGCAATAAGCTGTAGGCCTTCTTCACAGAGGAGCCCCCATTCCACACCAATCCATCAAGGGTATTGGGCATTAGTCGAAACACCCTTAGAAGGGAGCAGATGAACTGAGGATCATGCAATTTAGCATCAGAAAGGGCTCCCCCTAAACTAAGGGATCAAGATGCAGCCTCCTTATCCCAGATCTCGACCACTGAGAGCTTCTTTCCATCCGTTAAAGCAAAAAGCCAGGGTACCACCTTTGCTGGAGCACCGCTACCCGACCAATCATCAAGCCAAAACTTAAAAGTATGACCATTGCCCAAGACATGACTAAAGAAAGAGGACACCCTCTGTAGAATGGACATAATAGTTCTCTAAAAAGCCAATGTTCCTCTCAGGAGGGTTGCCATCTCCATCAAGTTCAAGGAGGAGCCATAGGTGTCCTTTAATAACTGGTGCCACATCCCATCACCATTGGAAAGGAGTTTGACAATCCATTTCATGACCAACGCATATGAAAAGGTAGACAAATCTCGTACCCACAGGCCACCTTCCTTCTTTGGTATACAAATCTCCATCCACTGCACCAACTGATGGAAATGTCTCACATGGTTTGCTCCTTTCCAGAAGAAAGGCTTGCACATAATCTCCAATCTATGCATGATGCACTTCGGTAGCTTGAATATAGAGAGAATCCGAACAACCAGAAGAATCACCTTAAGAAGGACTAGCCTACCTCCTTTAGAAAGAAGTCTCCCACACCAAGATGAAAGGCTCTTCTCCATTCGTTCCAATAGTGGTGTTCAATCAGCGGAGGTGAGCTTCTTGCCCTTAAAAGGCAAACCCAAATTTGTGAAAGGAAGATAATCAATAACTGTATTGAGTGAGCTAGAACAAGTAGACGACTCCCCCAACTCCATGCCAAAAGGAATAAAGAGCGACTTCATATGGTTGACTTTAAGGCTCGTAATTTGTGCAAAAATGCGAATGAGCACAACATTATTAGCCTCCTTAGTGGTACCCTTCATAAAGAAAAGGGTATCGACATACTGCAAAATAGGTGTCAATAGTGAACCATCCCCCTAGCAAGGAGAAGCCTGAGAAGAGACCACCTCTATAGGCTTTGAAAGCCAAAGCTGCCAAGGTATCCATTGCAATATTGAAGAGAAATGGTGCTAGGGGGCATCCTTTCTTGACACCACCACGCTAAGGTTGCATCCAAATCGCAGTCGACCTCCCATTAATCAAGACAAAGAAAGATGTAGTTGTGATACATCTCTTCATCCATTATAGTCTACACCCAAGTCTCTAGGAAGCACCTTCTCTTGAGAATCTCCTAAAAATAGGTCCATGAGATGGAGTCATAGGCCTTCGAGGAGTCACCCTTGCACAGAAAAGAAGTCTCCCTTGACCTCCTCCACGCTGTTACCATTTCATTGGCTATAACGAAGGACTCTTGTAGGGATCTACCATGAATGAAGGCTGATTGCATCGGGCTAATCAAGAAATGGAGCACATTCTGCATCTTATTCGCCAAAACCATCACCATAATCAAGTAAAGGGCGTTCGACAGAGCAATCGGGCAACAATCCCTAATCTCCTCTATACCCGGCCTTTTCGGTTGAAGGAAAAAGAACTTTTTTAGTCACTTGAACTTGCCCTCTATCCACAAAAACCTTGTCTCCAACCCTTATAGAGCTAATGAGGTTGGTCCTTTTGGCATTGGTTGCCATATGGAAAAATCTTGTATTTGCATCGCCTTCCTTTGACCAAAGTTGCTTGGATTTCTGCCTACAGTCCACCTCCCTCTTATGATCCTCTTGTTGGACAACCCATTGGAGATGTCGATGCTTTTGCTCAAAGCCTGTGAGGGCCTTACTGTCCTCTAGCCTGTCCAACATCATGATACCATCCAAAGACTCCAATTGAGAGTGCTCCATAGGCTCCTTGACATCCTTCTAGGTGATTAGGAGGCTCCTTAAATGTAGTATCTTCAAAGCAAAGGTACATGTAAAAGAGGAGGAAGACGACACTTCCTCGCACTCTTGTCGAATCAGGTCATGAAACCCTTATTCAAATAGCCAGGATTTCTGAAACTTAAAGTAGGATGTGTATGGTAGGCCCTCGTTGGACTTCTACATCAATGGTGTGTGGTTGGAGAACGATCATAGCCTCGTAGTGGTGTTGGCCAATTGAAAGTGCTTTGCCAAATGAATAAAGCATAGAAACCTGCTACTCTTGGACCTCAAGCCGAATGAGTTACTCCAAGTGAAAGCAACATCGGAAATGGGGATGTCATACAAATCAAGCTCCACCAATCCAACAAAAACATGCGTTGCCTGATCAACTTGACCATTAGGCTTATCATCTGTAGACAACATGGCATTGAAGTCTCCACCCACAAGCCATGATCTTCCCTCTCAAAAAATGACAGCTTGCCTCAACTCGTCCCAAAAACTAGATTGAGTTGCATTGTTACACGGGCCATATACTGAGGACAACACCAAAGTAGCACCATTAGACTTTTGGTCTAAGGTAGCTGAGAGCACCCACCGCCCAATCTTTGGGTCTAATTCAAAAGGAGATCATTCTAGGCTATAAGAATCTTGTTTATCATTCGTTGGAGTCCATCGACAAAAAAGAGTTGAGGAGGTTGCGCCAATCTCCATCTGAGCATCAACACCATCAAGATGCATCTCTTGAATCTAGGTGCAATCAACTGTCCACTATCAAATATCAAAGAAGCAAAGCCCTCTATACGGGGCCATACATGCTTTGAACATTCCGGGAGAGTACACTAATCATGGATAAGCATTGACCCCCTTGGCCATGACCATTCTTTCATACATGGATCGCCACGGACACATGATCATTAGCTTTGTCTTTTGCAGTGCATGAACCCTTAATGTTACATCGAGGCACATGGGGGCCATTCAACTTTTCTCTTGTACATGGAGCTAAAAAGGAGCATCTCTTTGGTTGTGATTGGATACCATCATTTGGAACCTTGACTTGTCGAGGAAGCAACTCTACTATGTTTGTCCCTTTCTAAGGGAGGAGCACCCACAAGATGATCCCTCCCAGTAGCATTGGAGATGGAGGCGACAACATCTGACCCCTTCGCAGATGTTGGAGCCATGACATTAGGGATTCCACTCACCACCTCCTGTTGACGGGGGTCGTCGGAAGTCGGAGATCACTTGGAACCCATCGCCTCCTTTTCCCCTACCTTTGGGGCGGCCATTGAGGGCTCCACATGGTTGATGATTGGTTGTGGGACTCTTAGATCCCTTCCATCTCCTCCCATTGTGCAAGCTTCATTGTCCATCCCGCCTGCTGTGTTGCTTTGGAAACCAAAGGAGCCAAAATGAAACAGAGAGCAACAAGGGGAATGTCTGTGAGGAGAAGGGGGGCCCTTGTTTAGGCAATGAGGTTTTGGATGCGTATCGGATGCAAATTTGATTTTGGATTGAAAGGTAACCTACATAGGCAATGAATCGTTTGGGCCCAAGGCCTCCCTTGTTCAAAAAATTATCCACATTAGCATATTTACATGAACCCACCCCATGTGATTGCATGGGATGTTGAAAGGGTGGGATTTCATTTGCAACCTTTGGCCTTCCTAAAATGGAAGTGCCTCCCCTAAGATTGCCAGGACCATCTGAAGTTGATGGTCAACTTTTTGATTGCCAAATGTGGCGTTGGCGACCCTGCCCCGTTTGATGGCTCTCTGTTGGCCCACCCTTGTCGGCTTCTAGGTGAGGAACATCCACTGTTGCAAACGTCCCATTAGCATTGAGGATCTCCACTTTCACGACCTAAGAGGATCCCCTATGACTAAGTATCCTATTGGGGATGTTGGCTACCCGAACAACCATTAGTGATGTAGTCACCCACTGCAAATCCTTAATTCCTAACCCTACCCGGTGGTAGCGTTTGAAGTTGGAGAACCTAGAGAGAAGGGCCTCTACCACTTCAAGCATTCAAAGATGCAATAGGATCCCTTGTAATTGAACCTCAACAACCTTTCTCTCGGTTAGGGTTTCGCTATTATCTGGTGTATATGGCTTCAAAGGAACGGTATTGTGTTCCGTAATGAGAGGTATTGGGTGGAGAATGTGATTAGAGAGGCGAGAGTTATTTCTGATTTTTGGCTACAGAACTTGTAAGTCTGTTCCTTTTCTCACTTTTTAATACAATTTATGGATGATTACCAAGCTCAGGTAATCTTCCACTTTTTTCTTCAAAAAAAAAAAAAAACCTTTCGCTTGGGTAGCTTGTCAACGAGCACTTCATCAAATGATGTTGGGTCACAGCAATGAACGCCGCCATCCCCAATGAGGAGCAATTGAAAATGAAGGATGCCGATGTCCTCTGCACGCTCGTGGACGAGGTACCTCTGATCATCTACAATGGCCACCATATACTTGTTGGAGTGGGTGCAAGAAATGTCCAAAGCTCTCCTAATTGACATCAAAGTCAGCCTCCCTGTGACAGCATCACCCACCAATGCTTCAACAAGGAGCCAATGGATGGGTTGCAACATCAGTGAGCACTTAGCTTTGATGGCTGCGACAGAGGATTGACAGACTCCTACCACCGTTTACTTCTTCTTATCGGCTGCACAGCCTTTGGTGGAATCACATTTCCAATGTCCCACTCCTTGATAGCGAACACACACCACGGGATCCTAGCAGCAACATTGAAGACAATGCATGTCCCGAGCCTTTCCTGTAGTGTGTGTCCTCTCCGCTTTGGCCCCACAATGTTGACCCATGAAGAGAGACCATCCTTCACCCTCACCACTTGCCTTGCACGCACCTCCGTCATCCCTGTCGTGATTGCCCCTCCCACTCTCTCTCACTCTCTTCATCATGCCTCCACAAAATGTGCAGATCTTTGTAAGGTGTTGAGGACTGTGAATAACACAAGCTAAAAAAGATGTTTGGAGAGTTAGTTTGTTCAACGAGGTCAAGCGCAAAAAGTTTTCTTAGGATAACTTCCCCAAGAGTAACTTAGAATCTAAATTCAACTGGGGTATAAATTTGTAAGGTTGCTATTTTGCAACTACTTACTAGCTTTATGGCCTATATCCATGCAGCTGTTAATGCTGCCAACATTTTTTCTTGAGGCCTGCCAATATCCACTGGTCATGTGTCCATACATGTTTTAGTGGTTTGTCATGTACTTTGTTGTATATTTCTTTCAGAAAAAAATGTACTATTATATTTTCTATTACTTTTTTTTTTAAATGAAAAAGGATGGGTACACTGAAATTTTAATTCAACCGTAACTATTGACTTGAAAGGAGTGAAGAAGATCACAAACAAGAAATTGCTTTTCTTTAACTTTCTGTTTAGGATAAGCCATTTGGCATTGTAAGGAATAGACAAACCAATGTAATCATTCTTTAATCAAAGCAAAAGTGAACTCTGTGGCAGGTTCAAGAATTTATTTTTAAATAGATGGGATGTTTGTAGAAGCACTTTTCTTTATGGTTCAGGCATAGATTTTTTGATATCTGGATATGTTTTCTCATTCTTGAATATGGCTATAAATTTCGATTGCCTATGTTCCATCATCCTAAAATGATGTTACCCCTTGTGAAACACATCTGATAACTTGATTCACTTGTTGTATTGGGTAGTGTTTATTATTGTCTGCTAGTTATTCTTCATTTTTGTGTTTTTTGAATATCTTGTTGATTGGCAGATGAGCCCATTTCAGTTACTCAATTCACGGGAGAAATTTCGGTTATCCTCCAATGAAAATATGAATCCTGCCAAATTCCAAGAAATGGATGGAATTTTCACAACTTTGCTGACAATTTATCACGTTCGTAAATTGCTATCTAGTCACGGAATAAGGCCTGCATATGACATGTTGGATGAAAAGCTGAAAGAATGGTATGCCCTGCTCATCTGATAATACATGCCATTATTTTGTCAGTTTAACTTTATCTGATATTACATAATTTTATTTAGTTATCATCTTTTTGAAAAGATTTCTCCTATTACTTGAAATGTTCTTGTATTTGAGATAGGTCTCTTATTTGATATGTTTTTTAATGAACATGTGTTGTAAGTTGGTTGGTTTTTATTTTGGATATGATTTCATACCATGTGAAAACCTAAATTTGGTTAAACCATCAAAATTGAAGAAATGAACTTCAACCAACAATGAATTTGTCAAGTTGTGGGATTTAAGTCAAAGTTTCACTTGCAACCATATTACCATCCAAAGTTCCAGTTTTTGATTGAAGCATTCATTCTTAGATTTAAGGGACTTTGTTCATTATGTTTGTAACTCCAATTGGAGAGGGATCAACACAAAAATTGTGATCTAAATGACCATGACTTGTGTGGGATTTGCAAATTGAAGAATGAAATATTTTCAAATGAAGTTTCAATTTTTGAATAAGGAAATATCTTATCAAGGGTGACCTAGGAATGAGTGACTAGGGTAGCAAGGGTGATTATGGGGCCTGCGAGGTCTCTCAACGTACTCAAGATGAAGAGATTGAAGATCATCTCTCGGTGCCGTAGTCTATCTCTTCGTGGATGGCCCCAAGTGATGCAGCCCGATATTCAATTAATAAAGAGTTCTCGTGCTAGTCACGATTTTATTTTCATTATTTAATTTCTAGAAGGGTGTCTATGTAATTTTTCTAGGATCGATTCACCAAGGGATGTCTTGAATCAAACTGATGCCACTAAGAGTTGTGCCTTTTTATTTTCATTTATTTCTATTTTGGTTATGTAACCCATATGAAGGGAGCAAGATATATGGATTGGGATCATAATGAGATAGTTAATTGAATCTTTTTTCTTGGAAACTCATCACTTTCTCATTCCTTATTATCTTCTCTCTCTTTCATCATTTTTCCGCTTCTCTTTTCCTCTAGTGACCGCCACTTTTCCGTTCTCACCTTTCGTTTAATCCTCTCTTATCACATCCCCTTCCATTCAAGACATCATCCGCCCCATTTCCAATCCCGTTAATTGGTATCGACTTTCGAATCGCTTTTACAATTCGAACAATCCAATTGACACAATGAGTGATGAAGAATTCCTGGAGTTGGTTCTTTACTTCGAGAACCTATTAAATATGTTATCGCCACTACTTCATGCGACCTCATTTCTCTAGTGCCCTCCCTTTCCATGTCCTCACTATTTTTACCCTTGTAGTGGCGAGTCCATTGCTGCTTGACCTCCTTGCGTGGCCACTCACCGCATACCACCGCCCCTATGACCTCTTTGCTATCCTTCTCCGGTGACCCACCGCAACAACCTTTGCCTCCAATCTCTAGCTTCCTGCTACCACCACCGCCAACTACTCCCACAATAGTACCCCTTGCCTGCCTAGTCTACCTATACGTAACGCCCAATTTTGCCTAGGCATCCTTTTGGCCTCCAGCTCATCATTAAGCCATTCTTCAATATCACCACAATCCACCCTCCATCAATGAGTGGTCGCCAACATCATTTCTAGTATTTCTTAAAATAAAAACATCATTTCTAGTGGCAGATGCGAGGCCACCACAAAAACCTCCTCGTTCGTTTTTTACTAACCCATTGGTATTGCTACCCGTTTCTTGAAGAGGTGCCTTCTAGGCATTCATTCAAAAGAGATTTGCAAAGTTGTCCATTTCAAGTGAGAAATATGAGTATTTTTCAAAGAGGGCCAAATATTACTATATATCTTATGAGCTACAAGTTCCTCCAAGACAAACAACTCGGTTGGGGATGAGTTTTTCAATTAGGGAAGAACTGATGGAGCACAATATTCAATTGAAAAAGAGTGCTAGTCACAATTGTTTTTCACTATTTAATTGTTGGAATGGTTTCTATGTAATTCTTTTTTTAAAAAATGCTGTTTGTAGTTTTTCTAGTGTCTAGTCACTAAGGGATGCCTTGGTTCAAATTGATGCCATTAAGAGGTATGTCTTTTATTTTCATTTATTTTTATTTTGGTTATATGACCCCATATAATGGGGGCAAGATTTATGGATTGAGACCATCATGGAATAGTTGATTGAATTCTGTTTGGAAACTCTCATTACTTTCTCATTTTCTTTTATCTTGTCTCTCTCTCTCTCTCTTTATCTTTTTCCTCTAATCTCTTTTCCTATTGTGACCACCATTTTTCCTTTCTCACTTTTCATTCAATCCTTCTCTTCTCACCTCCCTTGCCATGGAAGACATTAGCTTCATCCTCTTTTGGTTTGCATCACTAAGGGCATGCATGTTGCTTAAGATGTCTTGGAGTTGGCCACCTTGCCCAAGTGTGTACTAACGATGTTTGTTGATGCAATTGTGTCCTAGGACATTGAGCATTCTTGTGCACACCAATTGATGGTGACAAAACTCCTTTTGATTGCTCAAATCCGAGGAGGCATGCATCTATCATTAGGTGTTAGGCCTTAAAGGCCTCCCTTGTGAAAAAGGAAGTGGCATAGGTTGACATTATCAACGTTGTCTGTGTTGCTGTTGTGGGAAAGACATTTAGGGTAGCAAGGGCCAAGGAAAATCTTCTTTTCGTCTTTGAGGATGATGACCTCTTTAGAAGGATGGTTGGTGCAATCTTTCACATTCTAATTTGTATCGTTGAAGGAGGGCTTGACGGGAAACATGCAGCTCTTCCTCAAATGAAGCCTTGTGGCCATCCTGCATGCTAAAGCTTCGTCATTGTTCTGATGAGGTTGATTTGGGAATGTTGCATCCTAGTGATTTGCCTCCCGGAGAACTACGACTGATATGCTGCCTTTTATGGAAATGGAATAGCCAAGGGCCATTTTTGTAACTTTTCATGTTAGTTCCAGTGCTTGTGCATTGTATCTTACATGCTTATATTGCCAATAATTATTGCACATGATGTACCTATTCCTTTGACCCCCACCCTTCTATTGGATCTAGCTGTTAGGTCTGATTGTGTTTTGGACCTCTCACTCGAAATATCTTTTGACTGCTTGTTTTAGTTGAAAGGAGCCCCTGATGCTACAACCACCGTTGTCGATACTCCAACCCTTAATTTGGATAAGGCAGTAATTGTCTCTTTTTAAATTGGCCAATGGGTTTGGTCACTTCTCCATAGCTCCAATGCTTGGCGAAGGTGACGATTGGACCACCGACCTACATTGCTAGGTCTCGATGTAGCCTCTTTGATGCTGTCCAGTTTCATTATTAGTTTGGGATGTCTACTCATTCGGGTAACTCAACTCCCCCGACCTTTCTTTTTATTGATGTTGGATTGCATTAAAACTTTTGCCATTAGGGACTTGTTTCTCCTTTTGAGGGTTGACTCATTGGTGGTCGTGGTGCCACTTGCCTTGATTTTAGGTTTGAGTAGAGATCAACGTTGACCCCCAATGTGTTGATTTTAGAGTAACTTCTTGAAGCTTGAAATTGTTAGTGGATTCCAATTGTGTTTACTAGTGGAAAATTTGTATGGCTTCGGATTTAGGTTGTTCTCCTTTCACGGGATGGCAGAAGTGGGTAGGCAAGTACGGTCAAGGTTTTAAATGTTGATTTTGACATCGTTTCGATAAATTTCTAAGTGCATATTTCGAATGCACGCCATGGAAACATCCATATTTTGATGTCAAATTTTGACGATTTTGATGTCCTAAAAATAATTTATTTTGGAGGCACGTCGAGGGTATGCAGATATATGTCGACAAAAATGGTAGAAGTATTTGAAATGATTAGAATTTCAAGGAAATCACAAGTTTAAACATGTTTATGTAAGAATAATAATGTTATATTCTAATATTCATATGCAACATGCAATCTACTGTACCATGTTCAAGTTCAAGAATCAAATATCGAATAATTATTGTATGAATTGAATTAAGTCATATATATATATATATATATATATATATATATATATATATATATATATGGTAACGATTTAAGAATTGTATCTAATGCCACCTATTTTTCTGAACTTATCGACATATTATCCATATTTGTCAAAATATAGCCGACACTTCTATATTTCGACATTACATGTGTGTCAATATTACCTCACATTTGAAAAAGGTCATTTTGTGGGCATGTCGTGGGCACGTTGTGGGCATTCAGAACAATAACCACGTTGTGTCTTCTATCTGACTTGCTGTTCTTGCTGCAAGAGACAGTCTTAACGTCAGGTAGGCATTATTGGGCTTGAACTGGAGTGATGGATCATAAGAGACAAGTCATGTTAGATTGTGGTGAAAACGGTTGACCCCCAGAAAACAATGATTTCTACTTGGCATGTTTGGGTCTGCGGAATGATGTGAGGTCAGTTGAAGGGAAGATTGCCACTTCGCAGGTCACTTTCTGACTGAGTAGAAAATATTTGAAACCAAGTCCTCTGGATTGCATTACTGAGCTGGGTGGCAGTGCTAGTGAGTGAGAATGCAATGCTATTGGTCAGTTGGAGGCTTTGAGAAGCAAGAAAGGTCATTGAGGCCTATGATTTGGGGAGAGGAAGGATAGGAACCTGTAAAGTGGTGAGGGATTGGGAGCAAAAGCTTGGAATGGGTTAGGATGGGACAATCAAGGTGCCTTGAGCAACTAATGCGCATGGCTTGTTGAAGGCCAAGGCCAAGCCTGGAGGTGAAATCCGCCTGCCTCTCTTGAGGCGCGTGCCTCGGGCGTCTTAAGGTGCAATTTTAAAACCACGGCTGAGAGATTACCCCCACTGTATGGATCCTGATATGATCCCACTGTCAACAACTTGATACTGTGTTCTAATTTTGATTCTTGTGTCCATTATAGAGGGCTCTGGTTGTCTCCGTCTTGTATACAGTTGTTATATTGTAGCCTATGGGTTGTTCCAAGGCAGAAAAAGAAGCTTTGGCCGCACTACCTTACAGCCTTATGCGAGGACTCCTTTGTTTTTCCTGAACGGTGGCTTTTTTCATAGAGCTCCCTTTGTAACTTTTATCCTTACACATGCCTCTTCCAAGACAGTCCAGAAGTTGTGTTATTACCCATAATCCAGAATTTGAGGTATTACAGTACAAGATTTGGCTGTTTTTCTGTTTGGCCTAATATTGTTGGTTCCAGAAGTTTAGCAGTTGCACATCAGGCCAAATACTTTGGATGTTACTGAATAGGTCAAAACTCCAAGGCCTCCAGTTTAATTGCAAACCGGCCACCACATTTCAGAGGTTTCACACCAGTCTGGAAAAGAGTAGGCTTTTCCAACAAGTGCCTTGTCTTACCTGTGGTCTACTTGGGTTTGCACCTGCAATCCTGCCCAATTGGATTTAAGGGAGCTTTTTCTGGACATTTTAATTGCAAGCCAGCCACCACATTTTAGAGGTTTTATACCTCGGTTGAACAGAATAGACTTTTCTGACATTTTTTTTTGTCTTACTTGTGGTCTACCCGGGGTATGAGCCTGCAATGCTGCTCAATTGGGTTCAATGGAGTTTTTCTTTTTTCCTTTTGGATTTTTCAATAAAAAAGAGAAAAGGGTAGCCAAAAAAAAGTAGTAGAAAAGGGAAGGGGAGTAAAGGCATCACCTTGGCTCTGGTTGTAGACTCTATGAATCCAACAAGCATGAGAAAAGGGTGAGAATTAGAATATGAGGCTTTTGAGGCCCCTATATGAGTGACACTCTTTGAGGTCTGTATGTGGGAGAAACTCATCTTTGGCCCCTATGCTAGAGAAACCAATTCTCCAGGCTTGGTCTGAATTTCTGTTTCAGAAAGGCCTGCTCTCGAGTGCATATTAGAGAGGCACTCTCTTTGAGGTCTTCATGTAAAAGAGAGCCTTTTCTTTTGGCTTTCATGCTACATGCAGAGATCCCTTGCTGTGTATGATTTTTTTACTTTGTTACTTGATGGCCTTTAGGTTATCACCTTACCAACATGACGTGAGAAGCATTTTTTTCGACATCAGAGCCAAGAGTGCCATAACCTTAATTATGCTTTGCCATCATAAAAATCAAATTGGATCCTTAAGGCCCCGTTTGGTAGATGCTTAAAGTTTAAGACTAGATAAAGTTTAGGAAGTCTTGAGGAGGGATAAATGGATGGGTATGAGGAGGGTTAGTAGGTGTGGATGTAATAGTTGAGTTGATATGCTATTATTAGTTTTTATTTTTATTTGTATTGTGAGTGGGTTAGTAGGATAGATGTGATAGGTGGATGTGATGGGTAAGAGTGAGTTAGTGGGGGTAGATATGATTGGTGAGAAATAAAACTTTTTCACTATTCATGCACTATTCACTTTACCCATGACACATATGATAAAACATCCTTTTCAACCTCTACTAAACGAGGCCTAAAGTCATTAGGATGAAGTATGCATGACCCAAATGCAACCTTGTCATTGTTTGTTTGTTTAGAGTGGAGGAAATTTCTGTTTGTAGCTTAAGTGGTAGTGAACTATACTTGTGTTGAGGTTTTTGCACCTTTTTATTGCTAATCCTAGGCCCGAGTAAAGGAGGGTTGCATTAGGTAGTCAACAGTCAACGTAAAATTTATTGGATCTTTAAACGTGTTGCATTAGCACCTGGGTGTAGTTAAAAATGGGCAAGGGTTCCCATATGAGGAACATATGCGAGTAAAGAAGCTAGTTCCACTACATTGTTGTTCGGATATATTTTAAAATGAGCAAGGGTTTTCATATGAGGAACACATGCGAGTAAAGAAGATAGTTTTACCACTTCGCCATCGAAGTGTGTCACAAAAGAAGTTGAGATTTGGTAGTTGGAATATTGGTACTTTGATCGGTAAGCTCATGAAGATTGTGGATATGATGATAGGGAGAAAGATTTAAATTCATTACCTTTAAGAGTCTACGTGGGTAGGAGAAAAAGCAAAGAAAATTGAGGGGATAAGCTTCAAACTATGGTACTTAGAAACAGAGCCAGGTAGAAATGGAGTCGGTATTATTGGTCACGAGGATCTTGAATGTCATATGCATGTCAAGTTGGTTTGGGGAAAAGAATAGAGAGATTTTTTGGAGGAGCTTGTCATAATAATTCTAGGAATCTCACAGAGAAATGATTTTCTTTGGTGTAGATTTAAATGGACATGTGGAAAAAGATGTTTTAAAGTATGCAGAGTGCATGGAAATTATAATTTTGGTGATAGGAATGAAGGGAAGACTTTCCTTGATTTTGCAATGACTTATAATCTTTTTATAGCAAATACTTTCTTCAAAAAGTGAGAAGGGTATTTGATCCCTTACAAAAGTGGGTTAATAAGAACACATATTGATTACTTTATTTCGAGAAGAAGAGATCAATTATACCGTAAAGGTTGCAAGATTATTTCAAGGGAGAGTTTAATTGTTCAACATCGTCTTTCGATGTTGGGTGTACATATGAAGTTAAAGAAGTGAAAAGTGGTGTTCATGAATATAAGAATTAAATGGTAGAATCTTAAGAAAGAGCAACAGAGATTCAAAAAGAAGGTGATGTAATAGTAAACTTGGGATCTTGATGGAAGTGCTGATGACTTGTGGGTAAATGTTACTTTGTATTAGAAAGGTGGCAAAGGAGGTGTTAAGCATGTCTAAAGAAGGAGTTCCAAGACAAAAGGAGGCTTGGTAGAGTGAGGAAGTACATGAAAAGCTTACAGTTAAAGGAGCTTACTTCAAAGCGTTATATTGAGATAAGATTGATGAAAATATGAAAAATTATTAAAGAGCAAAGGAAAAAGGAAAAAGGCAATTAGTTAAGTAAAATCAAAAGCTTGGGGGCATTTTATTACAAGAAACTTAATTCTAAGGAAGGTAAAAAAAATATCTTCAAGCTAGCTAATGTAAGAAAGCTGAAAATGAAGGACCATATGTATGTAAGGTGCATCAAAGATGAGGAAGGAATGGTGCTTATCGCTAGTTTAGATACAAAGATAGGATGGAAAAATTATTTTTATAAGTTTTTTTATGAAAATCAAAAGGATGATATCATTTTAGGGGAGTTAGCCAATTTAGAAGATTATGTGAATCGGGTAAGCTATTAAAGGATACAAAAGAAGTAGTGGATGCTTTAAAGATGATGAAATTAGGAGAGCTATTGGGCCTGATAATATTCCTAATATTTTGAGAGTGATGGGAGAAGAGGGTATAACTTCGCTTACAAAGTTATTTAATGCTATTTGGACAGGTAAGAGGATGCCGGAGGTATAGAGAAAAAGTTTTGTGACACCTTTTTACAAGATAAAAGAGATATACGAAATTGTTCTAACTATAGAGGTATCAAATTGATGAATAGAATAATTGAAAAAAAGGTTGAGGGAAGTCTTCATAATAATTGAAAATCAGTTTAGATTTATGTCCGGTTTGTTTACTATTGAGGCAATACACCTCCTAAGTCTTATGATGGAGATCTACAGAGTCAAAAAAGATTTACATATGGTCTTTATCAATTTGGGGAAGGCCTATGACTATCCCAAGTGATATATTGTGGAGAATTTTAGAGAAGAGATGTACCATTTTTGTATATTAACCTTATAAAGGATATGTATTATGGAGCTGTGACTTGTGTAAGGACTAAAGATGATTTGGTGGACTACTTTAATATGACCATCATCTGCATTAAGGATTAGCTTTAAGTCCTTTCCTCTTTATCTTGGTCATGGATGAGTTGTTGAAGCATATCCAAGTTGGGGTACCATGGTGTATGCTTTTTGTTGATGACATTATGTTGGTTGATAAGGCAAGAGAGGCCTTGCAAGCTAAAGGCTTATGCTTAAGCAGGACAAAGACTAAATATATGGAATGTAAGTTTAGTGGTAGAGGGAACAAAGAAGGATTGATGTAAAAAATGGAGAAGAGTACATTCTAATGAAAGATGTCTTTAAATCTTAGGATCTATCTTCTAAAAAAAAATACTTGGGATCCATATTTCAACAAAATAGTGAAATTGATGAAGATGTTACATGTAGAATTAATGCAGGGTGGTTGAAATGTAGGGGAGCATCTGGTGTTCTATGTAATAAGAGGGTTCCTTTGAAAGTTAAAGGAAAGTACTATTGAGCAGCTGTATGACCCTGTACGCTGTATGGTTCTGAATGTCGGGCTGTCAACTATAAGCATATATAAAAGATGTTTGTTGTAGAAATGAAGATGTTAAGTTGGATGTGTGGTCATATAGGGAAGGGCTGCATTTTGAATGAGATTATTTGAGAAAATGATGGGGTGGCATCGATAGAGGATAAAATGAGAGAAAGGCATGTCTAAGGTGATCTGGACATTTGCAGAGAAGATCACTAAATGCCTCAGTTTGGAGATGCGAGGAGTTGGGCATTGAACCTGTTAAGAGGGGTTGAGGAAAACTAAAGAATTATTGGAAGGAAAATATTAAATATGATCTCAATTACTTAAATTTAAGTTCAGAAATGACTCAAAACGGATCGAAGTAGAGGCAAAGAATCTATGTAGCCGACCCACTTTGTGTGGGAGAAGGGTTGGTTGTTGTTGTAGTTTAATTGGTAGTGTTAAGAAAGGTAAGTTATTGAGTTAATTGGTAAGATTTAGTCCAAGATTGGAATATGGTTTACTTCATCTCCTTTGTGGTGGAATTTGCATGGTTTTAAAAGGTGTGCTTCGAGGTGATCGGGGCATAAGCCTTGACGTAAGGCAGGCAAATTTAGCCACAGGGTGGTAGCCTCGATTGTCTTTATGAGGCGTAAGCCTTAGCTTTGTGAGGCGACCTCAAGGTGGTAAGGCGGTACTAAGGTGTGGCCTTATATGAAAACCATGGGTGGAAGCTTTAGAGTGTGTAGTACAGTAGTAGTCTATACAAAGCACTAGCGGTTTGTGTTTCTCTAAGGGGATGTAATTAATATTGAGCTCAGTGCGATGTTCTATTATTTTTCCCTTTACTTGAAGGACTTCCATGAAACCAAGTGCACCTGCACCACAGGGGTTGAATTATGAAATAAAAATCATAGTAATAGCAATGATTATAAAGTGCACAAATATATATAGTGCTACCTAAGTCTCCTAACTTAGGATTTTGCCCCAATCCAATTGGCATCACTATCCAACTACTTAAATTTGGTAACTAACCTCTTGCGGAAATCCCTTCTTTTGTCCCTATTAAATGGAATTTTAGTGCATTCTGCATAATCAAAAATCAAAATTGGCTTAGGTATTATGATATAACACAGTAATGTTCTACTTGCTAAGCAGAGGAAGATACAAGTATCGGAAATTGACCCTATAGGAGCTATTGGTCATCTCAGGAAAGCTATCAAAGTATCTGTAACAAAAAGAACAAAAGTGAAATTAAAAAAGAAAGATGATTAGAAACAACCAGCTTAAATGAAGGGAGAATGAGTGCCACCGAGAAGAGTGAGAGAGAGCATTGGGGGGGGGGGGGGAAGGGTCAGGGCTGGTTGCTAGTGGTGGGGAAGGTGAGGAAGAAGAGGGCGACGGCGGAGGTGTTACGCTTCAAGTGTAGAGGGAGGGGTCACGTCGAGCGGGAGTGTAAGGACCCAGTGAGATGCCTACGGTGCAGGGGTCTTAGCCACCGGAGGTTGTCCTGCGTGAAGGAGGGAGGTGCGGAGGATAGTGGCTACAGGCGCGCAAGCAACCATTCTCCCACCCCCACTGGAGGGTGCACCGTTGATAGAGGTTGAAGCCCCTTGGTCAGAGGAGACCAAGATGCTTGAGAGAACCCTCGCGACGGCCTTGATTGGAGTGGTGGCGGAGGGTTGCGTTGATCTAGGCGATCTCGGTGCAGAGGTGTTGAAGGTGCAGGGGGGTCGTACAGGGGGGATGGAGTTGAAAGCGGTAGGGGTGGGGAAGTTCATACTCATTGGCGCAACGTTGGAGGTGGTGGAGCGATTGCTCTTCAAGGACCTCCCGTACCTGAGTGGGTTTGTCAAGTGGTGATGGGCTGTTAGGTCTGATGGCATGCTCTGAGAGCGGCCACCGAGGAGGAGGGTGGGGCTGCTGGTGGACCTCGAGGGCATATTGCTCTTTCTTCGCACAAGGGAGGTCGTGAAGGCAGTGGTCGCCCCCTTTGCAAGGGTGCAATGGTGTAGGGTCCTTGGCCTGGAAGGCGAGGACCTCGCGACGATGCAGGCGATGGTGGAGCTTAGATCGGGCAAGGTGCTCCACAAGAAGGTCTCGCTTTGCCTTGGGGGCACCTCTTGGGTTGTGCTGGTGAAGCCGATCAGAGGTGGACTGTGTTTCCTTCGCTGAGGCGGTAAGGTTGCCGGTTGTTGGGTGGTGGTAGTAGGGGGCAGCTCTAGCACAAGGGGCGATGTGGAGGCTAAAGGTCGTTGGCAAGGGTGGCACCTTGTCTGTTGAGTTAGTAGTGCGAGACCCAGAGCTAAATGGGTGCACTCTTGTCGAGACTCGGCGCTCAATGTGCGTAGCGGCTGAGGTGAGTGCGGTGGATGAGGGGAGGGTTGTAAATGTGGGGGAGGCGCTGGTGAGAGGTGTGGAGATGATCGGGGAAGACGGGGAGTTGCACGGGGTCCTTGAGGGGCCTCCTTGAGAAGATTAGGAGTACGCTTCGAGTTACGGCGCGAGGGATGTTGGATGCCTCGAATTTAATGGGGGGACACGACTTACAAAGATATTTGGGGAGAGGGGGGCGACGTCGAATCTGGGTCTGGACCTACACCCGAACCTGATGACCCTCCATGGCCTTCTTATTAGTGACCCACGTAGGGTTGCTTCAAGGGCGGTTTGCAGCGCATTGGCTTTCGCATGTGCGGGAGAAAAGGAATGTAGACGACGAGCAAAGGAGGCCTTCCCCGGAGGTGGTGA
The DNA here is from genome assembly GCA_037157565.1 of Thalassia testudinum. NCBI lineage: Eukaryota > Viridiplantae > Streptophyta > Magnoliopsida > Alismatales > Hydrocharitaceae > Thalassia > Thalassia testudinum. Next base: position 31,005,832 of record JAZHRO010000054.1, on the reverse strand, counting down.
TGGCGAGAGGGGTGAAGAGATCAGGGCGACGAGGTTGCTCCATCAGAGGATGGAGAAGCTCTGGGCGGCAATGTAAGGCTTCTCCATGAAGTGGGTGGTATCAGTTGGGGCTTCGTTGACATCTATGGTCCCTTGGTGTCCGGAGGAGGTTCGGGTTGCGACGCGGGGCTTCCTCATGGAGGAGGAGGTGGCGACGATGTCACCAAACTCTACGGCGGAGAAGGAAAGCCTCAATTGGTGGGGGGTGTGGGGTCCTTAGGGTCTTATCGGGGAGCAGGGGTGGCGGTGCACATCCTTGCGGCACCGGAGGCGAGGCCCAAGTTGGGGGGAGTGTGGGGGTTGTGGAGCTTCTGGAGGTAGGAGGTGGGGTTGAGGCTACTGGGGAGGGGTCGGGGTAGTGAGCCTTGGGGAAGGGTCTTTGGTGGGGGGGGATGTGGAGGGGAGGGGTGGGAGGAGGATGGATGGGGAGGTGAGCGTGGATTGGTCTAGGGCTTGTTGGCTTGGGGAGGTGGAGCAGGTGGCGGAAGGGGCCGGGTTCGATCGCTCGGCAGGGGGAGTTTCTATGGGTGCCCCATGCTGAAGATCCTTACATGGAATGTTATGGGACTATGTGACCCCTTATGTCGAGGGATGTTGAGGTCCTACCTTCGGAGGTGGAGTCCAGATGTTGTTTTCCTCCAGGAGATGAAGCTGTAGGCATGTGACTAGAGGGTTTGGAGAGAAATCAGGGGTGGCTTGCTGGGTGATTTTCTGGCATTGGATGCGGTTGAGAGGTTGGGAGGAGTTGTGGTTAGGTGGAAGACGTGTTTTCCTTGGAGGACTCGGAGGTGGGGGCACGGTCGGTCTTTGTGCAGTTGAGGAGATGAAGGGATGGGCTCGTTCTGGTGTTCTCATCTGTGTATGGGCTGGTTGAAGACTCCGATAGGAGCTCTCTTTGGGAGGGTGTTGAGTCGGAAAATCGTCGCAAATAAATTTAAGTTTTGAAAACCCGTCGTAGTATGATTTGCAAAGAAATTCGTCAACAAATAAATTTTACTGAAACTCAAAAGGAATTTTGGGTTGAATACAGGGAGGCGGACGTTTGATTAAAAATCACGTTTGTTTTATTGTCACAAAGCAGATTAGCTGGTCGAATTGAATCTAAACTAGCTATCTACTTAAAGAATAATGAATAGAAGAGAGAGAGAAATTACAAATAAAGACAAAATAGAGATAGAATGAACAAGAATTTCATAACCATAATATCATGTCTATTACAACTAACCACTACAGTAGAAAGCAGGAAATCTACACTGGAAAGTGGTAAATCTACTCTATAAAGCGGTAAAGAGAAGGTGGAGAGAAGTTATCCTCCTCGACGGCTGCTTAGAGGACGAGCTGCGTTGACAGAGCGCCCGGGCGAAGGTGGAAAGACGTGGGATGAAGGAGGACGACGGACGACGGGGCAGGGCAACGTAACATCGGGATTCGCTTCTTGAAGGGCAGTGAGAGGGCCACCGCGAAATGCTCCACGAATGGGATGAGAAGGTGGAAAATTTATATTTTTAACTTTAAAAGAGCATCCCGGATTTGGGCTAAGCTCTTAGAGCTTTGGAGGGGGTGAGAGAAGAGAGGAAGGGATGAAAAAGAAATGGAAGTCATAGGTTTATTTATAGGTGAAGAATGGAGGGACAATTAGGTCATTTCAGGTTGAAAACATTAATTTCAGTATCTTTAGTGACATTTATGAGTGTCACTGTATCTTAATCATGGGTGAAGGTACGTGTGCACGCATCGCCTGTTCAACTTTAGCGCACCCAACGCCTCATCATGATCGCGTGATCTCACCAGTCTAATCGCGAGATCAGACGGCTTAGATCATGCATCATTGCTTCTTCAGTGCCTTCACCCGCCCGCGTGTGATGGCGTGTTGGATCGCGCGTCATCGCGCACGCGCGAGCCAAAGCATCTCCGCTCCATGTCGCCTGCATCGTAACCGTTTGTGCTTCATCCAATGGCCGAATTTGGCTTGCGCGCGTCGCATTGCGGATTGAAGGCGGGATGAGTCGAACCCGCATCGTTGGCTCTTCGTAGTGCCCTTCACCAACGCGCTACACGCGTTTGCGGCACGCTTGCGAATTCTTCATACAGCGCCATCCAACGATGGAGATTTATCTTACCTTTGTGAAGAAGGGTTGAGATGATGTGGGTGGCGTGGATGGTGCCATGTGGCACAATTCTGGCCGTCCATCTTCTTTTAGTTGCAGATGGTGCCACGGATGTCGGATTGAACCGATTTTCACACTGTTGGGCTGCGATCGTCAATTCGAATCCATCCGTGCGGTCGGATTTGTCGTCTAAAGTATGGATTTACACCATCTTGGCCCTTGACCTCTGATCTTTCTCGGACTGCATCTAATGCTATGGAAGTCCGATTGGGGCGATCTTGGAGTCGTTAAACTCCAATCGTCACCTTGATCAGATACATGCGGTTGGATCTTCAATCCGAGGCCTCGATATGATATTGCCCTATTACTTGACCACGAAAAGAGAAAATTAATCTAAACTTTATACAATCTAACCTAAATGCATGATGATACATGTTATGCAATATTTATAATGTATAATGTAATTATATGCCTAAGAACATGCAAAAATAGACGATTTATATAATATAAACGTGTTTACATCAGAGGGCCTTTATCAGATCGCCAGGAGATTTCAAGGGTGCTCGTGGCTTATTGGAGGGGATTTCAACATCACCCTCTTGGTAGAGGACAGGTCAGGTGGGAGAGGAGGTAGGGACCAAGGTTCCGAGGACTTCGCAAGGTTCATCGTTGAGCACGGGCTGCAAGATGTGCCTTTCACTTCCTGTGCTTACACTTGGAGGAGCTTTGGAGGCTTGATGTCTAGATTGTGGACCACTTTCTGTGCTCGATGGGGTTGGTGGTCTTCCCGTTGGAAGGGGTCCACGTTCTTGAGAGGCCTTTCTTGAACCACACTCCTTTGATGTAGGAATCTGGGAAGGCTCTCACTTTGGTATGCACTTCAAATTCGATAGGGCGTGACTGTTGGAGGACTTTAGGAGCATGGTGGAGGACAAATGGGGGACTATGCACTCGGACGGCTCGGCGGCCGTGAGATCGGAAACAAAGCTTTGGGAGTTGAGATTCTTTCTGAAGGAGTATAGAAGACAAGTGAAAGAAGAACGGAATGAAAAAAAGGATAAGGCGCTCGGGGAGATCGATAGGCTGGATAGAGTGGAGGACTTGGGTAGAACACATAAAGACTGTCTAGGATGAAGACTGAAAACTGGAAGTGGAATGGAGAATGAGATCCAGGCAGAAGTGGATCAAGGAGGGGGATTTAAACACCAAATTCTTTCATATGATGGCGTCGGTTAGGTGCAGGAGGAATTGGATTGATAAGCTCCAGGTGGGTAGGGTGGAGTGTTTCGGTAGGAAATCTGTGGGTAGGGTGGTGGCAGATTACTTCAGGGAGTTCATGGGGAAGAGGAGGGATGGGAGGTGGCGATGGCGGGGTCTGGACGTTCTGGTGGTTGATGCAGTGGAGGCGGAGGAGTTGGTTGCACCTTTCACGGAGGATGAGGCTCGTAAGGCAGTTTGGGGATTGAATGCTGAGGGATGTCCGGGTCCCGAAGGATTTCTGCTACTGTTTTTTAAAGAGTTTTGGTTGCTGCTGAAGAGTAAGATCCTGTAAGTCCTTGCGGAGTTCTGGGAGGGCAACAATGGCTTCAATAGGCTCAACAAATTCTATCTGTTCCTGCTGCCTAAGGAGGAGGGGGCGGAGACGATCGATAACTATAGATCAATTGTTCTCTCGAATGCGGTGTATTTGATTGTGGCAAAGATTCTGGCGAACAGGCTTAGGAGGGTGATTGGTGGCACTGTGTCGAAGGTGTAGACGGCTTTTGTACTGGGGAGATGTATCTTGGATGGGTATGTTGCAGCCACGGAAATCCTTGCGCATTGGAAGAGGGAGAGGAGGACGACTTTTCTGTGGAAGGTTTATTTCAGGAAGGCGTACGACTTCGTACAATGGTCCTTGTGGGTGGCTATGACTAAGAGGGGTTTCCCGCTGGTCTGGATTACATGGATGAAATAGTATGTCATAACAACATCCCTTCGGTCCTCATCAACGGAAATCCAACAAGTGGTTGGGTTCAATCGAGGAGAGGCGTTCGGCAGGGGTTCTCCCTAGCACCTATGTTTGGTGGCTGATGCTCTAGTGAGGGCATCTGACAGGGCGTGTATGACTGGTCTGGTTAAGGCTTCCCTGTGGGGGAAGGGACGAGTATATCGGTGCTGTAGCATGCGGATGATACTTGCTTCTTCGTGGAAGGGGCAGAGGTGGAAGCGAGACAGAGCTATATCCTTTTGGATCTGTTTTGTGGGGCTTCATGCATGCAGATTAACTACTTGAAGTCCTCTTTTGTTCCATTTGGTATGACTGATGAGAAGGCCAGGGAGTGTTCGGAGGCCCTGTGTACGGAGGTTGGGTCCTTGCCCCTCCCTTATCTAGGCCTGCCCCTGACGAATAGGAGGGTTTCTTTATAGGATTGGGTTCCATTGCTAGAGATGATTAAGGATTGGTTGGCAGGATGCGCATCCAAGTTGCTTTTGAGAGGAGGGAGGTTGGTTCTCCTCAAATCGGTTCTGTCGGCTATGCCAGTGTATTTTACTTTTGTTGTGAAGATGCCGTGGAAAATTGAAAATAAGATTGTGAGCCTGATGAGCAATTTCTTCTGGACCAACTATGGGGCAGGCGTGAAGGGGGTGAAGCTGGTGGCTTGGAGTGAGGTGTGCAAGCCTATTAGGGAGGGGGGTTTGGGAGTCAAGGAGATTAGGAGGATGAATGACAGCTCTTCGGCAAAGTGGATTACGACACTACTTGGTGGAGAGGTGTGTTTGGTGGGGAGGATCTTGTGATCCTGCTATGGGGGATCGCCTGACTGGGACCTCCTGGTGTCACCTCCTCTTGGTGCTTCTCACTTCCTCAGAGGATTGTCTTTGGTGGCGCCAAAGGTTCGATTGTTCTTTACCCCTGTGCTAGGATCGGGTGATACCTTCAGATTCTGGATGGATGATTGGACGGGTCTTGGGGCTCTGGCAGAGCGCTTCCCCAGGATTGTCGTTTTGGCGGTTGACAGAGGAGCCTTTATGGCGGAGGTCTAGGACTGCGCGTGGTGTCCCACGTTCTCGGGCAGTCTGGCAGACTAGTGGTTTGGGGAGATGCAGGAGCTGCTGCAAGACATAGAGGCATATTGATTTGATTAGAAAGAAGTACTTTTGGGAATGGGCGGATTGTGAGGGGAGATTTGCACAATTGATTCCGTAGGATGATATTTGTAAACCAAAAAAAGAAGGTGGTCTTGACGGATCATTTCAATAAAGTCTGTTGTTTAAATGGGTGTGCAAATTGCTTTTCATTGAGCAAGACATGCTTACATCTACTTTGAAAGATTCTTATGGGAAAGACTTTGATTTTAACTGACGGGTTCCTGTTAATGGATCATCAGTGTTTTGGCATTCTTTGCGACCGATCTTGTTAGAATTTTCGGACCATTTCAGGCCTTGTTTGGGTGATGGGTCATTGTTTAAATTCTGGATTGATGATTGGTCTGAAAAATGGGAAATTTTTAGACTTGTTTCAGAGGTTATTTCAGGACATTTCGGATAAGGAGGCGCAGGTGGTAGATGTGTGGGACAGTGACCATAATGTGTGGGATGTTAGACTGTCGGAGAGTCTCTCTGATGCGACTTTTCTGAATTTCAGCAGCTATTGGATGTTGTGGAGGACTTTTTGCCATCAACTGAACCTTGCGGTAGAAACGTGGAAAGTTCTCAATTAAGAATGCTTACAAACTTTTGATCTCTGGTGGTGGGCATGTGACCCCTATAAAGGGTTATTCTTTTTTGATTTGGGGCTGCAAGGTTCCGCTCAAAATCAAGGTATTCCTTTGGTTCTTTAGAAGGAAGAAATTGGTTACTAAAGTATATAGAGACAAGTGGTGTCCTTTCGGGGATACAACATGTTCACTTTGTGGCCAGTCAGAAGAGGACTTGTAACATTTGTTTTTTGAATGTAGCTTCTCTAAAGAGGTTTGGGATCGGTGTGGAATCCATACGGTTGATCATACAGATTGTGAGGCTTTCTAGACGACATTCAGGGACCATCTTCACCTTGATACGGCTAGGTGGTGCAAAACTTTTGTTATTCTTTAGGCTGTCTGGTTGCAGAGAAATTGTAAGGTTTTCAATAATGAGCAGGTTTGGGTGGAGAATGTGGTGAGAGAGGCCTATTATTTTTCTAATTCTTGGCTTCAAAACCTGTAAGTATATTCCTTTTTTAGATTATTATAGTTACGGGATGAGGTAATCTTCCTCTTTTTTCTAAAAAAAAAAAGATTTAGAAGGGTTTCAGCTAGAGGTTGATGCGGACTCTTTCAGATGGGAGGAGAGTTCTCGGTGCAGGACGCATATAGGAGGCTTGGAGGTTTGGGCACGCTGGGGGACATTGATGTGGCTAGAGACTACAGACAGCTTTGGGAGGCTTCTTGTCCCTTGAAGGTGAAGATATTTGCTTGGCTCCTCAGGAGAGGAAGATTGATGACCAAGATGTGGAGAGCACGGTGGGTCCAGGACGCAGATTGGTCGTGCCCACTCTGTAGCCAGGCAGAGGAAGACATAAACCACTTATTCTTTACTTGCCCTGTGGTGTCGCAGGTTTGGGATTTGATTGAGGACTGGTGGTGGACTCATGATTCATTTCTCAGCTTCTGGAGGTTGTTTAGATGTGGATCCGACATTGGGCGCAACGTGTTTCGATCGAAGAAAGAAAGGGCTCGGCTGTTGGCGGTTGTCTGGGCTATTTGATTGGGTATGAATGCTGTTGTCTTTAGGGGGCAACGCCTGTATGTGGAAAACTTCGTTATGCCCGCTTTGTCTTTCATTTCGGGGTGAAGTTCTTGCTTGTAATGTGAGCTATGTACTTGCTGTGATTAATTAATACATTTTATGGGTGGTATCTAAGGGATAACCATCATTTCCATCTGAAAAAAAAAGGGAATTTTATCTTCCTTTTTAAAAAGAAGGGAGACAGGGTAGATATCTAAGACAATGTAAAAGGAAAAGAATTTTTCATAAACCTATCGAGCCAATATGTGATGAAATAAAATTAAGCCTAAGAATATTCCCTCTTAAGAAAGTATCACAAGTTAGATAGTGCAGGACTCTTTGAGAAAACAATCTTTCTTTATTTCTTTCTGTTTCAAGGGAAAACGGATGGCTACCGGGCACTGGGAGCCATCTGCTTCATTACTAGCTAAAAAACTAAACAAGTTCTTACAAATGCTAATTCCAGAAATTAAAAAAGCCCCAAGCTTCCCTTACAACATTCTCCTCTCAAGCCCTTTGAGAGGCAAAACAATCTAAATAGAGTAATTTGATCAATTATAGCATAGGAGTGCTGTATTTAGCCAAGGAAGTGCCCTAGGCGGTAGGGCATTTGTAAAGCCGTTACATTCTAGAGGGGTCTCAGAGGTCTCTACAATGGATAGAACAAAGTTCTAGGTTACACAACAACTAGTTAACTCAAAGAGTTATGGCAATCTGATGGCCTAACAGAGCCATCAGATGGCTTCTGATATGATGTCTTTCAGAAAATCAAGCTTGGCCAAAGGTAAGTGTTTTTAATTCTAAAGGCAAGATTAAAATTAAGAAGTTCGGCCTTAGAATATGGTCTGGTGGCGGATGTATAACGGATAACTCTGCTGGAGAGTTTAGCAAGCCCAAGGGGGTTTGTGATTGAGGAACGGGTTCTTCTTGCTTAGACATATAATCTGTAAGCCATATCATGGTTTTTATGTCTTGGACATCCTATTATGTTTGTTGACTTGTGATTATGGAACATATTGACTGATCAAAGGGAAGCTCATCCAAATGATCATATATTCACAAGATCAAAGTATCTATTAAGTGTATAAGAACATAAAATGTTAAGGCTAGCCAATTACCTTGGATCCACTCCTTAAGCTCCAAAGACATCCAGGTATGCTCTAGGAGGTGGAGAATTCCCTGAAAAGAGAGTTGAGAGTGTTTTAATTTGTTTCCAACTTGCCAAACCGTGAACCACATAAACAAAAGATCTCCCCTATTCTGTTTAAATAACTTGGGCCGGTCAGAAAGAGAGAAGCACACATGCATCCTGAACAATGTACAGACATAAGATCACCTAAGGCAGGTGTAGGTCAACTGATAAGGCATATGTGAATGTACTTTAGAAAGATAACTTGGTGATTGAGAAGGTTAATGGTTGAATACTCTGGATCAACCAGTAACCAAAGGTTATACTAGGTAAGGTTGTCTGAAGATGGGCATGGGTTTGCTTATATGGAAATTAAATATCCTTAAGAAGTGTCAATCAAAAAATAAGAGTCTTTAAAGGAACTTAAATTTATCCTATATGTGATGGAACTTATACGACCAAAGTTATTTCATGTTAGTCTTTTCTGATGAGACTTGAGTTTCTTTGGAAAAGGACTTCATACTAGTTATGTACAACATAATGAACTTTTTCTTCAAGCTTCTATTGAAGGCCCTTTAAAGGTTTATTCTTCCTTTCACTGAAATGTTGGTCTTCCGCAAAAAAACAACTACAAAGAGTTTTGTTACCATCAAAACTGGGTTGATTAGTGTGTGTTTAGTGTATACACTAACATTAAGGTCCTGTGATGTTCTTGATGCTGCAGTTTTATATTCGTTATGTTTTAACACAGTTGTTACAATTCAGAATATTACTTAATCTCAGGCCATTCTCAAAGCTGCGGAACAATGAGTTTATGCGCCAAGCAAAGACTTTAATGTTTAAAAGCTTGTCTCATGGTGCCCCAAATCCAAAGTTGTTGAAAATGCTTGAAATACTGGCAGAACACTTTAGTATGTGAATCTCTCTTTCCCTCCAAAAAAAAAAAGTATCTGAATCTTTTCATTCCATCTTTCTAGTTTATATCAGCATATATACTATATCTTTCTTTCTCCATTTGATGCAAGAATAGTCACTCAACCTACATAGATGGTTTTGAATTAAAATTATGGAGATTACAATAACTTGGAGATCTTTTATTATTGAATATCCAAGAGATATACATAGAGTTGGTTTTGAGAGGGATCAATCTTAATCCTAATCCTAATGGAAACCAATCACATGTAATCAAATCTCAATCAACCTAAAACCATTTTCTAAAACAAATAAATATAGAAAGAGATTATTCCTGTTTTTCTAAAATTATTTCCTAAATAATCTCTAACACTCCTCAAGTTAGAGCATGCAACACCCAACTTGTAGTTGTGCACTAGTAGTAGCCCCCCTCCCCCCCATTTGATGTTGTTTGAGGCTGGGGTAGGCAAACACGCATGCAATTTGAGAGACACATAGATACTTTAGCGTGTAGGCGGGATTTGTTCTTTAGGCATGTAGACGTTGGTCTCTTCATTAGTTGATATCCAAAACCCTCGGAGTTGGACCAAAAAATTGACTTCGAGACTTTAGTTGGAAGACAATTCCAAGCATCATAGGGGAGACAATCCCAGGCATTGATATTGAAATTGATGTCGGAGTTGATCCCAAGCACTGATACGACGTACATCAGCTGAAACTAATATTGAATTGATATGAATATTGCTACTCATATGGGAGACGTTCTCAAGCACGAATAGTTGCCCTTCACCAGAAAAAAAAAATCTTCACGTTAGGAGAAGACAAAAAAATTGGTGTTGGACACTTACAGATGGGACTAAGCACATGGCTCAGTTTCCTCACCCTTCATCGGCATCTTTGGCATCGATCACTCGACCTGATGCTTCATTAGTATTTTTTGGGCCAAGCATAGGTTGTCCAATTAGTACTTTTGCAACATCTGTTGTAGTTGCAATTGCTGTAGTAGATTAGGGTTTTACATGCACTCCATCTATGTCTGCATGAAAGGTTGTGCTTTTGGTGATGTAGCTATCGACTTATTTTCCTAAGTGGTCTCCCATAGTTGTCCTCACACTTATCAGGCACATGATTGGTCCAATTACAGTAGATACAAGGACCAAACTTACATGCACAACCTATTCCATGTCAATGACCACGTTCTAACGAGAAGGATACGATGCTTCCTCCTCCAGATACTAGCAACGTAGAGGACTCTTGAGAGGTAGCTGACATAGATGATGGAGGATTCTTAATCTCGATCTTCTGAGAACGGCTGTAGATTGTCTCCAGATTGGGCACTGCATCAAAATATAATATTTGGTTGCGCGTCGAGTGGTACCTGGGGCACTACATCAAAAGATAATGTTTAATGATTTGTTTGTCGCAACAAACAAGCTAGTACACGTCGAGCTCCTCGAATAAACCTTTAAGAATTGTAAAATTCCCAACTGGGGACATGTCACCTTGATTGGAAATCTAGATTCTCCAATGGATGTCTACTAATTGTGCGCCACTAGTTTTCTAGAAATACCTCTTCTTGAAGGTATCCCGGATCTCTTTTGTTGTCTCTTGGTACAACATGTTGGTAGCAATTGACTGGTCGATACTGTTCATTAACTACATCATGAGGAAGTTCTTCACCCACTTTTGTACTTCAATCCATCTTGGGAGTCAAGATCCTTCTTTGTCAGGATGTGGAGTTTATCTTACCCTCCTATGATGATCTAGAGGCACGAGACCACAAAATATAGCTCGAGGAACCCGAGAAGTTGATAGTGGTTTCTTGATCAAGTACAAAGGTCGAGATCTTGGCCTTAGAAGTCACTGTTGAAGAATCTCCTTCGGTCATGGCATCGATCACATACTCGCTTCACACGCATGAAGTGAAACCTGGTGATTGGATCATGAATTGGGCTGAAAATTGGTTCAATGACTCGTTGTGTGGTGTCTCCCAACCTTGCACTGTGGTTGTTGCTCGTTGGAAGGGGCCCATGCGACGATGAATAGGGGCTAACCCGGTCCCCCTTTGGCCGGTGATGGACAGGAGATAGGCTAAGCTACACAGCTTGGCGATCATTGGGCACTACTTGCGACTCACGGTGTCACTAACATTGGACAAGGGATCACACATGCTTCCCAAGGCAAAGAAGAGGTTGACGATGCCTCTTAGGTGTCGGTGGAGGTTGTGATCTTCCGAAGAAAGATCCACTTTAATACTATGTGGAGATTACGATAACTTCAAGAACTTTTATTATTGATCACTAAGAGAAATACATTGAGTTTGTCCCTTTATATAGAGAGGGATCAATCCTAATCCTAATGAAAACAAATCAAATCTCAATTAACCTAAAACATATCTCTACAAATAGGAAATAAACAAATATAGAAAGAGGATTCCTTTTTCTTTTTAAAACTATTTCCTAAATAATCTCTAACAAAAATGGTTAAGTTTTTTGGCCATTTTTACTTGTATTCCAGATAAGCTACTAACCATCACCTTTAATTGGCTTACTTGAATGCTGCTTCTGTGTTCTATGCTTAGTAATTTTAAATTAAGCTGTACTACTAGTCTGAAACAACTGAAGATCTCTTTGGCCATCCCAAAAACATCAGCAGAAACACAAGGCACACAAAGCACATCCCCTGCATACCTTACTAACAGCTGTCCACGGTTGAACTCCCAATGGCATAATTCTTGGCTATAAGATTCAGAAGGAATCTTTCTTCAGATACTTTGCTCCTTTTGGCGGTATGCTCTGCTGATGATCCAATTTTATTTTTGGAGGCTCCATTGGAGGATTCAAGAATTTCTTTCATGGTGGGCCCTTTTGGGCCAACTTTAGTCCTGTGGATTAATGCAGACAAATTAACCTTTCTGTCTTTTGGTTTGTTTAACTATGATATTGCCATGGGGTTATTGCCTACTTTGTTAACTTGTCTTGCTTTCGATTGGAACCTGGTGCTTGGATGCTTAGAGGATCATTTGGAGGGCTGGGACTTGAAACTCCTGTCTTAGTGGGGGAGGTTTGTTCTTGTCAGTTCAGTTCTCTCTACAATGTTTTTTGTGCATGCCTATCTTTAGTATGTCCACCTCTTTGGACAAGATTCTTTGCACAAGATATACGGAATCTTACAGAGAGAATTTTTATGGAGAGGGTCAAGGGCTGCTAGACCTGTTCTATTAGTATCCTAGGAAAGTGTTTGTTTACACAATGCATAGGTGGGCTTGGGAGTGCTATAATTCAGATCAATAAATGGTGCAGTACTGTTGAAGTCAGCCAATCAAGACTGGGTGTGGGTGTTGTTGGGGGGGGTGGGGGGGGGGTTGGGGGGGATTTGGTCTTCAAGGTCTTTATGGCAGCATATTGAATTGGGAAGCAAGAAAGTTTGTGATAAGGGGGATACTGCCTTTTTGAGAGGTGTTGCGAAGGACATGGTAAGCTGAAGTCTGCAAATGGCATGGATTTCTGGCAGGATGCTTGGACTTGCCTAGGTATCATCTGGGAAGATTTTGCTGCTGTTTCACTGATCTCCAGGATTGGCAGGTATCTATTCTAGTTTTTGGTCCCGCCCTTTAGTCTTATTGCATGGATCATTCCTTTGTTGTTTTCTGGATCCCTTGTCTGCATAAAGCAAGGATGTATTCCTGCCAAAGTACCCACTATCTCTTCTGCGTTTCCCAGATATTTCAGTTTTGGATGGGACTAGAGCTTTTAAGTTATGTCAACTGATAGGAAATAAATCAATTAAGAATATTTGATTAGGATTTACTATTTTTGGGTCTTGGTTGATTTCCATGTTTGCCCTTGTCTCTCTCTATATAAAGAGGGTTAGGGCTTCTCTTTTGAATAATAATAAGAATCATTTTATCTCACTTAAAATCTCTACATGGTATCAGAGCCACTGATCTTGGTGGTTTAGCGTTTGGAAAAGGAAAACCTAGAGGGGGGAGGCCCTCCAGCGGCGTTGCCAGCCTCCGACGAGCCACCGGAGAGGCTCTCTCCTCTCCCACAACTTCTCTTCCTCTTCTACCCTTCCGCTTCCTCTTTCGCTGTTGCTGCTGCTTGTCGTCGAAGAGAAAAATCACCACCGGCGTTGCCTTCGGCCACCGCTTGGCAAGGGAACACCGGTTGAGTAGTCGTCGGGGCCCAGGCCTCCATTTCAACCACCTCTAGTGGCCAACTGACCGGCCACATGTCGTCGAGGAAGCCTCCTTTGACTGGTGTCACCCCTTGATGGGGAAGACTGGATCAAGGGTTTGGACCCTCAAACCTTGCTCGATCGAAGGTTTGAGGGCACCATCGTGTTCCTTGGAGGTTGCTCTACCGGACCAAGGTGGCCCGGTCCTCATCTGACCTACTAGAGTGTCGCCACACTCCTCCAATGCTCGCCGCCGCCCATAGACACCGAGGGAACCGAGCTTAGATCGGTGCCAAGTTCTAGGAAGTCATCTGCGACGAGCACGACATCGACCCCATCGGCAAGCACATCCCCTGCATCATCCTTATGGACCTCGACCGGGCACAATGGATGCTGTTCGCTCCGACCCCTTCGGCTAGAACAGAGAGGGTTGGTAAAGAGGAATATAAGAAGCGGAGGATGAAAACCCTCATTCAGTCTTTGCTTAAAAAAAAAATTAAGATTATTTATGTTGAGTTATGTTTATGTTTATGTTTGTAAGGGGTGTTGTGTTATTTTATTTTGAGTAGCGGGTTTATGATGTACTTTTTCCCACACCTATATAGAGGTGTAGGGACTTCTTGGTAATGGATGAAAAAAAGTTTATTTACTTCAACTTTGTATCAGAGCTAAGGTTGAGGTCTCCACAAAAAACAAAACCTTAACCTTACTTAAGCCCTCTCACCGGAGCTACCGCTGCTACCTCCGACGGCCACGTCGGCGTCGTACCACCGCCGTAGCAGCAACAGCAACGACTGCCGCCACCGCTGCAGCCGGCCCTTCGTGCTAGACCGTGGTGCGGCAGCCTAATCGGGGTGCAACTGGCTCCTCGCGCAGCAGCACCCTCGTTGCTGCCGCCGCCGGCAACCCTCCTTGCTGCAACGCCTCTCCTTGTGTTGCAGCACCCGGTCACGACACTGCTGCCGCTGCCAGCAGCCTGATTGAGGCGTAACCGGCCCCTCATGTTGTAGCTCCCTCTGCTACTGCCGCCACCAGCAAATCTCCTTGCTGCAGCGCCTCTCCTTGCGCCGCAGCGCCTCGTGATGGTGCTATTGTCGCCCTGTTGCAGTTGCAGTATCACCCCCTGATTGTCATTGGTGTCGGTTGCTCATGATCTCTCTCCGTGGAGTTGAGGGTTTGAAGCAAAAATCTTTCAACAGGGTGGTATGAACTTCTTGATCTTTTGATCTAATTTGGGGTGTGTATTTCCTATAGTGGATGACTTTTAGGGTGTGTATTCTCCGTTGATGCATGTTTTGGGATGTGTAGTCCCATTGAGTATTGACCGCGTGTGAGCGGAGATTTTTTGGGGTGTGTATTCCTCGGTTGGTATATTTCTTAGGGTGTGTAGTCTCCATTTTCTGTCAATTTCAAAATCTGAAGTATGAAGTTCAGAGGTGTGTACCCTTCTTTGCGGCACGTCGAACTTTGTTTGTGGCAGTGTGGTTCAGTAAACATGGCAGTGTCCCAGTCAGAGATTGCACTAGGAACTGTCGTGGGTGATACTCAAACCACTGGTGTAACATGGTTGATTGATTTAGGTGCTTCTAATCATTTATCTGGGAATCTGCAGTGTTTTGGATAGATTTAATTGGTTTCTCGTGATTGTACAGTATAGGTGGCTGATGGGCGACTTGCTCCTATTAGTGGTCAGGGGAAATTAATGTTACCCCTTCTATGCAGCTTAATCATGTTCAGTTTGTTCCAGATTTATCCATGAACTTGCTCTCTGTCAGTGAGATCATTAAGCAGATGAATTGTCGGGTCATCTTTGATGAGCGTGGATGTATTTTCCACGATAGAATGACAGGAAAGACTATTGGTAGTGGATATGAAGGAGTTTACCGACTTCAGTAGGGTCCTATGGCTACAGCATGTCAAGTTAGTACCACATCTGGGAGTGCTTTATAGTGTTATAGACGGTTGGGCCATCATTCTTTGGAAAAGTTATGCAGGCTTCTTCCTCATGTGTCCTCAACTACACAACTTTCCTACGATGCATCTCAACTTTGGAAGCACTATAGATCTTCCTTTCCAGCTGCTACATGACTACGTTGATCTTGATGTTTGAGTTCCCAATAGGACTCTTGATAAAGCAGGACATCGATACTATTTGATTGTGGTTGATGATTTTTCCAGATTGTCCTGGCTATTTCTCATGAAGAATAAGCTTGAAGTGGGTCCATTGATTGAGAAGTTTGTGTTGATGATAAAAAATCAGTGATGTTTGCATCAAGACTCTCAGATCTGATATTGCACTGGAGTTTTGTGTTCGTTGGTTGGCAGAATTCTATGGCATACATGGTATAATTCATCAGACCTCATGTCGTCACACTTCTCAGAAAAATGGAGTCGCAGAGAGGAAGTACAGACATATCCTTGATATGGCCAGAGCTCTTCTTATTCATAACAATATGCCACAGAACTATTAGGGAGATGTAGTTCTCACATCTTGCTACCTTATCAATAGATTGCCCTTCTCAGTGATTCACGGACAGATACCATGGTAGGTGCTTTATCTAAATGATGAGTTATTTGATCTTCTACCCAAGACATTTGGGTGCATGCTTTTATACATCTCCTTGGACCTGGGTGTCATAAATGAGCACCTAGAGTAATCAAGTGTGTGTTTCTTGGCTATTCTCGTGCTCAGAAGGGGTATCGGTGTTTTGATCCCCTACACCAGTGACATTATATCAGTGCAGATGTCACCTTTCATGAAGTTATACTTTATTTTTCTGTTGCTGCCAGGCAGGTGTAGAGTGCGCCTGTACCAGTTGCTCCTATACCATTTGGTATATTCACAGATACTAGTAGCCCTTCTCAGGTTGATGAGCCACCTACCAGCACATTCAGACGAACACTAGCGGATGAAGGGACCTTTAGGGGTCACACCTATTAGTTGCCAGTTGTATATAGGGCAAAGCCCTCTCCATCTATTCCACAGACTCCTTAGGTTCGTGTTGATAACCTAGAGGAGGTTTCTACTCAGGAGACTTTTTCAGGTACAATGTCAACAGATGAAACATGTGGGAGTCTGTCACCTGAGGATAGTTCTCCAGGTCCTGATTCCATGAGTACTGATGATGATATTTCTATTGCTACTAGGAAGGCTCCACGATCTTGTGCCCATTATCATGTTGCTGGGAGTGGTGTTAATGCTGATTCTCTAAGTTTGAAGTTTCATGCATTCACAGCTGCTGTATCCAGTGCTGAGTTACCTACCTCATACCAACAGGCTCTACTACATCCACACTAGAAGGCAGCTATGGAGGAGATGTCTGTACTTACTACCAGAGGTACTTGGAAGCTGTCACCTTTACCGTCTAGTGCGCGTCTTGTTGGAGCCAGATGGGTCTTTGCCTTGAAATACAACCCAGATAGGTCTATTTCAAGGTATAAGGGCCACTTAGTGGCCAAAGGATTCACCCAGACATATGGGGTGGATTTCTTTGGCACGTTCTCCCCTGTTGCATGACTCTTTACTGTTCGAATTCTTGTATCTGTTGCTGCTAATTATGGATGGCAGTTACATCAGTTGGATGTTAAAAATGCATTTCTGTACGGAGACTTGGAGGAAGAGATATATATGCTGCAACCACCTAGCTTTGAGATTTAGTGGGAGTGTGTATGCAGGCTCCGTAAGGTCATTTATGGTCTTAAGTAGAGCTCCTGAGCTTGGTTCCAGCACCTGTTTGAGGCATTGCCTGTTGTTGGGATGTAGAGATTTTCATCGGATCATTCACTATTTGTAAGGAAGACGAGTAGGGGTACAGTGGCTTTACTTGTGTATGTGGATGATCTTATTCTTACAGGTGATGCAGAGGGTATATCTCAGATAAAGGAATACTTGGCACACCAGTTTGTCATGAAAGATCTTGGGAAGCTGAGATATTTTTTAGGCATTGAATTTGCCACAAGTAAGGGATAATTATGTCGCAGAGGAAATATGCCCTTGATATTCTTTAGGAGACAGGCATGCTAAGATCCAAAGATGTAAATATTCCTATGGATCCTAAAATTCATTTGTTTGAGGATAATGTAAAGCTAAAAGACAAGAAGGCATATCGACAGCTGGTGGGGAAGCTGTTATATCTGATTATCACTAGGTCAGATATTAGCCTTGTCGTTGGGAAGCTGAGTCAGTTCTTAGATAAGCCCACTAAGGTTCATTGGTAGTTTGTGATGCAGGTGTTGAGGTACATCTAGGGGTGTCCAAGTAAAGGCATTCTTTTCCAGAGAAAGGCACCTATGGTCGTTGTTGCATACTCAGATGCAGATTATGCAGGTGATGTCGGGGATAGGCGGTCTACTGCTGGTTTCTGTACCTTTGTTGCTGGGAACTTGGTAACCTGGAGGAGCAAGAAACAAAGTATTGTTTTACGCTCTAGTGTTGAGTCTGAGTACATGGCCATGGCACATACTGCTGCTGAGATGATATGGATCAGATCTCTGTTACGAGATCTTCATGTTGATGTTCAGGAATCCATGGAGATGCATTGTGACAACTGGGCTACCACCTACATTGCAAACACTCCTTTGTTCCATGAGAGAACAAAACATGTGGAAGTAGATTGTCATTACACTAGGAGTTTGATTCAATAGGGCCTGCTTTGTACTACTTGTCTTGCCTTCTCAAACCAGACTGCTGACATGTTTACCAAGCCATTGCCACATCCCTAGTTTGAGAAGTGTAAAAATAAGCTGAGCATGATGGATATATATGGTCCAGCTTGAGGGGGAGTGTTGAGTTATGCTTATGTTTATGTTTGTAAGGGGTGCTGTGTTATTTTATTTTGAGTAGCGGGTTTATGATGTAGTTTTTCCCGCACCTATATAGAGGTGTAGGGACTTCTTGGTAATGGATGAAAAAAAGTTTATTTACTTCAACTATTTATGATCGAGTCCATTTTTCTATTTTCTTTAAAGTCTAGTCTTCTATTGCTCGGGTACTTGTCTGTAACCCCTCAAGCTTTTGAGTTGTTTCAGTCAGGTCCTTATATGTTGAGTGGAAGGCACAAGAGTTGAAGACGGGAGTCGCCTCAAGATGTCAAAGTTCGGTCTGTACTCTCACACACCTTAAGAGAAACCAAGCATTGATTGACTTTGTGAGGGCGTACAAGAAGGAACACCCAGGGTTGAAGACACAAAGAGAGGACTCTCACATCAACAAAAGTGGATCTTCACTTTCTTAAGGATCCAAGTCTTTGCCGTCTCCCGCATCTCGACTTGCGAGGTAGTGTTAGGAAATAAATCAATTAGGAATATTTAATTAGGACTTACTAGTTTTAGGCCTTGGTTGATTTCCATGTTCGTCCTTGCCTCTCTCAATATAAAGAGAGCTAGGACCTCTCTTTTCAATAATAACAACAAAAATCATTTTATCCCACCTAAAATCTCTATATCAACAACAGACAAAAACAATTTTAGTTGAAGGCTTTTGAAGTCCATGAGTTTTCATGTGCGAGGAGATTTATTCATGAAATTGGACTTTAAACTTGTTTTGAGAAGAAATGCACCTTTGAGGATTGGTTTTATTCTGTCGTTGATATGAAAAAGAAGACTTGCCACTAAGTTGTTCAAGTCATCTTTGGTCCCTTGGTTGATGGTTTATCTTCTCCTATGTGGTCATAGGTAGTGGATAAAACCGGCTTATTCTTATTATTTTTTATGTTGTTCTCAACATGGGAAATTTGCACTCCTTAAATTGAAGTGTTTTACTTTTGTTGCAGAAGACAGCTTCTGGGATAGCTCTCGAATGGGCCAATAATTTGCATGAATTAATTACTTATGCCACAAAGTTCGGCAAGAATCCTTCACTTATCTAGAGATCTTGGCCTAATGTGGATAATGTTGTTGGTGGTTTCAGAAACTTTTTGGACTTGTAGTGAAGTCATCCAATCAATTAATGCATATTGGATAACTACTAGCCTCTCATACCTTTCACTTTTCTCTTTCAATTTTCAAAAAAAGGGTTTTTACACATATGCTACTAGAAATGTTCTATATTGAGCGCTGGCCATTGTATTCCAGTTGGATGGCATCATTTTCCCGCTTGCCACTTCGGTGGATGGTTTTTTGAAAAGGGAAAGGATGCTTACTACATGTTAGTAGATTATGAAAAGATGCCAAAGAGAAGAGAGGGACAAAGCTTCCCTTACAACATTGTCAAGCCACAACCTCTCCCCCCTTAAAGCTGACCGGTCAAAAAGGCATATAAGAAGTTGACTTTCAATGGTGCTCATTTGGATGAAATCAGTGGGGATTCTAAACTTATTTAGAAGTGTAAGATCCCACTCAAAATTAAATTATTCCTTTGAATTTTCAGAAGAGAACGTCTTGTCACAAAAGTCTATGGGAAGAAGTGGATAATTGATGGTGATACGGCTTGCCCCTTTTGTCAGCAGTCTGAAGAGGATATACATCTCTTTTTTGAATGTGATTTATCCAGAGAGATATGGTGTCATTTTGGTCTTTCCACAGGGGAGTCTTCTGATATGATTAGCTTCTGGAATTCCTTGAGACCGGCTTGATTTAGACATGATGGGCTGGATTAGGGCTTTTGCTATTATTTGGTGCATTTGGACCCAGAGAAATGACAAGGTCTTCAAAGACGAGAGATGCCAGGTAGAAAATGTTGTAAGAGAGGTTTATTGTTTATCAGATTTTTGGCTCAACAATCTGTAAGTCCATACCAATTTTTTAATACAATCATTTGGATGATTACCAACCTTAGGTAATCTTCCCTTTCCTTTTTCAAAAAAAGAGAAAAAAACTGACCGATTACGTTGCAACCATACAAATCAGAGTGCTATTGACATCGGGACCTTGATTGCTTGATCTGCTATTTTTGCTCGTCACCAAGAAAACCAAAAGCCATGAAACGAGACATTCTATACAATCGGGAGACCAAGAGTTCCGAGGACATCTTTAATAAAATCACACTGTAGTAGCAAATGAGAGACATCCTCGTGTTGCATTCTACATAATGGACATGTAACACCACTATCTGGTTGTCATTGACTGACAGGAAGAAAAGTGACTTGTATTCCAAAAAATAGCACAATCAACCCTAAGGAAAATGTCATGCCCAATTATTTCACCTCTTAATAGCTTATATGCCCTTTTCACAGAAAAAATCCCATTTACCCAAGCCAACTAATCACGGTCACCCTCCTTAGGCCAAAAAGGGTCCAAAGAAGCCAACATATCTTGGAACTCGGCAAAATGCGCATCTGAAAGTGATCCACCAAAATGAAACAACCAGGAACTAGCACCCTGAACCATCAGGACATCCCAAGCATCAATAACATGGTGATTTTTTTTAGTGGATAGGGAATAAAGTTGAGTAAAAGGAGAAGCAAGCAGTCCCAACCCTCTCTAATCATCCTCCTAAAATATGAAAGAACCTTTAAAAAAAAAAAAACCTAAAAGAACTTTCGTCTCCCAACATTGGTTCCAAAAAAGATTCAACCCAGTTAAAGGTGAAACGTAAGCCTCTCCAAAAAGTGGATGCACCTCTAGGGGGATGCCTTCTTTTAGACCAATTGAGGCTATTACCATAAGATTCACAGAAGACGTTATGCCAAATCAAATCTTCTTTGTTCATTAATTTGAAAATCCACTTTTGGAGGTAATACAACGGATGGTTATCGATCTCCAATAACCATCCTTTTCCCCATCAAAAAAACAGTCAATCCACTTTAATAGGAGTGCATCACCAAAATCCGTGAGGTGCAAGACTCCAAGACCACCATACTGGATGGGACAACAAACCTCCTCCCATTTCACCAAATGAAAAAATTTCTGTTTATGGATCGGGTCTTTCCAAAAGAATCTACGTCTAATGCTATCAAGTTTCTTGACAACTTTTTTCGTGGGTTTTAAGATCGAGAAATAGAAAATCAAAATTGCAGAAAGGATATATTTCAACAACACAAGGCAGACGCCTCGAGACAACAACCTGTCTTGCCAACCTGCCAACCTTTTCTCCATTATAGGAACAAGCAGCAACCAATCTCCTACTTTTAGTTGCTTCCCATTCAAAGGAGGCCTAAGATACATAAGTGGGAGGGAAGAGGAGGGAAGATGATTGCGTTTGAAGGCAATTGGAGACAACCTTTTCAGCATCATTCATGCTGAAAGAAACAAAAGTGGACTTGTCATCGTTTGCAGACAAACTAGAAATCTCGCTAAAAATGTAGACTATAGAGTTAAGAGATCTAGTTTCATTCACCTCTCCTTCAATGAAAAATGTGTCATCAACATACTATAGAGTTGATAAATCTAATAAGCAGAAACATATGATAATATCAAAGCATAAATAATAAATAACACTTGGGTTTACGTGAAAACCCTACTCATGAAGAGCGGGGAGAAAATTACAGGAGAAGGCCGCGATAGGGATGATAGTTTACTATTCTTCTCAAGAAACAAATGGAGGGTACAATGCCTATTTATAAGTCACCACGCACTCCAACTTTTCTCATTACACAATGTGGTATTAGTCTCTTGTAATTAGATCTCTCATATCCAATTATCCAACTACACATTCTCTCAACATGTAGAATGAGTGTCACCATTGTCGCAGAGCCTTCAGTTCTAAAACCATTCATCAGGGCATTTGCATAGGCTTTGAAAGTCATCAAGTCTAAGGTATCCACAACAATATTGAACAACAAAGGGGTGGAAAACCCTACCTTACCTCTCCATCGTATTGTACCTTTCTCCTCTGTTAAATGGTAGGGAATAGGCCGTTATCGTAGGAGGAAGATGGTGGTGGGAAAGGAAGGCGGAAAAGCGAGAGTCGGTGGAGGTGGGCAAAGGAAGTGGTTGGAGGAAGGAGGAGAAAGGCGAAGGGGGAAGGTAGAAGGAGAAAAGGGAAAATCAAAAGTAAAATTAGAGGTAAAAAATATAAATTTTACTTATTTTCAAGTCAATTCCATTAAACTTAACGGCACTATTTAACGAAGTGTGGAGAGGCAAGTGTGAAAATAATGCAATCTTTCTAGTGGTGTTTTATTAAAAACATGGAATGTAGTGACAAGCATGCAATATAGAACATTTTTAGTGGTATTTCGTAAAAATCCAATAAAAAAACATTAATCCATAAGGTGAAAAGTTGCTGAATCAAGAAATGGAGCTTTAAGAGTTTTTGTAAAGTGGTCGAAGTGTTTCTGAAGTGTAATTTATGTAAATTCCTGGTTGGTCTACAACAAAGGCAATGCACCTTTTAAGGCTTTACCTCTTTTCTTTATTGTGGTTGAGTTGGAACATTTAAGATGTGCCTATATGCATGTTTTTTGCAGACACTGTTGTGCTTGTGGATGCGACAAGAGATGGAGTCCACAAAAGACCTAAAACTGGTGGTAGGCTATGAGACTCAAGGTTTTTTGGATGAGAAGAACACATTTTGAATATATATTGCTAGTGTACAAGAATATTTAGATGGATGGTGGTGAAAATTTGAAAGGAGTGCATTTATTCAGTTATTTGGAATCAATATTCGAGACTTTTAGTGACTGGCGGAATCGAGGGGTGATGCTTCCATAGAATTGTTGCAATGTTTTGAAATGGAGAGGAGTTTAGGTTTATGTGATATGAAGTTACTTTTTAGAAATGAAGGTTTGCCACAAAGCAGCGTTTCAACCTTATTTATAAGGGGATCTGAGGGTGTGGCTATTGATAGTTGGCTATTTGCATCTGAAGAGAACGTTTACGGCAGAGATGATGAAGAGGCTATGCTGATATTATGGCCATGGAAAAAATAACCAGATCCCAAACAAGAATTTTCGTAGCAAATTGAAGGTGTTTGGATTTTTGAGAATAGTGAAGGCAGTTTGATATCAATGAGACATATTTAAGGTGGTCGAGGCATCTATAGGAAACGTGGATTGATGCCATGTGAATGTGTGATAGGCTGTTAGATGAGCTTTTCCATTGTGTTCATGGAAGACCTAGAAAGTGTTGGAAGGAGACATCATGCGTGCTCTTGCTTATATGGATTTAGGTCCACATGTGCAAGCTTGATATGAAGGCCACGAATCCACATTGCTGTCATTACTTAGTGTGGGAGATGGCATGGTTTTCATTTGTTTCCTTTTCTTTCTTTCATCTCCTTTTGTGGTTTGTGGGTGGGGTGCAGCTGGGAGGAGATCTAGGAATGGTGATTACGGGGCTCATCGAAACCCGACGGAATTAGTGCTGATAGTCTAACAGGGATGATGGTAGTGATGGAAAAGTAACGTTATAACTCAGAAGGAAAGTTCAGAGTGCACTAACAGATATGACAAAAGTTCTCAACAATTGGCTACCTAAGCAACTCTTAAAATGCAAAATCCTGATACAGGCGCTTGGGTTTCTAAAAAGCATGATTCTTATCTTCACCAATATTGTACCAGAAATGCTAAACAGAAGCCAAATTTTACGTTTTTGCTTTTCCTTTGGAACAGTCAACTGGGACTTCTTTCCTGAGACATGCGGGTGCAAGTTGGACTTCACACCAGACCATAGGCTTCTTAAGTTTCTGGAGACTTCTTGGGTGGTGTCATGGTAATAATTCATATATGAATGTGAAGTGTTGGCAACTCTCTGGTCTTTGTGGAGGCAGAGAAATGGTCGGGTGTTAAAGGAAAAACTTGGTTGGTGAGTGTTTGCTCCACAGTAGTGTGTTACTTTAAGCTTTGGTCAGATAATTGCTAATCTCTTATTGAATTTTTGATGGAAGTTTGGATAGCTACTGACTCTGGATCCTTGTTCTTCTCTTCAGAGAAGAAGTCTCATGATGCAAGGGACTTTGTATTTTCTATCAAGAACATTTAGGGTTGAATTAATGCAACTTGAAATAACTGCCATGATTTACATATTCTGCCAACATGGGTGGTTTGGTAATACCGAAAATCTTCACTCTAGCATGAAAAACCTATCCACTTTTTCCATATTAATCTATATTAAGATCATCTGACACCCTCTCTCCTTTGAAAACCATGCATTTTTTCTATGTCATATTTTTGAGCCATAGGACTTATGCTTTTCAGAATTGAATGATCCAAGGAGCTCAAGAGTGATCATCTTCTCAAGCTTTAGAGGAAGTGTCAGGTAACTTTTCTAAATTATCTAAGTTTGTCATGTAACTTTTCCAAATTATGTAAGTTATCTTTTACATGTATGATTACCCCTTTTAAGTGTTGAGTTTGTTATTAGGATGTCAAGATTGGACTTCTCAAAAAAGATTTCTAGATCGGTCCAATCTGCAACATATACAAGGCTGTTATTTGAATGGCTGATTATTTTATTTTATTTAAGCATGTCTCAAGAATCAAATGTAAACTAGATGTATCTCTGATAAATTGAACAGCTTTTGCTGTCATTTAATGCATGGGCAGACCAAATTGGCAACTGAATAGTATTTGTTGGAGCTCTTAGACAAGAATGCTGTGAACATTAGCACTCTAGTTAATGATTTTTAACTATTTATCGTGAATATGATCAAATGACCTTTTGTTGAAAAAGAAGAACAAAGAAATATTGCAAGTCACTATTGAAGAAATCACCTTGAGTGCTCTGCCTTGAGTTGGTGCTATATTAATTATGTTTGTTAGAGATTATTTTAGAAATAGAATTTAGGAAATTAGGATTTTATCTCTTTCCATATTTTATCTATTTCTATATTTAGGAGATATGTTTTTATTTGTTTCCTTATTTAAGATTAGGGTTAATCCCTTCTCTCTATATAAAGAGGGATGAACTCTCCTTTTCAACACAATCTATGAATTCCAATTATGAAACTTTCCACAATGACTAATCTGATTTATATGATAGACACTGGCTATTTAACAATGTTGAAAATTTTGCAAGTTTCTTTAGATTTTATCATGAAATAATAAGTAATTGCAATGAATGCTATCGCAAAGATTAATCATCATGGCTGCTTTTTCATTTTTTTTTTTGCTAAGGGGATTGTGGTTGGCACTTGGCAATTAACAACCCAAGTTTCAAATGTCCACCTTCTGTTAATAGGTTGCTTCTTTCTGTTGCTCGTAGTAGATGCTTGAATGTCGAGTTGTTGGTCATGTGTCAATCATCATGTTGATTCATGTAAAGCCACTGACATTGTTGATCATTTCTTACATGGTACTCTTTCTTTAAGATCATGGTTTAAAATGTTGATTTCGACGTTGTTTCGATAAATTTCTAAGTGTGTATTTTGGAGGCAAGCTGAGGGTACATAGGGGAAACACCCATCTTTCAAGGTCAGATTTTGATGATTTCGATGTCCTAAAAATAGTTCATTTCAAAGGCACATCGAGGGCATGCTGAAGGCATACCGACGTATATGGACAAAAAATAGCAGAAGTAGTTAAAATTATTAGAATTTTAAGGAGATCATAAGCTTAAACATGTTTATGTAAGAATAACAATGTTATATCTTAATATTCATATGCAACATATAGTATACTATACCATGTTCAAGTTTAAGAATCAAATATTAAATAATAACTATACGAATTGAAATAAGTTGAATAAGTTGAAATAATTACTATATAGTTTGTAGTAAACTAAAATAAAATTTAAAAGTTAAAATTTAAATATCTAATCTATTGATCTAATGTATTGATTAATTTGAGGTCTTTCACTATGTTTCTTTATCAATTAGAATATATCTAAATTAACATAACTATGTGTTGTGTTGATCATTTTTATTTATGCCACTTCTTATGAGTCACATTTAGATCTCGTTGTATCATATTTATATATAAAATATTTAGGTTGTCACCTCCAAATATGGGATAATAGATTTCTAGGTTGGATGTTATACTTGAAGTAAATGATTAATTCATGAAGTAAATAGGCACTTAGTGTTTGCAATTTTCAAGTTTTATTTTTTTATAGATGGATGTAAGTTCTTTATTTTCTAATGCTAACTCAAACTTAGGATTTTATTTTTAGGAATTAAACCTATATGTTCATAATAATAGTAGTAGATCTACTTTATAATTATAGATAAGTGTGGAATCAAACAGTAAGAGAGTTGGAGGAGAGGAGCAACAAAACCAGAGGGAGTTGCAGTAGCAGAGATTTGATTTGGATAAGAATAGAGTTGCAACAACAACGAGAACAACAATAGCATTAGTAAAGAAGAATGAGAGAATTGAGAGTAGGAATCAATAGCTGCAAGTCAAAATATTGAGTGCATTTTGTCGCTTGCTGACATTTTTGTGAAATTTTGATATGTCATCGAAGTCCTTGTGTTTTGACATTATATTGATGTCGATATAGCCTAACCCTAAAAATAGCCATTTAGATAATAAGTCGACGGTAGGTCGTTGAAATTTAAATCATCTACAATAATAGTAATAGGTAGAAATTGGTTGTTGACATATATATATTGACCTTAAAATATGGTAACAATTTAAAAATTATACCTAATGTCACCTATTTTTTCGAACTAATCGACATACTATCTATATTTGACAATATTGCTATTACTCGTACATTTTGACATTACATGTATGTTGATATCACTCCACGTCAGAAAAATGTCATTTTGTGGGCATTCATAACAATGTTTGAGATACTTCAACTGTCTCAAAGTCCACATGCAGAATAAACAATGCGCTAGCTTATGGAGAGAGCTAGTTCAGTACTTTATAGATGTGGTGAAGATGTGTAGTTATCAGGGTCATTATTTGGGAACAGAAAATGTAAGCATAGTGCTTGATGTTGGTTGGGTTTAAATTTAACAAGCTGCTGTGTTTCAGTTCTCTTGACCTCGTACTTCGTTGCTGTAGGCCTGCAGAAAGCCTATCACATCTCTCACCTTATGGTAAAAACCAAAAAGGAATGTCAATGGTCATGTTCATTAGGGTAGCTATAGATCCAATTAGACAATGAGTGCTTAGCATGTGTTTAGTCAGGGGAAGTTGTGGGATGAATATGCCCAATATATGTTGTGATGAACTATTGGTTTCGTTAAGGAGAAATGATAAACGATCCATACCTCAAGATTATTCCATGTTTTCTTCTCCTCATTCAAGATGGGTTTTCAATGTATAAGGTTTTTTTTAGCTATTGACCTCCAGTAGCCATCCTTTCCCTTCTCAAAAAAATAGGTATGAAGGTTTTCTTGTGCTCTCTGATGCAGCATCTTTATGTTTTGTATAGTTAACGTTGTATCAGAGTAGACAGTTCCTCACTTATTCTCAAGGTTCCTGCACATTCTTATTTTAGACACAATTTTATTTTGTCTCTGTGTTTGCATTGTATTCTTTTCTTTTGGAAATTTATGCTCCTTGGTATTTCTGTTATATGTCCGGTAGAAGGTATTGTTCTTGGCTTCCTTGTTATCATGCAAGTTGGTGGCTTATATGAGATGAACCAGGGTTGTATCTCTTGGATTCATGTTGATGTGGTCTACCTAATTGAGATATCAAGGTCTTGACAACCATGATAACATGGAAGTTGAAGTTCTTGCCTCACTCATGTTACCACGGACACCGACTTCTGTTGTTGGTTGCTTGCATTATATATAGTGATTTTGAGATTTTTCACATCATGGAAACTCTGTGAACAGCAAACATGCCATTCTGTGTAGTGCTGAAATCAGATATGAAGGCTGCAACCACAGGTGTCGTTGGAAGTCTCAAATACTACCCAGATCTCAAGAATCATTATATTTTTTATTGATGAGATAGTGGAACTTCTTTATGTATGCATTAATAAGCCTTTGGACTTTGATAATGAAGTGAACCCATTGACAAGAGAATCGTCTGCCAAGTATTTGGCTTTGGTCACATTTAAGGATGATTACTTATGGGACTAATTAAGCATAGACCTTTATTCATTTTGCCCAAATGGATTGGAGATGACAAGAATCATGATAGATGGGGGCTGTGAATGTCCTACCTTTGAGAATATTGGATCAAAAGACTGTGTCATGGCTCATGCTGCATTTCACAAAGATAGGCTTCCATGATCTAAGCCAGAGAGAACTATATAGCTTATTATACAGAGTAGATCAATTGATGCTGCATCACCCAAGGGGGCTTGGGGGTTTGAAAGAGGATGACATCCCTCTAATCAGAGGTATTTTTTGTGTATGTATTGGAAGCTCAAATTTACAAGCATGCATGTTGTTGCTAGGTTGCCGATCCTTTCATGTTGTTGGCGAGTCTGAGACCTTTGTTGTTAGGTTGCCCATCCTTTGTTGTTGGTGTCTATTGGATCTCTATTGCCACGTCACCTGTCTTATGTTGGTGAGTTCATCTTCTTTTGATTCCGAAATATTTTTCATCTTCCTTGATTTTCCATCACTAGACTCTGGCTTTTTAACAATCCGGGGTCGGGTGCTTCAGGGATGGACACATGTAGTATTTGTTTACTTATTTCCTTGTACTCCAATGGAATGCAGATCTATTTTAATCAAGTTGAGACAAAGAATTGAGCTTCTAGTTGGCACTTGGTTTCAGTTATTTCTAGATTTTTGTTCCCATTCACTGTCTGCTATCTTGTGTCTTGTCTCAAAAATTGAGTTCCAAATTCAAGACTTTTGTACTGCTATTGACTTAAAAAAATTCCTACTGAATATTGAGAGTGACGTTATTTTGCTTAGTTGCATCATGAATAGTTTCAATTGATCAATGAATGCTTGCCATGTGTTTAGGCCCTCCCACATTGCTGGTTCAGAGACATGAAAGTTTATGGGGCCTACATATATTGCCATGTACCATTGGTTTCTTTCATGGGAAATAACAGAGGTTCATCCCTTGGGATTTCTCCCATAGTTGTTTCCCTCTCTCGAGAGTGAT
Source organism: Thalassia testudinum (assembly GCA_037157565.1). Taxonomy (NCBI): domain Eukaryota; kingdom Viridiplantae; phylum Streptophyta; class Magnoliopsida; order Alismatales; family Hydrocharitaceae; genus Thalassia; species Thalassia testudinum. The sequence goes on along the minus strand of JAZHRO010000054.1, from coordinate 30,976,871 downwards.
TTTACATTTGCTTGTGCTCATTTTTGCTGTGCTTTTACATTCTATATGTTTAAGGAAGTTGTCTTCAAGTATGTTTTGTGTGGATGCTATGCCTGCCATATGCCTGCCAAATTTGATTTCCATTAAGATCCATGTTTGTCATATTTTCAAGTGCAAGCAATGTAGCCTTCAATTGGCTATCTTTCATAATTTTTTCTGTTACAAAACATTTCCAGGTTGTGCATGTAAAAGATACTGTCAACCATTTTTTTCTTTAAATAAATTTTCCATGAAGATCTTTGACTTTGTGCATGTTTTCTAGAGACATATTGGAATCGTTAGTCCAGATTGGGGATATGGTTAAAGCTACAGACTTTATTGGGCAAAGCTCAGGTTTGCTGCACTTGTTTCATGTTTGTTTTATCATCGAAGTTCTGCATACTGTCCTTTTTTTAATTCTTATATATTTGTCCATAAGTAGGAGTTTACAATCAACAACTTGCAAGTTTTTCCTAGAAAGTTTTTCTTTTTCCTTGTGATTAATCAAAACATAACTAATCTAGGTGATTTTGGTTGTCGTCTATTGGAAACCTTGAATTTAATTTTGAGAGGGTAAATATTGGTCATTACACGACTACATAGTAAATACCAGTTTCTTCCTCAACCTGATTGGTTGGGAGGATATTTGCTTGCCTGTTGTGCAAGGGGAGTTAGAGGTTCTTCATCCTCCAGACTTTGGTGATTCCTTATTGTTGAAGTGGGTGGTCAAGCTATTGCTGAACAAGGATAATTTATGGGGTTATCCGCTTAGAGATTCACATGGCTCCTTGTGCATTGAAGAAAGGTCTCTTATTCCGTGGGGAGCCTCCGATTTTTGCTGTGGGGTCTCCAAGAGCCTGATGCGCATTGTCTCTTCTTTTGAGCCAGTCCTGGGGGAGGGGAAGACTTTCCAATTTTGGGATGATGATTGGACGGGGATCAGTAGATTCAGCTCCAGATTTCATAGATTGTATAGCCTAGCTTTGGGCAAACATTGCACTGTCATTGAGGTGTGGGATGGCCCCTTGATCAGGGGAGAGGGTATGTCGGCGTTGATCTCTGGAGGAGCACTTTATGAGGCTAGGGCCACCGAGTTGCAGTAACTTCTTGGTTTGTTGGAGGATTTTTGCATGACCCAATATAGACCCGACAAATTGGCTTTGGGCACATGGAGGCTTCTCTGTTAAGAAGGTTTACAGGGGTTTCAGAGAGCCGTTGGTTGGCTTTGGCACGTATATTGGGGTGGATTCTTGCATTTTCTAAAAGCTGAAAGTTTTTTTTTTTGAGAAAGAAGAAAGAAGATTACCTGAGATTGGTAATCATCCATTAATTTGTATTAAGTATTACAAATTTTGGAGCAAAAAATCAGACAAATAATTAACCTCCCTTACTACATTTTCCACCTATCAACGCTCCTCTCTAAAAATCCTGCCGTTCTGTTGTAGCCATATGCACAATATTGCTGCAAAACCTTTCACCCAGCCAGCCACATCCAGATCTTAATGGTCCTGAAAAGACCTCCAGAAAGATGAGAAGTTGGAGATAACAGTCGTGTAAAGCCGTAAAATCTGGTAGATATCCTTGGAGAAAGGACAGTTGAAGAAAAGATGATCCAAATCCTCCTCATCAGCTTGACAAAAAACGCACGTGGTATCCATATCATCCCTCCACCTTCGCATGAAACATTTAGTCACTAACAACTTTCTCTTAAACATCCAAAGAAAGATTTTTATCTTCTAAGGCAGCAATCATTTCCAAATCTTTTTTGAGTCTTTCTTGATATCATCATTCTCTGGCAGCTGGAATCAACCTTGAATAGGCTTTCTTCACCGTGAAGATCTCATTTCTCCAGCTGAAAGCATCCTTGCAATTTCTATCCGGCTTGAGATATGAAATCACATGTAGGAGCTGCTGACACTCCTGTAGGGTGGACTCCGAAAGCCTAGGAAGCAGTATAAAGTCCCAAATATTGTGTTGTTCATCCCACACTTCACCAACAGATGCTCCTTTGTTACTGATCAGCTGAAAAACTCTTGAATACATTTCTGAAAATCTCCCCGATCCACTCTAGTCGTTCAACCAAAACTAGAAATCCACACCATCACCCAGGACCAGGCTGAAGTCACTGAGAGAGTCTTGTAACACCCATCTAATAGACAGCCAGATGGAGGAAGACCCTCTCCTAGGCAATAGTCGCTCCACCAAATCCATATCCACCCCATATGAGTCTTATAACCATATTGGCCATGGACGTGTCTCCAGAGAGAATTTTCACCACCCATTTGAGCACTCTAATCATCTGACCCCCAGCCCACTTTCACATTTGGGTAGACAAATTTTATTCCAGGGAACAAGTGGAGCAAATCTCCCAACATGATTTGCAGCCTTCCAAAAAAAACTTTTTCCGAATCATATCCATATATCTGATTATTTTCTTTGGCAGCGTAAAAACAGATAGGAAAAAGACCGGTATGGAGGATAGGACAGATTTCAGCAGTACCAGACGACCTCTTGATAGAAGCCTACCACTCCACGATGACAATCTTTTTGTCAATCTCTCCACCACACAATCCCAATCTGCAACTGCAGGCCTCCTTCCTTTCAATGGCAAACCAAAATATCTAATTGGCAAGTGGGACACATGTGTCTCAAGAATGTTTGCAATCTCCCCAAGTTCCCTCTCCGAAATGGAAAAAGGCACTGATAATGACTTCCTTCTATTGATCTTCAAACCTGTTATATCAACAAAAATCCTCACCAAAGAAGAGACATGGATTGCCTCCAACCTGCCACCCTCGACAAAGAAAGTAATATCATCTGCATATTTTAATAAAGGGGTGACTAAAGTGCCATCTCTGAGTTGTGAATCCAGTAAACAGGGTTAAGATCTTATGGCTTCTTTGAAGAGACAGTTTAGCCACCAGAGACAGGGTTCAGAGGTGGATGCTGATGGAGGATAACTATTGTCTGTCATGTCAACAAGAAACTGAGTGTGTCGACCATCTATTGCTACGTTGGAATTTTGTGTCGGATACCCTTGGCTACTTGGATATGCGATGTGTTCATGGCGGTGGTGCTGAAGTTTTTGGAGCACAATGTGCACTGGGCTCTTTGTGGATTCTATGTTGAGGGTGAAGTTGGCTGCTCTGTTATGGGCAACGTGGTTGCATAGAAATAGGTTGATCTTCAAGGGTGAGGGTCTACCTAGAAAATGTTGTCAGGGAAGGGTTTTCTTGTTTTGAGTTTTGGTCTCAACAATTGCAAGTTTTCTTAAAACTTTGTAAGCCCCTTTTTTTTCACGTAATATTATTGGATGGCTATCAACCTCCAATAGTCATCCTTACCCTCTTCAAAAAGGAAAAAAAGCAGTATCATATGTTAAATCCAACTGCTACTTTGAATGGGAGCAATTCTGTTATCAGCTGCTATCAACCATTTCTTGATTTTCTTGTAGAAATTAACAAACTGTTAGTTGCAATTGTTCTTGTTTAGGATATTTTATCTTTTATGCCCATGGATCTTAGGCGAGTTTGCTTGCCCACTCGAACCTTTAAGCCTAATGTAATTATGGGTTATTTGTGATTGGATAAGAGACCTAAATACTTTGCTTGAGATTGGATGTTCCTGCTTTATTTGAAGATTTGTTGGTAGCTAATAACCATGCCATATACTGATTTATTGATGAGATTATATGCCATATACTGTTAGATTTTAGTAAATTAAAACCATGAAATTAACAAAATCTTCATTCAAAGCCAAGACACGCATACTTCATAGCTACATATGAAAAAGAAGAGGTATCAAAAACAACCTTTCAGCTCCCCTAAGATGGGTGCTCATAATACTGCCGGGGTTTGGTGGTACACCTTGAGTTGCTCTAAGATGACTTGGCATTGCAACATCAAGTGTTGTCTTGTATAGCCTTTGCCCGTTTTTAGACCTTTAGAAAAGTGGCATTTGCCAGGTACTCTGGATGGGAACTATCCCAAAGTAGCTATCTTTCCAACTAGGGACGGGATGGCTGTTAGGGACTCCAGAAGCTTAGAGCTTCATTATTACCTTGATCCTCTCCCTAGTTATGGATGCAGATCCTTTCTGCTCTTTCTGTAGTGCAGTGGATGAGGATTCTGATCATTTCTTCTTTCCTTGCGTCTTTACTAAGGAGCTTTTTCGGTGCTTGGGTTCTAGCTTGGTGGATTGTACTTCGGAAGTGGAATGTGTTTCAGTTTGGGGCTGTTGTGGACCCCCAAGTCCAAGTGAACTTGGTTGTAGGCTTTTGGTCGTCGTGGCTACAAAGGAATGGGATGGTTTTTAAAGGGGACAGAGTCTAGATGGAAAATGTTGTAGGGGAATCTCTTTTTTTTCCTTCTGCTTTTTGGACCAGAGATCGGTAGTGCATTGCTAATCTTTTTGGTGGAGTGATATGGCGGATGGCAACCAAAACAGAATCCATCCTTTACCCCTTAAAAAGAAAAATAGCAGATGGATACCAACCTTCGGTAGTCATCCATTTCCTTCTCAAAAAAAGAAAAAACCTTTATCATCTCACAGTTGGCTTTGGATACCAATAATTGTAAGACTTTTCTTGAAGATAGCACACTTATTTGGCTTGAACTGTAGGTTGAATTTTCTAATGAGGGAGAATACTTCTCAGATATTTTGCAAATGTTGGAGGAAGCTTTCTCCGTGAGTTCTTGACCAAGTTTTGGACCATTACAACACTTCTATAGGTACTTCCACGAAAACGTCTTCTGCCAACTTTCTCTCTTCTTTTGTCATCACTTGGTATTGCTCATGGACTTGTGCATCCTAGCTTGCTTGATTGGGAGGAGGATGACACACACCTTTTCTTCACCTATGGCTTCACTAGAGTGTTTTATGGAGAATATATCTTTTCTTGGTGTCTTGGTGGATTCCATGGATGAGTTTGGACAACCTTTCGAAGTGATATTCAGACAGATTCTATGGTGCAGATCAAGGTTTGTGCTTCTTTGTGGTCAATTTGGCTGAAACCAAATAATATCTTTAATGGGGAAAGTGTGTGGTCTTTGTCTCTTTTCTTGTTTCTGGTCGCAACATCTTGGTCTTTTTCGAGGTAGTAACGTAGTGGAGGACTATTGAGCTCCCACATCCATCCTTCACACACAAAAAAAGTTCTTGGCATCTGTCTTTTCCTTCTTCCATTTCAGAGGGTATGCTGCAGCCTCCACTTGATTTCTAAACTTAAATGGAATAACTTCCACTCCATAGGTTGGTCCCCCCATACACAGTTCCTAACTTAGATGAGGACATGAACATTACTACCTGGCAAAAAGATGATGCCACTACAAAGTCAGTGGTAGTGGGGGTGACTGAAATCTGTTAAAGGTGGCCATCACATTGACAACCATGAAATTAGCCAAGCAGTTGAGGTAGTGATGCCTGTTTCATATAGTCATGCGCAGCTTTATATTTCTTGGACATAACTTTTGCAACTAGCAGATGGCATAACTATAAAGGTTGAAATGCAATAGTTTATTTTAGAGAGACTCTGGTGCCTCTATATAGAGAGGCACCATATAGAAATTACAAACGCACTCCTTCAATATAACATAAAACAGAAAAGACCTCATACAACTCAACACTCCCCCTCAAGCTGGAACATAAGCATCGAACATGCTCAGCTTGGTACAAATATAGTGCAACTGTTTCTTGGGAAGTGCTTTAGTGAAAATGTCTACTAATTGATCTTTAATACATATGTAAGGTGTAGAAATCTTCTTTGCTACAATTGCCTCCCTGATGAAGTGACAATCCACCTCAATATGTTTAGTTCTCAGATGGAAGATAGGATTGTTTGCAATGAAAGTGGTGCTTTGTAGTTACAATGCATAGATCCAAGAGCATGTACTTTAAAATCCTCTAGGATAGATCGGACCCAGAGTAGCTCACAAGTGGTCTGAGACATTCTGACTTAGCACTCAATATAGAAATAATCGCCTGCTTCTTACTTCTCCACGTGACCAGATTACCGCCAACAAATGTGTAGTATCCTGTAGTGGACCTCCTGTCCTCATGTGCTGTAGCATGATCTGCATCTAAATAGTCACAGACATCCAAGTGTCCACTATTTCTAAAATAAATTCCTTTCCCATCTGCACTATTCAAGTAATTGAGAATCTAGAAAACTCCATCCCAATAGACTTCCTTTGGTGACTGCATGAACTGACTCAATCTACTAACAGCAAAAGCAATGTTAGGTCGAGTAATTGTCAGCTACAATAGCTTACCAATAATTGTATGGTATCTAGTCACGTCCCGTAGTAAGGGGCTCTCATTATCTGTAAGAGGCAAGGACACATCCATAGGCACATACACTTGTTTGCAACCTAGCATACCCATGTCTCTCAACATGTCAAGCACATACTTGCATTGAGATAGCACAAGTCCTCCAATATGCTGCACCAAGGAAATAGCTGATAGGGCCAAAATCCTTGGTAACAAACTGTGAATGTAGTAGGTTTTTTGTTTCTTCTATGCCTTGCTTGTCACTGCCAGTTAACAATATATCATCAACATAAACAATGAGTATAGCAGAATCTGTCTTCTGATGTAGTGTAATCACAGAGTGATTAATAGATAATCTGATAAAACCATAGTCCTGAACAACCCTGCTAAACCTCTCAAACCAGGCTCTAGGACTTTGATTCAGTCTATAAATAGCCTTCTTCAACTTACACACCTTATGACACTCCCCTCGAGTAGTAAAATCTGGTGGTTGCTCCATGTATGCTTCCTCCTCCAAGTCTCCATAAAGAAACACATTTTTTTATGTCTAACTGATGAACCGTCCAGCTCCCGTTAACTGCAAGAGAAAGGAAGATGCTAACAGAATTTAGACGAGCCATTGGAGAGAATGTGTCAAAGTAGTCAACTCCAAAGGTCTAAGTGTAACCTTTGGCGGCCAGACACGCCTTTTATCTTTCCACCGTACCATTTGGACAACATTTTAGGTTAAAACCCATCTACATCCCACAACAATAGCACTTGAGGGTAGATCAACAAGAGCCCATATGCCATGAGACTGCAAAGCTGCCATCTCCTCTTCTATAGAAAATGTCCAATATGAATCTTGAAATGCCTCATGATGATCTCATGGTACCTGTAAACTGTCAATAGTCAAAGAAAACTGATGTTCAACTACAGGCAAACTGTCAAGTGACATAAATTAAGATATAGAATATTTCGCATAAGATCGTGGAGCCTTCATCTGTGCAATAGGAAGGTCCAAAGTAGTATCATCAAGAGTAGTAGGTACCTGGTCCTGAGACGAATCATCAGCAGTTGGTGGAGACTAAGCAGAAATAGTAGACATTGGCTCCTCCACCTAAGGAACATCTTGAGTCCTATGCTGAAAGTGCTTAGGAAGGATTTGTAATAGGAATCTCAGGATGACTCGGAAAAGGACTGGGATCAGAGTGACTGGCCCTTGATGTAGGTGGCTCATTGGGTTGTGGTGGCTTAGATATGACAGGAAGTGGAATATCACGAGGCTGAGTAATGGGCTGCTCCCCCTATTTATGGTAATAGGGAATCTCCTCAAAGAAAATAGCATCAGTAGAGACAAAACTTCCGTGAATAGAATCATAACGGTACCCTTTTTGAGTTCTAGGATAACCTAGAAAAATGCACTTCATGGAGCGAGGAGAAATCTTATCTACATGCTGTAGATGGACAAAACATGCATAGCCAAAGACAATAAGAGTAATAGAAAAGATGTCATTGCTAGGAAACAACAAGAAGTATGGAGTTTTACCCTTTAAAACAATCAAAGAGACACGATTCACCAAACATGTAGCATTAAGTACCGCATCAATCCAAAAAAATGAAGGAACATACATTTGAAACATAATATAACGGATCACATCAAGTAAATGTCGAAGCTTACGTTCAGCTACTTCATTTTATTGGGAAGTATGAGCGTAAGTACTCTAGTGAACAATACCCAACGACTTGAAAAAAGCAGTAGTCCTAGTATTCACAAATTTCAAACCGTTATTATTTTGGAAAATTTTTATAACATTATAAATTTTAGTCTTTATTTCAATAAAATTTTTCACAAGATCAAAGACTTAGAACTTTTGTTTCATCATAAACACGCAGGACATCCTGGTATAATCATCCACGGAAATAAGAAAATTCCGAAAGCCTTTAACATTCTTGACCCTACAAGGGCTCCAAACATCAACATGAACTAACGCTAAAACAGACTCGGCTCTTTTATTTTGAGGTGGAAAAGAAGACCTATGGTGCTTGCCCAGTTGACATGCTTCACACCTAAAAACTTCAGGGAAGGACAGCTCTAGAAGCTGGCTGCGAAGAACATGTAAACTAAGATGACCAAGATGAAGATGCCACTGGAGAGCAGAAGTGGCACAAACAACATCAGCATTAGAGGAAGGTGGGACATGAAGATAGTAGAGACCATTCTGCTTAAGTCCACCAATCCGCTTGATCGTCTGGAGGTCCTGCAAGAAGAAATATTGGTTATGAAATACTACCCTGCACTTTAAATCTTTATTAATCTGGCTAATAAACATCAACTTGAGAGCAAACTTTGGAACATGCATAACATTTGAGAGAGGTAAAGTAGTAGAGATAGAGATATTTCCAAGTTCTGTAACTGGTGATCCCCCATCTGCTACCTTAACCTGAAAAGGAATAGCAAGATCTCGTAGAGAAGAAAAAAAGGGTAGTATCATCAATTATGTGGAGACACCTAGATCCGCAAGCCAAATAGGGGCTTGGGATTTCACTGGCATCGTTGTACCTATTAACTTCTGAACTGAGATAGTACTTGCCTGAGAAGCCATAAAACGTTCATAATCTACTCTAGAAACTGTAATCCGGCTATCATCCTCCTACACTTGAGAAGTATCCTCTGCAGATACCTGATGAGCACGTGGATCCATACCCTGTGGATATCCGTGTTTCATCCAGCATCGATTCACAGTATGCTCATTTCTGTGACAGTGCTCGCAGAAGAAAGAGCTTTGGCCTCGACCACGACCACATGCACCACCACGACGAGACCAACCACCTTTGACCCCAGAAGCCCCTACCACGACCAACAACAACCATAGCAGAGGCATCAGAAGTTGGCCTGCGATCAGAGGTGTCAAGTCTAAAGAAACAAGCATAAATTTGTGCTTGTACGGGAATCTCATCCATGGTCATGAACTGATCTTTCACCACATTGTACTCAGAGCCAAGCCCAGATAGAAGTTGGATAGAGCGAATAGCCTCTTTCTGCTTGGCTATGATAGCTGCATTTGTAGAAATAGGCTGGTAGATATCCTGCTCATCCCATAGGTTATTCATGGTGTCATAGTATTCGGATAAGGTCATAATGCCTTTCCGAAGAGTGTGGATGCTGTCTACAACTCGGCATAGCCTGATGATATTGCTTCTGTGGGAACGAATCTCATGTCACACTTCCCACATTTTCTTCACTAAGGCATACACCATGGCCTGTTTGGCGATAGTTTGAGTCATGCTATTTAGAAGGCATGTTGTCACCCAATCATTGTTAGCCTCTCAATCTACTGACTTCATAACAGGCACATCATCTGTTAAGATGTATTTCTTTCGATGTGATTCGATAAATCTGTAGAAAGAGGTAGACTAAAGCAGAAAGTTGGATCCATCCAACTTGATAGAAGTCCTCTGCATGTGAGGGGGAGAACTTGTAGTAGATGTCTTCCCCACTAAATTACTCATGGATTCCTTTTGGTTCCCCATAATACCCAGAGTCAAGATCCACAAAACCCAATGACTTCAAGGTTTGAAAATTAGATCATAAGGCCTAAAACTAGCAATTTCAGACCTAAACTAGCAATTTCAGACCTAAACTAGCTCCAAAACACGCATACAGGTCACAGAAAATACTGATTTCAGATCATATAAGTTGTAGGCACCAACCAAAAACAATTTTGCACGCACTAGGACATAGATTAGGCCTTAGTGGTACCTTCCAATGTCTTGAACTCTTCTAGAGTGGGCTGTAGAAGAGAACGAGAATCGGTAAGCCAGGTTCTAGTAGTTGTAAAAGATCTTCATAGCCTTAAGGAGTAGATCAGGGACTAGGGAAACCCAAGAACCCTAATCTAGGCCAAGACAACCTCTAGATCAGGGTCTAGAGATTGCCCCAGACCAAAGGAAGGAGGGGTGGTGCTGATGAAGACCGCCTACACCACCTGGCAGTGCTGCATCAGTGGCGCAAGGGCAAGAGGAGGCCGGTGGTGCTGCTCCTTGAAGATCGGCGACACTCCTTGGTGTTGCGGGCCCCCCACCGTTGTTGGAGAGGTGGCACAGGCCCCCTTGCCGGTGTTGTTGGCCTTGTGGTGCTAGAGAGAGAGACAGGGTTGTGGTGGTGGGTTGGAGTAGGGTTTTGGTAGGATACCAGAACCTTGGTCTAGGACCATTGCTCTGATACCATGTTAAGGTTGAAATGTAATAGTTTATTCTAGAGAGACCCTGGTGCCTTTATATAAAGAGGCACCAAATAGAAATGACAACTACACCTCTTTAATATAACATAAAACAGAAAAGACCTTCATTGACAAAGAGCCTTGGTTGGACCAGCAACATGCAACATTATCAAGAGAGGCCTGGGGTCAAAAGGGGCCTAGGTCAAAGCATGCCATTGCAAGTCACTCAAAGCTAGGCGGAGGAACGCCTCCTTGGACATGTGCACCACGGTTAGGTTGGATGTAATATATGTGATTCTAGTCGATTTTGTGGTTGTCACCCCCAAAATAAGCTCTGTCTGAACTGTGTCATCAAAGTCTCCTTTTCCAACTTTCTTGCTATTGTGAGCATAAGAGCTCTAGCATAGTATTCCCATCAGAGGCATAGAGTGGTTTCATCTCTTCTCAACTAATCTCTCTGCCAAATCAAAATTCAATTGTGCCAACCTGAAATAATAACCATAGGTTATCTCGATGATAACCGATTGGATCCTTTTGCAATGTTTTACCCTTCAGTTCCATGGACTGCTGCTAATTCTGTCTCATTAAGCAGAATCTTCATGGTGGATTTGATATTCTATTTGGTCTTTGAATTTGCAACAGTTCTCCATGGAATGCTCTGCTTCTGATGATTTCTGCAACTAGGTGCATTTGGTGGTCCAAGTTTCCTTAGCAAGTGTAGGCTTGGCAACATCAGATGACCGATCACCAGGTCCTTTGGCAATACATTTGCTCGATTGCATATCAGGGGAGTGTACACTTGGTACCCTCATCTTGCCTTGGTTGGTGCGATTATGGCACATGTCATGATATCAGCATCAATGGAGATTGGGCCAACCAAGTAAAGCTCCGTTTCTCACAAATGGTGCCAGTTGATTATGCTCCTAGAGTTGATAAAAAAAGATTTCATGGTTCAATCCAAGATGAAGCCAGATGAATAGTAAAGTCAAGTGGTGAAGCAATAATTACAACACAGATTTACAGCTGACCATCTAGAGTGTACATTTTGGTGTATGGTCCCTCCAATCCACTAAGTGTTCTCTATGTTACAATGGCGCTAGACTAGGTACAGCTGAATTTTCAGTATGTCTCCCTCTCAATCCCCTTGTATATACCCAATAATTGGATGGTAAATACATGATAAAGGGTAAAATTAATAAAGGGCAAATTTTGTTGTCCTTCAAGATGGTAATTAGGCAGATAAGTTGAACTCAAGATCCTCAGCCATGCATCGGTGGTATCTTCTCACATAGGTCATTGTCCTTTGTACTCTTCTCATGCGAATGTCCAACCATCATGCATGTGGATTAACCCCACTTCTATTTAAGCTGTCTGCTATGTTGGAACTTCCTTTCAGGTAAGTTACCTTTTTTCTCATGTGGTCTTCCTTTCTGGTATCCTCCACCTGGAGACTCTGGATTATGGCTTTGGAGTGATTTGGTGGGTCCTCCTGGCCTCTTTTTGTGGTATGGTCCTTTTGGGGACCTGATTGACCTTCTCAGGTCCTGGTCTTGCCCATCCACTTATGTGAACTTGCTTGCCTGTTGGGCCACCTGTGCACCTTAGTTGACCATGACTATGCCTATACATGGGTCTTGTTGGCCTCATTGCCCTTTTATTGGGCTCGTTAGTGCCTTTTGGCCCTAAAATCACGTAATGGACAGACGGGGGTGATTTTCTCTCTTAGCAGCAGCTGTCATGTCTTTCTTTAAATGACGAACTAGTGGGCAGTCACGCACTTTGCGGCGGGAATAATATTATCTTCAATGAAATATTATATCGTAAAAAAATCATGGTTTGTGTGTGCATAATATGTCAAATGTAGTAAATATATACTTGAGATTTCGAGATGGAAGGAAGAGGCATTTTTGGATTGTTTGTTTTTTATTTTTAAGCAGGGGGGGAGGGGTTCCTACAAGTAGTTGGGCAGTTAGGATTCAACCTAAACGGAAATGCAAGGAAGGGGCATTCTTTTATTTTTATTTTTATTGTTAATTTTTTTTAAAGCAAGGGGGAGGGGTTCATCATATTTTATTTGTTAGATAGGTGGATTTAATTTAAGTGAGACAGAGAGGAGGGTGGGAGGTGGGGGGTGGGCATGATGTGGGGGTTTTTTGTTTTTGATTTTTTTTGTAAAGCAAGGGGAGGTCATACTAAAACTGTCCTTTAGTATAGATAAAGGATTGTGATCCTTGACTAACAAAATTGACCTTCTTTTCTACTTCTTGAAAAATAATCATAAAATCGTTGCTTCTTTTCCTCTTCAAAATAAAATGTTGCTTTCTTCATTTTATTTTTTTAATCTTATGTTAAGCACTTTCAAGGAACCGTATTTCTTGGGAATTATACAGGAAAAATTACATACAATTTGTCACTCAATACTTTCTGAACTTATTGGTTACACTCTTTTATATTCTGAATATCCTATATAGGAAAGATGTCAAAAGGACAAAATCAAAAAGTTCAACAAGCTGTTCTCCAGGTACTTACTTTGGCTCCTGAATGTATCAGTGTCTTCTCTTATTGTTACGGAGATCTTGTCTGTGGCAGTGCCAGTTGAATTTTCAATCCTTTGTAAATTTAATATATATTACCAAATGGCATTCAAGTCCAAATTGGAAGGTAATACTATGCATGAGATATGAAGACAACCTAGATTTACACGTATTTCCAATTTTCATATTGGTTGAATTGTTAGACAATATGCTTACCCACCATCTTGTATTTTCATGATTCCCTAGTCTAAAGACTCATTCCTCTGATTACATTTTCTTTAGCAACGTTCGAAACGTCGATTTCAATGTCATTTCGATAAATTTCCAATCACGTATTTCACTGGCACGTTGAGGGCACACCGTTGAAATGCCCGTGTTTCGACATCATATTTCAATGATTTCAATGCCCTAAAAAATAATGCATTTTGAATGCATGCCGACAAAAATGGTAAAAGTAAAAATAATTGAAATTTTAAAAATAACTATTTAAATAAATAAATATTTTCATTTAACCTCTAAATCTCATCTTATATTTCTATTTAAATAGATAACTATTTCTAAAATTAAAGACTACAAAAAGAATAACGTTAATGCTAATTCAAACTTTGGATCTTATTTTTAGGAATTAAACAAGGATTTCCTCAATTCTAAATTATGATTAGACCTATATATTCGTAATAATAGTTAATCTAGACTCAGTTGTTAGGTCTACTTTATAATTAGACATAAATGTGGATTGAAATCAAATCTTAAGAAAAGAATAGAGCAGCAGTTGTAGTTGTCTCACGTCAGTGAAAAGTCCTCTTGAGGAGAAGATAAAATTAGGATGGGACATTCAGGTAGGTAGAAGGTAGGGGGAAGAGCATGTCACTTAGCTCCTCTACCAGTCATTAGAGTTGTCAGCATCAACTAAGCATGAGTTAAAGATTTAGTATAATCCAAGGCGTCGATATATCGATATCGTCGGGTCTGGGCATATTGATACTATATCTAATATCTTTTATATCGCCGATATCACAATCGTCGATATATCGGGCGATATCTCTGAAACATCGGCAATATATCATCGAGAGATGCCTTTTCGTGCTTGTGATATCTCTAACTTCAGTAGAATAGCGGTTATAATTTTAGTTGTCTTTCAAACATCTATCGTTTTCTTAAGACGTCTAAAAGGTGACCAACATTCACTTTCTATCCAACGTTAAAATTGACTGCAATTGCTTATGTTCGTTACTCTTTGATTTTGGAACGTTGTAGACCATTAGACGTATTTGCATTTATTTAGTCGTCTAACTCTTCTTTTTAAGACATCTACATCTTTTACCAGACATCCAGACAGATGTCTGATCATGTCTTTAGATCCCTATTTGGATCCAACTTCATTCCAGTAACGATCACTTTAACTTTGAGGCTTTTTCAGACATCTGAAATAATCTGTTCTGATGTCTATCTTTTTGTTCAGACGTCCCTGTATTTGATCCTGTGAAATCCAGTAATGGCTTCTTTTCCTCTGAAGCTTTTTTAAATGTCCTGGTTTATTCTCAGACATCTGAAATAGTCTTTTCAGACGTCTGTCATGGTTTTCCAGACGTCTGGTACAATCAGACTGTAAGTAAATGCATTGTAACCGTTCTACCTTAATTTATTCCATTTTAATTCAAAGTCCGACTACCTAGACCTAAATCAGACCCTATACACCTATATATACCCCCATAGGTAACCTTAAGCACAAACAACAAAGAAAAATACATTATACTCATTTGAAAAGCTCTTATCTCATTTTTGCTCTCTTACGCTCCACTTGTGCTATTGCTTCTTGTTAAGTTCTTGAGATCAAACCTTCTTCCTGCCACTTATAGCTTTAATAAGGGAGTATTTTAATCCTTTTATTTCATATTTCATTCAAGGTTTATAGGAATATATTTTATTATTTTTTATAATTTATTTGGGTACCCGGTCTGTGGGTTTCTCGTTTCCTCTTAGTAGAGGGGCAAAACTCTTCCTGGGGTTTGTCTAGGAAGAGGGGAATTGTAAGATTACTTGTTGCTAGTAATTCCTACTTGGGTAGGGGAAAAATCCTAGATTGAGAGATCTAAGTAGAAGTTTTTCCCGCAAGGGTTTCCTCTCTAAATACTTGCATATTTTTTGGTACAATTGTTTGTGAATTTTATTGTACAATTCAACTTCCCTTCTTGTGTCATTAACAGTAGCAACAACAGTAGCGAAGAATGGGGGCAACAGCAACTATTGAAATATCAAGTGCATTGCACCAATGCCAACCAAATCTGAAGAGAAGAATGAGAGTGGCAACAATAGTGATGGAAGAGTGAGAGTAGTACTAGCAGTGGAGAGGAAGGGGAAAAGTTAGAAGAGTAGTTAATGCTTTAAATATTAATGTCGACATTGCATTGACAAGTTGAAAATGGATATTGATATTAGGGCAATTTTAGCGAAATCACTCAAAATCAAGGTTTTAAATATCGATATCGATGTTGTATCGACAAATCAAAAAAAGGATATATCGCTGATATCGGTAAATTTTGGGGAAATCACTCAAAAAGGTTCAAAATGTTCTAAAATGTCATAAATTTGATGAAAATTAACAATTTAGTAACTAATACATCATGAAGAAATGCCTACGAAAATCATAAATTTTGAATGAAAACACAGTAGAAATGCATTAATCGCATATTAATAAAGTCATATATTGAAAAGAAAGTGTACATAACATGATAATAATTGAAAAATGTTCATAGTAATACTACTAACCAGAAAAAATGAAATATTAATAGTGTCAAAGTATCAGTAGACCACACCAAGCACAGAAGCACCTGCTAATGCCACCAAATTAATACCAGGTTGAGCTTTGACCTAGCTCGATACCTCTCCTTCGATAACATATTCACAGTATGACTCCTACGCCATGTAGCTGTATCGAGTATTGTATTCATTGATGTATCGTTGATAGTCTTCATCACTGCAATACAGAACTATTCCAAGACGTAGATATCAACTGTGACTGTTGGATGAGCTGCTCCTGCTTCTATTTCTAAATCTACCCTGGGTAAGCTCATCTCAATGTCTTTTTGAATTTGTGGACCTGTAGAACAACCTCGTTTTATTGTAGAACATGACGATTCACAAGGTTCACGTTGTCTCATCGATGAATTTCGTGGTGGTCGAGGAGTAAGTGGTGCAACAGAGTAGGAAGATTGATAAGAAAATGGTTGAGGACCTTGAGATACAAAATACTCAAGGAATATCCCATAGCCATAATTTGCAGATGCAGGATTACTTTAGATACTATCACTTTGGTGGTGACCATCATACCCATAGGAGGAACCATAATAAGATGGAGGACTAGTGAAGCTGGGGAAATAATTAGATGAACTTTGCGCCTTATCTTGGGGTTAGTTTTGAGGGTTGGTGTAATGAGATCCTTGGCCACCATAGTAACTTGATGATGATGATTTTGGGCCACCTCCAAAGATTGATTCCGACGCCAGATTAAGGGATTCCACTGATGAACTTTAATCATCGATGAACATCATAGAATGGCCTGAAGCATACCCATACCATGTCCCTGCATCATAGTCATGAGGTGGACTTAGCACAGGATCTGCATGTATATTTGTATATCTTTGCGTGTATTCATGTTGGGCATCCTCTCTATTAGGACCTTGATGATGATATCCCTCATCTCCTCTACCACTATCTGCTTGTGGCTCGTCAACAATCATTGTATCATCTCTATCATAATCATCGTCATCATTGTGTTCCTCTTAAAGGTGGCAAATCTTCCTTTAGACTCTCATCAGTTTCAAGGCCACGAATTACTCTTTTACTAGAACTACTACGCTTAAATTCAGATACATCTACCCCCATTCTCTCTACTATCTCTGGATCAGGACCATCATTTTTGTCAAACAATGATTCTCCATTGCTATTCAACCATTCTTGTAAAACATCTCCATCTTCTGTGTCTCCAAAACGATTAGCCACATCTATTAGATCCATATACTCATCATTATTTTCTCCTTCCTATATATGCTTCACCTTTAATTTGATGTTGTAGTACACGAATACCAAGTCCATCAACTTGTCATCGTCAAGACGATTTCTTCTCTGTGAGTGAATAAAGTTGAAAGTACTCCAATTTCTTTCACCACCGAGGTGATTTTTTTATAATTTAGTCCGTTGATAAATCATGTGTCCATGTGAGAAGAAAAGAAATGAAAAGAATACGTGTCCATGTGAGTTGCACAAGCAAACAAAGATATGTGACCGACATCCCTTATATCGGTCACATATCACCACTTTAAGGAAAAATTGAACTGCAATCCTTCGTTTTTAGCGATATGTCGCCGATATTCCTCAATATCGGCTATATATCGTCGATATTATGGAAAAAGATATGGTACATGATATCGATATACTTCAACATGTCGATATCAATATATCGTCGATATGTCAAACCTTGCTCAAAATAGCTTAAAATGTCATAACATGAAGAAATGCTGAAGCCTTAGAAGATCAAAATCATGATTCAAGATGTAAAAAAGGAAAAAAAATCTAATTTTTAATGGAAAAGTCTGAGGTGTATGTCAATATATGGGAAAAATGAGACATAACCTGTTCCAATGTTTTTCATCTTAGCGATATGTGATACACTGATACAGAACCTGTATAGCAGCAGCAGCAATGCAACACAGCAATAGCAACCAGCAGCAGCAGTGGTGCACATGGCGCGTGCAACTAGCAGGCAGCACTAAATGCAGCTCGACGTACTGTTGCCATGCAGCCAAAATCCCTGCATTTCGATAATTGTATCATGTTGATATGATGTCATGCCAAAAACCTTCATTTCACCTGCATGCTGACAGCATTTTAATCGCTGATCTTTAGTGCTTCTGTTTAGTGCTCATTTTGGCTGTGTATGACATTCCTTCTATTATTTCCAAAAATTTGGATAAACTGAGTTCAGACTTCAAATTGTGATTATTTGGTGAAGATTAAGGGCCCCTTTTTTTCTGAGCCTTGTCAGACCTGTTGCTTGTTGTAGTAGTTTTTCATTGTTATTTTGTTGTGTGTGGATAATGATGTCCAATTGTCCTTTCCCTTGTCAAGTAGAAGTTTCGTGATGGTGAATACAATGTGATTGTTGCAACATCAATTGGTGAAGAAGGTTTGGATATCATGGAGGTTGATCTTGTCATTTGCTTTGATGCCAATATCTCTTCCTTGAGGATGACACAGCGCATGGGAAGGACTGCAAGGAAGAATGCTGGACGTGTTGATATCCTTTGAAATTGTTATTCTCGTTTAGAGTATCAGCAACCATAATAAGCATTGTGAAAACAAACATTTTCGTTGAAAAGATATTGATGATTTTTGTTGTATTGAAAATGAGGCCTTGGCCCTTTTTATGTATAGAGAGGACTTAAGCATACAAGAAAACTAAAATAACTTGCTTGCTAAAAATAGTATGGATTAAAATAAAAGGTAATAACTTGCCTACTAAAAATAATAAGGACTAAAGTAGGATATCCAGTATATCTCTAATTTTATTTCCTAGCAAATACTGCCTCTCCGATGAAGTTTCCTTAACTATTTCTACCAGTTTTAGCTTGTGAAGGACAAGAGCTGAATGGATACCTTAAAAAGCAAGCAAATAGCAAGGCTATAAGGAAGCACATGTATAATGGAGGAAGCAGGAGTTTTTCTTTCCATCCTAGCCCAAGAATGGTGAGATTATTTATTACGTTTGAGATTGGAGTTCCTTTCTACATTGTTCTTTATACTTGTTATCATCAGGATGCTTCTGTACTTTTTCCCTTAATCATCTATGTCTTGAGGGTTAGGATTTCTTAGTAAATCAGAGTTTTTGCTTTTTGTAACAATTACCCTTGTTTTACTTGACATGGTAATCCTTACTTCCAAATCTAATAGGCTTTCGTTTTTTTTACAGGCTCCTTACGATTTTCTTTTCTGTTTCCTATTTCTTTTTTTCTGACAGTGCAATTGGGGTTCTTCAGGTTCCTCACATTTGTAAACCCGAGGTTCAATTTGTTGAGGTCTCAATTGATAAGCCTGCCTCCCAAGACAGAATGAAGCAGTCACACACATCACCTCCTTTGAAGCAGATTTCAGAAGAGGAATCTGAATTGATTGCTAAGTACTTTCATTGTAGCCAGGGGAACACACCTGTCCTTTCACTTATTGCATTTCCCCATTTTCAGGCTTTCCCGTCTAGAGTGCACAGAGTGCAGCATTCTTTTCGAACAACATTGTTTATTAGTACCGTCCAGTGCCTTCATGGGGTTTCACATGAAGAGTGCAAGGAATCTTCTAAGAAGGTAAGTTTGTTACTTCAAATATTATGACATTGTTTTTCATCCTATTGGAATTGGCGATATCATTCCTAATTGTAATGGTTCAGATTGTAGATTCTGATTTCTTGGCACAGCCTATGGAGTTGTTGGCCTTGGATATCGACGACAATGGTTTGGGAGGTATATTTGTAAAGATTGGGCCTTTCTCAAATAAACCATACAATATTTGTAGCACGCAATAAAAAAAACAAGGGAAGATATGTTAAGCTGATCTGAGTTTCAACCTAGTTCATACTAAAGGGTTTTTTCTCCCAATGATGAGACCTTGGGATATTACTTGCTATGAAGAAGTCTAGTACAAAGTGCCTGCATGCCCTCGATGATGTGTGTGAAGTTGTATACGGGTTAATGGATCTTGGGTGTGAATACATTTGACTTGGGACGCTGAGCTTGCTTTTTTGTTTGCACGTGAACAACCTATTTGACCTTTCTTTTTTTTGGTTTACCAATGGCCTGTTGTGCATGTGTGCCTGGCTTGACCTGGTGATTGAAGATTTTCCATTTAGGTTTGCTACCTATCTTCTCTAATAGTCAAGGAGATTTGTACATGTACTTGTGTTCTTTATTAGAAAGTGATACAGGCAGTCTTGAAATGAGTTCTCTGCTAATTCCATTTCTGGCAATCTATTTGTTCTACCATTAGTGGTGCTTATGGTGATTCTCTATCTTTATACCAGTTGTTGGGATAGCTGCTGATATGCAGAAGATTAGAAACCTAGGCACCACTTATCGTAACTGTAGTGATTAACGGATAATTGATAATGGTGCCATTGAACATATGATTGAACAAGCAAAAATTTTCTCTTGGTACAATTTGGCTTAGATCATGACCATTTGGTAATGGGTAATGGCTGAGGGATCTCAAGTCTTCATGGTTAGGAAACAAGTAATAAAACTCTCAAGTAAGATTAGCACATTCTCTACTTGACTTGTTTTAGACATTCCCCTCGGTTTGCTATCAATTATTAGCATTACTAAGTAGTTGAATGGAAGACTTATATTTTATGAATATTGTGTTTGAGCTGAAATTGGAATCAGTTTGGAATATGATTGATTGTACAAGTTACTTGGGAAAGTTATTTTGACTCTTCAATTGATACTTTATTCCATGTGGGGAGAATGGTGGGAAGCATATTATTCTCTGGCATAATTGTCTTAGCCATTTTAGCTTCACTTCATTGAGGAAATCATCTTCAGAATGCCAAGGGAGTTGTCTTTTCACACAGAGAAAATATGTATTTGATCTTCTTCAAGCGAGGGCATGCTTGGGGCCAAGTCAACCTCCATTCAAGGTTCGAAATGCTGATTTCGATGCCGTGCCGATAAAATTGTAGGTATACATTTCGTGGGCATGTCGAAGGCATGCCGTGGAAATGTCCATTTTTCGATGGCAGATTTCGATGATTTTGACAGCCCAAAAAAATGACATTTCGAGGCACGGCGAGGGTACGCCAAGGGCATGCCGGTGCATGCCGACAGAAATGATTAAGATTTGAAAGACAACTAAATTAAGATATTAGAAACGTTTTACAGGTTTTTTTATAATAAAAACAGGTCATTTTAGCATGAATCTGTGTATTTTTTTATAATAAAAACAGGTTATTTTAGCCTGTGTGTGTGACCACCATCGGCATGCCGATGTTTCGTCGGTAACTATCGACATGCCAACGGTTTCCCTGCAAACCGACACTATATTTGTGTCGATATGCCCTCCCTCCAAAAAACCCCTTACCGACGGCATGCCGTCGGCATTTAAATCATAGCCTCCATTCCCATGGACCTAAATGTGCATCTGTATGAGGATGGCTCTACACCTGTGGATGCAAGGCAATTTAGATTTCTTGTAAGTTATTGTATGTAACTGTCAAACAACCTGGGGGAACCAACCCTTGAGGGAACATGAGTGAGAGAGAGCATAGAGGTGTAGGGGGAGGCAACACCTGGGTGGAGGTTGGGAGTAGGAGGCGGAGGAGGGAGAAGGGCTCCCAGGTGCAATGCTTCAAGTGCTTGTGATTGGGTCACATTGTGGTTGATTGTTAAGAGTCGATTCGGTGTCTGAGGTGTGGAGGATTGGGACATCGAAGAGCAGTATCTGGTGCTTATCAAAGTGGGGTGAAGAATCGAGGGCTAGTGGTGGACCTGCCTCCTCCGCCATCGGATGTCCCTCTTGTGGAGGTAGAGGTTCTGTGGTTGCTGCAGGTGTAGGCCATTGAAAAGGAGTTGGTAGAAGCCTTAGTGGGGGAGGCGGTGGAGGGAATTTTGGAGTGGGTGAGTTTGAGGACATTTGCTGCCTCTTTGCATGGGAGGGCGACATTGCTCTCGGCCTGGAGGTGCTTATTCTTTGGGTTGGGGCATGAGATGGCGCACAAGATGGCATTCGACACAACCACGATTAGTGGAATCATTGTGCGTTGGAGATGGCCGACGAAGCATGATGGCGCCTTGTCGAAGCGACCACCGATGAAGATGGAGATGTCCCTCGAGGTCGTGGGGATCCCTGTGTGGCTGAGGACTAGGGAGACAGTGGAGGTGGTGGTTTCGTTCTTCGTCCATTTGAGGAGGTGCACTGTGTTGGGGGTGGAGGGGGATAGGTCGACACTGCAAGCGAGGGCGGAGCTCATCCCTGGGGCGGAGGTTCCCCTAAAGGTGGTGTTGTGACTAGCACGGTCCGCGTGGGTTGTGAAGGTGAGCATGGGGAAGGGAGGCTTGAGATCTTTCAAAGAGGTTCTCATTGGTGCTCGGTGAGGGCCTCAAGTGCGTGCTTCTTCGACAGCAACGATGGAGGCGGTGGTGGAGGCCGTGCCGGTGAGGAGGGACAGAAGGTCATGCGTCGCATTTGGAAGGAGAAAAGTCATTGCGACATTGAGGGCATGGATTTTGTGGGGTCCATTGGCGTGCCCGAGATCCATGCAGTTGATAACGAGGTGACGCGTGTCTTCAATGGTGGAGGCGAGGTGGCGATCGGTGCGATTTTGGGAAGTGGAGATGGGGGTGATTGTGTCGATCAGACATTTTTTAGGGAGGGGTTGTCTTTTTGGGGTGTTGTCATGGTTAAGAAGTGGGACCCCTCTAGTTTGGAAAATGCGATAGCGGCATCGGATCCTCGTCCTTCGTTGGATCCGGGTTTGATTTTGGACTCGTT
The DNA here is from genome assembly GCA_037157565.1 of Thalassia testudinum. Taxonomy (NCBI): domain Eukaryota; kingdom Viridiplantae; phylum Streptophyta; class Magnoliopsida; order Alismatales; family Hydrocharitaceae; genus Thalassia; species Thalassia testudinum. The sequence goes on along the minus strand of JAZHRO010000054.1, from coordinate 30,954,316 downwards.
TATCTCTGAAAAGGGTTTCTTTGGACATCGTTCTGATAGGCCCCTTACGCCTCGTCCTTCGGTGATGGTTGAGGCAACGTGTGCAAGCTCTTCGGTTGTAGAGAAGGTGCACACGGTAGAGATTGGCGGTGGGGATCAAACTCTTGGGGCGGGGCAATTCCATCGCATGAGGATGAAGCAGCTCCTCGACTCAATTGGGAGCAAAGCCTTGATTGTGGCGGCAGTGGACCCTAAAGCACCTGCATCCATGGTGGAGGATGGGGCAACAAGAGTGGTGGCCCAGGGCCTCTCAAGGGAGGCGATGGTGGGTGATGGTAGGGGTGAGAATGCAACGAACGAGGGGGTGTGGTATGGGGGAGGGTGCGATGATGGAGGAGGGGGAGGTTGTAGGTCCTATGGTGGCTAGCAGGGGAGTAGGAGCGATGGGTAGAGCTGAGTAGGGGAGCGGTAGGGAGATGGGTCGGAGTGGGAGTTTTGCCCATGCGAAGATTGAACAAGTGGCAAAGGCAGGGGGCTTTGGGCGTGCTGGTGGGGGAGTTTTTGCACATGCCCAATGATGAAGGTCCTCGCATGAAGTGTTAGAGGGCTAAATGGTTTGTCAAAGTGGGTGGCGTTGAGGTCTTATATGCAGAAGTGGGGCCCAAATGTCGTGTTGCTTTAGGAATCGAAGTTGCAACATTGTGATCAGAGAGTTTGGACGGAGATTTGGGTTGCAGCTCTTAAGGAGTTTGTGGCTCTGGATGTTGTGAGGCATTTAGGGGGAGTCATTATTGGTTGGAAAGGAGATGCTTTCTCTTTGGTGGTAGGGACCTGTGTGGTGTCAGTTCAGCTCAAAAGGTGCAGTGATGGCTTCTGTAGTGTGGTATCAGCAGTATACGTACTGACAGATGACTCTAATAGACATGCCTTGTGGGAGGATCTTAGCCAGATCGTCGTAAGGTTTCAAGGTTTCCCCTGGTTGATTGGTGAGGATTTCAATGTCACTTTGGCAACTAATGATAGGCCAGGAGGGAGAGGTGGATGGGATTGTGGTTCTGAGGATTTTTTCGAGTTCGTTGCTATGCATGGTTTGGTGGACTTGCCCCCGTCCTCTTGTGCGTTCACGTGGAGGAGCTCTAGAGGATTGATGTCCAGGCTAGACAGATTTTTCTCCTCGATAGAGCTTGCGAAGGTGTTCCCACTGGTAGGGGTTTGACCTATGGAGAGGCCATTCTTAGATCACATGCCACTGATGTGGATGTCCAGGGAATCTATCCGGTGTGGTACGTATTTCAAATTTGATAGAGCTTGGTTGTTGGATGAGAGGTTTAGAGAGAAGGTCGAGGAGAAGTGAAGGTCCCTGCAGCCTATGGGCTCGGCAACGATGAGGCTAGAGCCAAAACTTCGGGATCTTAGGATGTTCCTTAAGGAATTCAAGGGAATGGTGAAGGAGGAGCGGGATAGGAAGAGGGAGGAAGCCCTAGGGGAGGCTGGACAGAGTAGAAGATTTGGGCCTTCTGACAGCGGAGGAGAGAGTGGCCAGGGTCAAGCATATGAAGACCATTCTGGCAGAAGATCAGAAGGCTAAGGTGGTGTGGAAGATGAGGTCCAAACAGAAGTGAATCAAACAGGGGGATTCCAACACCTGATTTTTTTATATGGTGGCATCTGGTAGGCGTCAAAGGAACTAAATTGATAGGCTTTTGGTGGGTGACACAAAGTATGTTGGCAAGGAGGTGGTGAGCAAGGCGGCTGCAGATTTCTTCAAGGAGGTCACAGGGAAGAGGCAGGTCGGGAATTGGAGGTGGTAGGGGTCAGATATATCATCCATTCGAGATAAGCAGGTTGAGGGGGGTGGGTGCACCGTTTACAGAGTGAGGTGCAGAAGGCGGTTTGGGGATTGAATGCAGATGGTTGCCTGGGTCTGGATGGTTTCCCAATACATTTTTATAAGGAATTTTGGATGATGCTCCAAGGGGATGTCATGGAGGTGATAGCAGAGTTCAGGAAGGGGAATCGTTGCTTTAATAGACTTAACAAGTTCATGTTCGTACTGCCTGAGGAGGGGGCGGAGGCTATTGATGAGTTTAGACCTATTGCCTTGTCCAATGCGATCTATTTGATAGTGGCAAAGGTCCTGGCAAACAGGCTGAGGAGAGTGATTGATGGGTTGGTTTCCCAGATGCAGATAGCTTTTGTACCAAGGAGGAACATCCTTGATGGTTATGTGGCAACCATCGAGGTATTGGCCCTCTAGAGTAGGGAGAGGAGGATGGCTTTCCTCTGGAAGGTCGATTTTAGGAAAGCTTATGACTCGGTTTATTGGTCTTTCTTGTGGGCATCTATAATTAAGAGGGGGTTCCCAATGATATGGATATAGTGGATGAAGGAATGTGTCACAACAACCTCTTTCTTGGTTCTCATTAATGGGAGCCCAACAGGCGGATGGATACAACCAAGGAGGGGCGTCAGGCAAGGTTGTCCTTTGGCATGTGCTTCAGTATGCAAACGACACCATATTTGTTATAGAAGGGGCTGAGACAGAGGTGAGGAGGATATATGTATTGCTGGAACTGTTTGGTGAGGCGTCAAACCTGCATATTAACTACCTCAAATCAACTTTCATCCCTTTTGGCTTATCGGAGGAGGCCAGTGCGTGTAGTGCTGTGTTGGGGACAAAGAGAGGAACCTTGCCTATCTCTTACTTGGGCTTGCCTTTAACGGATAGGACGATTTTTGTGCAAGCTTGGGCCCCTTTGGTGGAGAGGATTGAGGGACGTTTAGCAGGATAGGCATCCAAGTTGCTGTCTAGGGGGGAAGATTTGTAATTCTCAAAGCGGTGCTGGCTTCAATGCCCTCATATTTTGCAGCCATGTTGAAGATGCCGTGATAAATTGGGAAGCAGATTCTGAATCTCATGAGGAGCTTCTTCTGGACCAACTATGGGGCAAATGGGAGCAAGGAGAAGCTAGTGGCATGGAAGGAGGTTTGCAAGCCTCTAAAGGAGGAGGGGCTAGGAGTTAGGGAGGTAGGAAGAATGAATGATGGTCTCTTGACCAAGTGGTTTATGAAATTGCTTGGGAGTAAGGAGTGTTTGGTGGAGAGGGTCCTGCGATCTTGCTATAGGGGCTTTCTTAGGTGGGATTTGATGACATCACCTCCACAGGGTGCATCGCACTTTGTTAAGGGGTTGTCTATGGTGGCACCTAGGGTTCAGAGTCTCTTTACCTCGATCCTTGGATCAGGAAGTGGATTCCATTTTTGGACTGATGATTGGATTGGGCAAGGGAGATTGTGTGATCGCTTTCCCAGGCTCTTGGCACTAGCAACTGACAGAGAAGCTACAGTGGCTGATTTATGGGATGGATGCTGGTGCTGTATTTTCTCCAGAAATCTTTCTGATCAAAGATTTGTGGAGGTATAGGAACTTCTGCAAGACCTAGAGGGCTTCCAGCTTGATGAAGGGGTGGATGCTTATGGTTGGGAGGAAGGAGATTTTTCTGTTCGTAGTGTATATAGAAGGCTAGGAAATCCTTTACTGGAGGATATTGACCTTATCAAAGATTGCAGGTAGATTTAAGAGGCTGCATGTCCTTTAAAGGGGAAGATTTTTGTCTAGCTACTTAAGAGAGGTAGGATCATGACGAAGATGTGGAGGGCAACTTGGGTCGAGGGGGTCGATACAGCGTGCCCACTTTGTCTTGTCGCAAAGGGGGATGTGGAGCACTTATTCTTCACATGCCTTGTGGTGGCGCAAGTCTAGAGTCGTTTAGGTGATGGGTGGTGAACACATGACTCTTTTGACACTTTTTGGAGGTCTTTCAAATGTGACAGTAGAAATGGGGGGCAAAATTCTTTCCAGACGAAGGAGAGGGCGCGGCCTCTTGCTCTCTTATGGGGCATATGGTTGGAAAGGAATGCAGTGGTCTTTAGAGGATAGTGTCCATATGTTGAAACCTTTGTGGAGTCTATTTTGTTTATTTCATTGTGGAGTTGTAATTTGTAATATGGATTAGTGCCTTTTTATGAATAAAAAATCTAGGTGGTTATCAAATGGATAACCACCCTTTCACTTATCAAAAAAATAAAAGCTATCGAACAACCAAATGTTGCTCTTATGGTTAGCAAGGTAAGCCAATTCATGGACAAATCAAGGAGAATCCATTGGGATGCAACAATCATGATTCTTAGGTATCTGAAGTCTACACCATGGAAACTATTACTATTTATCCAAGGTGACTCGTTGGAGGTGATAGCATATGCTAATGCAGACTGTGTTGGGTAGCCGAAGGACACAAAATTTACCACGGGGTTCTGTACATTCATTGAAGAGAATCTTATTACATGGCAGAGCAAGAAATAGACCGTAGTGGCTAGATCGAGTGCAAAGTCGGAATACGGAGTTATGGCTTAAGCTACCACAGGACTCATGGATTTAATCTATTCTTATAGATCTATAGATTCTCATGACTAACCCTATGGGGATGAGGTGTGACGACAAAGCTACACCATTCATTGCCAACAATATGGTCTTCCACAAGAAAATCAAGCATGTGGAGGTAGATTATCATTATATGCGCAAGATATGATCCAAAGGGGATATATCTGCACTCTACATGTGCCATTTGAGGACTAGGCAGAAAACATGTTCACCAAGGTGCTTCCTCGATCCTCCTTTGACCGATGTTCTTCCAAGTTGAGCATGTTAGACGTCTATGCTCTAGCTTGAGAGGGAGTGTTGAAAGTTTTATCTATTTCATCTTTTTCCATTTTATTATTCTTTTTTTTTTTCTATTTCATATAGTTGTGGGATCTGTTTACAATTTTCCCTTGGCCTCTTCTCTATAAGTAGAGGCCTAGGATTTCATAGTAAGAATGAATGCATCGTTTTTGTCAACAGTCATTATTATCGTTGAATGCTCAATCTGATAATTTTGTGTTATCAAGCTAATCCCCTCATGTTAAATGATTAACCCAAAGCATACCTAGACTTGAACCAAGTCCTTTTCTGATTTATCTTGGGTTGTTTCCTGTGAGCTTTGAATAAGTAAGATGATGCTTAATGATTTCCTTTCAAAATACGCTCATGATTTGGGAGAATGTGAGGCTTCTGGTTCATAAAGTTGGTGTGGGTGAACTAAGTTAATTCTAATGTGGTGCAAACTGAATCAAAGATTTAGTTTTCTTCAACCAACTCTTTGTGATATTTTGCTTTTAGTCTAAGAGATTTCTTTGGGCAGATTCTGGTGTTGCTTCTCGTGGAATTACCTGTCCATTAGGAGAAACTGGAGGCCCTTCTAGGAATTCCAAAGATCTTACCAAGGGTGACACGGTGCCTCCATCTAGAGGCCACAACTTCATCTTTGATACAAAATTGGTTTCTGTGGATTCTCAAGGCAATGTTATAGTTGCTCCTGTACCCCAGCTATCTCGTGTGAAGGAATCTTTGAACTCCACAATTCATATGACAAAATTTGAAACTTGTCAGTCAGTGATGAAGGTCAATGGTCCATGCTTGCCATCCGATAGTGTGTCTTCTCCAAATGTTACTGGTCCTGCTGAGACTGAGGTGGGGCGCACAGACAAACAAGGCTTCTTGAGCTGTGAACTAACCACTCCTGAAAAATATCAACAGCAAGGTTCTCCAGAGCCTGAGATTGTTCCCCAAACTCCTCATGAACGGCTAATATTGAACTTGGAAGATTCTGCTGCTGATATGCTTGAGGTCAAAGTAGTGAATTCCACCTTGAAGATAGCCAAACTGCAAAAGACAATTGACAAGATGAATGATACTCTAGGAAACAAGGACTTGAATCCATCGATGAATCATTTTATCGAAAGAGGCATCGTACCAGAGTCTCCTGTTGCAGCTCACATTTTTTCTGGATCTGAGGATCCTGTCATCCCTATGCATAAACATGGCAATAGTGGCATGCTTGCAAAATGTCTTACAAGCAAAAGTCGAAAGATCAATGTAGCTGGTGAAGCACTTGACTTGCTAAATCTGCCAAATGTTGCAGAAGATACTTCTAGCCCTGTACTAGCTTCCAAGCAACCCGTCAAAGCTAACATCTACAGTACTCCATCCTCTGAAGTTCCAAAAGAAGAACAGCCCGAAATGAAGGAAAAATGTAATTTCAGCATGACCTCTCCTTGTAATAATGGATTATGCACTCCAAACATCAAACAAGCAGTAATTAGCAGCAGCGATGAATGGCAACCACTGTCTGAGGAAGTTTGTGCATCAGTTGAATATGCCCCCAAGTATAAAAGATTACGAAAATATGGTGATGCCATCAAAATTCCTATATCCAAGGAGTTCAGAAAAGAGGTGAAAGCTACTGTCCTTTTAAATCCATCATCTCCCATGAAGGCAAGAACAAGCTCAGATGTAAGAATTAAAGGTAACTGCAATCTCTTCAGTGGCCTTTCTTGTTCTTTCTTCTCCTTAAAGATGTTGCGACATGTTGTATGACTTCAGGTCAGAATGAGGCTAAGGTAAATGCCATGTCCTTCATTGACGAAGAAGCCGAGTAAGATTTCGCAAAACTTCAGAGAGTATGCTTAATTGCATCACCATTGTTAGCATGCATAAATTGCCTGTTGTCTATGATAACCCATCACTCAGTTCAATTCTTTTGTTGTCAATTTATATCGATTTAAGCATTTATTCTTTCTAAGTACTAAACTGGTTTTTATCTATTTTCTGGTGCCACAAGGGTATCTGATGATGCAGAGGTATCTGAAGATGAGGGTGAAGATGATGATGAAGACAGATACAATGATAATTTTATTGATGATAAAGTAGAGCCTACTGTTTCAAGTACTCAAGCAGAAAACAGTGGTGATATGATAGCATTTTACAGGTCATTTTCTATTCCTGTTCAAATCCTTGTTTATATTTAGTATTCTGCTTCACAAAGAGAAGCTAGATTTTATTCTTCCTGTGTCATAACTTGTTTACATTTTGCAGCTATTTTTGTATTTCTTCCTGTAAACCTAAGGCCTTTATTTTGGTCATTGGAATAAGTCATAAGATTTCAAGTTGTTGATCTCTTTTTGATATGTTCATCTGTGTCAACATCTAGTGCAAACTAAACATGAACTTCTTTTATCATAGTTTGATTGTCCCCCCCTCCCTCCCTCAATTTACATATCAGGCACTTTTCAAAGCATTTGCTCCTTGTGATGGGATGTTAGAGGCTGATGTTTAGGCCTCAACTATCCACCATGAGATTTGTTTGGTGTAGGAAAAATCAATGAAGAAATAAAGGCATAGATTGAAAAAGCATTCACAAGAGCATCATATTTAATGTGGTATCTCCATCATGAGGCAGGATTACTCCTTTCGTAAACCATTCACATCCTAAAAGCATATCCACCATGTAAAGCAAAACACATGTACCTACATTGATAGAATGGAGGTTGAAAGGGAACATAGTAGAGGAGTTGAAGTAATGCCATCATTGCTTTGTGTGGCTCAAGTGACTCTCCTCTTTGCTAGGGCTTCTTCTGTTCCTTATATAGACAAGGAAGGGATACAACGACTATATTGCTTCTTTCCTTTGGTGTGTGTGTGTGTGTGATGAACTACAACAAATGGTTGAATAAATGCTACATAATAAATGGTTGGTGCTCCTTTTCATGCTAATTTCTTCTTGACATGTGCATAAGACCTCTCATTAGTTACCACCACTCTACTAGTTAGGTTAGACTTAGTGGGAGAGTAGTCTTTAGGTGTCTTCAACAAGGCATGTGTCATTTAGGGTGCATACATCCAATATCATCGACACTCTTAGCATGTTGCACAAGGTGGGAGTGTCAAAAAAAGTCAAGGAGATGCCCTAAACCAAGTGTCAAAGCAAGATCTAACGAAGGGTGAAGTAGTGCTTAGAAAAATAGCCTCTAGACTGAGTAGGAGGCCAAGTACTCCTCGGCTTCACCTAACCAAAGCATTACATGAATGGGCTCTTATGTAGTCAATCTAAGTTTGACCAAGTATTGTCAACATGCAGCTAGGGTTGAACAGAAGGCCTAGCCCTTCAAAGCCAACCAAGGCCTGGCCCAAGCCCATTTAATTAAGTGGGCTCATGGGTTGGGTCCAGGCCTTTCAATTTATAAAATCTTGGTCCAACCTCAAGCTGGTCCAACATAAATGGATCGGGGCTAAGATGGGCTAGGCTGACTTTTATTCAAAAAGAAGGATGAAGCCTAGAATTTGTTCAATAACAATGTTTAAAATGATAGGATTAAGAATATTTGTGTAACTTAAATTTAAGTGATAACAAATACAAAAGTATTGATCACTAGAATAATAAACTGATTACAAGGTTGGGGGGGAATCTGGGATAGGAGTGGGGATCTGGGAGAGGTGTGTGGGCTAGGGGAGTTGGGAGAGTTGCTTGTGTTTGTGACTAAGATGTCCATAGTATTTGCTTTTTTTTAGCTTGAATTCATATATGTTATTTATTTATGTGCATGTATAATACACATTATAGATATATGTAGATATATATGGGTCTTAAACAAGTTAGGCTGGGCTTGAGACAACCTAGGCCTTGATCCTAGCACATTTAATAAATGAGCAAGAGTCTCGGCCCAAGCCTGGCTCTTGCTTGGCAGGCGGAAGAAACAACATAATCGTCTACATATTGACTCACTACCATGATTTTAAAAACTACCCTCGAGGCGAGGCGGAAGAAAATTACCCTGAGGCTAAAAGCTAGCCTCAAGGCAAGGTGGAAGAAAATTGCCCCAAGGCTATTGCAGTGTGAGGCATGCACCTTGGTTTGTTGAGGTGGAGGTGAGGCGGCGAGGCGGAACCGAAGCTATAGCCTCAATAGAAAGTTCATAGTTGAAGGTCATGTGAATTACATATGACCTAATAAAGCAAATAAAATTCTTGAGGCTTGAGCTTCAAGCAACAAAAATGGAACTACCTGAGCACAAAGTCAAGGTAGTTCTATACTGCCAACAAAAGGAGTGGGTGGTCAAATTGCCAGTTGGTTAAGTTGGCAGGGCAGTGTGCAAGCTTGGCTAAGGGAGGTAATGGCAGTTCAAGCTTTCAATGGAAAGCTTTGCTAAGGGAGGTTTGGTTAACAATAAATGTCACTGCATTAATGAGCGGTTTCCATGCCAAGCATGGCCTCAGCCAACAAGGCTCAGATTAAGGTTGGGAGAGGGAATGTGGGCAGCAACCCAAGGCCAAGGTCAGGTCAATTTGGGGCCATAATTGAGGGGTCCCATTTTCCTTTTGCCAAGAACCTTGTCTACATTTTGGGTGCCCATTCTTAAATCAATGCTTTTGCCACTAGATTTGCTTGTATTCTTAAATGGAAGGAGATTGTGGTGGCCCTTTATTTCCAGGCTCCCTTGTGGCGTTGGACAACATCTGGGAAAAAAGCGGGAAGCCAAAAGGTGTCAAATGTTGTCAATGACCTAATACCCATTTCTGGTTTTCAATGGGATCTTGGCTTCAACAAAGGGGAAACCCCACAAAGGGGAAGTTCCCATTATTGTTAAACCTGCTTAATCATAAAAGGTAAAAGTTGAAGCACTTATGTTGAGTTGCTCCTGTGGAGAATGAAGTGTGACATGGCAGGTCAGTTGGGCCACATGGCAGTGCCATGTGGCTTGTTGGCAGGGTGTAAGTCCACCCAAGGGGTGCCAGCCCTAAGGATCTTTTTGGTGTCTTGCTTAGAATCTAAGTTAGCTATTTTTAGCATGGTGATATGTTAATTAGTCAAGTTAAAAGGGATATGTTATTTCCTATTTTAGGAGATTTGATTAGATTTGTTACTTGTTTTTAGAATAGGATTTGCTCTTTATATAAAAAGAGAACCTATGTAAGTTTCTTTTGAGTTGAATGCATTAATATTTCCAACATCTCTCCCAACCCCTCTCCTCTCTCTCACCGCAGCTGCACCTCTCTTCTGTGTGCAACAGCCACAACAGCAGCCACTGCTGCTGCGTTTCTTTTCTCCACGTGGAAGAGCATCCACTCTCCCATAGTGCCCAAATCCTCACAGGTACATTAGAAAGTGGTAGGGAACAGCCTTAGTGAAGACAGGATGCTTAAGCTGTTCCCTGATGATGCTATTCTTCTCAGAAGTCTTCCACTGATAGCGCCATAGATGGGAGTTTGGAGACCATTGTGGAGGCCCCAACCATCCATTACAAGATATTTTTGTGCAGGACATGTCAATGAAGCAAATAAAAAGTATCCACAAGAACGTCATGATTTAACGAGATATCTCCACCTAAAGCTTCAGCCAGAGAGAAGGTCAGGTGCCCCAAAAGCATCTCTATTATATAACGCAAAGGGACACAAACCTCCATTAATGATATGGCGGTTCAGAGAAGAGTGGACAGGAGAGCGAAAATAAGGGAAGTAGCAACTATATGTGGCTTGGGTGGGTTCTCCCTTTCGCTAAGGCCCCCTTCATCTCTTATATAGATGGATGGAGGGGGATATAATGAATATATTGCCCTTTTGGGCCATGAACATACTAAATGGGATACAATTGAGTGCATAAAATTCATATGTTGTAATTGTACCCCTTTTTAGTTGGATGAAGTGTATGGTTACTGACCTCCACTGGTAACCTTCCATACCTTTTTCCAAAAAAGGAAAACAAAAGACAATTGAGTGAATAAATGATATAAAATACATGATTGGGCCTCTTTCTCATGTTATTTTCTTTTCGACATGTGTGCAAGATTTCTTTCCTCATCAACCTCGCAAATACAAATCCAACTAATCAAATATCAAATATGATCCTTCTCAACCAACTTGATACGTTGGACTAAATTCATAGGCCAAATGAGCTATTTAGCAATCAGGGGCTATTCTGCACCTACAAAAACCTGGATGATATCCAGTTTAGTTTTCTTATCACATTCCTGCTTCCAAGGCATGAACTCAAACCTAGAATTTATTTCCCCTGAATTTTTGTTTGAATGTGGAACTCATAATACTAATGCCCAAGTTTCCATTTCAAACATGCTAATACATTATATTAATCATATTATAACATTTGAGTACATGATCTCATTTAGGGTTGAAAAGATTGTTGCTTTGCTCTACTTAATTTGGTTGTAATCTTTAAGAAGGTTAACAAACTGTCCTTATTTTCTTTTAATTTTATCAAAGATATATGCATGATGTTCAAGCTACAAGGGGTCAGGGGTAGCACAGTTAGTGTGCCCGCTCCCTATAAGGCGCTCACTGTGTGGGGTACGTGGGTTCGACCCCCCACGGTATGCCCAATCACATATAGTGTCCTCATAGGAGGATGCATCGCTGATGTTGTCCCCTCCTCAACTCAGCGCCGGAGAGTGGCCGTGGCCAAGATCACGGAGGAGCTCCGTGGCAAGCGAGAAATTCGGGGGCCCCGGGGGCGTGGGGGGGGGTGGGGTCTCCCCCCTCCCTCCCTTTTTTAAAAAATCTGTTTCAAAAAAATGATGTTCAAGCTACAATGAAGTGTTCACTTGCAGGCGTTCTTTACTATCACAGTCCCCTGTGGGTACCCCTTTTTACTCTGCTTGCTCCATTCATGATTCCTCAAGAATCATGGAAGTTGGAAGCTGCTCCTCTGAGCGGGTCAGCATTTCTTCAGTGACACCTCAAGATAGCACATGCCTTGTGAACAAACTTACAGCACAGGATGCCACAGGCTACCAAGCACCTTCAGACATGGTTAGCATTTCCTCAGTGACTTCTAAAAGCAGTGTGTGTCTCTTGGAGAAATTTACAGCTGCAGGCCACCAAGCAGTCTTGATGAGGACTGCTCAACAAGAAATAATGGGTGAGACTAGCATCCATCTCAACAATCATGGGATGATTGAGAATAGAAAGAGGAAGTTAAGCTTTCAGGGTCCTCAGACTCAAATTTTACCACAGATGCATACAGGAGGCTATTTGCAATCAGATGTTGCCAATGATGCAACCCCCGATGTTGAACCTAAACAGCAAAACCAATCAACAGATGCCTTGGATGATGATTTCTATATGGATCTTGATTTTGATGCTCTTGAGGCACAAGCTACAGAGCTTTTGAAGGCAAAGTCAAAACCTTCAGCATCAGGACCTCTAAATCTAGCACCAGACAGTTGCAACAAGACTGAGGATAATCCATCAATGATGTCTATTCCATCATTTGATCTGGGAATTTGAGCAGGAATCAGTATGATCAAATTCAGGTTTGATGGCTGCATGAGGTGCGGCCCATATGGCAGACCATTTTCAGTTTTGATGACTGCAGGAGGTGCCCATAAGGCAGGTCTGTGATCAATTATTCGGGACCAGGGGCATCTGATCTTGGGATTTTGAGGGAGGTGGATTATTAATGATCTATTTCAAGTTGGCTTATCTGCACGAGGTGCACTTTTGGCAAATCTGTGATTGAAGATTTGCTAGAGATAGTTGTGAACAGAAACTGAAGCACGGCTTCTTTCAAAAGGATCATGTCAAAGAAAACTTCGGCAGTTGCCGAGTCCTGATAGATGGACAACAGGAATACCCCGGAAATTTTACCTGGTAAATTATTGCATAAGCCCTTTTGTGTAAGGACCCTCTTATGTATGAATGCTGATATTCGAGAGAAAGGCTGTAAGCAGATGTATATATACCGGCGATGAGAATGTACAGGGGTAATCTTGGGTGTGATGTAAAATGTGTAAAATTTTGTAAGGTTACACATTTACAGGTTGCTAAGGTTATGACATATCATTGTGTATGGAGAAGGATATGGTGATTCAGTGCATTAAGAATGAGTACACATCTATTTTCAGTACTCGGATAATTGCATCATTATGCTACTGTTTATCGAAGATTTCTTGATATTTCCTTTTAGATCAAAGTATATGATTTGTAATCAATTTGTCTCATCGGTTTTGAGAGTGCACTCAGTTCGTGTCAATATGATGCTGCTGACGTTTCAAGGGGCGGTATTGAATGTGAAATGGAAACAGGCATGTATCATGAAGTGCTATATCTGCAAGGTTCGTACTTAAGTATGAAGATGGAAAATCAGTTAATAGTGTCCCACCATCATCAAAAATTAAGTACCTTGTGTTATCTTGGAATCTATCTTAGGGGGCCCTTGAATTTTTGTATTGAGTCTCGGCCTGGTTCTAAAACCAAATCATTTGGTATCCCACGCCTTGCACATGTTTGTAACCAAATAAAAAAGTTTCTTGTCATTTAATCCCACATCACTCACAAAGTTACCCTCTCCTATACTTCACCATTATTTATAACCTAACGTTACTGTTTATGGATGCATCACCGACTATAGTTATCCCTCATCTCCCTGAAGTTATCTTTGTCCGTCTTTTTTATTACTTAGACCAAATGAAATTTGAAGCACTTCTTTCTTTCATTAATTGGTTGGTTGCGGTTCATAATGCAGTTTCAGGTTATTATTAAATCAAATTAATATATTGGATTTGCAAATTGCTCATATCGGGTTCGCAGTCGTTGAGAATTAAGGTATACTATTACAAATGTTCACTCAAATGTGCTATCGCAGGAATGCACATTCCGACGATGAAGCCTCTAGCAGAGATGCTAACAATGGAAAAGCTGTGTAAAACTTTTTCTTCCAGGTGTGCACGTATGTGAATCATCGTAGCAGTAACTGACCTCTTTGTGGTCTCTATCTACTTCAAATGCTGCATAAGGTCCATGGTTCAGCACCAATAAAAGCGGATTTCCCAACACCAACATTTTGAATTGCTTCATAGCAACATATATGGGCACCCTCTATCACATAGCACCAAAGCATATAGTCTGGATTTATACTACAGGACTTCAAACCAACATCTCCAAAGATTTTCACAAACTCCACATAAAGTTGGATCAAGAAGGAAAAAAGGTCTAAACAGTTTAAGCCTTGCGTCCTTCAGAGCCACTCTTAGCATCCCCCCTGGTCAGAGCTTGGTGTGGGAGACGCCTCAGCCTTTTCATTTGGATGGCGAAGGTTGTCGTGCTTGGGGGATGGGAAAAAGGCCATCAACGAATCCGAGCATAGCTTCGCTAGATCCTCAGGAGACAAAAGAGTTCCCTTTCTCTTCAGGAAGATGACAACATCCTCAATGGAGACAAACGAAACGAGTGGTTTACCATGCAAAAGGTCTTCGGTGGTTGGGGGGTTCGAGGCAGTGTTGTTAGAGGGTGTGCCAGTCGTCGCCTTTGCCGCGGAAGACCTGCACTTCGCCTTCTCCTCTTTCTAGAGGGCCTCTTTGGAGAAGCTAGCTATGCTGTAAGCGTAATGGCTGTGCATGATACCATTTCTCTTCAAGAATGCCACCATCCCGGTGCAACCCTCTCCTGCAAACTGCATTAAAATTGCCAAGACATCCAACTCCAATCTTCAAATTTCCACAAGAAGTTTGCAAGCAGTTGATAAAGCAGCGGAGTTGAGAAAGAGGGGAGGAATGTGATCAAATATAGAAAAGAGAGCATCCGAAGAAAATGGGAAGATACATCCTCCCAAGAACATTGCTAAAAACAATCGCCTCGACCAAGAAAGAAATAAGTTGGATATTCAAAAAAATTGAAATCTTGTAAGCTTGCAGCAGTCATATAATATTCGGTGGGCCATCAAAATATAAATAAAAGCAGTTACATCGCTACTCTCAAGAGGAAATTCCATATGATTAACTGCCTACACGATTTCAGATCACCGTCTGTGGCTTGAGGAATGACGGGCAATTTAATTACCTCTAGTGTTGACTTTGTTTCAGCACACCATTCGCTACCATATTGAACATTGTTGTACTTTATAATCCAATATCACTCATATCTCTCTCTCTCTCTCTCTCTCTCCATTACAAAACACTCCATTCACCAAACTCACCGGATGCATTAGAAAACCAAGCCAATTCATGAGCCTTCTTTACTTGACTCCTTTGGAAGGGTTAATTTGGGTGGAAGGATAGATTTCATGGATAATTTTTTGCAAATAGAATCATAAGAATTATCCTAATAGGTTAATCTGTGATTATTTGAAAAACTTTTAAATTAACCTATATAAATATATAAATTAACCCATAAAAATAACTTATCCTACATTAATCTTAAAATAAATTATCTCAAATTAAATTCTTTTAATCTCAATCAAAATATCATTCTCACCTAATAAGATTAACCTTTATTTTAATAAATTATCTTTCTTTCCAAACTATGCCTTAAAAGACAGATGAATGCCCCCTGCAGCAACCTCCTACGCTGCATGACAGCAGGCGGAATGCGCAAAGGAACCTGCTCATTACCGACGATTCGGGACACCAGGATGAGAGCATCACTCATGACTATAGCATCCTGGAAGACCTCTATGAATCGCAATCGCCTCTGCTTCGTCACTGCCTTTCACCGCAACCATCTCCGATCATGTCGCCACAACCTCTCCCTTCCGATCGATCGATCGCCACAGCCGCTGCCACTGTTCTGTCCAGATCCTGCGACGCATCGACCTGAATGCGAAAGAGCGGGGAATGTTCTGACCACCCCAGTTCCTTCTTCCTCTCTTTCTGCAGTCCCATATGCTGCTACAAGATTTGTTATATTAAGCTGTTACTTATCATTTACCTTAAGAAAGGACCCACACCAGTCTGTCACCTAATGGACGCGGTAGACTAGAAAACCGAGAGAGAACCCTTTTTTTTCCATTCCAGAAAAGGGACCGATAGAAACTTTCCATCATACCAAAACGAAAAGAAAAGAGTAGTATACGCAAAGTTCTATGTGCCAATTTCGTCCCCAACTCCAATGAACATTAACATGAGTGTTTCAACTTTGAAATCCTCCAAATCTCTCAAGAGCCTCAACTTTGAAATCCTCTAAATCTCTCAACGGTCAGGAAACCAACTCAATTGGTTCTAGAAAGGGCATTCCACGTGCTCGTTTTCCTCGCGAAGAGGGCGCGAACCTTCTCCTTGAAGACACGGTTGAGATCCTCCACATTGCGGACGCCGCCATCCACGAGCTTCTGCCTGTTGACGGGCCCAACTCAGTAAACCTGGAGGAGATCGCGGCCGTCATCCCAGTAGCACCGCCTCCCTAGAATCCTAATCGCCCACGAAACTTCCTTCCTTGTGGATCTCGAGCCACTGATGGCGCTCGGCGATAGCCGCCAGAGGCCGAGCATCGTCTTCGTCTTCGCCGGTACTGTTTGGATCCTGCGAGTGGTGCGATTACGGTACGCATCCATACGTGTCTTATAGATGTGAGTGTGCGTGTGCTTGGAAACCGCTGGGGATGGGGGATTGGAGGGAAAGGAGGGTAGTGGGGTGGTGGCGGGTGGGTGAAGGTTGCGGTAAGTTACCCGTTGGGAGTGGATTGGGCGCCGCGAGTTAGAGAGAGTGGGGACGGAGGAAATGGGCCCGGGGCTTTCCCAGTGCGTTTTGTGTATCGGATCGAGGAAGATGTTTGTGGGATAAAAACTTTCGCACCGAGTTGGACACCGACCACACCACCCTCCTAACTTAACCGAAAGAAACCACATAAAAAAGTTAAAAAGAAACGCATAAGGGGACGTAAAATATAACGCAAGGAGTTAGTGAATAAGATTTTCGCTTGACATTGGAACTGAAAAAAAATAAAAAAAACGTAAGTTCCGTTGGGTGGTGAGTCACACTCCACTTAAATAAAATTAACATCACTTTATAACAAAATACACAGATGCAAGATGATTTTACATATCTACGATCTCAATTTATATCGATGTAAAAATAATTTTAAGGTGACTTTATATCAATATAATCTTATTTTACGCTAATGTTAAATAATTTTAGTCGATGTAATCTCATTTTGAACCTATATAAAATAATCCTAAAATTGATATAATTATTTTATATAACTACAAAATAATTTTAAAATTAATTTCAATAATTTCTACTGATATAAAATAATTTTGTTGTTAATTTAAACAACGATAAATTTTATCTCATGTCATTATTTTTTTATATAAATAAAAAAAATTAAATAAGAATCACATTCACACCTTTTGAGTTAAATTTTACCAGCGTCAAAAAAAAAAAAAATAATAATAATAATAATAATAATAAAGCCAAAAAGATCGGGATCCATCTGTCCCCTTTGTGTCCCGACAATCTCATCCAACGCCTCCCATATCTTGCGTTCTAGCCCGTGTCCACACACCGATGTACGTGAAGGGGCATCGTTGTATTAAGTTTGGAAGAAATCTTATGGGTCACGGGAGTTTTTCCTTTTCTCCGGAAAGTTTTATATAAGTGAACTTTGGAATTACATGTATGCTTGCGTAAAGTTCACATTTACACGTAAGTGTTGCTACAGAGTTGCCCCACCTGATAGTGTTTGACCTTTTGTTAATATCCGTCCCAACACTTTGGTTGGAGTTGATAAATTGGGACTGAGGATTGGGAAAGCCTTCGATCTAACGAGATGCGAAGGAGGAGGAACGAGGAGAAAAGAAGATAAGTTCTTCGGGGTTTCGAAGGAAACCTTTTGTACTTGATGAGCCCAAATTGATTAAGGTGAAAGGAAAAGTTAAAGCATGTTAACAAGGGTGCAGATGATGTGAAACGAAGCAATCTTTTGAGGGTACTCATGTAAATATGAATTTCTCAATTTACATGGATTAAGGACTAATTTGAATAGTAGAATAAATTAGAGAAATATCTTATATTTCTATTTAAAAGTTAAAAGAATTATCCTAATGGATTAACATATGATCATCCGGTGTGAAAGTTCATTGATGAGATAAGGTGTAAAATAACATTTTTACACCTTTTTTTACACCCTAAAGTCATTGATTTGGAAGTTAATTGTAAAAATTATCACAGATGCTTTATTTGATTTAAAAGGTTTTATTTGTTTTAATTGTAATTAAATTTATATAAATTAAAATGAGTTATCATTATATGTAATTTAATATATATAATGAGTTAGCATTATATTTAATGTAAAAAAAAAATACATGAAATGAGGATCACGTTCAGATTTCGTTCAATCACATTTTGCAACACCTGCATTTTTGTACCAACATCAAAATAAAATAATAATAATAATAAAAGCGCCAAAAAGATGGGGCTCCATCTGTCCCGACAATCTCATCCAACGCCTGCCATCTGATAGTGTTTGACCCTTTGTTAATATCCGTCCCAACACTTCGGTTGAAGTTGATAAATTGCGACTGAAGATTGGGAAAGCCTTCGATCTAACGAGGTGCGAAGGAGGAGGAACGAGGAGAAAAGAAGATGAGTTCTTCGGGGTCTCGAAGGAAACTTTCTGTATTTATTGAGCCCAAATTGGTTAAGGTGAAAGGAAAAGTTAAAGCATGTTAACGACGGTGTAGATGATGTGACAGGAAGCAACCTTTTGAGGGTACTCCTGCAAATATGAACTTCTCAGTTTATATGAATTAAGGGTTAATTTGGATGGTAGGATAAATTCTGAGATAACTTTCCGTAAAAGGATTATCTTGTGTTTATATTTAAATGTTATTCTAATTGATTAACATATGATTGTTTAAAACAGGTGATAGCTTTGACTATCATCGCATGAAAATTCATTGATGGGATAAGGTGTAAAATAATAATTTTACACCCTAAAGTCGTTAATTTGAAACTTAATTGTCAATAATGATTGACTTTAATAAAAAATTATTCCAGATGCTTTATTTGATTTAAAAGTTTTTATTTATTTTAATTGTAATTAAATTTATATTAGTCAAAATGAGTTATCATTATATATAATTTAATATATAATATTCTATTAATAGCATATCACCAATTTATTTGAAAATCACTTTTGTTTTAAGTGCAATTTAAGATTATGGTTGAAAACACATTAACCTGATATATTTTTATTATTACTTGATATATAATTTATTATTAACATATGATATTTTCTTAAAAGATGATTATATATATAACTTGTATTAAGATTACAATAATTAAATGAACATGATTGTATACATAACATGAGGTCGCGGTATGCTCCAAGATGAGGAGGTGATGTGCTCCAGTGGGGGGCGGTGGGCTGAGGAGGCGGCAATGATAGGCGTGCTGGTCGGAGGTGGTGATCGAAAGAGGCATGCTGGAGGATGTAGGTGTTCTGCAGGTGTGGTGGACCGGAGGTGGTGGTCGGACAAGGAGGTGGTGGCCGTGGTTGGGCAGAGGACTGCCTGGGAAGGGGGAGTTACAGGGGTCGCATGCATGGATTCTGCCGTGGAATGCGGTGGGTATATACTATTACTCGTTATAATATGCCACAATATTGAGGAATGGGCATTCAAGTTTTCCGGACGGTTCTCACATCTGTTCGTGAGCGCCAAACCATATTAATAAGATTGGAACCGATACGTTCGTTCACCCCAAGTGACGAAACCAGGTAACTAAGAATCAAGTTCCAGCCACTGTCACTGTTCTGTTTCCTAAGCCCAACACACCTAAAGCAACATTGGGCAATTTCCCTGGACAGCTGGATATCACATCATCTTATCCTACAGCAACGTTGCTACTTAAATTCGCATCCACAGCCTATCGAAAGTTGAGGCCCTCGCGGCTTCAGAAGTCGCAAGAGGGAAATAAACTGCAAAGGCTAAATAGGTTAACTTTTCTTATATTCAAACTCGGCAAATAAGTTAACGGGGACAGGACTTTTAACTCCCCCTATAGACCAATCAGGCAATACCCTACCTGAATTCCTGGATTTTACAATTTTATCTATTTCCTCCAAGCCCATGTCATCAAGTTCAGAATCTAACAGCTGATTGGAGTATAAGTTTGCCGAGGATTCGAACTTGGAAACCCTCTTCTTGGACTGAATGGTACTCCTGAAAACATCATCAGCATCTGCATCTGCACCAATTGAAGCCCATCTCCGCTTCCCAGAATCAGAACTCTCATTGTTACTGCTTTTCCCATGATGTTCTTTTATGGTAGATTCGATTGTTTCCAACAGGCAGTCACCATACTTGGATATCTTCACCCTGGAAAGAATTGTTGCACAGCATTAGGAAGTCTTAGGGACAACAGCAGCAAACTATTTGAATAGAAAAGCCACTTCGAATTGTTTTGGTATTGAAATGTTTCACATTCCCAGAGTTAAGGTGATCATTAACAAAAATCTCAGTGGTTATATGAGAATTTTTGCCAAGAATCAAACAGCCAAACAGTTATCCCCACTTACAAATATAACATTATCAGCATCACTTGAGACAAAATAAATCAAAATCAAGAATTGATTTGAGAAAGTGACACTGACTTGCCGATTCCATTGATTTCCAATAGCTCATCTTTATTTCGAGGAACTTTCTTGGAAATCTCTTCAAGAGTAGAAGTTCTGAAAATGGCAAATAACTCATTAGAAAGTGCATGGACTTTTGAACTTTGATGCCTATATGGCCGTTAGACAGCATGCATCGCTACAGTTCATATGTTAATACATATTATGGTTTCAAAAATAATCAATCACGAGGAGCTCCATACAAATATTACCATACCAACATTCTAGAATACAAGAAAGGGTGTCAGACGTAAAAGAAGAAATGGCCAGAATACAAAAGCAGAGTGTTCTCCAGGTATGAAGTCAGTTGAGGGAAATTATACTCACTTGAGTATGTGGTGGGCATGTACTCCATTTCCTGCTTCATGAACAATTTGCCTTACAACTTTTCGTAACGCATTGAACAGTTTGGCAGACAGAACCTGGCAGATGGGACAAAAATACATCATAGAGGGACACGGTTTGTGTAAACTTAAAGTGCATTTAACATTAAGGAATAATACCAAATCAACTTTATCAGTATTCTGCTCATTTGTGCCGTTGTCTGTGATGCCCGATTTTATGGGCATTAATGGACCTTTTGCAGGAATGGCATCAGATTTGATCTTCTTAGATGCTTTATAGGAGGCCGGGTACCTGCAGGCATAGAACAATCATAGATATCAGTTCCTGATGCAACTCAAACAAAGACATGAGCCTACTTTTGATTCTGTCAAATGTGTCAACAGAAATGAAAAGAGACAACATGGTGACAAGCAATTAACATAATGAATAAGGGTGACATATGTCGAGTATTTCAGTCACCTCAATATAACCTTGTCCTGACCAGAGAAGAGTGCCTGAACCTTGACTTCGTTAACCTGTAGGATATTAAGTGACAATCTAAATTAATTAGGCCATGGGATCTGTCTTTGTTCCATAAAGAAAGGGCCAATTTCCACAATCACACTAGCTGTCAATGGACACATTCATCAAAAAACAAGGGTACGGCACTACAATCTTTCCCGCATGGAGAGTTCGAGAGCGGGAAAGCTCAAATGCCCACAATACTGACAACTCCACCACCCAAAAAAAAAATCCAGAAAAAAGAAAAGAAAAAGGAACTGGCAAGAGAATACAAGGGACAAGGTGGAACTTTTGATGACTTTTTGAGTTTCAATGCAAGGTCTTTCTTCACACCAGTGATTCAATATGCAAACCAGCTAGACAAAACACAACTATGGGGATGCAGATCCAAGCAAAGATATGTGGTATAATACACAAAAGATCTAGATGATGTCTATTAAATTGGACAAAAGCCAAGCATAGTGTCCTCATGACCAAGATAATGCTTGGCTGGCAATTGATGAGGCAGCTAAAGTCAATGAGCTGAATAAGGCTCTACACATGGGAGAACAATTCCACGGGGCAGAAATTGATAGATTTTTTTAACAAAGTGTTGCAACAGTCGTTTCACAGAGACATCACAGAAGTGCCGCCCACATCGAATGCATTTGCCAACGATGAAAATCAGGATAACTCAAACTACATCATCACACTAGCTGATGATTACATCAGGACACAGAATTTAATGCGGAAAATCCTTTAGCAAGGGGAAAGACCATATGGAGAGACTTGGAGATCCACTTTGGTGAAAAGAATTGCAGACATTTTGCAGGATAGCCCATTGGCAACCAAATCTGAAGACCCTTTCAACTATATCTCTCTCCTCTTCCTGTTTAGTCCCAAATTGTAGTGAGACCTCTGCAAGACTCAATTCCTAAACCTAGTATAATAGCTCACTTAGAAAAATCCTCTATTCTTGATAATCTTCCCCTCCTAGAGTCCGCAAGTCTCATCATCTGGAGCAATTATCCATCACACGATGTTGTGATTTGTGCATCACATATACGTATAAGCTTTTCAACATGCACTGCTTGCATCTCTCAAGCCAGAAAGGCCTTCATCATTTGCTTGTTCCTCAATAAGCCTAACACCTTATGAAACATCCATGATCTGAAAGATCAATTCCATTATTTCAGCCCAATCAATCTCACATCCTCTCTAGTTTAAACATGTCATCATGGGCATCCTCAAAAATAGTCACAGATAGGAAACTCATGAAAATGAGTAATGGGGTATAAAGGATTGATAATTACTACTTAACAACTTGAACTTAAGCATTTTGAATAGTTGCTTTGAGTCCATTAAGCTCATACCCGATAAGTTCTCAAGGCCAATTTTTTCTAAATTAAACTTAGATTTAGGCCTGGGATGTTACAACAGTAATCATCTTCAGCATCACATGATCTTCTCAATCCATCAACATAAACATCCATGCAACCTCATAATGTAACATCATTACCTTTGAGTGTGCTTGCTCAAAAATCTAGAGCATGCTGATCTAGAGGTACATCATCATACATAATCCTTCAAGAGCTCCTTGTATTTTTCTCAATGTAGTTTTCATCTATGCCAATCATCATTGTGTTTGTTACTTGAAATTAGTCAATGCTTTCTTGCATCTACACCCTAACATGTCCAGATCATTGAGTCAAAACCACTCAACCAGCTATACAAATTCCAAGACTACATCATATACAACTATTCTCCTTTACCCATGCAATCTGACTCATTCTGCACTCTCACCTAGAGCATGACAAGTTTCATTTATCCTAGTAAATCAAGCAAACTTGTACCATCATTAGATCTGTCTTAAAGTGCCTACTTCAAATTGAAGTAATTGCATGTTCTGTTGCTTTCCCCAATTTGCTCCACCTAGTGTTCATGGACCGTACAAAACCCTCCATCAACACTTTTGGATCGTCTCAAACTCTCAATCATCCTTCAATACCATTCGATTTAATCTGATCAATCTTTTCTGTTGAGTCAACTTCAAATTGATTCATCTATCATGCATGAGCATCCTCAAAGCAACCCAACCAAAGACCTCATTGCAATTTCCAAAAGTCTAGGAAGAAGGGGCAACTTTCTAATCTCCCCTTTCTCTTTCTTCCTACTTAGGACAACACTGCAGATTCTGAATTTTAAGAACAAAGAATTGCAATTTGCCTCAACCTTGCTTCACTCACAAGTCACAACTCCTCTGCAAGAATTTGAGAAACCCAACCATCATAGCTGCAATTGCACCTAGCAACCTCCTCAACACCACCACATCCCTCAACACTCCTTTGCATGCCATTGCTACCACCCTAGCTGAAGCTGCGATTCCAGATCACTGAACATGTACAAGAGCACCATCGCCATGATACAACTATGTGGTATATCACTTTATGGTCATTTTAATGGTGTTTCCTCTTAAATGCCACCATTTCAAAAATCACACCACATGATCAACCTAATACAGTACCACTTTTTGCCATAGATTATATAAAAGCACCAACCACACAGAAGATGAATCATTGGACATTATATTGAGACATTGCACACCACATCATCAATCATCACATCAACAAGCAATCATAGGGGTATGTGAAGATCAGATAAATCTGCAATCTGATCAATATCTGATCCAATTGGATTAGATACCGAAGCAGATTTTCCACCGCTATCTAATTTGATTGGATTGGATTGGGAAACTTTTGATCCACTTTAATACAACCCGACCAATTCTGTAATCTGTTTTTTTTTTTTTTTTGAAAAGGTAATCTATAAAATAATAACATGTATGCATAATAAACAAGAAATGACTATGAAACTTTGCGATACATAAGTCATGTGGAACTTAATTATTATTTTTTACAAGTAATGGTTTCAAGTAATTCTGAGGATCGAGATGACTTCTTACGAGCATGTTATGTGCAAAATTTCAAACCAATTTGACACCCCTACCCAGTACCTGCCAAGTATTACAACTTTTGACCTAATCTGATGACACTACTAAGTTCGTCCGATTTCAATAAAATGTAATGTACTTAATATTTTTATTTAACAGTGTCAAATCTCCAAATTTTCATTTTAAAATATAAATTCCATATACAACAATAACAACTAAGTCCTTTCCCACACTAAATGAGGTTGGCTATATGGATTCTTTACCTCCATGCAGATTGCTTTTGAGCCATTTCAAAACTTAAATTAAAGTAATTGAGATCATAATTAATAATTTCCTTCCAACACTTGTTTAATCTTCCTCAACCCCTCTTAGCAGGTTCAGCCTCCAACTTCTCACATCTCCTGATTGGAGCATCTAATGACCTTCTTTGCAAATGCCCAAACCATCTTAGGTGTCTCTCTCATTTTATCCGTTATCGGTGCCACCCTAATCTTTTCTCGAATAATCTCATTTGAAATATAGTCCTTTCTTGTATGACCACACATCCATCTTAACATCTTCATTTCTGCCACACACATCTTCTGCACATGCCTATAGTTGATAACCCAACATTCAGAACCATACAACATGGTTGATCTTACCGCAGCTCGATAGTACTTTCCTTTGACTTTTAAATGAACCTTCTTATCACAAAGAACACCAGATGCACCTCTCCATTTCGACCAACCTACATTAATTCTATGTGTAATGTCTCCATCAAATCCACCATCTTATTGAAAAATGAATCCCAAGTACTCAAAAGCATCTTTCATTGGAATGCACTCTTCTCCAATTTTTACATCCATCCCTTCATTATTTCCTTTAATACTAAACTTGTATTCTATATACTCAGTCTTTATCCTGCTTAGGCGTAGTCCTTTAGCTTCCAGGGCTTCCCTCCAAAGCTCAAGTTTTCTGTTCACTCCACCTCTTGTCTCATCAACCAACATAAGTCATCAGCAAAAAGCATACACCATGACACCTCAGCTTGGATATACTTCGTCAACTCATCTATAACCAAGGCAAAGAGATAAGGACTTAATGCCAATCCTTGATGCAGACCAATGATGATATCAAAGTAATCCGTCAAATCATCCTTAGTCCTTACACAAGCTGAAGCTCCATAGTACATATCCTTTATGAGGTTATATATAAAAATGGTACATGTCTCTTCTCCAAAATTCTCCACAAGATATCCCTTAGGACAAAATCATAGGCCTTTTCTCAATCAATAAAAATCATATCTAAATCATTCTTCTTGACTTTGTAGGTTTCCATCATACGTCTCAAAAAATGTATTGCTTCAATAGTAGACCGGCCTGGCATAAAGCCAAACTGAATTTCAATTACAACAGAGACTTGCCTCACCCTTCTTTCAATTATTCTCTCCCAAAGTTTCATCGTATGGCTCATCAATTTAATACCTCTATAGTTGAAATAATTTTGTTTGTCTCCCATGTTCTTGTAAAAAGGTATCACAAAAGTTTTCCTCCATTCCTCTGGCATCTTCTTACATCTCCAAATAGTATTAAATAATTTTGTGAGCCAAGTTATACCCCTTTCTCCCATCACACTCCAAACATCTATAGGGATATCATTAGGCGCAACAACCCTCCTACTTTTTATCATCTTCAGAACCTCCACTACTCATTTCTTTTGTATCCTTCGATAACTTGCCAGATTCACAAAATCTTTTGAGTTGGCTAACTCCCCTAAGATGATATCATTCTTTTATTTTTCATTAAAAAGCTTATGAAAATATCTTTTCCATCTTCTATTTATATCATCACTAGCTATAAGCACCCTTCCTTCTTTATCCTTAATGCACCTTACATGTGTAAAGCCCTTTACTTTCCACTCTCTTACTTTAGCTAACTTGAAGATATCTTTTTCACCTTCTTTAAAATTAAGTTTTTTACAAAAATGCTCCCAAGCTTTTGCTTTTGCTTCACTGACCACTTTCTTTGCTATTTTGTAATTTTCCATGCTTTCATCTGTCTTATCTTGATATATGGCTTTAAAGCAAGCTCTCTTAATTTTAAGCTTCTCATGCACTTCCTCACTCTACCACCAAGCTTTCTTTTGTCCTGGAACTCCTCCTTTAGACACACCTAACACCTCCTTTGCCACCTTCCTAATAAAGTTTGCCACATTTAACCATAATTCATCAACACTTCCATCTAGATCCCAAGTCTTTTTTTGTATTATCTTCTCTTGAAATCTCTTTTGCTCTTTCTTAAGATTCCACCATTTAATTCTCAAATTCTTAAACACCAATTTTCTCTTCCTTCCCTTCTTCATATGAACATCTATCACCAAAAGACGATGTTGAGCAGTTACTCTCCCCAAGAATAATCTTACAATCATTACAAGATAAGTGATCTCTTCTTCTCAAAGCAAAGTAATCAATTTATGTTCTTGTTAAGCTACTTTTTTTTTTTTAAAAGGGAAAGGGTGGTTATCCATACGATTACCACCCGCAATCATTTCATTCCAACTAGATCACCAAAAAATTACATCAAGGCAAAAGTCTGGACTTCCAGAGCTCCACCTGGGACACAATGCTATAACAGAAATTCTCAACATAGGGTCTCTCTCTCCTGAATAGCACTACATTCCTACCCAACCATACATCCCACAACACTGCCAAAACTTTTGCACGTTCATTCTTGGATCTAAAAGTATTGTATCCCACACAAGCACTCCCCTTGCGGAAAGACGACTAGAAACTAACCTCATCCTGAGGAACAATCCAGTCAATCCCCATCTTCTGCCACACCTGCTCTACAAATAGACACCAGAAGAAGAGGCATTGAACGTCCTCTTCCGCATCGCCACAGAGGAGACAGCTCATGTCATCCATCTGGGTCCACCTTGCTCATGACTTCTTTGACATTATCCTCCCTACCTCACCAGCCACGCAAAGATCTTTACCTTTAACGGGCACTCTGCCTCCCAAAGAAGCCTGCAATCTCTCCAGAGATCTACGTCTGTGTCAGCCTCACTACCATTCAATCTGCGGAAGACCTTCGCCACTGAGAACTCACCTTCATCCCAGCTGTAAATGTCACTCCCCACCTCTAGCTCCCAACCTTCCAATTCCTGTAACAGTCTCTGGAAGTCTATACATCTTTGATCAAACAGCCCCTCCAAAAGGTAGGACATCAAGCCCCAGTCCAACAATCTCTGATCGGGGTAGTCGGGTCAGCCACACACCCAAAGAGACGAGGGAACTTGTCCCTAAAAGGGCACACCAGTTCCTTGTCAATCATCCAACCAGAATCTGAAGACATCACCCTCACCTAAAACAGGAGAGAAGAAAGACCGCACCTTCGCCGTTGCAATCGCCAGCCCCTTAAGAAAGAAAGATGCCCTTGAGTTGGCGATACCAAAGGCTCCCAAGACGTAAAGGATCCAGAGCACCTTCTCATGATATCACCAAGCATGCAACCTCCCGATCCATAAGCCTAGCAATTCACTTCGTGAGGAAGCTAGTATTAACCTTCCCCACCTCTTTGACCCCCAGGCCCCCCTCCTACATCGGCCTACAAACCTCCTCCCAGGCCACCAACCTTGCCCCCCTTCTCACAGCTCCCACATTGGACCAAAAAAAGTCACACATCAGCCCCAAGATCTTCATTTCTATCTGTTTCAGCATCCTAAACATAGATAGGAAGTAAAGAGGAATGGACGCCAAAACAGCCTTCACCAGGACAAGCCTCCCCCCCTAGACAATAATCTGGCCGACCACCCTGACAACTTCCTTTCCATCCTCTCTAGCAAAGGAAGCCATTCACGTAATCCAAGCCTCTTATCCGACAAAGGAAGGCCCATATAGACCAACGACAAGGATCCCACCTCCGTCGCAAGTGCTCCACCCACCAGCTCCGTTACCTCCTCCACCATGTTCATCGGGACAAACGTCGACTTCTGGTGATTAATTTGCAATCCAGACGATGCACCAAAAAGCTCCAGTAAGATCCTCATCCTCCGCCTCCAACCTTCCTCCTTCAACCAGAAAGAGAGTATCATCAGCATATTGCAGAATTGCAATCTGATCACTCCCTCCAACCTAGAAACCAGTGATCAAACCTCTCTCACATGCTCTATGGGTCACCCTTGCCAGCGCATACGCTGCCAACACAAAGAGCATAGGGGCTAAAGGACACCCCTGCCTGACACCTCTCCTAGGCTGCACCCAACCTCCTGCCGCGTTCCCATTGATCAGGATCGAGAAAGATGTCGTCACGCATCTCTTCATCCAGTCAATCCATCTTGTGAGGAAGCCTCTTCTCAAGAAGGATGCCCAAGGGAAATCCCACTACATTGAGTCATACGCCTTACTGATATCCACCTTTCAATGAAACGCTTCTTCCCCCTCCTCCAAGCAACCAAAACTTCCATAGCAACGACGAACCCGTACAAAATACCCCTTCCTGGTACAAAAGCCGTCTGCACAGGGATATCAAGTCACCAAAGATAACTCTAAGCATGTTCGCCAGCACCTTTGCCACAATAAGGTAGATAGCATTTGAGAGTGCAATTGGGCGAAAATCCCGAATCTCCTCTGCTCCATCTTTCTTAGGCAGCAAAAACAAGTATGATTTGTTCAAACTGTCAAAACCCCTATTCCCTTCTGTGAACTCCAACATCTCCATCACATCCGCCTCCACCAGCAACCAGAATTCCTTAAAGAAGAAGATCGGGAAGCCGTCCGACCCAGAGCAGCCATCCACATTCAATCCCCACACCGCCCACCTAACCTCACCTTTCGAAAAATTGGCCATAAGGCCCTCTACCTGAGTCACAAAAACCTGATGGATATCCTCCCCCCTCCAACTCCAACCACACCTGTTTCGCCTGCCTGTGAAATCTCTAAAATAGTTTGTTGCAACCCTCCCCTCCTCCTTGCCCAAAAAAACCTCCCCATGAATCACCAATCTCTCTATCCAGTTTCTCCTCCTGGCAGATGCCATTTGGTGGAAGAATCTAGTGTTAGAGTTGTCGGTGCTAGAGCACCACGATCATTTATTTTGATGATAACAAAACACGTGTTATTTAACATTTGCAATTTGAGTCCTAGATTTCAGGTCAATTGCAAATGTGGACGTGTTTAGACAGAACTCGAGCTTGCATCCAGGATGGATTGGTGGAGCTTAATGGAAAACAGAGGAGGTTCGCGTGGAGCGACAGATTGAAGATAGAAGACAAGAAGAATAGGATAGATTCTTTTTAATCCTTTCTTGTATCTCTTGTCTTTATTTTCTTGTTCTTTTTATTTTTCTTAGAAAATTATGTTAAAGAGCCTCAAAGAACCCTAACAGTAGTCCTAGGAACACCGGCACAACCCTAGGATACTTAGGTTTTCTGTAGAATACTTAGAAAACCAATATAGGGTTCAAACAGTACTTCCAGATGTCTAATTCCCAAATCAGACGTCTGATAAAGTATTTTAAGATGTCTAACTCTTGTTTTAGACGGCTGATAACTATTAGGCTGGAGTTAGTATTCTATCTGATGAAATCAGACGTCCAGACCTTAGTCCAGACGTCTTAGGAGACGTCTGATGGATTTGCCAGACGTCCAATTAGTGGACCGTTGGCTGGCTTAGCAAACACTCAAGATTATGATCGTTAGAGCCTTATCAGACGTGTGATAAATGACCATTTTGCCTCGGCTGACCCAAAATCTCTTCTCAAAGATTTTCTAGCCGTTGCAACGTTTGGAAATCAATTCCCACAGTAAAAGTAGGTTTCCAGACGTCCAGACATAATGCCAGACGTCTTGTATGTCGTCTGATGGACTTGCACAAAAACCTTGTTTAGATCTGATCCAAGTCAGGGAGAGACCCGCATAGAATCAGACGTCTGACCTTGAAATCAGACGTCTTAAAGTGGCCTTCCAGACGTCTGATGCCAGAGTTAGACGTCTGATTACCCTGTCAAGTGTAATCATTGTCCTGATTTCGGCCTGATTCTCTTAGGCTTTGTTCACAACGGCTATAGAACCTTTTCTAAGCCTTCCAAAGCCTTCCTAAGGCCTCTATAAATAGAAGGGAGCCTTTGACACACCAAGACACACTTGGATACACTTAGCTACACACTTTCACACTCTTTTGTGTCCATAAAAGATCTTGCTCTCTAAGCTCAAGTTCTACATCTTGAGAGCATCAAGCCTTCGCGCACCCGCTCTCCCGCCGTTGTTTACGAGAGCGACATTGCGCCGTCGCGTGGCTCACGCACCGCGTCATCGTCGACGCACTCCTTTCAAAGGGGAGTTTCCTAAATCCTATAGAAGCTTAGGTTTATTACTTTGTTGGCTCTATAGGTTTGTTGTTTATTTTATCTTTATTATTTGGTTGGGTATTCGCTTTGCGAATTCCCGTCTCCTTCGTGGGACAAAATCCTTCTCGTGGAGAGAAGGGGTTGAGGAACGCTACCCTCGTACTTGTATCGTGGTTGTACTGAGGTTGAATCACCCTCGTTTTAAAGTGATTCGGTTAGTGGATTTGATCAACTAGGTTGATCGGAAAATCCTAACTCGAGAGGGTTAGGTGGTGGTTTTCACCCGGTTTAGGTTTCCACCTAAAAACAGTTGTGTACATTGTGCGATTGTCTTTTTTTCTGTGATTGCTTTCTTTTGTGAAAATTGTTTATATTTTATTTCCGCATTTTATTTCGTCACCCCCTCCTGGTAGGGAACCTTCAAGAGTCACCTTCCTTGAGCCATTTCTGGCACAACCTTGTCTTCCACTCTATCTCAACCTTCTTGCCCTCCTCCTGCACTACTCGTGACATCTTCATCCTAACATCTCTATCCTCAACTGAAATAAGGCCCTGGTCTTCCTGTCAATCTATCCTGATGATCACTTGCAAAGCCTCTTCTCTTCTACCTCTCCTAGCTGCTCGAATCTCCTTGTACACTTTAAGGTGGTCCCGCAATAAGGACTTCTTCGCTAGACGAGATGCAGCTGACCCTTCCACAACGAAAGACCTCCACCTCTCCACCATCCCCCGAAACCCCTCCTTGAGGAGCCAAGATCTGTCAAACTTGAAATATGTACCAAAATGCACTCCCTCATTAAGCCGCCACCACAGCGGGATATGGTCAAAGGGCCTCTTTAGAGTGGACACTTCCGCCACCGGGAAAAACTCCGCCAGCTCCACATTGGCCAAAAATCTGTCAATCCTGGATATCTGGCCGCAGTTATTCCTCCACTTTTATAGGTGATCAAATGCTCTTCTCGCTTTTTGAGGTAGGTATTTTCTATGAAAAAATCATAAGCCATTGCAAAATTGAGGAAAGTCTTCCCTTCATTCCTAACACCAAAACCAAGATTTTCACACTCCTGCATACTCTAAAGCATTTTTTTCCCACATGCACATTTAAATCTCCACCTAAGAAAATCATCTCTGTGGGATTCCTTGAATTATCATATCAAGCTCCCCTCAGAATTTGTTCTTTATTCTTACCTCTAGACCAACTTGAGATGCATAAATTGAAATGACATTCAAGATATCTCCTTCTAAGACTAATTTTATCAACATAATTCGATCACCTAATCTCTTAATCTCAACCACTCTCCTTCAAATCCTTATGAATAATAATGCCCACGCCATTTCTACCTTTGTCCCTTCCTAAATACTACAATTTGAAACATGCTTTCTCGATTTCCTTTGCTTTTTCTCCCACCCATTTAGTCTCTTGAAGGCAAAGAATTTGAATCCTTCCTACCATTGTATCCACAATCTCCATGAGCTTGCTGGTCAAAGTACCAATATTCCAACAGCCAAATCTCAATGTCTTTTGTGACACACTTTGATGGCAAAGTGGTGGAACTAACTTCTTTACTCGCATGCATTCCTCATGCATGAGCCCTTGCTCATTTTGGACTACATCCGGACAACGATGTAGCGAAACTAACTTCTTTACTCGCATGCATTCCTCATACAAGAACCCTTGCTCATTTTGTACTATATCTAGGCAACGATGTAACAGAACTAATTTCTTTACTTGAATGCGTTCCTCATGTGAGAACCCTTGCTCATTTTTCACTACACCCAGTCATCGATGCAGCACGTCACAAGTAGGAAATGCCTCAACAAAATCTAAGTGTTTGCTAGAATCCATGTTTAAAGATCTAACAAATTTTACGATGGCCGTCGGCTACCTAACGCAACCCTCCTTTACCTGAGTTTGGGACCGACAATGAAAAGGCATAAGCACCTCGACACAGGCGGAGTTTATTAATTCCATATAATGATATTAATTAAGCCACATGTAACTTATATGCAACTAAATTGCATGCCTCGTGCCCTCATACATAAAACATAATATAATACATATTCTGTATTGACCATTGATTTGACTGACATCCCATCCAATCCAATGACTCAAAATCCCCATATCTTCCTTCTTGAGTTCCCATTCCCTCTGCCCTCTCCACATCCAACATTGATTGCCACAGCTGACAACATCGAGCATCTCTCCCATAAGTTGTTCCAACAGGAACTCACAAGTTCTCTCCCAATCTCATTGGTTGGCATTCCTCTCCTTAGAAGCTTAGATTTCACTTTTATGATATGATGATCTTTAGAACTATGCAGTCGCTATGAGGAAAAAAATGCATAAAATAATGTAACATTTAAAAAAACAAAAGAAAAAGGAAAAGCTAGTACAATCCAATCAAATTTAAAATTTCACAAATTGGATTGGATCAGATTGGGAAAGTTCCAAACCAACAAGGGTGGATGAGGTTGTGGATTTAGTAAAATCCAATCTGATCTGCATGCAAAGCTATCACACGCAAAAAATTCAATTCAATGTAAAAAGACCCTTCATCACAAGTGAAAGAACCATAATAGGGAACTCAGAAGCTATCATAATTGGAATCACATCAGCAATCCATAAGAAACCCTCCAGTCTCAACCAAACCCTATGAAGACTCAAAACTTATTTGGGAATCAAGCTACACCCAATTAGGAAAATCCTTTGTCTCAATAACAGAAGCAGTCAATTTGAAGACACCTCGAGGAAAATGAGGAATCCCTACCAGGTAGCATCTGCTGGACATGGGTCAAATTTATTTACTGCCTTTTTTTTCAGAAACGATGCACTGCCTGATTATGAATCTGTTACAGAAGTATACAATGCTTGTCTATACAATGTTTGTCTGACCTAACTACTAAAATTTGTTCCCACATGAGTTCTCACTTAGGAGTTGGCCTTTTCTAAAACGAATGGCAGCCAATGATTTAGCCAGGACTTGTACGCATACCTAAATTAACATTCAAGCAGGTGCCATAAAACAAAGATACTAATCTCATCAGGCTCAAGACCAGTGTACCACCACATTAGCCACCAACAAAATTCATTCTGGAATTCATTGTGGTTATTCTAAAAACATAAAAAATTCCTATACATTGATGCACAAAATTACTGAAATACATATAAAGCCTAACCAAATTTCAAGCAGGCAGAAAAACATATTTTCAAAAAAAAAAATCAATAAAACAGCAAAAGAGACAGCAATTGAGTGGCACTTTGACCAACTCAGTTAATGCACCAACCTTCAATCCTGACGATACGGACATGTATATATCACTTTTCTTGACATCCTCAACAAGATAATTCTCAACAACTAAATGCCGCAATATTCTAGAAGCTTCATTCTTGAGCAAGTTCTTGCCAGCACCATGAAGTTTCAGACTATCATGTTTACATTTTTTGACCTGAAAAGCTGGCAATTTGTGAATCCCTTTTATAAGCATTAAGGCAGTTAAAACAAATAACTCTAAAAACTGCATCTGCATACAGCTTGGCTTGATGAACCCCTGAACACCTCCAAGATGTGCGATGAACTGAACTGTTTACCAGTCAGTTTCACTAACTCAACCTGCAATGGATTTTGAAGTGCTGTGATTGAATAACCAATTATCAAAAGAAGTGAAGAAAACAGAAATTTGTTTGTTTGTTCAGTCAAGGACAATAATAATCAGGAAGATTGATATGCAATACTAACCAACTGCTTTGCAATGTCTGTAACATCCTTTTCCACCAAACTCATTTCCTTCAAACAATTATCACAGGTTTTCTTACAGTTCCAAGGATCAAACTTCTCCCCAAAATGAACAAGCTGCAACAGACGTCTGCAGTCTACATCATTTTCACAGTAGCCAACCTGTCATTTGTGCAACAAAATAAATTAATTGAATAACTCATTGTTACAGTAAAACCTTGATTGTTTGTTTCCTTAACTACCATTTGCAGAAGATTCTCCAGATTTGTTTCTAACGTTTTTTCCGTTGATGACATAATATTCTTCCTTGATGTAGATGGCCAAGGGCTTTGCTCAGCAACCCCTTGAGTAAGCATGTGTTTGACACGAATCTGTGAGCAGCAGAAAGATTTCAGGAACACAGTCATGATAACGATTAATGCCAAAACAACAATTTGGAAATCAGAGCTTTTTCACATTACATAATCACTATACTTGTAGTACAGCACACATGATGAAATCTGACCATCCCTACCAGCACGTCCGCATTCCTTAAAAATATAAGATTTTAAAAAGAAGCAAAAAAAAAAAGCATCAATAAGAAAAACTCTTAGAACTCACCAATGATGGACAAAGTTTACACAGTTTCTTAGCATTAGTACCTGAAAGTAGCCTTCAATAGATTTCGGGAGGGAGTGATGGATAACAAATCTAACATCGGGTTTATTGATGCCTGGGTTACATTTAATTTATTAACTGATCATCATTTACAGGAATCAGGCAACAAATTGATTGGGTATGTACCCATTCCAAAAGCCACCGTGGCACAAATTATGTTGATTTCATCCTGGCTCCACTGCTTTTGGACAGTTGCCCTCTGCTGTGGATCCATGCTTCCATGGTAAAATGATGCTTTATGTCCATATTCCTGCAAACAATTCAAAAAAAATAAAAAAAATCCCTACTACTTTATATTTGCAAAAAGGGCAAATCCACATGAAGAAAAATGGTAACAGAAAATGGCATGTAAAAGAAGAGCTAGCTCAAAGCAAACAACAACAACAACCAAGTCTTTTCCCACACTAAGTGGGGTCGGCTATATGGATTCTTTGTCTCCAAACAAATCGATTTTCAGCCATTTCAAAACTTAAATTAAAGTAATTAAAGTCATACTTAATAGTTTCCTTCCAACACTTGTTTGGTCTTGCCCAACCCCTCTTAGTAGGTTCAGCCTCCAACTTCTCGCATCTCCTAATTGGAACATCTAGTGGCCTTCTTTGTAAATGTTCAAATCACTTTAGACGTGCCTCTCATTTTATCCCCTATCGGTGCCACCCCAACCTTTTTTCTAATAATCTCATTCAAAATACAGTCCTTTCTTGTATGAACACACATCCATCTTAAACATCTTCATTTCTACCACAGACATCTTCTGTACATGCCTATAGTTGATAGCCCAGCATTCAGAACCGTACAACATGGTTAGTCTTACCGCAGCTCGATAAGGGAGCAAAAACAAAAAACAAAGTGTGGAGAATTTTGTAATTGAAATTCATAAACCATATTGGAAACAAATAGAATTAAAGAGGGATCGATCCTAATCATAAAGAAGGAAACAAATCAAATCTTAAACAAACCAAAACATATCTCCTACAATTTACAAAGATAAAACATTGCAAGAGATAAATTCTAATTATATTTCTAAAATAATCTCTAACACTCCACCCCAACTTGGAGCATACAACACCGAACTTGAAGAAATAGAGCAAGTGAAGAGCTCCCCCATCAAACGTAATCCAAGGTTGGAACAGGCAAGCAGGCATGTAATTAGTCAAGCATATAGGCAAACCAGTAGTCAGGCATGCAAATAGTCATCTCTTGACTAGTAGAAACCTAACTCGTTGAGAGTCAGGGAAGAAAAGATGACACAGACCTTTAGGCAATAGACCTGGCCATGGGATGGGGCCCCATCAACCTGACATGCCAAACCTGCAAAGTGTGGGCGGGCTTGGGCTTCGATTTGTTTCTCATGACCCGACTTGGCCCAACCCTCTAACTAGCCCTATTTTAAATAGGTGGACTTGGGTCTCCAAATTAAAACACAACCCAACCCGTAAATCATTAAAATTTAAAATCAAGAACTCCATCAATCTCAACCTCATCTATTGAATGCAAAATCTCCCATCTATTTAACCATTGTCGCAAAGGCTTCCCCAAAATTTCCACTACCTCTTTTTGCCCTGCGAGTACAAGTCCAACAATCCATTATCCAACTCCATGCCCACTACCCATTGTCTAAAAGGCTTACCCAAAATCCCCACAGCCTGTTGTTGCCCTATAGGTACAAGAACTCCCCTCCACCATCTATTCCTTTATCTTGTCGTTTTTTTGTAATCAGGAATCGAGGACCATTACTATAAGCGCATTCAATATACTTGAAAGTTAATATAGTACAAAGTAATAAATTGAAAGTTATTAATGAGAACTAAATTGCTAGTGCAATTACACGTCTCATTTTTCCATATCATATGTACCTTCTGGTCCTCTGTTCCCTGTGATAGCATTTGCCACTTATAGCATACATTCTCAAGAAGAGAGTAGATGCAACTAAGGCAACAGTGATATCATTCTCTGAGTAGCATTGGTATCTCCATTTCGCCATCTAGAGCCTGGAGGTATGTGAGGCAGAGGCCCTAATTAATAGAGTGGACGGTCCTAAACTTGTCAACGTCGAGCTTCTTGGTGATCCAACCAAGGTGGAAGTAAGATGTAGTCGAAGGGAAGGAGGTCGACTTAGATCTCATCGATGTCGAGCCACACCAAGAGCCTACAGACCTCAATACCCTCGATGTCCCTAATGTCGTCAAGCTTGAGGGTGCTGGTGATGCAAGGCCTATACTAAACAAGGTAGTTGACGTGGATGTAGCAGGGGCCAACGAGGTCCATGTGATTTAGAAATATTCCATGTGTTTTCATGAATGCATTCTTAAATTCCATGTAATTTATAAATATTCAATTGAAATCTAAAATAAGCGGAAACAAATTAAAGCAAAAAGACAATCAAAGAACACCTGGATTTACATCGAAACCCCACTCACGAAGAGCAGAAAGAAAATCACGGGAGAAGTGCCCCTGTGGACATGTATCTCTATATTTCTTCTCAAAAGAATAAGTAGGAGGTACAAACCTATCTATAAGCCACCACACACTAACAAAAATCCCACTCCACTATGTGGGACTAAACTACTACACATTTCTCTCAACACTCCCCAAGCTGGAGCATGCAATGCTCAACTTGTAACACAAAGTAATCCACTCTACACAACAAACACAACCTCTGAACTGGTTCTTGCTTGTAAGCAGGAACACAGGCTGAAACTGCTGAACGAACTATAACTGGCTCCTGACAATGGCCTCTTCTCTAGAGACCTGGTGCTGGTGGCTCCCCATTCAGTATCCCTAAAAGGGGTCTTCCTCTGAAGACTTCAAAAGTGGATCTCCCTTTCTGGAGTCCACAAAACTGGATCTCCCACATAAAAACCTTAAATGGACCCTTTCTTTAAGGACCTCAAAATTGGATCTCCCTATCTAAAGACCTTGAAACTCTAAACCTCCTAAAGTTATGATTTCTCATGTGTAGTCAAGGAACAAAAGAGACTCCCGAATGAAGGTGACTAACAAGCTTCCACACTCCCCCTTTCTCCCAAACTCATATGGGAGAAAATAACGAGAATAAGAAAATAATAGAAACTAAAGAAGAGCCTCTCCTCTTTTCTTAAACATATATATATATATATATATATATATTCTCCCCTTTTTCATTTTTTTCTTTTTTCCCTCCTTTCCTTTTTTTTCCTTCTCTTTTCTTTTCTTTTTCTCAATTTTTTTTTCTTTTGTTTTCACTATCATCTTCTTCTCCATGCAATTCGCTTCTTTTCATCTTTTTTTTTCTCCTCTCCCTTCTTTTTCTACTACCAACATGGCAGACTTAAATGACAAGATGAAAACTCAAATGACCCATTCAAAAGTCAAGGATACAAAATATAAAGGCCATCCACTAGGTTTCCAAAATTTACGCCGCCGCCACGCCCCCTCTCCTCACTGTACTTCCTCACAGCCTCTCGATTTTGCAAGGCCTCTTCTTTGACGACAAGCCCTTCTCAATGGACTCCACGTTCATGTCTCGCAAGTGCACGTAAAAGTAGGTGGAGGTGTGAGCGCCAGTATCACCTGGGGGTCCTTCAAGAGCTGCTTGATCTGCTCCTCCGCCTGTCGCC
Organism: Thalassia testudinum; assembly: GCA_037157565.1. Classification (NCBI taxonomy): domain Eukaryota; kingdom Viridiplantae; phylum Streptophyta; class Magnoliopsida; order Alismatales; family Hydrocharitaceae; genus Thalassia; species Thalassia testudinum. The sequence continues at coordinate 30,915,974 of JAZHRO010000054.1, read as the reverse complement.
ACACCTCGTTGTCTGGCATCAGGAACTGGAGTAGGAAGAGCTCGAGGGACTACAGCGAAGACCATGTCGCTGATTACATCACCATCGTAGGGTGGAGGGGGGAGAGCATCAACACACCTACTCCAGGAAGCCCTTGCCACCTACCTTTAGAGATCTCGCCACACTTCCATTGTGCCATCATCTTCATCGCTGCCTTCTTGCCTGAGCACCGCCACGACACCTAAGGCTTCAGGAGACCCCTCTAGCGGCCTCCTTACCCATCATCTCTCACTAAGGGCCTTCTCCACGGTGCTACAATTCCATCAGGGCTTCTCGAGCATGTGCGGCACTCTTCATCTCCTTATGTTCCTTGCGCTGGATCCTCGTTGATCCTCAAATCGACTCCTTCAGATGAATCAAAAAATTGGAACTCCAAAATAATGATAAACATAATAAAATGAGCCCAAGAATTAAACTTGCTCTGATACCAAGTTGAAATCTAAAATAAGCGAAAACAAATCAAAGTATAAAGACAATCAAAGAACACTTGGGTTTACATGAAAACCCCTCACAAAGAGTGGGAAGAAAACCACGAGAGAAGCGTCCCTGCAAGCGTGTATCTCTGTATTTCTTCTCAAAAGAATAAGTGGGGGGTACACACCTATTTATAAGCCACCACACACTAACAAAAGTCCCACTCCACTATATAGGACTAAACCACTACACATTTCTCTCAACATATTCTAGGATGTGATTTCATGGAGGATTAATACTCTAGAAACTTCAATAGTTTATTTTTTTTGTGAACGATGAACCTTCGTGACTTTTATGTCATTACAACGAAAGTAAATTTGGTTGCTATTGTTCCTTTCAGTTATGGCATTTTGTGAGCGTGGCTATGTTTATGTTTTCAACAATTCATAATATATCCTTATCCATGTTTGTATTTAAAACTTTAAAGTACTTTATGTTTAATCCATGGGTCTACCCAGGCCCATCCAGACCCTTGAAAAGAGAGCTTGGGTGAAGTTTTCGGGCCCATGGGTTGGTCGACCTGACTAGGACTTGGACCAAGGTTTTTAAAAGCTTGGCCCAATTGACCTGGCCCATCGCCCACCTAACTCGACCCATGGCCAAGTCTATTAGGCAAGTAAGAAGTGATCCTCAGCAAGCAACAAAGGGAGACAATCCCAAGCAATCATCAAAGTAAGGGAGACGATCCCAAGCAAGCTCCAAAGTAGGGGAGACAAGCCCAAACAATAGTAGTTGAGTAAGGGAAACGATCCCAAATAATAGTGGTCAAGGGAAACAATCCCAAGCCATAGTAGTCACCTTACACCAACAAAAAATCCTTCTTACGAGAAGGTGAAACTAAAGTAGGGCATTTAGGGATGGAGCTAAGCACGTAACTCAGTTACCCCACTAGTAATTAACTCCAACCATGAATCCAAATGTTGAATCAAAAGTCCCAACACCTTAGTCTAAAGAAGCGGTAGGGATTACAACCATGGCAACAGTAATGGAGGGCTCACTCCTTAATAGAGACCGTAGACGCTCTAATTTTGCAAAAGTAAATTAGAGAGGAGATTAGTATGCCCCACTCTCAACAGTAACATAGGCCAAAGTCTTGGCCTCGATAGTAGCGGAAGTCAATCCTGAATTTGACGTTTTGATCCACTAAGTCAACTATGCAATCCTACACAAGAAGGTGCAAGGATAGACGCGTAATGCATGCATCCACAGTAGAAGGTGATGCGTGTTGAGGGAAAACAAATCACATGCATTGGCACGTGCATGAGGTATAGATCACACACGTTGATGCGCACTGACTGATGTAGGTTATGCTAGTGCGTGCACGTCAACGTAGCAACGCATGAAAGTGCATGCAGGAGGTCAGTGCAGTGATGCATGCAAGTGCGTGCAAGGACCGATGCAGCAACTTGCACGAGTACACACACAAACGAAGAGAAATGCATGTGTGGTTTACACGAGGAAAAAGGCAGCAATGCACTGTTGCACGTAGACAAGGTTGATGACACGCACAAGAAGGCACACAACAGCAAGCTACGCAAGCAAGGTTACGCATAGGAAGCAGTACCGTACACGTCTAGCATGGGAGGAAAGGAGTCACATGGAGAAGGTTGCACAGAAGAGTAAGGGTTGACGGTCCAAGGTAAGATTGTTTCCACTCTTATACCATGTGGAGAATTTTGTAATTGCAATTCATAGACCGAAAATAAAGAGTGCGTCCCACTCTATATAGTAAGAGGGGTCAATCCTAATCCTAAATAAGGAAACAAATTAAATCTTAAACAAACCAAACATATCTCCTGAATCCTAATTTCCTAATTCTATTTCTAAAATAATCTCCAACAACAAGAAGAAAATAGGTAGTTTTCAGATTTTCTCAATTTCTTTTTCCCAGGAGTAACATAGAAACAATCTAAGGAAAGATTTATTTCCATATTATGAGCAGAACATGAGTGGCGATTCACATTTGACGAGTAGCAATTAGGCTAGCTCATATTTGCTTACTAGTAAAGATCCATATTAGTAGGAGACAATAGCTTGTCAAATTTCTTCAAAAAACACCCAATACCTCTTTATAAAGAGAGGTATGGGTAAACAATAATATAGGTCCATAAAGAAATAACAAATAATAAAAAGCTATTAATAGTAGGAAAACCAATAGATAAATAAGAGTATCACCACTTCCTCTCAAGCTGGAGCATAGATATCAATCATGCTCAGCTTGGAACAGCAGGAATCAAATGTCGAACGAGGTAGGAGCTTCGTGAACACATCAGTTGTCTGATCCTAATATGCCACATAAGTGGTGCACAACAAGCCACGCTGTATAAGATCTTTAATATAGTGGCAGTCCACCTCAACGTATTTGGTGCGCTCGTGAAACATCGAGTTGTTGTCTATGTAGATAACTGTCCGATTGTCACATCGCATCTCCATGGGCTCCTCAATCTGAAAATGCAAATCACGCAGGAGTGACCATATCCAGATCATCTCTACAGCAGTTTGGGCCAATGCCTTATACTCTTACTCAACCCTAGCAAGAAACTACCCCCTGTTTCTTGCTCCTCCAAGCAACCAGATTACCAGCCATGAAGGTATAAAAACCAGTGGTGGATATCAAGCACACATCCCGCATAATTTGCATCAGAATATCCTACCACTATCATAGGAGAGCCTCTCTGGAAGAGAATACCACGACCTAGTACTTTCTTCAAGTATCTCAGTACCTACATAGCTGCCTATCAGTGCAACTTTGTTGGCCTCTCCATAAACTGGCTGAGTTTGCTTACTGCCAATGCAATATCTGGTCTGGTAATGGTCAGGTGCAACAGCTTGCCCACAAGCTGTTTATACGCTCTGCCATCAACTACCACTGCCTCCTCGTCATGTAGATGTGCCTTGGGATCCATAGGAATATTGGCTGGCTTGGACCCCAGCATGCCTATTTCCTGAAGGATGTCTAGCGCATACTTGCGTTGAGAGAGAACCCCAACTCTGCTCCTAGCGACCTCAATCCCCAAAAAGTATCTAAGCTAGACTAGATCTTTCATAACAAACTATTGTGCAAGAGACTCCTTGACATGTCTTATCCCAATCTCATCACTGTCAATGATATCAGGTCATCTACATAAACCAATAGCGCTACACGACAATTCTCTGTTTTCCTCACAAACAGAGAATGATATGAAGAGGACATTTGCATCCCCATCCTCTACAACACATCTAAGAGCTTCTGAAACCAAGCTCTTGAGCTCTACTTCAGGTCATAAATGGCCTTCCTGAGTTTGCACACACTCTCCCCTTGAATCTCAAAACCTGGGAACTATTACATGTAAACCTCCTCCTGAAGATCACCGTAGAGAAAAGCGTTCTTCACAACAAGCTGGTGTAATCCCCAATCTCTGTGGGCAGCAACAAAGATGAGTACCTAAATAGTGGCATGCCGCGCAACGGGAGAGAAAGTATCAAAGAAGTCCACTCCATATGTCTGAGTAAATCAATTTGCCACTAATCTGGCCTTATACCTTGAAATAGACCCATCAGGGTTGTACTTTGAAGCAAAAACCCATCTGGAACCAACAAGTCGCGCATCTGTAGGTAATGAGGTAAGATCTCAAGTATGTCTATTCCGAAGTACTGCCATCTCGTCCTCTATGTCTTAACGCCACTTCGAATCAAGCATGGCCTACTAGTAGGTAGACGGAATGGGTGAAGCTGTAAGTGCCTGACAAAAGCTATTAAACTCAAAACCAAGACCATCTGTAGCCAAACCGCCTACAATCCAATATATGGACTCACATATGCGAGTGCCTTCCTAATAGCAATAGGAAGATCAGACTCATCTAGTATCTCTAATTGAGTCTCTGCAGAGGGAACCTCACTACTATGGTGATCTACACTGTCAGGAGAATCAAGTCTAACTAGACAATCTCTATCATCAAAGCCCATCTCAACTGCCTGTGAAACATCAGTCACTGATACGGGTAGAGGCCTCTGTAATGTCACATGAGGTTTACTATATGTCTGCAACGGACCATGTCCAAGAGGGTAGTAGACCTTAAAGAAGTCAACAGAAGTGTGGAGATCAGAATCGCCTCAAGTAGAACTGGAGGAATAGGCATGGATGCAACATCATCATGAACACTCGTCTGTCCAACAATAGAAAAGTACAATGTCGTCTCAAGAAAAATCACATCAGCACTAACATAATGCATGTGATGGATATGATTATAACACCAGTACCCCTTCTGGCTCCTTAAGTACCTTAAGAATACACACTTAACAGCACAAGGAGCAAGCTTATCACGACCTGGTGATGGCACATGAACAAAAGCAACATATCCAAAAGTCTTGAGGAACACGTGAAAGAACTCGCCATCTGGATGTAACAGAAGAATCGATATCTGCTTGTGACAAACTAAACTCGACATCCTGTGAATAAGGTAGCACGCCGTCACCCCCCAGTATCTCTGTGGAAGACTGTGGTGAATAAGTAGAGTGTAGGCAACCTCTACCAAGTGTCTGTGCTTTCTCTCTGTAACCTCATTCTGCTATGAAGTATGGGGTCAAGTGGTCTGGTGGATAATCACATGAGTCTTGTAAAACTCAGTAAATCTAGCAATGCAAAATTCAAGGGCATTACCAATCCGTACAATCTTCACCATTGCAGAATACTGAGTCATGATCTCCAAGAGAAGAGTCTCTATGATATGTTCAACATCTCCCTTGGTCTTCAGAAGGAAGACCCAAGATACTCTAGTGAAATCATCGATTGAGATAATACCAATGTCCCATCCTATCTGGAACTCTACTTGATCCCCAGACATCCATATGAAATAACTCAAAAGCAGCTGCTAATCCAGGAGAAGTATTGGTAGGAAAGGAGAACCGATGATGCTTACCTAATTGGCAAGCATCACATCAAATAGTCGTGGCAAGTGAAATGTGTGGAATCACCCCCCTAAAGTGATCCAGAGGCAGATAACCTAGACGAGTGTGCCATTGTAAGGCACTCCCACCATCATATCTACTAGCTCCAGCAAAAGGCTCCTGGTCAAGGTGATAAAGACCATTCTCTTGTGTATCTCTGGCAATGGTCTTCCCAGTACACTTATCTTGGACAATATATCATATCTCATCAAAGATAACCCTGCAATGAAGATCCTTCATGATCCTGCTCATAGACAACAAGCTCATAGGAAACTCCGATATGTGTAGTGTTCCTGGTAGTCTCAACGTAAGGGTCACAAACACTTCCCCCTAACCAACAACAAGAGCATGCCTGCCATCAGCAACCTATACCGTTCTCCCTAGTACAACGGAACTGAGTGACCTGAAATAGGCCTGATCTCCACAAAAGTGTTGTGAAGCACCAGAATCGACCAACCATCCTGCACCACAGTGACTCCCGTTATGCTCCTGCTGCATCACACCTACACACTCTACCATCCCTACTCAGATTGCGAGTGGAAGGCCCAAGCTGGCAATATATGCATAGCCTCTTTTGACTAGCATTGCATTGGCATATGCAAATCTGCTGAGAGGATGAAGTACATACACCAGCAATGCGATGCGTCAATCTTCAACAATCGCAGCCCTTGATCCTCAATGATTCTCGCAGCACCAACTCCTCATAGGTAAGGCTGGCCACCTAGTGCCGCCGCCGCCGCAACAGAGAGAGATCTGAAATCACCCTAGAAGGTGACAATCCACATGGGAAGGGGGCCTCCCGACCTTGGTTGACCCATAGAACAACCGCAGCAGTCACTACAGGGGCCAACAAGGTCCTCACAATGCCGCTGTAGCCCTTGGTTGTCGGTGCTATAACCGACAGCAGGGAAGAGAAGGGTGCCAGTCAGCCGACGATGGTAAGGCAAGGAAGAAAGGGTTAGGGTTTGGAGGTCCCTTTTCGATGGGATATCAGGAACCCAACCTAGGATCACGCTCTGATACCAAGTAGGAGAGAATAACTTGTCTACTTTCTTCGAAAAGAACCCAATACCTCTTTAAAGAGAGAGAGGTATGGGTAAATAATAATACAAGTCCATAAAGAAATAATAAATAATAAAAAACTACTAATAGTAGGAAAAACACTAGATAAACAGGAGTATCAACAATATTAGTTTTGCATTGTTTTTGTCCGAATAAGATACCAATTATCAAACTGAAGAGATTATGTAGTCTCCACACCTTCGTTGACATAGGTGCACAGAAGTCAATGTCTCATTTTTGTGAAATTTACACCTTCAATGATGAGGGTACTCTAAATTCACACTAGTCAAGGCATACCATTTATTTAGCATTGTATATGAAGATTACACTCTACTCTCCAGAGATGTAAAGAATCCTAAAGAAACATGGTAAAAACTTGGAAATGGTCAAGTCCAGGTATAGAGATATCAAAGGGGAAGCAACAATTACGTATAAGTACAATTAAACAAGTTGCACAATACCAAAATTTCATTTTAAATATTTAATTTAAAATTGTAAAGATATGTCATCAAATGTGGCAGGAAATCTCATGTCATGATCGTGGCCCTGTAGTTGACTTCTCTATCAAATCTATTAGCAAACTTTTGCATTATTGCCAACCGTGTGCATCACCTTCAACTTATGTGCAAATCTCACTCCTGATTAGTCAGTCATTAAATCATTATGAATAGATCAGCCTTTCTTGGAATTGTCCTGGCATAGATCGTGGATTATTTTGACTTCAACATTAATCTGGCATTCATAATATAACTTTCCAAAATTTATTCCCTGAAAGAGAAGAACCTGCAAGGTTTCAGCCACTTTCTCGCAGTCCATTCTGGAAAGACAGTATATAATACCGCACTTATCAAAATGGTTGTTCTCCCTAATGAATCTGTCAATGTCCTTCAAGCATTGTTTTGTCTTGGGCATTACAGAATACCTGTCAATTTTTGCAGTGGATCAAATTCAAATGACCCCTCATATGGTTAACAAAAATAGAAGTTTCAGGCAAGGAAATTACCAAAGATTTTGACGATTGAAACTTTGCTTGAACATAATACAATTTTTAAGACCAAGGGCTTGTACAACATCTTCCTTTACACTAGCTGTTGCAGTAGCAGTCAAAGCCAATACAGGGGTATCTGGAAATTTCTGTTTTAGTATACCAAGACCCTAAACAGAAAAATATTCAATTCAGGTTATTGCACAAAAGGTCACAAAACATCATTCCTTGTGGAAACAGTAGACAATTGTTAAGTCAAACCTGGTAATCTGGACGAAAATCATGGCCCCACTGGCTGACACAATGGGCTTCATCAATTACTATTCTTGCAAGAGAACCCTGGCTATGCAAAGTCTCCAAATGCCTCAGTAAAACATCGCTTCTGCAGTTGAATAAAGTTTCTAAATGACTACAATCATTTTCAAAATGAAAATTTGTGCATTTACTCCTCAACACACCCAGCAGTGTGCCCACCATTGGATAGATGCCAAGGAGAAAGCAAAAAAAAGAAAATCTTTTCAAGATAAAGGTTACTTTCATACAACATTTATTACATCTACTTTTCACGGTATTTTGTCTTTAGCCTTGATTGGATGAGGGATAAGAAGCTGATTAGGTGGCATGGCAAGGATACCATGAACAATGCCATGAGCAGTGCCAAAATGTCACCTCAAATCTCCATACATAACATATTAACTTACCTATCACATCCAACTTACAATCACTCCACTTTCCAACAAAATAATAATAAAAAAACAACTCAATATCAAATATACAACAAATAAACAACTCTCTACTTTATATTTAAATCACATCGACTTACAATTTATAATACATCAACTCACCTATCACATTCACTACCACTAGGGGTATACATGGGTCAGGTTGGAACTCAACCCAAACCCAACCCACAATTTTGAGGTTGGGATTTTTCTAACCCAACCCATTACGCTACCGAACCCAACCCAACCCAACCCATAAAAATCGGATCGGGTTGAATCAGGTTGAGCGGGTTGTTGACCAACCAAAAGACTCAAAACTTATGTTTGTATCTTATATTTTTTCTTTGTCTTCCATACTTAATAACAAAACATGGTAAACTCATAAATAACTTCTATCTTCTAAAAAAGCAAATAAGATAGGTAAAAAAGATCAAACCGTGTATATGCGTGTGTGTGTGTTAGGAAATAAAATTAAGGATTCTATCTCCACATTTAACCTTTACTATTTTTAGCAAGTGTTTAATTAGGTTTATATGTTTTCCCCTGTTTCTCTTTATATAAAGAGGCCTAAAGCCTCTCCTTTTATGAATAACAACAATTATTCTCCCACCTAACATCTCTACATAGTATCAGAGCGGGTTTGATCTTGTGGGAAAGAAGAAACCCTAAAGGGGGGAAGCCCTCCAGCGGTGCCACCAACCTCCGATGAGCCACTGGAGAGGCTCTCTCCTCTCCCACAACTTTCCCCTTCTATTTTTCCACTACTGCTACTCGTCGCCAGTGAAGAAAATGCCCACTGTCGTCGCCTCCAACCAAGCATCGACGAGGAACCATGGAAGGGATCACCTGTGCCCTAACCACCACGCTAACCACCTCCGATGACCATTGGCCATCGAAGTCGCCGCCGACAATGCCCAACACGTCCAACGCTGCCCTTGACAGGGGTGGGTTGGATCGTGTGTTTAACCCACCAAACCTCGTTTGATCGTGGATTTAAGGGGGTCTCTCAACTCCTTGGAGGCCACACTACTAGACCAAGGTGATTCAAATCTCCTCCAGCTTACCGAAGCACCACCATCGACCTCGTCACTGTAGCATCACCGCCCCCCACTGAAATCAAGGAAAAAAAAGAAGAGAAGATAAGGTGGAATAGTACTCCTCTCCAATTGGCGCTTCTCCGATGAGCCACCTCCATGCCTCTTGTACTCTTCTCCGATATTGGGGACAAGTTGAGGGCTCTTCGAGCCCCGATTGGCACACTGATGGGCTCTCTTTAATGAAGGAGAGGACCTCTCTCTTTAGTTGGTTGTTTTAGGGTTTAAAGGAAAAAACAAGGTTATTTGCTTATTGAGTCTAGTTGATTTTCAAGTTTATGTTTTAGTGTCTTGTCTTTGGGGCCTTTATGTGTAGTCCTTCAAGTTCTACATTTATTTTTTGTTTTGGTCCTTATATGTTGAGTGGGAGACACAAGAATTGAAGACGAGAGCCATCTCAAGATGTCCATGTTCGAATAGCACTCTCACGCATCTCAAGAGAAACTAAGCATTGACTAGCTTTGTGAGGGCGTTCAAGGGGCACCCAAGGCTAAAGACATGAAGAGTAGACTACCATGTCGACAAGAGTGGATCTTCACTACCTTAAAGATCCAAGTCTTCACCATCTCCCGCATCTCGACTTGCGAGAGAGTGTTAGGAAATAAAATTAGGGATTCTATCTCCATATTTAACCTTTACTATTTTTGGCAAGTGTTTAATTAGGTTTCTATGCTTTCCCTTGCCTCTATATAAAGAGGGCTAGGGCCTCTCCTTTTATAAATAACAACAATTATTCTCCCACCTAAAATCTCTACAATATATATGAGGGTTGGGAGCATGCAAGTGCAGCAATATCTCCCACCACAAGTAATGTTTTAGATTGAAAATTTGACGATTAAGATCACTCCATACGAACATGTTATGCATCAAATTTGAAACTAATCCGACACTCCTAACACGTACATCAAAGGGGGCTCATTTTTTACAACCTAAGTATCACGAAATTCAGCCTTGTTGGATGTATGTGTTAGAAGTGTTGGATTGACTTCAAATTTGGTACACAACATGTTCATATGAAATGATCTCAATTCCCAAATTTTCAATCCAAAACATTACTCGTGGTAGGAGATATTGACGCACATGCGCATAACTTACATGTAGGTCACCTACACGCTCCTCTCTCTCTCTCTCTCTCTCTCTCTCTCTCTCTCTCTCTCTCTATATATATATATATATATATATATATATATATATATATATATATATATATATATATATATATATATATATAGTTGCAAGTTAGGATGGGTTAGTTAAACCTCAAACCCAACCCAACTCATTTTTTATCGGGTTGGAAAAATCTCAACCCAACCCAACCCATTCAGGTTGGGTCAGGTTGGGTTTGAGTTGAACCTAAACAGTGTACACCCCTAACTCCCACTATTCCACCACTTACACCAACACAACTAAAACTTATCCCATCCTAAATTCCCTCCAAGGGTAAACTCTATCCCTCATCTAAACATAAGGATTTGAATTTGAAAATTGAATTAGGTAAAACACAACTATATCTACTTGCATTGAACAAATGCCAATGGCATCTCTATTTTATAATATCAATGAAAGTCAATGGCATTTTCCTTTAAATTTCATTATTATATACATTTTTATATATTTCCAAATATCCACATAAAGGAAGATGCAAGCAACACTTGTTATATTTCACCTACATTTTTTACAACTATTTGGGCTACAAAAAAGATTAATCTGAGATGTAAACAATAACTTTTCTTTGTATTTCGTTGAAATTTAAGTTGCAATGAAATGACAATAGCCTCTCTTGTTACATATGATGATGATTCAATGATAGTGGTAACGCCTATGACAATGGTGGCTTTTGGCTCCAACGAAGGCCACACCTACAACGAAGGTAACACCTATAATGTTGGAGGCTCCAATGGAGGTGGCAGCTTCGAGGATTAGGCAGGAAGGGGAAGCAAAGACAAAGTGGCCTTAGCACCAATGAAAAGGTGGTCGTTACATCAGGGATAAGACGGAGGTAGCACTTCTGACAACAAAGGTGGCACCTGTGGCGACAGAGGTGGCGGCACACTGGCACCTATAATATTCATGGCTCTAATGCAGGTGGCAACATTAAGGATAGGGCAGGTGGGGGAGGTGACGATGTGGCGATGGTGCTATCAACGATGAGGCAATTGCTACGCCAAGGATGGGACTGAGGTGCCACATGCAACAACGAAAGTAGCACCTACAATGATAGAGGTGGCACATACCCAAAAGTGGCACCTACAACAACGAAGGTGGCACTTGGGACAATGGAGATGGCACCAGCAATTGCAAGGAAGCAACAAAGGTGGAGGTGGCACTAGCGACGACAAGGTCGTGGACCTCGTAGCAAAGGCAGAAGTGGCAGCATCAAGGATGGGGCAGGTGGGCGAGGCAAGGGCATGGCAAGGGTTACATCAACAACAAAGTGGTTGCAGCATTGGAGATAGGGCAAAGGTGGAACTTGTGACAAGGGAGGTAGCACTTGCGACGATGGTGGCACCCACAACAGCATTGGCACTTGCAACAACGACAGCACCTAAGATGATGAGGGTAGCACCTACAATGTTGATGGCTCTAATGGAGGTGGCGACATCAATGATGAGCTGGTTACAACATCATCAACAGGACAGACAGTGACAACAATATCGAGGGTGTAGCGGATGATGGCAACACGGATGTGGCAGTGGTGGCATCAATGATGGGGAGGTGGCAATGGTAGGAATGTGAGACGCAATGATAATGCAACAATAGCAAGTGACAAGGAGGTGAGGGAGGGGGTTGGGTGGGGAGGGGATGGGGTGGGGTGGAGGGGTTTTCACATAGTGAATTTGAATTTTGAATTTGAGGGGAGGGGGTAAAGGGGAGGAATAAGGGTTCTTACCTATTGTTTTGGGTATAATCTTGGGTATAACAAGTACGTATATTAATACCCTTTCAAAATAGCATAATAGATCACCTGAGAAAAATAGAAGTTCAATTGCGTATGCAAATGTCCTAGTGCTATTCCTTGGTTTCGTTCCTTTTTATGTTTTACATTGTTATTACTTAACAAGCCTATCTTGTTTTTTTGGAAAGGAACAAGGATAATCACTCTACTTCGATGATCGTTCAGTAATTTCATTAATAATTCAAGAAATCACCATTTAGAAAGGACCCATACATTCATCAAATTAAATACAAGGACAACACCATGAACAATAGGTGTGCTTGTTTGAAAATCCCATCATTCCAGTTTAACCATAAAGTCAAAAGCACAAACAAGGGCTTAACCCTTTCCACCTTCATCCTGAAGCATCTAGGCAACATACTATCATGCCCTGAAACCCAATAGGTGGCAACCCACCACAAGTCTAGTGGCTTGCAAGGCTAACCTACATTGCATCCAATCTATCATGGAGTAGAGAAACATCCACTAAAACCATATTTGAAATTTTAAATTGTAACATAACTTGTCTTGATCATAGCATGGCCTATAAGGCTCAATATTACAAGTTTCACCAGGCAACAAAAGGAATACAGTTACATGTTACAACTTCCACAACCCAATAATTTCCTTATTTACAACAAAAGAGTTGTTCACATCTTATGGGCTGCTTCTCCCCTTTAACACTCAAAACTTTGTTAAAAATCATCTAAGCTACATTAACCAAGTAAGCAATCTATATTATCAAAGATTGTATATAAAAGAGAGTTAAAGAATTACTAGACAAAAATATAGAGTATCATAATAATAATAAAAATGGGAATGTTTAATAAGACAAGGTGGATATAAAAGCATAATTTGATTATGGTAGTAAATTTTGGATCCAATAAGAGAAAGTTGCCAACTAGAGAATACTTTATTATCAAGGATGACACAAAACCAACAAAAGATTATAAGCAAGTCACAACAAAAGTACATGGCACAAGCAAAGTACTTGCACAATTAACAAATTCATAACCATATCCAACGAACATACAACTTGTCAATCAATCAATCAATGGAACTATAAACACCTCATCCTAGTGATAGGACACCATGTATAACCCCTATGGTAGGGTCAAAATCATGTACTACCCGCATGATGAGATCAAATGAAACTAACTTCAGCATTACATATGCCACCATTTACCCCCATTCGCAGATCGCAGTCCATTTATGACTTACTATGAAATGGAAAGAGGATAAACGAAGAGAAGATAGAAAAATATCACAAAGGAGGAAAAGAGGAAAAAAGGAATAGATCCAATGGAGAGGAGTCACATGTGAAAGGCCATACAAAGAAAAGTATGGACATAAGATAACAGAAAGAACAAAGCAAATGGTCCTAAGCTTGTTTTTTGATAATAATAGATCACTTACCCTATTCTAATACTAAATTTATGGCTCACCTCAAGAACTACGTGCAACCCAACTATCGATTGTAGATCGATGGTTCTATAAGGATATCCTCTCCTTATGCAACCCCTTCGTTCATCCTAGGTGTATGTCTTTTCACAACATTCTAACTTAATGTCTTCTCCTTTTGCAACTTCTATATATTTATATATTTCCATCTCTACCACTTTTCTACCCATGCTTATCCACTCTTGAACTCATCCTTATCTCATCCTTATCCATTTCCATCCTTATCTCATCCTCATCCTTACCTTCTTTCATCCTCATCTCATTCTCAACTGTCAAGATTGGCACACATGGAGCATGGAGGCTCCCTTGGCGCATAGGAGAACCCAACAAAGCTGTCCACTTGGAGATTAGGCAGAGCAGCCACCAATGGTGAGGCCAGTGATGACGGTGGCCGGTGGTGATGTTGAGAGAGTGAGAGTGAGAGCAACAGAGAGAGAGAGAGAGAGAGAGGAGTTTGAGAAGAATTGGAAATATTATTGCTAACTCAAGAAACAAATACAATAGGAAGGCTTTATTTTATAGAAAGAACATATCCTCTAAAACAAGAAACAAAGTAATCTTATCTCCTAAATAAGAAAGAACAAATCCTAAACAAATCACTAAAAACAACTTTCCTAAAAACCAACTTAACAAAATAGTAAACTTGGACTTAAGCAAAACAAAACTTGGACCCTTGGTCCACCTAGCCACCGACCCTGAGGGCCTCTATCATGCTGCCACGTGGCACTATCACATGGCCTCCTTATTCCTAACACTCCCCCCTTAAGTTGAGATCGGGAGAACGATGACTTGGTCTTCAACTTGTGAGGCAATTTGCCCCACCATTCTTCTTCGAGAGTCGTGCTCTCGATCTTCTCTTTAGAAGAGTCAACGATGTAGCCTCTTGCAACCTCCGAAGTTGCCTAGCCGCCGGCCCTGAGGGCCTCTATCATGCTGCCACGTGGCACTATCACATAGCCTCCTTATTCCTAACACTCCCCCTTAAGTTGAGATCGGGAGAACGATGACTTGGTCTTCAACTTGTGAGGCAATTTGCCTCACCATTCTTCTTCGAGAGTCATGCTCTCGATCTTCTCTTTAGAAGAGTCAACGATGTAGCCTCTTGCAACCTCCAAAGTCATTGTGTCTGTAGCAACCTCAATAGTCGTCGCAATGGCTGCCGTTGTCTTCTCTTTTTTCTTTTTCGAAAGGAGCCATGGTGTAACCTCTTGCCACCTCTCGAGTTGTTGCTTCAGTGGCAACCTCGATACTCGAGAGCCATTGGTCATTGAACATTCGTATAGGGATGGTGCATCTTCTCAAAACTCGCTCTTTTCTATCCACAATTCGCAATGGCTTCTCATCATATGTCAAGTCCTCTATTAATTCCAAAATAGTGTTTTTAATAACTTGATATGGACTAGGTATATATCTTAACATCGAGACATGAAACACATTGTATAATCCAAATAAACACAAAGGCAACGCCAATCAATATGCAACTCCACCAACCATTTTGAATATTTCAAATAAACCAATATATCTTGGGTTAAGTCTTCCTTGAAGTACAAACCTCATAATGCCCTTGGTTGGGGATACCTTCGAGAAAACATGATCACCCACCTGGAATTCTAATGTACGTCTTTTGTCATCACATAGCTCGTGTCCACTTTGGACAGCGCAAAGACATTCTTTAATCAATCGAATCTTATCAATTGTCTCCGCCAGAAATTCTAGGCCCATCATCTTTCTTTCACTCACATCGTCCCAATAAAGAGGTGATTGACACTTTTTACTGTATAAAACCCCTTAAGGAGCCATTTGAATACTAGCTTCATAGTTGTTATAAGCAAATTCAACTAGAAGCAAATGATTTTCCCAAGAGCTTTAAAATCAATAGCACATGCTCTCAACATATCTTACCAAACCACCTCTAGAATACATACAACGTTACATGACCTAAGAGTGCATTCTCAAGACATAGCACCTACATTCTACTTGCAACCAATACAACCATACCCTACACTACATTATAAGAAATAACCAAAGCGTTCAGTGCTCCCAATTGCCGCTTTAAACCTTGTTCAAACCTCTTTGCTTTCTCTTTATCATTTGCAAAATAGGAAGGAGCAAACTAACTTAATTCATCAAATTTGGCCTCATATTCTTTTTTTTATTTTTTAAAAGATTTGGCCTCATAGTCTGCTACAAACATATTTCCTTACTCCAACATCAAGAATTCTAGCACTACCTCGCAACATGTAAGGCGCATAAATCACTTTCTCCTCATCCATGGTCTTTAAGGCTTTCTCCATTTCTTCTATCCATTTTTCAGCCTCAAGAGGATTCAGGCTTCCTTCAAATGCAGGTGGATCTAACTTCTTGAATTCTAGTATTCCACTATGCTATTGTTGTTGCCTTTGCTCATCTCTCTACTGCATTATTGTTGTAACATTTTAATCATCACACCTTGTTGCTGAAACACCCCCATCAGTGTCTGCAGCAGCTTCACCATATCTTCCTGTCCGCTTCAAGTGGATCCAGTACATGGATGTCTTGGAGGCTCTGTTGTACGAATCTGTGAAGTTTCCCCAACATCGTCAGTAACTTGAGGCTCCACTGTAGATCTAGGGTGTTGAATCTTTTCATAATCACGTTCTTAGATGGAAGACTTATTCAATACCCAACATCACAGGTAACTTTCTGTCGATTGATGTTTTAACTAAGGGTTTACTAAAATTGACCTGACAAATATATTGGCAAATCTGGCATGTTTAATATCTATGACTATGGCCAAGTTTAGGGTGAATGTTGAATTTATTTAATCAGGTGTAAAATCTTAGGGATACATCCATGTGTGTGTATCCATGTGTTAGCGGGCATGTGTATTGCATTCACCTCCCACCTTTGTATCTTAGCAAAGTGAAACCTAAGCTGACTAGGCTGTGATGTTTCTGTGGTTTTCCATCCAACAACGCAGGATCTCCAGATCCTTGTGCTTATGTGTGATTATCTTTTGTGGATCTTTCAACATAGAAGAATTCTTGAGGTAGGAAGCTCTTTCTCTTTAACAACCTACAATTGAAAGCACCAAGAGTTAGTTGCCGTACATTCTTTCTGAAACAGACAGCAAAGAGGCATGACTCTCACATAAACTAACTCTCCCCCTAAGTTGCAAGATCCAATCACCCAATCATGTTGTTCTACAATTATCAACAGCAGATCCTATATAGCAAATGAAGGTTGCCTTGTCTGATTAAATGTAACACAATCACAAACAAAGAAAAGTGAAATTTACTACTCACTTTGCTATCTTTTCTGGAGTAACATAGATCAACTTGTATTTGCAATATGGTGAAATAAGCTCTTTGAGCACTTCTTGTTGCTCTGGCCACTCCATGTTCGCACTCAAGTACGCAGCAGAAATATTTACCTGCATTTATCAACTTCAGCCACCAGATAAAACAATTCAATTTCACATGCATGTGAAAAGATAAATTTTCACCTGTAATAAATGCATAATTTGATCCTGAATGAGTGAAACAAGTGGGCAAACCACCAAAGTTACTCCTGGGCTGATAATGGCAGGAAGCTGAAAGCAAAGGCAATTTCGGTAAATCTCATTCTATTCCAAGCAAAGTCGGGGAATGCATTGCCTGTTCAAAATAAACCATGCCATTTATCTTTAATGCATAGAAAATTGATTAGATGAAACAACCCACACAGCTAACATGATCACAATATCTTTAAGCACTACCCTAGCTGGTAGCTTGACCATCACTAGAGTGCACTTGTGGCTTGTACAGTTCTCAGTCTTAATGCAAAACCCTACTAATAATAAATTACTTACTGAAGCAACATACTATTATTATTATTACCCTGAGAAACATTACATATTAGGAAAGCTGCTCATGGACAAACCAAAATCTTATTGAAAAACTAGGACTGACCTAGCTATACCTGGTATGTCAAACTCTTTCCACCGCCAGTGGGCATCAAAACAAAAACATCATTTCCACACAATGTTGCATTAATAACCTCTTGTTGGTTAGGACGGAATGATTGGTTTCCAAATACCCTTTTGTTATTGACCTGTCCAGAAACAAAAGCTCATAGAGACTGGAGAAAAAGAACACTGTAGTAAAAGAATTTTAAGTCTCATACCTCAAGCTGCTTGCTCCATGGAAAATCCTTTCCCTTCCATTTCTCATCATTTGAGCCTTCAATATAGTTAACATTAAAAATTTTTGGTGTGTACACCTCTCTTTCAATGGGGGCAAACCTGTCCACGGAAGAGAAACGAGTGGATGGATTCCAAGTATCTTCATTAAATAATACATTATGCCCATCAAACTGAGGGATAGAACTCGAACAAGCAGAAGAAAATGCATTTGATGGAGTAACAGGATGAAATCCTTGACAAGTTGCTGATGAAGAAAATGACTGGGACATCCGTCGTTCCTTGTCTTGGTCCACCTCATTAATATAACTCTTGAGGCTTTGAATTTTTTTATTCAAAAGTACCCTGTTAATTCCAAGTCCATATTAAATAATTACATCAAACTTAGATGACAATTGACAAAGTACAAATAATCCAGGTTAATGTTGACCAGTGATTGCCAAGAATAAAATAAAATACTGATGGGTTAAAAAATACCAACCGCTCCTCACGTAACTTCTGTTGAGAACAAGGTTCAACAACATTATCAAGAAGCTCATTTGATATAGCAATCAATTGGTCCTTCATCTCCAGTAAATGATTTCTGGCATCTGGGCAAAATGCTAGCTGCATGGTTCCAAAGAAACAACCAACAGGAATGAAGAGAAATAATTCCAGTAATAAACTACACTGATTGATGTACCTTAAAACCATGACTGCATTCTTCATTGAGTTCCTGGACTGTTTTGTTATCAACTGGTTCCACAGTAAGACATGTGCCCATTGCTGGTGTAAAATTTGAATGCTTGGGTGCCATAACATCTGGTGTGCTTGTTGCTTGGTAATGTTCTAGGACAATCTGGTCCAAGTCAATGTTCTGTCCAATGGAACCAAAACAATGACCATTTTTTTTTTAATTAATCGCAGGTTCAAGATTCAAGTGTTGGGAATTAAGTTAAGCATTAACAGACCTTGAGAATTTCGTCATCATCCAAAGCATGCATGAAGACATCCTCATTTTCTCCCACTTTATCAATTGGCACTGAAAACAAATTAGCAGACACTGGTGTTCCCTCAATGCCTAATAGCCACGGTAATGTACATAAATTAACCACCATTTGTAATAAAGACCTTAAAACACATTGTTTTGAAATTACTAGGACTACCTTTACTGGAACCAAGGTCACAATATCTGCGTCCAACAGGAGCCTTGTGGGAGTCATGTAAAAATTGATCCCTCTGAAGGTTATCATGCCTCGTGTATCCAGCTTTTTGGAAATTTCCGGACAATAAATTGGAGTTGTTTGAATTACTTCTATGCCTGATGGATTCCACAGCCTTAGATGACTCAAAGTTTCTGTCATGGCTTTGCAGTGGTGCAGTGTGTCCTGGTCTCAGATAATCATTGCAACCCCCCTTAAAGTTACAAAGGGTACTCCATGCCTTTAAGGGGAAAAAATGTTAAAGTGAAAATGTTAGGTGGCAACTACTGTTGACAGTTCTACCATTTTAGAAAATTAGCATACAACAGCAAGAGATTAGCAGGCAACAGTAATCCTCCAATAAAGAGAATGCTTTCAAAAGCAGAAGAGGAAATCTTCTTAAAGGAATGTTTCTTGAGCATTTATAACGCCAAGCTTCTGGTGGTGAATAGGTATTCTCAAGAATAATGAAAAAGAAGAACCACATGAACTTCAAAAATCTTCAATGTAAATATCAATTACCTCCAAAGTGATAACTGTAGTTGAATAAGGGTGTCTTTCTTAGATTTTAGAGAAACAACTGCCGGACATGTGCAAATATAGAACAAGCATGCATCAAGATGACATGGAGGTTCAAATTCAAAAATCATATATTTGCAACAGGCTACAGTGTTTTCTTCCTAAAGATATTGTCAAGATGGCTATGGAAATGCCACCATCTAGCGGCTTTTGAATCATTGGTCAATGTTGCAAAATTATCTTAGAAAGAGCCTAACAAGTTCCATGCCATGAGTCCCAACAAGGACCACAAAACATTCATGCATATTCACAACATAATATATCCCATTAAAAATGGCCACAAGATTAACAATGTAAATAATAGTAACTTATTGAATCTTTTCAAGTTTTTCTACTTTTACAAAGTGGACAAAAATCACAAAATGGTCACAAATGAACTATGAACACTTGGTACCTTTCCAGCCTGTGAGTTTTTAAGCCTTTCGCCACTCTGGACATCACATATTGATGACCTAAAATAACATTAAATTTTGTGAGAATGTGTTAAAGAAACCACCACAAGGAGAGGATTTAACATCACAGACCAGGTGTAAGTTTTGACTAAATACAGCATGAATCTCTTAAAAGGATCCTCTAGACCAGATTTATAAAAGAACCTGTTTGGCAAGGAATCATCACGTCTAGGTTTCTGGGATGGAAGGGAGAAAAGAAAGTTCGAGCATAGAAACTTGCTCTGGCATGAGAAATTCTCTAAAGCTTTGGCATGCTGCACCCAATTGAGCTTGATGTGCCCATCACCATGTTTGGAGCCAGCACCAATATCCCTTCCACTGTACATAGTTCAAAGAATAAATAAAATGATGGGGAAAAAATAGAAGCATTGAACCTAAAGAAGAAATGCCAATCTCAAAAAATGGCAGGTAGGAACTGGCACTACCTTGTTTTAATTTGTTCAGGCATTGAAGACCCCATAGAACAAATGATTCATACCCCTTATTTCATAGATCGAACACACACACACACACACCACCCCCAAACCTTGAGGTGAGAAAGCACCAATGTTCCAGAAGTAGGTGCGTGTTAGTCGGTCGGACAAGTCACTGCATAATGACTGCATGATAAGTGAATGGATACACAGATGAGAACGTGGTTTTGTACTTTTAAATAAATAAAAATGTAGGACGGTTATTTTATGCTACTAGTTAAACAAGATCATGGAGAACTCTGAATGTGGGACTCAGATGTCAAGATAAGTGAATTAACTCCAACTATAGCATCCAAAACATACGCCGAAATAAAATTTAGTTTCCATTAAAAATGAAATCTCCAGTTTAGCGAATGGCAACATACTAAAACGAAACTAAAGTTTGACAAAAAAAAAAAAAAAAAAAGGATCACAAACATCCATTACCAAAAGATCAAATGCAAGTACTTATTACTCTTTTTCACGTTACTTTTGTTATCAAAGACAACAAACAACACCATATCATCAAAGCTCCTCATCCTCTATGCTTACATCCATTACGAGTGGAATGCAAGGAAAAGAAACCTCACAAACACATCATCCCCCATCGTATCATTCACAATGTTGGCACCTTAAAGCCACCGAAATATCATCTTCCATTCACACGCAATTTGCAGGAAGCGGAAAGTAGAAATGCTCCAGAGATCCAAAAATTTCCGAAGCAACAAGAAAATATGACCTCAGCTTATCAGCGAATGAAAAATCGAGAGAAAAACCACGTGTCAACAGGCATTTAAGTGTGATGACGCAATCCGAAGGGGAAAATATCTATAAGATCAGACTTGTATCCATGACAACTGCAGCTTAAGAAGAAGGGGAAGAGGTCCATGATGCAGATGAACGTTTATACGAGGATGGGTTGTAAAAATAGAAAAGAAACCTTTACTAGTATTTACAGAGGGAGGAAGGGAAAGGGAAGCAGCTGCTGCGGCCGCTGCCGCCACGTGGATGGGAGGAGGATCATGCGATGATGGCTCCTGGAATGGTGGGAAGGGGGCGGGGGGTTGGCGTCCTCCAGGGAAGGGAAGGGAGCAGTGGAGAGGAGAGGGGCCCGGAAGCGAAGGGGGGGGGTGGTGGTTTGGTCGAACATGAGGGCAGAGGGGTCTCGACGGTGGTGGAAGAAGGGCGGGATGAAGAGGCGGGAGACCGCGGTGCTTCAAAAAAATTTGGTGTGGCATCAAGGAGACGCCAAAGCGCGGAACAAGTAAAGAAAAAGCAAGGCTCCTTGGCAGGAAGAATCAAAGGAATCCTAATTAGATAATATGGGGCTTCTTACGAGTAAGAAGAGGTCTCGAGTAGTATGCTTGAAAGAAAAATGTATATCTAATTTTAAGCAGCTGAAGAAATATAGGGTCTACTCAACTTAGCGTCCTTTACTTAGATTTATTACATGCTTTTTTGAATCGGTAAAATTGCTTAACCAAGTCTTGCCCCATCGATAAGCCACCAAGAATCTCGCGGAAAAAGGATTGACATCCCCACTAGCATGTTCCAAAGAAAAATCGCCATCAAGGGAGAGCCCATGCTTAAGACATCAATGCTCTCAAATGTAGGTCGAGAATAAGCATTTAAAAAGGAGATAGCCCCTAAATTCATTTTAACGTCGCAAAGCAGATATTCGAATGAAGCAAGTTACAACCACCCAGAAGCACGATCAAGAGTGGACAAACGATTGAGTACTGCATGGTAAACTCAATACTACATTTTTTACATGAGAAATTAAGCCTCTTTCCATCAAGGAACGTATCACTAGATATTTAAGATAGGACTCGTTGGAATCTTTACTCCACGAACTATACATTGGTAAATCTTAAACTCTATTTTGGAAGTCATTTATTGTGTGAAAATTCCACAAAGCGTTTGATGTTTCTAATTTGTCCCCTACATGTCTTGACGTTGATTTAGTACCCATAGCGAGTATGGAATATGTGGGTACCTAGAGTACATGAGCATGCATTTTGGAGTCAGCGTGACCCCTCAGTAACATTAAGTAGAATAATCTTCCCTTTACTTTCATAAAATTATTATTATGTCCTCTCTTTGCTATAAATGGGATGCATACTCTTCTCTCTTGCTGAGTTTCAGAGTCCATAAATATGATAACGTCTGATTTATTCCTTTGAGTACTATAAATAGCAAAATGAAATGTTAAAATAAAATAATATAATATATATTGAAGATAGCTAGTTATCTAATAATTTATGTCCTGCATATAAAAGTTGAGATTTATTTAAGAATGTAATGGAAGAAATAGATATGTCATATTTTTTATTAAATTAAAGGGGTAAGATATGTTACTTTTTATTATTAGATTAAAGAAATAATCTGTTATCGACTTTCCATTGCATCACAGGATAATTTATAAAATTAATATATCATTAATGGCTCATACATGAGAAATATTAAATTCACAGTTATCACATGATAAATGAAAATTGAATATAACGAAATTGATAATTGAATGTGGATCACTGGATGGTTCAAATAAGTTGATCTAGCTTGGTTGGTGAATCATGAAGTAAGCTAGCCTTTCAGTGGCAGGTAGTGAGGTAAGGGTAAACGAGTGTATATATATATGTGTGTGTGTGTATGTGTGTGTAGTATTTGGCGGGATATGTACCCAAGTTATGGAAACTATTATTGTCACGACCCGGTCCCAAATTTTGACAGAATCTGGGACTGGCTCGCTTTGATTTATCCCAAGATCTAGTCATCCAACAAGAAATAACCAAGTAACATTCAACAAACCACACAAATACAGTAATTAAGCAAAAAGAAAGCTTCAACAGGTGGAAAGAGAACAGTAATATTACAGCCATCACATCAAAGAGTACATGTAACAGAATACAAACTATAAAACTCACTAGTAGGCAGTAGAACTAAAACTAGGCTTGACCAGGCCTAGCGTCCTCAGCAGCCGGTGGCTCGGGCTGCTCAAATCCTTGACCTGTACAGAATATATTTGACTGGAGTCAGCTAAAGCTGAGTAGAGTGGTGGCTAAGAATTAACATGCATTAACATAAAGTTTTCCATCTTCTAATTATATTATACATGTGGTTGCGAAGAGATCTCTAATTAGGATTTGTTAATTAATCATCTGGTTCCCTATAGGAAATATTTTGCTTGCAGCTTCCCGTAATATAGGATGCCCACGTGGCACCCTCCTTGCCGGTGGAGTCCCACTGTGGTAATCCTATACTCGGTCTACTACCTTGAGGTCACGGTCATGACGTAGCGGTGACTACGGCACACGTGATAAGCGTGCGGGTAGCTACCCCGCACTGGCACGCTGTCAGTCGTTTCCGCTAGCGGGTAAGCCTCAACGTACAGCACCGAACAGTGTAGGGCCTTGCCCTCTCAGAACAGAACAGGGGTCTTGCCCCTCACGGGTCTTTGCCCCTCCTCAGTCCGTGTATGATGAGAACCTCGTCACAAACCCTAAACTAGCACCATTTAACCCTGATTTGCAAGAAAAAGCTCCTACATAACATTAGAAAGGCTTGGCTCAGAGAGATTCTGAGTTTGCAAAGAAAATAGAAACTGAGGGGTAAAAATGTAATTTCACCAATCCAATCTGAAAACAGGATAACTCAGGGTCCAAACATAGGTCAAAGCAACCTAATAAGAAGAAAAGTGGGATGAAATGACTCAACAAGGGCTACAGCAACTCCGAAGAATTAAATGGCATCCTATAACCCTAAAAACAAATCCACTTAAATACACGAGGTTCGAGGCAGAGAAAAAATCAACTAAACCCTCTAAAATTCATAGAAAAATAATCTCTAGGGTTTAGAACCTTCAATTTGGCCTTAGAAACCCATTTTGACCTACATTGAGAATCATGCCTAATTAACAACTTAATTTGGATTTTTACGTAAATTGACTGGTCAAACAAGGTTTAATCTAGAAATAAAATTCACCATCAGAATCCTTAGGTCCTAATTAGTCATGTATAAAAACTTGAGCTTAAGAAGAAACCTTGTTGACCAACTTTACACTTTGGTCCTCATCTATTTACTTTTTGGTCCTCAACTTTTGAACCCTCACATTTTGGCCCCTAACTCTCCTTTGTTCTTTGCGTTCAGGTCCCTCCTGCAAAACCTGACCAGCACCATGCTCCGACGACCTTGCACGGAGCATGGCGCCGCGCAGGGTGAGGGGGAGGGCCTGCCAGGTCAAATGGGGGTGCCCTGCGTCGTCAGCCACCGCAGGAGCACCCCCCTGAGTGCTGCGACCACTCATACTGCCCGTGCGAACGCACGGACGGTATGGGTATCCTTCCTCCAGCGTCCTCCGACGAGGGAGACACGTCGTCTCCCTCCGCCCTCCTCTCTGGTTCTACCCCTATAAATACCCCCGTCGCTCCGCAGTTCTTACCAGCTTGGATCTGACGGAGAAAACCCCCACAACTTTCCTCTCTTCCCACTCCGACAGACGCCCCCTTGCTCCGGCGGTTTCTCCTCCTCCTCGTCGCTCTGCTGCAATACCAGCAGCAGAGCCACCTCCCTGATCTTCCTCCGCGTCGCGCAATACCAGCGCGCGCTGCCCCTGCCCCGTCGTCGCTGCCGTCCTCCCCCACTGGGCACCTTCTTCTCCGACGACAGCAGGTACAGCCGTCCGCCTCCTCGCCCCCTTCGTCCCTTTAGTTAGGTTAGAACTACTTCCCTGCCTCCTCTCTCTCTTTTCCCCCTGCTATTTTTATCTAATTACCCCTCGACCGCGCCTAATCACCCTCACCTTCTCCACCTCCGACCACACTCCGGCGACCCGCTCCCATCGCTCCAGCAACCCACATGGCTCGCCGACCACCGCAGAACCTTCGCCTCCTCACCCTGATCATCCTCCGCCCTTCCACTTCCCCCAAATCGCCCTCTGCAACTCCACCGAACACACCCATTTCCCAACCCGCAGTTTGACCTAGGGCGGCCCTTAGGCTCCGCCCCGCCACCTGCAGACCCTCCGACCACCTTCGCCGTGCTACGGCGAAGGTCCTCCGCGTATCTGATTAGGCCGAGAGGCCGTTTCTCTGTGAGCAGGTACTTCACTCGCCGCCGCCATTGCTGAGCAGCGAAGATTCTTCGACCTGCTGCTCCAGGCGCGCCACGCCCAGATCCGACCCTCAGGCTGCGCAGGGTATCTTCGCGAAGAGTCCCAGGCACGCAGCTGGGGCAAAGCCCTCGCGTGAAGCCTCGACTGCCCGCTGCTTCCTCCGCGCGGGCGCCCAAATTGGGGTGGGACACTTAGTCCCACCTCGGAAACCCATTGAGGCGAACGGGCGCTTAAAGGAGAAAAGTGCCTTAAGCTGTTCGCCTCAGATCACGGGGTGAGGTCCCCTTCACCCGCCCGATTATCCGGCCTCGTCCGCACTCACGCCCCGCGGACCTGGCCCGACCCGATTAGCCCGACCTGCACTCCTCGCCCACCACCGCACGCCGGTGGGCCTGGACCCGGGCGCGACCCGTGTACCCGATTATCCGGTTGCTGTGGGAGAGCTTTCCTTAGAGCGAATTCTGAGAGAGAGAGACGCGGGGGGAGGGTAGAGTAGGTTTTGCCCTCTGATCGAACTTTGAGTGTGCAGCCACAGGTGAAGAAAGCCACAGAGGAAAGAAGAAAAGACACACTGTAGCAGCAGCTACTTAAGTCGTCTGATTGGAAAATTAGACAACGTCCTGAAGGCAAAAGAAGAAGAAGGACAGAAGGATTGAAGAAGAAGAAGAAGAAAAGAAGAAAGGAGAGATGACGTCCTGAAAGCAAAAGAAAAGAAGAAGAAGAGCACGAGAGGAAGATCTGAAGAACAGAAGAAGAAGAAGAAGAGAAAACAAGGAAAAACAGAAGGCAGAAGAGAAGACCACGAGGAGATAGACAAAGAAGAAGAAACCCAGAGCCAAAGAGAAGAGAAGACAAAGAGGAAGAAAGAAGAGAAGACAAAGAGGAAGAAAGAAGAGAAGAAGAAGAAGCCAAATTTTCATCTCTCTCTCTCTCTCTTTATTTTTGTAATAAGAATTTGTACCCCTAGAATACGACTTGCTCCCCGAGTTCGACTTCGGGAGAACTTTATTTTCCGAGTAACAAATATTTGTAAATGTTGGCAATAACTACTGTAATACAACGCTATAACAAACCTAGTTGTCACCACCGTTTGCCAGTGTACCCTCGTCCGACTACCCCGGTTTGCCCAACGGGCTAACGAGAGTCGGTGTAGGGTGGCCATACCTAGCCCCTGGCCCCGTGGGGTGGATAGCTCCCCCTTACACTAAGTAGCTCACCTCGGTACCACGTACACGAGGGCCAGTAAGAGTCGTCGTAGAGTGGCCAAACCCACTCCGGGTCCCAACCCAAGGGCGGCAAGCTCCCCTCTACGCTACAAGGGATAGTTGCTTTCTTCGGTACACGAAGGTCAGCTTACCTCCCTTAACAGCTGTCCATAGGCAGCAAAATTTCCAGAACCATCTAGTTATTCGAGGTACGGTGTTCATGTTTGCATTTCCCGGGGGTTTATACAGGAACTTCTTTGTCCCATCCAGGTTGGAATGTTCGGGTCAACAGCTCAATTTCAATTTTATTAGTAGGGGTCCATTTTAGCTAAAAACAAGCAACTCTTGATTACACAATCATGCAGTTTCTTCTGACCCTAGTGTTCATGCCAAGACCTAGGGTTCAAGAATCTATTCTCAAATATATGTTTAATCCTTCCTAGGGTTCATCTCAAGTTCTAGGATTACTTACTCGCATGTATTAAAACTGAGATTTAAGGTTGTAACCACTCTACCTGGGTAACCTGGTGGAATGGGGGCTCGTACAGTGGCTCCCAACGTCTCCACAGGTCCCGTACACCCGACGAACTGGAGACCTAAACACAAATTGATGGGCCAAAAGGTTCAAAAGGATGTAAGCAAGGTATCATTATATAGAGAAACTTGTATGGAAAATAGAGACTGTTCGTTTGCATAAAAGCGATAATAATAGGGCTCTACACGGCCCCAAAACACGCTATCAGACGGAAAACAGACGTCTGGGAAAGGTCCCAGACGTCTTAAAACGGTTCTCAGGGATACCTCTCTTAGTGTTCCGCTAACAGACGTCTGAAACTCAAATCCGATGTCCAAGGACCTTGTCAGACGTCAGGGAGTGCTTCCGGACGTCTGAAATTGCCTCGGTTACGCTCCCGCCCTCTGACACATATGTATGCTGTTAGGACCTTGTCAGAGAGGAAAAGTACAGATAGTAGATCTCTACCAGACGTCTCGCCATACCTTCGGACGGCTGGTGAGACGTCTGGGTGTTTCTTTGGCCGTCTGATTCCGCGGAAAAATGACTTCCGCAGAATCGCCCTGGCTCTCCTTGCTTGCAGGTGCTGCAGCAGAACGCCGCTGCAGCCTTCGCCCTCGCTCTTCCTCTCGTTCGGCCCTTCGCTCTTTACTCCGCTCTCACTCGCTCTCAGCTGCGGAATGCCAACGAAGGGGAGGGGGAACAAGTATAGAAAGGGAGAGGAGGTGAGGGGAGCGAAGAGGCGAGCATGGGCGAGGAGTGGCGTCGCGGTGAGGTGCGGTTAGGCGCAGTGAGGGAGGGAGCATGGCGCTCGTACGAGTGCGCTAAAAGTATTTTCAAACGTCTGGTGGACATCCCAAACATCTTGACAGACGTCTGATGAACATTCCAGCCGTCCGGACAAACGTCTAGTGAACATCCCAGACGTCTTAAATGGCTAAGGGGTGGTGGGTCGTTTCAATATAACAAACTTAAAGGAAGTTTCGTCCCCGAAACTTGAACGGACTAGGGTGCGAAGAATATAATGTAGTAGGTATAACAAACTTAAAGAGGACTGAATTAGGTCAGAAGAGTCATACCTTCGAAGAGTTCCGGGTACTGCGCTCGCATCACTGACTCAAGTTCCCAAGTTGCCTCCTTGTACCGCTAGCTTTCCCATAGAACTTTCACCAGGGGTACTTCCTTCCGCCTCAATTTCCGAATGGCTCGGTCTATTAGCTGTATCGGTCTATCGGGGTAGGTTAGGTCATTTCCCACTTCGATGCTCTCGTGGCTAAGGACATAGCTGGGGTCAGCGATGTATCTCCTGAGGTTGGACACGTGAAAAACGTTGTGCCCTCCAGAAAGCTGGGGAGGAAGGGCAAGCCGGTAGGCGACAGGTCCTACCCGCTCTAGGACCTCAAAGGGTCCCACATATCTCGGTGCAAGCTTCCCACTCATCCCAAACCGTTGCAAACCTTTCATCAGTGAAACACGGAGGAAAGCGTGATCTCCAACGTCGAATTGTACCTCCCTACGTTTTAGATCAGCGTAACTCTTTTGCCTGCTCCGGACAGTACGCAGTCGTCGATGGATCTGCTCGATCACCTCCTGACTCTGGCGTATCAGACGGGGTCCGACCTCCCATTTGATTCCCACCTCTACCCAACTCAAGGGGGTCGTACACTTCCTCCCGTACAAAGCTTCATATGGTGCCATGCCGATGCTCGAGTGGTAACTGTTGTTGTATGCAAATTCTGCCAGCGGCAAATATTCCTCCCAGGAGCCTCTCTAGTCCAATGAACAAGCGCGTAGAAGGTCCTCAAGGGTCTGAATGGTGCGCTCTGACTGTCCGTCCGTCTGGGGGTGATAGACTGTACTGAATTTCAGACAAGTCCCCAAGGCTCGCTAAAATTCTATCCAGAACTGGGAAGTGAAACGAGTGTCCCTGTCTGAAATGATTTCGCGGGGAACCCCGTGAAAGAGTACTATGTCTCTGATGTATCTCTCTGCCAACTATACTAGTCCATAAGTGACTCGGATTGGCAAAAACGGTGCTGTCTTCGTTAATCTATTCACAACCACCCAGACTTCATTGTGCCATCTCTGTGTCACAGGTAGCCCTACTACCAGATTCATAGTGACACTTTCCCACTTCCATTCTGGAATGGGAAGTGACTGCAATGGCCCTGTGGGCCTCTGATGTTCGGCCTTCACCTGCTGTCATGTCAGACATTGCTGGATGAAAAGGCCAACATCCCGCTTCATGCCTCTCCACCAAAATTACGTCGTAGGTCATGATACATTTTCGTGTTTCCGGGATGTATGGTAAATCTGGATCCATGAGCCTCAGTTAAGAGCTCCCTCAACAACTCCTCATCTCTAGGAACGCACACGCGTCCCCTCATAGGCATAACTCCGTCAGTGAAAGAGAAATCTCCTGGGTTTCCTGCCAATACTCGGTCCTACTGTGCCCATAGGTATGAGTCCGTCATTTCTTTAACCACGATGCGATCCACCAACTCTGGTCATGTTTGCCTCACGACTGTCACTGTCCCGCAATACCCCTGTGCCTCCTGGAGTCGCCAGCTGCTCAACTCCTCCATGAGCTTCCAACTTCGTTCTTGTAAGCAAGCCAAATGGGCGGGCATCTTTTGGCTCAGGGCGTCAGCCACCACATTGGCTTTTCCCGGGTGGTAAGAGATGCTGCAATCGTAGTCTTTCAGGAGTTCCAACCAGCGTCTTTGCCTCATGTTGAGCTCCTTCTAGTCAAACAAATACCTGAGGCTCTTGTGGTCAGTGAAAATCTCGAACGTTTCTCCGTACAAATAGTGCCTCCAGGTCTTCAACGCTAGGACGACTGCTGTCAGCTCTAGGTCATGGGTGGGATAGTTATGCTCGTGGGGCTTCAGTTGCCGCGAAGCATATGCGACAACATGACCCCGCTGCATAAGTACACCCCCCAATCCCTGCAACGAGGCGTCTGTGTAGACGACGAATCCGCCGCTGCTTTCAGGGATGGTGAGTACAGGGGTTGAAGTCAACCTCTCTTTCAGCTTCTGAAAGCAAGACTCACACTCGTTGGTCCAGGCGAAGGGTACGTCCTTCCGAGTCAACTGAGTCAGAGGACGAGAAATCTGCGAAAATCCTTGGATAAATCGTCTGTAATAACCAACCAACCCCAGGAAACTGCATATCTCAGTCACCGAACGCGGTCTCTTCCACCTGAGTACTGCTTCTACTTTGGATGGATCCACAGCTAAACCGTCCTCTGAGATCACATGGCCCAAGAAGGTGACTTGTCTTAACCAGAATTCACATTTACTGTATTTGGCATACAGTCTATGCCGCCTCAAGGTGTCCAAGACCATGTAAAGGTGTTGCTCATGCTGTGTCTGGTCCCATGAATAAATGAGTACGTCATCGATGAAAACAACCACGAACTGATCCAGATACAGCCGAAAAACGTGGTTCATCAAGTCCATGAAGGCGGCAAGGGCGTTGGTCAATCCAAATGGCATGACCAAGAACTCATAGTAGCTGTACCATATACGAAAGGCTGTCTTGGAGACGTCGGTCTCCCTAATCCTCAGCTGATGGTATCCTAACCTCAGATATATTTTTGAAAATACCATGGCATCCCTCAGCTGGTCGAAGTGGTCATCTATGCGTGGTAACAGGTATTTGTTCTTGATGGTGACCCGGTTCAGCTATCTGTAGTCAATGCACAGCCGAAGAGTACCATCCTTCTTTCTTATGAACAGGACGGGGGCTCCCCACAGAGAGGCACTGGGCCTTATGAAGCCTTTCTCTAGTAGATCCTGTAGCTGTGTCTTGAGCTCTCGCAGCTCAAGCGAGGCCATTCGGTACGGTGCTAAAGAAATGGGGCCTGTCCCTGGTATCAGTGAGATCTCGAACTCGATCTCGCACTCCGGTGGCAATCCTGGCAGCTCTTATGGGAAGACGTCGGGGTACTCACAGACCACCAGAATACTCTGTATGCTGCTCACGGGGCCGGACTCTGCTAGAACGCAAGCAAGGAGGCCCTCGCATCCTTGACTCAATAGCTTCGCTGCTCAAAGTGCGGAGATGCATCTGAATCCTTCGTCTACAGGCTGGCCGCGGAATTTAAAGGGAGGCAATCGTGGTATGGAGAAAACGATCTTCCTCCCAAAACAGTCTATAAGGGCGTGGTATGCGGCCAACCAGTTCATCCCTAAGATTACACCGAAGTCATCCATCGGGATTACGATCAGGTCTATCGGGAGACTATATCCCCCTATCATGACTTCACAGTCAACGAGAACCTCCTCGGCAACAAATACCTGTCCACCTGGTCCTCTAATCAGGAAGGGCTCTTCTAAAAGCACACTGTTCACTCCCGGGCAGACAACGAAAGTCATAGAAATAAACGAGTGCATGGCTCCGGAATCAAAAAGAGTGTAGACAAGTCTGCCGGAAATAGTAACCATACCTGCCACTACAGAGCCCGAAGCTCTGGCATCTTCGTGAGTTAGGGCGTTAACACGCCCTTCAGTCCTTGGTGCAGAAGAGATAGCCGTGCTCTGGGTCGGGCAGGAGGCAGCGGGCCAGTGCCCTTGCGGCTGCTGCCCTCCTCTGCGGGGCTGGAATCTGCGACCGCCAGATCGGCCTCCAATACTCGGGGCTGGGAGCGTCGTCTGTGCTCTAGTCCTAGATGGACAATTCCTCCGTATGTGACCCAGTTGCCCACACTGATAGAAAAGGGGTATGCGACTTCCCTCTGTCTGTTGTCCCTGTTAGTGACTGGGCAGGAGTCTACTGTAGTCGGCTGATCCTTGTCGGGGGCTCCCATAGGTCCCTGGTGGACCCATAGGACGGGATGGTTCTGCTGGTGTCTGGTGCCTCCTCTCCCGACGACCTTGTGAGTGCTCCTGCGGGTAAGGCCTCTTCCGTCCTCCTCCATCATTATCTCGTGCGGATGGGTTGGTTTCCTCATAGGTCATGGCAGCCTCGACCACGCGGGAGAAGGTAGGCAGCTTCAGGGGCTTCACGTACCCTCGGATGGTGGGTCGGAGACCCTCGGTGAATCTCCACAGGTGATCCTCCTCAGTAGATGCGGCTGTCGGGGCCCCTTGGCGGTACGCGCTAACTGTCATTGCCCCTTGGCGGAGAGTGTGGAACTCCCTCTTCCTCTAATCCTGCCATGTTTGTGGGAAGTACTGCTCACTGAAGAGTGCCACAAACTATTCCCACATCAGTTCTCCCTCCTCCTATCCTTTGACCGCCTTCCACCACCGGTGAGCTGTACTCTCCAGCTGATACGTGGCGAAGGCCACACAGCATTCTGCAAGAGGACAGAGGGTGTCGAAGATCTTCTCCATTTGTTCCAGCCAATCCTCTGCCTCAGATGGGATTTCTTCTCCCTTGAAAGAGGTGGGCTTCAGCTTCCTGAATTGGCTGAAGACCTCATGGTGTAGCCGCAACGGAGGAAGGGATGCACCTCCAGGCAAGGAAGACTCATGCCCCGAAGTGTCTGAAGGGGGCGGTAGAGGATCACCCTCTCCCCCTACAGCTCGTCCAACGCTGTGGCGGCTTTCCTGCCCCACGGAAGATTCCCCCTCTGTATCCCCAGGAAGGGAAGGCTAAGGATTAGGCTGATGGAGTTCCTCCCGGATAAGACTCCAGATCAGTTAGGCGAGGTCCGGGGCCTAGATGCCCAGAAGGAAAGGTGGAGCGGTTCTATCTTCGGCCATCGCTCGTCCTCGCCTGCGACCACGTCCTCAGCCACGACCACATCCGCGGCCTGACTCAATAGCTCCCTGGCGAGGCATTTCCTATTCAAAAATCAAGGAAGAACGGGATTATTGGTGCCTGTTTGACCAAAGAGGAGACGTGATACTCGGACATAATAACCAAGAGAAAAGTTGCGATGGCTAACTTAGTTATATGTACAAATGTGGTGTTTTCCAGACTACTGGGTTCATTTCTCGGGATGACCTTGCTCTGAGTAGAGTGGTGGCTAAGAATTAACATGCATTAACATAAAGTTTTCCATCTTATAATTATATTATACATGTGGTTGCGAAGAGATCTCTAATTATGATTTATTAATTAATCATCTGGTTCCCTATAGAAACGATTTTGCTTGCACCTTCCCGTAATATAGGATGCCCACCTGGCACCCTCCTGGCCGGTGGAGTCTCACCATGGTAGTCCTATACTCGGTCTACTACCCCAAGGTCACGGTCGTGACGTAGCGGTGACTACAGCACACGTGATAAGTGCGCGGGTAGCTACCCCGCACTAGCACGCGGTCGGTCGTTTCCGCTAGCGGGTACGCCTCAACGTACAGCGCGGAACAGTGTAGGGCCTTGCCCTCTCAGAACAGAACAAGGGTCTTGCCCATTAGGGGTCTTTGCCCCTCCTCAGTCCGCGTACCCTCGTCCGACTACCCCGGTTTGCCCAACGGGCTGACGGGAGTCGGTGTAGGGTGGCCATACCTAGCCCCTGGCCCCGTGGGGCGGATAGCTCCCCCCTACACTAAGTAGCTCACCTCGGTACCACGTACACGAGGGCCAGTAAGAGTCGTCGTAGAGTGGCCAAACCCACCCCAGGTCCCAACCCAAGGGCGGCAAGCTCCCCTCTACGCTACAAGGGATAGTTGCTCTCTTCGGTACACGAAGGTCAGCTTACCTCCCTTAACAGTTGTCCATAGGCAGCAAAATTTCTAGAACCATCTGGTTATTCGAGGTACGGTGTTCATGTTTGCATTTCCCAGGGGTTTATACAGGAACTTCTTTGTCCCATCCAGGTTGGAATGTTTGGGTCAACAGCTCAATTTCCATTTTATTAGTAGGGGTCCATTTTAGCAGAAAGACAGGCAGTTTTCGATTACTCAATTATTCACATGTCGTAGGGGTCCATTTTAGCTAAAAGCAAGCAACTCTTGATTACACAATCAAGCAGTTTCTTCTGACACTAGTGTTCATGCCAAGACCTAGGGTTCAAGAACTCAAATCTGACGTCCAAGGACCTTATCATACGTCTGGGAGTGCTTCCGGACGTCTGAAATTGCCTCGGTTACGCTCCCGCCCTCTGACACACATGTACGC
This sequence comes from Thalassia testudinum, assembly GCA_037157565.1. NCBI lineage: Eukaryota > Viridiplantae > Streptophyta > Magnoliopsida > Alismatales > Hydrocharitaceae > Thalassia > Thalassia testudinum. Next base: position 30,881,551 of record JAZHRO010000054.1, on the reverse strand, counting down.
TGTCAGGACCTTGTCAGAGAGGAAAGTACAGATAGTAGATCTCTACCAGACGTCTTGCCATACCTTCGGACATTTGGTGAGACGTCTGGGTGTTTCTCTGGCCGTCTGATTCCTCGGAAAAATGACTTCCGCAGAATCGCCCTAGCTCTCCTTGCCTGCAGGTGCGACAGCAGAACGTCGCTGCAGCCTTCGCCCTCGCGCTTCCTCTCATTCGGCCCTCTGCTCTCACTTGCTCTCGGCTGCGGAATGGCAACGAAGGGGAGGGGGAAGAGGCATATAAAGGGAGGGGAAGTGAGGGGAGACGAGAGGCAAGGAGTGGCGTTACAGTGAGGTGCGGTGACGCACGGTGAGGTGCGGTGAGGGAGGGAGCATGGCACTCGTACGTGTGCGCTAAAAGTACTTCCAGACGTTGTGGACATCCCAGACGTCTTGACAGATGTCTGATGAACATTCCAGCCGTCCGGACAGATGTCTGGCGAACATCCCAGACGTCTTAAATGGCTAAGGGGTGGTGGGTTGTTTCAGTTATCTATGAGCCAGCGTAGGTTGCATCTACGTGCATAACTTATGGTATGCATCTATCACACTACCTATGCTAGGACCCCAGGGTGAAAGAATGATACATAGGGTGTTACAACCCGGTTCCCGAATCCCTATAGGACACGAGACCGGACCGACTCGATTGATCCCAAGACGCAGTCGTCGAACGAGAAAGTAACCAAAAAGCAAGAAAGTAAACCACATTCACTATGCTAATCAACTAACAGTAAAAAGTACAGCAGTAAAGAAGTAAATTGCTACAGTACATATCACCACCATAACAGTAGAAAGTAACAAAGTACAGGAACATAAAGTACGGAACATAAAAGTACCGAAGTAAAGGTACAAGAGTCTACTCACTACTACAAACGTGTACAACAAAAGAGCTATAACTACTGGGCTCTACTGGGCCCAGCACCCTCTACAGCCGTAGGCTCTGGCTGCTCAACACCTGGACCTGAAAAGGGTTATAAGTACAAAAAGTCAGCGAACGTTGAGTAAAGTGGCAACCAACTAACTTAAGCAGTAAAAGTGGACAGGTAGTTGTTTATTCCACTTACTTATTTCACAATTTATTCTTTTTCATCCATTGGTTTATTTATCAAGTCTCTTTCTTGATCTCGAATGTTCCTCGTGGGAACGATCTTGACTGCAGTCTTTTCCGAAGAGTAGAAGGCACACGTGGTGCTCTCCTGGCCGGGAGAGTCCCCCGTGGTGATCCTACACCCAGTCAACCACCCCAAGGTCGCGGACAGACATAGCGGTGACTACGGCACGCGCAATAAGCTCACGGGTAGCTACCCCGCACTGGCACGCGGTCAGTCATTTCTGTTAGCGGGTGCGCCCAACGTACAGTACAGAATCAGTATAGGGCCCAGCCCTCTCAGTAACAGGGGTCTAGCCCCTAAGAACCAAACAGGGGTCTCGCCCCTCCACAGTCCGCACACCCTCGCCTGACTACCCTGGTTTGCCCAGTGAGCTAACAAGTCGGTGTTGGGCGGCTAGCTGAACCCCAAGTCCCGTGGGGTAGCTAGCTCTCTTTCTACACTAGTAGCTCTCTCTGGTACCGTATACATGAGGGCCAAGAAGTTGGTACAGAGTGGCCAATCCTAACCCCGAGTCCCGACCCAAGGGCGGCTAGCTCTGGTCTGCACTAAATAGGAGGATAGTCGCTCTCTTTGGTATCCCGCACTCAAGAGTAAACTCACTTTCCCACTCACATTTTCAGATCCATTCCATTTATTTCCAAGAGCTCTACTCTTAATTCCCCGTAGAGTTCATGCTCATATTCCTCATGGCATTCCATACCAGGTTTCATCATTTCTATTTCCATTCTCAGGTTATACACATGTAACATGTATTTCGATCGTTCACATTTCCATACTCAGGTTATACACAAGTAGCTCGTATTTCCAATCATTCACATTATCATTCTCAAATTATATACATGCAGCTCGTATTATGTCATTTAACATATACGACAGGAAGTTACATGCAACAGGTAACTAGTACAAATACTTCATATTTCACAGGTAGCTGTTATTCATTTACAGGCAGTTGTTATCATTTTTATCTACTCATTCAAGACTGCAATTCATTCATCCAATACATACATTTTCAATATTTCTCGTCCTAGGATTCATACCATATCTTAGGTTCTAATCATCCATGCCACACATGCATTCAAATTTGTAATTAAATTAGGGGAAGCCACTCTACCAGTAAACCCAGGAGTATTGAGGGCTTGAATGGCAAGCTCACGTGCCTCGGTAAGCCTCGAACCTGCAACGGAATGAAGTCTTATAACAAGGAACAATCACAAGGGAACTATCAGAACAATATGGAAAGCCTTTTAACAAATAGAGGAACTCATAAGGAACACGTCGGTATTTTATTTGAGGAAAACGGACCCTAAACGGGTCATAAACAAGGTTTCAGACCCAAATCAGACGTCTAGAACAACTTCCAGACGTCTTAAAAGTATCCAGTATCATACCTCAGCTTTGCGCCAAACCTCAGACGTCCAGGATCTCTTCTGGATCGTCTGGACCCTGCTCCAGACGTCCGACCACCTCTCCGGACGTCTGGAAATGCTTCCAGTCATCTGGTAAGCTCCCCAGACGTCTGAAAGCCGTGGGAGGGCGTGTCACGCGCCTTCCCAAAGTGAATCCTGCACTCAGACACCAAATCTTCTTAAAACGGGCATGCAAACTAGTAGCAGTGGAGCGACCTGCATGGCTGTATCCGCAAAAAGGACGTACCTTCGCGAAACTCTCACCTTAGACATCTGGAATCGCCTCCAGGCGTCCGCTCCGACGTCTGGACGTCTCTCCAGACATTTGATTCTGGGGAAAACCCAGAACCAGAACCTGCTTTCGCTACTCTCGCGTGTGCGCATGGCCGCGCTGCACCCTTTTGCCTGCAGCTCCGACTGCTGCAGTGTCAAGGAGGACCTCCCCAACGCACTCCTCCTCGCGCACGCATTGCTCCGGCCGTGACCCCATTGGTGAGCTCCCACGCAAGCTCGCGAGCTTGCTCTCCTCCTCCACTTGCCGCGCCTCCTCGACGCTGCACGCATGCTCTCTCGCTCGTGCTGCCTCTCTCGCTGGAGGGAAGAAGAAGGAAGGTGGCTAGTGGCTGATAAGTGAGGGGAACGAGAGAGGAGGGGGTTATATAAGGTTGGGGTTAGGGTTTGCTTGGAGGGGAGGGAAGAGAGAGAAGGAGGAAAAAAGAGGGGTACTGTTTGCACGCAAATGCAAGCTGGTACCCAAAAATTTTGATTTCCAGACATCTGACCCACAGTCTAGAAGTCTTAAAAGGCTCAAATAGCATGGGTCTTAACATAGGGTGAGTGCAAGGTTTCCTCTTAGCCAAGAGGACACTATATACTTGTCACACCTCTCGGAAAATCGTAACGAGATCTCCTTGTGCCTTCCGAGGAACTAATATGAAGTAATTTTGATGAGAAATCCATTGATAATGAATATTTGAAATAACAAATTAGTATCATTTTTCATGTTCTTTTAGTTTTCTATTACTCTTCCTTATTTGTACTACTCTACTCAGTAATTGCTGACAACCATCTTGGGCTTCGTACTCAGGTGTAGTTGAGTAGTTGAGAGCAACTGTGCACCGAGCAGTTAGTGTGGGACCTACTTAAATACTCACAGACGATTTATGACTTTGGCAGTCCCTTTAGTTTTCTAGTTTAGATAGTTTTCGGTACTTTTCCTTTATATCTTTAGATTACTATGGATAGTCTTTTATACTTTATTTTATCGCAATGCAATATGATTAGTTTATTTGGTTTGTTTATATTTTATGATTATGTGTTGGGTGACTGCGGTCCTGTTTTGATAATTGTTATACTCGACGATTCGTATTCCACAGGTGGATCTACATGGTGGGGTTTGGGTCATCACAAGAGGTGCATCGGAGAGTTCTCGTGCTTAAGAGAGAGAGAAATGAGGGAATTATGATAATAATAATATAGATTAAATATGAATGGAAGGAAAAGGGTATTGAGGGACATTTATGATCCTTTAAACTTCAAAACTACCAAGACCAATGCTGATTAAATTTCCTTAATTTTAGGAGACTTTAAAAACTTGAAATCTTATTAGATTTTTTTTTTTGCTAGAAATTCCATTTAGGCATTAATTGGCCATTATCCATTTTAATTATTGCATATTCCTCAATTTTCAACCCAATTGGGCCTTACAAATGGAAGGGTGCTATCAGTAGGCATCCACGAAGGAATTCAGCGAAGATGCTGTAAACAAAAATGGTGTAGGCATCAGTGAAGGAATTCAGTGAAGATGCTGTAAATAGAAATGTCGTAGGCATCAGCGAAGGAATTTCGTGAAGATGCTATAAACAGAAATGACCGTGCCATTCTGACATCATCAACATAAAATGTCGTAGGCATCCAGTGTTGGTGCCATCGGCATTAACCAATGGGATACATGGACATCCTGTGCTGTTGACATCAGTACATCTGCTACTTATATTAAATAGATTTCATATAGAGTACAATACACACATTATGATGCCAGCTACATATTATTAGTAGAAGAAATTACTATAGTGCTTATCTATGTTTGTTTGAAATTTGTATTATCCTAGAAACCATATAAAGATGATGTTGTCAATAATTCTGGTGTTCACAACAACTACGCATGGTACAAAGATATGCTATCAGCATTTAGTGTAGATGACGTAGGCATCAAAGAAGAAATTGCACGAAAATACTGTAAACAGAAATGACCGTGCCATGCACATCAAAAAGAACGATAGAGGCATGTAGAGGTTGGTTTTATACTAGAGTAAAGTACACATGCCTCCCATACATTGCAACCATGCACGAAAAAGCCAAAGGAATGAATCAGTTGTCTCCTCGCAAAGCAAATTGCTTCCAATAAGAATGGAATTGCCATGATGATTTATACCAACAAATGGTGCAAATGAAATCTCATATTTATTTGTAAGATATGTTATATCAAAGGTGACAACATCACCAAAGAACAATACACAAGACGAGAACGACTGTCTACCCAAAAAACATTCTGTAGACGACCATCGCCAAGATCCATAGCATAAAAAAAGTCAGAATTGTTTGACTGCTTTGCTAGAAAGTAATCATGCAATGCCTTCACATCACCCCCCACCATCCTCAAGACCCTAAACTCCCTTAATGCACTACGTGCATCACTCTCTGTAAATGGGATGTCCTCATAACTGTCATATGCTGTAATAAATGATGGCATTATCTTTGCTAATGGAATACCCACCCGATCAATTAAGTCTATATGCTGCTTATGTAGCTTTGGAACTCTCCTCTTACATGAAAGAAATCTCAACTGCGATGCATCTAACAAGGGATGGTTATGTTCATCCACGAAAGCAGAAATACAATACTTCATATCAAGCAATTGACGAAATGACAACTTCGCAGGACATCCACTTTTGGAGGTTAGCTTCTTATAAAACACATTAGTGGGTTTCGTTGGTCCACTCCCAGACTTGCAGGTTTGCAGCATGCAATGTTCCATGTATAAGCACTCCATTGTTATAAGAAGTGTTCTTCTTGATAACACCAAAACCATGAACATCAGCATAAGATACATAAGCATTGTAAAGTTTCTCATAGATAGCAAATGAAGAACCAACTGTGATATCTATGGAGACCCGACTTCCCTCACCATTTACGAGTGCATTCTCTTTAGAAAGTCTCTCCCCTTCAATGCACAAATGGTACAAAATGAAGAAGACTGGGACATGTAAGATTTTAAGGTAGTAAAGTTCTACGTTTATACCTAATGTCCTTGCTGGTGAATCTTCGTCAACAAGAACCATAACGATGAGATAAAAATTTATGAGATGTCGACGGCACCAATTATGACATATGCTTTCTCCTATATGGTTGCATATGACTGACTTATACGCTAGGACCTTCTCTTCAAGAAGAAGGCTCCCATACACTGAGCTATAGTTAAAGAGGACTTCCATCCTTCACGATTATAGCAATGTTGCCTAAAAGAGTAAGCATGCAAGCACATCAATCAACCACTTACATGCAAGGATGTAGTGGTCAATAAATGAGGCATGGACTAGCAGGCTCAATCGCAGGGTGGTATACAGGCACGCAGCAAGGGGGCCACAACAGCTGAGGAGAGCCGCAGGGTGAGATGCCAAATCATCGTCAACGTGGCTGACATGTCAGCCGGGTATTATTATGGTTATATGGAAGAGTACCTCTCCCATTTTTTTAAATGGAAAGAGAGAGATTTGACAGGACAGGAAAGAAAAGAGTGGTAAGTCAAATGTTGTCCTCGTTGGTCATTCTTCTTGAGTTTTCTTTTAATTTTTTAAATTTCTCATGTTCTTTGCTTTTTCTTTCTAATCCTTATTTTTCTTCACTACTTTAGGCAAGTACATTTTTCAATTTTTTTCCTCGCAACCAACCTCATCTGATGTTATTTCAAAGAAGTTAGATTATTTGTTAATTTATGAAATGACCCGTAGCCCTTTTGGGTTGTTTAAGATGTCTGGATTAGCTATCAGACATCTGTCCAGACGTCTGGATAAAGTGTCAGACGTCTGAAAGTAAAAGAACTGTATCGTGTATTCTTTTTCCACACGTGCACACACGCACACATCTCTCTCTCTCCGCACCTAAACCCTAACCCTCTCCTATTTAATCCCCACTAGCCCCCCCCACGCCACTCTCTCCATCTCCACTGACCACCACCTTCATCCTTCCCTCTTGCCGACCGCCACCTTCCTTCTAGCCACCAGCACAACGTGTGGCAAGGAAGAAGAGAGAGAGGGACGGCACACAGAGGAGGAGAGGGGAGCTCAAGAGGAGGAGCATGCGAGGGAGCCGTGAGAGCGTGGGAGGAGCTTGGAGGAGCTCGTGCGCGAGGAGGAGCTCGCGAAGGTGGGCTTCGTGGACTATTGAAGCTGCCGGCGTAGCAGCTGCGGGCGATGCGAAGGGGCTGCGCAGAGAAGGCTTACGCGAGTTCTACGTACTGGACATTTTCCAGTATCAAACGTCTTGAGCATCTCCTAGACGTCTGGAGTAGCAGAAGGACATCCGGAGCTGATGCCGGACGTCTGAAATCACGCTCAGTGCCAAGGTACGTGGTTCTGTGCAGTTTACGGCCATGCAGGCCTCACCGCAGAGATTTGTCCAGCCATTTTTAGGTTTGCACGTATGTACGTAGGGGGCAGGGCATTGGAAAGGAGCAGGGTGCACCCTTCAAGGTGCTTTTGGACGTCTGACCGTACCTCCAGACGATCGGAAGGAGAGCCTAACATTTGGAACTCACCTCAGATGATCACGGAAGGGTCTGGACATCCAAGGTAGCCGCAAGAACCCCAGGATGAGTATTGACGTCTTTTAAGACGTCTGGGACTAGACCCAGACGTTTGATTTTGGACAGTGTGAGTGTTTTTGGCCCATTTAGGGCCCAAATGGAATCGAATTTCCACAAACAAACTACCGTTACTTTTCGCTTGAGTTTCTCTACAAGTTAATGTCACTTGTATATGATTTTAGACTCATTTGATGCAGTCGGTTAATTGTATAGGTCTCCATCCAGTCGAATACACGGGAGTCGCGGAGGCGACGGGATCTGCGATCCGAGCTCCCATTCTTCCCGTGTTTGCTGGTAGAGTGGTTTACATTAATATTAAGATTTAAATAAATGAACTGCTTGTTTAGAATAACTTAAATGAACCCTAGGATGCGAATAAACCCTAGGGCAGGAACAGATAAGTATGGTTTGTGCTACACTGTATACCTGAGATACATGTAGAACCCTAGGATGAGAATGAACCTTAGGGTAGGAACAAATGAGTATGGTTGAGCTACACTGTTTACTTGAGATGCGTGTACAACTTTAGATGCTAGCAAATGTATTGGTTATTTTAATGTGATACCTTATCAGTTAGAAAATCATGAGCTACCTTGTTTAAGAATGGAATCGGTAATGTGAATAGAGAAATCTGAAAGTCTAGAATATGAAACGAAAGGAATACCAGCATGAACTCTACGGGAAATTAGGAGGAGAACTCCTGTAGACGGGAAGTGAGTTGGCCCTTATGTACGCGATACCAAGGAGAGCCGCTGTCCCTTTAGTGTAGAGGGGTACTAGCCTCCCATCAGGTTGAGCACCGGCATCAGGTCTAGACACTCTACATTGACTCCGTTTATCCCTCGTGTACGTGGTACCGAGGTGAGCTACTTAGTGTAAGGAGGGAGCTAGCCGCCCCAGGGGGCCCAGGGTTAGGACTAGCCGCCCCAGGGGGCCCAGGGTTAGGACTAGCCGCCCTACACCGACTCTCGTTAGGCCCACTGGCCAAACCGGGATAGTCGGACGAGGGTACGCGAACTGTGGAGGGGCTAGACCCCTGTTCTGTTCTGTTTTGAGAGGGCAAGACCCTGTATTGTTCCGTGTTGTACCTTTCGGCATATGCACTAGCGGAAACGACTGACTGCGTGCTAGTGCAGGATAGCTACCCACGCGTTTATTACGTATGCCGTAGTCATCGCTATGTCGCGACCGTGACCTCGGGGTGGTTGACTAGGTGTAGGATTACCACAGGGGGACTCTCTCGGCCAGGGGAGCACCACATGTACCTCCTACATCATGGAAAAGACTGCAATCAAGATTGTTCCCGTTAGGAACAGGCCGAATCAAGAAATGATTTTAGTGAATAAAGGAACAACAAATTATATGTACTTGGTTGAACTAAATAAAAATGTATAATTACTTAATTGCATCAACTAATTGCTTGTCTTAATTATATGTAAATGGCTAAATTAGCACTCTACTCAGCGTTCGCTGACTCCAGAAATTTTGTAACCCTGTTCAGGTCAGGGAGTTGAGTAGCCTGCACCACCAGCTGCAGAGGGAGCTGGGCCAAGTCGAGCCCAGCCTTAGCTGCGTTTCTTACTATTTCCCTCGCTTCTATTGTAGTAGTGAGTATTTTTGTTCTATGAAATACTGTTTCAGTTACTTTTCTGCTGTACTTCCCTTTATCGTAGTTGTGATGGCCTGTAATATTGATAGACTTTTCGCTCTATTTCTTTTACTGTCTCTTATTTTCTTTCTGCTTAGTTACATTGCATGTGTGGATGTGAATTATTTTCTATTTTTGGTTATTTCTCGTTGGACGACTAGTGATGAGAACTTCATCATAAACCCTAACTAGCACAATCTAACCCTGATATATGAGAAAAAGCTCCTACATGACCCAAAGAAAGGCTTAACTCAGAAAATTCTGAGTTTAAGAATAAAACAAATCATAAGGGGTAAAACTGTAATTTCACCAACGCAGTTTGCAAACAGGGTAATTAAGGGTCCAAACACATGTTAAACAAGCTTAACAAGAAAGAAAGTTGGATGATCTGATCTAAATAAGGGTTATTGCAACTTCCAAGAATTAAATGACATTCTGTAAGCCTAAAACAAATCTACTTCAATTCACGAGGTTCGAGGCAGGATGAAAATCAACTAAACCCTTTAAAATTCATAGAAAAATGTTCTCTAGGGTTTAGAACCTTCAATTTGGCCTTAGAAACTTATTTTGACCTAAAAAGAGAACCTGCCCAATTAATAACTTAATTTGGTTTTTTGCGCAAATTGGCTGGTCAAACATGTTCCAACTTAGAATTAAAATTACCATTAAAATCCTTAGGTTCAAATTGGTCTTGTATAAAAACTTGAGCCTAAGAAGAGACCTCCTTGACCGACTTTACAATTTGGTCATCTTCATTTACTTTTTGAGCCTTATCTTTTGAAACATTTGCATTTAGGCCCCTAAAATTTCATCATTATTTGCATAACAGTCCTCCCTGCAAACTCTACGCAGCACCATGCTCCGGTGACCTTGTGCGGAGCATAGCGTCGCGCAGAGAAGGGTTACCACCCTGCAAAGCAGAAGCGGGGTTCCCTGCGACGTCCTCTGTCGCAGGGACCCTTCCATGCCCTCTGCCAACCACCATGCCTTCCGTGCGAATGCGCAGAAAGTATGGGTGTCATCTCCGGCCTCACTTCGGCGAGGCTGGCACGTCGCCAGCCCGCCCCTCCCTCTGCGCCAACCCCTTTATAAGGATCGGCACCCCCTGTCGGTTCCTTGAAGCTCTTCTTTGACGGAGAACCCCCCCTCTCGTCCCTTCCTCCTCTGTCAGAAGGCCCGAAGCTTCCGACGACTTCCTTCTCTTCCTCCTTGTCGCTCTACTGGCCTACTTGCAATAGGGTTTGCCTTGCTCCCTCGTCCGCGCCAAGCTATACCTGCCAGCGCCCTCCACCTACTTCCTCGTCGCTGCACTCCTCTAGGGCTCCTTCTCCAGCTCCGGCAGATACAAGCCGGCTGCTCCGCCCTCCCCCTTCGTCTAATACTTAGGTAAATAGCTTCCTCTCCATTTCCCTTACATTTTCCCTCTCTTAATCTACCTTTTTACTCCACCGCACGCGACTTCCACCTCCACCAGCTCCGTCTCCGACCACCTTCTCCGGCGAGTCCATCCCACCTCCACAGACCTCCTCACCCCTCGCCGACTACCCCAGAAGCTTCCCCTCACTCCACTTAACCGATCCCCCCTCCCCATTCACTGCCAACCACCGCCCAACCACCTCCCGAACAAACCCATTATCTCGCACACAGTCCGACCTAGGGCTACCTCCACACGCGCCCTCGCATCTCGCCAACACCCGCACTCCGGCGAAGCTCCCTGCGTATTCTGACTGGGCCAAGAGGCCGTATTTCTGCTTTCAGGTCGGAGCCCCTTCGCCACCATTACTAAGCTGCTGCAGCTCCTCCACCTGCAGCTGCAGGCGCTTTCCAGCCCAGGTGCACACCCCAGGTCACGCGGTTTACCTTTGCGAAGGCACCAGGCCTGCAGTTGGGGCGAAGGCGTCGCGAGCTGCTGCAATTGTCTGCGGTTTCCTCAACTACAGGTGCTAATTTAGGAGGTGGGACTTTAGTCCCACCTCGGAAGTGCGTGGTCAAGCGCCCGCACTTAAATTGAAAAAGTGCCTAAGCCTATTCGCTTTCGAACACAGGGGTCAGGTCCCTCTCCTGCACGTTGCGCGCCATGCGCTCGCTCGCCCTCGCCCGCGCTCACGCCCCGCAGGTCTGGGCAGGATCCGATTACCCAAACCGTGCACTCCTCGCCCACCACCGCACGCCGGCGGGCCTAGTCCCTGGCGCGATACCCGCACCCGATTACCCGACTCTGGGAGAGCGGTCCTAAGAGAGAAATCTGAGAAAGAGAGAGATGCGGGGAAGGGTAGGGGTAGGTTTTTCTCTAACCCTTGTGTGAGCGTGCAGGAATAGAAGGAGAAGGAAGGAAGGAAAAGAAGAAGAAGGGGAGCGGCCGAAGCCTCAGCCGCTCAGGGCAGCTGAAGAAGAAGAAACGAAGGAGAGAAACAGAAGAAGAAGAAGAGATGGAAGGCACTGTAGCAAACCTACAGTTAAGTCGCTTGACCACTGCATCAGACGACGGAAGTGCAACGGCCAGAACAGAAAGAAGAGAAAAGAAGAGGAGCTGTAAGGGAAGAAAAGAAAGAAGCAAGCAGAGAAGAAAAAGAAGAAAAGAGAGAAGAAAGAAGACTGAAGCCGCAAGCACGGAAAGAAAGAAAGAGAAGAACAGAAGAAAAGAAGCAGAAAGAAGAAGAAGGTTGAAGAAGAAGAAGTCAGAGAAGAAGAAGAAGATTACCACAGCCACAGAAGAAGAAAAGAAAAGAAGAAGAAAGGAAGACTCTGCAGGAAAAAGAAGAGAAGGAGATCAGCTGAAAGAAAAAGGACAGAAAGAAAAGGAGAGAAGAAGAAGAAGCCAAGAGAAACTCTAGCTCCCTCTCTCTCTCTTATTTTTGTAACCTAATTGAGAATTTTTATATTTCTAGAATTCTAGTTGCTCCGTAAGTTGGACCTCGGGAAAACTTTTTCCGATTAAAAATTTGTGGTAATCTGGTAGCTGTTTTGTACTGCAACGATTGTAAATCATAATAACATAAACCCAACCGTTGCCGGATAGCGCTACTAACTAGGTTTTAGGACTAGTCGAGGCGGGTCGATCTTAGGTGCTGTAGGGATCTAGGATTGAGTCGTAACAAGTTACAATAATGCTTGAAAAATAACAAAAACAAAAGGTGAAGAAATTATACAAAATTATGATGTGATCAAAGCATCCGTTCACTCGAAGTTATTAGGAAAATGTATGTAGTGGATGCTACAACAAGCCAACAAGGAGTTTGGAGGTAGTTGCTACCAAAGAGGTTAAAGGGGAAGAAGAAGATGATGATGTCCTATCTATAAGTGTATAGGTTTGTGTCAAATCAATCACAGATCTAACTACCCTACAACCACATCTCCCCTTACATCACCAATGATAATGGAGATCTCTTAATTAAGACATTACAAATACTTGATACACACAGTGAAACTACCATTGATGAAGTGAAATTAGGGTTTTCTGTCAAGCCCAATGAGTCGAGCTTAGCCTGGGTCAAGCTTAGTTCATTAAGCTATCAAGACCAAATTTTAGGCCTAGGTTCACCTCATTAAGTTATCAAGCTACGCTCTTGAGTCCTTATCAAGCACAGCTTGAGTTAAGCTAACTTGTCAAGTCAATATTTTTTTAACACCTTTGGGTGTAGTTCCATTGAAATGCATATGAAGTGCAGCTAATAGTATATACTAACTATTCCCTGGTTAGTGATTTCATGTATTTTAAAACTATATATACCTACTTTTATCAAGCACATTAATAAGGATACTTTTCTTAAAAAATAATATATCATTCTATAATCTAATATTGGAAGACATAGGCATGAATGCATGCATACCATTCCTTGTCGAGCCTAAACCCTTTACCTAGGCTCAGGCTTAACTCATTGATCAATCAAGCTTGAATTTTGGGCTTGGACTTGACTACCCTATCAAGTTGGCTTGCAAGCCTTCATCAAGGTGAGTTTCAAGTTTAACTTATCAAGATTGAGCTTTTTCAATAATCTTAAACAAAATGTATCGATTCTATTGAAGAATGAAAATTTGATCCACTTTTCAGTGAATTAGTGGACCATAGTTAGAAGCACATTATTCTAAAACCAGCTCTGATATATGCAACTCTTGGGCAATGGAGTTGTGCTAACCACTTTCCCCTAAAGGCACATCAAAAAGTCTACTCATCACCCCCCTCATTGAAAAAGCTGGATTAGTCAAGAAGAAGAAGATCCATGCTCCAAATTTTCGCATAAATGCCAGGGATAAAACTTTGTGAATAATGTGAAGAAAAGAAGTGATGAAAATCTCACCAACTAAAAGGCATGGAAAAGAAGATAAGATGCCAAAGATATTGTGTAAAGAATTAGTTGATACCATGAAACTCTCAAGGTTAAGCTAATTGTGAAGCTCATCATCTAAGGTTCTCTTACGTTGTCCCTTGATAGTCACATTGCCAACCATGAGCATTTTATCTTGAAATTGCTAACGATGGAGAGCCCTTGCACAATTCATCATTGAGGAGAATATTCTCTAGATTATAAAGGCAAGTCTCACCTTTATTTTGTGATGCCGGGCTCTTTGAGACTAACTTTGTTAGATTCAATTAAAGATCTAGAAGTTGGAACTTTTATTTTTCACCTTCCAAGGTTGCTCAAGCAGTCTTGCACCATCATGGATTTGGGATTGCTTGTGATATTGTCTCCAAAAAGGCCATATCACATTATTGTCTAAGCCCATGTTGGATTAGGACAAATTTGGTCACTATATACCCATAGCCAACCACCATGCAATCTTGATTGGATGTGTGACCAATGCAACAGCCATGGACATCACACACCACTTACCTTACCTAGCCATGTGTCAACCAGGTTGAAATGTGATCAGGGCCACAACCATCCATTAGACATCGCCTACCATAAACATGTTAAATGGTGATTGGTGGGGTGTTTTGCCTATCTTGTTATTTATATTCGTTGTAGTATATGACAAAACAGTTACCAGTTTAATATAAAAATTTTTTACTCGGAATACAAGTTTTCCTGAGGTCGAACTCAGGAAACAATTATAACTCTAGAAACTTAAATTCACAATATAAGGTTTTACAAAAATTAAGAGATAGAGAGAGAGGGAGAAAAAGTCTTTTTGTTGGCTTCTTCTTCTTCTCTCTTCCTCTTCTCTCTTTTCTTCTTCTCTTTCAGTTGATTTTTTCTCTTCTCCTCTTTTTCTTCTTCTGCTCTGGCCGTTCCTCTTCTTCTTCTTTCTTCTTTTCTTCCTGCCTTCTTCTTTCTTCTTCAGCCTGCGGCTGTGGTGACCTTCTTCTTCTTTCTCTTTTCTTTCTCTTCTGCTCTACTTCTTCTGCTCTGGCTGCTGCCCTTCCGACGTCTGACGCGGTGCTCAGACGACTTAACTATGCATTTGCTACGGCCCCTCTTCTTCTCCAACTCCTCTCCTTCCTCTCTTTTTCAGCTGCTTAGTGCGGTCGCTCCTCCTCTCTTCTTTCTTCGCCTGCTTCTTCTTTTTCCTTCTTCCCTGCACGCACACACAAGGATCAGTGCAAAACCTACCCCTACCCCTTCCCCACGTCTCTCTTTATCTCTGAATCTCTCTTAGGAATGCTCTCCAAGAGCCGGATAATCGGCTTCGGGTAGCGTGCCCAGGACCAGGCCCACCGGCATGCGGTGGTGGGCGAGGAGTGCTTGGTCGGGTAGTCAGTCCGGCCCAGACCCGCGAGGCGTGAGCGCGGGCGAGGGCAGGTGAGCGCGTGGTGCGCTGCGTGCGGGTGAGGGACCTGACCCTTGTGTATCGAAGGCAAACAGCCTGATACACTTTTTCAATTTAAGTGTGGGCGCGAGGCCACGCACTGACGAGGTGGGATTAAAGTCCCACCTCCAGACTGTGCGCCCGCAGTTGAGGAAGTCGCTGCCAATTGGGGCAGCTGCGAGGCTTGCGACCTGAGTTGCAAGCCTGTGCGCACTCGCGGAAGCAGTCCGCGCTGCCTGGAGCGCGTGCTTGGGCTGGAGACGTCCTAGAGTTGCTTGTGAAGGAGCTCTAGCAGCTCTTCAATGGCGGCAAGGAGGCGCTGACCTGAAAACACAAGGACAACCTCGCGGCCGCATCAGATAACGTAGAAAGCTTCGCCGGAGTGTGGCGAAGGCAGTGTGGGGGTCGGCGAGGCGCGAGAGCACCTGTGGAGGTGTGCCTAGGTCAGACTGTGTGCATGGAAATGGGTCTGTTCGGGGGGTGGTCGGGCGGTGAATGGCGGAGTATGGAGTGGGGGAAACGGTTGAGTGGAGTGAAGGGGAGCTTCTAGGCTTGTCGACGAGGGGTGAGGTGGTCCGTGGAGGTGGAGTGACCTCACCGGAGATGGTGATCGGAGATGGAGCAGATGGAGGTGGAAGTGGTGGTCGATGGATAAAAAGGGTAAATCAGGAAGGGGAAAATGTAAGGGAGAGAGAGAGGAAGATTCCTACCTACCTAATCGACGAAGGGGGCGAGGGCGACGCCCGGCTCGTGCCTGCCGGAGCTGAGGATGAAGATGCCCACGAGGAGGTTATCGGCAACGAGGAGGCGATCTGAGGGCGCCAACTGGTATGGCTTGGCGCGAGACGACGGGGAAGAGTTGTTACGAACGCGGCTTCAAGACGTCTGGGAGGTGGCCCAGACGTCTGGGATTTAATTTCTGTAGCACGGTGGATTTCGTCTGCGCGCTTGCGCGCGTAGACCTACAGATGCCCCTCTTTTTCCCTCTCCTCCTGCGGGCGCAGGCTGCGCCCCTCTCTCTCGCTCTCTCTCCCCCCGCGCGGCTTTAAAAGAGCCCTTGCCCTCTCCCTCACTCTCATCTCCTCCGCTCCCTTCTTCTTCTTCTAGCCAGTCTGAGAGTGAGCGAGCGGCAGCAGCAGCAGCCGCGGCGGGTGTGCAGGAGGAGGCGTTGCGCGAGGGAGGACACGCTCGTCCATGAGGGCTTGAGATTGCCGGGGCAGCTGGAGCCGGCCGACAAGGGAGCAGCGGGCGCGGAGTGACGCGAGAGGGCTGCTGTAGCTCGAGCAGCAGGCAGATGAGGTGCGGCGCGGCCGTGCGTCGCAGGCGAAGAGCGCGTCGAGCTCTGATTCTGGAAATTTTTCCAGAATCACACGTCTGGGCTTCCAGCCAGACGACGGTGAAGACGTCTGGAGGACTGTCCAGTCGTCTGGCATGTAGGTTATTTTCATCCGTCTTCCTTTTCTGCGACCGTTCGTACTGAGAGCGAGGAGTGGTACGTGCAGGCTCCGAGATTCGCATCCAACGCGAATCAGACGTCTGGCCGCAGTGCCAGATGACTGGAAGGACTTCCAGACATCCAGGGTGACCATCGGAAGTCTGGGAACTAGGCTAGACGCCCCCGCAGGCTTCTGGACGTCTGAGAGACTATGCAGAACAAAGGTACCATCTGACCCACATTTTAAGACGTTTGCAAGAGGTTCCAGACGTCTGATTTTGGACTGTTTCGTCGTTTTCGACCCGTTTAGGGCCCGTTCGAAGTCTGTTTTCCGCGTTTCGAGTTGCGTTCTTTTCGGAATAAGATCCTCTACCCATTTACAGTAATTATATACTGTTCTAAGAAACTCCTTGTGTTTGATCCCTGTGTTAGGACCCCGTTCCATTGCAGTCTCGGGGGTTGCGGAGGCGCGCGGGATTTCCGACACACCCCTAGTACTTCCGTTGTAGCTGGTAGAGTGGCTTTAGAAATTATTAACATAATTTTTTACAATTATGGAAGAATTAATGGAACCTAGGGCATTGCATGAATCCTAAGAATGAGAAACCAGATTGAATGATAGATCCTAGGGTATTGCATGAATCCTAGGGCTGGAAAACTAGATTGAATGGTAGATCCTAGGGTACGGCATGAATCCTAGGATTGGAAAACTAGTGAAATGAATATAGATATTGCAGTCTTGGAAATTGTGGGAAGGAAATAATAGCTGCATGTAAATTGATTTTAACAGCTGCCTGTTATGAATAAATGAACATGTTTGAGAATATGGGTTGTATGAACGTGAAACTGAAAGGGTGAAACCTGAATGTGCTGAGTTAAAAGAGCTGGAACCCTACGGGGAGTCAGGAGTAGAACTCCTGGAAAGAGAATGAAATGGAACTGAGAAGGAAAGATGTGGAGGTGCGTTGTCTCTTGGGTACGTAGTGCCAGGGGAAGCACCTGTTACCTGCTTAGTGCAGAGCGGAGCCAGCCGCCCCAGGGACCTGGGGTTAGGTCTGGCCACTTTGTACCGACTTGTTGGCCCTCGTGTACACAGTACCGAGGAGAGCTACTAGTGTAGGGCGAGTACTAGCCACCCCACGGGCCTCAGGGTTCTGTTAGCTCACCTACACCGACTTGTTAGGCCCACTGGGCAAACCAGGGTAGTCAGGCGAGGGTGCGCGGACTGTGGAGGGGCAAGGCCCCTGTTTGGTTACTGTGGAGGGGTTGGACCCCTGTTACTGAGAGGGCTCTGCCCTATACTGGTTCCGTGCTGTACTTTGGGCGCACCCGTTAACGGAAACGACTGACCGTGTGTCGGTGCGGGTTAGCTACCCGTGCGTTTACCGTGCGTGCCGTAGTCACCGTTACGTCTGTCAGTGACCTTGGGGTGGTTGACTGAGAGTAGGATCACCACGGGGGACTCTCCCGGCCAGGAGAGCACCACGTGTTACTTCTACTGTTCGGAAAAGACTGCAATCAAGATCGTTCCCACGAGGAACATTCGAGATCAAGTGAAGGATCTGAGAAATAGATAGATTGTGAAACAATAGAAAGACGTAAATAAAGGAAGAAAGAAAATAAAACAGCTTCTGTACACTTTACTGCTTCTTTAGTTTAGTTGCCACTCTACTCAGCGTTTCGCTGACGTGTTACACTCGTTACTTTTCAGGACCAGGTGTTGAGCAGCCAGGGTTAGCGGCTGCAGAGGACGCTGGGCTGAGTAGGGTCCAGTAGAGTTACCACTGTTCTTTTGTGTCCTTTTTGTTCCACTGTAGTGAGTAGTTCTTGTTACTCTCTGTACTTTTCTTTACATGTAGTTCATGTTATGTTAAATGTTGTTCTACAGTTGTAGTGGTACATGCTGTAGTAGTTCTTTTTCTTACTGCTGTATTTTGTTACTGCTAGTTATATTTCATGTTGAATGTGGTTTATTTTATTGCTCTTTTGGTTACTTCCTCGTTGGACGACTAGGTCTTGGGATTAGTCGAGTCGGTCCAGTTCTCGTGTCTCGTAGGGACTCGGGGATCGGGTCATTACAAGAGTGGAGAGTCCTAGTTTTCAGGTCAAATTGCAAATGGAGACAAGTGTAGAGACGAAGTTCGAGCTTGGATCCATGGTGGATTGGAGGAAATTGACGGAGAAGGAGCTTTGTGAGGAGTAAAAGCGTAAAGTCAGAAGAATACGATAGATGTCTTTTCTATCTTATACTTTGTATCTCTTTGTTATTTGCTCTTTTATTTCTTAATAGCATGTTGAAGAGCCTCAAAGTACCCTCAAAGTAGTCTTAGGAACACCTACACAATTATAGGATACTTAGGCTTTTCCGTGGAGAACTTAAAAATCCAAGATAGGCATCATATAGCCTGATCAGACGTCTGATCTTAGACTTTAAGACGCCTGAATGTTGAATCAGATGTCCAATAACTTAGGTTGGACTTAGTAGGCTCTGTTTGTTGATATCAGACGTCCAGTCCTTAGTCCAGACGTTCAATTAGCGGAATTTTCTCTTACAAGGTAAACATTGAGGAAAATGACCTTTAGGCTTCTATCAAACGTCTATAGAGGACCCCAGATGTCTGATATGTGGCCGTTGAGCCTCGATTGGGCCGAAATCACTTTTCTTGAGGATTATAGCCGTTTAGGCCCTTGGGAATCCATTCCTACACTTAATTAGGTTTCCAGGCGTCCAGACCTAGTGCCAGACATCCTACATGTCGTTTGATGGTTTTACACTAAATCCCTATTTAGGTCTGAACCAAGTCAGTAAGAGAAACCATTTAGAATTAGACATCTAACTTAGTTCCCAGACGTCTTAAGAGTGACTGCCAGATGTCTGATCCTTTTCCCAGATGTCTGTTGACCATGTTAGAATTATTAATGATTCTGATTACGACTTGCCTTGCCTTGGGATGAACCCCAACGGCTACCTAAGGCTTTTAGGCCACCTATAAATTGAGGAGTAGCCCTCCCTTGTTTAGACACACTAAACAATACCATTTTCACATTTTTAGTGTCCATTTGATCTTGAAAAGAAGCCCTAGCTCTCCAAGCTTTAGTTTCACTTCAAGAAAGCTTTGTCGTTGTTGCACACTCGCTCTCCCTCCATAATTACGAGAGCAACGATGTGCCGCCGCGTGATTCACGCATCCGTGTCAAGCCGATGCACTTCCACCTAAGGGAAGATCTTTTACCTGTAGTAGCTAGTTTCATTTATATGCTTTGCGGCTATATAGGTTTGATTTGTATTTTATTTTGTTTATTGGTTAGGTATTTGCGTTACGAATTCCCATCTCCATGGAGAGACTAAATTTTCCTCATGAAGAGGAGGGGTTTGAGGTATGCTACCCTCATATCAATTAGCGTGGTTGTAATTGAGATTGTACTACCCTCGTTTTAAAGTAGTCCGTTAGTGGATTTGATCGACTCAGTCGATTGGAAAATTCTAACTCGAGAGGATTAGGTGATGGTTTTCACCTGATTTGGGTTTCCATCTAAAAATTACTTGTGCATAATGTGTGATTGCTTTCTTTGTGAGATTGCTTAATTTATTTTCCGCTTTCTATTTTATCCCACAAATCTCACCCCCTCTTGTAGGGAACCTTCAGTTGGTATTAGAGTAGGTTTTCGCTTTCCAGGAGTAATATCTGTTGAAGATCAAAGGAGGGGAGCTTGTTCGCAATCAGGATTTTCGAGGGGCAGTTTCAAATTTTATGTATTATTATTTATGATTTTTTCATCATCAAAAATGGGGAGATTGTTGGCGTAAGGGCACCACGATTGTCAATTTTGATGATAACAAAACACTTGTGTTTTAACATTTGCATTTGAGTTTAAGATTTCAGGATAATTGCAAATGGATACAAGTGTGAAGGACCTCAGAGCTCGCGTCCATGGTGAATTGGAGGAGCTTGACCAAGGAGGAGCTTCGTAGGAGCGAAAGCTTGAAGAAGGAAGGGGATGAAGAATAGGATAGATATTTTTTTCATGTATTCCTTGTTTTATTGTTCCTTTTGTTTTCTTTCTTAAATGCATGTTAAAGAGCCTCAAAGTACCCTTACTGTAGTCCTAGGAACACTTGCACAACCCTAGGACACTTAGATAATACTTAGAGAACTTAGAAAACCAAGATAGGCTTCAGACAACCTGATTAGACGTCCAATCTGAAATTCAGACGTCTGATCTTGAACTTTAAGACGTGTGAATGTTGAATCAGACGTCTAAACTTTTAGGGCTGGTCTTAGAACCTTTAGTTGATATCAGAGCATGTTTCCGCTTTCCAGGAGTAATATCCACGGAAGATCAATGGAGGGGAGCATGTCCGCGATCAGGATTTCCGAGGGACAGTCTACCACCCATCCATTGTTCTTTGACGGGAGCAATTATCCCTATTGAAAGCTCAGGATGAAGACATGGCTTCAAGCCAGCGACTTCACGATTTGAGCCAAGTGTGAGACATCGTTTGACATCCCAGAGAAACTTGCAGGAGGCTACTCACAACAACAAATCCGTGAGCTCTCTCTCAACGCAAAAACAATGAACGCATTGTATTGCGTGTTAAGCCCAGAAGAATTCAACAGAATCTCGTAGTGTGCCACTGCATATGAGATTTGGCACACACTTGAGGTAACTAACGAGGGTACCTCTAAGGTAAAGTCTTTTAAAATTAATTTACTTTCACAATAACTTGAATCATTTTTTTATGAAGACTAACGAAACCTTAAGTGAGATGAACACTAGGTTCACTCTCATTGTGAATGGATTGTGGTGACGTGCTTTTATCGCTATAGTTATTACAGTCGTTGCAGTATTTGAAAAAAACAGTTACCAGTCTAATATGATTTATTACTCGGAATAGGGAGTTTCCCGAGGTCGAACTCAGGGAGCAAACTATAATTCTAGAACCATATAAATTCACAATGTATACATAAGGTTTTACAAAAAGAATTGAAAGAGAGGGAGAGAAAAAAGGGGTCATGGGCTTTTTCTTCTTCAGTCGACTCTCTTCCTTCTTCTTTCTTCTTTTTCTTCTCCTCTGATTCTGCGGTTCCTCTTTCTCTTTTCTTTTTCTTTGTTTCTTCTTTCTTCTTCTTTAGCCTACCTTCTTCTTTCTTTCTTCAGCTTCTTTCTTCTCTGCGGCAGCTAAGTGTCTTCTTCTTCTTTCTTCTTCTTCTTCCTGTCTTCTTCCTTCTTCTTCTTCTTCAGCTGCAGTTCCTTTTTCTTCCGTCTTCTCAGCAGCTGCTGACTCTCCTTCTCTTTCGTCGACGTCTGGTTCAGCGCTCTGACGACTTAACAGCTCAGTTGCTACAGTGCCGCTCCTTCTTTTCTTCTTTCGTCTGCTTCTTCCTCTTTTTTCCCTTTCCCTTGCGGCTAGATTCTGCCTGCTGCTTCTCTTTTCTCTTTCTTCCTTCCTGCGCATGCACACACACATTAGAGCAAAACCTACCCTACCCCTTCCCCGCGTCTCTCTCTCTCTCTCTGGATCTCTCTTTAGGAAGCTCTCCCAGAGCCGGGTAATTGGGTCGGGTCGCATGCCCGGGTCTAGGCTCACCGACGTGGGTGGTGCACGAGGAGTGCATAGGAGTGTCAGGTCGGGTGGAGCCTGATCCGTGTGGTGAACTCACGGACGAAGGCGGTGATAGGTGAGGGACCTCACCCTAGTGCTATTGGAGGCAACCAGCCGATGGCACAAAAACAATTTAAGTGTGGGTACGAGGCCACACACTTATGAGGTGGGATTAAAGTCCCACCTCTGATCTTGGGCGTCCGCAGAGAAGGATTCGCGCAATTGGGGAAGCAGCGAAGGTTCGTGACCACAATTGAGAACCTGGGTGTGAGCGTGACTCCTTTTCGCGTCACCTGGAGCTCACGCCTGGAGCTGAGGATACCTGGGGTTGTCTGTGGAGAAGCTCCTGCTGCTCGTTAATGGCGGTGAGGAGGGCGACACCTGAAACACGCAAACGGCCTCGTGGCCACGTCAAAAAGTTCCAGGGAGGTTCGCCAGAGTGCGGTGTGTGTGGTGTGGGGGTCGGCGAGGCGCGGGAGTGCCTATGGCCGTGCGCCTAGGGCAAACTGCGTGCGCGGAAGTGGGTGTGTTCGGGGGGTGTACAGAGTGTGCAGGGTGATGGATGGAGTAGGGGGATCGCTGGAGTGGAGTGAGGGGAAGCTTCTGAGCTTGTCGGCAAGGGGTGGAAAGGTCTGTGGAAGTGGGGCGATCTCGCCGGAGATGGTGACCGGAGGTGAGGAAGATGGTGATGGACAGTGACGGTTCGTGGGTTGAAAGAGTAAATTAGGAAGGGGGAAATAATCGGGAGAGTAAGGAGGAAATTTCTACCTACTTAGTCGACGATGGGGGAGAGGGAGACAGCTCGGCACGTGCTTGCCAGAGCTGAGGACGAAGGTACCTAGGGAAGGAGTGACGGCGACGAGGAAGATATCAGAGGATGCCAGCTGGTGCGGCCTGGCGTGGGACGACGAGGCAGTGTGGGCTCTGCTGCAGGTATGGCAGCAGAACGACGAGGAGGAGGAGAGTTCGCTAGAAGCTAGGGCAATCTGACCGGAGAGAGAGGAGACGAAAGAGGGGGGGTTTCTCGGCCAGAAGTAGCTTGAAGGAAACAACAGACCCTGCCGCTTCTTATAAAGGCATTGGTGAGAGGAGACACTCGAGACAGCGGCGTGGGGGACTCGCCGGAGCATGGCCGGAAAGCCGACCCATTCCTTTCGTGCGTTCGCACGAAAGGCATGGGCAGCTGCAGGGCAAGGCAGGGGGTTCCTGCGAAAGAGGACGACGTAGGAAACCCCCCATCTGTTCCTGAGAGCGGCCCCCTTACCTTGCCCGGCACCATCCTCCGCGCAAGGTCACCGGAGGTATGGCGCCTGCGTAGGGTGGCAGGAGGGACTGTTCTGCAAAGAATGAAGGAGAAGATAGGGGGCTAATTGCAAGGGTTTCAAAAGATAAGGTTCAAAAAGTAATTTAAGAGGACCAATTTGTAAAGTCGGTCAAGATGGTCTTCTATTAGGCTCAAATTTTATTCCAGCCTAATTTGAACCAAAGGATTTTAATGGTGAAATTTGATTTTAGGTTTGACCACGTTTGATCAGTCAATTTGCGTAAAAATCAAAATTAAGTGATAAATTGGGCATGGTTCTCAATTTAGGTCAAAATAGGTTGCAAAGGCCAAATTGAAGGTTCTAGACCCTAGGGAATATTTTTCTATGAATTTTAGAGGGTTTAGTTGATTTTTATCCTACCTCAAACCTCGTGAATTAAAGCGAGTTTGTTTTAGGGTTACATGATGTCATTTAATTCTTAGAAGTTACTATAACCTTTTTCAGATCATATCATCCCACTTCCTTCCTTATTAAACTTATTTGACTTGTGTGTAGACCTTTAGATACCCTGTTTGTGTACTGCATTGGTAAAATTACAGTTTTACCGCTTATGATTTATTTTATCCTTTGATTCAGAGTTTTCTGAATTAGGCCTCTCATTAGATTTTGTAGGAGCTTTTTCACACTTATTTAGATCAAATTGTGCTAGTTAGGGTTCATGATGAGGCCCTCATCAGATTGAAAGCTTTATGAAAGACCTTTATCAAGGGGGAGCTTCAAGGAAAGCTTCTGCGTTCCCTCGGATCAGAGTGGGAACAAAAGGTCACTGCGATTGAGGAAGTGAACGACGTAGAGGAGCTCGACATGGAGAATCTCCTAGGCAACCTCATGGCCTATGAGACAAAATTGAAGCAGAAGAAGCATGACACACCTGAACCAAAGATGAGGAAGTCTCTCGCATTCCGAGTCGCATCTAATAGCGAGGTAAGTTCCGATGACGAAGACTTTAAGTTTTTACTTTAAAAATTTTCCAAGTTTTGTGTGGATTCTAAGAGAGAAAAGAAAGAGAAGAAGGAGCAAGGTAGCCCGAGACGTTGCTACCACTGCAACGAAAAGGGTCATCTTCGACCTGAGTGTCCTCTTCTTAAGAAGGAGAAGAAGGAGAAGGAGAAGAAGTATAAGAAGGCGTTCCAAGCAACTTGGGATGACTCGAGCTCAGAGGAAGAAAAAGAAGATCTCAAGAAGAAGAATAAAACTACTTGCATGGGTTTCATGGCCATCGCAAGTGATAGCGACTCCAACAATGAGGTAAACTCAGATTTACAATATGCCTTTGATGAGCTTTTTGAAATTAGTAAGTCATTAAAGGTAGAAAACAAAAGCATTAAAAAGAAACTTAGCTTTCTAAAATCTGAAAATGATAGGTTAGAAATTAAACTTAAGGATCTAGAAACTAGTTCTAGTCCTAAAGATAATAACTTATTGTTACAAATAGAGACCTAATCAATGAAAACAGTAAATTGATTGAGGAAAATACAAGTTTAAAAATAGAATTTTCTAGTTTAAAACAAAAATACATGTTATAGAAAAAGAACTTGCATGCCTTAGGGAAAAATCAAATAACTTGGTAAACAAATTAAATAATTTTTATAGCCCTAAGGTTGAGAAAGGATCTCCGTCAAGGAGACCCACTAATAAATCCGAATCCAAGTTAACTTGGATACTGAAAAGTCAACTAAAATCTTATTTTGTCGGTTATAAATATTTCAACATCCAAGATTGGACCTACAAGATTAATAACGGTTAACTCAAGTTGGGAAAACTAAGGAGTAGACCAAGGAGGAGGACGAGAAGACTAACGAGATGACGAACAACCGACCAAGCCGTCGCATGTCGACCGCCAAATTGGAGACCGGCGTAAATGCCTGAACCTCCAAGCTACGAATGGGAACCCCATCCGGTTTGACATCCACTGCCATTTGAGCCATTCTATTGGCCATGATAAGAGAGGTAAAATCTCTTAACCCTATCTTTTATCTATAGCATGTAGATAGGGGGAGATTATTAAAATTAATGAGATTTTTGTCAATCATTAAGGGGGAGAACTTGTTAAGCTAGTTATATTTCCTTTAGAAAGGGGGAGAAAAATATATAGCCATCCTCTTATTACAAAAAGGGGGAGAACAATATTCTTGTTAAAAGAAATTTAACCCAAAACTAGAAGAGCATGTTTTAAGGGGGGTTTAGGAAAATAAAAATTGATAAAAATCTTTTTGATAATGTCAAAAAGGGGAGAATTTTATGCATTATTATTTATGATTTTGTCATCATCAAAAAGGGGGAGATTGTTGGTGCTAAAGCACTACGATCGTTGATTTTGATGATAACAAAATACTTGTTATTTAATATTTGCACTTGAGTCCTAATTTTCAAGTCAAATTGCAAATGGAGACAAGTGTAGAGATGAAGTTCGAGCTCACATCCATGGCGGATTTGAGGAGTTTGACGGAGAAGAAGGAGCTTCGTGAGGAGCGAAAGTGTGAAGTCAGAAGAATATGATTGATGTCTTTTCTATCTTATACTTTGTATCTCTTTGTTATTTGCTCTTTTATTTCTTAGTAGTGTGTTAAAGAGCCTTAGAGTACCCTCAAAGTAGTCCTAGGAATACCTGCATAACCCTATGATACTTAGGCTTTTCCGTAGAGAACTTAAAAATCCAAGATAGGCATCAAACAACCTGATTAGAAGTCCAATCTGGAATTCAAATGTCTGATCTTGGACTTTAAGATGTCTGAATGTTGAATCAAATGTCCAATTACATAGGCTGGACTTAGTAGGTTTTGTCTGTTGATATCAAACGTGCAGTCCTTAGTCCAGACGTCTTAAAAGACGTCCGATGGTTGTGTCAGATGTCCAATTAGTGGAACGTTGGCTTACAAGTAAACGTTGAGGAAAATGACCTTTAAGCTTCTATCAGATGTCCGTAGAGAACCCCAGACGTCTGATATGTGACCGTCGAACCTCTATTGAGCCAAAATCACTTGTCTTAAGGATTATAGTCGTTTAGGCTCTTGGGAATCAATTTCTACACTTAATTAGATTTTTAGACGTCTAGACCTAGTGCCAGACGTCATGTATGTCATCTGATGGTTTTACACTATAACCTTGTCTAGATCTGAACCAAGTTAGTAAGAGAACCCGTCTAGAATTAGACGTCTGACTTAGTTCCCAGACATCTGATCTTTTTCCCAGACATCTGTCGACCCTTCAGAATCATTAATGATTCTGATTGCGACTTGCCTTGCCCTGGGATGAACCCCAACAGCTACTTAAGGCTTCTAAGATCTTCCAAAGCCTTCTTAGGCCACCTATAAATATAGGAGTAGCCCTCCCTTGTTTAGACACACTAAGCAATATCATTTTCACATCTTTAGTGTCCATTTGATCTTGAGAAGAAGCCATAGCTCTCCAAACTTTAGTTTCACTTCAAGAGAGCTTCGTTGTTGTTGCGCACCCACTCTCCCTCCATAGTTACGAGAGCGATAAAGTGTTGCCACGTGATTCATGCATCTACATCAAGCTAACGCACTTTCACCTAAGGGAAGATCTTTTACCTGTAGTAGCTAGTTTCATTTATATTTTTTGTGGCTCTATAGGTTTGATTTGTATTTTACTTTGTTTATTGGTTGGGTATTCGCATTGCGAATTCCCGTCTCCATCGAGAGACTAAATCCTCCTTGTGAAGAGGAGGGGTTTGAGGTATGCTACTGTTACAACGCTTTGTCGGGCTTATAAGTCAGTCGCGTCGTAGTATAGATGACCAAGCGTTAATAACAAATAAGAATTTATTACTTGAAAACGTAAGTATCCGAGGTCGAACACAGGGAGCAAATGGAATTTATTCACTAATCTCAATATGTAATTGAACACTTAGAATTATTCAAAACTTAATTCAAAATATAAATGCAAGAGTTAAAATTTTAAATAGAATTGGAATCAGGCGTCTTGAAAAGATATTTCTTTTTAAGCTTTTATTTCCTTCTCCTTCTTATGTCTTCTCTTGTATGTTGTCTTTCTTTTTCCTCTGTCTTGTGCTTTTGCCTTTCTCCTTCTCTTGCTGTCTCTGCTTGACTTCTTATTTAGCCGTCCTTCTTAGCTTTGGCTTTCTTCCTTCTCTTTGACACAGTGCCCTTCTCCTTCTTCTTCCTCTGCCTTGCTCTTCTTTTTCTTCGTCAGCCTTGCCTCCTGCTATACAATGCTGCTCTTTCCCTTAGCTTCAACCTTTCTTCTTCTTCTCCTTCTTCTTGTCTTCTGCCTTATCTCTCCTCTGATGTTCTCTTCTCTTTGGCCTTCCTTCCTCTTTCGTTCTGCAGCTAAGTGTCTTAGCTTCACCTCACCTGTGCCTTCCTCTTCCTTCTTTTTCCTTAGCTTCCCTGCTGCGCCTCTTCCTTAGCTCTACTTCTTCCCTGCACAACGCAGGAAAACCTAACCCATACCCTCCCTGCATCTCTCTCTCTCTCCATTTCTCTTTTCGATATGCTCTCCCAGAGCCGGGTAATCGGGTCGGTCGCGTGCCCGAGTCTAGGCGCACCGACGTGGGTGTGGTGCGCGAGGAGTGCTAGGTTAGGATGGTTGGGTCGGGTACCAGGTCTGTGGGGGAGTGTCGCGAATGAGGCGTAAAAGGGCGAGGGACCTCACCCCTGTGTGACTTGAGGCAAACAGCATGAAACACAAATTCAATTTATGTTACCCGCCACACTTTTGCGTTCACGAGGTGGGACTAAATGTCCCACTTGCTTCTGCTGGCACCTGCGGGAACTCCTTCTTCAATTGCTGCTACTAGGTTGCTTGCCAAACCAATTGCTCGGCTGTATGAGTTCGCGCACACATCTGCTTCCTTTGGGACCCTGACGCCTAGAGCGCGCAGCCTGGGATGAAGATCGCGACCTTCTCGCTATGTGCATCAATGGTGGCAGGCGGTCAGATCTGACACACACAAACACGGCCCTGCGGCCCCATTAAAACATATGGTAATCTTTACCGTGTTAAGGCGAAGGTGGGACGGTAGGTGGCAGGTTGCGCGGCGGCTTAGGTCACCCAATGGCCGTGCTTATGGGTTAGGTCGAGGGGCGTTTAGGGAGGTGTTGGTGGTCGATGGATGGGTGGAAGATGATCAGTGGACTGTGGCGGAGGTAGTGAGGTGTCTGGCGAGGCGTGTGGAGGTGTGGAGAGGTGGAGGCACCTCGCCGGTGGGTAGCCAGAGATGGAGAAGATGGCGGTGGACAGTGGCAGTCGAGGGATGTTTTGTGAAATAGAAGGAGGAGAATTGAAGAGGGGATAGAGAGGAGTAAGTCTAACCTAATTAAGTAGAAGAAGGGGGAGAGGTGGCTGCTGGCTGTACCTGTTGTCGTCGGAGAAGATGGTGTCCAGTGGAGGGAGATGGCGACGACGAAGGGTCTAGAGGTGCACACGCGGGTGTTGCGTGACGCAGAGGAAGATGGTGAGGACAACTCTGCCACTACTAGTGTGGCAGAGCGACAAGAAAGAGGAGGGAGGCTCACCGGAGGTCGCTGGACTTCTTTACCGAACAAGGGGAAGATGAAATTGGGGTGGATCTCTGGCCAAGTCGAGCTGAAGAGATGCGGCCGGAGGTGGTGGTTATTTTATAAGCACTGGCAGGGGCTCTTGTGCTTGGAAGACAAGCTTCCAAGCGCGCGAGTCCTCGCCGGAGTAGGAAATCTGTGGGATACCCAAATCTCTCATGTGTTCGCACGAGAGATTGGATGTGAATCAGAGATTAGGACCACGCTCAGATGGAAGGGAATTCCTCAAAGAATCTCCCTTCCAAATCTTGGAGATCTCTGAGAAATCAGGGAGTACTCCCCCTCCATTCCTCGCCGTAGTAGGATTTCTCCCCATTAATGATGGAGGGACCTATTTGTAAGAGTGGAGAGGAAGTTAGGGGGTTTGTGCAATGGTTTTCAAAAGATAGGGCCAAAATGTAATTAGGTGTACTATTTTGCAAAGTAGGTCAAGATGACCTTCCTTTAGGTCCAAATTTTGGTATAAACCTAATTTGGACTTAAGGAATCTAATGGTGAAGTTGGATTTTAGGTTTGACCACATTTGATTGGATATTTTGCACAAAAACCTAAATTAGGTCAATTAATGAGTTAGGACCCTAATCTAGGTCAAAACACATTCCAAAGGCCAATTTGAAGGTTCTAAACCCAAGGGGATATTTTTCCATGAATTTTAGAGGGTTTATTTGATTTTTATACTAACCAGAACCTTGTTGAATTAAGTGGGTCTGTTTTAGGGTTACAGAATGTCATTTAATTCTTGGATTGCACAATAATCCATTTCTGATTGAACCAACACACTTTTTATCTTATTCAACCCATTTGACCTATGTTTTGCCTCTGAGAAATCCTGTTTATGTTCTGCTATGGTGAAATTACAGTTTTAACCTTTATTTCATGTTTTCTTCTCAGAACACTTATTCCTTGAATTAAGCCCTTCTCTAGGTTATGTAGGAGCTCTTATTCTCTTTCTTAGGTCAAAATGAGCTAGGTAGGGCTCATGATGAGACTCTCATCAACTACCCTCGTATCAAGTAGCATGGTTGTAATTGAGGTTGCACTACCTTTGTTTTAAAGTAGTACGTTAGTGGATTTGATCAACTCGGTCAATCGAAAAATCCTAACTCCAGAGGGTTAGGTGATGGTTTTCACCCAGGTTGGGTTTCCACCTAAAAATTACTTATGTACATTGTGTGATTACTTTTTTTGTGAAATTGCTTATTTTATTTTCCGCATTCTATTATATCCCGCAAATCTCACCCCCTCCCATGGGGAACCTTCACAATCTTCCTTCTTAAACACTCTAAAGAATGTGTTTTGTTCTTCTCTTCAAGAAGAAACAAGAAGCCTACACCTTAGGACTACTTATGTCAACAACACCACCACTAGGACAATTTTATTGATGCCAACTCAGGTGCGTATGTCGTAAGTTGCCACTGGGAGGTTGGTAGGTGCTGCTGGCATTCTCTTGTTGTTGGCAGCAACATGTAGTATGTCGTAAGCTGCCACTAGCAGTGTTAATAAATACATAGTGTTGCTGAAAACATTGTTAACAACTTTATAGTGTTGGTGGTAGCAATATTAAAAACTTTATAATATTGTTGGCAACACATAAGAAGAGGAATTGGGAGAGGAGTGCAAATCTTGCACAGAGATAGAAATAGTCAAATTTGACATCTACGGACTTCTGCAAAATGCATGGAATGCATGTTAACCTACCATTGGCAGTAATGTCAAGTTAAGATGCAGAAGATCTGCATTCGTATACTAGCTTCCCACCTGCAGCAATAGGAGTATTAAGATTATAATCGAAGCATTGAGTGAAAAGTGATGAAATACGTCCAAAATTCAAAGATTCCTCCCCAATAACTATCATTATAACTCGATGGATATAGGTACTTGCCAATAATGCATAGGATGGAGGAGTAAAGATATGTAGGAGAATAGAAGACAAAGAGAAGGAATGAAGAAAGTAAATTCCTGAGAGATGATTAACGAAGAAAATAGAGAAGAAATAGGAAGGTATAAATGGTAAAGAGTAAAACTTCTTTCATTGCACAGAATTAGAAATGAACAGATCTGTCAATTTTAGGACAGAAGCTTACGCAAGGTACTTTAGGTATACCTGCCATTAGCATCACTACATATATAAATGAATTTTACACCTACCGTCGGCATCACCATACCTGTTGTTGGCAGCAACATGTAGTATGTCGTAAGCTTCCACTGGTAGTGTTAACAAATTCGTAGTACTGTTAGCAGTATTGTTAAGAACTTTATAATGTTGCTGATAGCGATGTTAAGAACTTCATAGTGCTGTTGACAACACATAAGAAGAGGAAACTGGGAAAAGAGTATAAAATCTGACATTGCATAGAAATAGAAATAGTCAGATCTGACATCTGTAGACACATGGAATGCATGTTAACCTGCCGTTGGCAGCAATGCCACGTTAAGATAGAAGCTTGCGCAAAGTACTTTAGGTACACCTGCCGTTGGCATCACTAAATATATAAGTCATGGTTTACACCTGTCGTCGGCATCACCATACATGCTATTGGAAGTAGCATGTAGTATAACATAAGCTGCCACTAGTAATGTTAACAAATTCGTAGTGCTGCTGGCAGCATTGTTAAGAACTTAATAGTGTTGCTAGTAGCAATTTTAAGAACTTCATTTTGCTGTTGGTAACACATAAGAAGAGGAAATTAAGAAAGGAGTACAAAATCTGATATTGAACAAAAATAGAAATAGTTAGATCTAACATCAGCAGATGCATGGAATACATGTTAACCTATTGTTGGCAATAATGTTGCTTTAAGATGTAGGAGATTTGTATTTATATACTAACCTACTGCTGGCAGCAACGGGAATATAAAGATTATAATCGTAGAGTGTGTGCGGATACTACTTCGTGGACTATTTACACTACTGTAGGCAGCATTGAAAAGAACATTGCTCACAACACCATCAATAAGAGGGACCACTAACAAATCTTACTTGAAGCATACGATGGTGCTAACACATTCTACCAACAAAACCAATATTCCTGCCAGTAGCAGCTACTTCAGTCGGACTTGCACAAAAATGGAAAGGATTGTAGATATATACCATTATGTAGCAGAGGCGAAAAGTGCTACACATGAACGTAGCAACATCGGAAAAAGCTGCCGCATGCAATGGGATGTGGGCAAAAGCAAAAATCTGATGCCAACTAGGATGGCAAGTAGGATGGGTATATTATGGAGTATGTAAGGGAGTAAGTTTACACTTTTTCCTTGTTTAAAGGATTTGAATGACTCTAATATCCCTTAATTTCTTCTTTTTTTCTATTTAAAACCCTTTAACGTAATTTAGTATTTTAGGTGTAATTTTTTTTGTTACAAAACTCAAAATTTCACAAAACAAATATTGTTAAAAAGTTTACAACAAGAGGAACTCAACAGTACTAATTTCCACGTAATTTGGGTATGTTTTCCATGGTTGACCAAATTCGACAAAATAAATAATTTTTTCATTTTCAAAGTATGCAAATCCGATTCACGCCTAATGATGTAAACACATTTACACTACTTGAGATGTCAATTTATACATATTCTTAAGCATAGGATTGCATTTCATGATATAAATATTGCATAACATGCATCATCTTACATTTAGAGTAATTTGAATAAAATGGAGGTTAATTGTCTCCTTTTATGTGCTTGGACAGGGCAAACATTTTATCGGAGCCTCGGATCAAAGATCCAACCGTATGGATGTGATCAGGGCGACGATTGGAGTTCAACGACTCCAAGATCGCCCTAATCAGACATCGGTAGCATCAGATAGTGACCGGGGAACCCTAGAAGATCAACGGCCAGGATGGTGTAAATCCGCACTTCAGATGACAAATCTGACCGCACGGATGAATTCGGATCGACGATCGTAGCCCAACGACAAAAAAATCGAGTTAATCCGACATCCGTGGCACCATCTAAAACTTCCAGAAGATGGATGGCCAAGATGGCGCCATGTGGCGCCATCTCAGCCGCCCAAACGGCCGCTTGCATTCTATAAAGACCGTGCACCCGCCCCTTCTCCGCCGTTGGATCTCGATCCAACGACTGTGGACACGGCTCTTTAAAGTCATCCGCGCGACCTTTTGGGCAAGGCAGCGCAGCGGTCTAGCACCTTATCGCGAGGCGCTAGCGCGCGTTCGAGCCCCGGCAAGCGATTTCTGAGCCGAGCGAGCGCGCCTTCATCAACCGTCAGATCGCAATCCAACGGCCGCGCGCGCCCGATAGCGTTCACGTGCTATTGCACGCGCGGCGTCACGTGCGATCGCACGCGCCAGGCGTGCGCAGCAGCGGGCGGAGATGCGTCTTAAGCCGTCCGATCTCGCGATCGGACGGCTGGGAATCAATGAACGTGCGATGGCATTGAGGAAGTGGGCAGTTGAGGAACCGCGCGTTGGTGCGGAAGCTACTCCCACGTTAGGGCTTTAGTGACGGATTTATCCGTCACTAAAGACCCCTCATTTATTATTTTAAAGTTGTAATGTCCATTTTGCCCCCACTCCTTGCAACTATAAAAGGAAACCCCCTCCATACGAAATTCTCATCCCTTCCTTCTCTTCTCTACCCCTCCAAAGCTCAAGAGAAGCTCGTCCCACACCCGGGATGCTTCTTGCGAGATAAATTCAAAATTTTCGTTCCCCTTCGGAAGTGGATCCCGCGACGACGGCGTGCTGCTTCGTTCCCGTTCTTCTGCTTCGTCCTCCTTCGTCCTGCTTCGTTCTCCTTCGTCCAGGAGTCGTCCCGTCCGGCTCGTCCTCCAAACAACCGTCGAGGAGGAATTCTCTCTCCCTATTCTTTTTACTGCTTTCTAATATAGATTTACTGTTTTCTAGTGTAGTTTTGCTCGTCCTCCAAGCAATCGTCGAGGAGGACATTTCTCCCTCCATTCTTTTAATACTTTCTAGAGTAAATTTATCGCTTTCTAGTGCAATTGTTTTATGCTTTCTAGTTGTAATGAACAAATCCCCCTAATGATAAATTCTCTGTTTATTCTACATCTCATTTTGATTTTTATGTGTAATATTCTCTCTCTCTCTCTTACCCTCTCTCTCTCTTCTATTTATTGTAATTAATTATATAGTTTTAAATTGAATTACTTCGTGACAAATAAAAAGAAACGTGTAGTTTTTAAATCAAACGTCCGCCTCCCTGTGTTCGACCCGGAATTTTCATTTTGGTATAAATTTTATTTGTTGAACACGAATTCTTCGCTTTTAAGTTACAACGACAGGTTTTCTAAAACCGAAAACGTTAGCGATTCGATTCGTGCGTTCAACACCTAACAGACACCAATGGATTCGTCTTGACATGATTAGTCCAAAAATAATCTCGGAAAGTGAGTTCAGATCTTTACACCTCTGCCTCTCCATCACCGTAGTCATCATTAGCTACCATTGCACACGTCACCACCGCATCAAAGACTCTCTCATTTCTCTTTTCTTTGCTTTATTTCTCCCTCTCTATTATCTCTCTCTCGTTGTAATTTTGACATTATTTTACATTAATAAGATTTTGATTTTGGTGATTTGCTTTTGATTTCATTAGTTTAGTAGTTTCTAACTCGAAGTTAATTCATAGATTAGTTATCAATTTTTATACAATTTTATTTTGTCAGTTAAGAATTAGTGTTTCTTTCTCATTATAAAATCAAAAAATCTAAAATATCCCCAAAGAATAAAAAAAATTCAGATTAGTAATTACTAATTTAGACATGTTTGCATTTTAGAGGATGACTTGGACTCTTGCTATATTATTCCTATTCCTTTCTAAGAGTTCAAAAATTTTATAAATAATCATGTTTTTACATACAACACACTCTTATCATTATTTTGAAATTTCACAATCATACTTCATCTAATCCATGAACTAGGATTTCGAAGCCTTCAAAGGTTCCATGAGAATCATTGAAGATTTGCTGTTCAATTTATGGCCCATTTCTCACATTCCATTCTTATAAACTTGAAGTCTCCCCAATAGCATGGTTTGAATTATATGAAAAGTTGCTCATTCACCTCGACATTGGGTATCTTATCTATGTTGTTCATTGCATCAAATTTTTCTTATAACATTTCATTTCATGCCCTACTTATTTGTGGTCTATAGTAACATGGAAGTTGTTTGCAACCTAAGGGAAAGTAATTGGGAGGTCAATTCGATGGAACCATACTTTACTTTGGTAACATCTGGTTTGTTGAGATCGACGATCACTTTTGTTCTTACTTAGGTGTCCCATGATTCACTTCAAATTCCATTGCCTCCCAACTTTGGTGGCTAAATATGATGACATTGACACATTTTAGGTTGGGTGGCATATTAAGGAATCACATCATAAAATTACGAAGCATGGCCACAAAGATATTTCATACAACAATCTGTTTATTCCAATTTAGCTAGTTATAGGCTAGTTAGAGGCTAGTCTCCAATTCTCTAAACCCCACTACTTTCCTCAAAGCTTTAATAATTTTTTTAGCCTATTGTGTAACACCCTTAAAAATAGTCATACATCGTAAATTCATGAAAGTGAGTAATGAGATATAAGGATTGAGAATCACTACTTGACACTCAGACTTTCCTCAAAGCTTTAAGAATTTTTTCAGCCTATTGTGTATCTCCCTTAACAATAGTCATACATCGTAAATTCATGAATGTGAGTAATGAGATATAAGGATTGAGAATCACTGATTAACAACTTGCGCTTAAATATTTTGGGTGATTGTTTGGGTTTATAGGATCCATACTCAATAAGTTGTCAATGCTAGTTTTTCTCAATCAAGCTCGGGCTTTGGCCTGGGTCGTCACAAATTGTACTAGAGGCAAACTCTCTTTAGTAGGAGGAAAGTGTTACCCTTAGAACAATTAAAGAGTGTGTTATGAGATAGAATTGCAACTACTACTGGGAGTACATTGATTGATTGAACCTTAACAAGGACGTTAGGATTTTAAGTGAAGAGGTTGCAATACCCCAAAAATAGTCTTATGTGGTAAACTTATGAAAGTGAGTTGTGGGATATGAAGATTGAGAATTACTAGTTGATAACTTGGACTTAAATATTTTGGATTTATGGGACCCATATTCAACAAATTGTCAAAACTTATTTTTCTCAATTAGACTCGAATTTAAGCCTGAATTATTATATACTGCTTCTGATTGTTGTTCATTATGTGCACCTTACTGCACAAATGCTCCTGCTGGTTTTGTCTGTACCTGCTTGCAATGAGCTCTTGAGAAAGATGGTTGAGATCTCATCTTTGATGTTCAAGATGCTTCTAATCCTTTCAATGATCTCTTCATGTGCATTCATTGCTACAATAAGTTGGGAGGATTGTAGGTGATATAAAAGTAAATGAAAGAAGCCACAAGGTAAAGTCAAAGAGATCAAGATGTGGGGTTCATGTGGTCCCCTTACTTCCCATATCTAACCTCAAGCACCACCTTCGATTTTGCTTGTCATCTGTGGCCCTAGGCAAAACCCCTTTTTTTTTGCCGTAGACAAAACCAGTGTCGGCTGCCCTTATCTGGGGCCTCAGCCGGCCATGGAAATGGCTGGGTTCCCTCGGTCTTGCTTGTTGTCTCTTTTCACCCCACCTCCTTCCTTCATTAGTGGATCCTATTGCGTATGGGTGGTTCTTGCTTGTCTCAACTGGCTCGCTTGTCTAGGCACTATGATCATTTGTCCAGCTCTATGGTCGACTTCTTGTGGTGTCTTCGGCTCGTCGATGGTTGAGGTGTGCTTGGCTTCCACTCGTGTAGATGCACTCATGGTTGTTGGCATTCCCCAGTTGAGACTCACTCTGCTGTCATCTCGCCTTCGATTTTGGTGTTCTCGACCTTCGTTTGTGAGACCACAAGAGATATCGAACTTATCACAATTGAGTAGGCAATCGATCTCTGACTTGTTCATCACTCATAAGCACCATCGGTGATGTCTTCATCGACAATGCTTTCATCATATCTATGGTGCATGGAGCATCTGATATTATAGAATTTGTACCGTGGACGCTTTCTTTTCCCATTTCTTGGTTTTTCCACTCGTTGAGGGGACGTTGGTTGTTCCCTGTTTGAGGGGTTGAGGCTGTCTGGCTTTTTCCTTACCTTATGGGTTGCATCCGATTGTATTCCCTTACGTAAAAAGGTGGGGTTCATGTCGAGGGAGAATACCAATGGACCTTGAAAAGACTATTTACCTTGAATAGCTACTTTTTTTATCGAAAAGAAGCAGTAGCGCAACAATTTAAAAATAATGCACATCACATATTCAAGAAATTAAATAGTCGATTACAAAAGAAATTAGGAATTATAACTTAAATTTAAACATTTTAATTGGTTGAGGTAGATCTACTAGGTCCGTGCTGTACAAATTGTCAAGTTCATTTCTCTTTCAATCGGAATTGACTGGTAAGCATGTATCGTTCTCCGTTTTTTATTTTTTCAAATACAATGTTTCTTTCTTCTTGAGCACACTAGTTTTAATTGTTGACTGATGGTTTTACTCAGGGAGAATGCACCCAGTAATCTTAACCATCCAGGTGGATGGTAGGCAATGTAGATTGGAGTCACCTCCTTCAAATGTAGGTGGTAAGTGGTGATATCATTTTATATGTCGAAGTAGACATTGGACCCCCACCTCCCCTTTACCAACAAGTGGGGGCAGGTCTAGGTGTAGCTCTTTGTACACCATCCATAAGAGTTAGTTTACCGTGGGAGGAAGTCACGTTAAGATATGTAAAATTAGTATTAGTATATAATTATATTTACTTGTAAAGTAATGTTCAGTTGCAATGTTGATTTTTGTAATATTTATTTTGTAGTGATGTTGAGTATATAAAATACGAGAGATGTTAGAGATACAAGTAGTATATAATTTTAAAATGGATTGACTTTCAACTGGTGTTAGATAAATTTATGTTAAAGTAGCTAAATCCTAATTAGTAAATGGGATATCAAGTAAATAGAGGTTAACCCTCCTTTTAAAGGGGTTAACCCTCATAAAAATTAGGCCTAAAAAGTTTCCCTTCCGATCCACATTACACCAAGTGACATGCATTTACCCCTTTTTTTTCCTCCCGAAGTTCAGTTATATTTACTTTTAAGTGCCTTTTTCTTGCTTCATCCAGCCGCCTGAAGTGAAGAGCATGTTGTTTGATTGACAAATGAAATAAACTTCAAGGTTAAGGAAGTGAAGAACATGTTGTGGAGTGGAAATGACATGCAATGTCTGGTGTTTGATGTCGGAAATCCAGTGGAGGTTAATATATGGGCTGGCAAGATTGCTGGACATGAACTTTGATCCACCGCGACGCCTATAGGGTACAGTCACGAGATTTTGATGTTTAATGCGTTCTTATATATATAATTCTAACATGCAGTACCGCTGGATCTTCCTTATCCCAACTAAAGTATTTCGATTATCATATTCATTTCATGCATGATGCATGGATCCAAGTATGTCATCTTTAAGTAGACCAAAAACTAATTTCCTTTTTTTGTG
Organism: Thalassia testudinum; assembly: GCA_037157565.1. Lineage (NCBI taxonomy): Eukaryota > Viridiplantae > Streptophyta > Magnoliopsida > Alismatales > Hydrocharitaceae > Thalassia > Thalassia testudinum. The sequence continues at coordinate 30,843,303 of JAZHRO010000054.1, read as the reverse complement.
ATTAATTCTACTCGACGTTTAGGATGAAAATGTCCTGGACATCTGATATAACACGAATTTTAAGCTTCCCACGAAATAGTCCGTGATTAGTTGTGCTGTTTGAATCATGGGTTGTGCATTCAAACACCAAAACAGACATTGCAAACTGTGATGGTTTTCAGGCATTGGAGGATTCCAAAGTTTTTAAACTTAATGGACAGTTCATTTATTCTGCACTTGCACGACACTTCTGGCTGTACTTCCATAGATATTAAAACCTGTTGGACAGCATCTTTTTCCTGAAAAAAAAAAAGGTTTTTGAGGTCGCGTGAGAATTTTAAAATATTTCAAATCTTCGATTGCCACAAATTAAATATGGTATGGAACTGATAAATATTAATTTTCGTGACAATATACTTTTCAAGGCAACTGATCTGGAGAAAAAACTTCGTCTACGTTATGCGCCAGAGCTTTGCAGCTGTAGGCCTCGCACCTATCCAGAAAATCTTGATAAATTAATATCTTACTGGAGATGCCACCTCTTTGTTTGTAAGAGAAATGAAAAATAATGTATGTTTGAAAAAAATAGAGGGATTGACTAGTCTTTAACCTCCAAAGTAACATGAGATTACATGCTGGAAAAGGAGCAACTTTTTAGGGGTCTGCATTTCATTCAATATTTTTAAGGGGATTTTATGAGTTATAAATGTTCTAGGATGGCATATATAAAAAAAGTGTTTTTCGTTTGAAATAATGTTGAAATTAGTCCGAGTGGGAAGCCGTTCTACAAAAATAGGAAATATTTGTAAATCATCCATTCGTTGGATCACAGAAGAAGTTTAAATTTGTAACACCCCAGTTTTACCTGTCGTATCAAAATGTCTAGATCAGAATGCTAAAATCAAGTACGCAATCCAAGTTAGCTATTTATGGTAAAATATGAAAATTGGTAGAAATAAAAATTACAAATGAAAGCAATAACTAATTACTTCCTGGATCATTTCATCTCCGCACAATGTAATCTTTTTTTTTTGTTTTTAATTTCTCATTGTAAACCTTAAGTAGGTATAGAGATATTGGAGAAGTTGTCAAATAGGGGACATTTAAGAGTAAGTATTTCCTATTTGATCGTAACATCCTTCTTGTTTCCTTACATCCTTCTTTAGCCATCCCTCTAAACTTTTTATATCCGATAATTTTCCTTTATAACCTTTGTCGACGACCTGGATCTTATTAGTGTTGGATGGACGATTTTCCAAAACATCATGGAAGTATAAGAAATTGAGCTAGCTCGTTACTCAAAAAATCAATCAATAAATTAAAAAATCAAACATCTTAAAATAAGGATCACATGAGAGAGGTTATTTTTTTCATCCAAATGATCTTCTTCTAGATGTCTAGAAGAGGCTCTTGGACGTCTAAAGAGGTTACAAAATTTCTTCAAAAGTCGTCAGACGTATGGAATTAACGAGGAATAGAAGGCTATAATGCTGACTCTCTTCTCTCTGTCCGTTTCTCTCTTTGACGAATTCCTACTTGCATAATTGTTTAGTAGCTCTTCCATAATTTCAGCCAATTTAATTTTAATATCTAAAGTATATTTAATTTATATCTAAATTCTTTTGGATCGAAACATAATTTATTTAGATTCAATTAAATATTAAATTAAATATTATTTAACTCCTTAGATAATATTTAATATCACTACAAGTAGGAAATAACTAAAATTAATATTAGTTTCATCAAGTTAATAATGAAATGTTTAAAATTCATGGATTATAATTTTATTCCTTCCATATGTATTCTAAACGCCTATGAATTTTTTACAATGGAGGATAATATTAACCTCGAGGTCTAATTACATTAGATAATTGTCATCCCTCCGTGAGTTATGTTATTACTAATATCTTCTTGTATTGTTAAGATGAGAATAAAGACTAATTCTTTTCTCAAAAGACTTTTTATCTTTTTCATGCTTAAGTCTAACCGAAACTCCATGATCGCATGTAGATTGATTTTTTGTAATATACTTAGAGCGAACTCATTCCTCCGATGTGTTACCTTCACTTATGAAGTAGACTTGTGCGATCTCTTTAAGAGATCGTATGTAGAGATCGTATGTCTCTTGTTTCCTCCCATATGTACTAGCTTTCTATAATCAACATTATGATGGGTGCATCAACTATTGGTCTGCTAAATACATGTGCTCCTGAACAGAGATACATGTTTGTCTTAGGTTCAAGAATACGCCTTTTTTATGCATGACAACACTGGAGATGGACTTCCTCTTATTTCTTATTTCATCAGGTCAATTCCTTGACTTGACTTGTGTAATAGTTTTGAATCCCTATTTAATACAATCAATTAGGTGATGGTTTCTAGAGAAGGTTGCCATTCAAATCAAAATGCAAACAATCGAATTTGATATGATGGTTTCTTGATGTGTTATCGATTCCTCTAAATCGTTAATTTAGATTTTCAAGTCAATGCATATTGGGCTTATTTGATTTTGTTAAGCATGTTACCCTATTTGTAGTAAGGGATTTAAGTCATATACCAGAAATGAATCTAATTCCTATTCAAATGAAATGATCAAATCAATGTAACTCCGTATATTATTCTTTTTTTTTTAACAAAAATGGGAGTACAATTTATTCATCCCCCCCTTCCTGGAGGCAACAAACAATGACAGGGGGACGAGGTCAAAACCTGCCAGCTACACAAAAAGAGGACCACGACTAGTGGCCAAGTACAAAAACCAACAATAGGAGAGAAGAGAGCAGGGCACACCAAAAGTCACCCAATGACATAAGGGAAGTGAATTTTGTCCAGCCTAATAATACGTTTAGCTTTGGGGTCAAGATGGTCCAGATTGATGAAACTCCAAGATCCTTTTGCTGAAGAGGCAATTAGGTTCGCCAAGCTATTCACACCAGGGTGAATGTAATGTAGCGACATGTGGTGGTTCATGCGGGAAACAACCTAGTTATAGCGCCACCAAGCCCTCCAGGGAACTTTGAGCTTGCCTTTCCACCAGAAGTGAATCATCGTGGAATCGACCTCTAAGATAGTAGGGATGCTTTTGTGGGGCCAAAAATCAAGGAAGTGATAGATGGCGCTGAGAATAGCTAAGTCGCAGTTAAGGGATGGAATTTTAGCTGAGACAGTTGTAGAGAAATTACACATCGCATCACGAGCCACTCAGGCGATACAGGAAAATGGATTGGAGGAGTAGACAGAGAAGTTAATCTTCTACCTCAAAGAGGGGCGGACCCAAGAGAGCGCAAATCTAGTGGGACGAAAGCGGCGGAACCAAGAGGCCATTTTTAACTTCCTCCAGTTAAGCTCCACAAAGTGAGGAATCTCCCTAAAGGCCAAACCCTCATTCCTGCATTTTTTCCTGACCCATCAGGTGTGGTACTAAATGAAGAGGATCAAGACTTTGATGGATTCAGAGTCTTTGTGAGGGTAAGCCCCATTGAGGATGTCGAGAAACTGATCGGGGGAGATAGGGTGAAGGAGCATGCGATGGAAAGTCCACGAGGAGATGCTTGAGGAAATGTCACTGAAGTAAAGGAGGTGGTGTAAGGTTTCAACCCTGGGGTTGCTGGGATAGCAAAAGCACTTGGAAGCCAAGGAAATACCCTTCCATTGAATTTGATCCTCTGTGGGGAGCCTATTGCTGATAATTCTCCAAGCCAGGAGGGTCATGCGGAGGGAAGCTTGAGGTTCCAAATGGTGGAGTAAATGGGAAGATGAGTGGAATTAGTGAAGTTGAGAAGGTAGGCAGAAGCGATAGCGAAATTACCAAGGGAGGGAGGAGACTAGATATGTTCTTCTTTGGAGTCAGCAAGTGGGGTGTGGAGGATTTGGTGAAGAATGTGGTTGGAATATGATGAAGAAACTGCACCTGGGAGGGGTTGGAAACAACCTCCTTGATCGAGACATGGGGAGGAGAAACATCCAGGGGAAGGAAGGCTTTAAGAGTTGAGTCCCCAATCCAAAGCTCCGACTAGAAGTCGATATTTCCCTCCTTGACGTTCCACTGAAGGAAAGGAAGCATGTCCCAGTAAGCCTTCGCTAGAGGCTGAAGCTTGGGGCTGAGACAGGGAGCGGAGGTGGAAAGGTGACCAGATAAGTTCCTCATCAAGGAGGCATAAGGGGAGTCGCTAAAGAGAATGTCCCAAACCTGTTTCTTACGAAAAGCCTGGATGACCAAAAAGATATTGCGAACCCAAAGACCTCTGTAGTGAATAGGGAGATAGATCTTGTTCCAGGCGATCCAATGGTGGGGCGTGTCTGAGCTCGAGGAGCCCCAGAAGAAGTTGACCATAGTCGAATCTAGCCTTTTGATGATGGTTTTGGGGACCTTGATAGCAGCCAGGATATGAATGGGAATAGATGTGAGAACATGTTTAATGAGGAGTCTGGCTACGTTCGAAAGAAGGTTAGCTTTCCGGCCAGAAAGTTTGGAGAGGATTTTATCCAGGAGGGGCTGGAAATAAGAGATTATGGTGCGACCAGAGAAAATAGGGCATCCAAGGTATGTGAAGGGAAAAGAACCCAATTGGAAACTAGTAATTTCAAGGATACGGGTAAGTCGACTGAGGGGGAAGTGCCTTCCGACGAAGCAGAAGCACTTAGATAAGTTGAGACTTTGACCGAAACAAGACTCAAAATTTTGAATGAAGCGATGGACCTTAGAGATAGATCTGATGTTCCCATTCAGAAAGAGGATGATGTCGTCCGCATAGAGCATAGCAAGAGGAGAGGGGACGCCTCTCTGGATGGCGAAGGGGATGACCTAGCCATGGAAAGCAAGCACTTTGATACCTCGGATAAAAGGTTCCATGAAGATGTCAAAGAGGAAGGGCGATAGGGGATCACTTTGCCTCAAACCCCTAGACACCTTGAAGAATGGGGTGGAGCAACCATTAACAAGGATGGAGGAGCTCTCATGCCGCACGAAAGAGTTAAGAAGAGTGATCGCATGATATAAGAAGCCAAACTTGTTGAGGATACAAAAGAGAGCCTCCCATTCCACCTGATCGAAGGCTTTCCTCAGGTCAACCTGTAAGATCACATTGGAGCCGTGGACCTTGCGATTCAAGTGCTGGGAAAGCTTGAAAGTGGTGGAGATGTGGTCGAACATGGAGCAATCGTGAATGAAGCTAGCTTGTTCGGGAGAAATGAGTTTGGGCATGAGGGTGGCTAATCTAGAGGCGAGAATGCTAGAGGCAATTTTGTAGAGGACATTGCAAAGACTAATGGGTCTGAAATCCACGAGGTCATTAACCTTGGGATTTTTGGGAATGAGAGCAATGAAGTTGGAGTTGAAAGATCTCAGAGCAGAATGAACCGTGAAGAAGTGCCCAATGGCATTGGTCACGTCTCCTTTGACAATATCCCAACAAGCGCGGTAGAATTCCGCATTAAAGCCATCTGGCCTGACGTGGAATTGGATGGCACGTGGGAACGAGTGTCGAAGATCTCGAAGTTCGAAGGCGGAAGGGTAAGGACGGTCGAGTCTGAGGAGGAGAGAATGCGGGGGGACCACCTGAAGCATATAGTCAATATCCCCAGTATCATTAGAAGAGAGGAGGTCGCAAAAGAAGGAGGTAGCTTTGGACGCAGCCTTGTCCTAGGAGTCGTCACCAATAGAGGAAGCAAGAGAATTGTTGTTACGTTTCATGAAATGCTTCTTAATTGAAGCGAAAAAGAAAGCGTTATTCCCCTCTCCAAGGTGGATCCAGTTGAGTTTGGCTTTTTAGGCAAGAAAGTCAGATCATTTAGCGAGGGCATCATCAAGTTGGATACGAATATCCGAGAGCTCAGCAGCACAGGTTTCGTCCCAAAAGGAAGCGAGCTTGGCCTCGAGATCGTGATGACGAGTCTCAAGGTTCCTAACCAAAGTGTGAATGTCACCAAAGCTAGATCTGTTCCAATGTTGAAGGGACTTCTTAAGGGAATAGAGTTTGAAGTAGAATAACTCAATGGGCTTGGAGGAAGACCCAATACCAGTAGAGGACCAGATGAGAGTATTCTGGCTGGTAGGGCCTCTTCCGTCCGCTGTCAGTGTCTCGTGTGGCCGGGTTGGTCTCCTCGTATGTCATGGCTACCTCCACCACTCTCGATAAGGTGGGCAGCTTCAGGGGCTTGACATATCCCCGAATGGCAGGCCGGAGCCCCTCAATGAACCTCCACAGGTCCTCCTCCTCCGTAGCTACAGCTGTCGCAGCAAAACATGACAACTTCAGGAACCACGTGCGATACGCGCTAACAGTCATCGTCCCCTGGCGGAGAGTGTGGAACTCCCGCCTCCTCTGGTCCTGCCAAGTCTGCGGGAAGTACTGCTCGCAGAAGAGGGTCACGAACTGGTCCCACGTTGGCTCCCCCTCTCTTGGCCCTTGATAACACTGCACAAGGGGGTAATAATTATGTTGAATATGGCCCATCTTAAGAATAAAAGGCATAACATAAGTAGAATAGGAGCATTTATGCATCATGTACCAAGACTGCTTATAAAACTGTATTAATGGCCATTTGTGTAAGCATTTATCAAAGCAGGCCTCAGATGAGCAATCGGACCACACGGATGGATTCAAGACAACGAACGGAGTCCAACGGACTCAAGATCGGCCAAATCCGACATTCGGAGCTCCTACAATGAGCCCAAGAAGTTCTGACCATTGATCTGGAGATCAACGGTCCATATTGCGCCACGTCAGCCCCGCTCCACCGCGCGTCGCGCCCTCGTCCAGCCGAGACTTGCGCGCCCACCTACGGTCGCCGCGACAAAGATCGGGCGTGGCGCAACGGTTAGCGCACACGCTCGCAAGCACGCGACGCGGGTTCGAGCTGCGCGAAGTCGAAATTGGGCCGCCCGATCAGCAGTGGGCGGCCGAGATCTCGCCACGCGGTGCAATCGCAGCTCACGCGCACCCACGCGTGCGTGCACGCCGGGCGATGACGCCCGCGCACACGCGCGCCCAAGGCGCGATCCCAGCGCAGCTGAGGAGGATTCTCAGTCGTTCGATCTTCGATCGGACGACTCTCGTTCAGCAGCCGCGGATCGCACGGGAGAAGAAACGAGGTGGGAGGCTGACCAGTGGCTGGAGGGCTTCACCGACGCTTTTGGGAGCGGTTTTAGCGACGCTCTGGACGTCGCTAAAGCCCCTTCTTCTTTTAGGAAGCCCTTAACCCTATTTAAACCCCCTCCAACCACTCATTCAAGGCATTCACTCCCCTTGCAACTACTCCACCCTTCTCTTAGCTAGCCTTAGGCCCTCTTGTAATCGCCGGAGACGACGAGCCGCCGACGGAGCCTCCTCCACCGCTGTGGCTGCCTTGTCGCTCTCCACACACACACACACTCTCTCTCTTTTAAGCTTTCTATTACTTTTGTTGAAGAATGTATTTAATGTTGTAAGCTATGAACTACAAATGCATGATTAATGAAGTTATTTTCCGTTCAATTGTTATTTTAATTTCCGTTCAAGTTGCATGATCAAGTAAAGAACTTTCTAACCCTAAACTCTCCCTCTCTCTATCTCCCTCTCTCGCTTTTCAAAATCGCATCTTTCGCAAGCAAAAACTCCGCACTTTCTGTGACAACAAGTGATAAGCAAAAATCCGATTTCCACGCCTCCCTGAGACCGACACTCGGACTCACTTCTGTTTAATTATTTTAAAACCGACGTTGCAAGTGCGACTATAACGACACTCCTTAACACACGCACAACGACACGTCAGCCCCTGACGGCCCTCCACCACCTGTGTGTCGCACTCTCTAACTAGTACGTGGTAAAGGCCATGCGGCACTCTGCAGGGGGCGAAGGGTGTCAAGCACCTTCTCTATCTACTCTAGCCAGTCCTCTGACTCAGACGGGTCCTCATTCCCCTTGAAGGAGGGGGGCTTTAGCTTCCGAAGCCGTCCAAAAAGCTCATGGTGCAGCTGTAGTGGGGGAACGAGCATTCCTCCAAGCAAGGAGGGCTCATGCTCAGAAGTGTCAGAGTGCGGTGGGGGCGGTGAAGGACCACCCCCTCCCCCTCCTACTCATCCAGCGCTGTGGCAGTCCTCTCAGTCCCACAGAGGACTCTCCCTCCACGTCCTCATGGGAGAGGCGCCCGTGGAGGCTGGTGGAGCTCCTCTCGTATTATATCCCTGATTAGTTGAGTGAGGTCCTAGGCTTGAATGCTTAGGAGAAGTGGCAAGTCAACTAGCACCTTGGGCCTGGCACGTCCGCCCCTCCGACCTCGTTCACGCTTGCGTCCGCAGCTCGCCTCGAGAACTCCACGACGAGGCATCTCCTGCAAGCATATGCGGAAGATAGAACAAAAGAAGTTAACTCTAATGAACTTCAGCGAAAAGGAACTCAGAACAGATGTCAAGCGGTACGTTGTGGTGGTTACGCTAGTTACATGCACGTAAGTTGATTATTCTCAAGCTAGTTGGTTTATTTCTCGGGACGACCTTGCTTTGATACCATCTTGGTACGACCCGGTTCCCGAATCCCTACAGGACCCGAGACTGGCTCGACTTGACTAATCCCAAGACCTAGTCGTCCAAAAAGAAATAACCGAAAAGTAGGAAAATAAACCACATTTATTATGCAATGTAACTAACAGTAAAAGCATACAAGCAGTAAAGGAAGTAAAGGCTGCTAGTCAGTACATACCACCACAATAATAGGAAAGTAGAACAAAAGTACAATAACAGGAACAGTAAACAAAGTATGAAACTCACTAGCAGAAAAAGAGTACAACAACAGTAAGAAAACTACTGCTGGGCTCGACTGAGCCCAGCACCCTCTGCAGCCAGTAACTCGAGCTACTCAACTCCTAGACCTGTAAGGGGTTATGAGAAAATGGAGTTAGAGAACGCTAAGTAGAGTGGTAACCAAACTATTTAAAGTAGTAAAAGCTAGCAGTTAAATTTATCTTTTCCAATTATTTTATTTTACAAGTAATTCCTTTTCACCCCATTGGTTTACTTTCGGATTTCTTTCTTGATCTCGCATGTTCCTCATGGGAACGATCTTGATTGCAGTCTTTTCCGAAGAGTAGAAGGTGTAGTTCCCTATTAGGAGGGGGTGACGTAATAAATTGCGGAAATAATATAAAGCAATCTCACAAAATAAACAATCAAACAAAGAACACAAAGATTTTTAGGTGGAAACCCAAACCGGGTGAAAATCACCACCTAACCCTCTCGAGTTAGGATTTTCTGATCAACCAAGTTAATCAAAATCCACTAAACGAATCACTTTAAATGAGGGTGATTCAACCTCAATTACAACCACGCTATAAGTGCGAGGGTAGCGTTCCTCAACCCTTTCTCTACATGAGAAGGATTTTGTCCCTCGAAGGAGACGGGAATTCGCAAAGCGAATACCCAACCAAATAACAAAGATAAAAGTAAACAACAATCCTATAGAGCCAACAAAGTAATTTTAAACCTAAGCTTCTATAGGAATTAAGAAACTTCCCTTTGCAAGGAGTGCGTCGGCGACGCGGATACGTGAACAACACGACGGTGCTACGTCGCTCTCGTGAACTACGGCGGGAGAGCGGGTGCGCAAAGCTTGATGCTCTCAAGATGAAGAATTAGAGCTTGGAGAGCAAGAGAGTCTTTTTAGACATAAAAGAGTGAAAGTGTGTAGCTAGGTGTCTCTTGTTGTCTCTTGGTGTGTCTTGTGTTGCAAAGGTTCCCCTCTATTTATAGAGGCCTTAGGAAGGCTTTGGAAGGCTTAGGAAAGGTTCCATAGCCGTTGGGTACAAAGCCCAAGTGAATCAGCCCGAAATCAGGAACAATCATTGCACTGACAGGGTTATCAGACGTCTAATTCTGGCATCAGACGTCTGGAAGTTCACTTTAAGACGTCTGATTTCAAGGTCAGATGTCTGATTTTGGGCGGGTTCCTTCCTGACTTGAATCATATCTAAACAGGGTTCTTGTGCAAGTCCATCAGACGACATATAGGATGTCTGGCATTATGTCTGGACGTCTGGAAACCTACTTTTTCTGTGGGAATGGATTTCCAAACGTTGCAACGGCTAGAAAATCTCTGAGAAGAGATTTTGAGTCAGCCGAGGGAAAACGGTCAATTATTAGACGTCTGGAAAGTCCTATGGACGTCTGATAAGGCTCTAACGGTCACATTCTTGAGTGTTCGCTAAGCCAGCCAACGGTCCACTAATTGGACGTCTGGCAAAGTCATCAGACGTCTCCTAAGACGTCTGGTTTAAGGTCTAGACGTCTGATTTCATCAGACAGAACTAACTATGTCCAGCCTAAATGTTATCAGACGTCTGAATCAACAGTCAGACGTCTTAAAACACTTTATCAGACGTCTGATTTTGGAATTAGACGTCTGGAAATGCTGTTTGAACCCTATATTGGTTTTCTAAGTTCTCTACAGAAAACCTAAGTATCCTAGGGTTGTGCCGGTGTTCCTAGGACTATTGTTAGGGTACTTTGAGGCTCTTTAACATAATTTTCTAAGAAAATAAAGAGCAAGAAAATAACGACAAATGTACATGAAAGGAATAAAATGGAATTCTATCCTATTCTTCTTGTCCTTCCATCTTCAATCTATCGCTCCTCGCGAATCCCCTCTGTTCTCCATCAAGCTCCTCCAATCCGTCCTGGATGTGAGCTCGAATTCTGTCTAAACACGTCTACATTTGCAATTGACCTGAAATATAAGACTCTAAGTGCAAATGTTAAATAACACGTGTTTTGTTATCATCAAAACAAATGATCGTGGTGCTCTAGCACCAACAGAAGGCACACGTGGTGCTCTTCTGGCGGGAAGAGTCCCCTGTGGTAATCCTACACCCAGTCAACCACCTTGAGGTCATAGACAGACGTAGAGATGATTACGGCACGCGCGATAAGCTCATGGGTAGCTACCCCGCACTGGCACGCGATCAGTCATTTCCGTTAGCGGGTACGCCCAAAGTACAGCACGGAACAGTATAGGGCCCAGCCCTCTCAGAAACAGGGGTCTTGCCCCTCCACAGTTTGCACACCCTCGTCTGACTACCCCGATTTTCCCAGTGGATCTAACAAGTCGGTGTAGGGTGGTTAGTTGAACCCCGGGTCCCGTGGGGTGGCTAGTTCCCTCCCTACACTAGTAGCTCTCCTCGGTACCGTATACGCGAGGGCCAACAGAAGTTAGTGTAGAGCGGCCAATCCTAACCCCGGATCCCAACCCAAGGGCAGCTTGCTCCGCTCTACACTAAAAAGGGGACAATTGCTCTCCTTGGTACCACATACTCAAGGGCCGGTACACTTCCCGTTCACATTTCCAGGCCTTTCCATTCATCCGCAGGAGCTCTACTCCTAACTCCCCGTAGGGTTCATTTTCATATTCACCATTATATTTCATACAAGGTTCCATCATCCACAATTCCATTCGTTTTATACACATGCAGCTCGTATTTCCATAATTTAATATATGCACAAGCGATATCATAGGTATCTATTTAGTTATCTCAGGCATTTCATATTCGAACAGGTAGCTCGTATTTTCACAATTTAACACATGCACAAGCGATATCACAGGTATCTGTTTAGTTATCTCATGTATCTCATAATCTAACAGGCAACTCGTATTTATTACAGGCAGTTCCTAACAATTCAGCTCATTCATTTACGAATACACTCTCAATCACACATACAAACAGTGCAACTATTTCTCATCTTGAGATTCATGCCACATCATAGGTTTTTAGTTATCTAATTGTCATAAATGCATTCATGTTTTATAAATAGAACAGGGGAAACTACTCTACCAGACAATTCAGGAGTACTGGTTGCTCGAACTGCAGGCCCACGTGCCTCTGCAAACCCTAGACACACAACAGGTTGAAGACCTATGTCAATGAACATATCACAACGGAATGTTCAGGACAGTATATAAAGGTTTCTAACATGTAGACAAACTCACAAGGAAAACACAGATATTTCGTTTGCGTAAAACGGATCCCGATCGGACCCTAAACGGGTTAAAAACAAGTCTGCAGACCCAAATCAGACGTCTGGGATAAAGTCCAGACGTCTTAAATGTCAACAGAATCTCACCTCAGGTTCCTGTGACGACTTTAGACGTCCAGGACTCTCTCTGTGACTGTCTGTACCCAGTTTTAGATGTCCGACTAGTCCTCCAGTCGTCTGGGAAAGCTTTCGGTACGTCCGAAAAGCATGGGAGGGCATGTCGCGTACCTTCCCAAAGCTGCTCTTGTACACAACAGAGCAGCACACCCTTTTTAGCGAAACAAACCGCCTCTACGATGCGGCCTGCATGGCCGTAATCGCGAGGATGGCGTACCTACGCGAATACCTGCTTTTAGACGTCTGGTGTCGTCCCCAGACGTCCATCCCGTCGTCTGGAAGGCATTCCGGACGTTTGATACTGGAAAAACTCCAGTATCAGACTGTGTTCTCGCTTCTCTCGTCGCGCTCCACCGCTGCTCCTCTTGCTTTGCTGCAGCTCCGCCCACTGCAGGAAGTCGGGGATGATGCCCCGACACTCTCCTACTCCCACACATGCCGCAGCGGCCTTGCAACACATGAAGACTCTTTTCCTTAACTTGCTTTTATGTGGCACATCATCCTATTCCCTAGTTAAACATCTTATTACCAAGTTAAACTTTAGCCATTACCATGTAGAGCCCTAATCATATTTCTTTAGATATTTTTTTAGCTATCTTATCTCTTGACCCAGCTATAATAAATTGTATTTCCATTATTAAATGATGCACAATCACCTGTGACCAGTAGGGTGAGATAAGTGATGGTTTCCACTGCCTGTCTATGTTTCTCTTTCATTCGCCTCTATCCCTCCTCCAACCACCGCAAATACATCAATGTAGATGGCGTGGTAAGCCTCATTATAGGTTAGTAGATCTATCTTGTCCCTCGCAATCTATCTCCCACGTGTCTCTCTCTTTGTTACAACTCCTTGTTAGACTCGAACCGGTTCATAAAAGAGGTCATCACCTCTTGGTTGACTTGGTTCCAGGGTTATATGGGAAAATGAGGGTCCAAAGTAACTCAAAACTCCTAAAGCTGTAGCCAAAGTTGTTTATCGCCTAGCCAGTGGAGACCCTTCATCATTACCAATGATGGACCTATTGTACTAACATTGTCCCCTAAATCTCCTACAAGACTTGTCCCATCATTATATATTCACCAGAACCTTGTGTTTAGCACAATTTTTTGGCATTACGTGACTAACTATTTTCTCGGCACCTCACGCCTCTCATGGAATTAATGGCATCATAGATTCAATGACGTTTTAGATTCGAGAAAGATTTCTTCGCACTTCCTGGCTACCATAATTTTACTAGTATCTTGTGTATATGAACATTGCGTTGGATCGGAAAGTTTAATTATGTCAGTCAAGTCGTAATTGTAATATGATGGTATGAAAATTTAGTTAAAATAAGTAAGATTTGGAAAAAATCTTTAGTTAGGTTAAAATTAGCGAGATATGGATAAATTTTTTTTGGGTGTCAAATATTTTTACTTTCTATAATTTATGTATCAAAGAGTGAGAGATGAGGTTAGATATTACGCATGCATGCACATTTGCCCTATCCTGTCTCGACTCAGGTTCAGGTGAGAATTAATTCGGAACTTAAACTCTTTTGTTACGAATTTTTAATTTCATGATTTTAACCTGTATCAGTCGATCAAAAGGTAAAATTGGTCGACCAATTATTTTGGTCGATCAATGAGTTAAGTTTGGTTGATCAATTGGTCTGGTCGACCAAAAAGTTAAGTTTGATCGATCAATTTATTTTGGTTGATCAATGGACTTAACTGATCGATTAATTGTTGTATTTTCATAAATCAGAAATTTCCATAAATGTCTAGTCGTGTCACGGCCCGTTTCCGACTCCCTACAGAACTCGAGGATGGGTCGCCTTGACGAACATCAGAACCTCGTCGTCCAACTAGAAATAACCGAATACACATTCATTGCACAACCACATAAATAATATAACTAAGTAGAAAATAAAAACTGACAGTAGAGAAAAAGAATGGCAATTATGATAACATTATGAGCCATCAACGAGAGGTATAAGTATAGAACACAACCATCACAACAAAAATTAGTACACATATGATGTAAATATAGTTGGAATAACATGAACTACAGGAACTCACTACAACAACTACTAGAAGGAAACTACACCTGGATTCGACTGGGTCCAGCGTCCTCAGCAGCAGGTGGCTCTGGCTGCTCGAATCCTTGACCTATACAAGGTTATAACATTTGGAGTCAGCTAACGTCAAGTAGAGTGGTGGCTAAAACATGTAATGTAATTTAGACAAGCAGCTTAAAATATTATCTTCTGGTTCCAATTAACATTTTACGTGATGCTGATCTGAGTACTCTAATTGGGTTCCATGACATTACTCAATCTTCCTGTTCCCTAAGGGAACGATCTTGATTGTAGTTTTCCTGCAATATAAGATGTACACGTTGCACTCTCCTGGCCGGGAGAGCCCCCGTGGTAGTTCTACACCCAGTCTATTACCTTGAGGTCACGATTGCGACATAGCAGTGACTACAGCACACGTGATAAGCTCACGGGCAGCTACCCCGCACTGGCATACGATCAGTCGTTTTCGCTAGCGGGTACTCCTAAATGTATAGCACGGAACAACACAGGGCCTTACCCTCTCAGAATAGGGATCTTGTTATGACCCGGTTCCCGAATCCCTACGAGATACGAGAATCGGACCGACTCGACTGATCCCAAGACCCAATCGTCCAACGAGAAAGTAACCAAAAGAGCAGTAAAATAAACTACATTCACCATGTATATAACTAGCAGTAACAAAATACAGCAGTAAACAAAAGAAACACTACAGTATACACCACCACAACAGCAAAGAAATAAATATGTACATAACCATGAAGCTTACAATGAAAAGAGTACAGGGGTAACAGAAACTACTCACTACAACAGAAGGAAAAGTACAGTGGGTACTACACAAGTAACACTACTGGGCTCTACTAGGCCCAGTGCCCTCTGCAGCCACCGACTCTGGCTGCTCAACACCTGGTCCTGAAAAGGGTAACAAAGGTGACACGTCAGCGAAACGTTGAGTAGAGTGGCAACTAGAAGCTAAGAAACAGTAAGGTGGACAGTAGCTGTTATATTTTTAATTTCTTTCTTTATATTTTCCGTTTATTCGTTATCGAATTATCCCTCAGATTCTTCTCTTGATCTTGAATGTTCCTCGTGGGAACGATCATGATTGAAGTCTTTTCCGAAAAGTAGAAGTAGCACTTGGTGCTCTCCTGGCCGGGAGAGTCCCCTGTGGTGGTCCTACCCTCAGTCAACCACCCCAAGGTCGCTAACAGATGTAACGGTGACTATGGAACGCGCGATAAACGCATGTGTAGCTACCCCGCACTGGCACGCGGTTAGTCGTTTCCGTTAACGGGTGCGCCCAAAGCACAGCACGGAACCAGTATAGGGCAGAGTCTTCTCAGTAACAGGGGTCCAGCCCCTCCACAGTAAACAAACAGGGGTCTTGCCCCTCCACAGTTCGCGCACCCTCGCCTGATTATCCTGGTTTGCCCAATGGGCCGAACAAGTCGGTGTAGGAGGGCTAGCAGAACCCCGGGGCCCGTGGGGTAGTTAATACTCTCCCTACACTAGTAGCTCTCCTCGGTACTGTGTACACGAGGGCCAAAAGTCGGTACAAAGTAGCCAGACCTACCCCGGGTCCCTGGGGCGGCTAGCTCCACTCTGCACTGAATAGGGGGACAGTCGTTCTTCTTGGTACTCCGTACTCAAGGGCCAACTCACTTCCCCAATTCTATTCCATTCACTTTCCAGGAGTTCTACTCCTAATTCCCCGTAGGGTTCGTGCTCTTTCAACTCAGCAAATTTAGGTTTCACCTTTTCAGCTTTATATTTATATAGCCCATGTTCCCAACCATAATTATTCATTCATAATCAGGCAGCTGTTAACCAATTACAGGCAATTATTGTTTCCTTTCTACTTTTCCAAGACCGCAATGTATATATATTCAATCTAGTTTTCCAATCCTAAGATTCATGCATTACCCTAGGATCTATCATTCAATCTAGTTTTTCATTCCTAGGGTTCATGCAATACCCTAGACTCTATTAATTATTTCACAAGTGCATAATTTTTGATAAATAATTGAAAGGGCCACTCTACCCGTAAAATCGGGAGTACTGGGGCCGTGATCGGCAAGCCCGTGCACCTCCGCAACCCGTAGAGCCGCAACGGAACGGGATCCTAACACAAGGATCAAATACAAGGAGCTACTCAGAACAGTATACAATTACTGTAAACAGGTAGAGGAACCAAATCTGAGAAGAACAAGACTTGAAACGCGGAAAATGGACTTCGAACGGATCCTAAACAGGTCAAAAACGACAAGTCTGCCCAAAATCAGATGTCTGGAACTTCTTCCAGACGTCTTAAATGATAGCTCAGGTCATATCTTGATCTGCGCGGTCCTTCAGACGTCCAGAAGCCCGCTGAACCGTCTGGACTTAGTTTCTAGACGTCTGACTGTCACTCCGGACGTCTGGAGACCCTCTCCGTCGTTTGGTGCTGTGCCCAGACGTCCGATCTGTGTGGGATGGCATGCCCTTGCGCCTTCCCGGACAAGTCCTGCACACACACGCGCCCGTTCTCAACATGAAAGGATGCAGAAGACTTCGGCGGAACAGTTGCATGGTCGTACATGCGGAAGAAGAAGGTAAAAGTAACGTACCTTTCAGATGTCTGGACCTTCCTCCAGACGTCTCCTGCGTCGTCTAGACGTAAGTCCAGACATCTGATTTGGGAAATTTTCCCAGAATCAGGACCTTCTCGCTCTCCGCTCGCCGCGCACGGCCGTGCCGCGCTGCACCCACCTACTGCCTGAGCTGCAGCAACTCCTCCCCAGCACCACACGCTTGCTGCGCACTCGCCGGTCGGCTTTGGTTGCTCCGGCGAGCTCGCACCCTCGCGGTTAAGCTCTCTCTTCCTCTCGCAGCAGCCCCTCCTCCCCACACACTCGCAGCAGCTGCTACTGCCGCCCTTGCCCGCTTACGCTCCTGCTGACAGGGAGAAGAAGAAGAAGGCGGTGGAGTGAGGGTGAGGGAGAGAGAGGTGTATTTGAGGGCAGCCGCGGGGAGAGAGAGAGGAAAAGGCTGCGTCTGCAAAGAGGGAGGAAAGAGGAGGAGGGTGGCGGGTTCAGTCTGTGTGCGCATGCGCGCAGACGCGAATCCGTAGGCCGAAAAAATTTAATTCCAGACGTTTGACCAGATGTTTGGACCACTTCCCAGATATCTTAAACGACGTTTGATGCCCTGGTTATAACAGATCTCATCCCTCAGAAACAGGGGTCTCGCCTCTCACAGTCCGCATACCCTCGTCTGACTATCCCGATTTGCTAGCTTCGGTATTCTTCATGAGTATCGATACTGCTAACTCTAGATTGACTCCAAGACGTCCTAAGTCTAATACTGGAACCCACATGTACCGGTACTTACCATGAGTACTGGTACAAGTGAGTCCCAGACCATGTTTTGGGCTTCAGGTCATCAGGACCTATAGCTTACAAGTACCGGTACTCTTCGTTGAGATTGATTATTTCCTAGAAGGATATTAGTACTCACTGAATATAGGTGTTCATCATGAATATCGGTGCATAATGAGTACTGAACAAATACTCATCCAGATATGAGTTAACAATCCATCCTAAGGTAAAGGTGGGATAATTTAAATTAATTCCCTAAAAATTTAAGAAATTACCTTGACATGCATCCAAATATTAGTATATGAAAATATAAATATTTTTAGTTTTTATATTGTTTTTTGATGTCTTCGGTTGAATTTAATGAAACAAAGGTAGTGTGTGTGTGTGTGTGTGTATATATATATATATATATATATATATATATATATATAATGGAGATTTCCCGGATCTTATTTCTTCGATGAATCCCACTCAAAGGCTCCATCAATACGTAGCCTATGCCTCTTTAACAACAAAATGCACATTTCGTTTAATTGGATCATATTTCTTGGAAACACCAAGATGCGTAGGTCAGTTATTTATTTGCCGTCAACCCTGCAATGCAAGTAACATCTCGTTTGCGGATTCTTAGTGGTAATTACAATTATTCAAATGATCATCCAGAGGTAACTACGCTACGATGCCACGTTTGCAGTGAATGTAGAGTCATGGACTTAATTACTTGTAATCATCATTCTTCAAGCGGTGAACAAAAGAACTCAACCTCTTGGTTCTTAGACGAGCAAAGTGGGTCGTTTGTTGACTTGTTAGGTCGGTAGCCTGAGCTTGCACTGCCTGATATATGTCTGTTTGGATTGCTTGGCAAAGAGCTTCTACCACCTGGCATATCCATCAGACAGAAGTATGCCGCCTGACTTATGCAGGCAGAATAAGGTCGAGATGTCCGTCATCTTATTAGGTGAATAAGGCACCTTTTTGGACGTATCCCTTCATGGGCAATCCTTGTTTGATTTGCTGGGACTTTGTATACAGGCTTTTGGATATTACTGGATTATTCACATAAGGGTGAAATTTCTATGCTTTGCTTATTAGGCATTTTTGGATTGTTAGGGATTGTTAGTTGGGCCTAGGAGGCCTCTAGTAATTAAGCTTTAAGTAATGATTTATCATCTTTCCTCAATTACATCTACTCTCTTTAATTGGTATATTAATTAGGATGTGAGTTGAGAAACATAAAAGCTGACGTAAAAGTTGACGTGCAGTAATGTGAATGTGGTCCTAACCCGTATTCTTCCTTTTTATGTAAAAAAGTACTAATACATGGTGGGATTCACAATTGTTTGAATCAACAACAAATCACTTTTATACGGGTGGATCATCTTCGGAACTACTTTGCACGGGTGGAATCTTATTTTGCACCTTTAAAATAATTTTGCATGGATGCAAAGTAAGATTGTATCGGTGCAATCTTACTTTGAACTACTTTATACGGATGGAAAATTAAATTACAAGTGTTTCTTCATCTATGACAAGTAATTTTACACTTAAAAGATGATTTTTTCACTTTAGTGTTTAGGGTTTAGTCTTTAGTGTTTATAAGTCCTAAATCTTAAATCATAAACATTAAAGTGAGAAATCACCTTTCAAGTGAAAAATCACTCTGCATACATGAAACCACTTTCCATAAACCTAAATCCTAAATCCTAAACTCATAGGTTAAAATCACTTTGTATAGGTGCAAAATCACATTGGATTGATGAAACTATCATTGGAATAATTTTACATCGATGTAAAATGAGATTGCACCGGTGTAAAGATACCTTAAAATAATTTATCACTGGTGTAAAATAACTTAGCACCGATTTAATGTTATTTATCATCGATGGAAAATTATTTATCACTTGTACTTTTTAAATTAAAGTGATGTGACTTTTTTAAATGTTATCAGAATCAATATATAATAAATTTTATATTTTTTATTTTTTTATATTAAATATCAATTATTAAGTGAGTCAACATTACTAATGTTGTGTGATGTACGAAAATAGTACCACGTATATTCTTATGTCACTTTTTACAACGGTAGATGCGTTTCCCTTTTTTTTTTCTCTTTTTTTACTATTGATTAATAAATTATTTATTTTAAAGTAACCTTTAAATGAAAAATTCCGTAGAGCTACGATGACGATCTGACCATGGATGGAACGACACGCCTGCCTCCCAAAGATCCCACGGTTGTCAACGCCACGTCGCTCTACCGGTATTACCGGTAAGTGGGTGCGCGTTTTGTGGCGCCCCACCCTCCATCCTCCTCCGCACACCTCAGCAATAAACAAACCCCTCCTTCTCTCTAGAAATATTTTTTTTTTTAAAAAGAGATTAACCGTAAATTAATCAAACCGACCGGGACGACAACAAAAACACAACCACTAGTCAGACGTCAAATTACATATCCAGTCCCTCCTTCACCCTCTTCTACCAACCTCTCCTCCACCGTCAACCTCTCGTCCACCATACACCCTTTTCTTCCTCCATCCCCACCTCTCTCTCTCTCTCTCTCTCTCTGTGAGAACTCTCCAATGGAGAAGACCCTAATACCAGAGAAGGCGAGCAGCTTCTCCGGCCGCGACGAGAAGAAGGTATGCGAGCCCTCCAGGAACCTCTCCCTCCCCTACACCAAACCCGACAATCGCCACGCCGACGTGGGGAAGAAGACGAAGAAGAAGGACAAAGCCCCCACCATCGAGGAGGAGTCCGACGTGCTCACCGAAGACGACGAAGACCGGCGGGACCTCGCGGCCGTATTGGCCCAGATCGATCGCTTCCTCGAACTCGTGGAGGCCGCCGGCGGCGAGGAGACCCCGCCGGAGGTCCCCAGGTCGGCCGTCAACGAGCTCGCCGTCGCGGTGGAGGAGGTCGTCCTGAGGCTCGAGGCCGAGGAGCGGCGGCAGTCCCCGCTGTCCTGCCACGTCGACATGGGGGAGTTCTCCCTCCTCGACGCCATCGGCCGCGTCGCGGGTCTCGCCGCGGCCCTCGGGGCGATCAACTCGGAGGCGGCCGTGGCGAGCCGCACGTCTGCCGTCCTCCAGCGTGCCATGAACTTTCTCGAGGAGGAGTTCCGCTCCCTCCTCGAGGACAATAAAAGCAGCATACAAAATCCACACACGAAAGAAACAGACGAGGGTGCAACGCCGACGGATAACGATCCGTCGGCGGAGGCCAAAGAGATCTACCCGGCGGGGACCGTGGAGCGGCTGCGGAGGATCGCAGCCTCGATGATCTCCGCGGGTTACGAGACGGAGTGCTGCCAAGCGTTCAGCATCGCCCGCCGGGGGGCGATGACGGCGGGGATGGCGGAGCTCGGGTTCAACAAGGCGGCCGCGGAGGAGGTCGAGAGGATGCCGTGGCAGAGGCAGGAGGGCGAGATATCAACGTGGATCGCGGCCTTCCGGCGCGCGGTCATCGTCGCCTTCCCGCGGGAGCGCCACCTCTGCGAGGCGGTGTTCGCGCGCCAGCCGGCAGTTTCGGCCGGGCTCTTCAGCAACCTCGCCAGGGGGGTCATCATACAGCTCCTCAACTTCGCGGAGGCGGTCACGGCGACGCAGCCGTCCGGCGAAAAGCTCTTCAAGTTCCTCGACATGTACGAGGCCATGCGGGACCTCACTCCTGTGATCATCGCCCTCTTCCCGGCGAAGGACGGCGGGGTGGAGGAGGAGGAGGAGGAGGAGGAAGGGCAGGACAGCTCGGTGCCTTCCTCCCTCCTGCAGGCGGAGCTCAAGTCGGAGCTCACGGCCGCGAAGTTAAGGATCGGGGACGCCGTCGTCGGGGTCTTCTCCAACCTGGAGAACTCGATAAAGAGCGAGACGGGGAGGACCCCCGTGCCCGGCGGCGACATCCACCCGCTCACCCGCTACGTCATGAACTACCTCGAGTACGCGTGCGAGTACAGGACCACGCTGGAACAGATCTACGGCCAGGAGAGCCAAAACAGCGGCGGCAATATTGCTGCAACAACCACAGCAAGCCCCACTTGCACCAACGAGGAGGCGGAGCACACCCCGTTCGCGAGGCAGCTGATAGCGATCATGGACTTCCTCGAGGGGAACCTGGACGAGAAGTCGAAGCTGTACAAGGACCCGTCTCTGAGCTCCGTATTCCTGATGAACAACGGGAGGTACATAGTGCAGAAGCTGAAAGGGTGGACGGAGATGAACGAGATGCTTGGGGCGGCGTGGTACAGGAAGAGGTCGTCGGGCCTGAGGCAGCACCACAAGAACTACCAGAGGGAGACGTGGGGGAAGGTGCTCGGGTGCCTGAGGGACGAGGGGCTGCAGCGGCAGCAGCATCAGCGCGGTGGCGGGGCGGCGGTGTCCAAGGCGGCGCTTAAGGAGAGGTTCAAGAGCTTCAACGCGGTGTTCGATGAGATACACAAGACGCAGAGCGGGTGGGTGGTCAGGGACGAGCAGCTTCAGTCGGAGCTGCGGGTGTCCGTGTCGGCGGTCGTCGTGCCCGCGTACCGGTCGTTCCTCGGGAGGTACAGGCAGCACCTCGAGGGCGGGAAGCAGTC
Organism: Thalassia testudinum; assembly: GCA_037157565.1. Lineage (NCBI taxonomy): Eukaryota > Viridiplantae > Streptophyta > Magnoliopsida > Alismatales > Hydrocharitaceae > Thalassia > Thalassia testudinum. The sequence continues at coordinate 30,821,226 of JAZHRO010000054.1, read as the reverse complement.
CGACAGGTACATCAAGTACTCGCCCGAGGAACTCGAGAGCTGCATCGACGAGCTCTTCGATCCCAAGGGGAAGTCGTGAGGAGACCGGGGGGGTTACGCCGGCCGGAGCGAGCGGAGGCGCCGGCCCTGTGGATCGAGCTTTTTCTTTTTGTGTCTTGGGTGATGGTGGTGGTGGTGGTGGTGGTACCTTTCTTCTAATTGTATGTGCATGAGACCATCTGCATGGTTATGTGATCGATGTCTGTTTCTATTTGGAGGTGCATTCCCCCCACACGGTACCGTAAGCTTTCGAGGTTTTGATTGGTTGATGAGAGGCAAGCATTTCATTTTGCAGGTGAAGTTAAGTTGTGATGATCTTCGAGTTCCACCAGCTACTGCTGCACTAATCGCAAGATGGGGAGAACGTAGTGGACTCCTCTGCCTTCGGGAAATCATGTCGGTTAGTATCGCCCCTCATGCGGGAAGATCATTGCATTTGGAACGCAATTAATGAAGTAATGCTGAGGCTGCTGTAGGGATTTAAATAGAGTAGTATATTTATTTACGTTGTGGAATAAAATGATTTATACGATTGGTGTAATGTTAGCAGATGAGATTTTTTAATGTTACGATACAACAGTTTGAGTGGAGGGTGTAATAGAGTGAATGATTTTTTTAATATTACGTGGGAGTGATGTATTTTTAATATATGTCAGTATTGATACGATATAATGTGACTATTTGATATTGATGTTAATTAATAGTATGAGATAAATTATATCTTTTAATTTTATATTTTATTCTCTTGATATTTATTTGATATTCCTGTAACCGAGGGCTGCCAAACGGAGCCTACCTCGATGCTTTTAAGGAGATGAATGTAGTACGTTCGGTATGCAAGCAAATAAAGAAAGATCTCATGTAAACCAGTCAGCAAAAGAAAGTGGATTCAAAAAGATATTTTATTTATTACGTTTGGTTCATATCCTCAGCGTTAGGAAATGGCATCGTCGAGTGTGTTGATGGAATAGAATGTCATATTGAAAAATCAAACCCTAACTTCTTCTATATGAAGAGGAGGATAGAGAAATTACATGAAAATTTTTTCACAAAATAAGAAATTAATAAAGAGAAACAATGAAAAGAAAATAAGGCAAGAACACTAACACTCTTTTTAAGTTAGAGCATAGATATTTTTCAAATACGACTGTCATGCAAGAATGAATGTTGCTTTCTTGGTAATGCCTTCGTAAAGATATTTGCCAATTGGAACTCAGAGAATATATGTGGTGTCACAATCATTCCTTCAATCAGAACATTAAATGCGTATAAAGTGATGGTCTGTGACGACTCGAGTTCCACCAACTGACGAAACCCGAGTTGCCTTATTCTAACAGTTAGCACAAAAACTTGTAAGATCGTAGTCATCCAACATAGGGTTATAAAACGTTAATAGCCAACATTCATTCATAAAACATTAAATGAAAGAAACAAAAGTGCTGACAATAAAAGCCAAGTTCTCCTAGAGCAGAATTAAATGAGTTCATACAGCTACCTAAAAAGATAGGAAATACAATTTTACTAGCGAAAAAGAAACTACAACTATGAGCCATGGCTCAGTACGAACTGTCTTCTTAGATAGGACCCCGTTCTGTGGAGGACTGATCAGTAGCAGTTATGACACCCGACTGCTCAGCAACACCTAAGTACGGAACCTGAGACAAACGTCAGTGAAAACTGAATAAAGTAGTACAACTAAACAAGTAATAGAGTACAGAAAAAACACATTATATTAATAATTCGTTTGTTTTACCATCTACCTCATATCCAATCCCTTTTTATGCAGTTTACTCACATTCTTATTGGTCTCAAACTGTCAATCAACGTCTCGGGCACGAGACGATTTCGTGTGACTTCCTGTGGTACAAGATCGGTATAAGCCATTCTCCTGATCTAGAGGACTGCTTATACTCGTTAAGTCACCGCGTTCTATCACACTGGGGTCATCGTGAAAAGGGGTGGTGGCTACGTCTTGTAGGGTGAACACATACAAGCGCTATGTACGCTGAATCACAGACAGCCAATAACCCACCTACCAGGCGAAAAGAACTACTCCAAACCTTGAGTCCTGTAGTCCACTACTCCAGTTTGCCATTAAGCCTAACCAAAGAATTGTAGGGAGGCTAGTAATTCCTTAAATCAGCCCTCGAACCTGGTCTAAAAAGACTTAAAGCTATGGCCGAAATCTCGGCAAGTAGCGGGGTTGGAACCAGTTATCTAACCATCTTATTTTTTCGACATATCCGTTGTATTATTTATCCAATTTCCAGATAACTGTATTTCTTGTATTGTCAATTACGAGAACCCTTAGTAATTTTGTATTACTAATTCTAGGGTTAACAATTATTCATATTATCTCCCAAATTATTCATTCACAAGAATTTCTACTTTTTACTAGTGGTCCCATACCACTTAGACAGTTCTAAAGATAAAAGACCTTTTTTTATGCAAAACGGGTTTCGTTGCATGCATGCGATAATAAGGGTACATGTACTTACAAATTCTTTATTATTCACGTAAATCCATTATGTCTTATTTTTAGTGCCAAAAAATAGGAAAACATCGAAGGGCTCCAACTCAGCAAAAGAGGATACACATGGACCAAGGTGGCATACACTAAAATCATACAAGCCGAGTTCCCAATTACTCGAAAAACCAGTTGAATTTGAAAAGAGGGATAGACTACTTTACCTAATGTCACCGGAAGGTCACGATGACTCTGAACCATGCGCATTGGGCCTGGAAATAGCCTCGGGATCCGCACATGCATCAGGGAGAAATCTGATTCAATTTGACCCATAATGGGGTCAGAGATGCCTAATTATGTTTTTAATTTTTCAATAAGGAGAATGTACTCAAAAGTGAAAATAAACCATACCAACGCGTAGTACGCGTCGATAGGATTCCAACGGTACCTTATTTGTCGAAAAATGAGGTCGGGAAGGCCTTAAACCAGACAGAATAGCGTGAGGGGTCTAAGATCAAACCAGGTGCACCATTTGATGCGCCACTCAAGGCACCTCCACACGTGCCATGCGTTACGTGCCTACTCGCTTGCAGATTGCCGTCTGCACGCGTCCGCAGGGTCTGATGGTGCCACGCGCCGCAATCTACCGTGCTCCCGCTCGCGAACGCGCATGCATGCATTTTTGAATCCGCGCTGCCACGCGTCGCCTCTGGATGTGCTATGCTACGCCATCGCCACATGTCACTCCCTCGATGTGCATCGCCATCGCTGTCGCGCAAATTGTGGTGGGAACATCGGGTTTTGTGGATTCGCACCCGAGTCCACGAAAAATAATTTTGATTTTTTCTTCCCTCTTTCTCTCTTGATTAGTGAGAGTTAGAGACTAATGATAACCCAAGGGACCTAGGGGGTCCTTATAAAGGCTTTAGGGGCAGTTATGATTAGGTTTAGTTGGGTGAAATACCCAAATTGCCCCAAGGGTTGAGTCCACCTTACATTTAGGTTTTTGGTGCCTTTGCTTGGCCCTAACTCGAGCTATACAGCTTGGAATCGCGCGAAAGAAGTGTCGTCAGAAAGCTTGCGACGAGAGGAATCCAATGATACGACATATGGCACCATTATGACAAATTTTGACTAGGGTTTGACTCAAAATACACAATTCTTGGCAATTTAAGGGGGTTTTGACACCGGCACCAAACCTTAACCGGGTTTTACGGGTTTGAACTGACCCGAACCACTTTGAAATGACTCGGAACTTGAATTTTGGAATGTTACATGGTCCAACTCAATGTGCTTCATCCTCTTATGGAAAACATGATTAGAAGCAATATGGGTAATAGACTTGTTGTCACAAAATATAGGCGTAAGACTCTTCATAAGTATTCCAAGATCAACCAAGGATGTTATCCACATTACTTCACAAGCAGTGTGCGCCTTTGCTCCATATTTTGCCTTTGCACTAGACTGAGCAACCACAATTTACTTCTTTTTACACCAAGACACGGAGTTGCCTCCAAGTAGGACAACAAATCTTGTAGTGGACTTCCTATACGCAACAGACTTAGCATAATTAACATCAGAATAGGAACACAACTCCAAATGTCCATTCTTCTTGTAGTACAAGCCTTTGCAAGGAGATCCCTTCAAGTATTAATTTCAAGATAAGGCAAACATCATGCCAATGACCATGGCATGATTTTTCCATTTATTGGCCTTTCCTGCTAACCCCAACATTGATATCAGGATAAGTAATGGTCAGATATAACAATTTGCCAACAATACTTCTGTGTCTATGTACATCTTCAAAGATAGGATCCTTAGTATATCCATGTTTTACTTTCTACTCAATAAAAGCAACAAAAGGTTTAGTGCAAGAAAGTCTTGCATCCTTCAATATCTCTAAAGTATATTTCCTCTGAGAAAGAGCCATGCCATTCTTATCTCTAACTAAGTCTATGCCCAAGAAATAATGCAATTCACCAAGAACTTTTGTAACAATAACCTTTTGCAGGAAAGTCTTGACCTCTTGAATCCTTGTAGTATCATCTCCTGTTAAGACCATGTCATTAACATACACAACCAACACCATTGTTACAGTAGTTTTCCTCTAGATAAAAAAAGAGTGAACAGAGGTAGATTGTTCATTACTTTTGTGAACCTTGCATAGTGACTTCTTTTGAGATCATAGATTGCCTTTTTTTAATTTGCATACACACTTATCCTCAACCTCATAACGAGGAGGTTGCCACATATACAATCTCAGGCAAATCACCATACAGGAAGACATTTGTAATATTTAATTAAAAAAGATGCCAACCCTTATTAATAGCAACACAAAAAATTATGGATAAAACTAATCTCAACCACATGGAAAAAGGCCTCAAAATAGTTGTTGCCATAAATTTGTTGATAAATCCATAGTTTGCACACGTAAATATTTCATGCCTAATATTATTATATTTATATTATATAATGTCGATAATATAAGAATTTATAGTACTTTTATATTGTTAAATCCTTATACAAGAATAATAAATAAAGGATGCAGCATGGATCAAAATTAGACATTTAAAAAGGGGCTGGATCAAATCCAACCAACCCCGTAATCAAATTTTATTGTCGTACACTTGAATCTCACTTCACTCCATACGTCACCCACACACACATATGTATATCATCACAGTAATACACATACACATTTACACCCTATCTCTCTTGTTATCACACACTCTAACATAAATCACAATAAATCACACAATTACTCATAACCCCACCTTAAGACCACACTAACTAAACCTACACAACAACACTTAATCCCATGCTCTCTCTTCATTAATTTTCCGCTCTTACCACCTCATTCACTCTACCCTCATCACTTGCGGTTCCACAGTTCTCCCCATCGCATTTGATTGCCACTCCACGCTCCCCATTCTCTCCTCTCGCTCTTTGTTACGATCTACCTCTCTCAATCCTTCTCACCCTCACATTAACACGCATTCCCCCATTTTTCCACTTAATTAATACATAACGCACACTTAATTCCACCACACCACCACGTTCCCACGAACTCCACCATCTCCCCTTTCAATTTTCCCTTGAAATTTTCCACCCCTTAAATATCCCCACCACCCTCTGATGCATCCCATACCACCACCGCGGGATCTTTTCCATTCCCATTCTCTCACTCCTTATATAACACACGATCCCCTCCATCCCTCTCCATTTCTCTCACCATCATCCCACTTAGGGACCATTTCTCTTTGGTTGATTAATTATGAGGGATTAATTTTATAAGTATTTGAGATTATCAGATAAATATGTGATTACAAAAATTTTATGTTTGTGATAAATATGGATTGAGAAATAGGATATTTAGGAAAATAAGTGTAGGTATTCTCTCCTATAATTTTAGAATAACTTCATCCTACTTTTCTTTTAAAATTAAATAATTCTAAAATTGAGAAATTTATTTCGAGATTATTATAACAAAAAAAAAATAAAAAGATCCAAATGCTGGATAAATGATTCAATTCTTGCAAATTGATAGCACCTTAGTGGCTATGACCACCGACTACCTCTCTGCCGAAAGGTTGCAAGCGTGCATGAAGTTTGAGGATCAAGCTGACGTAAGCATACCCTTATCGATGGAGCAACGACGACACACGGAGTGGATGTATGCGTGGAGGCTAACCATTTCTCTCACATACGCGTATCGTTATCGTCAACATCTTCCGCAAAATGACAAAAAAAAAAAAAAAGAAAATGTCTAGAGATCTGTATATTTTATTTTGAGTCTTCCATTTAAATTTGGTTGTAAGAAATATACTTTTAAATTTAAATTTATTGATTCAAAATGATGATTTCACATATAAATTAATTAGAATTTTCATGTCAATCAAGTCAACTTATTTTCATAAAATTATTTCAAGAGAAAATCTATGCCTAGGGTGGACTTGTGTTAGATTATTGCTCTAAATAATTACTACGGATAGGTTGAGCCGATGAGAGTGAGAAAGTTAAATCTAACATGAAACTTAACCCTAAAAAGAAATTAACCAACGAATTCCTTACCCACTAAGAATTTTTATGACATGGTCCATCGTGTATTTATTAATGCCTTCATCTTTTCCTATATTATATCTCTCTCCACTGAGGGTAAAGTTGGGCCTCTTCAACATTCTAAGAACAATGGAAGTAAAAAAAGAAAAAAAGAAACACTTATATTGTGGACTAAATAGAGAGAAACTCACACATCTCCCAATGTTATACGTTGAGCATTCTACATATCTCTGAGGCTGCTTAATTTCTTGCTTTTCATGTCTCTCGACAATGTTTCCAGGGGTAGCAATACACATTATTTCCATCATCTATCCTTGCAACTTCAACTCTAACCTCATCAAATTCAACAACGGGAGTAGAGATATCAATGACACTTGTACTGGATTTTGAGAGAGAGAGAGAGGGAGGGGGAGAGCGGGAATGGCATTTGTGTTAACATTAGCATTCTTCTTAAAAAAGGGAATGAGCATAAGGATCCCTTTTTCTATACATCTTGTGTTTGCTTTCATTACTATGATTTTCCCTGTGTTTGCTGTTGTGGTTATTTCCTATATCATTCTCGCTTCCATCATCATTTTTTGACCCACTCTTGCCATCCACATAATCACCACTTTCATAAAAAAATTGTATTTCACTCAAGCCACTAAGGTTACCAAGTTTTGTTCACTCACAGTGGTCTCCCCATAAAGAGAAGCATTGGTAAAATATGATTCATCTTAAAAGAAGGCAATATCTTTAGTGACGTATTGCTTTCCTACAGTGGGATTAAAATACTTGTACCTCTTTTGTATTGCAGAGAAATCTAGGAACACTTCCCTAATAGCCCTTAGATCCAACTTTCCATGGCTGGGATTGAGGTTATGAATAAAATAGAGGCAACAAAATACTTTTGGGGATAATGTGAATGGCCTCTCACTTGAGAATAACATGGATAGTAGAGTCTTTCCACCTAGAATTCGAGACTAGTTATCCATAAAGGGAATAAAGTATTGAAATCCTCTTGTGAATTTGTTGCTTGTAGGACTGAAATGACCCTTCCTAAGGGTCGTTCGAAACTTTTTAGAATTTTTAAGGGTGCTAATGCAATTTTAAACTCCCTGGGATTTACTTTGTGGGCTCTGCAGGAACGGGAGGATTTTTGCGGGGCCAAGTTCGCAATATATCCGACCATACACCCTACATCCACTCAACTCACGCACACACCCACCCCTCAAAACTCTAAGCCCCTCTCTATAAAAACCCCTCCACCCTCAACCCATGTTACGAACGTGGCATCAGACGGATTTTTAAGACGTCTGGGAAGTGGCCCAGACGTCTGGTAATAAATTTTTTCGACGTATGGGGTTGCGTCTGCGCGCGCAGACTGCACCTGCCGCCTTCGTTCTTCTTTTTCCTTTCTCTCCCTGCAAAAGCGTCGCTTCTCTTCTCTCTCTCCCCTCGCTACCTTTATAAACCCTCGCCCTCTCCCTCACCCTCATCTCCTCCGCCTTTCTCTTCTCCTTCTCCCTGCCAGTGAGAGCGCGAGCGAGCGAGTGAGCGGCGGTGGCAGCAGCGGCCGCGGCGAGTGTGCGGGGAGGAGGGTTGCGAGCGGAAGAAGCTCGACCGCGAGGGTTCGAGCTTGCTGGGGCAGCTAGAGCCGGCCGGCGGGGGGAGCGGCGCTGCCGTGCGTCGCGGGCGGAGAGCGAATCGGGTTCTGGTTCTGAAAAATTTTCCAGAATCAGACGTCCGGACTTACGTCCAGACGACGCCGAAGACGTCTGGAGGACGGTCCAGACGTTTGACAAGTAAGATATTTCTTACCTTCTCCTTTTGCGCGTGTACGGCCATGCAGTCGTCCGCCGCGTTTTCTTCTACGCTTCGTCGTGCTGAGAGCAGGTGTATGTGTGCGCAAGTCCTGCTCGGGAGGGCGCGAGGGCTTGCCATCCCACGTGAATCAGACGTATGGCCGCAGTGCCAGACGACGGAGAGGACCTCCAGACGTCCGGGGTGACAATTGGACGTCTGGAAACCAAGGCCAAACGTTTCAGCGGGCTTCTGGACATCTGAAGGACTGCGTAGAACTGAGGTACGACCGATCCACCTTTTAAGACGTCTGGAAGATGTTCCAGACGTCTGATTTTGGACAGTTTCGTCGTTTTTAACCCGTTCAGGGCTCGTTCGGAGTCCGTTTTTCGCATTCCGAGTTGCGTTCTTTCCAGAATAAATTCCGTTATCCGTTTATAGTAATTGTATACCGTTCTGAGAAACTCTTTGTGATTGATCCTTGTGCTAGGACCCCGTTCCGTTGTAGTCTTGGGGGTTGCGGAGGCACGCGGGATTGCCGACCACGCCCCCAGTACTCCCGATTTCGCTGGTAGAGTGGCTTTTTAATTTACTTAACAAAATTTGTTACAATTGTGGAACAATTAATAGAGTCTAGGGCATTGCATGAACCCTAGGCTTGAGAAACTAGATTGAATGATAGATCCTAGGGTATTGCATGAATCTTAGGACTGGAAAACTAGATTGAATGATAGGTCCTAGGGTACGGCACGAATCTTAGGATTGGAAAACTAGTTGAATATATAAATATTGAAGTCTTGGAAAAGTGGAAAGGAAATGATAACTGCCTGTAAATGGATTAACAGCTGTCTGTTATGAATGAATCGATACGATTGAGAACATGGGGTATATAAATATAAAGCTGGAACGGTGAAACCCAAAATGGCCTAACAAAAAGAACATGAACCCTACGGGGAATTAGGAGTAGAACTCCTGGAAAGAGAATGGAATGGAATTGAGAAAGTGAAACGTGGAAGTGTATTGTCTCTTGGGTACTTGGTACCAAAGAGAGCACACATTACCTCTTAGTGTAGAGGGGAGCTTGCCATCCTGAGGTTAAGACCGGGGTGGGTTTGGCCATTGTACACCGATTTGTTGGCCCTCGCGTACGCAGTACCGAGGAGAGCTACTAGTGTAGGGAGAGCACTAGCTACCCCACGGGCCCCGGGGTTCTGTTAGCCCTCCTACACCGACTTGTTAGGCCCACTGGGCAAACCAGGGTAGTCAGGCGAGGGTGCTCGGACTGTGGAGGGGTTGGACCCCTGTTACTGAGAGGGCTCTGTCCTATACTAGTTCCGTGTTGTGTTTTGGGCGCACCCGTTAACGGAAACGACTGACCACGTGCCAGTGCGGGGTAGCTACCCGTGCGCTTATCGCGCGTACCGTAGTCACCGTTACGTCTGTCAGCGACCTTGGGGTGGTTGACTGAGGGTAGGACCACCACGGGGGACTCTCCCGACCAGGAGAGTACCACGTGTTACTTCTACTTTTCGGAAAAGACTGCAACCAAGATCGTTCCCACAAGGAACATTCAAGATCAAGAGAAGGATCTGAGAAATAAATCAATAGTGAAATAATAGAAAGACGTAAATAAAGAAAGTAAAAATATAACAGCTACTGTATACTCTACTGCTTCTTTAGGCTTTAGTTGCCACTCTACTCAGCGTTTCGCTGACGTGTTCCCCCCTTGTTACCTTTTCAGGACCAGGTGTTGAGCAGCCAGAGTCAGCGGTTGCAGAGGACGCTGGGCCGAGTAGGGTCCAGTAGGGTTACCTGTAGTACTTTCTGTACTTTTCTTCCACTGTAGTGAGTAGTTTTCTTTGTTACTCCCTGTACTTTCTTTACCGAAAATTTTATGTACATGTTTATTTCCCTTCTATTGTGGTGGTGTATATTGTAGTACTTCCTTTTCTAACTGCTGTATTTTGTTACTGCTAGTTATATTCATGGTGAATGTGGTTTATTTTACTGCTCTTTTGGTTACTTTCTCATTGGACGACTAGGTCTTGGGATTAGTTAAGTCGGTCCGATTCTCGTGTCTCGTAGGGATTCGGGAATCGGGTTGTTACAACCCAGGACACCACCCCCACTCCATTTGCTTCACAACAGCTACTCACCTTCTTCCCTTCTCCACTCTTGCAACTGTGAGTAAGGGAGGAGAGGAAGGGAGCAAAAGAATTGGAAGGGAGTAGGAGGAGCTCAGAGGACGCTCCTCCATTTTTCTCCACCACTGCCGTCCATCTTCTCCTCTTCCACCTCGCGACCGGGAGAAGAAGAGGGGAGCCGAAGGAGTGCGCAGAGGGGGAGAGAAAGGGGGCAGCAGGAGGAGCTAGGTGAGGAGGAGGAGCTCGTGAGGGAGAACCTCAAAGCCTCTTGAAGCTACCGTGGTAGCTGTTGCAGCTCCACGAGCGAATAAGAGCTTTGCGAGGAAGCTCTGCGCGTAGATATTTCCGCATTATTAGATGTCTCCGACCTTTGGCAGACGTCTGGAGGGGTTGTCAGATGTCTGGAGAGAGATCCGGACGTCCAATAGCACGCAAAGTGCCAAGGTACATACCTTGCACGACCATGCATGCGTAGTATGGTTGTGTTGAGGTGAATCATTTTCGTTGCGTGTGCGTGAGCAGGTACGAGCATGTTGGAAAGTTGTATGGTGCGACATTCGAGGTGCTTTAGAATGTCTGGAAGCCGTTTCAGAAGTCCCACTGTCCTCCCAGACAACCGGGAGTAGTGTCAGATGTCTGGAGACCCCCTTAGATGGCTGTGCGGGGTAGTAGACGACGGGTATAGACGTAGGAGAGCAAGGTGAGCTACTACGTTCATTTAAGACGTTTGGGACTCGCCCCAGACGTCTGATTATGATTAGGATGCATGTTTCTAGGTTGGTTTAAGGCCCAAACGGAGTCGATTTTACGCAAACAAAGTATCGTTGGTTTTCTCTCAAAATTCCCTACGTGTTAGTGTCGTGTCTATACTATTTTGAGCTTGTTTGACAGATTGGTCAACGTTATATGTCTCCAGTCCGTAGTGTACACGGGACCCACGTAGACGTCGGGATCCACCGTTCAAGCCCCCATACCACCTATATACCCTGGTAGAATGGTCTTCTCTACTTCTATGGTTTGAATTAGTAACGTGCATATTAAATTAGAAATATCTAATTGAAACCTAGGGTATGAGATGAACCCCAGGACTGAGAATGTGAATGATTTATATTCAATGCATGAACCTCGCATGTTATAAAACCTGAGAATGCATGTTGTTAAATGTCATACTGTGATAATTGGAATAGTTAAATGATGAGATGATCACTTATCTTATTGATGATGGTTTATCCTGTTAATTTACAAGCTGATTGTTGTATGAATCAGAAATCAGTATGTAGTAGAGATGCATGCCATAAAATGAAATAAGATGAGTACTATGCATGAACCCTACGGGGAACTAAGAAAGGAACTCAAAGTATACTAAAACTGATATCTGATGTATGGTGGAACCTGTTACCTACAAGCGTGTTGGTTGACTGTTCAGACTTGGGTATGAAAAGTGAGCTGGCCCTTGTGTACGTGTTACTGAGGAGAGCTACTGCCACTTTTGTGTAGGGAGACTGCTAGCCACCCTTGAGTTAGGACCCGGGTTGGATTGGCCTTCCTACATGGCACTGTGTTTGTCTGTATAGTTATTATAGTCGTTGTAGTATATGACAAAACGGTTACCAGTTTAATACAATTTATTACTCGGAATGACAAGTTTCCCGAGGTCGAACTCAGGGAGCAAGCTATAATTCTAGAAGCATATAAGCTCACAATATATAAGGTTTTACAAAAATTAAGAGAGAGAGAAAAAGAAGGGGTGATTGGCTTCAACTCTCTTCTTTCTTCTTCTGTTCTTCTTCTCTGCTTCTGTGGTTCCTCTTTCTCTTTCTCCTTTCTTCCTCTCTGATTTTCTTCTCTTCTTCTTCCTTGCGGCTGCAGAGGCTTCTGCCTTCTCTTTTCTTCTCTCCTTCTGTGGTTCCTCTTTCTCTTTCTCCTTTCTTCCTCTCTGATTTTCTTCTCTTCTTCTTCCTTGCGGCTGCAGACGCTTCTGCCTTCTCTTTTCTTCTTCAGTTGCAAAGTCTTTCTCCTTTCTTCCTCTCTAATTTTCTTCTCTCCTTTTTCCTTCTTTTCTTCTGCTCTGGCCCTTCCTCTTCTTTCTTTCTTCTTCAGCCTGCCTTCTTCTTTTCTGCTTTGGTTGCTGACCCTCCGACGTCTGATTAAGCGTTCAGACGGTTTAACTGCGCAGTTGCTACAGTGCGGCTCCTCTTCTTTTCCTTTATCTCCTTTCCTTCCTTTCTTCTTCCTTCGCCTGCTTCTTCCTTCTTCTTCCTTCTTCCTTGCGCGCACACACAACTATCAGTGCAAAACCTACCCCTACCCCTTTCACGCGTCTCTCTCTCTCTGGATCTCTCTTTGGAAAGCTCTCCCAAAGCTGGGTAATCGGGTCGGGTTGTGCGCCTGGGTCCAGGCACACCGGCGTGGGTGATGTGCGACAAGTGCACAGGCAGGATAGTCGGGTCGGGTCACCAGGTCCGCGTGTGCAGTGCCGCAGACGAGGCACATGAGCAGGTGAGGCACCTCACCCCTATGTGACTTGAGGCAAACAGCTAATGTCACTTTTTTTATTTATGTGTGGGCGTGTGCCCACACACTTCCGAGGTGGGACTAAAGTCCCACCTCTGCTCCGCGCGCCCGTAAGCGAGAAGCAGCTGTCGATTTGGGCAGCAGCAAAGGTTTCGCATTCCTAATTGAGAACCTAGGCGCCTTCGCTGGCTTGCTCCGCGTCACCTGGAGCTCACGCCTGGAGAGGAGGAGACCTGGAGCTCCTTGCGAAGAAGCTCCAGTAGCTCATCAATGGCGGCGAGGAGGTTGAACCCTGAAATCACGAAGACGACCTCCCAGCCATGTTAGACAACACAGGCAGCGTCGCCAGATTGTGGCAAAGGCGGTGCAAGGGTCGGCGAGGCACAAGAGTGCATGTGTCCATGTGCCTAGGGCAGACTGCGTGTGCGGGAGTGGGTGTGTTTGGGGGGTGGTCTGGAGGTGAAGGGCGGTGAATGGAGTAGGGGAAACGCTTGAGTGGAGTAAGGGGTAGCTTCTGGGCTTGTCGGCGAGGGGTGAAATGGCCTGTGGAGGTGGGGCGACCTCGCCGGAGATGGCGACCGGAGGTGAAGCAGATGGAGGTGGTAGTGGCAGTCGAGGGGTCTAAAATGCTAATTTAAGAGGGGAAAAGTAAGAGGGGAGTAAGGGGAAGGTTCCTACCTATTTAGTCGACGAAGAGGAAGACGTCCGGCTCGTGCCTGTCGGAGCTGGGGACGAAGGTGCCCAAAAGAGGAGTAACGGCGACGAGGTGGGGACCCGGAGACGCCAGCTAGTGCGGCCTGGCGTGGGAAGACGGGGCAGAGTGGGATCTGCTGCAGGTATGGCAGCAGAGCGACGAGGAGGAGGAGGAAAGATCGTCGGAAGCTTGGGCTGTCTGATTGGAGAGGGGAGAGACGAAATCAAGGGTTTTTCTCAGCCAAAACTAGCTTGCTTTGGACGGATGCCCTTGCCGCTCCTTATAAAGGCGCTGGCAAGGAGAGCAGCCTGAGGGAAAGATGTGCAGCGCACGTCAGAGATTGCTGGAGAAGGAGACCCATGCCTTTCGTGCGTTCGCATGAGAGGCATGGGCGGTTGCAGGACACATGGGAGGGTCCCTGCGACAGAGGACAACGCAGGGAACCTCCCGTTCGTTCCTGAGAACGGGCGCCATGCCCTGCACGGCGCCATCCTCCGCGCAAGGTCGCCGAAGGTATGGCGCTGCTCAGAATGGCAGGGAGGACCGTTCTGCAAAGAACGACGAGAAGGATAGGGGGCTATTTGCAAGGGTTTCAAAGGATAAGAGTCGAAAAGTAATTTAAGAGGATCAATTTCTAAAGTCGGTCAAGATGGTCTTTTCTTAAGCTCAAATTTTTATACCAGCCTAATTTGAACCTAAGGATTTTAATGGTGAAATTTGATTTTAGGTTGGACCATGTTTGACCGGTCAATTTGCACAAAAACTCAAATTGGGTCATAAATTGGACGTGGTTCTCATTTTAGGTCAAAATAGGTTGCAAAGGACAAATTGAAGGTTTTCAACCCTAGGGAATATTTTTCCATGAATTTTAGAGGGTTTAGTTGATTTTTATCCTACCTTAAACCTCATGAATTATAGTGGGTTTGTTTTAGGGTTACAGAATGCCATTTAATTCCTAGAAGTTGCTATAACCCTTTTCAAATCAGATCATCCCACTTCCCTCCTTATTAGGCTTATTTGACCTATGTTTAGACCCTTAATTTCCCTGTTTGCGTACTGCACTGGTAAAATTACAGTTTTACCCCTTATGATTTGTCTCATTCTTTAATTCAGAATTTTCTGAGTTAAGTTTCTCTTCAGGTTTTGTAGGAGCTTCTTTACACTTATTTAAATTAATTTGTTCTAGTTAGTGTTCATGATGACGCTCTCATCACTACACTGACTCCTGTTGGGCTCACTCGGCAAATCGGGATAGCCGGACAAGGGTACGCAGACTGTTGAGGAGTGTGACCCCTGTTCTGTTTTGTGGTGTACGTTAAAGCGTACCCACTAGCGGAAATGACTAGCAGTGTGTCAGTGCGGGGTAGTTACCCGTGAGCTTATCGTGCATGCTGTAGTCACCATTACGTTGCGACCATTACCCCGGGATGGTAGACTAGGTGTAGGACTATCACGGGGTACTCTCCCGACCAAGGGAGTGACATGTGTTCATCCTACATCGCGGGAACAATGCATCAAGATCGTTCCCTTAGGGAACAAGTGGATCAAGAAATATTGTGGACCCTTATTGGAATAACCGAATCATTAACACATAGATGATATAAATGGAAACATATGATAATACATAACTGGAAAAATTGTATGATTAGTTAGCTACTTTTTCCTTTATGTTTACTTGCATTTAAATTACATATACACCACTCTACTTAACGTCAGCTGACCACAAATATATGTAACCATATTCAGGTCAAGGAGTTGAGCAGCCAGCGCCACTAGCTGCAGAGGGTGCTGGGCTCAGTCGAGCCTAGCCGTAGTTGTACTTTCTTTGTTTCCCGTTTCAAAGGCCCCCTTTTGTTGTTAGTGAGTATCTATAGCATGTTAGTGCATGTTTATGTTATACCTCTAGTTGTGATGGCTATGTCATTAAATGTACTTTTCCGCTTTTGGCATGTAGTACCTTTGGGATTTCTATTCTATTTTCCATTACTGTATATTATTTATTTTCTGCTTAGTTACATTGCATGTATGGTTGTGAAATGAATTGTGCATTTGGTTATTTCTTGTTGGACGATTGGGTCTTGGGATTTAGTGGAGGCGGACCATTTTCGGGTTCCATAGGGAGTCGGGATCAAGTCGTAACAAGGACCCCACACATTTGAGTGAACTAAAGCAAATGACATTGAACTCTTATGTTGAGATTCTGGAAAGGAGGCACAATGTTGTTTTGTGAGTTGATAAACTTCACAATTCAATTCTTTCAATCTAATTTCAGAGAATAAATCAAGGAGCAACTTTCATAATGCTATAAAGTTCAAGTGTCTAAGTCGGTTATGCCACTGGTGAACATCCCAGACTTTAGAGGTATTTTCCCTTCTTGATTGTAAGGAAGCTTGAAGAACTATAGCAACTCTTCCAGGTAATTTGTAAAATCCATTACACTTTATAATGGTTTCAACCTCTTTTCCTGCTAAAAGATCTTGTAGGATATATTGATCCTCATAAAATATTAATTTACACTTTAGTTCCTTGAAAATTTGGTCACAGACAACAGGTTTAAAGAGATCTCCAGAACATAGAGGATATTATCAAGTCTGACTCTATTCAAAAGGTGTATGTTGCCCTTTCTTGCAACTATCACATTAGAACCATCAACAACTGTGATGTTGTCCTTTCCTGAATCGAGTTTCTACTGAGAAAACCATCGTGGATTAGTGGTCGTGTAATTTGTGATGCTACTATTCATAATTCAATCATTAAGAGATGGACTCATTCTTAAGCAACTAAGGCATAATTAAAGACTTCTTCTATTGTTGTCATTACAAATGCCTTAGATCTCATCATTGCTAATCACAACCACAAACAAAAAAACCCACATAACAAAAAAAAAAGGCTCCAATAGAGTGAATAGAATCACATGTATCCCTTGCACACCAAGGGAGTACAACCAACTGTAATCATAGATGAGACCACTCATACCTCTCCACAAGGAAGAGAATACCATTGAGTGCACCAAATCTCGTGCAAAAGAAGAAAAGAATCTTTGTAGGCAAAGTAGTATACTTGATCTAACCGCATTTTGTATTGTCCATGTTTATAATTTGCTAACTCCCCACTCATCTAGGCCTGATTTCATGCATGAGCATATTGTATGCATTAGCATAAATTGCATTTTAGATAGGATTGCATCATAATTTGCATAATTATGTGTTAAAATTGTCCTACATCAACAATTAATGAGCTCCTCCACTTCATTTATTACGCTCCTCCACCTAGAGCCACCTTTGTACATCCTCCATGGCACATTTAAGTCTCTCTCCCTACTTCCAACAAAGCCACTCTCAGTATGGATGCACATTTCACCACATCTAGATCTCTCCACCAATTAATAGCAACCAAACTCAATTCCAAGACATCATCATTAAATCTCAACACATCTACCTACATTTATATAAGGCCATCCATTCCATCCTTCCAAACCATCTTTAGCAATCCCATCTCTTGAGCACTAAAGGAGAAAGGGAGGGCCTAAGGACTACCTAAGTCTAAATTTTAGGTATTGAGAGGGAGTTACTCCATCACCTTCAATTATCAATCCATCATCATTTCACTCCACCACCATCACCCCACGCTATCATCTTGGAGGAAATTGGGTTGGAGTTCTTCTTTCACTCCAAGGAGGAGTAGGGAGGAACACGACACCCTCTTTGCGAAAGCCCGCTTTTATGTTGAGGAGGAGAGGAGGACCATCATCATCTACACCATCATCCGAGCATCTCCTTTTATAAGCCTTCTTCTCTTTTAGTTTCTTACATGTTATAAATAGTTGATAGTCTTTTACTTTTGTAAATTTTTTTAGATTAAGCATGTTTTTGTTGGACTTGAAATATTATGGCAATGAAAGTTATATTTCTATTTCATCTTTAATTTTGTTGAGTGTGTGAATTTGCTTGGTAGTTAATTACAAATCACCTACCGTGATGCTTGTGAGTTCAATTACTGAGCCATCTTCACATCCTTTAGTTTTGTTATTTGGTTGAAAATAGTTGATATTCTCTCTTGTGACAAAAAAAAAAGATTCAATTTGCATTTTATTTTCTTATGAAAAAATAAAAAAATCACAAAGCCAAAATATTAAAAAGAAACATGACATTAAATATTGAGTTTCCAGATCAACAACTTAACTCCTCGTGAATCGACTCGACTTGCAACTACGCAAGCCGATAAAAATCATTAAAATTTGAACTTTAGTTATGCGTTGCAACGACATAAAAATAACATTTTTTAAAATCTCATTTCGATTCGTTGAATACCTCAACTTGAGATTATGAGTAACTTTGAAAGTAATGGAGATGAATCCTTGGAATGATTCGAGGGGGCGCAGGCACATGCGCCAAGAGGAAGTGGAAGAAGAAGCACTTCCCCAACAACAGCAACAGTAGCAAGACAACCACCGTGTTAGAAATACTGATCCCATAGAGTGGTTCCAGTAGCAACAACCACCATAGTAGCCACCCCAATTTCACCGAAAGCTCCCCTCTCACGACCCTAGTGGCGCCGTGAACACATCTATAGGCATAAACAAATAAACACGATTGAACATGGGAGAGATCACCACTCCAACCACGCCACTGAAGTGGAACCACTCCCTTTGCAGCTCCTGAGATCGACCTCCAACGTGTTGCTCCAACCACCCAACTCCAATGGGATCGATCTCTATCACGTCGCACCCAGGTAACTCTCTCCACCTTTGATTAGCCCATGCACATGGACCTAAGAATCGAAGCAACTATGTGATGCTCCAACCACGCAACTCCAGCGAGGTCAACCTCCAACATGCCACGCTCGGGTGACTCTCGCCACCTCCTATTCACCTATGCACGTGAACCCAAGAATCAAAGCAGCTACCCCAACATAATACCCAACCAGCGCATCAAGGCTTCGACGCAATGCAAGAGCCTTTACGCGCACCAGATCACGGGATTCCTCAACGCGTGCAAGATGTGGAAGAACTTAAAAAATTGGCCCAATGATTTGAGGCTCTGATACCATGTGGAAACCAATCAAGATAGAATCAATCACATAGGATACATGATTTACATGAAAACCTTCCCCCTTAGGGAAGGAGAAAACCACGAGAGCAAGAGTCATAATCCTCGTCTCTCAAACGAAGGCTAGGATTATTCTTCACTAACTGTGAAAGGAAAAGAGTGTTACAATATATAAAGCTCAAAATATACATAGATTCACCCTAAGGTACATATACCCATTGCGATGGTAACTCAACAAGATGAATTTAATGATGGGGCATTATGACATACAACCACCAGGAAAATTTTTCCCCAAACTAGGAAGTAATTGCCACTAATCATACAACATTAAAGTGATGGCCATCAAGTGAATTTCCTGGCATACAGCTTAGACCTTCTGGAAGATGGAAATAACATAGATCTTGTATTTGCTGGCAGCACCTTTTTGAGATAGTTCCTTATTTGTTGTCTTTGTTTAACTCTTATTTCCCTTAATTGAAGCTGGATGACTGCTTATCTCTACCAGATTTCTTTAATATTTTTTATTAAAAAACCTTACTGGCATTACCTCTCAAAAAATATTTTCTGGCATTCACCTTACCGTCTCACTTTTTTCCCATTCTTTAAGAAGAGAACGTTTGTAAGGTCTCCTCTAATTGATGCGGTACTTGGACCCTGCACATAAAATATGTTCTTTATTAATTATTCGTGTGTGATCATTCCAATGCCTGTCACAGCTCGATCTCAAAATGCCTAATAGGCCTTACATGGGCAGATAAGGTCAGACCCCTTACATGACGCGATGGTGGGAATTTCCAGGTTGGAACTCCCAAGGTTGACAGGTAAGGTCCACAAGATAAAATATCCAGTCAATGAAAGATTGGGTTTTATATTCTACAAAGTCCTTGATACATGTTGGCCAGCCCAATTGTTATCTGTTAACATGTTTCAAGAATGAGATCAACCATATATGTCTCTACTGGATTCTTTGTACCTGCTGGTTTCTCTTATTTGTTAAACTTGTACTACTTAAAATGGAGGTGCATACCCTTGGCCCTTGGGGATGAACTAATTAATGCCATTCCAAAGAAAATTCCTTCCGTTTACATATACATTTGGTGCTGCGATAGTTTATTTGTGAATATATTAATTGTTTCCATCGTTTGTATCATCATAGATACTGATGATGTTTAGCATGGTGAGATATTGATGATATCATCATCATTTTCTATAAATAATTTAATTTAGTTAAGTTTTAAAGTTAAATTCACGTAATTAATATATTAAAATAATATAATTCAATCAAGACCGAAAAGAGAGAAGTTAATTGAAAAGGAGTTAATTCTATGTTGTTCACAAATAATTATAAATGTAAAATAGTTGGAAGGTGAACTTATAGTTAATTAAAGGTCAATTGAACTTAATTGTCGTAAAGTAGTTGATACGGAGTAATTTAGGATTTTATTCAAATTGAGTGATAATCCTTAATTGAATTGGCTAATTTCAATCCTATTTTAATTAAAATAGTTTTGATGGAAATAAATATAATATAAACCTTTTAAAAATCAACTAAAATATTTTATAAGGTTTGGTATACTAGATTTGACAATAGGAACTCATTTCGATGTAAAACAGAATCTTAGGCGGGTATTTGGTACATTTTAGGTCTCAACGTAAATTGATCACACAAGCGAAATCAAAACCCAAAATTGAAATCACCATCAACTTTCTTATGTCTAAATTAGGCTCCATAAAAATTTAGCTCATTTGGACTTCATTTTGGTTAACTTTGCAATTTGACCTTAATTCGTAATTTCCTTACAAATACCCCCTTAACTTTTGATTTTCTTGCATTTATGCCCCTGCTAGCATCTCCTCCACCTTCCACATCCACACCCTCCGGCCACGCGACTCTGGTGAGCCATTTTTGCAACCTCCGGCCCTCTCCTCGCATGCCAAGGAGCTTTAAACCTCCGCTATCACACGTCGCTTCTGGTCATCGAGATTCGGCCGCATTTCCTGCTCTTCTCCTTAGCCACGACCACTTCCCCATCTCCGACCTCGGCGACCCCTCCGTTCTCTTCTTCCACGCACGCTCCGACCTCAAGAGCAACGCCACCAGTTCCTCACCTTCCTCCAGTCGTCGCCGGTGAAAGCACGACCTCTTCCTCCCATTTCCTCGCCACTGGTCATCTCTTGAACTTCTTCCCCATGATCGGTAGTCACGCCGACCAGCTTCTCGTCCTCCTCGTCGTCTTCTAAGTAGATCTCTTTCTTCCCCTCTCCCTCTATATTAGTTTAGGTCTCCTAAATCCAAGATTCAACCTCTCCAATGACCTCCTCTCCGTCTTCCTCAAGGGTAGCGAGACTACGGCGAACACGCCTGCAACGCTCTGTGCACCCTCACTGTTACGATCATGGGCGTCAGAAGTAGTTTTAGACGTCTGGGAAGTGTCCCAGACGTTTGGTAATAAATTTTTTCGGCGTACGGGTTCGCGTCTGCGCGCCTACGCGCGTAGACTGAACCCGCAGCCTTCGTTTTCTCTCCCTGCAGGCTCCTCTTTCCTTCTCTCTCTTCTCATGGCTACCCTATAAGAGCGCTCCCCCTCTCCCTCACCCCCACTCCACCGTCTTCTCTTCTCCTTCTCCCCGCGAGCGAGTGAGCGAGGGCGCAGCAGCGGCTGTAGCGGGTGTGTTGGAGAGAGTGTTGCGAGAGGAAGAAGAAGCTCGACCGCGGAGGTGCGAGCTTGCCGGGGCAGCTAGAGCTGGTCGGCGGGAGGAACAACGGGCGGGGGGTGTCGCGGAGGAGCTGCTGCAGCTCAGGCAGCAGGCGGACGCGGATCGGCGCAGCTGTGCGTAGTGGGCGGAGGACGAACCGGGTGCTGATTCTGGGAAAATTTCCCAGAATTAGACGTCTGGACTTACGTCCAGACGACTCATAGGACGTCTAGAGGAAGATCCAGACGTCTGACATGTACAATATTTTTCCTCCTTCCTTTTACGCATGTACGGCCATGCAGCCGTCCGCCGCGTTCTCTGAGCTTTTTCGTGATGAGAGCGGTTGCGTGTGTGCGCAGGTGTTGTTCGGGAGGGCACGAGGGCTCGCCCTATACCGGTTCTGTGCTGTGCTTTGGGCGCACCCGTTAACGGAAACGACTGACCGCGTACCAGTGCGGGATAGCTACCCGTGCATTTATCGCACGTGTCGTAGTCACCGTTATGTCTGTCAGCGACCTTGGGGTGGTTGACTGAGGGTAGGACCACCACGGGGGACTCTCCAGGCCAGGAGAGCACCACGTGTTACTTCTACCTTTCGGAAAAGACTGCAATCAAGATCGTTCCCACGAGGAACATTCAAGATCAAAAGAAGGATCTGAGAAGTAAATCAATAGTGAATAAATGGAAAAGTATAAAAGAAGAAAGTAAAAAAATATAACAGCTACTGTCCACTTTACTGCTTCTTCTAGCTTTTAGTTGCCACTCTACTCAGCGTTTCGCTGACATGTCACCCTTGTTACCTTTTCAGGACCAGGTGTTGAGCAGTCAGAGTCAGCGGCTGCAGAGGGCGCTGGGCCTAGTAAGGTCCAGTAGGGTTACCTGTAGTACTTTCTGTACTTTTTTTCCGCTATAGTGAGTAGTTTTCTGTTGCTCCTTGTACTCTCTTTAATGTAAACTTCATGTTCATATTTATGTTTATTTCTCTACTGTTGTGGTGGTGTATACTGTAATGTTTCTTTCCTTTACTGCTGTATTTTGTTACTGGTAGTTATATACATGGTGAATATAGTTTATTTTACTGCTCTTTTGGTTACTTTCTCGTTGGACGACTGGGTCTTGGGATTAGTCCAGTCGGTCCGATTCTCGTGTCTCGTAGGGATTCGAAAATCGGGTCATTACACTCACCGACCACTGACCCTCCGACCACCTTTGCGAGACCACAACGAACAAAACCCCTCAACTTATTGAGGGGTTCCATGCCCTCGATTCTTCACCGAACACTGCCAACGCCACCCGTTTCCCTCGACTCTAGCATGCCTCCTTTGACCTCCTCGCAACAAATCGGCGCCTCCATCACCTCCAGTGGATCAGCTTGAAGCTTGCTGTGCCCTCAATGTGGAGCTTTGACGCTCCTCGTACCAAACCACTGTCGACGGTCAACCCATCAACGCCTACCTCCGTCGGCCCTTCTCTGAGCTCCTCACGGCTCAAAGCTTTGCGAGAAGCTCTGTGGTGGCACGAGGAACAATTTGCAACCCTGACGGGAAGTTTCGTGCACCAAGGAGCTCCATCCCACTCACTGGAATCTCACCGCCCTCCTCAACTTCGGCATTGTCATTCGCTATCATCGCCACCATCGATCATCACACCGCAACCGCCATCACGTCCGGTGGCCTCCAAGGATCATCTTTCGCCCTTCATCGGAGCTACGCAACCACGGTAGTGTGATTCCGACGCATCTTCGGTGAGGTCCGCCGGCGTAGTGGAGGAGAAGAGCCCCTTCTGCTGAAAGGGGTTGGATTGAGAAGAAGAAAAAAGTTGGGAGGGACCAATTCATAAGAAGGTAGGGGTAGACTCGCAAAGGTAGGGACTGAGTTGCAAAGCTTTAGGGACTTAAGTGTAAGACAATCAAGTTTCTAGGGACTAAATTGAATAAATGTTTGAATTATTAATTTTTTAATTTAATTATTGATTGTTGCCGATTGATATTGAGATTTTATACCCAATTATTAGCGATCGGATATATTAGTATTTGATTGCATCATATCTTGCTTATTTTTAGTTAAGAACTAGTAACAATAGAATTTCTTTAAATACATATTGAATTGAGTAATTAACTCTCTTGCACGAGTATGCATGTGTAAACAATCAAATTAATATAGTCTAATTCTTACACTTAAAATTTAAAATAGTGGTAATTATATATTAATTTGTTCAGAGAGATAACTTCGAGATATTTTATTTTGAGAATTATAAATTTTAATTTTAATTAACTTTGATCACCTATATTATGACGTATAATTTTAAAACACGATCGAAACATTTAAATATATAACAAATAATCCCTTTTAATCTAACCAGGGACAAAATGACTTATTTTTGTAATAAATGAGTAAAATAATTTTGTATGTGTTTGGGTCATGAGTGACTACTAAATGAGTAGAATCCTTACAAAGGAAAATAAGAATCCAAAGACTTTGGACACGTGTGACTCACCATGGAGTGCATGCATGTTTAAGTCATAAATTTATATAAATTAAGTCATAATTATTGTAAATTTTTAATATTTATTTTATAACTATAATAAATTTAAATATTTCTTTATATTTTATAAATAATAATATTTTCTTTATTTTTATATTTAGGTCGAGGCAACAAAAGACTTACAAGTTGGACTAATATCGAACAAAACATTTTTATGGGCCCAATGAGTCATTGGCAGCAAGAAAAATCATCAAATGAGTTTACTTGGGTTAGGTTGTGATATATATATATATATATATGAGATAAAAAGTTAAGAATTAGCATTTTAAAGAAGTTAAGAGTTATTTTTATCCAAAACAACTTTCCTATTCTTTTACTATGAATTTCAATGATTTTGGCTGATTTGTAGAGCCTCTCTAGACTTTATGTTTCATGCTCCTCCTTCGATTCTCCTCCTAGCGGATTGCCTCCGGTGACTCCATTGCCGCGACGTCGCTTTGCCACTTTGTTTGATGCCTCCTCTCTTTTTCTTTTGTAATTTATTTCTAGTTGTATTACTTTATTTCTAGTTATATTTGTGACTCACTCTTAGCTCTCCGGTAAAAAAAAATTCCAAAATTTTTACTGTAGGTTTGTGCACGCTAGATTAGGACACCTACAAGATTTCGGGTAAAAAATCCTCATAAAAAAAATTATGTTTAGATACTCAGATTGTTACAATTCAATTACGAAAAGTTCTTTTCAATTTGCCTGCATGCACTACATAATCTTATTAGCTTGAAATTTGATAAGATTCTTACTTAAATAGTTATAAGAATTTATTTTTCTCAAAGAATTTTTACAAATTATAAAAGAAAATTATGTGAATTATGTTTAGATCTCTGTTGTCACATTCTACTTCTTATCCTTTGATTTTACGGCTTATCTCTTTTCTTTAAAATATTAAAAAAAATTAGTGTAGGATAATAAGAAATAGTTTGAAATATTTTACCTCTTTGTAAAATAACTTGGACTTTCATTTTATTAGATTATATCTTTTTAAGAGTTTAAAAATTAATTAAATGATTGTGATTTCACACTACAAACAACGATCTTACTCCTTTGCAAATTCCTCGATCAATGCACGTGAATGTAAATTTCTACAATCCAGCAGGAATAATTCCATAAATATCTAGTAGTTCCTAGAAGAGGAGGTGCTTGCTCAAGCATTTAACCTCCTGTTTAGTTGCCAGCTTGAATACTGTCAAGATACACATGATAAATTACTTTAAAAAATGCCATGATGAACTTGAGCATGCAATGCATATGCGACAGCTTGCAGATGAATAATATGGTGCATGTCTGATGTTTAATTTGATCGTCTCGTATTATAAAAGAATAACTATAACCATCATATTCCATTACCGTGTCCATTATGAGCTGCCACAAAAGGCTGTCTCAAAAACAATATCTTAGTCATTCCTAGGAAAGTTTTTCTGATCTTATTCCCATGATTAATTAGTAAGAACGGTGTGAGCTTCATACCTTTCTCCAACACTAAATTCAAAACCACTACATATTTCTGATAGGAGGGATATTTGGTGTTCATTAATTTGATAATTCAAAAGGAGTCCCTCAACACTCCTGACATTCCGAGACATCTACATGCAATATCATAACGCTGAATCCAGTTTGAATAAAGCCAGAAGACCGGTAACCAATTTCTCTTCACTAACAGAACCGAGAACAGTATAGGGAGGTCTATGCATCCGGTATTCCATGATGAAAATACACAGGTGTCTGCATAAAATAATGAGAATGGAGTCAAGGAATGTATAACACAGATAATAATGATTAGATGTCATATGGTAGTTTGAATGGTAAATCCACACACTACCCATGAATGATACCACTGTCACATCCAACTCGTTGGTTGACCTGATATTTCTCCTCCCCGTGAATTTGAACCCATTTTTTTTGTTAGATTGTTTTGGCATTTCTATAGAAATACCCATCAATGTATATTTTAGGTAGAAGTAGCATGTTTTCTTATTGCAATGATGTCCCACAAGAAGGAGGAGTTCGGGAATCATTCGATTAGCTCCATGTCGAAATGGTTTCATAGAGAGAAAGTTGGATTCCATCCTCAGCAAATTCAAAAGAGAGGATTTCTTTGAACTTGTTCAGCTAACTGCTATTGCCTTAAGTGAATCACAGTTTAAGATGCATTAACACATATTTAATTAAAACAAATTCGAAATTCATACTGGCATCACAGTTCCAAGAATGGCATATCCACGACTCCGTCCTTAATCCCGTTTTTTTTTATAACTTTCTCTCAATTCCACTTTGGCTGCAATTGGAAGGGAGTTTGACCAAATTCTTGACTCAACTCTCTTCACCTCGGATTGGATTGAGTACAAAATTTTTGCGGAAATGATGAAAGCGTGCTTTCCATATAAGTGAGGAGAAAAACCGGATAAGAACTTCCACGCCCGGTGGGACTCGAACCCACAATCGCCTGATTAGAAGTCAGACGCCTTATCCATTAGGCCACGGGCGCTATTGTTTCGAAGAAGTAAGAAGTTTTAATAAACAATACAGGTAATGCCCTGACCTTACCTCGTAGAAATTCTTGCGCCGTTGCTCTGCAATGCTCGAAGCGAGACATCTTGTAACTTCTTCCCTATAAAACTTCTTACGGACCATCGTCTTGAGCCTTAACTCTTGGCTAAAGCTCCCTACTCAGGCATGCCTATAAGCCGTTCTAATTGACGACCTACGCCTATATAATTTTTTTGTTAATGCGCACGCTACATGTACCCTTGTATGGCGTCATACTGTTTCCAATACAGATGCAAGAGGGAACGTATGTATTACTTTTACATAAGTAAGATCGTGGTTCAATCTTGCTTGCGGTTCCCTTCCCAGCAAGCCGACGTCCTTCTGGGAAGTAAAATATTCACAGCTTCAGGGCATCGAGTAGTCCAGTGAACAAACACGAGAAACAAGGAGGGGGAGCAAGGAGGAAGATGCAGGGAATGGGGAACAACACCAACCTCGGGCAAGTCGTTGGGGGGTGGTGAGGAGGGAATGTATTTATAGATTGGGAGTTGAGTATGTTCCTGTATTGGAAACTGCTTACATTTGCCAATGAACTTCTTTTACAACATCAAAGCCAGAGACTACGGAGTCACAAACACCACCGCTACTACTCTAGAACATCAAATGACAGACACCGGTAAGAAACAAGCTATACATATGAACAAGCAAATTAAGGAAAGCTAAAGGCTTCCAAGGGGAGTAGCTAGCTAGTATCAGCAGGTCAAGCGTCCAGAGAGGTGGACGAGGTGCCAAGTGAGGCCCATGAGGGTTATGATGTTCAGCAGGGACGAGGAGGAGTTGAACCTCTTCAGCTTCTCGTGCAGCTTCGTCATGTTGCTCTTCAGCGCCTCCTGATCAGCTGTCCTCCTCGTCGGGAAAGCCGTCGGAGTCGTATTGGTCACCGTAGTTGTCTTCGTCGTCATCGTCGTGCTGATGGGCTCGCCCACGATGTCAGCTATGCCCCCGCCCCTGCACGCTTCCTTCTCCATTTTCATGCTCTCGAACATCACCTGCCACAGACAGCACAGAGGTGTTGAAGCAGAGAAAATTACGGACATACCCAACGTATCGAAAGATAATGAAAGAATGATGGATTAATTTTCCATGCTAAATAGCTTTATACTTTGGAAAAGGTCCCCCCACCCCGAAGAAAAGGATGGCCCAAATGCCCCTGCACAAACTTCGGATTTTCCCGTTTGTATGGTTCCTACCTTGTTCGTATATATATCACCTTCCATACCCTTTCAAGTAGCTGGTTCTTATACCAACTTCTATATTTCCCCATATATGTCCATTCGTTGCAGAACCCATTCAACCTGACTTTTCACCACTTTCTATGCCCTCTTGTACGTACATCCGTGATCTTATATACTCCTTTCATCTCATGCCGTTGGAGTAGTGGCATTTGATATTAAGGTGACTTAATGTAACGATCCATCACATTTTTAATCTTTTAAGACGTATGGAGTCATTCTCGGATGTCTGAAAATGAAATTTTTGTACTACATACTGCGCTCTACACGCAGGCGGCGTGCAAAACCGTCCTCTCTCTCCCTTCCTCTTTCTTCCCCAAATCCTAAATCCCATGCCTTCTATATAAACCCCCCCTCCTATCTCCTCTCCACTCCACACACCAGCCACCACCACCTTCAATGCCTGAAAGCTCATTTATCGCAATGTACGTATCTCCCTATGCCATGCATATCGCAGCGTAGGAGTATATGTCTATTGACCGCGCTTGCGGTGTCGTATGAAGGTGTAGCTTTGGGAAGGAGCGCGGAACGCTTTCCCACGCGCTTTTGAACGTCTGATCACATCAATAGACGTCCGGAGATGCGTCCAGACGTCCGGAGGCATTGTCCGACATCTGAAACTGCCTTCAGACGATTGCAGAGAAGGTCTGGACGTCTAATGATACCGCAGGAACATGAGGTAAGATCTGATGCCTTTTAAGACGTCTGCGATTATTCCTAGATGTCTGATTTTGAACAGTATGCATGTTTTTGACTTGTTTAGGATCCGATCGGGATTCGTTTTTCGCAAACAAAATACCTGCACTTTCCTCGCGAGTTCCTCTGCGTACTAGAGTTTGTTGTACATTGTTCTGAACTCTCCTTTTGTGATGTATTCCATGGTATAAGGTTTCAGCCTACTACGTGTTTGGGGCTTGTAGAGATGCTTGGGTTTGCGATTCGAGCCCCCATTACTCCCGTGTTGCTTAGTAGAGTGGTTTAATTCTGTTAATAATATTTTAATAAGAATGTGCTTGTGGAAATAGCCGAATGAAACCCTAGGATGTAGCATGAACCCTAGGATAAAAACATGAATGAACCGTTTATGTTGTATGATGTACTTGCATGCATGATTGAGATAAACTGCTAGCAATTGCCTGTATTATAATTGTGAGTTACCTGTTAGAATATGAGTTGCATGTAATTAATGAACAATTACATGTGAAATCACCAGTTGCATGTATCGAATTATGGAAATACGAGCTACCTGTATATGGATGAGATATGAATTGTGAAAGGTCAAACTGGATCGAAATAAATGAAGTAAACATGAGCATGAATCCTACAGGAAATTAGGAGTAGAACTCCTGTGGATAGATAGAAATCTGGAATGTAGACGGGAAGTGTGCTAGCCCTTGAGTACGTGGTACCAAGGAGAACAACTTGGGTTGAGACCCAGGGTTAGGATTGGCCACTGTACACCGACTACTGTTAGCCCTCGTATACGTGGTACTGAGGCAAGCTACTAGTGTAGGGAAGGAGTTAGCCACCCCACGGGGTCCGGGGTCCAGCTAGCCACTCTATACCCACTTGTTATGTCCTCTGGGAAAATCGGGGTAGTGAGACGAGGGTGCATGGACTGTGGAGGGGCGAGACCCATATTTTGAGAGAGTAAGGCCTTATACCGTTCCGTGCTGTACTTTGGGCGTACCTACTAGCGAAAACGACTGACCGCATGTTAGTGCGGAGTAGCTACCCGTACGCTTATCACGCATGTTGTAATCACCGCTACGTCTTGACAGTGACCTCAGGGTGGTTGACTGGGTGTAAGACTACTATGGGGGACTCTCCTGGCCAGGAGAGCACCACGTGTACCTTTTACTCTACGGAAAAGGTTGCAATTAAGATCGTTCCCACGAGGAACATGCAAGATCAAGAAATATCTGGATATTTTGAGAAATGGGTGAAACGGAAATATATAAAATAGATGAATAGAAATGAGAATTAAACCTGTTGCTTTTACTGTTTTTAAATAATATAGATACCACTCTACTCAGCGTTCGCTGACTCTGTCTTTTCATAATACTGTTCAGGACCAGAAGTTGAGCAGCCAGAGCTTTTGGCTGTGAAGGGTGCCAGGCCCAGTCGAGCCCAGCCGTAGTTTCTTTAGCACTTTCTTTTCGTTTCTTTACTGTTGTAGTAAGTAATAGACTTTTAGTTACTGTTTGTCTCTACTGTTTACTTCCGCTTTTCGTTGTCATTGTGTTGTGATGGTATGTATTGAAACAACAGATTTATTTTTCTTTTACTGCTTGTACGTTTCTTCTGCTTCGTTATATTACATATGTGAATGTGATTTACTTTCCTGCTTTTGGTTATTTCTTGTTGGACGACTGGGTCTTGGGATTAGTCGATACGAGTCAGTCTTGAATCCTGTAGGGATCCAGGAATCGAGTCGTAACACTTAATAAAAAGTACCACTTTTGAAAGGGGAAGGAAAACAACTGTTATAACCAAGGCATCAAACGCCATTTAAGAAGTCTAGGAAGTGGTTCAGACGTCTGGTCAGACGTCTGGAAGCCTTCCTAGACGTCTGGAATTTAATTTTTTTCGGCATACTGGTTCGCGTCTGCGCGCATGCATGCGCAGACTGAACCGCCACCATCCTTCGTCTCTTTCCTTCCTCCCTGCAAACGTAGCCACCTTTTTTTCTTTCTCTCTCCCCGCGGCTGCCTTCAAATACCCCCCTCTCCCTCACCCTCACTCCACCGCCTTCTTCTTCTTCTTCCTGTCAGCGACAGAGTGAGCAGGCGAGGGCGACTGCTGTGAGTGCGTGGGGAGGAGGGGCTGCTGCGAGAGGGAGAGAGAGCTTGATTGCGAGGGTGCGAGCTCGCCGGAGCAACCAGGGCCGACCGGCGAGTGCGCAGCAGGTGCGTGGTGCTGGGGAAGAGCTACTGCAGCTCAGGCAGCAGGCGGGCGCGGCGCAGCACGGCCGTGCGCTACGGGTGGAGTACGAGGAGGTCCTGATTTTGGGAAAATTTTCCAGAATCTGACGTCTGGACATATGTCCAGACGATGCAGGAGACGTCTGGAGGAAGGTCCAGACGTCTAAAAGGTACGATATTTTTACCTTCCTTCTATCGCGTGTACGGCCATGCAGCCGTTCCGTCGAAGGTTTCTGTATCGTTTCGTGTTGAGGACGGCTGCGTATGTGTGCAGAACTCATTCGGGAAGGCGCAAGGGCACGTCATCCCACATAGATCGGACGTCTGGGCACAATACCAGACGACGGAGAGGGTCTCCAGACGTCCGGAGTGACAGTCAGACGTCTGAAAACTAAGTCCAGACGGTTCAGCGGGCTTCTGGACGTCTGAAGGACTACGTAGGATCAAGGTATGACCTGAGCCATCATTTAAGACGTCTGGAAGATGTTCCAGACGTCTGATTTTGGGCAGACTTGTCATTTTTGACCCGTTTAGGGTCCGTTCAAAGTCTGTTTTCCGCGTTTCACGTTTCGTTCTTCTTAAATTTAGATCATCTACCTATTTATAGTAATTGTATCCTGTTTTGAGTAGCTCCTTGTAATTGATCCTTGTGTTAGGATCCCATTCCGTTGCGACTCTGGGGTTGCGGGGGCGCGCGGGCTTGCCAATTGCGCCCCCAGTACTCCCGATTTTGCGGGTAGAGTGACCCTTTTAATTAATTATCAAAAATGATGCACTTGTGAAATAACTAATAGAGTCTAGGTTATTGCATGAACTCTAGGACTGAAAAACTAGATTGAATGATAGATCCTAGGGTATTGCATGAATCCTAAGACTGGAAAATTAAATTGAATGATAGATCCTAGGGTATGGTATGAATCATAGGACTAGAAAACTAGATTGAATATATATACACATTGCAGTCTTGGAAAAGTAGAAAGGAAACGATAACTGACGTAATTAGTTAACAACTAATTGTTTATGAATGAATAATTACTGTTGAGAACATGGGCTATATGAATATAAAGCTGAAACGATGAAACCTAAATTGGCTGAGTTAAAAGAGCATGAACCCTATGGGGAATTAGGAATAGAACTCCTGGAAAGTGAATGTAATAGAATTGGGGAAGTGAGTTGGCCCTTGAGTACGGAGTACCAAGGAAAGTGACTGGCCCCCCATTTAGTGCAGAGCGAAGCTAGCCACCCCAGGGACTCGGGATTAGGTCTGGCCACTTTGTACCGACTTTTGACCTTCATGTACACAGTACCGAGGAGAGCTACTAGTGTACGAAGAGCACTAGCTACCCCACGGGCCTTGGGGTTCTGTTAGCCCTCCTACACCGACTTATTAGGCCTACTGGGTAAACCAGGGTAGTCAAGCGAGGGTGCGCGGACTGTGGAGGGGTAAGACCCCTGTTTGGTTACTGTGGAGGGGCTGGACCCCTGTTACTGAGAGGGCTTTGCCGTATACTGGTTCCGTGCTGTGCTTTGGGCGCACCCGTTAGCGGAAACGACTGACCGCGTGCCAGTGCGGGTAGCTACCCGTGAGTTTATCGCACATGCCGCAGTCACCATTACGTCTGTCAGCGACCTTGAGATGGTTGACTGAGGGTAGGACCACCACGAAGGACTCTCCCGACCAGGAGAGCATCACGTGTTACTTCTACTTTTCGGAAAAGACTGCAATCAAGATCGTTCCCACGAAGAACATTCAAGATCAAGAGAGAGATCTGAGGAATAACTCAATAACGAGTAAACAGAAAAATAAAGAAAGAAATTAAAAATATAACAGCTACTGTCAACCTTACTATTTTCTTAGCTTTTAGTTGCCACTCTACTCAGCGTTTTGCTGACGTATCATCTTTGTCACCTTTTCAAGACCAGGTTTTGAGCAGCTAGAGCCGGCAGCTGCAGAGGGTACTAGGCCTAGTAGAACCTAGTAGTTTTACTTGTGTAGTACCCACTGTACTTTTCCTTCTATTGTAGTAAGTAGTTTTTGTTACCCATGTACTCTTTTATTGTAAGCATCATGTTTATATACATGTTTATTTCTTTACTGTTGTGGTGGTGTATACTGTAGTAGTTCTTTTCTTTACTGCTGTATTTTGTTACTGTTAGTTATATACATGGTGGATGTGATTTATTTTACTGCTCTTTTGGTTACTTTCTTGTTGGACGACTGGGTCTTGGGATCAGTTGAGTCGGTCCAATTCTCGTGTCTCGTAGGGATTCGAAAATCGGATCGTAACAACAACTATAGGTGCATTTATGGTTATCAAAGGTTGGAAATAAAGCACCCTTTGAGCCCAGTTTGGGAAAACTTTGACATAGATTTTGTTCAGTTACCCACTCTATAATGGTACTCAAACAATGCCTTATTAGACTGCCATCGACTCATTGCACTTTGTTTATCAATCAAACACGTATTCAAATCAATTCCAAGGGTTGCCCTCCAAACTGTTAATGATATTTACGATGTATACCTTTATGATGTTGGTGTTATTTGTTTCATATTGTAAGGGTAGATTTTTCATTGTGTTCCGAGTAGTTTGTTGCAATGCTTATATAAAGAGGTCCTGATCTATGCGATCAATTATCACCTCTCATTTCTTTACATTGTGGATTCTGGAGTTGATATGGTATCAGACGACTCCAGGTGATCGATCCTCCTCGAGTCTTCATTCGATCCCTGCACAACTGCAGCAGATCATCAGGTCTTGTTTCTTTTACGCCAAATCCTTGCGTTGCTCGCTGTTCTTTCTCCGATCACTTAGACCTAGTGTTGATCGCAATTCTCTGTTTGATCGCCCTTCTCCAGTCGATTTGATTAGTTCCTTTGTTGCTATTCTGATGGCTAATGCTAGTTCCACGATTGTTTCTTCAGCTATTATGTCTCCTGCTCAAGTTGGGTCAAATGGTCTCCCATCCACAATCCATGATAATGTTCCTTATAAGCTTTCTTCATCCAATTTTACTCTTTGGAAGGCCCAATTTCTTCCAATTCTGAGGGCCTATGATTTGGTTGGGTTAATTAATGGCTCTTCGGCTTCGCCACCCAAGTTTTTATCTCAAAACGATGGTGATGCCACTGGTTCTGTTCTTAATGGAGATTATCTTACCTTTCATCGTAAAGAACAATTGGTCTTAAGTTGGATAATGTCTTCAGTTACTGAAGACATTTGTCTTCAAATTTTTGTTTTGGAGTCTTCATTAGCTATTTGATTTTATTTGGAGAAGGTTTTTGGTATGCAATTCCGTGCTAAAATGTTTCAATACCGTTCAGAACTGAGTACTTTAACAAAAGGTGATATGATTGTCATTGATTTCGTAAATAAGGCCAAGTCGATTGCTTTAAGTCTTGTCACGTGTGGCAAACATATTCCTGAGGATGATCTTCTTTATATTCTCAATAATCTTGGGCCTAAGTTCGATCCAGTCATAGCTTCCATTGCTGCATGTGGAGCTCAGATGTTGGATGATGTTTTAGGACTTCTATCGAGTCATATGAGAGTAGCATTTGAAACTTTCTCAACCGAAATCTGATGCGTCTATTAATTAAGCGACTCATGGCTCTCGTCCAAATTTTAACTCAAGAGGTTGTGGTGGTCGCAATTCTTATAGAGGTCGTGGTGGTCGTAATGCTAACAATCAGGGATGCTATTTTCAATTCTCTGATCCTTTGGTTTCTAATAATCCACACAGACCTTTTTCATTAGTGGGAGTTCAGTATCAAATTTGTAGCCATTTTAATCACTTTGTGTTGACATATTATCAACGATATGGCAATGCTCCCCAAGTACAAATGGCAGCAGCTCTTGATTTACAACCTTGGTTGGTTGATTCTGGAGCGTCACATCATGTGACTAATTCTCTACGACTATTGGACATAAACTCTACATATGGGGGGACAGATTCTATGAGGTTTGGTAATGGTGAACCTGAGATCATTACGCATACATGCATTAAAAATTTTACTGCTGACCAACGTAATTTATCTCCTAAAAATGTGTTTCATGTTTCTCGTGCTATTAACAAGCTTCTATCTATATACCGATTTACGAATGATAACAAGTGTTATTTCAAGATATATGTATCTCCTGATTCGATTTTTGTTAACAATATTGCATCCAAGGAAGTGCTTCTACGAGGCCGACCACATAAGAGTCTTTACAAGATTTGGCATTTGATATTAAGGTGACTTAATAAAAAGTACCACTTTTGAAAGAGGAAAGAAAACAACCATGGGTGCATTTATGGTTATCAAAGGTTGGAAATAAAGCACCATTTGCGTCCAATTTGGGAAAATTCTGACAGAAATTTTGTTTAGTTATGCACTCTATAATGGTACTCGAACAATGCCTTACTAGACTGCCATCGACTCATCGCACTTTGTTTATCAATCGAACACGTATTCAAATCCATTCCAAGGGTTGCCCTTCAAACAACTCCAACGGATAAAAAGAAAAAAAAAAAAAGGGGGGGAAAGAAACATCATGATTGAGTAACCTAACTCCTTATTAAGCTATTCCGGCCCATTTCCTCCCCTCCACTTCTTCTGCTCATAAAGTATCAAAATTCCCACCCTATCAAAGAAGATGTCCTTTGCACTTGCAGAGTTTGGATGTGTTTTGGTTGTTCTCATTCCTTGTTAGGATTAAAATAAAACAGAATGGAAAATGAAAATTTTGGCATAATAAAGATATAGTGTACGGAGAGGTGGAATTACTTTGGATGTAATTGGTTGGTGGGAAGAAATGACTCTAACTCGTTGAATCACCGATGATTTCCGTGCTTCAATCAAATATTGTAGGTGATGTTTACATTTGATCTCCTCTTACCTTGGTGGCCTTCGGCTCAAGGATGAACATGTTGGTCAGCACCAACCCCAACCCCGCGAGGAGGTTGTAGCTCTGACACCTCTCGGCGGGCGTCTGCCGCCGCCTCCCGACCCCGAAGTAGTACCCGACGAGCGCCACGCCGATCGAGTACGCCATCGCCCGGAAGTAGACCGGGTACAGCCTGCTCTGCACCACCCCGAACTGCTGCCTCGGCAGCGCCCCCGCCAGCACGTGGCTCGACACGAACGTCACCCATATGCACGTCCCGTACGCCGTCGCCACCGCCACCATGTGCGCCACCGCCGCCGCCGCCTTCCCCACGTCCCCCCACCGGCCGCCACCGACTGCGTACCCGCCAACGTAGGCCGCCGCGTCGTAGAGCACATCCCTCCCCCTCCGCAGTATCGCCGCCACGTCCTTCCTCGCCTCCCCGTCCTTCTCCTCCGCGTGCTCCGCTAATTTTGTAGCGTTGCCCTTCACCTCCTCCTTGATCTCGGCGGCCTTCGCCTCGGTCCTGTCGAGGGCCACGGTGATCCCGTGCTCGACGTCGAGTGGCTCCCCTGCTGCTTTGGGGTTCCGCTCGGCTTCGGGGGGGAAGATGACGGAGGCGGCCTCGTGGAGGATGGCAGAGGGGGAAGGGGGTGGTGGGGGCTGCTGCTGCGTGGCCACGACGCGCTCGTACTCGACCACGATGAGGCGGTGGCCTTCTCTGAGGGGTTGGTCGGGGTTGGGGGGCTTGGTGGTGGTGGTGGTGTGCTGAGGTGACCAGACGGCGGAGGCGGCGAGGGTGGAGAGGAGGAGCCCTATGGCGACGATGTTCATCATGTTGGCGTGTGGAGGTAGAGAGAGAAGAGAAGGTGGTGGGGGAGAGAGAGAGAGAGAGAGAGAGGTGTTGCTCTGTGGGGGCTAATGGAGGTGTGGATTGGAGAGGAGTGCGAGGAAGGTTACACGTAGGGAGTGGGAACGAGCATGAGAACTGGAGCAGAGGGAGGGACACGTTGCTCCCGAGGTGTCGCGCGGCAGTTACAAAGGTTCGTTGGTCGGTGGGTTTGAGCTTCGGTAGGGGCCTCTCCGTCGGTTGTGGTTCCGACGTGGTCCGGACCTTTTGATGAATTGATCGGATACGAGGATATCCGCGAATGGTTAATTAAGGGATATCCCCCTTACGTTGGGGAAGATTACATAACCCTCTTTCACGAGAGGGGCTGGGAGAACATCAGGTTCGGAGTTTGACTCGATCGGATTAATTTGTCCAAACTTGTCATCAATTGGGGTTGGAGGTTAATCCTTTTTTTTTTCCCCTCAATTACATTCTTGCCATCGAGGATATCTCTGTATTTGTTCCTTTTAAGATAAACATCAGCAGCGGACATCCTCTCTTTTTACGTAAACACCAATTGAGGAATACTCCTCGATGTAACTTGCGAAGTTGAATGGCAATTCGGCCCAGTCGATAACCTTTGGAAAATCGCTAAGGTTTCACTACCGGGCCTCAAAAGGAAGTTGGACTTTTCAAATATGAGGATTGGTTGATACACTCATCTCCCTCCAGCTCGCCTGCAAGAGATTCTGGTTTTGTGTACCAAAAAGCAAGAAAGAAGATTAACGTATCCTTGATCGGCACTTCGACGTACCTGCCGAATCCTCATAAAGAGGAAATCATCCAAAAAAAAAAACCCACCTTTTTGTTTTTGTTTCCAATCAACGGTGGAGAGTGGATGAGTGTGATGGGGGTGAAGGATGAAGTAAGATAGATTCTCGTTCATCTATATACGATATTTCATTGAAAAGTAAATTAATGTGAATGTGATAAACAAAGCAAAAGTAGATAAGAAATGACAGTGGAATTCCTAGAGCTATCTATCGCAATTTTTCTCCCCTTGTGAAAGTAATAATAAGCACTGCAAAGGTACGGCTGCCCTCGACGATGGCAAAGCGATGATTATGAGATGGAGGTACTAACAACGATGGGGTGGTTGTGGTAGCGCTGGCGGTATCATTGTGGTCTGAATATATATGTTTATATTGTTCAAATAAATCCAAGAAACACCCTCACTAGATTTGAACCGATCAATATCTAGTTAATATGAAATTGTAGCATTGATTTAATGAGTGGAGGCCAAGCTCTAAACTAGACGTATCTTGAGCATACCAAGTCAACCCGAAACATTTTTGTGAGCCACCACCATATTTGAAATCGATGCTCGAATACGTGCTTCCGACTTCCCCAGTATTATTTCTAGCTTCAAATTAAATTTTACGATAATAAACTAGCGTTTACCGTTCTAACCGTGCAAACCATGAACCAAGTACAGTGGAGGGTGGAAAAGATATCCTAGAATAAAGAATACGATTGTAAGAGACAGGACAGAGGGCTCGTCCCTCACCAAATAGCCAAATCGATCAAAGTTTCTACTTACCGAATGTAAACAAGCGCAGTGTACACAAGCTTAGACTAAAAGGAAAAACATGCGGCCATCTCTGCCCTTCGCCACACACGTACACGTACGGGCTAATAGAAGCTTAAACAAAGTTGACATCGGGCCACGTACGCTAACCACGCACGCGGGTGTGCATTGCACATCCACACGTGCATATCCAATTGCTCCTGAACTTTATTCAGATGATAATTTGAATTTGAACGTATACCATTTGATTTGAATGAAAATCTCCTTTAGACATGTAAATCCTGATACACGGGCATGTCAACAACATATCCGATCCATTATTGGAGCATTGTCCATCACCTCCATCAACCTCCGCGCGTCACAAAGCTTCATAGCAATCAGATCACAATGCACCATCACCAATAAAAATCCAACACAAGACTCGAACAATCAAGCAGAGATCGGACCGGTACAGTGGAGAACTGTTCCGTGATAATGGCCACAACACGTATCACAGTTGAGAAAGAGGGAAGCAGAAGCTAAATACATGCAAAATTATATCCATTTCAACAGTGAATGCCCCCGGCTCCTGCAGGTTCCAGAGGACAGCCTCCATCAGAAAACATTAAAGAGTACAACATGGTATACATATAACATCCACATATAATACGGCTAAGCCTCGATAAACTGGAAAAGGAAAGACTTTTGAC
Organism: Thalassia testudinum; assembly: GCA_037157565.1. Classification (NCBI taxonomy): domain Eukaryota; kingdom Viridiplantae; phylum Streptophyta; class Magnoliopsida; order Alismatales; family Hydrocharitaceae; genus Thalassia; species Thalassia testudinum. The sequence continues at coordinate 30,782,564 of JAZHRO010000054.1, read as the reverse complement.
CTACGGCCGCAAAAAAATGAATTGCCTCCGATAACGAACACAAATTTCCTGTCACATCTAAAACCGAATGTCCGCGTTTCTATGCGCAAGCCATCCTCTAGTGATCATCTTGTTGTTTGCTTGCTTCACGTACATAAACTAGTCACACTTGATGTTCCTATAAATCCTTCTAACAAACAAAGTCGAACCGAGGTATCCAACAGCACCTGTGAAACACAAGAAACACAAAGAAAGTGGCATCGTTAGATCAATCTAATATGGCAAATTCTGGGCAGTGCAAATGAAAATCTCAGCCAAATCTGTTCCAGGTCAACCGAGAGATCAATTTGGATGCGTTAAATTTCTAAAGCTCATTTTGTGGTGAGTTCGGTTGAATCCAATCTAGAAGGGAAACTCAGATTCAACTCAGGCTGGCAGGCACAGAGCTTTTAAACCTTAATGAATTTGATGTGCCTGTTAAACTTACCACACATCATGCCTAGACCAAGGCAAAACATGAGAGTGTAACCGAAATAAAAGCTGGTCTGGAAAAAGCCTGACATCTTAGTCTTCACATGGTAGTAATAAATTGAGTACAGGAAGACATAGATGGCAGTCGACGCTGCGGAGAAGAACGAAGTCCATTGCCAATGGTAGTTTTCAGCATTCAGTAAGAAGTAGGTGCCAACAATTGTTACACAGATGGTGACGATTATAAGGATGATGAAGACCAGTAACATAAAACCATAGACATAATAAACCTGCAAGAAAAATAGATGACAATCAGAATGCAGAATACAACCAATTCTTTTGAGGCTAAACATTAGTATAGCTTAAGTATAGGCAAAACTGGATATGCAGATAATTTTGCACTACAAAAGGAACCAAGTAAAGCTCCAAGTATGGATAAGGCCTGTCTAAGGATATATTGAAAAATAAACCATAAAAGAAATTATAAACATACCTTATAATTCCAAAAGGAAGTGAAGACAAAATACATCTCAATGAATATGCTGCCGAATGGAAGGAGGCCCCCCATCATTGAGACTATAGAAGGGGTAAGATACCATTTCTTCTGCGGGATTGGTCGAGGAATGGTTTTTACACGGCAGGGATTGTTTGGAGTTCCACTCCAATTTCTGCCTACAACAGTGCCTAGAAGTGCCAGGGGAAATGATATGAAAGCCCAAATCACAAAGACAACTACCATTGTCCCAAAGGGGATTGCTGCTAAGGATCCGTAGAAAATGGCAATTGTATTCAATATAAAGCCAATTCCAAAGCACATGAAGGGGAAAAGGGATGCTGTCAAAATCATCCCCTTGATCCAAGTTTTACCTGCAATAGCTATCAATTGTCACAAGGTGATGGATTCGAGATATGAAGGCTCAGCTGTGGCATACATTCCATAAGAGAAGCTGAGAAAATCATGACATGCACTGCATGTTATTTCTTTTTTCTTGAGAAGGATGCATTTATTGCAAAATTAATTGCTCTCAAACAGACTTCTACACGCCAGAGAAATGACAAAAGCCATAAAAATCTTGAAATTGCACACATATAAATGCATACATGACAAATAGGGAAAAAAATGTTGGTGATTACATACCACCATTCCGCGAGTAAAGTCCACCACTGACATAGCCCGAGATGAAAGAAGTAAGAGCATAGCATACAATGAAAGTAGTGACAATAGCTCCTCGTCTGAGCAAATAACATGAAAGAATTAATGCACATTTGGGCAATGATATAGATTCAGATATGCTTATTGAAACCAAAGGTCTGACACATAACATGAGATAGCCAAAAATATACAACAACTAGACACAATGGAAACATAAATTACTGGAGACCATGAACTTTGCAGGACATGATGCAAATGTCTGAAAAAGCACGTAAAATTCTGTCACCGAGAATCCACAAAGTGTCCAAGTCTGGATTAATATGTACCTATGGTTGCATGGTTGAAGTCACCCCTTTTTTGGAAAAAGTCAACCAAAGCTTCCTTCATATATTAATGTACATGGCAGTGTGTATGATCTGTTTGTTGAATCAATGCAACATATTCCTTTTGAAATCCAGCTTTTATCTTGTTAAAAGTCTGATTTAACTGGTCTGAACCCCCTAAAGTTAACCATCCCATTCTATCAATAGTTAGATGCTGAAGCCACTGGTCCTGCCAGTTCCAAACCACTGTTTGAACCTCACTGTACCAATACCAGGGACTGATGTTTAGGGCTCAGAATTACGGCCAAGCATCTCTGGATCATATCCATTCCCATCATTTAAACCTTTCATGGGAGGATCATATCCACTCTTTCCTTCTCAAATCGACCTATTTTCTCATCTAAGACGTCATGCCATTTGGAGAAGAGTTTCTCACTCCACAATTCTTTCCCTTCACAAATTCACATTTTTCGGTCTCCAAAAGGTTCCACTCATTACACGGCTGTTTGAATACTCCATCCATTTTTCCTCTTTGCCCAGATAATAGAAATGCTTCTAAGAAAAAACTGAGAAAAAAAATGGAGTGAAAAGAACATTGAAGAGGACAAAGAAATATAGAAAGAAAAGATGGGGTGGAGCAATATACCACAAGAAGTGGCAAATCTATTGCTCATATTTGCAGGTTCCACAGACTTGACTTCAAATAAAAAATGGAAATGCTAAATATTGTGCATTGTCATTCAAACGCAACCAAAGAAGTCCACTAGAGAAAAAAGAATGAAATTTACTCCATCTACTCCCCAGAAGAGCATTAGACAACTCCAACCTTTGATCCATGAGAAATAAGCAATCTCCAGGATTCTGATCCAACTTAATGCAAGGAGTTATCAATTGGAAACAAAAACGCCTCAATATTTTTTGGAAAAGATAAACACCTCAATATTTAAGTCATTGAATGAACAGAAAATCCAAAAATTAAGAAATAAGCACAGGACTCTTGTGGACATCCTGTGTATACCCTAGATCCTTTGAAATCCTTCTAATTTAATCAGCAAGCCTTGCTAGACTGTCTTAAGAAATCATTCCAGCTGAAGCAAGATGCACTTGAAATGTGCCCAAGCTCGACAAATCAAGGATCTCTCATTTGTTATGGCTACCTTTGGTCATCTTTGCATAACTGTCTCAGTAGATTTTTCCATATTGCCTTGCATCATCAATTACTCAAGTTGGTCTCCAGACTATGTTAATCAATGGAAACAAAATAATCCAGCAGGGAAAAAATTGTTCCAAGAGCACAATCTAATAGTCACTTTTTTATTGTTTTTTGAATGTCATCATAACTACATCTTGTTTATTATGATTAAGTGTAATTTTTCCACATGGAAAAACACTTGGAAATGCCCTAATATAGGCAATCTGTCCTTTTGGAGGGTTTATTGGCATATTCATAGCCATGACTTATTTCAAGAAGGGATTTAATCAATGAAATAAAAAGCCTTGATAAATATCCTTCATTTGGGTCCGAAGTATTACAACTTATCATCCCTCCCTTGACTCAAGGAGCTTCTGGCCAAATATCTCCCCTTTCTCCAAGATACTATAAATTTCTCTACTTTTTCTTACACCAGTAAACTCCAGCTCAGTAAAGGGTCTACTTAATGAAATAAAATGCCTTTGGCATGCGTATCTTCATATTCAGGTGTAGAAGATGACAATCAATTCTCCTCTAATTTCGCTAGTTTCTCCTTTTGACACCAGTGAGGATTTATCACCCTATTCAAAGCAATGTCTTATTCCAAGAAGGGGTTTAATCAATGAAAGAAAAAACCTTGATATGTATCTTCTTTTTTTTTTTTTTGAAAAGTAAAAGGGTAGTTATTCGGTTGATAACCACCCAACTCCATTAAAATAAATCAGAGATGGACAGGCACATATCCTTCTATTTGGCTCCAAAGTTTTACAACTTATCATCCCTCCCTTGACTCAAGGAGACTCTAGCTAAATATCTCCTCTTGATCCAATGGACTTCAAATTTCTTTACTCTCTTTCTTACACCAGTGAACACCAGCTCAAGAATGGTCTACTCGATGAAACAAAAAGCCTTTGACATGCTTATCCATATATTCAGATCCAGAAGATAAACAATCTATCCCTCATTTATCTTCTCAAAAGAAAATCTATCCCTCCTATAATTTCTCTATTATGTCCTCTTTACACCAGTAAATACCGCCTCACATCACCTACATACGTATCGATGCTCCGTCTCAAACACACATACACATGCAGACACACATCATAATACTTAGCAAAGAATCACCTCTGTCTTAAAAGGGAGAACAAAATATCACCTTGAAGTTTGCTCTGTCAAAAGTTTAGGTTTCTTCTGTCCACTTTTATCTATTCAGAAACATGCCTCAAGAGAAGAGAGATGTGCATAGAGGTCCTTCACATGCTCCTATTGAACTCTTTCTTATCTTTACATGCATGAGTCCATGTCTCAACCCTATCTAAACTTGACATTTACATAAATGAAATGCCTTATAGCCCATCAATCATCGTGAAATGGACTCTAGAGTTGCAGTAACCAATGGACCATGTGGTGTCAGGCAAACTATTTAAAGCAGCAGGAATAAGTTGCCAGGCAATATTATGGAGTTAGGTAGGTGAATAATCATATGACCCGTTAACAATATCTGCAACTCTCGTTTCATTAGTTCCTTTCAAAAAGAAAAAAAAAACTCTCGTTTCATTTGAAGGGGGCATAACCCAACAACTTAGTTTTTGGCATTAAAGAGTGTATTATTAGTAGGAAAATCAAATGGTTATGGGCATGGGTATGCAGTGAGTGGAAATAGCCAAAAACTACAGACAGACGTGCTGACCAGAAAAGGGAATTTCTACTTATTGCACATAGGAAAGACACAAGTTGCATAAGCATGTTTAATCCTGTTTCAAAAGAGTTGAATGTGCATCCTTTGTTGGGAAATCCACTTTGCAAATGGAGTTTTATGTTTCAATTACAACAAAAGAAACTATAGCAGTTTCCTCTTTTTTTTATGAAAAGGAACCTATGGCACTACTGGCAAAATGACCTAACAAAATTTTATAGCACTAAATTTAACTTTTCTAGTTAAGAAATGATGCATCATAAATCAATAAAAGAGCAGGAATGGATATTAGTCACAATAAATGCAAGTTCATTCTATCTTTGGCATACCCAATGTAAAGCATTCCGATGATGGCTAATACTATAACAAGCAGAACCAGCATGGCCAGCTGAGCACCAGTACCAACAACTGCTGAGAGAAGCACCAAATAGCGAGAGGGGCGAAAAACATCCCCATGGACGAGCTTCCAACCTGACTCCTCATTCACATCTCTTTCCTAATTGGGAAAAGAAGTAAATTGCTAAATAAGATAGTCATATATGCTAAGCCCATGAACTTGGTCATTTTCAACATCAAATGATCATGCTTTTTATCTTAAAGGAAAGAAAAAAGTCACCAACTCACCAGATTTTCCAAGTCATCGTCTTCACGAGCATACTTTGCATAATCATTTCTAAGTGTTCGCATCAGTATCATGGATACCAGACCAGTAAGGAAAATAACCATCATAAATGAATTAAATATAGAAAACCAATGAATCTGCATGTCAACCAAATTCAAAACCTGTCAGTTATCAAACTTAAACATGATCTATAATTAAAAAAAGAAAGAAAGAAAGAAAGAAAAAAGAATAACATCCTACAGTAATACATGGAAAAATAAATGCTATGAATAAACCATCCAAGTTAACAATGGCAAATGGTCAAGATAAATTTGAACTCAGATTGTACCTGGTGCTCAAAAAAGGGATAGTCCAGATAAACATCAAATCTCCGAGCAAATGGGACTGATGTTTCAGTCCATTTGACTGAGTATGTCAAGTCAAGTGTCTTTCCAGATTCCAACATTTTAGGAGCTCCTTGAGTGAGGTTAACATGAATAATCTTCATAGAAGGAAAGCAAGCATTAAAAATGTGTGGAAAATAATGATAATCCTTCTTAGTTTTTAAGGGTGTAGTACCACTAACCTGATTGCCATTGTGCTTGATGACAATGTCCTTGTGAGTAAAAAGATAGTATTTGGCTTCATTATTTCTATCAGCACGTACCTCACCGACAAAGCCTGACAATAAGAAAGCAAATCAAGAAGGGATGCAGAACTAAGAAATCTAAGAAGGTGTAGAGATTATGATCAAATACATACCCCAAAGAGGCAAATCATCTGGAGAACAAAAGCAACGTGGCAAAACACACAAAAAAGAAGTGTCAGAACAGATAAGAATGCAAAAGGCACATGAATAGGTAGTATCAGCTGATTAAGCATTTGAGATCTCATTCACAGAATTTTGTACACAAAAGCATCTCAAGGTAAACTCCTAAAAAAATTTGCTATTGATAACATACCAATGAAAAGTTCAAACCAGTAAGAATCTTCTATTGCATCCGAGAATTGTTCCACTTTTACTGCATTGAGCTCAATGGAACAAATAGTGCTCTTGTCAACATTCTCTGTCATAAGTTTTACATCAACAAGAAACTTGTTGGATACAGCTCCTGCTCACCAGACTAAGGAACGGAAATTCAATATTGTAAGATAATACGTACTTAAATATTTTATCTCGATCTGGCTATCAATAAGTTCATTTCCACCCAAGACCTCTCCTAGTCCTCCCCATTTATGAACAAACTTGTCCAATGGATGGCAGAAAGGAAGGCTGTAATAATTGTAAGTTTCTTGAGGATTGTTGTAGGGGCCAACTTTATTCACCCAAAGAATAACATTTTCATCTTCTTTATACTGCACAAATTCCACAGAAACAAAAAGAAACTTAGTAAGAAAGACAGGGATCAGACAACAGGCATGTTTTAAAGAGTACTAAGAGGGTGATTAACAAAATAAAGCCAGCGTACAACATTGATGTGGCATGCTCAACTATTTAACTCAAATCATGAGGCAAACAGTGAAAGTTGCAAATGAATAGCCATTTAGCCACAATAACTTTGAATCAATCAGTAGACTGTACAAGAGACTTGACACATTAGTGGTAATAGAATATGTGGGGATCGTTTGTCATTATTGCTAAAGGAGGGGCCATTCTCCCAAGTAGAAACAAAGTGAACCCTTGGACGCGAGGTTTCAACCAATTCCTTTTCCGATTTCTTGCCCAATATTGGATTGATTCTACAATGTTTCTCTGCTCCCTCTCAAATCATGTGCATTGCATACCATTCTCCCATAAACATCCTGTGAGAAAAACCCACGCGCACTTTCTATATGTCTGTATGAATTTTTTTTAGACTTTTAGAGTCCAGAGGCAGGACATCAAAGGGAGAAGAAGAGCCCAATTATTGTTCTAGTTCTCGAATGGCTATTCCTCCTAACCACTCCTTGTGATGCAGCAGAACGATAGCAATTAGGAACCTTCCACAGTAGGTAGATTAGGATTTCGACATTTACATCATGTGGCAAACAAAGACTAGAACTTCCTTAATGGGCTCAAATCCATTGTTTGTGGTTAAATAGCACCTACTGCAAAAATATCCAAGTCACTACAAGGCATGCAAAATTAATAGGGAAGGATGTCTATTTATGGATACAAGAAACACGACATGTTGATACAAAAGTAAGAGACAACTAGCCGCCCCCCATTTTGAGAAAGTGATGGCGATAGCTCTCTTAACGCCACGGGTCTCGTCCAGGTGCACCTGAAATCATTGAGATGGTATAAATACAGGTAAGTACTGAGAGTACTATTTTGCATACTTGGCATAAGCCTTCCTATTCCAAGATCTAACGGGTTACATCATATGGACCAACAATACCTCAGTCAGAGTGGCTCAGTTTCCAGTCATTACAGATGCAACGAGAACCTAGACTAAACACACCCGCAGACCAAAGCACTACCCAAAGCTACACGTGTGCGCCATAAATGCTAACTCATACGAGTCGTCCCTAGAACCCCACAACGTCGGATGCACGATCTGGAAGACACCATCCGAGATGGATCAAAATCTGAAATTCCGGGGGTTCGCACGCCCCAAGTTCCAGTCTCACTTAACCAATCACCAGATCGACACCGAGCCGAGTCCGTCCTCAGACAACCAAGATCCATTCAAGCAATTCTTGGGCTCACTCACATACATTGAAACTAATCACTCCAAGACTGATCCTTGTTTTTCCTCCCACAAAACCCCGATAATCGGGGCATGTCCCATCGCCCTCATTTCCCTCTCCCCTAACACAATCTCCATCCAATCGGCATTCTTATAACAGACGTAGAATTCGCACATCATCGCATAGCATATAAGCTCAGACGACACCTGAGAAAACAGATCGAGAGCTGAGAAGCAGATCACGACAACATCAAAGCAGATCACGACAACATCAAGTCCCGGATGTTTAACCCACGTAACAGTAAAACCTAACAGCCGGTGCTATCCGAAGGTAAACGGGAAACGCATGCGAGTCCACAGATCTGAGGGGAAGGGAGGAGGTCCCGACGGAAGGGATCCGGAAGCGTATCGGTGGGGGTGAGATGGGGCGTTACCTTGTGGTTGGATTCGGAGGCGAAGGAGGGGGCGACGAAGAGGGAGAGGAGGGGTAGGAGGAGGAGGAGGAGAAGGGGAGGGGATCGGGCGGTGGTGGGGGTAAGCATGGCCACGTCGGAGCTGTCGGATCTGGTGGAGTTGGTGGTGCTTCTGCCGGCGGGGAGGGCTTTGTTGGGGAAAGGGTGGGGGTTGGGGGGGGAACGAGATTGGGAGCTCGATGGGTGAACGGCGAGAGAGATGTAATGGTAAATGTGGATGGGGACCGAGTTAGAAGAGGTATGTCAAAGGGCAGTGGACGAAGGTGGTGGGAAAGAGGTAGGGGCAAAACCCGAATCCGCCCCTTGGATCTCCTTCGGCGGTTTTGATCGACACTCTTGAGAGGAAAAAAAGAGTAGACATTAACGCCAATCATTTTTACGCAGTCGTTCTTGTTTGGTTTTGTTTAATCGGTTAAGAAAAATATAAACATAAAAGTAATGAAACAAATAAAAGATAATAGATTATGTAACTTATCAATATTAGAAATAATAAATATTTATATATTTTTTTTCTTTCTAATAGCCTCTTAACCACCTTTTTTTTTTTTTTCTCTTTTATCATATACTATATTGCTAATCTATCTATATGATGCTGGTCATTTTTTTATAGGATTATCCGCATACATCCTCGTGATTTGTCCTCTCACCAAATGTGTTACTCAATCTAATCCTTCAACTTAAGATTCACCAATCACCTAGTCTAGAATAGACTTTCTTGTATTCGTTCTCACTTATTTATCTACAACACATCACAATCATATCTTGAACAGGATCCTCTGATCCTTTAATTATATCCAAATCTCCCTATTTTAACCATCTAGGTATAGCATTCAAGATACTATCCAGACAAATCGTGACTCCATAACCCATTTTAGAAGTTATAATTTCCTTTCATAATCACAATCATAGTGGAAGGTTTATAATATATAGTAGGTAATGAGGACTCTCGATGATTCAGTCTAAGTACTATTATAATAAGAATCTTATAAAATCTTCACTCTATTCACTCCAACACCTTAGTTAGCAATCATAAGGTGTAGAATAAGGGTTGTTATCGTAAACAAAAAAGGCATGTTCTAATGTTAATTTAGCTAGCGACAAATTTTATCACAAGGTACTAGATTTATATGCTTGGCCAAGAAGAAAAATTGCAATCCTACACATAATTTGACAATGCACATGCTTAAATCCCACAATTTATCATTATTCTTCACTTTTAGGAATCATGCGTTTATGCTTGCTTTTACCAAGGCTTGAGACAAATTGGCTCTCAAGAGATCTCTAATATCTTGATCTCATCACCTCGAGGGTCCTAAATATCAAATAAAGCACTTAGCTGGACAAGAGCACAAATCTGGACATGCTTTCCTTCTTTCTTATAGAGTTAAAAATCACATGGACAAGGGTCACATAACTCACAAGGTTAATTCTCCCCCTAGGCCCATAAGAAAGAAAACTATATGATTTTGATTCTCTTGCTCCGTTTTGTTTCTGACATGAGTGTCAACTCTTGGGACCCTTCTGCGACGTCAACTTGTGTCATCTTTTTATATGTTAACATATTGCTATGTAGAGAGAAATGAGGATGATTAGGTGAACTAAGGATTTTGTACTTGAGATGTGATAACTTTCATGATGTAACCGATGTGGTTGAAAAAGAGGAAGCATGCCTTCCTTCTTGACCATAGCAGTTAGAAAGCTTTGGCAAGCTCTCGATGATTATGTCACCATAATTAGATATCATAACTTATGATTGACTCCTCAAGGTTTACCTCCAGTTGCACGGAGGGTTCCTCATTATCAAAAAATAATCGACTCCTAGCATTAGGGTTTCTACCTTAATGTTTGTTTCTCCTACTTTAAAATTCCTAACATTAGAATTCTCATGGCATATATAGTTGGTGATCTTACTTCATAAAATCACTTATGCCTGTTTTAGTTGTTAAACCTATGATTTGTACGTACTAAATTAATATTCTTTTCTCATTTTTATTATTTTTAGTATTTTAGTTGGTTTCATCCTTTTTTATGATCAACTTTAGTACTCTTTTTGATAGCTGATTTTACCCTTTTTTTTTAAAGTTGCTCTCCAGTAATTAACCACTCTAATGTAATAGTTGATTACTACGATGTAAATAGCCCATGATGATTGGATTTTTTATATGCCAATCTCAAATTGAAACTCATTCGAACAACTTGGAGATTGTCCCAAATTATTCCCCAACATTTTTAAGCTTCAAACTTAGTTTAAAGCATATCAAACCTATCTCAAACTTAGTTGAATAACAAAATTTCAACAAAACTAATAATCATGCAAAGATTTGATAAATTCATTCTACTCAACAAAAAGAGAGGTTCTAAAGCTAATCCTGAGGCTTTTGCATAAACTCTTAGGTGTTATTTGAACTCCAAGAGATCCTGATGAAATGATTGATTTGCTTAAAATTGAAGCTTTTAATTTTCAAGGTTGTGTCCTATACTAAATAATTTCAAGGGGGTCGAAATCCTTACCTCAATCACTACCTACTAAGTTGATGCATCCATTAACTCATTATTCTCTTCGTAATGTCACCATTTGATTGTCAATTACCTACGTGGATCACCTATACAACACACACACAAAGGCCTAACTATAACTAGCTACCAAAAGGGATTAGCCAACCACACAATGCAAGAAAATCAAATGATTCAATCTAATTTAAAGTCTATTTATAAGGGGTATTCGGCAACCTCTATAGTTGACTATGCTCCTATGTTGTAGTTATTTGAGTCACGTGGAGTCTTGATTTCCTTGAAAAGTGGTTATTTGTCTCATCCATGCACATTCCTATATGCTTTCATGAAAAACGAGGAAAATCCTATTCCTACATGCGTTATTCCCAAACCAATCAAAACCCTTTAATAGTTTGAATCCACCAAAAAGATTTAGTCATTACAAGCTATAGGATTGGTAGCAAGCAAATCAGTAAAAAAGTAACAATTAATTTGGTTACTAAGATGTTGTACTTGATTCTTAATATGTAACTTTGGATCTAGCCAACTTCTAAACGAACAAAAAAAAATTTCTTGTTTCATCATTTTCATAGATTTAATGTTTCTCAATATAAGCACGTAATTGTTACGTTCATTTGCCCTTAGCGCTAATTGCTTTTGTACAAGAATGTCCAATTTCATGCTTAGTTAAGTGGTAACATGATGTCTTCCAAAAGCATATGTTGAGGAGGTGGATTGAAAAAATCTAGTCTCAACGTTTTATTGGATTTTGATTTAATATATCAAAGGTAATCACCCATAATATTTAAGTTCAAGTTATTAGGTTATAATCCTTAACCTTTTTTAACCTACTATTTACTATCTCAACGAAATGAAACTATTTTTGAAGATATTATAATCTCCCTACTTAAAATCACTGTGTTCTCATTATAATATGTTCTAATCACTATAGTAGTGATAGCTTCAACTTGTTGATATTCTTTTTCTTAATACTCTTATCTAGTGGTAGCTCAAATCTTTCTTCCGGTGAGAGAAATTTTTGTTTCAATATCATTTGTAATAACCCAAATTTAGACTTGAGGGTGATTGAGAAAAAATTGACCTTAAAAGTTTTGTTAGATCATGATCAATGTACTTCATGTCAATCACTTGAAAGTGTTTAAATATAAATTATCAAGTAATAATCCAAAACTCTCTATAAGTTATTACTTTATTTTCTAAGTTTACAATGTGCTACTATTTACAAGGACATTACTTAATAGGAAGATTCTTTAAGCAAAATTCTTGTCATGTGTTAATGGATATCATATCTGGGTCCTTGGATGTAATTGCCATGCTTAGCTATTATAGATTACGCATCTTGGACATCATCAATCGTGGGGCTTAGTTGCATATGCAACATTTTAATACAACAAATATATAACGCTATACAGGCATAGAAAGATGAATTTATTTCAAAATTTGGAAAGATATTTCAGTTGACCCAAGAAAAGTATTAATGTTGATTGGGGCAATCAGAATATACACGAGAGGGAAACCTCGTAGGTATGATTAATAATCAAAAAGTTGTAAAACTTGCGTGGCATTATCATTTTTATTTGATGCTGTTGAAGTATGAATTGGGAAAGGGCATATATATAATTTTTCTTTTATTTTCCAAAAAAGGTATATTTTAGAAAAGCCAAAACTATGGTGTAGGAGTGCACAAGGATACAGTGCCCATGTAAGAGAAATAATGAGAAATCATACCTAGCGACATTGCAACTAAAAAGCTTCTAAACAGGCTTCAAACAAATATTAAATAAATAGTAACTTTAAAGGGCCGAACACTTCTCGAAAATGAAAAAAAAAAGTTCACAAAGATGTGTAGAAATAGTTGGAACCTGGAGGCGTAAAAAGTTGCAAAGCAAAAATTTTAGGTCCTTAACATTTATTTTGAGATCAAAAAAATTATATAACGTCGTTAATCCAATCTCAACCAAACTACCACACACACACTCTTAGCATTACCTTAAATCTACTTGCAAAGAGGGTAAGAGAGTAGGGCTTATCATATATGAAACTAAGGAAGAGAGAAGGATGAGGGTGTTGGCATATTAACTACACATACACACATAAAAAAAAACCCTATTCTAACCTCCACATGAGGACATAAAATAAGTTTCGTCAACACGAAGCTAACAACATGTTACAACCTGATTCTTGAATTCCTACAGGATCCGAGATCGGCTCGCCTCGACTAATCCCAAAATCTAGTCGTCCAACAAGAAATAACCAGAAGTAGGAAAATAAACCATATTTACACATGCAGTATAACTAAGTAGAAGAAACGTACAAAGCAGTAAAGAAATATAATAGCTGTCTCAGTATATAGCACGACAACAATAACAACAGCAAGCAAAAAGGAAACAGTAGTAGCAGAACAATAACTAAGTGTCCATTATTTACTACAAGAGTAGAGAAAAAGAAAGTGCTGAAGAAAACTACGGTTGGACTCGACTGGGCCTAACACCCTCTATAGCCGGAAACTCGGGATGCTCAACTCTTGGTCCTAAACAGTATTATGAAAAGACAGAGTTAGCAAACGCTGAGTAGAGTGGTGTCTATATTATCTAAGTACAAAACGGTAAAAACAACAGGTTTAATTCTCATTTCTATTTATCTGTTTTATATGTTTCCGTTTCACCCATTTCTTAAAGTATCCAGATATTTCTTGATCTTGCATGTTCCTCATTGGAATGATTTTGATTGCAGTCTTTTTCGTATGGTAGAAGGTACACGTGGTGCTCTCTTGGCTAGGAGAGTCCCCCGTGGTAGTCCTACACCCAGTTAACCACCCGATGTCACTATCAAGACGTAGCGGTGACTACGGCACGCGTGATAAGCTCACGGGTAGCTATCCCACACTGACATGCGGTCAGTCATTTCCGCTAGCGGGTACGCCGAAAGTACAGCACGGAACAGTATAGGGCATTACCCTCTCAGAACAGGGGTCTCGCCTCTTAGAACCAAACAGGGGTCTCGCCCCTCCATAGTTCGCGCACCCTCGTCTGACTACCTCGGTTTGCCCAGAGGGCCTAACAAGTCAGTGTAGGGTGGCTAGTTGAACCTCGGGCCCTGTGGGGTGGCTAGCTCTGTCCCTACACTAGTAGCTCGCCTTGGTACCACGTACGCGAGGGCCAACAGGAGTTGGTGTAGAGTGGCCAATCCTAACCCCGAGTCTCAACCCAAGGGAGGCTAGCTCCGCTCTACACAAAAAGGGGACAGTTGCTCTCCTTGGTACCACGTACTCAAGGGCCAGCATACTTCCTGTCTACATTCCAGTTTCCGTCTATCCACAGGAGTTCTACTCCTAATTCCCCGTAGGGTTCATGCTCATGTTCACCTGATTTATCCAGATCTAGATCTCATCTTTCATAATTCATTTCTCATCCATATACAGGTAGCTCGTGTTTTCATAATTCAATTCTCGATAACATACAACTGGTGGGTTCATCGGTAATTATTCATTAAAGACAAGCAGCTCATATTCTAACAGGAAACTCGTAATTATAATACAGGCATTTGCTAGTAATTTATCTTAATCACGCATGCAAGTAAACCATACACTACAAACAGGTTCATTCATTTTTCTACCCTAGGGTTCATTCCACATCCTAGAGTTTTATTCGGCTAATTCAACCAAGCACATTCTTATTTAAATATTAATAATTGAATTAAACCACTTTACCAGGAAATACGGGAGTAATGGGGGCTTGAATTTCAGACCCAGACGTCTCGGTGAGCCCCAAACGTGTAGCAGGCTTAAAACTCTATACTAGGGAATACATCACAAAAGGAGAGTTCAGAACAGTGTATAATAGACTCTAGTACATAGAGGAACTCGAGAGGAAAGTTCAAGTATTTCATTTATGTAAAACGAATCCTGATCAGACCCTAAACAGGTCAAAAATGTACCTACTGTTCAAAATCGGACGTCTGGGAATAATCCCAGACGTCTTAAAAGGCATCAGATCTTACCTTGCGTCCCCTGCGGTATCCTCAGATGTCCAGACCTTCTCTGCGACCGTCTAAAAACAGTTTCAGACGTCGGACAATGTCTCCGGTCATCTAGAAGCACCTTCGAATGTCTGGTGATGTGATCAGACGTCCAAAAGCACGTGGAAAAGAGTCTCGCACGCCTTCCTAAGGACCTTTACCTGCGTACAAAAGCCGCAGGTCCCAAATCAGGCCGGACAAATCTTCTGCGGTGAGGCTTGCATGGCTGTAACCGCGCAAAAGCACATACCTCAGCACTGCGCGTGCTTTCAAAAGTCCGGCCTCAGACCCGAACGTCCTACTGCCGCCATGGTCGTCTGGTTGATTCTCCAAATGTCTAATACTGGAAAAATCCCAGTATCAGAACCTCTCCCGCATGCTATCTCCTTCGAGAGTTTGCCCATAGGAGCTTTCGCAGTCCCTCTCGCGGATGCAGAGGGTCGGAAGCCCCCTCCCTGTGCCCCTCCGAGTTTCGCTGAGCCTCCACCGAAGCTCCGCCAAGCTTCCACTAAAGCTCTACCGAGGGTCCGCCGACCTTGGCCCTCCTCCCATGCTCTCCTCCCTCCCTCTCTCTCTCCCTCACTGGCCCTCCACTTGCCTCACTGGAGATCTGAAGGTGGTGGTGGTTGGTGGTGTGAGGAGAGGAGGAAGGGAAAAAGGGGTATAAATAGGAGGGTGTAGGGTTCGGGGGGAGATGAGGAAGAGAGAAAGAGGAATGGTCTCTGCGTGCCGTCCGCTTACAGAGTGCAGTGCACAGTACGAAAAATTCCACTTTCAGATGTCCGGGAACAGGTCCAAACGTCTGGATAGATGTCTGACTGAAACTCCAGACATCTTAAATGACTAAAACGTAGCGGGTCATTACACAACATGACTGCAAAGTTGCATAAAACGGCCTTGTTGGATATGCATTGCTAGAAGGTCACTTAACTTCTTTTGCCTAGGACTCTCAAGGCTACTTTACTTGCTAGGTTAACCCCCCTTTTAAGGGGTTAACCCCTGAAATGACCCTTCCTAAGGGTCGTTCGGGAACTTTCCGAAATCTTAGGGGTGTAGACGCAATTTTAAACCCCCTTGGTTTAAGTTTGTGGGCTATGCAGGGAGAAAGGAAACCTTGCGGGGGAAACCATGCAATTTTCCCCTCCTCTCCTACCACAACGCACGCACACACCCACCTAAACCCTAACCCTCTCCTTTATAACACCCCCCCTCACCCCTCCACTCTCGCCCACGCCACCAACACCACCTCCACCTTCACTCCACCACCTTGCCGCCGGTGACCATCTTCCCCCGTTATCCCCTTGCAGCTGCGAGTGGGTGAGGAGAGGGAGGAGCACGGAGGAGAGGGAGAGAGCGATAGTGTGGGCGAGGAGAGCAGGAGGTGAGAGGAGAAGGAGCTCGGGAGAGGGGGTGGTGAGTGTGGCCGGAGGAGCTGAGGGAGCTCAAGAGGGAGAAACCGGGCAGGAGGAAGACCTACGCGAGGAGGACAGCACTGCTACAGTTTTAGCAGCTGGAGCTCGTGAGGAGCTTCGCGAGGCGTTCTGCAAAGTTATTTTTCCGCAGTATCAGACGTCTGTGATGCTCTCCAGACGTCGAAAGGAGCCGTAGGACGTCCGGAGCTGACACCAGATGACGTCTGGCAGCATGTAGGGTGCCGAGGTATGTACCCTGCACGAACTTGCATGCATGTACGTTAGTTTTTAGGTGTCGCCTTTAAGCTGTGTAGGTACGAGGCGTTAGAAAGGCACGTGGCGCGCCCTTCAAAGCACTTTAGGACATCTGGGGACCATGTCAGACGTCTAACTTCTCTTCCAGACGACCAGGAGCGGTGGCAGATGTCTAGAAGCTCCCTCAGGCGGCTACGAAGGGGTTCAGATGTCTGAAAAAGACATAGGAAAGCAATGTGAGCTTTTGCGATCGTTTAAGACATCTGGGACTTGCCACAGACGTCTAATTTTGGTCAAAGTGCGTGTTTTTGGCCGATTTAGGACCCAAACGGAGTCGGTTTTACGCAAACGAAGCATCGTTGGTTTCCGTTCGGAATTCTTTACGTGTTAGTGTCACACTAATGCTATTTTGAACCTGTTTAACATATTGGTCAACGATATAGGTCTCCAGTCAGTAATGCATACGAGACTTGTGGAGATGACGGGATCTATTGTTCGAGCTCCCATTCCACCCGTATATCCTGGTAGAGTGGTCCTCTCTAATACTGTGATGTAACTAATTAAAGTGCATGCTATATTAGAAATACCTAATTGAACCCTAGGATATGAAATGAGCCCTAGGGCAGAGGAGAATGAATGTATATTACTTGAACCACTCGGCTATACTCTGAAATGCATGTTAAAGTCCTTACTGCTAGCTACTAGATATTAAATTGATGTGGTGATTGCTTAATTTGTTGAATCACGAGCTGCCTGTTATTCGATTATGAACCGAAAAATGAATGGAGATATGCCGTATCATGAAATAAAACGAATGTTGATGCATGAAACCTACGGGGAACTAGAAAAGGAAATCAAAATGCTACGACATGGAAGCTCTAATGGTTATGGAATTTTTCTCTTATTGTGACGCATGATGGTTAGTTGAGCTTTAACTTGGCGTGAGTTGGTCCTCGTGTACGCACGTACCGAGGAGAGCTAATTACCTTTCTTCAGAAGATACGCTAGCCCTTGTGTATGTATGTACTGTGAAGAGCTAGTAACGGCCGGTCGTGCGTGTTTCATCTTTATGTTTATTTATATTCGTTGTAGTATATGACAAAACAACTACCAAATTACTACAAAATTTTTTGCTCGGAATAACAAGTTTTCCCGAGGTCGAACTCAGGGAGCAACTATGATTCTAGAAGCATAAATGTTCACAATTATGTTACAAAAATAATAAGAGAGAGAGAGAGAGGGAGAAAAAGTTCTCTTGGATTCTTCTTCTCTCTTCCTCTTCTTTCTTTTCTTCTTCTCTTTCAGCTGATCTTTCTCTTCTTCTCTTTCTCTGCTTTCTTCTTTCTTTCAACGGCAGAGTCTTCCTTTCTTCTTTCTTTTCTTTTCTCTCTTGTGGCTGCAGAGGCTTCTGCCTTCTTTCTTCTTCTTCCTTCTTTTCTTCTTCTTCTTCTTATGTCTTCTTCTTTCTTCTCTACTTCTTCTTCTTCGCTTCTACTTCTTTTCTTTTCCTCTTCTTTCTGCTCTGGCCGCTGACCTTCCTTCCTCTTTTCGTCTTCTTTTGGCTGTTGCCCTTCCGACGTCTGATGCGGTGCTCAGACGGCTTATCAGTGCATTTGCTACAGTTCTTTCCTTCCTTCTTCTTCAGCTCCTCTCCTTCCTTTCTTCTTCTTCAGCTGCTTAGTGCGGCTCAGGCTTTGGTCGCTCCTCCTCTCTTCTTCTTTCTTTCTTCCCTGTGCGGATGCACACCCATCAGTGCAAAACCTACCCCTACCCCTTCCCCACATCTCTCTTTCTCTCTGAATCTCTCTTAGGAATGCTCTCCCAGAGCCGGGTAATTGGGTTCGGGTAGCGTGCCCGGGACCAGGCCCACCGGCGTGCGGTGGTGGGCGAGGAGTGCTTGGTCGGGTAGTCAAATCCGGCCTAGACCTGCGGGGCGTGAGCGCGGGCGAGGGCGGGCGAGCGCGTGGTGCGCTTCGTGCATGAGGGACCTGACCCCTGTGTATCGAAGGCAAATAGTCCGATACACTTTTGCAATTTAAGTGTGGGTGTGCGGCCGCACACTTACGAGGTGGGACTAAAGTCCCACCTCCAGATTGCGCATCTGCAGGCGAGGGAGTTGCTGCCTATTGGGGCAGCCGCGAGGCTCGCGACCCAAATCGCAAGCCTGGGCGCCTTTGCGGAGTCAGTCCGCGCTGCTTGGGACTCGCACCTGGGCTGGAGAGGACCTGGAGCAGCGAGTGAAGGAGCTGCAGCAACTCAACAATGACGGCGAGGGGGTGCTGACCTGAAAACATAGTGACGGCCTCTCGGCCAAGTCAGATAACGTGGGAAGCTTCGCCGGAGTGCGGCGAAGGCAATGCGGTGGTCGGCGAGGCGTGAGAGCGCCTGTGGAAGTGGACCTAGGTCAGACTGTGTGCGTGAAGATGGGTTTGTTCGGGGGGTGGTTGGGTGGTGAATGGTAGTGAATGGAGAGGGGGGAACGGTTGAGTGGAGTGAGGGGGAGCCTCTGGGTTGGTCGGCGAGGGAAGAGGTGGTCTGTGGAAGTGGAATGGACTCGCCGGAGAAGGTGATCGGAGACGGAGCAGATGGAGGTGGAAGTGGCAGGCGGTGGAGTAAAAGGGAAAATCAGGAAGGGGAAAATGTAAGGGAGAGAGAGAGGAAGAGTTCTACCTATTTACTCGACAAAGG
The DNA here is from genome assembly GCA_037157565.1 of Thalassia testudinum. Taxonomy (NCBI): domain Eukaryota; kingdom Viridiplantae; phylum Streptophyta; class Magnoliopsida; order Alismatales; family Hydrocharitaceae; genus Thalassia; species Thalassia testudinum. Next base: position 30,763,118 of record JAZHRO010000054.1, on the reverse strand, counting down.
GGGAGAGGGAAGCGTCCGGCTTGTGCCTGCCGGAGTTGAGGACGAAGATGCCTAGGAGGAGGGTATCGGCGATGAGGAGGCGGTCTGAGGGCGCCAGCTGGTACGGCCTGGCGCGGACAACGGGGCAGAGTAAATTCTACTGCAGGTAGGGCAGCAGAGCGACGACGAGGAGGAGGAGAAGATCGCTGGAAGCTCAGGCGCTCTAACCGGAGAGGGAAGAGATCAAATGTCGGGTATTTCTCTGCCAGAGGAAGCTTGAAGGAGTCGGCAGACCTTGCCGCTCCTTATAAAGTCCTTGGCGCTGAGAGGGAACCGAGGAGGCGACGTGCCTGCCTCGCCGGAGAGTGGCTGGAAATGATACCCATGCCTTTCGTGCGTTCGCACGAGAGGCATGGTCGATGGCAGAGGTCATGGGTGGGTCCCTGTGACAGAGGACGTCGCAGGGAAACCCCCGTCTGTTCTAGAGGACGGTCGCCCTACCCTGCGCGGTGCTATCCTCCGCGCAAGGTCGCCGGAGATATGTCGCTACACAGAAATGGCAGGGAGGACCGTTCTGTAAAGAACGATGAGCAGTTAGGGGGCTAAAGGCAAGGGTTTCAAAAGATAAGGGTCAAAAGGTAAATTAAGAAGACCAATTTGTAAAGTCGGTCAAGATGGTCTTTTCTTAGGCCAAAATTTTTATAATATACTAATTTAAACCTAAGAATTTTAATGGTGAAATTTGATTTTAGGTTGGACCATGTTTGACTGGTCAATTTACGCAAAAATCCAAATTAAGTCATTAATTGGGCATGGTTCTCATTTTAGGTCAAAATAGGTTGCAAAGGCCAAATTGAAGGTTCTAAACCCTAGGGGATATTTTTATATGAATTTTAGAGGATTTAGTTAATTTTTATCCTGCCTCAAAGCTCATGAATTAAAGTGGGTTTGTTTTAGTGTTACAGAATGTCATTTAATTCCTAAAAGTTGCTATAACCCTTTTCAGATCAGATCATCCCACTTCCCTTATTATTAAGCTCGTTTTACCTCTGTTTAGACCCTTAATTCCTTGTTTGCAGATTGCATTGGTGAAATTACAGTTTTACCCCTGATGATTTGTTTTATTATTTAACTCAGAATTCTCTGAGTTAAGCCTCTCTTTGGGTTTTGTAGGAGTTTTTTCACACTCATTTGGATTAAATTGTGCTAGTTAGGGTTCATGATGTGGTTCTCATCATACCCCAATGCCTAGCTTTTGCTAGTCCCTTGTCAAAAATGTTAAGGTTTCAACCCTTGTTCTAGACCATGAAGTTCTCAATGATTTTAGATAAGTGTTTTTTCTTTTGTAACCTTGATTAGGTCAGAATGCCAACCAAAGGCCTAAAAGGTACTCTAGTACCAACCAAGATTCAGATCTGTCTAGCCTCAGCCTCAGTCTTTAGCAAAGGTTTTTAAGGCCTACAATAACTAACCTAAGGCTTATTGGACTTTGTGGTTAAATCACCCATGCTTGAGATAACTTTACCCCTGGCTCAGTTCGCAGTGCATTTTGTAAGAAAGAGAGGTAGAAGATTTACATGTTTGGAGAGTTTTCTCTCTCTTTTTGTTTTTAATTCTAGCTTAGGATTGGCTTCTCAATACGGTCTGTATCAGATTCCTTGTCCCCATCATCAATCCTCAAGGGTTCCTGGCAATCGATGCCTCGAGATAGCACCGCCCATGGTAACCCCCAGAACCCTGGCTGTTGAGATTTCGAGATAATTCCATCCATGGTGTTCCGTGGCCAAATTTAGACCCTGGCAATTGTCATTTCGTGATAATGTCATCCATGGAATTTGAACCAGCAGAGTGCTTACATGCCCCAGTGGGATATGTAAATATCCTAAGAGACAAGCATCGAGGAGATGATATTTTGTTATGCATCTTCGAGGGGAATTTCCCACCTCTCTACGCTGGGAACTCGTCCAAATCAACTTGTGTTGATCGGCTGCTCCTACTCTAGGTGCCATTTTCAGGATTTTTGCAACGCTTCTGCGTGATTTTGATTTTTATGCTTATTGGACCAGGCTGTGTGTGAAGTTAGGGTGCTTAGGTTACTGAGTCCCATAAACCAAAAGTTAGTTAACAAGGCCAAACACTCCCTAAGCCTTGGACCTAGTTCTTAAGCTTTTAATTTTCCTCAACCTCTTGAGGAATGTCTAGATCTTAATGGGTACTAAGAGTCTATCCAAGAATGCCTAAGGTTTACGTTCTTACTAATCTCACTGTGCACTTTCCATTTCTTTTCCTGAATGAGGTCTAGAACTTAGGTTAATTCCTTAATTTCTCACTAATGACTATCACTTTTCTTTCATTTTGTGCTCCTTCTTTTCATTTTGTTCCTTTTTCTCCTCCTCCTTTTTAGTGTTCCACAAAATTTTCTTTCCTCCTCTCATTTTATTATTTTTTCAAAAAAAAAATTAATTTTTATGGTGTTTTTGGCATATGTGAATTTTTTTGTTTAAAACCTTTTCTTGCAAGTTTTGCACTTTCATACCCCCCATGCCTAAGATTTTCAATGTCCTCATTGTAACTTAGGGGGTTTTTATTTAGCTTAGTTCATACATTAGGACAGATGTTTTGATGAGTGAATGGGTCGGGGTGACAGTTGCGGACGATTTCTCATCTCAGATGCAAGCACCTGAGGTGGAGTCGGCTGTCCTAAAGGGTAAACTTTAAGTGCAAAAAGGTGTCAAAAAAGGTTTCGGGGTTTTTTCAAAAAGAATGACGGGCTGCCTCCCGTTGAGCGCTGAGTTTTACGCCATCGGCTGGGCGCAATATGCTAAGGGAAAATGGAGGATAAATAATGATTCAGCCAAATCAGCAGAGGTTACATCAATGAACGGTTTGAGTCTTTAACCGTTCACGATGAAAGGTTCGGAATCATGGCTGAGCGAACTGATTTCGATGGCTCCATTTCCAAAAACCTATCGGACAAGGTATGGTCCGACCCACTTGGATCGCAGCTTCCCAGGGAAGAGTTTGAGTCGGGCATCAAAGAGTAAGACCTTCTGACCAGGATGAAAGATCTTTCTTGATATGTGCTTGTCATGGAAGGCTTTAACCCGCTCCTTGTAGATTCGCGAGTTCTCATACGCATCAAGGCGTAATTCATCGATCTCACTGATTTGAAGCTTTCTGTGGGTTCCAGCCTTAGAAAGATCTAAATTACAGCTCCATACTGCCGAATAGGCTTTGTGCTCCAGTTCGACGGGAAGGTGACACGCCTTCTCGTACACCAATCTAAAGGGAGACATGCCTAATTGGGTTTTGTGGGCGGTCCTATAGGCCCACAAAGCTTCCGGAAGTCAAGACGACCAGTCATTCCTGTCAGGCCGAATAATGACCTACAGGATTTTCTTGATCTCCCGATTTGATAGCTCAGCTAGACCATTAGTCTGGGGGTGATAAGGAGTGGAGATTCGGTGAGACACCCCGTATTTGGTCATCAGTGACCTGAACTGAGCATTCGTGAAATGGGTCCCCCCGTTAAAGATGATTGCACGAGGAATCCCGAACCATGAGAAGATATTGTGATGAATGAATTTGATAATGATTTTATGGACACGTAGTCCACAGCCAGCAGGATGTACTCGAAACCATCCGAAACAGGAAGGGGGCCCATAAAATCAATCCCCCAAATATCAAAGATTTCACATACGAGAATCGACTGCAAAGGCATCATGTCATGATGACTCATGTTGCCCAAAGTCTGGCAACAACTGCATGTCTTGCAGTGATTGTATGCGTCCTTGAACAAAGTGAGCCAATAAAAGCCACACTGGAGGATTTTCGATGCGATTTTTTGCCCAGAGAAATGGCCACCTCATGCCTGGTCATGGCAGAAGGAGAGAATATCATTGATTTCACCTTTCGGGACACATCTCTGGATGATTTGGTCGGCACCTATGCGGAAGAGGTATGGATCTTCCCAAATATAGTACTTGGCATCAGAGTGCAATTTGTCTTTCTTGGCTTTTGGCCAATCAGATGGGATCTAATGAGATGCCAAGTAGTTTACTACATTAGCAAACCATGGAAGTCTAGTACCAATAGTCAGCAGGTGCTCATCAGGGAAATGCTCCGTGATGGGTCCAGAAGGGTTGATGATCTCAGAAGGAAGGCGAGACAAATGATCAGCTACCACGTTTTTTCTTCCCGCCTTGTCGCGAATCTCGAGGTCGAATTCTTGCAACAGCAAGATCCATCGGATTAGTCGGGGCTTCGCGTCCTTCTTGGCCAGTAGATGCCTCACAGCCGTGTGATCCGAGTAGATGATGACGTGGGAACCTAGGAGATAAGATCGAAAATTTTCAAGGGCAAATACTACGGCTAGCAGCTCTTTCTCCGTAACTGTATAGTTACACTGAGCCTCGTCAAGTTTCTTGCTAGCGTAGTAGATGACCACGGGTTTCCCGTCAACTTTCTGCCCCAGAATCGCTCCTACAGCGAAATCAGATGCATCGCACATGATCTCAAAGGGTTGAGACCAATCAGGGGATTGTAGGATTGGAGCCTGGGTGACTCGGTCACGGTGGTTTTCAAAGGCTTGAGTGCATTCCTTGGAGATCTCAAAGGGTACATCCTTAGAGAGAAGAGTAGTCAGGGGGTGCGCGATTTTCGAAAAATCAGGAACGAAACGACGGTAAAAATCGTCGTGTCCCAGAAAAGAACGGATGTCCCTGATCAAGCTAGGCATAGGAAGACGAGAAATTAGATCAACCTTGGCTCGATCCACCTGGATGCCTTTCTCAGAAATTAGATGTCCTAGGACGATCCCCTCAGGCACCATAAAATGGCTCTTTTCCCAGGAAAGAACCAAATTAACATCGATGCAACGCCTGAGTATATGAACCAAGTGCTGGAGGCAATCATTAAATGATGTCCCGAAAACTGAGAAGTCATCCATGAAGACTTCCAGATAATCACCTACCATATCAGAGAATATGGCAAGCTTGCACCGTTGAAAAGTCGCGGGTGCATTGCAGAGACCGAAAGCATCCTTCGGAATGCATACGTTCTGAAGGGGCAGGTGAATGTGGTCTTCTCTTGGTCCTCAAGATGAATAGCTACTTGGTTATAACCGGAGTACCCGTCAAGAAAGCAGAAGAATCGATTTCCCGCTAATTTCTCGAGAATCTGATCAATGAAAGGTAGTGGGAAATGATCATTCTTCGTGGAGGAATTGAGTCGTCGGTAAGCTATGCAGACTCTCCACGAGTTGGCTAATCGGGTAGGTATGACTTCTCCGATTTCAGTCGTAATGGTGGTGAGCCCTGCCTTTTTAGGCACAACCTGAATTGGACTCACCCAATGACTGTCGGAGATCGGGTAGATGATCCCTGCATCTAACCACTTAATGATCTCCTTTTTCACGACCTCCTGCAGATTGGGGTTTAAACGTCTCTGCATCTTACGGGAAGGTCATGCGCCCTCTTCTGAATAAATATGGTATGTGCAATAAGAGGGACTTATTCCAGTCAAGTCATCGAGAGTCCATCCAATGGCTCTGCGATGTTGCTGGAGAACAGCAATCAGACGGGATTCCTGATCGGGGGTGAGTTTGGAATTTATAATCACAGGAAAAGTCTGATTAGAACCCAAAAAGATGTATTTCAAATGATCGGGATTGGGTTTCAGTTCAAGGATGGCGTTATCAGCAGCAGCAGGTGGTTCAGGGTGTGAGGTTCAAGGATAGGAGTTATGGGTTTGTTTAAATCAGGGTCTGACTCCTCTAATTGCGGTTCAAGATCTTTTTGTGGTTGATGAGGTATAATCAAATCACTATCAAAATGCGTTTCATCAACCGAAGCCCTAAAACCACAGATTTGTTCGATGACATCGCAATTGATTCCTTGTTGGGCCTTAAAGATATCAATTTTGAGGGTTTGATTTCCAAATTTCAGTTCTATTTGGCCCTCCTCACAACTGATGTTGGCTTTAGCAGTATCCAGGAAAGGTCTCCCTAGAATGATCGGTGTATTCCTAGGATTTTTAGGTGTGTCCATGTCTAAGACTATAAAGTCTACAGGGAAATAGAAATCCCGCACTCTTACAATAACATCCTCAAGAATCTCTTTAGGTGACTTTATAGATCGATCTGCTAACTGTAGTGTCACCTCAGTTGGTTTTAGCTCAGATTCTTCTAGGTGGTTAAGTAAGGATGTGGGTATCAGATTTATGGAAGCACCCAAGTCTAGCAATGCTCTGTAAAACTGGGTTTCACCTATTTTGCAGGAAATCAGGGGAGTACCTGGATCTTTTTCCTTGGGTGGGAGTCTGTTTAGGATTACAGAGCTGGCTTGCTCTGATAGTACAATTAGACTCCCACTCTTGGTTCGCGGCTTACGCTGAGGTGTACATACATTCTTCAAGAATCGTGCGTAAGCCGGTACGTGGCGAATCGCATCCATCAAGGGGATGTTTATTTGGACCTGCTCAAAAAGCTTGACCAGGTCCTCCTCAGGAGCCACGGGTTTGGTTGTCTTCTTTCCCTTGGTCAAGGCCTCGGGAAATGGAACCTTGGTTGGTTCTTCTAGGATAGGTCCAGGTCTTTGATCTGGGACAGGGATAGGAACGTCCTGGATTACTGTCCTAGGGTTTGGATCACTACCAGGCTTGGAGTGGTCTGGATAGGGTGGATCTTGGGTCTCCTTACCACTACGGGTGGTTACAAAATTCAGTCCTGCCTGATTTTGGTTAGGGTTTGATAGGATGGATTATTGCTGATAACCCACATAGGAAGTGGAAGCCTCCATCCCATCAGGTGAAGGAACAGAGGGGGCCTGATAAATCATGTGTGCTTGGCCCGGGTTTGGGTTCATAACGTTCTGCTGGGTCGACACGTTATTAGGGTTAGGAAGAGGTTGGGAAGAAAGTGTACTTGGTTGGCGAGAATTTGCCAACTGGGCCAATTGGTTTCGAACCTTTGTAAGTTCGTCCTTGTTTTGTTTTTTAATAGCCGCATTCGTTCTTTGAATGTCAGCTAGAGTCTGAAGGATGAGGGACATTTGGTCTTGGTTTGGCCCTGATGGATAAGTAGGGTTGGGCCGAGGCTGAGGCGACTGATAAGGACGAGGTGGTTGTGGACAGGGCTGAAAGGGTGGTCTTTGAGTTTGGGAATTTCCCGCCCACTGGAAGTTGGGATGGTTTCGCCATCCAGGATTATAGGTATTGGAAAATGGATCATTCTGGATGGCGTTGAGGTTCTCACAGGTCTGAGAAACCTCCAAAGAGTCAGAGAATGGGGGAGTGGAATTCCCTTGACTAGTATAGAAAGCATCGGAGGATCCTCCGATCCGAGAATCAGATGGGGGTGGATACGGATCCATCCCAGGAGAAGGTCGGTGGAGAATGTTTTGCACAGTCTCCCGTGTGGAAGGAGGCTGTGCAAAAGAATTATGTGCAGAGGTGGCTTGCTGCAAGTGCTGAGTCAACTCATCCACCTTCTTCTCAATGATAGAGACCTTGTCCAATCGACTGGTCATCAATTCCAGGTCAACTGCTGTGGATAGGCCCTGCGTCTCATGTGCTCCCCTAAGGTTTGTCAATGCGTGGGTATTCGTGCTGTCGAATAATCCCATGGAGTCATTATTGATGGAGTTCTCGCACATATTTTTGAAAATCTCCCAGGTGTCCTCATGCTAACCCATGATATTCCCTCCTCAAGTTGCATTGACGAAAAGCCTAATATCTTCGCGGAGTCCCTGGTAAAAAGATTGGACTTGTTCCCATTTTGGAACTCCGTGATAGGGTCACTTCCTCATGAGATCTCGAAAGCAATCCCATGCCTCATGGAGAGGTTCTCCTGTTTGTTGCGTGAAATGGGTAATCTGATGGCGCAAGGCATTGGTCCGACCAACGGGAAAGAACTTCTTCAAGAACTCGGACTGAAGTTCCTCCCAATTGTTGATCGGTCGGGTCTGTGTTTGGTACCAATGGGCGGCCTTGTCCATAAGGGAGAAGGAGAACATCTTCATGAGGAGAATATCCCGATTTTGTGCATCTGACCCAAAAGTCTGGGCCAGATGCTTCAACTGTTTAATGTGCTCGAAGGGGTCTTCAGAATTAAGCCCATGAAATTTAGGTATGGCATGAATCATGTTGGGCTTTAGTTCAGAATCAGGTCCTCCAGCAGGATTCTGACTCGAGGCTCAATAGCCACCATAGCGGGATTGTAATGGTCCCGCATCATGGGACGCTGCGGTGGGTGCATGAAGTTCTGGAAGAGGTCATTGAGTCGCTAGAGCTGGTGCTCCAGATTGTTCTCTTCCTCAATAGGCTTGGCCATTGTGGAAGAAGAAGGTGAGTTGGGTTCGGAGTCGGAGGAGAGGTCTATGTGAAGTGTTGGTTGCACAAACAAGGGCACCGAGGCTCGGCCTCGAGGAGAGTGAATTTCTAAAGGTGGTTTCAAGGACCTCCTACCAAACATACACTGATGGAGAGGATGAGTTTAGCAGGTGCTGGACCCAATCAAGACACCCAGAATGTTGGGTGACTATAGAGGTTCGGGGCAGATGGACCCCTTGATAAAAAGATCGTCCACCTGAGAATTACCTGGGCAACCAGAGAGGGTTAGTCCCGCGAAGACCCCTACATGGTAGAGTGCCCCCACAGGTTACAGGGTTTCCCCCACCCGACCTCTCTTGTCACTGAGATTCCAGGTAGACCAGAATGCGGACCTTGACCTCTTAAGTCTACACTTTTAGTTAGAATCAAGGTGCTTAGGTTTTCACTTGAACTTTAGCCTTTTGAGTGAAAAGAGTGACCTAAGTTTAAGGTTGGTTGACCTAAGGGGTCAACTTCACCTACTAGTTCCTTTGAGAGCTTATTAGGTCTTTGTCTTTTAGGGTTCAACTGTTTTTAAGAGCCAAATTTCTTAGGGTTTCTCTGAATAGGTGCTTTCAAACAATGGCTTGGGCACACTTCTTTTGGGAATTCTCAATTCTTGCTTAGAAAGTGTGTCTCTAAAATCCTAATTTTGAATCTTATATTGGCTCTACTTGGTCCAGTTAGCTTCCTTTAGATTGGGTAATTAGGGCTCAAGCAAGAAGGTGTTAGCCCTAATATCCATAATGGATGTACAGATATACTGTGTTGAAATTGAAAACATGCAGCTTTGATGATGTACTAAGTATGAAAGACAGGTTATGCCTAAATTGCTTTTTATTTCTTTTTCTTCCTCTTTAGAATTTAGGGGTTAAAATGAGAGGATAGAAAATTACCTGTCCTATGTGTGGTTGTTGTGCGGCTGCTTGTTGTCCTCTTGATTTCCTGTGCCTGCACAACAAAAGAGAAGAGATCAATAGAAACTCAAAAATCGTGAATTAATGGCTTCTAGAATAGCCGTTGCTCCCCGGCAACGGCGCCAAAAACTGGTGCGTGCCTTGTCGTCTTTATAGTTATTATAGTCGTTGTGGTATATGACAATACAGTTACCAGTTTGATACAATTTTTTATTCGGAATGACAAGTTTCCCGATGTCGAACTCAGGGAGCAACTATAATTCTAGAAAGGTTATAAATTCACAATATAAGGTTTTACAAAAATTAAGAGAGAGAGAGAGAGGAGAGGCAAAAGTTCTCCTTTTTGGCTTCTTCTTCTTCTCTCTTCCTCTTCTCTTTTCTTCTTCTCTTTCAGCTGATTCTTCTCTTCTTCAATCTGCCTTCTTCTCTCTTCTTTTCTTTGTTGCGGCTGTGGTGACCCTTTCTCTTTTTCCTTTCTTCCTCTCTGATTTTCTTCTTTTCTTCCTTGTGGCTGCAGAGCTTCTGCCTTCTCTCTCTTTCAGCTGCTAAGTCTTCCTTTCTTCTTCCTTCTTCTTCTTCTTCTTCTTCTTCTGGTCGTTCCTCTTCTTTCATTCTTTCTCTTTCCTGCCTCCTTCTTTTTTCTTTGCTTTGGCCCTTCCTCTTCTTTCTTTCTTCTTCAGCCTGCCTTCTTTCCTACTCTGGCTACTGACCTTCCGCCGTCTGACTCGGTGCTCAAACGACTTAACTATGCGTTTGCTACAGTGCGGCTCTTCTTCTTTTCTTCAGTTCCTCTCCAGGTCGACTGCTATGGACAGGCCCTGCATCTCATGTGCTCCCCTAAGGTTCGTCGATGTGCGGGTATTCGTCCTGTCGAATAATCCCATGGAGTCATTATTGATGGAGTTCTCGCACATATTTTCGAGAATCTCCCACACGGTGTCCTCATGATAACCCATGATATTCCCTCGGCAAGTTGCATTGACGAAAAGCCTAATGTCTTCATGGAGTCCCTGGTAAAAAGACTTGACTTGTTCCCATTTAGGAACTTCGTGATGGGGGCACTTTCTCATGAGATCCTGAAAGCGATCCAATGCCTCATGGAGAGGTTCTCCCGTTTGTTGCGTGAAGTGGGTAATCTGATGGCGCAAGGCATTGGTCCGACCAACGGGAAAGAACTTCTTCAAAAATTCGGACTGAAGTTTTTTCCAATTGTTGATCGGCCGGGTCTATGTTTGGTACCAATGAGCAGCCTAGTCCATAAGGGAGAAGGAGAACATCTTCATAAGGAGAATATCCCGATTTTGCGCATCTGACCCAAAAGTCTGGGCCAGATGCTTTAGCTGTTTGATGTACTGGAAGGGGTCTTCAGAATTAAGCCCATGAAATTTAGGTATGGCATGAATCATATTGGGCTTTAGCTCAGAATCAGGTCCTCCAGTCGGGATTCTGACTCGAGGCTCAATAGCCACCGCAGCAGGATTATAATGGTCCCGCATCATAGGACGCTGCGGTGGGTGCATGAAGTTCTGGAAGAGGTCATTGAGTTGCTGGAGCTGGTGCTCCAGATTGTTCTCTTCCTCAACTGGCTGAGCCATTGTGGAAGAAGGTGAGTTGGGTTCGGAGTCGGAGGTGAGGTCTATGTAAAGTGTTGTTTGCTCAAACAAGGGCACTGAGGCTCGGCCTCGAGGAGAATGAATTTCTAAAGGAGGTTTCAAGGACCTCCTATCAAACATACACTGATGGAGAAGATGAGTTTAGCAGGTGCTGGACCCAATCAAGACACCTAGAATGTTAGGTGACTATAGAGGTTCGGGGCAGATGGACCCCTTGATCAAAAGATCCTCCACCTGAGAATTACCTGGGCAGCCAAAGAGGGTGAGTCCCGCGAAGACCTCTACACGGTAGAGCGTCCCCACGGGTTACAGGGTTTCCCCCACTCGACCTCTCTTGTCACTGAGATTCCAGGTAGACTAGAATGGGGATCTTGACCTCTTAAGTCTACCACTTTTAGTTAAGATTAATGTGCTTAGGTTTTCACTTGAACTTTAGCCTTTTTAGTGCAAAGAGTGACCTAAGTTGAAGGTTGGTTGACCCAAGGGGTCAACTTCACCTGCTAGTTCCTTTAAGAGCTTATTAGGTCTTGTCTTTTAGGGTTCAAGTGTTTTTAAGAGCCAAATTGCTTAGGGTTTCTTTGAATAGATATTTTCAGACAATGGCTTGGGCACACTTCTTTTGGGAATTCTCAATTCTTGCTTAAGAAGTGTGTCTCTAAAACCCTAATTTTGAATCTTATGTTGGCTCTACTTGGTCCAGTTAGCTTCCTTTTGATTTGGTAATTAGGGCTCAGGCAATAAGGTGTTAGCCCTAAATACCCTTAATGGATGTGCAGAAATAGTGAGGTGAAACTGAAAGCATGCAGCTTTGCTGATTTACTAGATATAGAAGACAGGTTATGCCTAAGTTGTTTTTTCTTTCTTTTTCCTCCTCTTTAGAATTTAGGGGTTAAAATGAGAGGATAGGAAATTATCTGTCCTCGGTGTGGTTGTTGTGCGGCTGCTTGTTGTTCTCTAGATTTCCTATCCCTTCACAAAAAGAGAAGGTTAGTAGAAACTCAGAAATGGAGAATTTATGGCTTCTAGAATAGCTGTTGCTCCTCGGCAACGGCGCCAAGAATAGTAACGGTCAGTCATGCGTATTTTATCTTTATGTTTATTTATATTCGTTGTAGTATATGACAAAACAACTACGAGATTACTACAAAATTTTTTGCTCGGAATAACAAGTTTTCCCGAGGTTGAACTCAGGGAGCAACTATAATTCTAGAAGCATAAATGTTCACAATTATATTACAAAAATAATAAGAGAGAGAGAGAGGGAGCAAAAGTTCTCTTGGCTTCTTCTTCTTCTCTCTTCCTCTCCTTTCTTTTCTTCTTCTCTTTCAGCTGATCTTTCTCTTCTCTTTCTCTGCTTTCTTCTTTCTTTCAACGGCAAAGTCTTCCTTTATTCTTTCTTTTCTTTCTTGCGGCTGCAGAGGCTTCTGCCTTCTTTCTTCTTCTTCTTCCTTCTTTTCTTCTTCTTCTTCTCTGGCTTCTTCTGTCTTCTTCTTTCTTCTCTGCTTCTTCTTCTTCTTCGCTTCTACTTCTTTTCTTTTCCTCTTCTTTCTGCTATGGCCGCTGACCTTCCTTCCTCTTTTCTTCTTCTTTTGGTTGTTGCCCTTCCGACATCTGATGCGGTGCTTAGACAGCTTATCTGCGCATTTGCTACAGTTCTTTCCTTCTTCAGTTCCTCTCCTTCCTTTTTCTTCTTCAGCTGCTTAGTGCGGCTCAGGCTTCGGCTGCTCCTCCTCTCTTCTTCTTTCTTTCTTCCTTGCGCGGATACACACCCATCAGTGCAAAACCTACCCCTACCCCTTCCCCGCGTCTCTCTTTCTCTTTGAATCTCTCTTAGGAATGCTCTCCTAGAGCCAGGTAATCGGGTTCTGGTAGCACGCCCAGGACCAGGCCCACTGGCGTGCGGTGGTGGGCAAGGAGTGCTTGGTCGGGTAGTCGGATCCGGCCCAGAGCCGCGGGGCGTGAGCGCGGGCGAGCGCATGGCGCGCTACGTGCGTGAGGGACCTGACCCCTGTGTATCGAAGGCAAATAGCTCGATACACTTTTGCAATTTAAGTGTGGGCGTGCGGCCGCACACTTACGAGGTGGGACTAAAGTCCCACCTCCAAATTGCGCGTTTGCAGGCGAGGGAGTTGCTGCCTATTGGGGCAGCCATGAGGCTCACGACCTAAATCGCAAGCCTGGGCGCCTTCGCGGAGTCAGTCCGCGCTGCCTGGGACTCGCACCTAGGCTGGAGAAGGCCTGGAGCAGCGAGTGAAGGAGCTGCAACAGCTCAATAATGGCGGCGAGGGAGTGCTGACCTGAAAGCATAGTGATGGCCTCTCGGCCAAGTTAGATAACGTGGGAAGCTTCGCCGAAGTGCGGCGAAGGCAGTGCGGTGGTCGACGAGGCGCGAGAGCGCCTGTGAAAGTGGACCTAGGTCAGACTGTGTGCGTGAAGATGGGTTTGTTCGAAGGGTGGTTGGGCGGTAAATGGCAGTGAATAGAGAGGGGGAACGATTAAGTGGAGTGAGGGGGAGCCTCTGGGCTGGTCGGCGAGGGAAGAGGTGGTCTATGGAAGTGGAATGGACTTGCCGGAGAAGGTGATCAGAGACGGAGCAGATGGAGGTGGAAGTGGCGGGCGGTGGAGTAAAAGGGAAAATCAGGAAGGGGAAAATGTAAGGGAGAGAGAGAGGAAGAGTTCTACCTATTTACTCGACAAAGGGGGAGAGGGAAGCGTCCGGCTTGTGCCTGCCGGAGCTGAGGACGAAGATGCCCAGGAGGAGGGTATCGACGACGAGGAGGTGGTCTGAGGGCGCCAGCTGGTATGGCCTGGCGCGGACGACGGGGCAGAGTAAACTCTGCTGCAGGTAGGGCAGCAGAGCGACAAGGAGGAGGAGAAGATCTCTGGAAGCTCGGGCGCTCTGACCGGAGAGGGAAGAGATGAAATGTGGGGTATTTCTCCGCCAGAGGAAGCTTGAAGGAGTCGGTAGACCTTGCCGCTCCTTATAAAGGCCTTGGCGCTGAGAAGGAACTGAGGAGGCGACGTGCCTGCCTCGTCGAAGAGTGGCCGGAAATGATACCCATGCCTATCGTGCGTTCACATGAGAGGCATGGTCGATAGCAGAGGTTATGGGCGGGTCCCTGCGACGTCCTCCGTCGCAGGGAAACCCCCATCTGTTCTAGAGGACGACCGCCCTGCCCTGCGCGGCGCCATCCTCCGCGCAAGGTCGCCGGAGGTATGGCGCTACGTAGAAATGACAGGGAGGACCGTTCTGCAAAGAATGACGAGAAGTTAGGGGACTAAACGAAGGGTTTCGAAAGATAAGGGTCAAAAAGTAAATTAAGAGGACCAATTTGTAAAGTCTGTCAAGATGGTCTTTTCTTAGGCCCAAATTTTTATACCAGACTAATTTGAACCTAAGGATTTTAATGGTGAAATTTGATTTTAGGTTGGACCATGTTTGACTGGTCAATTTACGTAAAAACCTAAATTAAGTCATTAATTAGGCATGGTTCTCATTTTAGGTCAAAATAGGTTGCAAAGGCCAAATTGAAGGTTCTGAACCCTAGGGAATATTTTTCTATGAATTTTATAGGATTGAGTTGATTTTTATCCTGCCTCGAACCTCGTGCATTAAAGTGGATTTATTTTAGGGTTACAGAATGTCATTTAATTCCTAGAAGTTGCTATAACCCTTTTCAGATTAGATCATCCCACTTCCCTTCTTATTAAGCTCGTATGACCTATGTTTGGATCCTTAATTACCTTGTTTGCATACTACATTGGTGAAATTACAGTTTTACCCTTGATGATTTGTTTTATTCTTTAACTCAGAATTCTCTTAGTTAAGCCTCTCTTTGGGTTTTGTTGGAGCTTTTTCACACTCATTTGGATTAAATTGTGCTAGTTAGGGTTTATGATGAGGTTCTCATCAAGAGCTAATCACCCCTTGTATAGAGAGAATAGGCCGGCCCTTGTGTACGTGGTACCGAGGAGAGCTACGGTTACTTTTGTGTAGGGAGAGTGCTAGCCACCCTTGGGTTGGGACTTGAGGTTAGGAGTGGCCTCCATACATCGACTCTTATTAGGCCCACTGGGCAAACCAGGATAGTCAGGCAAGGGTACCCAGACTGTTGAGGGATGTGGTCCCTGTTCTATTATGTGCTGTATGTTTGGGTGTACTTGTTAGCAGAAATGACTGATCGCGTGGCAGTGTAGGGTAGCTACTCGTGCGCTTATCGTGTGTGTCGTAGTTACCGCTACATCGCGACCATGATCCCGGGGTGGTAGACTAGGTGTAGGACTACCATGGGGTGCTCTCCTGGCCAAGAGAGTGCCATGTGTACATCCTGCATCGCGGGAAAACTACATCAAGATTGTTCCCTTAGGGAACAAGTGGATTTGAGAAATGTTGTGTACCCTTACTAGAAACTGAATAAGAAACACGTCGATGTTTAAGCGAAAATAAATAATAATGCATAATTGAAAATTGGATGATTAGTTAGCTGCTTGTTTCCTTTATGTTTAATTACATGCAAATGACTTATCCACCACTCTACTCAGCGTTAGCTGACCACAGATTTATATAATCATATTCAGGTCAGGGAATTGAGCAGCTAGCGCCACTAGCTACAGAAGGTGCTGGGCCCAGCCGAGCCCAGCCGTAATTGTTCTTTTTCTTTTCTTTTGTAGAGGCTTTTTATTAGTAGTGAGTACCTTTAGCATGTAGTAGTTGTTTTTGTTATGTTTCACTTTGTTTTTATGTGATGGCTATGTCAATGAACATTTCTATTCTGCTTGTGGCATGTAATATATTTGAGATATTCTATTCTATTTCCATTGCGGTCTATTATCTAGTTCTAATTAGTTACATTTCATGTGTAGTTGTTGAATGTTTTATGCATTTGGTTATTTTTCATTGGACGATTGGGTCTTACGATCTAGTCGAGGAGACCGTTCTTGAGTTCCGTAGGGAGCTGGGAACGGGTTGTAATAACCCCTAATTACTTGACTTCTTAACTCACGTGGACATAACTTGGGTTTTAAGATTGTTAACATCGATTTTGTTGCCACTGGTAGGCATTGGTGTTAAGAAAACTTGTGTTATCTTTTTCTTCTAACTCCATCTGATATTGCATACAACTCTACACCAAGGTTTGCCCTTTAACCTTCCCTTTCCTTCCCCACGAGAACTCCCCCCTCCCATCCCCTCCCTGTACCTAGCAACTTCTTTGCAACCCTAATCCATGGTTGGGAAGCTAGACCTAATGATCAGGAGGGATGAGGAGATATGAATGGCCATGAGGATCTTGTCATGAGGACCAAGAACAACTCGATGTTGATAGGAGAGATAGGGGTGGGGAACAAGGGAAGATGGCGGCGATGGAGGGGCTCGCTTAGAGGATCATGAGGGGGGTGTGCCTAGCAATATGGAGGATGTGAAATCTGTGCCCTTGACATAGGGGCATTGGTGGGAGGTGCTAAGTATCGAGGGGAGTTGGAGGAGAGGCTAAAGGCCATGTTCAAGGAGGTTAATGATGCTGATGGAAAGCTCATCCTCTTCATCAATGAGATCTACCTCGTCCTCGGTGGTGTCGAGTTTATTTCTCTCTCTTTCTTTCATCATTTTGATTTTTTCTTTTTCGATTCTCTTTTTGTTATAATTTGTTGCAAAGTTTGTGAGATTGCATGTTGCGTGTTTGATTTATGAGGGTAAGGAGGGTCACCTAAGCACTTTGTAGTAATGGTCAACAACTTGGGTGGGACATAATGCTTACTATGTGTTTGATCAAATGTTTTTGATTTGATTTTTATCTAAAGTTGGAATCTTGGTTTATTTAATTAGTAATTCTATTTTGTTGATTTGAGCCTATTTTGGAATCAATGCTTTGAAGTATTTGATGTTTTTTGTCTTGTTACCTAAATGTGTTGGGTGGCAATGCTTTCAAGTATGTGATGATTTTGATTCAAATATGTGAACGTGACTATGCAAATTTTATTTTAAATTTGGAATGTTTGCCTCCATTCTTGTCTCAATTATATAAATAATTTATATTTACAAATAATGAATTACATAAATAATCATCACTTATAGGAAACAAATCATGAGTAACAACTAATTTACCTACATTTTCTATTAAAATAATATATCAACCAACTTAGCAAAGTAGGGTTGATAAGGATATTTTAAAGTTCTCACATCATTTCAAAGTAAACAACGTAAGGGTTAATATCACAAGCTAATACTTATTTAAGTAAATAAAAATTGATGCTAACACTAATCTACAAGTAACTATCTAACACCACATTCATTTTTTCTAACACTAGTTCTCTAATCTTTCAAGTAAATGAATTTTACAATTACACCTATATCTTAGAAAAATTGCATCATAGATTGTAAATGTTCTTAAAACTTTTCAAAGATAACAATTATCCTTAATGAAAATCATCAAAAAAGAAAAAAATGTCTCTTTTTCCTATTACTTCTATCGTTATTTACATATCTTCCTATTCTATATACTCTTGCTTCTTTTTTCTCCTTCTACCTCTCTCATTGTTGCCACCACAACCCTAAATCCATGTCTCTCACTACTACTGTGACCTGTTGACACTATCATGCCCTTAATGACATTGATGTATGTGGGACCTTCCATCCCAAGATAAAATCTAACTCCCTTAAACCCTATCCACGACCACCAATACACTCGCTCCTTCCTACTACATGCTTGGCTAGAGGTAGGGTCTAACAATCAAAAGAACTTCTCCCAACTACACGTTGCATGGTATTTGATATGTTTTTGATGACTTGCAAATCAAAGGATTGAGTGTGCACACCTAGTCATACACTAATGAGGGATGAAAAATTCTTCTCATAGGCCCGACTAAAAGAAGACAACGATAACCCTTCAGCCCAATAGCTGATCCCCAAAATCCTCACCCAAACAGGCGAGTTGACTGCCTCATCAAGATAGGTGGATAAAGTGCCTTGTCTGGGTAGACGTGCGAACTACCAAAACTAATCAGGTTGATAATTGCCTACCCATAGTTAAGAATTCCGTAAGGCCAACTGTATGTTGGATCGGAACTTTGCTTGCCTAAACATGAGGTGGATCGTTGACTCGATGCATCCACCTGAACACTCTGGTGGATGAATTCCAACAAGTAATTGGATAAAAGAGGTAGATGATCTGGCAAAATAATATCATCGGAAAGCGGTCCAACAACAATGATGCATTCTTCCTTGATCATCGTGAAATCAATGGAACATGTGTGACATGAACTAAGTAAAGTGTGATTGTTACATTGACTCGCCTTCGATAATCACAAGATTACGAATTAAAGATTAAAAATCTTAACATGTCCCCATATAAAAAATAGTACAAGGGTACAATTTTAGGGGATATGTGTCAAAAGAATTATTTTATGCTCTTTTCTCTCATTTATATAATATTTAGTGAAAATTTGGAAAGTTTGATCCTCTCCCCCATACGCAAATCATTTGGCGTAAAATTAGGTTACCAATCTTTTGTATTTTTGATATCCCTGTGTGTTTGTAAGTTTTTTAGTTTAATCCTGTTACTACTTGAAACCCAGTAAAATATACTGGAGGGCTTAGCCATACGCATAACTGCATCAGATCCCTAGAGTAAACAACCCCGTTGAATAATCCAGGCTGGAGAAGTCAGCAACGATAAGGTCCTTAACCTCGAGAAAAGGAATTACTCTTGACTAATTACAAAAGTTTACAGGGTTGTCTATGCAAACCTCCCATGCTCACCTCTTCTGTCCCGTTTTCTGGAGGTCGGGGACCCTCTTCCGCACAAAGCGCCCAACATGCACTCTCTGTGCCTCCGCTCTCCACGAGCTCCCTCCGTTTCCCGCACGCGCCGATCCGATTGACCGTCGTCCTCCACTCTCCCGCACGCGCGCTCGTTCCGTACCCTCCGCCCTGTACTAGAAAGGCCTCTTCTCACTTCCATCGCCTCCTCAATCGAAGGCCCCCACACGTCGAGCGGAACCCTAACCCGTATCCCCAACTTCGTGGTGAGTTTCGCCGACATGTTCATTATCTTGTGATTACTCCCGTCTCAAAATTACTCATTTGAGCCAATGGAATGTGTGCACAACGGATTGTATTGGGGTTTTCCGTGATGCTAATTTTCTGAGACTGTAGGCTGAATTGGAAGCCTGAAGCTGCATCCAAAGTTAGAATTTTCGTATGCTTGGTTGGAGAGAAGGGAAGGGATCTTGACTAAGGCTTATTGTAGGAAGTTTGCCCCCCGACTTGGATAAAACTTGTTCCAGTTGCAGTGGTGAAGTGGAAGACTGCTCGCATATTTACCCCTTAGCCGTTTTATGGGCCATGCGACTGCAGCAAAATGGGGTTATTTTTAAGGGGGAGTGACACTATGAGGGAATGCTCTGTGCAAGGCTTTTTTTCTTTCTTTCTTTGGAGCAGTGGTTAAATTTGTAATGGTGGGGAAACCCTCTTTGTTCTTTTGTGAGCTCTCCTAACCCCTTATGAAAATGACGGGTCACTAATATTGGGTGATTCTCCTTTTTACGTTTCTGGTAAAAACAATTTGATGAAAATGCGGGAGAGTTTCATTTAGCAGTGGCATAGAATTCTGTTGAATATCACATTCATTTCATCTCTAACCCCCGAGATGTTGTATCCCCACCGCGCCGCATTCTTTACCTTGTTTCTTGGTGAAGTTGACGACATTGATTTGCCTGCCTTTTCCTGATTTTTTTGTTGATGTTATACGTTGCACTTGTGTACTTGTTGGGTTAGTGTATCTCTTTAAGATTCATGTTTTGGCTTGTGGATTCGAAGTTGCTTGTGGCTTGGTTAGGTTTTCATTCTTGTCATCCATGTTATAGATGAGTGGCTTGTGAAAAGGTAGTGGCATTTTGTTTGGCTTCACCAGCGTTCGATAAATGAGTGTTTAAACCTTGAAGTAACTAGGGCATGATTGCTTAGCTTTGTTGCGAAGGACATCCAACTAACATCTATATTGATTGTTCTAGGATTTTAGTCTAACACTAGGAGCCATCTCTTATTTTCCCTTTTTTGCCCTTTAGAATTTATGGTGTGCATTTCTAACTATCAATCATATATTTTTCAAAGAAAAAAAACTATCGATCATATATTATAAGAGGGCCTAATGAAATAGGTTGTGAGCATCTAATGAGACCACTAAGAGGTCAAAACATTCCTTTCATCAAGACACGTGATTGACGGCGTGATCATTTTTTTCCACAAGTTTATGATTTATTAAATTCATGCTTCAATGGATCAATTTTATTTTAAATGCAAGTACCAAGTGGGGGAGGTGAGATTCGAAGTCACCTTTTGGTAGGCAGTTTTCTACAATTTCATGACTTATTGGCCTTTTTTACTTGACATTGTAGCACTAGGGGTGATTGCACTTTAAGGGGATGAAGGAACAGAAAAATCACTGGCCAGAAACTTTTTGAATGTTTTAATGTCTTCTGTTGGAAGGATCGAAAGTTAATCTTTATCATGACTACTGGGTTTATTTGCTATTTTGATTGTTTTGTCACCATTCAGATTTGTTTTGGGTTTTCCTTGAACATAGCTTGAAATTTGCAAGATCATGTTCAGTGCTTTATTTTCAATACTTCTTTGGCCCTCATTGATCTCTCATATACTTATGTCAACTCCCATATTGTCAGTAAGATTGACCCAAGTTACACATCTCAGTTATCTCAAGTGTGACATTATGCCTATATAAGTAATTGTCTTTGTCAGTTTAGTAGAATGAATTAGGGATCTCTCCTCCACCATTCCTCAATGACACATCATTAGTTTCTTTGGGCTGTGTAAACATGCAAAAAATGTCAAGCATAATTTGGTAGGCTTCTCTAATGTGGCTGGGGATGACACGTTTCTGAACCACCCTGTGAGACAACCAAAGTCTGAAGTTTCCTGAAGATATGTATTTTTAAAGGGAACCATTTTTCATTTTTGCTACAATTGTTATGTAATTTAAGCTACTTCATTTTGTTCTCATTTATTGTGTTTGTTTCCTTGTGGTCATTTACATAAAAATTTGAACTTCTGGCATTCCGCATGCGGCATGTCAACCCTTGCGGGATAGATGGTGCCTGGAACTCTTGAATTATGGCGCCACCTTCTGTCTCCTGCTCCCAAAGCGCTTTAGCCTTGTTTTGTATGTATAGAATGTGTATTTATTATTCACACAGGGAAGGCATAGTGTATATATTTTAGAATTATTTTCCTTTCTGTGCAAAATGGTACCTTTGTTTTTGATAAGGAGTATTTGAAACCATTAGGTAGGTGGCATTTCTTATAATGTGAGATGCAAGTTAATCTTTGCCTGTCAGGGTTGAGGTTCTGTGATATTTGGTAGACTTACTTAAGTTCTATGTGCTTGCTACTTGTTTGAATGAAGATTGCAATACTCAACCGTTGTTGCTATGAGGCAGCTGACTTGATTGGTTTGCAATCCCAACTTTGTTTGTTTTTTGCCTCTACTAGAATTTGATACCTTGATTTTTGGTTTGGAATAATAGTAGGGACTGTTCTTAGGCAGAAAAATTGAGTTGGGTTGAGCCAACTTTTATGTGTTGGTTATATCAAGCAAGTATGATTGTCTTGTTAAGTTCTAACTTCTAGTATACCATTTTTGATCTTTTTGGACCATCGCTAGTTCTTTCAATTAGCTTTGTGGCCTATAAATGGAAGTGTTTCATGATAGTAACTGATCTTAGGAAACTGTAGACGAGATGCCAATTTTTGCTGCTTGTAAGTTTCATCCCTTCCCATGAAGAATTCTATAATTTTCAACATACATCTTTTTGTTAATTATTTACCACTGGATATCTAGTAGCTTCATTGTAAATATTCATGAAGTGTGAATATTTGTAGAATATAAGTTGATAAGAACTGTAGTATACAAGGTTTGAAAGATTGGTATGCAGTAGTTAGTTGGTTGGGGTAAACTGCATAGAGAATCTGTAGTATGCGGCAAGTATGTAAATGAGTATATGGTTTTGTATTTTTTATTTAGAAAATAAAAATAATTAATCAACTTGATATATTTATATTGTATGTCCCAAACATATATGTTTTGTCACGTGACAGTTATCTAGAGGGCCAAAAGTTCCACCGATTTTGGGTCTATAGGACTAGAAGTAGGAGTTGATTTCTTAGTTGGCAATTTGTCTTATTTAGTTTATTTATTTTAAGGAGATTTGTAAAAATTTGGTTGTTCCAAATCTAGAAGATTTGATTAGATCTTGTTAGTTGAATCTATTTTTAGCAAGTAGGAATATGTACTCTTTATTTAAAGAGAGCCTTTCGTATGAGTTGAAGTTAAGCAATAGAGCAAATAGAAGAATATTTCCAATACAACAAAGCTCCTCTCCTTTCTCTACTACTCTCTCTGCTGTGAATCACAAAGGCCAAATCAAGCCTTCAGTCGATTAACAAGGAGCAATTACTCCTTCATCCAGTTGCTGCCTTCTCAACAGACTCGCTGATCACCTAGATCAGATGTCCGGTGGTCATTCCAGATGTCTTATACTCACGTTCCAGTATTGTGTGTGAGATTTTTGGATCTCTCCATGCATAGGAGCCTTCACACTCCGTCTGCACCCACCTAGAAATTTCTACATGGTATCAGAGTTTATGATAGGCTTCTATGCGTGTAGGAGATCCGATTATTCGTTGGAGTTTTTCGCAACCAAAGAAGTCCTCAGATCCAGCGAGTTGCGCAGAAAAGAAGGTCCAAAGATGATGGAATCCACCACGATTGTAGGAAATGCTACGCTCGGCCCTAGAAAGCGCAAGGTGATTGTCTCTGAGACAACATTCAAATTGAGTGGCACCGCCAATTACATCTTGTGGGCTTGCGCCTTCAAGATTTTCGTTGGTGTACAAAAGAAACTCAGTATTCTTTTTGAGGAGGCACCAAACTTTAAGGACAACAAGAAGAAAAAGGAAGCAAGAGAAGGAGATATATCAAGTTTTATCGCATGTGGGGCCACTAGTACCTCGTGTGTGGATATGGACTCCTTGACTCCCAAAGATATTGAGAAACTACGTGCTTGACTTCTACAAGACATGATGATAGCTATAGCGATAACCACTCAAGTTGCCACAGAAGCAATGAATTCGGACGTCGTAAGAAGTTGCATTGTCGACATGTCAAAGGAGAAGAACGAGAGCGTTTCTATCAAAGAAGACGAATGGTGGGGCGGATAGCCTCACACACGAAGACCAAGTTGTCGACCTCTCGACTTTCAACTTGAGGGGGAGTGTTGGGATTTGGTGAAGTGCCACGTGGTAGTTATTTAGAGGGCCAATTGGGCCATTGGGTTTGGGTTTATAGGACCAAAAGTAGGAGTTGATTTTTTAGTTGACTGTTTGCCTTATTTAGTTTATTTGTTTTAAGGAGATTTGTAAATATTTGATTGTTCCAAATCAGATTTGATTAGATCTTGTTAATTTAGTATATTTTTAGCAAGTAGGAATATGTACTCTCAATTTAAAGAGAGCATTTCCTATGATTTGAAGTTGAGCAATAGAGCAAATAGAAGAATATTTCCAATACAACAAAGCTCCTCTCCTTTCTCTACTTTTCTCTCTCTTCCGTGAATCACCAAGGCCAAATCAGGCCTCAAGCTAGTCAACAAGGAGCAATTGCTCCTTCATCCAATTGCTGCCTTCTCAATAGACTCGCCGATCACCCAGATTAGACGTTTGGCGGTTGTTCTAGACGTTTTATACGCATGTTCCAGTACTGTGCGTGAGATTTCTGAATCTCTCTATGCACAAGAGCCTCCATGCTCCATCTGCGCCCACCTAGAAATCTCAACAATATGAAAATTCAAAGTTATATAAAAGAAAAACATACTCAAGTAGTATAGCACAAGATTTGTTGGGTGGGGTTTATCAGGTGGAGTTTTCTTGGTATCCGATTCCCCATTTAAAAATTGGTCATATACTTGGCTGAGAATATGCCTATGAGGCCCAAGTAGTCGATCTAGACCAACTGTTGAACCACCTTAGACTATTCGGTTCGCAAGAGGAACAGCCTACACATGTGGCCACATATGCAGCCTAGACTTCTGATTTCCCGAATCTTGGTAGTACATGGGTATGCACATCGATCATATAGGATGGATTTGGCTTCATCCAGGATTTAGTTCAACCGTTTGGTTTGGGGTTTTTACCAACATGATCCAATCCTGCTTAAGGCCTAATCTGACACAAGTCATTCCATACTAGATCAGATTTTCTTGTTTAATTTCTTATTGATGTAGAGAGCCCAAAGGATGAAGATACCCACAAGTTGAAGCCTGAAGTGTGTGCTTTGTTTCCCTTTTTAAAATAGCATGACAAAATCTATAAACCAAATCAGAAAATAATCCTCAAGTCTCACCTAAATTTACAACAATAATTACTCTAAACTTTATGGGGAAGTAATGGACATATTTGTGAATGAGAATCTATCACTTAAGCAGTTGGTGCTGGAGTAGGAATTGTATACTTTGGGTAGTGAGGTCTCAAAATTACCAAGATTTATGTGGTATGATGCATCTAATTAACAACTTAAAGTTTACATGTATGAACTATGAACTTGATTACCATATTGCACGATTTCCAGTATAATTTTTTCACCACTAGTATCACGTGAGATATCATAAACCATGTTCATGTTACTGTCTTGTTTTCTGTCAAACATAACTTTTCTATGCAAATCAAAATGAATGCTCCTTATATGTTCTTCTTTCTTTAATACTTCTTTTTTTCTTTGTGACAAGAAAACATGTAAAATGTTTTTTTTTTTTCCAAAGTGGATTATCCAGTTCCATTCAACCCGTTCTGTACTAATACAGGTCAGAGTGGTAAATAAATCTTACCTTTTTACACCCTTTTGGAATTGTAAAACATTGTTTTCTTTTGGGGCACTGGCTAGGTTATGTTATATATGGTGATTTGGTTTTCAGTTAAACATATCTCACATGCCTTCTGGTGATTGGGTTTCAGTTCCTGGTTTCTTTTGGCAGTTTGTGCGACATCTCTGTGGAGGATCTACAATATGGGGGACTCCTTCAATATCCAGATAAGCTCCAATTTGATTGATCGGCTTGTTTCCGATGAGAGCAAAGCAAACAAGAGAATTAAGAAACCAAAGCAAAAGTCTCCACAGGAAGCACCACAGCTTGCTGGCAAAGCCAAACCTGCACCTAGAAGTTCACAGGCAGCAGCACCCGCTGGTGGGTGGCCACCTCTTCACCCTCCAGTTTTCTTGCCAGTACCTGCTGCAGAACCTGCTGCAAATGCAGAGTTGGAAGCAATCAGATCTGTCCTCCATGAGAGCGAGAAGGTTGTGGAGCGACTAAAGAAGCAGGAAGACAACATGGTGGAGGAACTCACACAGAGAGCGAAGGAGATCCGTGACAAAGAGTTCAAGCTTCCTTACCAAAAACCCATACCTTGCCTTGACGAGAGGAATGCTTGTCACCAGTGTTACGAGGAGCATTTGAAGGATCCTCTGAAGTGCAGACATTTGGTAAACAAGTTTGCTGATTGCGCCCGTGAGGCTTGGAAGCAGGCTGCTTCTGCCAGCTAGCACCCTAGTAATGAAACATTTCCAATCATGAAAGACTTCATTCGATGTGTTGATGTAAGGGGTCCTAGAACTTCGGAAGTTCTATCACTCATGCCATATGGATTCAGATGTTTTAACTTTCATTTTGAGGGTCCAACTGAAGTTGTGATTAGGTGCGAGAGAATTTCTTTGATGCCTTGAATGTTGCATAAAACCAGGTTATTGCAGATCTGGTAACCCCGTTTCACCTTTTGAAATTGTAGGATATCCAATATTTTTTCTGGCATTGGTGCCTTGAATGGTGTGATCTCTCATTAGAGCCTGAGCCCCTGTGTGCAAACAGATTAAGGTGTATAGAGGACATATATGGAAGGCGTGATATGTGCTTTAAAATATAAATGCTGCAGACCAGACGATTATAGCCTATTTCAGTTTGGGACTAAGTGGCAACTTGTTACCAGTTGAAGAAAATTCAACGTACGGTTGGCTGCAGTCCAACCCCTTTTCTTTGTTGTATATGATCCACAAGGCATTCTTCAAAACTTTAGTAGTGGGATGATTAAGGCATAACCACCACCACCACCGTAACCAAATGTTTCACGCATGATTTAGTGGCAACATCGTACTCCATCGCCCAAATATAGATGGATAGAGAGCACAAGGAGTACCGCATGGTAGAACGTGGGAGGTACCGGAAAGGAGGGAGAATTGCGAGAGAAAAAATTAAAAAAGGGTACGTGTGGGCCCTCTTTAGAGAGGGAAAGGATCGGCGGGCTTTAAGCTGGGCTTGAGAACCAGGGCAAAGGGACAAAAGAACAAAACAAAAAAAAAAAAAGAAATGCACAGAAATGAGTTTTTTTTTTTTTTTTAAATTTCTGTCTTCCATGGATGTGCTAACGAATGATCTGAAGTACTATTTGGAATTCAAAATAATTACGTAGAGACGCCATTAAACAGCTACGTAAAATAGAAAACGGAAGAAGATTTGGTTCTTCGAGGTATGTGTGCTTATCTATCTGCGTGTGTAGAAGGAGAGGCAAGAGATGGATGTGATGCAAAGGGAAGGACCGTAATGCTCAATAATTAGGTGGTCGGAGCTGTGTACATTAGGAGAAGCTGACTCCAAGCATATGGCCAAATTGCTTTAGGGTTCTGTGTGGGATACCTAAAATGATTTAAGTCAAACAACGGAACAAGTATTAGAATATCACCATACATACATCTTCACATGAAAAGTTACAAGTCCAAATAACTAAGCTCCTTTTGAAATCCGGAGATATATCTTAGGTGCATGATTAACCAAACAATTGTTTTAGGACATATACGTGTTTCCGTGACGCTTTGCGTACCTGCCCTTGCACCGGTTATCACAAGCTGCATGCGTCTTAAACGATTGTTCAATCTTACACAAATCTTCTCCGATTCAACTTGTTTCATCAACCAACGCAAACAAGAGAGAGGGGGCATTGCCCAAGTAAAGCAACTTTCATGATCACGTGGCAACCACTGGATATACACATGTAGGGATGATCTTAATTCCGCTGATTCATTAATCATGTGCCCCAAGTTAAGAAGGTCAAGGGATTTCCAACTTGATATTTTGAACTGCAGCCAAATACCTAGTGTGCTCGTGTTGGTTGGGTGATCCAGCTGTCAAGGAGTTGATTTAGTGATAAATCACCTTAGACATCGTTTAGTTGTAGTATAAGAGGTGAGATAAGGGTTAAGAGGAATAGCATGGATTCTAAAAAATTCACTTTTCTCATATATATTCCCTTTTTCAATCACATCAGAATCCACTGATATTCTCTTTTTCCACATATAACACAAAAAATAATAGTTAATAATTAAAATCCACTACACACCAAAATCCACCAACTCTTTCTTTTCTCTCACAAAATCAACATACCAATCATTATAATCCCACAAACTAAATAACTTCTATCCTTATTCCACTCTTATTCTATTATGATATAACCACTATCTCCTTCCTATACAAATCTTGAAAGAACCAAAAAGTAGTCGAGGTCGGAACAAACACATGCAATTAAACGACAGACGTGCCGACGGCAAAAGTGTGGGAATTGGCGTAGGCATATTTGACGGTCACCACCCAACGACGCGAGATGGTTTGGGACCCAGCGGCGAGGGTCAAAGGCTGCTGACAGAAAAGCGATCTTCTTGCACGCCCCTTTGTTCCCGACCTTTCGCGCCCATCCTCCCAATTCTACCACCCTCCTTGTAACTTTCGAAGAATCCAGTTGGAGTGGGGTTGGGTGACACCCCG
Organism: Thalassia testudinum; assembly: GCA_037157565.1. NCBI lineage: Eukaryota > Viridiplantae > Streptophyta > Magnoliopsida > Alismatales > Hydrocharitaceae > Thalassia > Thalassia testudinum. The sequence goes on along the minus strand of JAZHRO010000054.1, from coordinate 30,735,370 downwards.
ATGAGCTCAGCAGGCAACGTCAGCGAGCCGATCCTCGGTGGAAGGATGAGTCGTGACGTGTGATCCAGAGGTACGATGGAGTCTGGCTACATTTTGAGATAAATCTGTCCAGATCTACGGTGCAGCGTGCTTGAGCGCATCGGTCGACCACTTAATCCCATTTTATTCGGATTCGGTGGATGGGTTAAATGGTTTTACTTCGGGTTGAGGGTTTAATTTGCCATTTATTTTATTATTCACCTACGTCCCGTTAAGTAGATTTAATTTAAAATAAAATTATTCAATTATTTACGTGAAATATTTTTTTAATTCATGAACATATTTAAATAGATTAACTCACTTATTTTACTTATTCTTTATTTCTCTACTTATTCTCCTTATCAAACGAAACCTGAGGTTACATTAAGCAATAGAATCAGGGTTATATTTGGATAAAATAATGTAAGATTAAAAAGTGAGATAAAATGATACATATTATAATGTGATGTTGGTAGATGATTTTTTAATATATATTGATATTGATGTGATGTAGTGAGATAATTTGATCTTGATTGGTGGAGTGAAATAAGTTGTATCCTTTGATTTTAGGATTAATTACTTTGACATTCTTTTGATAACCCTTGAGTTATCCTTCAATCAAACGAAGCCTAAAGATTAGTTTACTTGTAGAGTTAAGAAATTAGTGTTAAGAAATATAAAATTAGTAGTAATTCTTAATTTTTTTTACTTACATCATTTTTTATTTACATGAACTGATGTTAAACTATAATGTTGGCTATTGTGATATTTATTTAAACTGATATTAATAATTATTTCTAGAGAGTTAGGTTTGGATGTGGAAGAATTATGAAATTCACACTAATTCTTTTTACTAATACCCATTGAAATCGGTGAAAAAGATCTCAAAACTCGAGTTATGACCATACGAGCTAACCTCTCAACTTTTCAAAAAAAAGGTTAATCCTTTAAGTAAACTAACTCTAAAAGCCACACAATCGATGCTCAATTTTGGACTCTATATCAGGTATTTCTTTTGAGACACTGGTTAGTCGATCGCCCTCTATCATCTACTGCCTTTTGTATTGCCCCCTTAAAAGGTCTGAAGCTGGGTTTGCATGTTTGGATAATATTCTATTATCTCTTTATAGCTCTGATTAATGTCTTTTGAGGAAAAACTTACTAACAAATAATCACAAGCAATTAAAAGGCACAAGGAAAACCCCTCCAATGTAGAGGAAAAAAAATCACCCGTAGAGAGAGGGAGCGAGAGAGAGATCCACATTAAACAAAAAAATATAAAATATAACTCACCCTTAAACCCTAGAGAGAAAAAGATGACACTTTAATGGAAATTATATAAAAAAAAAAAAAAAAGGAGATAATCCCTGAGAAATCCTAACACACATACACATAGAGTACATGTCTAATCACATCCTTAATCAAACTTAAACACTATCATTAATTAGATTGTCAAGATCTATTTAATTTTGTATAATTAAGTTGTGGGCATTTCAGACATAATCCACAATGTCATTGCGTATTGATTAGCATCTCCCTAATAAATAATTCCTCATTTATAACTCAGAAACCCAGCATGAAGCAGGGGAATCAGTAATATATTAAGCCTACATGTTAATGTTCCAGGCAAAATCAGACTCCCAAACTTGGTGACCTGTCCCCCTTGGACAGGTCAATATCTAATCCTTATTTTCCTTGGGAGTCATGCGCTTACATACTTAATAAATAAAGGGGAAATTTTCTAAGTACCAAGAATATACATGCCACATATCTAGATGGTCATGATTCTTGCCCACACTTCATTGCTTAATTAGGATTTTGCTTTGTAAGAAAGAGGGTCTCTCGAGGAACCTCCACCGTACCCCTTCTAAGTAAGCTTAGGCATTGATTTGGTACTACGATGGACTTGTGGCTACCTGATCAGTTGGGCTGAGTTTGGCTTGCAATTTTGAAGTTTAGCCCGATTAAAAGTGGTCAAGCTCTTCCCACTTACAAATGGGCTTGAGCTTTTGGTATAAACTTCTTATATTTAAGCTTGCTTTTTTCCAATTTCGCCCAAATATTACAAGATATACATTATTTTGAATAATTGCAATTGTTAAATAATTATCCTGTATTTAAGAAAGCATTCAACTTTCTTAATATAAGTGAGGTAAACATTGATCTAGACTCGGGAGTATCTCCCTTGGATTCTAAGAAAGACTATTGATCCCTAAAAATAAGTTTTGACTTTATTTTATAATAATTATAAGTATTCGATTGCTTATATTAGTAATATCACGTACCTCCTACATCTGTAGCTTAGGTCTTGTTTGTAACAGGGTTAACTTAGGTTAAGAGTTTACCCTATCATTTCAATACAAATTCTTATATAATAATTTCTAATCATTCATACTTATTTTTATTGTTAAAAAATATCCATTACACATTTCACTTTCACTTTTAATATTAAACAAATATCTACTAATATTTTTCACTTTTACTTATACTATTAAATAAATATTCACTAATATTACATCAATACACCAATCATTTTAACTCTATACTTAACAATCTCTTTATTTTATCACTCAAACAAACATCATTTTAACTTATTCTATTTTAATTTCCCCTTCACCCCATTACCAAATACAACCTTAATACTCTTTGAACTTTACTCCTTCCCACTCTCATTGATTTCAAATCCACCAGCTAAAGATTCCAAATTCCCTAAAAGTCTCAATGAAAGCAAGCCATCCTTCGATCCTTCCCCTTTAGTATACTCTCTACCATTTGCTATTCGATCACTGTGACTTTGATTGTTACTTGTCAATTGTGTCGACTTCTTATTTTAACCATACAATGATAGGTTTCTTTTTGAAGTATGAATAGCTCTCTTCAAATGCATGGTTTATGATACTTTTCGAGATGCCGTAATTGTTTGATATTTTATTGATTAATGATAGAGTTGCATCAACTATACAAGATATTTATTCTTGTTTTTATAAGAAATTTTAACTTGTCAAAATCAATTTCTTTCGATGTTGGTCCGAGAGAATCGTCAACTTAATGATCAATTGATAACTGTAGTCACGTTGGCAAATTACTTGTGGGCTTGCGAGGTGAGTTTCTTCTTCAAAAGTGAAGTCCAACTTGATAATAACTAAGTCAAGTCCAATCTAATACTAAATAGGTTGCATTAGGTTTGCATCTTGATAAAAGCGAGTCAAATGAACTTTTATAGGTGACTAAATGAACTAGCCCGACCTAATCTGACGTCCAAGCCCACATTTAAGCCCGAGGAACAACTGATTATGAAAAGTCTCTCCTATCATAGAGGTGTTAAAATTCCAGGTTTTCAGGTGTAAAAATGTTGTTAAACAATCATTTTTGTTTATTTTCCAGTGGTGCTACCGTGGGCACCTAAAATTTGTCTATACTTACTTAAACGGGTGTTTTTAGAGCTACTTATTTAGTAAGAGGTGTTAGGTGGTACGAGGAATTGCAAAAGTGCACCAATAGGCAAGTAAGACAAAGGTGCATTATGGACAGGGTTTTCCAACAATAGGTGGACACTTTGGTTTCTTAAAACGTAGGTTTTCACTGGATAATATGGCTCTTCTTTGGATAGATTACCATCCATATAAGTGGGGTTAACCTCCTAAAATTGGAGTTAGTCCCATAACTAAACAGGGCCTGGAGGCTCCCGATAGAAATAGATAGCATTAAGTCCTAGTTGATAAGCATACAAAGCCTTTAGATTAGGCTTCTCTATAAGCCTTGCCGTAACTAACTGAAGTGGAAGGCTTCTCCCCAAGGCTCTATACTTTGACATGCGCCTTATCTCATGCACTTACACGGACATGGGCTCTCCACACAAATGTTGCTTCGCTCCCACACCCATGTCCTTACTCCAAACCCTTTGTTGTAAATATGAAAAGATCGAGTAATAGGATAACTATTTCTGCAATCGGACCTTTTTTTTTTTTTTTTGGGAGGATACAAAAGGATGCAACCCAACACCGAAAGCAAGAAAAGAGAATGATCCTTGTAGAAATAGGGGAACTCAATTGAAATGAAGGTATACAAAATTACATAAAGAAATAGAAAAAAAAAAAAAAAAGAAGGTGTCCCATGTAAGAATTCTAGTCGAACTCATCCAAAGTTTGAAAGAGCTGCAAACCCCACTCGTAAAAATGACAGTGCCACCAACATGTAATCCCGTTGATTGACACAATCTACGCTAGCGAGATGATCAATAGACATCGGCACCAGATAAGGATTGGAAAATCTTGATTGTATTTGGCACGAGGTCTTGCATGGTCTCAACGTCGCAAAAAAATAAAGGCCATCCCCTCCTTCGATCAAGACTCTAACACCACCGATCGGCTAACATGCACCACCACGAACCTCTTTGCAACGAGCACCACGGCCACCACCAAAAGTACTGCAACGGTGAGCAATGACGACCCAACGTCGAGTGTCCCATCCTCGAGTCGACGTCACACCCGCAAATGCCTCTCCAGAGAAGCATGCAACATGGAAGGAGTCGACATCTCCAAAGCACACAGCACGAAAAGCTTCGGGGCCTACAACAAGGGACCCCAGCTGGCAAGGCAATGTCAAACGACGAAGGAGAGTGGTAGCGGGGTAGCAATGAATGACGAGGCCAAAGCTTGGGTCTACATAGAAGGAGTGGCTGAAAACGGAGGGAGACGTAGAGGATGGAGAGGAGTGAGAAGAGAGGCACAACCAGCACTAGAACTTTTTAGGGTTTTTTGGGCAGTCACACTAGAGTGTCCTCTACAACCGAACTTATGCACCTAAATGTTGGGTGAATGTCTTTTCTCGAATGCTCTAGTAAGGGTTTTAAAAATTTCTATAATTCAGAAGGTAGTCTTAAAATGAACATTACTCATTTTGTAATGAAGAAAGAATGATTTTGAAATGATCAAAACTTTTGGTGATGGAAAGAATCAGTTCGGATTCCAACATGTACTCCCCATCCAAAGAGGCTTAAGCCCAAAACTGAGAAGATGATTCGACAGCTTCATCTGCCAACGCTCTCCCCTTTCCAAGCACCCAATCATTCACACCTTTCCCATTCAATCCTACTAGATAAATAGGCAAGGTAAGGGTAGGGGTTCCATCAGTTTACAGGTAGATTTGAGTTGTTTGGTTATATTTCATTTGATTTAAGTTGATAAAATGATCACATATTATTCAATTAAGTTAGATTAGGTTTAGATTGATTTACATTGGGTTTGAGTCTATTTGAATTAGGTGAAATGTAAAATTTGCATATGTTTGTTAATTAAAAGGAATTTTCTTTTACTAAATACTTTATAATATAATAGTGACTAAATTATTCATTTATCTTATAAAAAATTTAAATTTCATATATAATTATAAGAGAAAATTTTCTAAGAAAATGCCAACATTATTTACAAAAAAAATTCACCTACGCATATGATTCGTAGGTCATCTAATTTAATAATTTAGATAATTTGGATTGTAAATGTTAGATCCATCAATTAATTTAAAATTTATATAAATTTCATGATTCAAATTTTGACTTCAAAAAGAGACCCCGAAAGAGTGAGGGAAAGGGACGTGGTATGGGCGGGCACAAAAGTCCCTTCTTTTTGATGTGGGGCTCCATTTGTGGGAAGTGAATCGGGCAATAATGCAAAACAACTTCTTATTTCAAGGAAGATATTGACAAACCGGTATGCTTTTGATAATTATAATGTTTTGTCCTAGCATAGCCATGGGCTCTTTGGCTAGTTTTACCTGGGCTACCAAATTCGTAGTTTGGAACTATGCCACCAAGTGGCAGAGAACCGCCATTGCCATCTACAAGGTCATTGGAGGATTAAGTCTCATGGTGATCACCATCCTAAAGAAAAACATTAAAAAAAAAAAAAAATCGTAGTTAAAGCTTTTAGATTATTAGAAAATCACAATATAATTAACGTTTTGGTTAATTAAGGGGTACACTTTTGGGATTAATAATAATATTGTTAGATGCATCCAACATGTAGATACTACCATATATGCATCCATACGCTTCGATTATGGAACCAAAGATCCTGTTTTATCAAAGTCCAAAGAATTTGTTCCTTCCATCATCATCTTAGATGCGCCTTATTTTGTGCAGAAGTACGAAAACCTTGGTTTTCCACAACAACCACCCTTCACCTAAACAATAGGGACCGATCAACCTGCCGTGGCCAACAGGGACGTCGTACTGACTTATATCATTGGATATGTGGTGGTCCACCAATACTCTCTCCCCAGTTTTCAAGGAGAGAAGGTCTCCCATCTCTCTGGAAATTAAGGATTCTTTCCCCTTGTCCAAGCAAGTTCTCTCTCTCTTGTAACTCACCTTGGCAAGATAGAGACCCCCTTGCCGGACGACCGCCTTTAACCGCTTATCTTTTGCTCACCTCTGTCACCGTAGGAGATCCGGTGATAGTTTTGCCTCGATTGTGTTCGGCTCTACCACTGTCGCCTCAGTCCGATGTTCTCGTTGCTAGTGGGATCGACGTCGACGACTTCGTTTTGGTCTTCGTTAACGTCCTCTCTACTGGCGGCCTCGCTTTCGCCTCCACGTTCCCGCGGAGCAGATCTTTAATTTGGGTCTACGTTTGAACTCGTGGGTACTATGACCGAGTATTTGATTGACTCGTCTTTGACCTCTGGCCTCTCGAGTATTCGTTAATGCTGTCGATGGCGTTGTTGTATCTATTGATGTCAAGTAGCTTTTCTAGGTTGCATCGAAGATCTTGAAAGGGCATCTTCTTTTCTCTTTTCTTTTTTGTAATTTTTCTTTTGATTTTTTTATGGTTTTGCATACTCCCTGTTTGGAGTTCCCTAACTCTTTGAAACGAGGTGTATGTTTCCTCTCTCTTTTGAGGGAACGTTTCAAATTTTCCTTCTTCTTCACCCTCAAGGGTTAGATCTTTGTAACTTCTTATTCCCGGTTATGCGGTGTGAGCCAAGGCAGGGTCTATCGTATGTATCTACACAAATATCCTTGTAAAATTCTTGGATTTCGCACTTATGCCTCTTCATGCATGTGGGGTTAGAAGTTAAGCATGCAAGTGCTATTTTACAAAAAGGTCAGAATCCATGGAGATCTTACTTTTCATTTAAATATTGACACATCCAATCAAGATAGTGACAAATTGATGACAACCGATATCCATGTTACGTGGATATAGATGTTGGAAGAGCTTGAAATTGGATCAAGGTAAATGGAAAGATAAAATGACCTTTACTTGAACGTTAAGTCATGATACATTGGAAACTTATTAGTTTCTAGGATGACTTATGTAAAGAATGTCGAATTTACGTTAGCGTATGCGTGAATATGGAAAACTCAAGGGTATCAATAATCAGTGGTGTCAAATAAAACTCTAATAGATCCAATCCAACCTGGTAGACCATACTCGAACTTGACTAAGGGTCTAAGGGTCAACAGTTAGGTCTCAAGTGAGCATAGTAGGCCCATTTGGCTGGGGATCTTCGATATATATAGGATCTGAACCCACAGATCAATGGATCGAACTAATTTGGTTCACAGAGGTAAGGTCTCGAGTGAGAAATATGAACCTATTTGGTTAACAAATTGGGTCCCGACTCATTTAGTAACCCCTATGAATTAACTCTTTCAGGTGGACTATGACCCACCCCATGTCCTCTTCCCCACATCCCTCTCCCACACCGTTCCTCCTCCCCGTGTCCTTCTCTTCACCCCATCCCTCTCCCACCGTCCCCTCTCCTCTCCGTTCCCCACCGCACCACCTGACTTGACGACCACCGCCCCCGTGCCAGGGATGTTGTTCTGCCGCCCGTCGCTGTAGCAACTGGTGGTGACTGGCAACCGGCTGTGCTCGCTGGAGGTGCCCTCGTGGGGTTGCGGCAGGAGGAGCGAGCTGGTGGCACTGGACGTCTCCCTCCCACACCGTACCACCTGATGACCACCACGCCGGTGCCAAGGACGCTGTTCTTCCACCCATTCACACTTCGTGCCATCGCCCCGTTCACACTTCACTGGGTGGGCTCCGCTCTCTCTCGTGCTCTCTGCATTCTCTCCCTCACGCTCCCCTCTCCCTCTCCTCTTCATAAACTTACCATCCTTAACCCTTGCCCGCCGCTGGACTCCCCCCACCACCTCACGGCCACTGCCAACACGACCCTCAACCTTAGCCGCTGCCACCTTGTGGCCCCTACCCTCTTCCTCTCCTCTCGCCGAACAATACCCTCAACCTCAGCCACTGCCATCACGCGGCCCCTCCCCTCTCCCTCTCCTCTCACCACATCCGGTGGCCCACACCGACAGACCAGCTCCCTATCTCGCCAAATTTGATGGCCCTCGCCGACAAATTGGCTCCATATCTCACCAAATCTGCGCAGCAAAGGCCATGATCGACATGCTAGAAGGCATGGTAAGAAGACTATTCATGGGTTTGGGAAATGGGAGCTTCCTAGAGACCTGTGCTTTATTGGGTTTTTCTTACTTCTCTCCCTCCCTCTCCCGCTCTCTATTTGCCTTACGTTACATTACACGCTTTGCTTCCTCTTCTTTTCCTTTCTTTTGGGTACTTTTGTTTAGCTTTTATTTTTTCGGATTTTTTCTCTATGTGTGAGTGATGAGTTGGCAAATTTTAGGTTCCAAAAGGTAAAATGATTGATTTGTGATAAGGATGGTGGACTTACTCTGTTGTCTGTTTAGAAAGACTTAGCCTAACCAGTGGTAGTTTGGAATTGCGGTGAGCACCTTAGGGAATTCTTCATTCGACCTTCACTGGAGCAGGAAATCTGCGACGGTTCGTGTTTTCACCTATTCTACTTTCACTGGTTATGAATATTTTTCATAATAGTGCTTCTCATTTGTGCTGGTCATATTATATGAGTTTCTATCTGAATTTCAACATGATGTATGTGGCGTTCTTTTGCCCCCACTAAGGCAACAAATCCTTTATTGTGTTCTCTGGAATATGTGTTGGAACATGGAACTTTGGAGGAAAACTTCGAACAGATGGCAGTGATATAGAAGAGTGGCGGGATGTTGAAGGCCCTGTTGATATTTATGTATTCTGTTGCATCCCAAGATGAGTTTTAAAAGTTGTGCATTAGATTTTATGGATGAAAACCAAAAATTGTTCTCATCTATAGTCCGTTAAAAAAAAAAAAAACTTGCTGAAAAACCATGTTTACATTACACGCTTTGCTTCCTCTTCTTTTCCTTTCGTTTGGGTACTTTTATTCTGCTTTTATTTTTTGGGGTTTTTCCTCTCTGCGTGAGTTGTGATCGTGGTGCTGCAAAGTGCTGCTGTTGATGCTCCTGGTGATTTGAGGCGGTTCCTCTTATGGTGGATGAGAAGAGGGAGAGGTGTTTGGAATAAGGGTTGGCTGTCTGTGAGGAGTATTGTGGAGGGGGGGGGGGGAAGGAGGACCATTGATTGTAGAGATTGATTGCTCTTCCAAGACCTGAATCTATTCTAGAGCCGATGATCGATGCAAGAGGTGCTTTAGGGGTGAACATTTTATACCTACAAGCATGATTCTTGAAATTTTAAGCAGCTACATCTTGATATCACGAGACCAGAGTAAAACAATATGACTATGGTCAAGCTCGACATAACGTGGTTCAAATGCCTTCAGCAGTCTTTTAGGAAAGCACCTTTACTTAGTTCAACGTACAGGCATTTACAGTCACATCTTTAGGGACCGCATAAGTTCTAGCTCTTCTAATTTAACTTCTACTTCAATCGAAGAGGTAGATGGAGCAAATCATTTGATGATTGTGGAGGGCATAGGTCAGGACTCCACAGACTTGGTGTTTGCTACAACTTCAAAGCTCTTTATGGAGCTGATATTCTCATCTTTTCTCTAAATGTATAAAGATAATGACACTCTTCATAATATATATTGTTTATTGCATTTGTTTACAAAACTTAGAATGTCAAACTTTTATCACGTAGCTCATTTTTCATTATTTCTTCATTAGTGCTGTTTAGTTTAAAATGGAAAATTAGTGGAGTATGCTCGTGGGTGTTTGGTTGATTCCCTTAAAAAATAAATAAAATAAGATAAATAAATACCATTCAAAAAAACAAAAGGTAGATAAATAAAAAAACCAACCAAGTTTGGGTCATAATGGTTTATGCACTTTGTAAATTTGCATCCTGTCACCTACCGTCACCCTTCGTTTATTTCATAGACAATATGGAGCAAAGAAATGGAGCCGTGCAACGCACGTGACTAAACACTAATTTTATAATATTTGGTATTGGAAAAGAAAGTAAAAAGGATAAATGGATGCCCTTTGTAGCAAGATCAGACGTGACCTCTGTACGAAAGTTTTTTTTCTTTGCGGAAGATATTTTCAGGGGATGCGTAAGGAGAGATGGAAATTCGTCGCCTACAAAAGGAAAAATACATTCTGTATAAAATAGGAGAATTCAAAAGATAAAAACGAGATGAGATTTTCAATGAAGTTACGTGGGCTACAAGTTCAATTATTTTATTTTATTAATTTTTTATATTTTTTATTTAATTATGAGAATTTATATTTTATTTTTATTCCAACTACTATAAAAAACTTTTCCTTCGTTTCACCGCAACTTTATTCTTTGACTGAATTTTAATTGCTAATTGTATCCAAGATTGCAATGAACTTCTACACAAATCTACTGAATAAGATTTTTTCTTTGCCAAAACCTCACACTAAAAATTGTTGTTTGATTTCGTTATGATTGATAATGCTTGTGATATTTAATTATATTTTATACTTTTGCATCTTCAGAGTATGATGTTTAGTATTTGTGACAATTCATTGATACACATATTTTATACGACTTATATGTGAAAATATATTAAATCTAATACAACCATCCTCTTATCTTCATCGATTGTGCATTACTAAAAGTATCTATTAAATTTATATAATCATTATTACATTATATTATTTATATTTTATAAATTTCTTACGTTATCTTCCAACTTTCTCATAATCATATCAACGAAACTTTGATAAAATAAAGGATATCTACTGAGTTTTTTAAAAATAATTACTTTAATAATTTGATTATCATTTCTGATATATATATATTACGTCCTTTTCTTACATTTTTAATTTTACTTTTCAATCCTTCATCAAGACACGAACTTACAAGTGGTTCTCTCTTGAAAGCGACGCATTCCCATTTGTTTATGCGGCACAAACATGGCTGTAGTGGGCCACAAAATCACAACTTGACCCCGAGAAAAAGCTGCCAATGTAATTAGAGTGGTTATAGCGGTGGTTTAGCTGTTATTTTGGATATTTAAACAAATATACGTAGCTTCTAAAATAAAAGATCGTAGAAAATGTCACATAAATTATTGGGTAAACTAATTTGGTTGACGTGCATGTATGCTTGTAACGTAGGCTATGTAGAATTGGAGGTACAAGAGTGCATGTTGGCATTAATTTCTAAAATTCTTAGAGATTTAATTGAAATTGATCTATCTCTGATTTAGAATGGATCTTTACAATATCATATCTCAACTGGATCTCATATCAATTATAGTTTTTATATTCAATGGGTACCGGTACTGATATCAAGTATCGATACCTATGAGTTACTGTTTAAAACCTAAGTCTAGATGAGTACTTATCTAATACTTACTATGTATCAGTACTTATGTTGAGTATCGATACTTATAGAGTACTAGTATCTCTTCAGGAAGCAACTGATCTCAACAAGTACCGGTGCTCGTGAAGAGCATCGGTACTTGTTGAGCACTAGTCACTGGTATCGATACTTGTAAACTACAGATCCTAATGACCTGAAGTCCAGAACCTGATTTGGGACTTATGTGTATTAGTACTCATAATGAGTACCGGTACATGTAAATCCTAGTATTGGACTTAGGACGACCTAGAGTCGATCTGGAGCTTGCGTGTACCAGTACTCATGAGTAGTATCAGTACAAGCAACCTGCAGTTCACTTGATGCTTTACAAACAGTAGTGCATGAGTACCGGTACTCATCTTTAGTACCGGTACTTACGACGGTTACAGAATATATTTCTAGGTTTTTCAGGAATATGAAGTGACTTTTAATCTCATTTTAATCTATAATATGATTTAGGCAAAATATATGAACATGTAAACAAATAAAAAAAACTGTGTATAAAGCTGAACATATCTATATGCTAAGACATGGATTTACCTTGGTTGTTGCACCTTACACATGTATAGAAGCTGAAAGGTACCTATGGAGGAAGATCATACCTATGCTCATCTTAGAGATAAAGCAAAAAGACTGTGGTAAGAGATCTTCCAACAGATCCCACCCTGGATCCTGATGGACTGCGCTAGAAGAAGATGATCTTCTTCTTCTCTAGTCGTCCTCCTCCTCCTTAGAGGTCTCTCACTCTTCCTCTCTCTGTGCTCACGATGGGGGTGATCAGAGATTAGGGTTGGTGGGTTTGATGGGGACCATAACCTCTTAGAAAAATGCAATTAGTCTCACTAATTGCATGGGTGATTCACAGTTCCGCCCATCGAGGAAGTGTCAATCACAAAACAGGTCTCTACACATGTATTTAATACGCCACACTAATACTTTTGCATTTTAGCCCATATAAAACCATTAAACTTATTTGATCACTTTAAATTGTAGGTTTAAGATGATAGTCACTTATTGTTATTTGATTATATCTATATATAAATTTACATATACAAATCTATATGTTGGATTTTAATCCAACACTGCACGCATAGGGTGGTGGTGAACTGACACAGGGAGAGGAGGTCGCTGGCATTCCTTCCTGTGCCCGAGAGGGGACAAGGTGGTGCGTCCGCCCGAGGAGCTTGTTTGCGCAGATGGCGGCGAGAGGAGGTACCCGGACCTCACGTGGTTGGAGCTCCTAAGCTTCACCTAGAGGCATTACAGGGCAGACACTAGGAGGAGCTCATTCGCGCAGATGGCGATGAGAGGAGGTATCCGGACCTCACGTGGCCAGAGCTCCTAAGCTTCACCCAGAGGCAGTACAGGGCAGACACCCTCCAATGCTTTCACCGAGTGGCTCTTGTCCTTGCGATCCGTAGATGAATGATCACCATAGGGTTTGGATCTTCTGTGGTGCAACTTGTGCAATGTGCGAGCTGGGATGTCATTTGTAATCTTGGTGATATGCTGATCATTTTCTTCATCTAACAGTACGAATAATGCGAGGAAATACTCTTTTGATGCGTAGGATACACCAAAAATAAGGTCTATTACATGACTGCCAAGGACAAAGTGCTTGAAGCGAGGAGATAAACTATGATCACGACGTATTATTGAAAACTTTGGATGATGCCTTAAAGTTTGAAACTCCAAACTTCAAATTTTGAAGTAGTTTTCTTCGAAGATCTGAAGCGGGTTGCAACTTGCAAACTAAATTAAATATATTTCAGGAACTTCCAAAACGGCAAAGCAACTCTCCTGAATAGGACGGAAATCCAAAAGATCTTGTCTTCTTGATCTCAGATATAGAACTGCAGGATAAAATAGAACTTAATTAAGTTAAACTTTGAATTCTTAGAGGGATATTCCTTTCCTAAGGCAGCCTTTGAGAGGGTAATAAGTAATGACGCTTTATTCTCGACTTTGTCACCTTTTTATTTGATTGTGGTTGGCGACGAGTAACGTGAAGGAATAAATTTGAAAAGAATACTTGATTTAGGAAAGAAACGATAATAGAAACATGATTAAGCACGTTCCAAGTCACATCGAAGAAGCCAAACTTTTTGAACATTAAGTTAGATCAGCTAAATAGATCTTTGTGCATCATTACAGGACTTAAATCCAAATAATCAAAATCTTACGTGACAATCTCCTTTTTACATTTCCTTAACCTTCCCTAACTCCTCTTGTCAAACAAAATATTCTTATACGTTCGAAGTCAAAACCAATGCATGAAGAAGTCTCCTGTTGCGAATTTTGGACTACGTTTTATTTTATCATCCACTGATGTCACGTGGGAGTTTCGTTCTATTTTCATGGCAGTTTCATCTTGTCATCACAGATGTCACATCAAAGTTTACACTATTAAACGCATTCTGCATCTTGCTTTTACATATGACTCAATTAGCCATCGACTTGCCTTCTTTTTGTTTATGGACCTTTTAGATTCTGCAACTCTTGAATACATTATTGCAAGCATACGGAGGCTTCACTGCAAGAAAAAAATCTCGCAAGTCAAGATATATAAGCTAAGAATTCAAACCTTTAACTTTAATTTAAAATCCTTTTTCCAAGAGCTATCCTCGAGCTATGTCACTTGTAAAAAGTAACATGACTTATAATATAAGTCAATGATCTTCCATAAAATAATACTCACAATCATTAAACAAATATTTATCAAAATATATTTGCTATGTAAAATCCTTAACATCTGTAAGATAATTTTCTTTTATTATTGCCGTATCCTTAACATATTCGGGCAAAGACCCCTTGTTACATATTCTTGATTTATACCCTTTTTTTTTAAAGTACTTGAATATCCATTTCTAGGGCACATACTGCTGGAATCCTAATATTATACCAACTATTTTCTTAATTATATTTACTATTACTAATCAAACTTAATTAACTAGCATTGATTTTGACTAACCATCCTTGAACACAGTTGACAGACACTAATCACAATAGCTCTAACAATAATTAGGTTCTTCAATTGTCTGCAATCATTTTAATCACGATTAATTAGTTGTAATCAATGTCGTTGGGACTCAACTGCCACTTAATCATAGTCCTAACAATCTTATTTGATTTGTTATTTACCTTTTGATTCCTGGGGAATAAAAAGTAAAGATCTCTTTTTTTCTTGTCCATCACAAACTTCAAGAAGATATCTCAAGGCTTATGCACTTCATTACACAAACATCGGTCTTTTTAGTTAAATCTTTTCTCCAATATAAAATAGCTGCATTTACATGAATTTTGAAAGTTCTTGCAGAGTGTCAATTTGGTAACTGATGGTCTACCTCTTCCCCGAAAAGCGTCGCTGCGATCTTGCAACTCGCAAATTGAATTCAAGTGGTTTTCATTCGACAGCATCTCAATCCTCGTATGAGTTTGGAAAACTCCTTCACACAGCCTCAGCTCTTATTGTGACAGGCATCGTCCTCAAGGTATCAATTTGTCCATGTTCCTGCCACCTTGCCTCATTTGATGGCTTTGATCCACCAGCCATAACTTCCAGTAATGACGCAATAATAGTGAGATTCCTCTTGCATCAGAACCAATTAGACTCACTGAAGTCCCGCAGCTTACTGAGGTGCTTCTCAAGCTCTTCTCTTGTCTCAATCCATTCCTCTCTCTCTATAATAGGTTCAGGACGCTCCCTTTGACTCTGAAATCCAAATCTCAAGCTGTCAGCAACGAGAGAGCAAACAGTATAGCAGGTTTAGGGATAAAACACTTACCATATCAATTATCTTGAAGGAGTTCCCATTGTCACGTACGGTCAAGAGGTCCCTTTTTCTATCCCTATTTCTTCCTTCCGGTACGGTGACCTGCCACAAAGTAGTAGTTAGTTTCAACTCAACTCTCTTCGTGTCACAGATAACTGGCAGCTTCGCAAACCAATAGAGGAAAAGGGTATTGTTGAGAGAAATGAATGTTGTCGCAGGGTTATTTGATCTAATTACATGTTAATCGTGCATAGTGTAAGTGAGAACTAGAGAAGTGTATAGTAGCATATATAAAGGCTTTTATATCCTTTATTTAATTTTTAGAAGAAACATTACACAATTACTCCAAGATTACTTTTCCCATGATTCTCTCCCCTCACTTTTGAGAGGGATTTTCAAGTGAATCAAAGCATTTTTCATGTAATGCTCTTAATGTTGTGTTTATTTTATTTTTTATTTTATTATTTCTACATGAAATTAGAGCAAGTCTTATGATTTTATCTTTATTTGTGCTTTGATTTAATTATGATTTTATTATTATCTTTAATGATTCTTCCTATTCCTCGAGTTCTTTGTTAACCTATATTGTCTGTTGAGATAAAAAAGAATGTCCTATCTCAAAAAGAAATCCTGAACCCTCTTTTATACAAGAGAAATTTGGAAAAATTATAAAGATGTTTCAAAAGTAATAAAAATAGATAAGAAAGTCCCTAAGCTCAATACTCCCCCTCAAGTTGAGCCATAGAGATCTACAAGATCTTCTAACTCATCGCACAAGAAGTCAAGACGCTTTTTCTTGAGAGCCTTGGTAAATATATCAGTTAGCTAAAGCTCTAAGAAAACATAGGGAGAAATAATCCTGCTGCCAGAAATAGCATCACGAATAAAATGGCAATCAATCTCGATGTATTTGGTCCTCTCATGGAAAACTGGATTTGAGGCAATATAAATAACAGATTTGTTATCACAAAGAAGTAGAACAAGTAGGGTAATTTGTATAACAAGATCCTATAAGAAGGAAACAATCCATATAACTTCACACGCAGCTTATGCCATGGCTCTATATTCTACCTTAGCATTCGAACGGCCACAACACTATGTTTTTTGCTCCTCTAGGAGACAAGATTCCCCCCAAGATAGATTGCAAAACCTGAAGTAGAATGTCAATCATCCACAGATCTAGCGTAATAAGCATCAGAGTAAGCAAGTATGTCTAGGCTGCCACCATCTCTATAATACAACCCTCTACCTGGTGACCCCTTGAGGTACCTCAAAATGAGGCAAACCTCACACCAATGGGCGTAACGTGGAGCCTGCATGTGCTGGTTAACATGGATCATTGTAAAACTAATATCAAGTCTCGTGACGATAAGATAGAGCAAGCAACCCACTATACTATAATAACAAGTAA
The DNA here is from genome assembly GCA_037157565.1 of Thalassia testudinum. Classification (NCBI taxonomy): domain Eukaryota; kingdom Viridiplantae; phylum Streptophyta; class Magnoliopsida; order Alismatales; family Hydrocharitaceae; genus Thalassia; species Thalassia testudinum. Next base: position 30,718,502 of record JAZHRO010000054.1, on the reverse strand, counting down.
CGTCCTCATACAGCGGATCCTCCTCATCAGAAGGGTGTGCAAGTTGTGGCTCCACAGGTATACCAGAAGGCTTGGTCCCGAACAGGCTTGCCTCCTGAAGAATCTGAAGTGTATACTGCCTCTGTGATAAGGACAAACTTGACCCATGTTGAACTGTCTCAATCTCCAGGAAGTATCTCAACTCTCCCAAGTCCTTAGTAACAAAGGTAGACTGCAATAAGGACTTAATTTGAGCGACCCCATCCTCATCATCACCAGTAAAGAACATATCATCCACATACGCAGCTAAGATAATAGCCCGGGTACACCCTCCATACTTAGTCTTCCTGATGAAGACGAAGTGATCAGAAGTAGAGTGCTGGAAACCGATCTTCCCAATCTCTATACTAAGCCTCTCAAACCAGGCACGAGGACTTTATTTCAGTTCATATACTGCCTTTCTCAGACGGCAAAAAAGCTCCTCCTGACTGTTGTAATCAGGTGGTTGCGTCATGTACACCTCTTTAGATAAATCACCATTTAAGAAGGCATTTTTAATATCAAGCTAATGTAAGCACCATTTTCTAATCACAGCAACAGAAATGATAATCTCGACAGATGTGATACAAGCTAGAGAAAAGATCTCGAAGTAATCTACCTCATATGTCTAAGTAAAACCTTTGGCAACATGCCTGGCTCTATATCTGTCCATCATCCCATCAGGCCAATGTTTGATGGTGTAGACCCATATGCAATCCACCACAGTAGCATCATCAGGGAATGGTACTAGCTCCCAAGTCTGTCGTGACTGTACGGCTTGTATCCCCTCATCCATCCAACCTGCCACCTTGGATAACGGAAGAACTGAGCAAAATCCCTGGGAATATTAGAAGCAGTAATAACTGAAGCAAACTAACGAACGCCATCCTCAAGGTAAGCAACACCTGTGTACTGTGAGAGAGGATGAAGTGTGCACGCTCTACTGGGTCTCCTCAAAGGCAACTGTTCCTTTGTGTTTGAACTACTCTTATTTGCCAAATCTGAACCGGTGTGACCTCTAATGGTAAACCTGAGTCTCCTTTAGGGTAGCCTAAATAGATGTTCCCTCCTCTGAAAAGTAAAGAATCTTCTCAAAGAAGGTCACATCTGCAGTAACAACATATCTCCTGCGACTAGGATCATAGCACCTGTACACTTCTGAGTTCTGGAATACCCAAGAAAGACGCATTTGACTGTCCTATGAGAGAACTTGTCCTGATTGCCATATGCCTAGACAAAACATGTACATCCAAACACCCTCAGAGGTAGCACAAATGGCCTGTCGTGATCTGAATGAATCACCTAGAAAGGAATCTTGTCCTCAGAGAACTGACGAAGGTACCCAATTAATCAAGTAGATTGTAATATGACATTTCCCCAGAATTGCTTAAAGACCTTCATATGGATCAAGGTTCTAGCAATGCCCAGAAGATGTCAAAGCTTGCACTTAGCCACACAATTCTGCTGGGATGTGTGAGCACATGATGTTAGATTTATAATACCTCGAGAAGAAAAGAGACTCTGTACCTCTCGCTACATAAACTCCAAGGCATTATCACTCCGAAAAACACGAACTATACCATCATACTGAGTCTGAACCTCTGCTAAGAACTGCTGAATAACCTGGGGAATCTTTGCATGGGTCTTCAGGTGAGGTGACTATGATCATCCACCATCACAGTGTAATATCGGTGTCCTAACGTAGGCACTCTGGATGACCCCTACACATCACAGTGTATTAGGGCAAAGGGAACAACACTCACTCCAGCATCCCTATTTGGATAGGTACTCATGTGATGTTTCCCAAGCTGGCAATCTTCGCACTGTAATGTCAGAGAATCTGGTAAACTGGGATACATCTGTCGCATCTTCTTGAGCGAGGGGTGGCCAAGTCTCCTATATCATAGCCATTGGTTAGATGTTATCGATGCTGCTCTTGCAAACAAGGTAGGTGTATCAAAGTAATAGAATCCGTCTCACTCTATACCCCCACCTATGATATCTCTTATATGTCTATCATGGAAAAGGCAATGGTCTTCGTCAAACACAACACGGCACCCAAGATCCTTGTAGACGCAACTCAGACAGTAGATTCATCGGGAACTCGAGAGCATAGTGAACATCTCCAATCTGCATCTTCGGAGAGGCATGTACACGCCCTACAGTTATGATGGGCGACGTGGCTCCATTGGCCACCCTAACATCCTCGATCTCACATGGGATTTAAGGGGTCCATAAGACATTTCACATCTCCTGTAAGGTGGATAGAAGCCCCAGAGTCAATTATCCACCTTCCTCTGATCTTTCTCTTCTTGTCTCTTTGGGTTGCAAACGCAAACCCTTTCAAATATGAAATAGAACTTCTTGGTGCATGGTTCCCATCTTTAGTGCACGAGAGAAGGCTCATTGCATTTAAGGACGCCAACTTTGTCACCAAGGGTGAGAGAAGACTCATCACCGCAACTAGGAAGTGTGATATACACTTCGTCATGCAAGAGATTGCATATCGGACCGCAAACCTGGATGGTAGGCAATCTAATGGTCTCGCTGACAGACCTTCCCAGGTCTACCGGCGCCAAACCGATGATCAGTGGCTCTGCAGGCCATGTGGGGCAGGCCGCTGGCCTTGCTGTCATTGTTGGCGACCTGCTGCACTACAGCAGTAGGGTCGCCGCCTCCTTTCTAAGCGATGGCGACGGCCTCAAGGTCACCAACAGGGACGGCGGTGGCAGCGTGGAGCTTGGAACCACCCCCGTTGTCGCTGCTCCTGATCATCTTCTAGAATCGCTACAATATTAGTGATTCAATCATCTTTTAAGTGGAACATTTGGTGAGATACCGGAGCACCGGCCTAAGACTGTTACTCTGATACCATGTTGAGATGAAAAAGAATGTTCTATCTCAAAAAGAAACCCTAACCTCTCTTGTATATGAAAGAGGTTTGGAAAAATTACAAAGATACTCCAAAAGTAATAAAACTAGACAAAAAAGTCCCTAGACTCAACATTGTTGATACAATTCTTAGAGGCACAAGGTCTGCCATGAAGATCACATAGGTCTTGATAATTTGAAGACCCATTGTGAAGGTAATGGAGATGGCAGGATCATCCTATGCACGATGTGACCAAGAGGATGAGAAAGAGGCTGGTGGGGAGATCGGTTGGTGGCAAGCAACTTTTGTCTACCCTTCTCGTGTCCATGCCTAAGATGCAACATGTTGAGTGGAGGATGTTGGTGGCATCGTAGATGAGGCCCATCACCACCTTCTCTACATTGCTACCATCACCATCACAATGGAGAGTGAGCACAACAACAAGGGTGAAGGCAGAGCTACCAACACCTTCGTATAGGCCAATCGTCACCATAAGGGACCACTCAAACAAAGAGTAGAAGCCTGAGTGGAACACCCTCAAACAAGGGAGCACTCACCTTCCTTCCCGACCAGGAAACCTTGGCACACTCAAAGAGAAGATAGGATTGAAGGAGCTTTGAGATGGCACTATATGAAGGGCAACCAACAAGGTCAGGCCTACAACAGCGGTCAATGAGAATATCCTAAGAAGGCTGCTAGGGGCCTCAGCACAGCCCATCTCAACCCTAAAGGCCTCGAGCACCATTGATAGGGGCCCTACAAGCACACTGCAACTTGCAGTATCCTCATCATTGGAATGGGAGGCTTAACGGTGCCATGCCTATTGCTTGGAGGTAGAGAATAGCCTCAGGTGCTGTCATGGGCTAGTAAACATCGCCATGGTCATACTCAGAGGCAATTGAGAGCCACCAAGGTCAAGCTGAGGCCACGCAAGGGCCACATGCAGCCACGGCTCGGATCTACATGGAGCAAATCTAGCTGGAGCATTGTACACCCCCCCCAACCTACAAAACTCCTTGTGGCGACACAGAGGGGATAGTGTGGAGGACCAAAACTACAACTGCAAATCTCACACAAAGGTCTTGGTGGATCTCGAGTGAGACTTTCCTCCTGTGCTTTACTCAACAGCAGCAACTCCTTAGTAAAGAGTTCCATCAAAGCCCAAATAAGTTATTAAATGTCCATTATTTATGTTTTGCTTTGCATATTAGTTGTTCAAAAAACAAGGAAAAGAAAAAAAAAAAGAATTGGCTATGGGAATTCTTTTTTAAAAAAATGAGACAAAAAAGGGGAAAAAAGAAGAAAAAATTTTAAAAATGAAAAAAGAGGAGAAAAAAAAAGTAGGTGAAGATGAAGATGAGGAGCACTTTTCTATTTGGTTTCTTCTCTATTTGGTCTCTTCTCCCATACAATATGGGAGAAAGGAGTGTCAATGAGCCTATTATGGACCCATATGAGAGACTTACTCTTTAAGGCCCCCATATGAGAGAAGCTTAACTCAACCTTGATCCTTATATGAGAAGAACATATTTGTGGTCCTTATATAAGAGGAGACCATTGTGAGCTTTCCATATGGGATAGGCCTAGTTCTCAATTCCAATATGGGAGATAACTATTTTGAGTTTCCATGTAGGAGAAGCCTAGTCTTGAGGTCTCCACGGGAGAGGCTCAATCCTAAGATTTCAAATGAGGAAGGCATCAACAATATTTAAGGTCTCTATAAGTGAGACCAATCAGAGCTAACATCAGTAGATCATCTACTAAACTCCAACTTACGCTGATATGCCATCATCAACATACCCATCTACAAGAAAGAACGAGGATGTAGTTGCTGTCATTCACCTGGAGGAGAGCCATAACCTAGTTGCACTAATTAAGAGTTTTATCTACTTGTGAAAGCGAGAAATTACGTTGTAGTTGTACAAGCTAAATATTTCATGCTCTAGCTTGAGGGAGAGCGTTGAGAGAGATGAATGTTATAGTTAGGTTATTGAATCATGTGGAAATCCAATTATATGTTTAGTCCTACATAGTGGAAGTGTGAACTTGAAAAGTGCGTGGTGGTCCATATAAAGGTCCTTATACCTTCATTCGTCTTTGAGAAGAAATATTACATGATCACACCCATAGGATGCTTCTCCCGTAGGGATTTCCACGTACCAAGTGTTCTTCAAGTGATGCTCTTGATGTGGTACACATCTTATTTATTATTTTATCATTCTACAAGTATAATCAAGCAGAAAATTCCAGATATGTAGATAAAAAAATGTTGCCAACACATCGCGCATGATTGACAGCCAGAAAGATGTTACAACCAAAAACAAATTGAGAACATAATTCAATCTTGACGTCGGAAGATGAAAAGCGGGCAACAAAGCAGGGCCACAGGAAGGGGAAAAAGCTTAGAGCATTACCACAACTTTGGCTCTAGTGATGGATTTTGTCTTCGAATCAATCACATAGATCTCTTCAAAGTCATAGAAAAAGTCTGGATCCCTTAACCTTCTATTCTCGTAATGCTTGATTAAAAATACCTGCAAAGTTATGAAGTGGACAGAAAATGTACAAAATCATTATTTTAGTTCTCGATAAATTAAATCATGCAGCAACAACTACAGAATGAATTAGACAACCACTCAGTCTCTTGCTGACGCCCAAGGTGATCCAACTACTCATCTAATCTAAACACACTACTTCCTACAAGAACATAAGAGGTGGTTATAACAGGAAGCACCATCAAGACTCTGCAGTCACTATGAGTCATAAATATAAACACCACTGTGTGAAGTGTGTCACAACATCAATTGTGCGGTCTCTATGATAAAAAGGCAATGGTTGCATATATTAAAACCATAGCTTAAGAACAAAAAATTGAATTAACAAGAATTAGAATTCTAAATGATAATGGAACTTACCGGAAAGAAACGGGTTTATTGGCGGCAGTCCTGAATCCTTTATATGACTTTCAATGATATGATAGAACAAATTACTAGTCAATGTGAATTACTTTATGTACAGCTGAGAAACATACAGATTCAAGAAAATCCAGTTCTCAAATCAGATGTAAAAAACATAGGCCAACAGCTATTTGATCCCACAAGACGTGCCTCAATTAGAAGTCCATACAAATTAGAAGACAAAATTCTATGCTTAGATGCTTGTAACTAACTTGATTTTGTCAAGCATATTCTAGAAGAATCCAATTGTGCTATCTATTGTTATTTGAGCAGAGATGCTACTGTAGCAACCCCAGTAACTGTAATGTTATCCATGCCACCATAAGGTGTCGGTCCCATTTGTGTGTCTCCACCTTTCATGGTGTGTGTGCATGCGCGTGCGTTTTTCTTCTGACATAATATTGGAGCTCGGCAAGTGATCTCACTCATCAGTTAGCTGCAGCTGATGTCATCCATTTCATCAGATCAAGCAACCTGGAATCACAGGATCGTCTGCATCCCTCCTGCAATGATTCACACCAGCATTCCATTCAAGCTCAATTCATCCAATTATCATATTTGGAAGGCTCAACTGTTCCAATTTTGAATGCTGACAATCTGGTAGAGATTATAGATGGATTATATGCTACTGAACAGCTCAATGAAGACTCCAAACGGAAACCAAATGGGAGTCAATTGTGAGTATCCAAGCCAACAATGCAGAGATTGAGCTGTTTTGAGTTGATCTCATCAATGACTGAGGAAATCTGTTCTCAGATGTAAAGCTTTATCTCAACTCACGATGTTCGAGTGCTCCTAGGGCAATATTTTCAAAGACAGGCAAAGACTCGTGTGTTTCGTTATCAATTTGAATTGAATGCTTTAAAGAAAGGGGGTGTGGCTATTACTTATTCCATTGACAATGCTAAGTAGGTCCACAAATGTTGCAATCTGTCGAAAGTCCTTCGATAAGGATGATTTTATTTTAGAAATCTTGAATGAATTAGGCCCGGACCATGATTTTGCCAGTTCTTGCTTCTATGATGAAGTTGCCAACCTTCTTAGTGAGTCAACAAATTGTGACGACCCAAACCCCACCATGTGGATCACACTGGTAGAATACGAGTTGTTGAGTTCTGTTTCTGCTATCTCGGTTCTATAATAGAAAGCTTTTTGATTTTTTTTCCACTTTTAGCTTTGTGAATATGATTATCTGATTTAAAGACATGCACGGAGTACACACGGAATCCAAGAAGTCCTCATGATATATTTCGGAGTCACCGTGACCTCCCGGTGGCACTAAGTAGAGTAGTTAGATCACTCTCCCCGAAGTCGAATGTTATTTCATTTTCCATTACCATAAACGTTAATTACGTGTATTTCTTTCCTCTTGCTAAATTTTGGAGTCCATAGATGTTGTGATGCATGATTTCTTCTTGTGGGCACTATAATTATTGAAATAAGATGTTGAAATAAATTCTTGGATGCATCATGAAGACGTTGAACTAATTGAAATTTCCTATAGAACTAATGTTGAATTATAACCTTAAATAATTATATTGGGATTGATATGACAAAAATAAATGAGTCGACTTTAATGAATCAAAGAGATAAAATATATGTTGTTTCTTTTGGATGAGAGGAATAATTTGATAATTTTTATTATTACATCCCAGGATAAATGGTGATTCAAATATATGATTGATGGCTTGTACTTGAAAATTGTTAATTAACAATTATTCTGATGATAAATGAACATTTGTTGGTGGTGGAATTGATAATAGAATCTGAACAACTGGACGAGATAGTTTGGTTGAAGTTGTTGGTGGATGAGGGAATAGGCTAGCCTCCCTGCAACTCTGTGATAGGCCTGTAGGTCAATCGAGTAGCGAGGTAGGGGTACGCAGGCTTATGTATATATAATATTTGGATGGATACATACCCAAGTCGTGGAGAAGGCTATCTACGAGCCAACATAGGACTCGTCTACGCGTATAGCTCATGGTATGCAGCCGCCACATTACCTACGCTAGGACCCCTGAGTGATGGAACGAGATATAGGGCAAGTGCGGAGTTTCCTCCCAGCCAAGAAGGCACTACGTATTTGTTATACTTCTCAGGAAACCGTAGCGAGATCTCGTGCCTTCCGAGGAATTGATAGGAAACGAATAAGATTGTAATATCGAAGGCCACACATAATGTTAAATTACATGTGAAATAACTGAGAAATACTTGGATAAGGCATAAAGAAAATAACAAATCAGTACCCTTCCTGCATCCTTATTTCCTTATTTATTTATTTTGTTCCTCCACTTTCCCTTTACTTGTACTACTCTACTCAATGTTTGCTGACGACTACTTTGGAGATCTATACTCAGGTACAATTGAGCAATTGAGAGCCACTGCGTATCTAGTCCAGTACTCACAGATGGTCTATGACTTCAGTAGTCCCTTTAGTTGCCTATTTCAGACAATTTTTAGTACTTTTCTTTTATTTACCGCAATGTAATATGATTAATTTGTTTGGCTATATTTATATTTTATGGTTATGTGCTGGGTGATTGCGATCATGTTTTAGTGATTCTCGTACTCGCCAACTGTATTCCACTAGTGTGATTTGCATGGTGAGATTTGGGTCGTCACACAAACCATTGAGGTCAATTAAGATATTCATGACTACAAATCCAGAGAAGGTTATTCATGACGTCTTCGAAGACAAAATAAAATATTTGGATGCCATGTTGTTGCTAATCCTCGTCACTTTAATCATTATGGCCAAGGTGTTGTTTGCAATCCAGATTCTTTCAAAAGTTGTGAGACAATCAGTTGAGGGAGTTCAGTGCAAAATTTGCAGTAGGTTCAACGATTCTGGTGCATGTTATTACCAATACGATCAACTGGACCAGAATGCTTCCCTCTAATAGATGTTGTAGAATACTCATCAGCTATGTGGCTATGGCATCCAGGAGCTACACACCACTTGGCAAATTCTTCTGAGAATTTGGATATTAGTCATAATTATTCTGACTTGGATGGGGTCCAATTTGGTGTGGTCAAGGCTTGTCCATTACTCATGTGCCTTCAAGCAAATTCCTTTGGTGCACATCTTGGATATCAATTATATTTTACATGTTCCTAAAGCTTTAAACTATTGTCTATCCAATTATCCACCTAACTACTAACAGCTTGTGCTATTCAAGAACCATCCAAACAACTCCATGCTCAACGACCTGGCAATGAAGCTATTCTTGAAGAGCTGTTCATCTATGATACCATCTGCAGCTGCCCACTTCAATCAATAGGTCTGCATCTTCCAACCCAAATTTGAAGCATTCTCCTACTGATTTCTATGCAAAAAAGCTTTTTTCCACGTTTGGCACAATTGTCTAGGGCATGCAAACAACAAGAAAGATGAGAGTGGCCAAGTACCCCACATCACCACCACTCTCAAAACAATCACTCCAATCTCCTTTCCCTAGTCCCCTCCATCTACATCTCTAAGCTCTCATCTCTCCCACAGATGCTGCCTATCTCTGATCCTCTCCCAGTTTCGTGTTGTCGAGAATTGCATTGCCGATCAACGTCCCCCCATCTTCAGTCATTCAGAGTCATCGCTTACTTCATCCATCTCTACCCTCACATGGCTTCTATGACTCTACAACATAAATCTCTCTAGACCATACCATGTATTTCTTTATTGTACACTGATGATATCTTGCTTGTCAGCTTACCAAAGGCTTACCAAAGGCTTCAATGCAAGTTCTTCCTAGTGCTCTTAAGTCTGAAAATCCAGTCCGAGGCCTCAGCTTTCTGTCTTATTGCCTTGGTATAGAGATCACAAGAAACAAAGACAGAGCATCCCAGATCAAATTCAATTTTGATGGTCTCAAATCTTTGAAGACTCTAATGGCTCACAATGCCTCTACCACTCTCAATAGAGAGTGGAATGCAATTATCAGACCCTACTCCATTTTAGTAGCTTCTAGGCCATTTTTATATGCCATTTTTCACATGTCTGACATGACTTTTGCTGTAAACGAATTCTCACGGTTTATTCATCAGTCTACAGATGCACAATTTGAAGCCTTAAAGCATCTGCTGCAGTTTCAGGGAAGGTGTTAAGCATACTCTAGAATTCAGTTGTACTATGTGTTGTTATTTCAGATGAGTTTATTGCTGTAGCAACCTCAGTAACTCTAATAGCATCTGTACACGTACCTACAAATATGTCATCAATAACATTGTGAAATACTGTTCCAATTTGTGCATCTCCATATTTCAGAGCGTGCTTTCCTGACACCAATAAATCTATGAAAACTAAGCAAAAAGGGACTTGGGATGCAACTCTTATGAAAGACATTTATTGCTAAATCTAACCATAGAACTGCAGCACTCTTAACAATCAAGAACACCAAGATATAACATGAAAAGCCCGGAGGGGAAAAACCATGGAAGTGGCCTAAAGAGCCGGATAATTCATTGAATCTTCTCAAGAGGAAAAATGGTAGAACAATGGCCTTTAAGGTTGTACCTTACCCCAATTACTAGTCCAATCCTATTCCTACTCCCATTCGCATTGCTAATAGGATTGGACCTTTTTCTTTTGAAAGGGCTTTTTTTTTGACATCCTAATAAGATTGGACTTTGTTGAGTAGCCCCTTTGGTCTTGTTGATGTTTTATGTCTTTTAAAGGTTACTTTGTCATTTATTATTTTTTATCAGTTTTGTACTACAATTGTTCCCACACCTCTCTTTATATAAAGAGGTCTAGGATTTCTTCTTAGGATAAGATTGATCATTATTTCCTACTTACTTATTAATCAATAATAGCTATTCTTGACACCTCCCCTCAAGTTGGAACTTTAATAAATTCCAAATTGTTACATAGAATTATGCCCCCCACTCATCACTTTGATCACTTAACCCATTAAACTTCAGTTAAATAATTGAAAAGATGTTATGGAGTTTGATGTTGATACGAGGAGTTTATATTTACCAATTTAAGGTGTATGTATTTGATGATGGATAAGGGGATTCATTTTGAAATCAATGATTGGGTAGCACTATTTTAGAGTCACATTGGAAGCTATGAAAATCAAGTGTAGTATATAACTATTTTGGTTTCCATAGCTTATGTAGTAATGGATTAGAGGGGAGGCTGGAGACCACATATACAAACATGCGCATGAGCCCAACCTAGCTTGAGTCAAGCTCGAACTAGAGTAAAATTAACTTAAATCCTGGCATTTCCACGTCCACAACTTCGCATGCTGTCGTTTCCCTCTACAATGGTGCGAATCTCCCTCGATTAGGAATTTCTTCAAAGATAGCTTTCGAGGGTGATCACAAGCGAAGCGCACCGATTGTGGTCACGAGATTGTCGTACCTCTAGAGTGACTTGGTAGACCCAGGTGTCAATAAAGTCAAGGTGCAACTTCTCTAAGGGCATTCTTAACCAATGTTTTAAAAATTTGCCAAAAATTGGTAGATAACCAGCTGGACCATCCGATTTTATACTAAAACTACCAACTAGTTGGAATCAACAGGAGTTGGGTTTAACTAATGAGAAACAAAAATGCTGGGTTGAGAACAAAATCACCCACTCCTCTCAACTAGGGGTGTACATGACTCGGATTGGGTTGGGTTGGGTTAAGACTCAACTCAACCCAAACCCAACCCATGATTTACGGGTTGAAATTTTAACAATTCAACCCAACCTATTACACTACCAAACCCAACCCAACCCATAAAATTTGGCTAAGTTGAGTGGGTTATTGATTAGTCAAAGCTTATATTTATCTCCTACATACTTCATGTCTTTCATACTTAATAACAAAAAGAAAATTCAACTTATAAACAACTTCTATCTTACAAAAAATTGAATAAAATAGGTGATCGAGACCCTTAGAATAAGAATATCAACTCAACAAACAATCGCAGAGAATATACGCACAACGTTTGATAACCCAGTTCCACCAAAGAAAGGTATACTTCCAATTTTCACTTGTAATTGAATGGTACAAACTCTCTGTATTTCTCTCTCTCTCTAATTGTGTCACCCCTAAAAGCAAGTCCAACCCCAGTATTTATAGAGTGGACATCCCTTAGTTGCGAGTAACCGACAGGCGATCATAAGTTAATGTTGCACTTCTCATGATTCCTTGTTGATTACGGTAGCTAGCCTATTGGTTAGTTGTCACCCAGATCTGGAGTGACCCACCATTCTACCGGTTCCACAAGCCCAAGTAAATGGATTTGTCCTGGAGTGTCGAGTTTCCATTATTTGCCGGGCAGCTGGATCCTTCACACAACCCAATTCGTCGGGTTTTCATTATTTGCTTTCCGGATCCCCCACTCAATAGATCTTCTAGCAGATGAAACAAGGAGATGGGCTGGAATGCTAATCCTCATGCAACCAAGAAGGCTATCCGCAAAGAAGATAAGTCAAACTTGTCCACCAAAAAGGGTATCAATCTGAAAAGAACTGTTGATGAAGAGTCCTCCAAGCGTCTTTGTTGTTTCAATAAGAAAACCTCCAAATGGATTAGTAAGATAGACAAAGACCTCCATCTCAAAATAGATGGTCGGTAATATCAAGCCCTCCAAGCTAAGATACTAAGATAGGCAGAGACCTCATCTCTACATACAAGTCTCTTAAATGAGGACCTCGCAAAGAAACTAGAGAAAGCATCTCAAGAATCGAGGCATCTTGATATAAATAAAGGCAAGCAGATGATGAAGAAATTCTGAATAGAGTTGAAGGTAGGAGACCACTAAGGATGTTTTGCTAGTTTCTCTTCCAAGTAGAGAGTGGAGATGGGAGAAGACATCCATCACCAAGTACCTTTTGAGTAGACCTAGCCATAAGTTGGGTCATGGGCCGGGTCAATCGGGTCGAACTTTTGAAAACCTTGATGCAAGTCCTAATCTGGTCGACCCATGGCCCCAAAGACTTGGCTCAAGCCCTTTTTCAAAGGGTCAAGCTGGGCTTGGGCCGACCTATGGGTCAAATATAAAGTATTTTTAACACAAATATCAATAAGAACACAAACAACATAGGATATGGACATGGATATACAAACATGGTAAGTTCTATTTTACATCTAATGAAAGGTTTAATTGTATAAAAAAATTAAAAATTATTACATAACATATCAAAATATTATTGAACATATATAATTTACAGCACAGCATATCCAACATTTAATGTATAATCTATAATGCCACATAAGTTGTTACGGGAAACAATTGTTATATTTAACCTACAATGATATGACATAGCCAAAAAAGAAAAGTATACAAGAGATGGGATGATTTGGAACAAAAGCTAATTAGTTATGTAACAAAATTAACACACACACACACACACACACACACACACACACACATATATATATATTTAAAATTTTAATGGTAAGCGGGTCAGGTTGGGTTAGAAATTGGAGGCCCAAGCCCATCCATTCAAAATTAGGCTAGTTAGAGGGTCAGGTTGGGTCATGAGGAAAAAATTGAAGACCAAACCCACCCATTTTGCGGGTCGAGTCGATGGGGCCCCAAGCCCATGGCTAGGTCTACTTTTGAGTAAGAGAGGAAAAAACATCGATCTCCAAGAATAATCTCTTCTATAACAAAACCTTAGAAAGAGTGGGCCTCTTCTATATGGCGACTCAGAGTGGACCTCTCCCATATGGGGACCTGTAAGAGAGTTGGTCTCTCTCATATAGAGGTCTCTAAGAATGAATCTCTCATAGAAGGACTTCAAAGAAAATGAGTCTCTTCTGTTTGGAGACCTCAAGAGTTGAGGATTTCTCTCAAATGGGGAAGTCAAAGAGAGCTCTCCCTTGTAGCAAGAATGGTAATAGGCAACCACCATGAACGTCAATGGGAGGAGATACAAGTCAGACTCTCCCCTTTTCTCCCATACTTGCTGGATATATGGAGCCATCCAAGCAAGTTGGGAGAAGAGATAAAAGATAGATGGTACACCAAAGAAACAATACAATGCTTCATGTCTACTTCGTCTTCTATCCCTTTACTTGTTCTGGATAATCCAAATTCTTCCTTAAACTTAGCCAAGCGGGAAAGCTCAAACCTAGGGGAGACCATGACAAAGTCAAGAAAAGAATACTCGAAAAGTTCAAGATTGAACTCAAGCTTTTATGGAGTTTTCATGGACAGAAAAATAATCCATAAACTTGGGGCCAATTTGATTCACAAGCATTCAAAAGTGAGGCTTGTCGAAAATTTTCTGGAGATATAGGACTCATTTGCAGCACAAGATGTTGAGATGAGGTGAAAGCTCGCAAACTTTGAAAACTGAAATGCAATACCAACTTCTGATATTTTTGCAAAAAGGATGGTAATGCAATTTGCTGGGTTTATTTGATTGATTTGCAATATCTGAAGCTTAAGGACCGTGCCAAAAATTCCGAACTTCTTTGGGTAAGATAGAATTTCTGCAGTTATCGGACTGTTTTTGCAATAAATGAAATCTCGCAATTGGACTGATTGGTGAATTACCAGAGAACACGGAAAATTGGGTTCATTCCGTATTTACTGAAATTTGGAAAGTTTAAATAAAAAACAGCTGCAGCAGCCTTCTCCTTGGTTACCGAAAACAAAATAATGGAATGGAATTATAAAATCACCAAATATCATCTCAGCTATCCTCTTTAATGTCCTGTTAGGGTTCAAAATAGGATACCTGAGGCTGACAGCCATAGCCACTTCATCAAATCTTGGGGTCTTTTTTTTTAAAAAAAAAGATTAAAGGAGGGTTACTCAAGATAGTAACCCGCCGACAATTTCATCAAACTAAAATAAGGTTTTGTCCATCACCAGTACATCAGCTGCTATCCCAATCACCTAACAATGATTTAGCCCACAAGTCAATACTCTCCCCACGAGGGCGTAGGCCCTCAAAAATAGCCAAATTCCTTACACGCCAAATCACCCATAAAACAGCCATAGGACAAGCGCATTCAGACCTAGATCTGAATTGATTTGGACCTGGCGTACGACCACCCCTCCAAAAAGAAGACCAAAACTCCTGAAAGGACTGAGTGGAGAGCCAATCAAAGTTGAATTCTGCCCAAACAGATGCAGCAAGAGGACACAAGAAGAACAATAAATGCTCATCATCCTCATCATCCAGATTGCAAAAAGAACCAACATTAGACACATCATAGATCCATGATTTGCGTCTAACTTTAGTGACAAGCCTCCGTCTCCGCATTTCCCAAATGAAAAAACAAACCTTTAATGGTGCCTTAGCCGCCCAAAGAAGACAACAATCATTCAATAAACCTTTGTCCCTTTCGGCCAAAGAGCCCCATAACCGAAAATATGCTTTGTGCACAGATAAGTTCCCATTACTCCACATCCAACCATCAGCGGCATCTGCTTGTAGGTTACTGTGATTGATGGACTCCAATACATCCAAAAGTTCAGACTCTCTCACCGTGGATAGCGCACCCAAAAGGAAGGAGTCCAAGAGGAAATCTGCAAATCAGCGGATAAGCCTGATCAGCATTCAGCAAGAGTGGCATTTGGAGACTGCACCAAACCAAATAGGCGTGGAAAATTCTCGGCCAACAGACTGGAGGGTAGCCAAGAATCATGCCAAAATAAGAAACCATCCCCGGAACTCACCCTTGGAGTAAAATACTCCCCAAGCCGTGGGAAAATCCGTGGTAAACCTTTCCAAAAGCAGAGTCAGTACCACGAATAGAAGACTGGCACTCCCAATCAAGAATATGCCCATAAAAAGATCTGAGTAATCTAATGCACAGACGAGTATCATCTCCCAAGATAGAAGCACACCATTTAGCAAGGAGAGCCTCACGCATTAGCCATAAACACCGAATCCCCAAACCCCCTTCATGGAAAGGTCTACAAACATCCTTCTAGGCAATCAAGTATCCACCCTTTCCAGGTTTGGAACCCCCTGTCCACAAGATGCGGTGACAAAGAACCTCAATCTGAGCGACCACCTCCATGGGTAGGCTGAAGACAGACATAAAGAAGACCAGAATGGCTGCTAAAGCAAACTTCACCAAGGCCAAATGTCCTTTAGAAAGAAGTCTACCATGCCAAGAAGCCAACCACTTTTCAAGTTTCTCTAAAAGAGAATCAAAGTCACAAACACAAGGTAAACCCATCATCAGTGGTAAGCCAAGGTATGAGATAGGCAAAGAAACTTGAGGTGTAGAAAGGATACCACACTGCTGCAGCCTCAACATTGTCCATACCAGAGGTGACACAAGATGACTTCTGATAATAAATAGAAATTCCAGAAGCCTCGCCGAAAATATGAAGAAATGCTACGGCATTCTTCGCTTCCTATGCAGAGACTTCGATAAGAAGACCTTATCATCTGCATACCGCAGCAAAGGAATCCCCCCCCCTCAGCAAACACCGCACTAATGGAACCAGTAAATAGGCCAGCAGAAATCGCAGAAAAGGAAGAGACTACCAAGCATCAACAGCCAAAGCAAATAGAAGTGGAGCTAGCGGGCAGTCTTGACACACTCCCCTTCTCAGCTGAACCCAACTGCCAGCCGGTTTCCATTAAGTAGAACGGTGAAGGAAGTAGTCGTGATACAATGCTTCGGCCATTGTACCCAAGCCTACGAGAAACCTCGACGACCGACTGTAAGCCAAAGGGATCACCAATCCACAGAATAGTATGACTTCGCGAAATCTACCTTCCATAAAAACCCTTTTGTCCCCCTCCTTTTCCAATCGACAAGAATCTCCACCTAATGAAGCAATCTGAGAGACATCGCCCCTTTATAAAGGCTGCCTGAACTGGCAAAATCAAGGAATCCATAACCTGCCACAAGAGATTTGCTAAAACCTTAGCAACAATTAAATAAATGGTGCAAGACAACGTTATTGGTCCTAGGTCATCCACCATCTCGACAGATTCCTTCTTGGGCAGTAAGAATAATAACTTGTTGGGCTTATCAAACCCTAAGATTCCGACCATGAATACCCTGATAATAGCAAGGACATCCATGCGACGCAGATCCCAAAACTCCAAGAAAAATAGCTCCAGGAACCCATCCGGCCAGAATCTAACCCAGATAAAGCTACACAAACCTCCTCTTCAGTCACCGTAGTAACCAGACCATCCCACTAAAGCTGTGATAAAACCGGGACACCACCTTCTCGCCACCACCAAGTGCCAAGCCAACCTGCCGCTAGGAATAAGATTGGTGGAAATGTTCAGTCAAATGACACCCAAGTTGTTTTCTCATAGTGAGCTCCTCATCCCCAACCATAAGGCAATTGAGACGATTCCTCCGTAGACAGCCATTGGCACAAGCATGAAAAAGCTTTGTATTGGCATCGCCCTTCTGAAGCCACACCTATCAAGAATGTTGCTTCCAAGATACCTCATCTTTCTTTTCCTCCTCAAAGACAATAATTTGGTGAGACATGCTCAGAGATCTCCTCAGCAGATAAGGCACAAGAGTCTTGAATCCTATCCAGCCTCGAAATGGCTTCAAGCGCATCCGCCTTTCACTTGGCCCTGTCCACCTTCAATTGTCGTCTATAATCCCGCCAGTCAATGCGTAAGACAGATAAGCGAGCATCCATGGTACAAATTGCAGAATCAACAGGAGCAACTTCAAGCCACTTGTTAAACACAAGTTCCTTGAAGCCAAGCTCCAACAACCAAGCCTTTTCAAATTTAAAATATATGCCCACAAATCTATGTTGGATCTCCAACAAATCAACATGTGATCAAATATCTAACAATGCAAAGGGATAACATCAGAGAGAGGAAAGAGTTTCGTAAACTGCAAGGAAGAAAGAAATCTATCCAAACAAGAACACAGGTCACCTGCAGAGGAGGAGCACCAGCTGAAACTACAATTAGAGGTTGAATAAACATCCAGCTCCTAGTTTGAATAGTCCAAAGCATCCCAATCACAGATTAAGCAGTCACCTGATCTATCACACAGTTGTAAGGTAACATTAAAGTCACCTCCAATCAGTCATGGAAGGGCTGGATGAGAAGCCCAAATATTTCGAATGTTAGCCCACATTTGAGACTGAAATCAAAACAATCAGTGGAGTATGTAAAGGCAACAGTGCCTGAAATCAAAACAATACCTTCTGGGAGTAAGCAATCAGGAGCAAGCAATCAAGCTTTGGTCCTAATTAGGCTTCAGGTGATTCTGAGCTTCAGTTAGAAAGCAAGCAACAAGCTGCAGAATTGCATTAACATCTAAAAAATTCCCAGAATCAGACTGCTCTGATATCACGTTGATAAATATATACATAGAACTGCAGCACTATAGCCATCAAGAACACCAAGTTGGTGGAAAACCCAAAGGGAAAGACCATGGGAGAAGTGACCTAAAGAGCTGGATAATTCGTTGAATCTTCTCAAGAGGAAAAATAGCAATGCCATGGCCTTTATATAGGCCCACACCTTATCCCAAGGCCTAGTCCAATCCTATTTCTGCTCCCATTTCTAAGGTAATTCCATGCTTATCCAAAGAATCAAAATCAGACTGGAACAATGGTTCAAGAGACCTGTTAAAGGAAATTGTGCTTGCTGACTTTTGGGGTGTTTCAGCCAATCGTTTCAGCTAAGCACTGAGTCAATTGGAAGAGACTGTTTCCCCCTTCTAAAAGAACAAGTAGAAACCGTAACATTTAACCCACCAGCAAATCCTTTGTCACATCAGCCGCCACCTTGCCCTTGTATTCACTATATGGTGGTATTGCACGTAGCATGCAGTGGCATTTTGAGCTTGTGCAATTGTTTCTCTCATTTATGTTTTATGGTTTACATCAAGAAAACTAATAGAACGACATAATGCCGCTTATTATTTCTTGCAGGATTCTGAATTTCAACCGGACTTATAAAAGCATGAAATTAAAACAGCAGGAAGAGGCACCCGAGTGTGAGAATAACTACCTAAAAGATAGAACTGTCGAGACTCTGAACCTAAATTTTCTTGGCAAAGGATCTCGGAACTCAGGATAAGAATAGTTTATGTTTCGTAATATGGCATCCACAGTCTAAAGTTGCAATCCACAGAAGGCATTTCCCCTGCACCCTATCCTCCTAGTGTCATAGTTGGGAATTAGCAACTGTGTTATGAAAGCTACCGCCCCCGCTAGACTTTATTTGTTAGATAAGAAAACCAGTACAATTTACTAGCCATATGGTAAGGAGTCTTAAGGTTCCTGGTACATAACCTGAAGGTTGGATAGTGATTACTACTAGCATTACAAATCACAAATTACTTTGCCATGATTTCATGCTGTTAGGTTAAAATGACAGTTTATTTTAGGAAAACCTGGTGTTTTTATATAGAAAGTTACAGATACACCCCTTTAATGTAAAATTAAAAAAAGAAAAATCCTATACAACTCAACATTCTCCCTCAAGCTGGAGTATAAGCATTGAACATGCTCAACTTGGAACAAATATACTGCAACCGTTTCTTGGGAAGTACTTTAGTGAAAATATCTACTAATTGGTCTTTAGTACATATATAGGGTGTAGAAATCTTCTTCGCTGCAATTGATCCCTAGTGAAGTGACAATCCACCTCAATATATTTAGTTCTCTAATGGAAGACAGGATGGTTTGAAATGAAAGTGACAGCTTTGTTATCATAATGCATAGGAATAGGTCCAGAAACATGTACTCCAAAATCCTCTAAGATAGATCGAACCCAAAGTAGCTCACAAGTGGTCTGAGATGTGACCCTGTATTCTGACTCAACACTCGATCTAGAAACAACCGCCTGCTTCTTGCTTTTCCATGTGACTAGATTACCCCTAACAAAGGTGCAGTATCCTATAGTAGACCTCCTATTCTCATGTGTTACAGCATAATCTGCATCTGAAAAGCCACAGACATCCAAGTATCCATTGTTTCTAAAGTAAAGTCCTTTCCCATATGCACTCTTCAAGTACCTAAGAATCTAGCAAACTCCATCCCAATGGACTTCCCTTGGTGACTGCATAAATTGACTCAGTCTACCAACAACAAAGGCAATGTCAGGTCGAGTAACTGTTAAATATAATAGCTTACCAATAATTGCACGATATCTAGTCATGTCTTGTAGTAAGGGGCTCTCATCATCTGCCAAAGGCAAGGACACGTCCATAAGCATATACGCTAGTTTGCAACCCAACATACTCATGTGTCTCAACATGTAAGCACATACTTGCGCGAAAATAACACAAGTCCTCCAATATGTTGCACCTTAATACCAAGAAATAAGTAATATGGCCTAGATCGTTGGTAACAAACTATGAATGTAGTAGCCTTTTTATTTCTTCTATGCCTTGCCTGTCACTACCAGTTAGTAATATATCATCAACATAAATAATGATTATAATAGAACATGTCTTCCCATGTAGTGTAAATCCTGAATGATCAGCAGACAATATGGTAAAATCAGAGTCTTGAACAACTCTGCTGAACCTCTCAAACTAGGTTCTAGGATTCTATTTCATTCCATAAATGGCCTTCTTCAATTTACACACCTTATGACACTCCCCCTAAGTAACAAAACCCAGTGGCTGCTCCATGTATACTTTCTCCTCCAAGTCTCCATAAAAAAATGTATTTTTTATATCTAGCTCATGAACTATCCAATTCCTATTGATTGTAAGAGAAAGCACAATCCTGACAGAATTGAGGCGAACCACAAGAGAGAATGTCTCAAAGTAGTTTACTCCAAAGGTCCGAGTGTAGCCTTTGGCAACTAGGCGTGCCTTATATCTTTTCACTGTGTCATCTAGACAACATTTTAGGGTAAGCACTCATCTACACCCTACAACAGTAGCACCTTGAGGTAGATCAACAAGAGCCCATATGCTACGGGACTACAAAGCTACCATCTCCTCTTCCATAACCAATGTCCAGGATGGATCTTAGAATGCCTCATGATAGTCCCGTGGTACCTGTAAACTGTTAATAGCCAGATAAAATTGACGTCCAACTGCAGGTAAACTGTCAAGTGACATAAACTGAGATACAAAATATTTGACACATGGCCGTAGAGCCTTCCTTTATGCAATAGGAAGGTGCAAAGTAGCATCCTCAGTAGTAGTAGGTACTTGGTTCTTAAACGAATCATCAGCAGTTGGAGGCTGAGAAGAAATAGTAGAAAATGACTCCACCTGAGGAACATCCTGAGTCCTGCACTGAAAATGCTTAGGAAAGGTATCTGTAACAGGAACCTCAGGATGACATGGGTAAGGACTAGGATCAAGCTGGCTGGTCCGTGATGTAGGTAGCTCATTGGGTTGTGGTGGCTCAGATATAATAGGAAGAGGAACATCACTAAGCTGAGTAATGGACTGCTCCCCTTATTTCTTGTGGTAGGGAATTTCCTCAAAGAAAGTAACATCAGCAGAGACAAAATTTCCGTGAAACAGAATCATAACAGTACCCTTTCTAAGTTCTAGGATAACACAAAAAGAGGCACTTTATGGAACGAGAAGAAATCTTATCAACATGGAGAAGATGGACAAAATACACAGGCAAAGATAGCTTAAGCAATAGAAAACATGTCCTTGCAAGGAAACAACAAGGAGTATGGAGTTTTACCCCATAAAATAAATGGAGAGACACGATTCACCAGATATGTGGCAGTAAGAACCGTATCAGCCCAAAAAAGCAGAGGAGCATTCATTTGAAACATAATAGAGCGGGCCATATCAAGCAAATGTCGAAGCTTACGTTCAGCTATCCCATTTTGTTGGAAAGTATGAATACAAGTAATCTGGTGAATAATACCCAACGACTTAAAAAAAGCAACAGACATGGCATTCACAAATTCCAAACCATTATCGCTCCAAAAAATTTTTATAACAGTAGAAAGCTAAGTCTTTATTTCTAGAACAAAACTTTTCACAATATTAAAGACTTTGGACTTTTCTTTCATCACAAACACCTAGGACATCCTAGTATAATCATCCATGAGAACAAGAAAACATCGAAATCCTCTAACACTCTTGACCCTACAAGGGCCCTAAACATTAGCACGAACTAAAGCAAAAACAGACAACGTTCTTTTATTTTAAGGTGGAAAAGAAGACATATGGTGCTTGTCCAACTGACAGACTTCACACCTAAAAACTTCAGGAAAAAACAACCAAGGGAACTGGCAACGAAAAACATACAAACTGGGATGACCAAGACGAAGATGTCACTGGAGAGCAGAAGTTGCAAAACGACATCAACGCTAGAGGAAGGTGGGACACAAAGATAGTAGAAACCATTCTGCTCAAGTCCACCAATCCGCCACATCGTCTGGAAGTCCTGTAAGAAGAAATATTGGTCATAAAACACTACCCTACACCTCAAATCTTTTGTAATCTGACTAATAAGCATCAAATTGAGAGAAAACTTGGGAGCATGCATAACATTTGAGTGGTAAAGTAGTAGAGATAGATATATTTCCAAGTCCAGTAACCAATGATAAACCCCCATCTGCTACCTTAACCTAAAAAGGAGTAACAGATTTCATAGAAAAGAAAAGAGGGTAGTATCACCAGTTATGTAAGAGGAGGCACCTGAGTCTACAAGCCAGGCAGGGGTTTAGGATCTCACTGACATCGCTGAAGTACCTGCAGACCCTCTGAATTGAGGCAGAAGTAGATGCCTAAGCCATTAAGCACTCACAATTTGCTCTAGAAACTGTAATTTGGCTATCATCCTCCTGTGCCTGAGAAGTATCCTCTGCAGATAACTAATGAGCACGTAGGTTCATTCCCTATGAATATCTGTGCTTCACCTAGCATCGATTCACAGTATGTTCATTTCTGTGACAGTACTCAGAAGGAGCTCCGACCTTAGCAACGACCACGTGCGCCACCACAAGACCGACCACCTCTGCCCCCATAAGTTCCCCTACCACGACCAACAGCAGCCACGACAAAGGCATCAAATGTAGGCACAGGATTAGAGGTATCGAGTCTGGAGAGATGAGCATAAATTTGTGTCGGTGTGAGAATCTCATCCATGGTCAGGAACTGGTCTTTCACCGCCTTATACTCAAAGCCAAGTCCAGATAGAAGCTGGACAGAGTGAATAGCCTCTTTCTACTTAGCTATAACAACTGCATCAGTAGAAATAGGCCGGTAGACGTCTTACTCGCCTCATAGGTTCTTCATGGTGCCATAGTATTCGGATAAGGTCATAGTACCTTTCCGAAGAGTGTGGATGTCCTCGACAACTTGGTACAGCCTGGTAATGTTGCTTCGGTGGGAATAAATCTCATGCAACACTTCCCACATTTTCTTCGCAAAAGTATATGCCATGACCTGTTTTGCAATGGTCTAGATCATGCTATTTAAGAGGCACATGGCTACCTAGTCCTTGTCTACCTCCCAGTATGCAGACTTTACTACAAGTTCAGCATCTGCAATATGTAGTTATTGCAATGAGATCCGACGAATATGGAGAATGATGTAGACCACGGTAGGAAGTTGGTTCCATCCAACTAAATAAAAGTTCCCTACATATGTAGGGAAGCGCTTGTGGTGGATGACTACTCCCTAAGTCATGATCCACGATATCGAAGGCTCAAACTGCTAAAAAATCATATCATAAATCTAATGAACAAGATTAACCAACTATGTTACATGCGCTAAAGACATAAGTCAGGCCCTAGCAATGCCCTTCACAAAAAGGTGTTGCTTTCGAAGGCCTTGAGAAGTAAGAACGGACTGGTAAACCCTAGCCTAGCCCCTGTAACACACCTCTAAGCTCTCCTAAGAGGAGATCAGAGGAGTAGGAGCCCTCCTAGGACCTCCCAACCAGATGTCAAGGGTGGCGCTGGGTGAGGACCATGACCAGCAGCCCTGGGCGACGCAAGGGTGGCGTTGGTGGGATCTAGCTGACATCGATCATTCTAAGCAAGGAACAGATTGACGACGGTGAGATCAGGTCCAACAGCGATGAGATCAGGCCGGCGACGACGGACCGGAGGGCCGACAAGGGTTGCCAATGGAGTTGCTGGCCTGAGGGTGGCTAGCTACACAGAAAGGAAGAGAGAAACAGGGTTTGGGTGGGGGGTTTAGCGGCTAGGGTTTTGGGTGTGATACCCAAGCACCGATCTAGGACTGCTACTCTAATACCCTGTTAAGTTGAAATGACAGCTTATTTTAGGGAGACCCTGGTGCCTTATATAGAGGGGCACCAGATAGAAAATTATAGACACACCCCTTCAATATAAAACAAAACAGAAAAGATCTCATACAATTCAACACATGCTAATGCATTTTTCTTCTCAGTAAGCTGCATCTTCAATAAAAGAGATAGTTGCTCACTAAGCTATTTATACATTTCTTATTTTTCCTAGGAAAGTCATAAAAAATAACTTATATGTTTGTGAAAATATGGTTGAACGATTAGAAAATCCATTAGAAAAGCAAAACTTCTTTGGGAAACAAATAAGAAGCTTTGGTATACAGAAAGGTATGCAAGAAGATCCATTAGTTTGAAGCCATTTCTTCAACCTAGAGAAAAAAATGTCTCACATCCACATGACAATGAATTGTTACAATGCAAGTTGCTGCAAAGAAATGGATAGACTAATAACTCTTTTTTAGCAATTATGTATTTTCCTTTCGCCTTCTTCAAGAATTCAAAAAAGAAAAAATTTTCATATGCTCATGAGATTTCTAACAAATTGTCCAAAACAACTTCATCAAAGAGGAAAACAGCAAATAAAGTAACTGATGTAGAAAGCCACACCTTATGAGTTTCCTTCACAGACTCGTATAAGGGATCTCTGGGTGCATCAATATCAGGCTCCGTGACATCCCAGCATCCATAATCACTTTTTGAACATCTAATATACTGAACCAAATCAGAAAGAGTTTAATAATAAAAATACACAAATAACCATTAGATGGAAGATAAAATAAGTTGGAAATCTGTAACACAGACAAATTTCTTCCCATTGGAAAGATACCTTACTTTCTTTTATAGCAAAACAACTCACATCTTAGCAACTAATAGCCAGAGAACTTCAAGATTACTTATAGCAAACAATATGCATGCCAAGCAAGGAAGCCTTTGGCAATTTCATCATGAGAGAACCAATCATGCAGTTCAAATTCATTTGTAGTCTATAATCATCAAACAATTACTTCAATCTGGAACTCTAGTGTAATTGTCACAGGATTGCTTTTGAAAAGATGCAAGTCGAGCTAAGAAATAGTTCTGTCCTAAATCAATCTACCAGTGGCCTAAGAAGATTGCTTGATGGAGAATGGTGGTTCAGGTGTAAGAAATATTCATGATCCTTATTTCTCTGTAATAGAAAGATTGACAATTAGGTGTGCAAGAGGGAAAAGGAACTGTTGTGATTGAATCATTACCTGCTTGCAGGGAATGGGATGGTAAGATGCTGCTCTTCCTGAGGTTGCCAGGATTTATGAAAACTTTGTAGAAGCAGCACTTATATCATCATGTGTCTGGTAGAGCAGAATCTAAAAAAAATAAGAGTCCAACTAGTTTTGGGGAAGTCTTGAATTTCCTCCATTTAATTTTAGGCTGTTGACCAAAATGGAAGTTTATGCAAGTTCTGACATCTCCTATAGTTTGGTGAAGATAATTAGCTTCAAAAGAATCTGAAGGATGCTAACTAAGGAGTCGTAGTTCATTGCATTTGCTGGACACATTTAACATAAGTGTGTGAACCAACCATTCGCAGTAGGATATGGGACTATTGCAAGGCAACGTATTTCTTCCATGAGATGTTTCACCTCCACATATGGGTCAAACATTCAAATTAATGAGATGCTCCATGCCATTTACATAGAAATATATCCATCTCCTAAGAAGAAAATTTCCATTTGGTTGTACATCTAAAGTAGGCTGCTTTCTACATCAACCAGAATAATAGACTAGGGACCTGGATAATTCACTCTATATTTTTTTTTTGAAAAGGTAATCCCCTCTATAGATGAAGCTTTGCAATCTCTTCCTAGTTGCGACATTAATTTGGGAGCCCAATCATTTTAGATAAAACTACCACTAGCAACTTATGTTGTAACCAAGTACTGATCTTCCAGTCCACAAAGTCAAACACTTTTTTTGGACAGGGAAAGGACAGTTATCCAACTGATAACCACCTAGAATGTATTATAACAAAAGATATGCACAAAGTCAAACATTTTCAGGCACATTTTTTTGAAAGGTTTGCATATTATAAAGCAAGCAAGAAAAAAGGATTTCTAGTTTACAAACCTTTTGAGGCATTGGTGCAAGAACCTTTGGTATTGAATAGACATCTGTGTCTGGCGGAGTGCAGTACATCTGCATGCCGATATGCCAGTGTCAAAACCAGCTCCAAAACATCCAGATTCACCAAATAAAAGGAGATAAAGGAAAATCAGTTCACACCCAGATGCATTTGTTGGTGCATAAACCACCAATACATGAGAATCCATGACATCATCAGCAGGAATATCATGCATTGATATGAGGCATACCAACAAAGCCCTATAATTAATGCAGTAATCAGAGTCAGCCTTGTATTTTCATATGGCAGTTGTCCCAATGACATTTTGGGACCAGATAACTACTGTGGTACGAATTTTGCAAACAAAATCCCATATGATATTTTTGTTGTCAGATGACCTAACTGGATATCAAGGATTACTATCCTGGTTTGGCAAGAGAATCCAGCAAGCTCACATCCTTCTTTTCTATTTCACATCATGTGCTAATGGTAGGAGACTTCAAATAAATAACTAGAATTTCAGTCCAAAGTCTTTCAAAATTTTCAGTTTCAAAAAGCAGAACTCAAAAGAGTTTGAAATTAGAATATAAAATTCAATAGAAATCATCAAGCCCAATTTGGAATTTCCAGAGCTAACCTTACTTTATTTATGTTTCCTCAAGATTCAAAAGATTTCCTGACATCTTTGATCGGAATTTACCATAATGTCTTTTTCCAAAAACTGATACTGATAGAAGAGTCAATGAATCCAACAAATGGTTGGGTT
The DNA here is from genome assembly GCA_037157565.1 of Thalassia testudinum. Classification (NCBI taxonomy): domain Eukaryota; kingdom Viridiplantae; phylum Streptophyta; class Magnoliopsida; order Alismatales; family Hydrocharitaceae; genus Thalassia; species Thalassia testudinum. The sequence continues at coordinate 30,691,671 of JAZHRO010000054.1, read as the reverse complement.
ACTATTACAACCAGAGCAGTATTTTGAGGTGACTCATTGTATTCCATCCAATGACTTTGCATTTCTCTGTATTCTAACAAATTTCAAGTTGAGGAAAAATCATTCTAAGTAGTACCTATCCATTAATTTCACTATTATCAGGCAAACAACTGTCCTTACAATGTTAGCTCCAGTTTCTTCCCCAACCAGATGCCAAGTAAAAAGGCACCAGGAATAAATTTCATCTAATTTCTTAGTCTGCCCCCACTAATCCATATTTCTCTCAGACCAAACAGCCACAAGAAGATCATCTGATCCATAAACTGACATACACAACGAAGACGACCATAAATGTCTTGCATCTGCAATATATGCCATGTGACAACAAATAGTGCCTTCATACATCCATATGCTATAACTTCAAAAAAGATTTTTGTTCTCTTGGTAATCCAAAATTTTTTGAACAGTAAAAGGGTGGCTGTTCAGATCGGTGATTTAAATGCCGGCGGCATGCCGATGAAATGACAATCTTTGAAGATATGTCATGTCGACATGCTCAAGTTATCAAAACACAAGTGTTTCGCCAGTATGCAGGCAAAATTGTCGGTATGCCACCGATAAGAGGGATATGCTGGCGACATGCTGCTACTCCTGTTGTTCTTGTTGCTCATGTTGCAGCTCTGCTGCTGCACAGGTTATGTATTGACATATTACGTATTAAGTAAAAGATATGATTTAGAACTTAAATAGAAATATTTATCTATTGAAATAGTTATTTTTAAAATTCTAATTATTTTAACTACTTCTGTCATTTTTGTCTACATACATCGACATACCTTTGGCATGCCAGTGAAATGTGCATTTGGAAATTTATGGAAACGACGTCGAAATCGATATTTTAAACCTTAGTTCAGATATAACAGTCCCACATTCTATTATCATACAGCATTTAGTGCCCCCCCCCCCCCCCCCCCCCCCCCCCCCACAAAAAAAATACTCCTAAAACACCCAACTCAATGCTACATTGTACACAATGGGCTACATTCTCCATGTATGGTGTTAACCCCCTAAATAAAACCCCATATCTTTCCAGCCACACTGACCACAAAATGGCCAACACCCTTGCCCTCTCAACCTTGGACCTGAATAAAACGGGCTCAACACCACATCAGCCCATACGAAAAGAGTATCAAAAGGAGTCCGGGAATGAGTAATCCACCCAACCTGCATGGCAGCTTTTCCCAAACCTGATGCAAAAATCTGCACTCAAAAGGAGGTAGGAGGCATTATTCCTCTCCAAGGAGTCATGGACACATGGGCAGCATGCAGTATCCACATCCGTCACCCATCTAGCACAGGAAGACTTTGTTAAAGTCTGTCCACGCAGTGCAGCAGCCATACAAGGAACTTGATCTTCAATGGACACCCTGAGTGCAAAATCAGCCTATAGCCTTGTAGGAATGAAGGATCAACACCCAGTGGGGTCCTCTCAACCTCTTGCAAGCCTTCCTCACTAGGAAATCACCATTCACCCATGTGCATGAGTCCACTCCCTCACATGGTACCACACCATCAAACAAGTTCAACACGTTAATGAAATCTCGCACCCTGTGATCGAAAGGCAGCTAGCTAAGAGCAGTGTCCAAGCATCTTTCAACGAGCAATCCCTCAGCGTGGTGCCCTTATTTGCAACCAAAGCATAAAGGCCAGGAGACAGCTTTGCAAAACTACCATACTGTGAGCAATTTGCAGCAAGTACAGGAATGCGCAGCCAGAACATTCTGCGGACTTATGAGGTCAACAGCTACTTTTTTTTGGATGGAAAAAAGAGGATGATCACATAAGGCAAGTCATCATCCACCTTATCAACAGGGTTACTGGGGATTACAACTTCAAACTTCAAAGACATAACCGAGTAGACCAAAAACCCTAAAAAAATCTGCCTTGCCCCAAACATTGTCCAACAAGGGGTTTTTCCCCTAAAGGACAACACCATTGCTTTCCAACAAAAGAACCCAATGCACAGCAAAAGGAGCTGCCCTTTCCCACTTTGTCCTATGACTTCCCTCCCTGTAGCTTCTCCTGAAAGTCCTGTGACCAAGAGCAAGGCCAATGGCTAGTAGCCTTTTCTCAAACCATCTTTTGCAAGTGGACAAGTGAAGAGTAGGAACTCACAAACCTCCAGTGTAGCTCCATAAAAGAAACATGTATCCTACTGAAGGCACAATCTTTAAGTGAAACTTTAGTCATAAGCCCCACACAATCAAGCAAAAATGTTCACCATTAACACCATTTTGGACTTTCAAATCCAACTGTAATCCTTGATATACACATCTGTTGGCAGTAGTGAGAGCATCTTGTAAGTTGTAAGCAAATTTCAGAGAGAATGAGCCATTCTCCCAACACCATCCAACACCTTCTCTAGGTCACGACTACAACAGGTTCAGCTATAGCATGAGAAAATCATCCACCCTGTGATCAACAAGACTACCCCAGAGGGGGAAATCCATAACAACCCCTCAAGATCCAATTATCTGCCATAGATGCATGCAAAGCTGAGGATAGGGCAAATAAACAGGGGGTCCCGCCTGTCAAAGGTTCGTGCCTAGTCCAGTCATCTAACAAAAGATTGAAATCCCTCCCATTTCCCAACTCTGCAAAGGAAAAAGAACCACAAGTGGCATGACATGCTGCAATCTCTTCCAAAGGGCAAAATCTCCTCCCCAAGGAAGCATTCTGTCCACCTACTTGACTAGGTGCTTCAGTCAAGGATTTGAATACTCACTTCTTGCCCCATGATCCACACAGTTCATTTCACCAAAGTAGCATCATTCATAGCAACACCTCAAGACCCTTGTCAACCACTGGAGAACAAACCTTTTGCCATGAGACCCCTACCCTCCTCTACTCCTTTCCGTAGGAATCTATGCCTCAAAACATCACTGTTATGTGCCATTTCCTGGGGCAAAAGGAAAGCAGACAAAAACAAGAAGGGAATAGCCAAGAGGACCGACCTCAAGAAGACAAATCTCCCACCCTTGGACAACGAACGCAAATTCCAACCCTCCAATCTGCTCCCTGAGTGCCACAAGACCACATGCTAGTCAGCACCCCACAACAGCTAGTCAAATGGTGGTAACCCCAAATACTGCAAAGGGAGAGTGGCTCTAGGAGTTCAAAGCATAGCTTCACACCTCTCTGGCTCCTCTACCTCCAAACAAAAGGGCACAAAAGATGTGACTTTTCCTGCTCCACAAAAGCTCCCAAACATATCGAGTTGAACAAAAACGTTCTCTACCTTCTCTTCATTCCTTCCATGAAAAACATTGTACTGTCTGCATATTGCAAAATAGCATCCAAATTCATGTAATTCCCCAGGCTAGAGCCCCTTAAAAGACCTATATCACAGGCTGCAAAAGTACACATAGCCAAGACATCCATTGTCAAAACAAAAAGTAAGAGCATTAGGAGGCAACCCTTCCTTACATTATGGCCAAATCCAATTGAGAGAATCGGGTTATTGGTTTAGTGTCACATTTATGTGGACTTTGTGTGTGAGTGGTGGCCTATAATAGGCGTGTACTCCTTCCATATTTCTTTGCGAAGAAATATAAGAATCAGAGCCCTATCGAGGCCATCTCCCATAGTTTTCTCCCCGCTCTTCGTGAGTAGGATTTCCACGTAAACCCAAGTATTTTACATTATCTTTATTGCTTTGATTATTACTTCGGCATTGTTTAAATTATTCAACTTGGTAGCAGAGCAGTTCTTTCTTAGGTTATCGTGTAATCATGTTTTATCATTTTATTCTTGAGAGTTCTATTTGCCCCTCCTGGTGGAGAAGAGCAGCGCGACACCGCTGTTCCCGCCGCATAGGCGAAGCGGTGGTGCACTAGAGGCTACAAAGGCGACACGGAGGCAATCTGCAAGGTCGCATCAAGCGGTGCAGCGGCACGGAGGCCGCACAGGCGCGGCGGCAATCTGTTGGGCCACATCAAACAGCACGTCGACAAGGGGTTTGCAACACAAGTCCAGGGGTCGCGAGGTCGGAGGAGGAGCGATCTTAGCATAAGATCGCGCGAGATGAAGATCGTGGCAATCTGCCATGCAGTGTACGAAAGTGCATCCGAAGGCAACAAGGCAGACGTCGATGCCAAGGAGAGGCATGAGATACGTGGTGGCCATGAAGTTAACGGAGGTGTAGGGGCAGCGGCAGCCCGTGGAATCTCAATTGGTTCCCTCAAAGTAGAGTTCCCTGGTGACGACCTCCTCCTCTTTGGACTTCTCGGGATCAGAGACAGCCTCAGGTGGCGTGCTCACAACCTTGGGCGACGACACACAACCTCAAGAGGAGGCGACGCGTGACCTTAGGCGGCGATGTGTGCGCGACCTCATGTGGAGGCCAACGTCGCGTCAGTGAAGACTGTAAGGAGACCGACGTTAATCGAGGCATCGATCTCGTGCAAGACGAGGTCGAGTCAGTGAAGATCAATGCGGAGATCTTGCACAAGATTGCAGCGTGGAGCAGCGTAAGATCAGCGACGCGGGGACTAGCGAGGATCACAATGACACGTGAAACTGAGGCGTGAAGACCGTGAGTGGTTTGCTTTTTAGGGCTTTTGAAGTTATCTTTCGGTTTCCTTATGTTTAGCTTATTTATAAAAACAAAAAAAAGCAAAACAAAAAAAGGAAAGGAAAAAGAAACAAAAAAAAAGAGATAGAAAAATAAAAAAAGGGAAAAGAAGAAAAAGAAAAAAAAAAGAGGAGAAAAAAAATGATAAGGTTCATGTTTAAGAGAAGACGTGGAGAAGTCTTCTCTAGTTTTTTATTGTTTTATTTCTTCTCTTATTATTTTTTCTCCCATACGAGTATGGGAGAAAGGAGGAGTGTGGAAGCATGTCCCTCGTTTGGGAGTCCCTTTTATTCTTAGACTATACATGAGAAACCATAATTTTGGTAGGTCTAGAGTTTCGAGCTCCTCAGAGGAAGGGCCAATTTCATGTTTCTATATGAGAGATCCAGTTTTGTAGACTCTAGAGAGGGAGATCCAATTTTAAGGTCTTCAAAGGAAGATCCATTTCAGGGATACTGAATGGAGAGCCACCAGCACTAGTTGAGGTCTCCAGAGGAGAGGCCCTTGTTAGAACCAGCTACAACAATTTGTCGTCAAGCTCCAATCGGTCTGATGTGTCGTCATCAGCATTCCTGCCTACAGGCATAAATAAGAGTGCAACTGTCGTCTGCAAAAGATAGTCAATTGTACCTATTGAGAGTGTTGTTTATTCTGCTGTGTAGAGGGATTTCTTTGTGTTACAAGCTGAGCATTACATGCTCCAGCTTGAAGGAAAGTGTTAAGAGAAGTGTTGTAAAAGTCGATAGTCGGTATTCAGTCGATCAGGCCACTGACTGAGGAGTATATGATATACGAGGGAGTAGTCGAGGTGTACTCGATCGGGCATTTTAAAAAAATGTGTGTGTGTGTGTAGACACATACATATCAAGAAGTAAAATATATCATTGCATAAAAGTAAACATATTCAAATTCAAGGTTATGAAATAAGGTACAAAGTACAACCAATATCAAATTCATTACAAATTTAATAATTAAACCAAGGTATAAACCATTACAAATATATTACCAAAGACAGAGCAACATAAATCAAGAATTAATATATGCTGGAATCAAATCCATTACAATATATGATTCGGCAATGGAGGGTTTTTGCTTGGTCAAAGAGGAGTCTCGAGTGAAAATAAACGGTTTTGGGGCAGTGGTCAAGGGAGGGGGGTCAAGTGGGGTTTTATTTGACCTAAAAAAAATAATATACTTACATACATATTTTTTCCTCTATGCAAAAATCAACCTACTACTCGATCGAATAGTCGATGTTGCTGACTATAGGCCCGACTATGGGTTATTTAGTTGGTAGGGCACCACATAGGATTACTCAACCGAGTAGGCCGATTTTTACAACATTAGTTAAGAGAATTGGGTTGTTGGTTTAGTGCCACATTGGAAGAAGTGGACTTTGTGTGTGAATAGTGGCCTATAAATAGACGTGTACTCCTCCCATATTCCTTTGAGAAGAAATATAGGAATTAGAGCCCTATTGGGGCCTTCTCCCATGATTTTCCCCTCGCTCTTTGTGAGTGGGATTTCCACGCAAACCCAAGTGTTCCACATTATCTTTATTACTTTGATTATTGCTTCCACATTGTTTAGATTATTCAACTAATCCATCCACCTTCTACTTGCCATTAGCCAGCAGTTCAAAGGAATTTGTCATCACACACCGCTTTATCCAAGAGATCCACAACTAAGGAAAATCCCTCTTGCAGAGAGAGTTCCGCAAGAAAGCCCAATACAAAGAATCATATGCTTTCATGAATCCATTTTCCAAAGAAAGTCATCAGTACCATCTCTCCAATAAGCAATGATCTCGGTGGCAACAACTACACCATCTATAAGATGGTGGCCTGCTGTCTAAACAGCATTGACCAAACCATCAACTCACCTCTTGCAATTTATTTGCCGACAACTTTGCAATAATCAAACAAAATGCATTGGAAAACAATATGGGCATGCAATTTTCAATTCTTTCAATAGTTTCTTTCTTTGGCAGCACTTAAGAGATTTATTCAATCCCTCAAGGCCTCAGTTACCAACATGAAATTCCTCCAACACCTGCAAGAGGTCTTGCCAACCACTGTCTAGAACTCCTTAAAGAAAAGAATAGCAAGTCCATTAGCACTGGATGCGCCTTCATCATTTAAACCAACAATAGCCTCCTTTACCCTTGTCTCAGAAGAAGGCTGCATAAGGAAATCCGCCTGTTCACCTAACGGTGTAGAAGGGCCCTACCCTGTCCATCTATGGCTGTCACAAGGCCATGCAACAAGGTATGAAGATATTCCATCAACGATCTCCTAATGTCCTCCTTGCTGGAGTACTCTATCCCGTTAACCTCAGTCTTCTTATCTATCAAGTTCCATACCCTTCTCTTATTTGCTTACCATATGAAAGAAGCAAGAATTTGCATTCCCCTCCTTCAACCACCGCTTCCTTCCTGTCTTCTTGAGCAATAACATGTTGTAACCCTCTTTTTTCCTCCACTTTGGCCTCTGTCAACTGTCTCACATCCTCCAATCTATCAAGCTCAGCACACTTCTCCAATGCTGCAGCTTTCTTCTACCTAAGCTCCTCCTTAACCCATGTCTTGTACCTGACCAAGGGGTTTCTCAGATCTTCCAGCCTCCTAGCCGTAGTGAGAGTGGGGACTAAAATGAAGGAGCTTGTGTCCAGTAATCATCTACCAATATCTTGAACCCTTCTTTAAGCAACCAAGCAAGTCTAAGTTTAAACTACAAAGAAGGCCACAGTTTTTCATTGGACTTCTAAAAAAGTGAAGCATGGTCCAAAAATAGTCTCGAGGCTGCTTGCACAACACATAAAGGGAAAGCCCAAACAATGGAACCAAGATATTTGTTGATCTGTGACTTGGAAGATATCATAGTCATGCTTCTCCAATTACACATGCAATTAGATAGCTAAGATCATGCAAATTGAGTTATAAACCAAGCTCTAAGAACTTGGCTAAGCCAATATCAAGCCCACCAACCCCATCTCGTCTATCATTAGCCCAAACAGTAACATTGAAATCTCCACCAACTAAAAACAGGGCACACCTCTTAGGAAATCCATTGCCAATCTGAAATCCTCCAACTCACCTTGTAGTTATACATTCACTAAGCCATGAACGACGATGACCCTAAACAAAAATCCATCCCTTTTCCTTTTGAGATGCAGTGCTGCCAAGTGTGTGCATGTCCAATCATTTTCCAACTGAAAAGGACAACTATCCTATGCAATAAGAATTTCACCAAAATTTCCATGCAAGTTGAGTACCATGAACTGCTCCAGCTTTTGCTTCACAACAGGCCTCCAAATTCTTTAGTCGCAAATCTCCAACTTTGCTTCCTAAAGTATCACAACATCAACTCCCCATTAAAACAGGTAGTACTTTAAGATCCCCTGCAGTTGGAGTCCCTAAGGCCTCTAACATTCTAGGATAGAGTTTTCATTTATCAAAAATAGTTTTCACCCCTCTCCATGTTTACCATATTTTTTTGTCATTCAACAGCTACAATAACTATTTTGTCAGTCATTTCTCTAGTGTTTTAAAATAGTTCCTTCGGTTCTTTTCCATATCCTTATCGAAATCGCTAGTGTTGCCAAGTATAGACATTCATCCCTTGAGTTGTGCCAACTCACAGAACTTTCCTAATGCCAACTCATGGCTTTCAGGCTATGCATAGATGAAGATTAGAGAATAATAGGGAAAAGGAAAGGAATGGGGATTAAAAAGATTGCTTGAAGCTAAGAAAGGGGAGTAATATACAAAAAGGGGTTGAAAATATTTAAAATGAAAGCACCATTCCATTCTCTTGAACCGTTTGCCTTATGAGTAACCCTCCAAAAACCAGGGTCACAAGCTGTATACATCTTGGGTCATCCCAGCTCCCATTTAAGGAGAAAACCTAGATTTTGGCAACACGGTTATAGAGTTCATGAGATATTTTTTTTTTTTAATTGAAAGGGTAGTTTTTTTTTAGAAAAAAGTGAAAGGGTAGTTATCTACTGGATTCTCATTAATTAAAAAGCATTACACCATATTATAAGTTATAGCTCCAACTGGAAAGAAATGACAAAATAGACTCCACAAAATTCTCAACATATGGGGGTTGCCCTTTAAAAACCACCACATTTCTGCCCAACCATATACCCCATGGAACCGCCAAAGGCCGTGCCCTCTCCTTTTTCGTCTAAAAGGAATTCTAGCCTCCATTCCTGTTCCCACATCTAAAAGACCTCCAAAGGCTGTCAGAGGAGAGATGTGACCACCACCCATCACCAAAGCAACTCCAAATAGGACAGGTGAAGAACAGGTGCCCTATATCCTCGTCAGCTCCACGACAAAGCGAGCATGCCTTATCATCCTCCTGGGCCCATCTGGCCCTCCACACTTTTGTCATGTGCCTACCTCTCCTCAGCAACCAAGCAAAAATCTTCACCTTCAAGGGGCAGGACGCCTCCCAGATTGGTCTGCAGTCTCTAACAAGTTCAATATCCCCCCAAACATCACGACCCCCCAACCTTCTATAAGCACTACAAGCAGAAAAAACTCCTTCCTCCCAACCATAAGCATCCACCCCTCCTTAGGTTAGAAGCCATCCAGATCCCACAGGAGCTCCATGATTCTCTAATCAGAAAGGTTCCCTAAAAAGGTGGGGCACCAGCAATCACCCCAAACCTCCACCACCGTAGTTCCTTTGTCAACAGCCAACGCTACAAGCCTAGGAAATTGGTGACACAACCTTCCCTATCCCGTCCAGTCATCCATCTAAAATCTAAAGAAACTCCCATGACAAGGACTGGTGTAAAGAAATTATGGACCTTTGGCGCCACCACGGAGAGCCCCCCTAAGGAAATGAGAAGCACCTCATGGAGACGTCGACAAATCCCAACAAAGAGAGACTCCGTAACAAGACCACGGATCCTTCCCTCCAAGCACTCCTCTCCCCCAAGCAACCTCGCAATCCACTTGGCCAAAAGGCTATCGTTCATCCTCCCCACCTCCCTAACTCCCAAACCCCCCTCCTTAATAGGTTTGCACGCCTCCTTCCAGGAAACCAGCTTCGCCCCACTCCCATTTGCCCCATAGTTAGTCCAAAAGAAGCTCCTCATGAGACTCAAGATTTTCTTCTCAATCTATCGCAACATCTTCACCACCAATGCGAAGTAGGAGGGCATAGATGCCAGAACTACGTTGAGGATCACCAACCTACCCCCTCTAGACAACAACTTGGAAGCCCAACCTACCAACCGCCCTTCAATCCTCTCCACCAAAGGAGACCAATCCTGCACAGTGATTCTCCTGCCCATCGGAGGTAGGCCCAAGTAGGAGATAGGCAATGCACCCCTTTCTGTCCCTAGCACAACACTACAAATAGTGGCCTCCTCCTCAGCCATATCGAAAGGAATGAAAGATGACTTCTGGTAATTAATCTGCAGTCCCGATTCCTCTCCAAACAACTCAAGCACGATACAGACCCTCCTCGCCTCTATCTCAGACCCTTCCATAAAGAAAAGAGTAACATCTGCAAACTGAAGCACTGGAACATCAGTCCCATCTTCCACCAAGAATCCCTTGATTAATCCAGCCTTGCATGCTCTAACCGACGACCTCGCCAAAGCATCGGCAGCCAACATTAAAACATTGGTGCTAGTGGGCACCCCTGCCTAACTCCCCTTCTTGGTTGAATCCTGTCGGGTTCCCATTTATGAGTACCGAGAAAGAGATCATCGTAACACATTGTTTCATCTACTATATCCACACTAGCGGGAACCCCCTCTTGATCATAGACACCCACAGGAAAGACCAATGAACTGAGTCATAGGCTTTCCTAAAATCCACCTTCCAAAGAAAAGTTGTCCTTTCCCTCCTCCAAAGGGCAAGTATCTCCGTGGCAGCAACATACCCGTCAAGAATGCTTCTCCCTGGAATAAAAGTCGTTTGCATATAAGAAACGACCCCATCAACAATCCTCCTTAGCCTACTCGCCAAGACCTTTGCCACAATCAGATATATCGCATTAGAAAGGGCGATAGGTCTGAAGTCATCAATCGCCTCAGCCCCCTCCTTTTGAAGCCATAATTTGCAACAAGAACATATATAATTTGTTAAGCCTATTGAAGCCAAAATTGCCCTCCTTGAACTCCGCTATAACCTGCATGACATCCTCCTGAAGCAACGTCCAAAACTCCTTAAAGAAAAGAACCAAAAAACCATCAAGACCAGGACATCCGTCGACATTCAACCCCCAAACCGCTTGTCGCACTTCACTCTCTGTGAACAGTGCAACCAAACCCTCTGCCTGTTCCTCGCCAATGGAGGGAATATCGGACCCTCTCCACCTCCATCTCCCAACCTGCCTCTTCCCTGTAAACTCCCTAAAAAAATCTGCAGCCGCCTTACCCACTGCTTCCTGACCAACAAACTTTGTTCCACCCACCAAGAGCTTGCCAATCCAATTCCTCCTCCGCCTACTAGAAGCCACCACATGCAAAAAACTAGTATTGGAGTCACCTTCTTTGATCCATTTTAGTCTAGATCTCATTCTCCACTCCACTTTAGCCTTCTGATGCTCTGCCTGAATGGTCTTCATATGTTCAACCCCGGTCATTCTCTCCTCTAACAAGAGGCCCAGATCTTCGACTTTGTCCAACCTCCCCCAACGCCTCTTCCTTCTTCCTATTACGCTCCTCCTTTATAAGTTTCCTGTGCTCCTTAAGGAAGAGCCTAAGATCTCGAAGTTTTGACTCCAGCATCGTTGTTGCCGAGCCTTCTAGCTGTAGAGACCTCCATTTCTCCTCCACCTTCCCCCTAAAACCCTACTCCAACAACCACGCTTTGTCAAATTTGAAATACGTACCATACCAAGTACCTTCACCAGGCGTCCACATTAGAGGCATGTGATTCGAGAACGGTCTCTCCATGGCACGGACTCCTGCCATCAAGAACACTTTCGCCATCTCCAATGAGGAGAAGAAAAGATCAAGTCTGGACATCAACCCTCTAGAGCTCCTCAAGGTGTACGCACAGGAGGCAATGGGTAAGTCCACCAGGCCATGCGTAGCAACAAACACCAAGAACTCCTTTGAGCTACAATCCCGACCACCTTTCCCTCCTAACCTATCATCTGCTGCCAATGTGACATTGAAATCCCCCCCGATCAACCATGGGCATCCCTAGAACTTGACAACAACCTGATTGACGTCCTCCCACAAGGAGTGCCTGTTAGAGTCCTCAACCGATTCATAGAATGCTAAAATCATAGAACAAAAGCCAGTACAACCTCTTCTCAATTGAATCGATACCACACATGTTCCCACCACCGAATCTACTAGAGAGAAAACACCCTCCTTCCACCCAACAATGACTCCCCCTGATCGCCCCACAACATCCAGTGCCACCCACCCATCAAGAAAACCACCCCCAATCTCCCTCTAAATTCTTTGATCACAGAGTTGCAGTTTGACTCCTCTCTTGAATCAGTACAATGTCTGTGCCCCACTTCTAGAGGTAAGACCTTAATGCCACCCGCCTCAAGGGGTCATTAAGACCTCTGATGTTCCATGTGAGAATCTTCAACATCGGGTACATGCAGCATCATCCCCACTGGCACGCCCGAAGCCCACCACCTCCGCCATGTGGTCCATCTCGTAGCACCCCAACCCAACACACTCCCCTCCCTAGAGCAACCACCCCCCTCCATCAAAACACCACCACCCTCCTACTTGCCCCCTATTAGAGCATCCACCCCTCCACCTACCACCACAGACCCCCTACCTTCCCCCCCTTACACTGCAACCCCCCTCACTAGAGAATCAGCCCCCCTCCATTGCCACCGCACCCCAGCAAGGAGGGGGCGATCCCATCTCCTCCCCACCAATCGCACGCCACCATCCCCCATCGCCTCCTTCAAAGACACCCTGGTCGCTGCTACATCAACCGCGACCTTTGCATGGGACCCTAACGGATGAAGGTCCAGCAACACAGAGGTCGAGGCTCCATCCCCAACCGAGTCAAGGAGCTTCATCCTCTGGCGATTGAACCACCCAGGTCCTCCTTGATCTTCCATGCCCAACTCCAACATCGACTCCACCATCAAGTGTCCTCGCAGCTCCCCTCTCTCATCAGCACGCGAGGCGTGAAACCCCGCTTAGATCATGTCCTCATGGACTTAAACTCAGACCCCATCTTCACAGCCATCGAATCCGAACCCGGGTCGGAATCGACTGCCATCTTCTCCAACTTACGTGAACCCAACCGCACGTTCACATCAGTCGCTGAAAAGGAAACGCAGCCGGTCTCCATAAATCGGCATGAAATCCACCCTTCGTCTTCTCCGCTTCCCAAAAAAGGTTTGCGCTCCTCCCCATCAATAGTAAAGGCTCTCGCATGAATGGTGACTGTTTCCCCATCATCAGCACACTTTCCCAACGTAGGTTGTGGGAGGATACGATCTTCTTAAAAAATCGCCTGCCTCGCCGCCTCCAAATCATCCGCCAATCCTGCGATGCATTGATTAGCCACCAGCTGCTCTGAGACATGCAGTGAGGGCAACACAATCGACGCACAACCCCTTACGCTTCTTTTCGGTCTCCACGTAATGGTCATCACTAGAGCGTTCGAAACCACCACCACGCTTCTGTCACCACCCCTTTCACCGCATCCACAAAAAAGAGGCATTCTTTACACCGGTCTAATGAACACCACCTATGAAGCCCTCCCCAGGTTCAATACAACCTTATCTTCAAGCGCTTTCCCTGGCGTAAGAACCACCATTGCCCGCACCACAGAGAGGTCGCTCGCTCTAAGACCGATGCCTCTGCACCATCGTACCCTCGCGAAAGGGGAGACGACGGCAGCAAGCGCCTCCACCGTGTGCAAGAACAGGGGTATCCCCTCTATGTCCATTAACACTTATGCCTTCCTCGGTGGGCGCTCCAACACCGCACTATCCGATCTCACAGGCCGCCAATGCATCACACCAAACCCACAGTGAAGGTCCTTGAAGGGCAATCTTCCCACCAGCTCAACACGCAAACCAAACACCACAAACTTCCCACGCCTTACTAGCTTTAATTTGGCCTCCTCCTTCCTCAACCCCAAGGTCCTCGAGACCACCTCCCTCAGCTCCTTCAATGTCACCTAGCCCCCTACCATAACTCCAAATAATGCCGCATCGAGGGTCTTTTCAAGGACCTCAACCTCCTCCAACCATGGGGCCTCAACCTCTACCATAGGCGCCCCCTCTAGCAGCAATGGTAGGGCAATCTTGTGAACAACGGAAGCACCCCTGCTCACCACCACCCTCCTCCCACACAAAGTCCTCCGGTGACCAAACCCCCTGCAACGGAGACACCTCATCATTGATTTAAATGCCGACGGCATGGCCATTTCTGGAAGGGGGTCATGCCGACATGAGTATGTTGTCCATTTACAGGTGTGCCGCCGGCATGCCGATGAATTTCGCCGGCATGCCGATCGACGTTGCAGGAGATTTCGTCGGCATCCCTTCACGACTGTGCTAACGTGTGTATTGTCCAGTGAAGGGCCTGTCTTGGACAGACCAAAATCAGAAACCTTGGCGACCAAATTGTCATCCAAAAGGATGTTGGTTGTCTTCACATCACGGTGGATGATGGTGTACTTGGCACCGGTGTGCAGATAATGGAGGCCACGAGCAGCCCCGATACATATCTCAAGCCTCTGCTTCCAACTCAAGGGCTGGTTCTTGGACTTGTAGAGGTGCTCGCGGAGCGTGCCATGAGCCATATAGTCATACACCAATATCATCTCGCCATTCTCTTCACAGTAACCGATTAGAGAGACAAGATGGCGGTGGCGGAGCTTGGACAACATCTCAATTTCATTCTGGAACTCGTGCAGGCCCTGTTCGGACATTGGGTTAGCACGCTTGATCGCTACCATGGTCATCCCATCATCGATACTGCCGTAGTAGACCTTCCTAAAACCACCAACGCCAAGCAGAAGCTTCTCATCGAAATTATTCATTGCGGCCTTGATCTCTGCAAATGTGAAGTGGCAGCAAAGATTGGAAGGCAAAGATGATCCATAGCTCACTGTCGTCGTTTTAGCCCCCGAGCTGGTGATGGAAAGTGGCAGCCAAGCATGGCCTGCTTCCTCATGTGCTTTGCGCCGATGACAGCAGCAGAAGAACACCAAGCCACTTATCAACAACAATCCCACCATAGATCTATGGGCAACAACATGCCATATATCTAAAATCACATGCCTCAATCTAAAAGTACTCCAATGACGCTTTTCAAGCTGACAAGCATTACAACCGATGACAACAGTAGGAGATCCCTGTGGTATAACATGATGATTATCCAAAGATAAATGACCCAAATAGAGATGCCACTGAAAAGGAAACTCAACAGAAGTGGTGACTCCACCAAAACTTACCGCAATAAAAGGAGATTAGAAGAGGCGATAGACTTCCCCTTCTTTACAACCACCACTAATCGTTCTCCCCATCAGGATATTCTAAAAAGTACAAGCAACTACATCAAATATAGCCTAGCAATTCAATTCATTGGTAATTCTGCTAACTAAAAGTAAACTGATCGAAAAATCAAGAATAAGCAGGATATCAGTCAATCTCATGTTGGGGACGCCAGTAACCTCCCCTTGACCAGTGATGGGAGAATGCCTCCCGTCGACCACCTGTACTGTATGTCCAGGAGGAACAAAGAGGAGACGACAGAAGCGTCGCCGATCTCGACTCAAGTGACGTAATGCTCCTGAGTCCACTAGCCAATATGTGTCACATAAATCATCACTTTGTACAGAGAGTGTAGGCAATATACCTGAAGAGGTGGTTAGGGCAGCTTTAGCAGAGGTAGAAGAGGTCACCAGGATAGTAGTGTCAGATGCAGAAGAAGTATCTTGAGAGAGCTAAGAAAGTCGTTGAAGAGGCTTATCATAGTCAAACCAAGGTACTGATACAGTGTCTCTTGGCTGCTCTTCAGTGGCAAGCACCTGATTGGCAAATAGTCGTCATACATGCTTGGTTCAACAAGTGCTCTCAATATGACCAAGCTTCCCGCAATATGTGCAGGATTTGCACCCTCTACCCTTAGCACCATGCCTCCCGTCGGTAGAGAGAATACCTTGTCCATGACCTTGGGCAACAACCAAGGAAAAAGCCTGACCTATGGACTCCTTAATCGTGAGAGAAATGAAGATCCTACTCAGCATGTTGTATGCTTCCTCAAGACTAGGAAGCTCTATTAATGTAAGCATCTAAGAATAAGAAGTCGCATACTGAGGCCCCAAACCAACCAGAAACTTCACAACTACAGCTTCCTTGTGATATGCCTTTTATGTGTCACACGCACTAATCGGGCAACACGTATTGGACTTCTCAAAGACGTCCTTAAGTGTCGATTGTCACTGAGATAAAGTGCAACCTTCTGGTTGTCGTTCTGTTGTTGTAGTCTGTGATTTAAATGCAGACGGCATGCCACCAGCATGCCGTCGGTAAGGGATTTTTTGGAGGGAGGGCATATCGACACAAATATAGTGTCGGTTTGCAGGGAAACCGTCGGCATGCCGACAGTTACCGACGAAATGTCGACATGCCGATGGTGGTTGAGCGGCGGGATACTTGAAAAGGGTGGGCGGGAAGCTTTTGGGCGGGAAATGGGGGCGGGGAGCGGGCGCGGGAGGGGTCTGGGAGGGAAGGGAAGGTCACACACACACAGCTAAAATAACCTGTTTTTATTATAAAAAAATGTTTCTAATATCTTGATCACACACACATACAGAGATAGATTTTCAGGCTAAAATAACATGTTTTTATTATAAAAAAACATGTAAAACGTTTCTAATATCTTGATTTAGTTGTCTTTCAAATCTTAATCATTTCTGTCGGCATGCACCAGCATGCCCTCGGCGTGCCCTCGGCGTGCCTCGAAATGTCATTTTTTCGGGCCATCGAAATCATCGAAATCTGCCATCGAAAAACGGGCATTTCCACGGCATGCCTTCGGCATGCCCACGAAATGCATACCTACAATTTTATCGGCACGGCGTCGAAATTGGCATTTCGAACCTTGCACCTCATCAGGTCCCTACAATTCTTCGCAACATGGCTTCTCCCCCTACACTTAAAGCATGGGATCTCTGGCGTCGCTCTCCTTCACTTCGGATTCCTCGCAACCACAGTCCACCCCCACTCCTCTCCGCCCCCTCTCTTACTCACCTTTCTCTTGACCATATCATTAGACACCCTTAAGAAAGACCAATGAGCCAGGTCATAGGCTTTCTTAAAATCCACCTTCCAAAGAAAAGTCGTCATCCTTTCCCTCCTCCAATGGGCAAGTATCTCTCTCTCTCTCTTGACATATATATAGGGATTTTTTGGAGAATATAGACTTTATTGATTTTAAATTAGAGACCTTAACCCTCTTTATATAAAGGACTTTGGCATACATGGAAACACAACAAACACCTACTAAAAATAACAATGACCTAAATAGAAACCAACTCAATCAATATCTCTCTGATTTGATTTCCTAATACTCCCCTGCAAGTCAAGACGCAAGAGACAGCGAAGACTTGGATCAATGGCACTCAACGGTAGTAGAAAAAATAATCGGCTTCAGCATTTATATCAACTTGTCATGTTTCTATTTGTATGTCCCTCGTAAGGCGCTGGGTACGTGAGAAATCACAGATAAAACTTGAGTGTCACTGCTCCCACGTCCAAGAGCTTGAAGATGACGAGGCTTGGTCTTCTTGAGTGCACATAAGGTCACACGAATGCCATTGCTCCTACACCCCGCGAGCCAACATACTATGCTTGATTTCTCCAGGCATGCATAAGGTCACCTTCGCTGCCATTGCTCCTACGCCCCAGGAGCCAGTCGAAATGCTCTAGGTGCATAAGAGTGTACTCCATCTTCGTGTCTATGCCAATCTTTGTCTTTCTTCTTTGTCAAGTTGTTTTCAAATTCGGGTGTCTCTACTTGTACGCCCTCACAGAGCTAATCCTTGCTTGGTTTCTCTTGAGGTACGTGAGAGCACTACCCATAATCCTGGGCATCACCCCTATTGTGTGCTGCTAGAGAAAGGAGGTTCGGAGGAGCCTCGTCGTCGGAACGTGCAAAATATCCACGCGGGAGAAAGAGAACTCGCAGCAACACCTACACGGCCAACAAGGTCTACTACAGCGTGCAAGAGGGTAGCAACAGAAGCAACTGCTACTACTACTATTGATGTTGTTGCTACTACTATATCATTATTGCTGCTGAAACAAAGAGGAGAGCAGAGAAGCCATCGTTGTAGCGAATGAAGAATGAAAGAAGAGGAAGAAGAAGAGATGAGAGGTTTGGGAGAGGAGAAAGCCTCTCCGGTGGCTCGCCAGAGGCCAACGATGCCGCTAGAGGGCCTCCCTACTATAGGGTTTCTTCTCCTAACTAGCCCCAAGAAATTGATGGCTTTGATATCATATTGGGATTTTGGAGAGAATATGGACTTAATTGATTTGAAAATAGAGACCTTAACCCTCTTTATATAAAGAGTGGGTCTTGACATACATGGAAACACAACTAACACCTACTAAAAATAACAATGACCTAAATAGAAACCAACTCAATCAATATCTCTCTAATTTTATTTCCTAACAATATATATATGATAGGTTCATTTGTTTTCTTTCACTTAAATAACTTACTATACTCCCCCTTAATTTCAAACCTCGAAAGTTGTTGCATGTAAACTTCCTCTTCAAGGTCGTCATAGAGGAATGCATTCTTAACATCTAAGTGGTAGAGTGACCAATCAAAGTAAGCTGCTACAGAGATAGGTATCCAAATTGTCGAGAGTCATGCAACCAGAGAAAGGAATCAAAGTAATTCACTTCATATGTTTGAGTATACCCCTTTGCCACCAGGTAAGCCTTATATCTTTCCACATATCTATCGAGATTGTACTTCACCGTGAATGCCCACTTGGAGCCTACTACTATAACATCAGATGAAAGGTCAACAAGACTCCAACTTCCCTACGAAATTAGTGCGTACATCTCATCCTCCATAGCTTACCACTATTTTGGATCAAGAAGTATCTCTTGATGAGTAGTTGATATGTGCATAGCAAATATACAACAAACAACAATCAGGCATTTTCCCACACTAAGTGGGGTCAGCTATATGGATTCTTTGCCTATACATAGATCATTTTCAGCCATTTCAGAACTTAAATTAAAGTAATTGAGGTCATACTTAATAGTTTCCTTCCAACACTTATTTGGTCTTCCTCGCCCCCTCTTAGCGGGTTCAGCCTCCAACTTCTCGCATCTCCTAACTGGAGCATCTAGTGGCCTTCTTTGTAAATGTCCAAACCACCTTAGACGTGCCTCTCTCATTTTATCATAGCAAAGATAATTGAAATAAATTATTTTTTTTTAAAAGTAGTTGAAATAAATTGTTTATACCAAGGAGATAGGCTTACCATAGACATGTGCTTGGAAATGAGGTGCATGGTACATGACTTAGCGCTCTTCCATAAGGCAATAAGTAGATTAAGGACATCATCTTCTACCTAATCTGCCCCAAGTAATTTAGGCTATTCAAAACCTTCCTGAGCTACTAAAGCATTAGTAGTACATGGTGCAACAGAGCTTGAAGGAGCATCAATACTATTTAATATAGGGATTACCTTAGATGCAAATGATGGCCCTAGCTTAGGAGGAAGGGGGGCTTTCTTATGTACATGACAACGAACTTAGGTCATTTTGAATATGTTATCAGGCCCATCATCAAGAGAAGGTTTCAGAATAACTGCCTCATCTTCAGGATTAGGTACAACAATACAAGTGCCAACTGAGAAATAATAAGGTACAAACAGACTTAAAGAATGAGACATTAATGCTAACCTAGCGTCGTCTGCCAATATGATCATAACATCTATATCATGTTGGGACCAAATAAGTGGACAAATGAAACACAACCAAATAGTTTAGGTGGCACCCTAAAGAGTTCCCTCTTTGCTGGGTGCACCTTCGTCGTGCAAGTGTAGAGAGCGTTAAGAATTAATTACATTGATTTTGGTTCTCTTGACGAGTTTTGGTCCTCGTTCTGGAGGGGGAACATTCGGGACAGTGGAAATACGTTCAGAACGACAAAGAAGGCAAAGGTGTTGGCGATGCTATGGGGGTGTGGCTAGGCAGGAATGGGGTTGTATTTAGAGGCAAAACTAAAAATCTTGTTTCCTCCATTTCCTCCCAACTTGTGTTTTGGGATTCCACTTTGTAATGCTTAACGCTGTATTTCATTGCTTTTGTTAATGAATTTGAGTGGTTAACACAAGGATAATCGTCCTTTCGCTTCTCAAAAAAAAATAATAAATAAAATAAAATGGAATATGAAACCTCATTATCTTGATCTGTAGAAGACAATCGGTTAATTAACATGCAGTAAGCACCATATCCCCCCAATATGACAAAAGGACACTATTATGAATAAAAAGGATTCTAGCAACTTCTACGATATGCTGGTGTTTTCACTCAACCATGCCATTTTATTGGGAGGTATATGGGCAGCTAGTCTAATGAATTATACCATACCCCCAACTCGACTCGGACCTAGGTTCGAAATAATAGGCTTTGGGTTGGGCCTGGGCCTTGATTCGTGGAGATTTCAGGCCTTTGGCCTAACCCATGGCCCAAGAAAAAATTTCAAGCCGTAACAGGTTTAGGTCGAACCAGGCTTGGTTGGATTCAATGCTCTACCCTAAATAGTAGTGTGATTAGCGTATGGCAATTACAACAAGGGATAGACACCTCTTCCTTACGACCATAACTAATCACCTACCCCATCAATATGTCCTGAAACATAAAAGACAGGGTCAAAAATATTTATGCAAATCAATTCCTTTATGATTTGACCAACTAAAAGTAAATTCAAGTGGAAATCCTAGGCAAGTAGATCATCATGCACCCTTATACGAGGGATTATTTGAACCTCTCCTTGACCAACGATGGGGGAATACCTCCCATCAACCACAAGAACAGTCCTATCAAATGAGACAAGCCATAGTTGAGAAAACTATTCGGCCTTCCTACATATCTGTCAAGAAGCTCCTTAATCTACAAGCCAATCGATGTCCTCTGTACTAGTGTGACAAGCAAGGCATATACCTTGTTGCATTGTTCAGGAAATCGACCGCCGAAGCTACATATGCAACCGCATATGCGTAGGCGGCCCCTCTCCAGAACCACATATCATGAGGCAGGCCAATAATCAGTCCAACTACACGTATACTCAACAAGTATAAGGCCATTTTTCAAAGACCCAAAATGAATAAGCCCACCTAATTTTAAATAGGCCAATTTTTCAAGATATTATGTTCATATTCTCAAATAGTATATAGTAATTAAGCGTTAATGTGCTGTTGTGTTATACTACTTAAGGCAACTTTATGTTTATAGCTTTGATTTTTCATATGCTTGGAACATATAATACAAATTTTAGTGAGTTAACTAATTATTTTGTATATTTTAAATACTCAGTTGTATACTCGCCCACATACCGCATACTCTTTATGAGTAACCCAATTGATTGAATACCGCATATTGACTCTCTAAACCTTGCCTTGTTGAGAAAGAAAACTGAGGACTTGTTTATTCTAAAAATCCTAGCTTCTCTTATATAGAGAGATCAAAAGGAAAAATTACAAAAAGAGCCCCCCATAAATTTTAAAAAAAGATGAAATGGCAATAAATACACATGTTCTAACACTTTCCCTCAAGCTAGAGTATATATGTCAACCATGTCCAGCATGTCACAAAGGAAAATGCTTCCGCAGGAGAGCCTGCTTGCTACTTAGAGGAAGTAGGAGTGCATATTTTCCCTTAAGTGATTGTGTCACAAATAAAATGGCAATCCACATCGATATGCTTGGTGTACTCATGAAAGACTGGGAGGGCCAATTGGGGCACCTGACGCTGGAAAAGGGAGGTGGCAAGCAGCAAGCGGCGATGGGGTCTTGGGTTCATGATGGATTACTGGATTAGACTTAGGGAAAGAGAATAGGTAGAGGAGCCTTGAAGGGAAAGATTGGAAAGCAAGAGGAATTATTTTGGAAAATTTATATTGCATGTCCTGTAAGTATTAAGATTTATTTTTATGCTTACATATCATATATGTGTGTGCCTATATATACAAATATTATTTTTAATGGATTACGGATTGGATTGGAATATACATACTATAGATCTTACATATTACGGATACAATTGGATTACAAAAGGTTTTTAACCCAAGCCAATCCAATTTTCAGTGATTTAAAGTTTTCCTAATCTAATCCAATCTATAAAGGCAAAAAATCCAATCAAATCCAGTCCAATCAGATCAGATTGTGAATTAATCCATCTGCGTGCAACCTTAGGTATTACCATCATCTTATAACGTAACTCACCATCTAGACCATTATGGAGTAAGCAGATCTAATAGAACCATATGATATCCCACTGGTTAAACCCAGGATACCCTTGACCAAACCTTCACCCAAAGTAAACACAAGAACATAACAACCCCAATTGTGCAAATGCGACCCCAGGTTTTCTATCCTGCAAGGTAAACTAGCCTCTAAGCTTGTTTAGATTCAAGGACTAGGGAGGAAAAGGGTGGGAGGGATTAAAAACTTCCAAAAAGGTTGCATGCCCCACCCACTCCCAAATCAGATGGATGAGAGGGAAAGGAATGAAGGGTTACAATTTCTTGTTAAAAGTGTTATTTTACCCTTTTGTCGTTCAAGCAAGGATTAAAAACAGCATAATAAGAATCGCACATATACATAAATGCATGATACACTCTCCCCTTTCCTCTCCTTTTGCATGTTCATCCAAACACAAACTTCTGATTTCCTTCTCTTTCCGCTTTCATCCAAACAATACACCATTTCACTACTTCCCTCTCCTTCCCTTTCCCTCCTCTCCACCCTTTCAGCTCCCCTTCATTTCCCTCCATCTAAATGCCATATCGGTATCGGGAATGAAACAGACACAGACTCATGTTTTTATATAACTTACGGTTTAACCCTTTTGCCATCAAAGCAGAAAATAAAATTGGTAAAAAAAAAGGAGGAATTGGACATATGCCTAAAATCAAAACAAACTCCTTCCTTCCCTCCCCTCGCAAATTTTTGTTCTCCTCAACTTTCCCTCCCTTCACCTTCCCTTTTCATTTCCCTCTAATCTACGTGGTGGCAATTGGAAAGGAGTTGCCAAAGATTTCGCCTTTTTCCAGGAAGAAGAAAGAAAATCTAAAGAAACAAGCAAAAATCGGGACTCTGAAGGTAAATTTCAGACCTCCCTGAAGTCGTAGACGTCGCCGTCGGGATCCGGCGTCCTCCGGATGAAGAAGTCGCAGTCGAGGAGGCTGATCTTGTGGAACTCGTCCTCGTTGATCCGGTAGTTGACGACGTCGGCCTTCTCCCCCACCATCGGAACGAAGCTCTTGCTCTTCACCGTCACGATCTCGTCGGATCCGCCCCCCCACGGCTCGTGCTCCACATCCAGGTCGAAGTCGGTGCCCTCCTCTTCCTCATTTTCTTCTTCTTCTTCTTCTTCTTCTCCACCTGCGGGCTCCAAGTCTTCGTCGTCACCGCTCTCCTCCGACCACACCCGAAAGTCATTGCGCCGCCGACGCCGGGGGATGGGGGCGGCGCAACCGAGGGGGAGGGGAGGGGAGCAGCCGCGGGAGGAGGCGGAGGGGATTAGGGAGGAGATTAGGGCTTTGAGGTGCGAGGGTTTGCGAGGAGGGTGGGACCCGGAGAGGGGAGGCGGAGGGGAGTGGAGGAGCAGCGAAGCCCTCATGTCGTTCCGGGGTTTTGGCAAGGGGTTTGCCGAGAGGGGAGTGTGTGCGTGGGAGTGAGATTTTGATGTCACAGACGGGGTTGGATAAGGCGGGGGATCTACGAAATGGCGGTGAGAATTTTGGGTTGTCTTGCAAACATGTTCCTCTAATTATCCGCCGCAAGAAAAATTCACCTATCACCACTTATCGATGTCAATGGATAATGTTAACGTAATCTTGATTTTTATACCAAAATGTATATAGGCTCCGTGCATATTTTGTGTGTACGGCTTAAAAGGAAAACTTTTAGTTTATATCAGAGTAATGAGATAAAATATTGAATCTTATTTTAAAAGAAAATATTATATCTTTTCATATAAAAAAAAGTATTGAAAAAATTACGTATGATTATCAAATACTAATATAAATAAATAAAATAGTTTCTAACAAATGTAAAATATGAAAGTTAATTAGAGTGTTCAACACTTCTCTTCAAGTTAAAGTATAAATATCTATCATGCTCAGCTTATCACAGCAAAGTTCGAACATAAATTTGGCAAAAGGCTTGATAAACATATCTACAGTCTGGTTCTTTGAGGCAACTGAAGAGGTGAAGAGAAGTTCCCTCTAAATCAGATATCTAGTATAATAACAATCAATCTCTACATTTTTCGTACGCTCATGAAACATGGGATTGTTTACTATATAAATGACCACTTTGTTGTCACATCTCATCTTCATGGGCTCCTCAACATTGACATGCAAGTCAAATAAGGAAAATTTGATCCAGATAAGTTCAATTATCATCTGTGCCATCACTCTGTACTCTAACTCTGCGCTCAAGCAAGACACAACGCTTTGCTCTTTACTCCTCCAAGTCACTGGGTTACCAGCCACATAAGTACAAAATCTGGTAGTGGATTTCCTGTTAGAAAGACATCCAGCATAGCCTGCATCCGAGTACCCCATTATAGTCATAGAACTATCTTTCCTGAAAAGTAGTCCACATCCTGGTACTCGTTTCAAGTACATAAGCACTTGCATAGCAACATCCCAGTGCTACTTAATCAGTTTATCCATAAACTAGCTAAGCTTGCCAATTGCAAGCAAGATGTCTAGACATATAATAATGAGGTAGAGCAGCTTTCCAATCAGCTGTCTATAACCGCTGCTCTCTACAACCTGTGACTAGGAATCATACAAGTGCATCTTGAAAGTACATCTTGAAAGTGTATTAGAGGAGGGTGATTAGTGCTAAAGGAAGTAAACAAATCGCTAATTGAAATTAAGTCAAATTTAAGATAAACTCAAGTAAACCACAAATGAACAAAATGATTTACAATGGAAACCCAACCCTAGAAAAAACCACAACCTAGATATCCCAATCTAGGATTTTGCCCCAAGTCTAACTCAGAATACTAACCGATACTTATGAAATACCAAACCCTCTTGATATCCCAATCAAGAGCAATGGGTACCAAGCCCTTTTTCAATCTCTCTTGATATTCCAATCAAGAGCAAACCCCCCTTTCTCAAGAGGAAGGGAACCCACAACCTGGGCCCTCAGATTATAAGTAGGTGAAGGAATAAAACAGAATTAAAACACAATTTAGCTCCAATGGATAACCCTAATAAGATATGCAATCAATTATATGAACTGGCTATCTAGGAGACTAAAGTGAACTCCCTTAGTGAATGTGTGGAGGTGATTGATGAGAGACTCATCATAGCTTTTAAATACCCCTAGTTAACTAGTTTCCCTAGTTAATTAACTCAGAATATGTCTAATTAAAGGTTTAATTATGATATAAGGGATAAATTAATAAGGACCATAAAAATAAGTTAATCATCTAAAATTAAATGTTGATTAAATTATTAACAATTTAAATAATAATTTAGACTCGAATCATAAATATTTATCTATCTAATTAATGTTTAATTTAACTTAAGCATTAATGATACTTACATATGTAATAACTTAAGTAACATAATTAATTAAATAAATAAAGTTAAATGGGATAAAAATGTAAATTCAAGGCATTTTTATAATATTTATCTAATTTATAATCATATATAAAAAGTTGGAAAATGAAAGAATTAAATTTAAGTTAAAATGCCTCAGTTTACATTCTGGTCCTTAGACATCATTTCAATTGAGTCCTTTTATGCATTCTTAGGTCCTTAAGTTTTCTTGCATATAGATCCCTGTGAGCACAGCATCTTCTTTCTCTTCTCTTCTTCTTCCTCGCACTGGACTGCTGACGATAGCCGGTCACTACACCGTTTAATCACCACCCATCCACCATCAAAACTCCTTTGCCAAGCTTCCAACGCTTTGGCTCACTCTTCCCTCCGTATCCAACGGTGTGGATGTGCCTGTAATCCTAATTTAGGTCAGAGGTTAACTTCAATGGTATCAGAGACGACGCTGGTGGTTACCTTGAACCTAGACCTATACCTGTCCAGGTACACCCCCTTTGACTACCATCGCAACCTATAAATAGCCCGCCATACCTTTGATTTCAAGGGTTGGTTCCCTATCCTTCTTCCCCCACTGAGCCGATGATAGGCTATTCTTCCAACACCTCCAGCGACCTCTCACCTCTCTACCGAAGCACCTCCGCCCAAGACGCTCACCTCCCTCACCCCCTTTTCCTCTCCTACGGCAGTGATAGGGCTTGGGAGCGCATCGCCACTATCTCTCTCCGCTTCCTTTCTCGTCGTAGATCTTCCCGAACCCTCTGTTTTGTCCTCCGTTACGTGGCTTTCGATGGAGATCCCTCCCCCTCACTTCGTCCAGGTAAGCGTAGAGTAGCTAGGCTTAGTTAGGTTAGCTTAGGTAGATCAATTAGCTTAGTTTAGTTACATTTCCAGGTCCCTTCTCCAACTCCAGCGAGACCAATTCTGGCCTCGCTAGACCTTAATCCACTCCTTCACTATCTGTACACATTTCTCTATTCTTCACAATCACACTCCACTTCTTTTCCCTCATTTATACCAGTTGATGCGCCTAATTCACCTCCACCTTCACCAGCGACTTTTGTTGTCCATGGAGGAGGTCCCCGAGCTTAGACTGCACTCACTGGGGCCCTTCATCACCTTAACATCATGTAAGGGTCCTGTTTGATGTATTAATTTGATAAATTAACGCCTATATCAGAAACGCCCAATTTCACATTTCAACCTCTGAGTTGCTGTCAATGGCGAGCTCATAGGAGTTTATGGAGTTTATTCACCTAATTAATCACATTTTCATTGTTACCGTATTTTAATGAGCAATTCCCCTCACTCAATTGAGTAAGAGGAGTCAATCTGAGTTCCAGCGAAGTCATATTGCACCTTCACTGAATTCGAAGCTTATCCTCTGAATTGATCTTTATTTGCTATAATTGATAAATGGTGCGTGCCTTGTCGTTTTTATAGTTATTATAGTCGTTGTGGTATATGACAACACAGTTACCAGTTTAATACAATTTTTTACTTGGAATGACAAGTTTCCCGAGGTCGAACTCAGGGAGCAACTATAATTCTAGAAAGGTTATAAATTCACAATATAAGGTTTTACAAAAATTAAGAGAGAGAGAGAGAGGAGGGGCAAAAGTTCTCCTTTTTGGCTTCTTCTTCTTCTCTCTTCTTTTCTTTGTTGCGGCTGTGGTGACCCTTTCTCTTTTTCCTTTCTTCCTCTCTGATTTTCTTCTTTTCTTCCTTGTGGCTGCAGAGCTTCTTCCTTCTCTCTCTTTCAGCTGCTAAGTCTTCCTTTCTTCTTCCTTCTTTTCTTCTTCTTCTTCTTCTTCTTCTTCTGGTCGTTCCTCTTCTTTCTTTCTTTCTCCTTCCTGCCTCCTTCTTTTTTTCTTTGCTTTGGCCCTTCCTCTTCTTTCTTTCTTCTTCAGCCTGCCTTCTTTCTTGCTCTGGCTGCTGACCTTCCGCAGTCTGACTCGGTGCTCTAACAACTTAATTATGCGTTTGCTACAATGCGGCTCTTCTTCTTTTCTTCAGCTCCTCTCCTTTCTTTCTTCTTCAGCAGCTGCTCAGTGCGGCTAAGTCTTCAGCCGCTCCTCCTCTCTTCTTCCTTTGCCTGCTTCTTTTTCCTTCTTCCCTGCGCGCACACACAACTATCAGTGCAAAACCTACCCCTACCCCTTCCCTGCGCCTCTCTCTCTCTCTCTGAATCTCTCTTTGGGAAAGCTCTCCCAGAGCCGGGTAAGCAAGTTCGAGTTGCGCGCTCGGGACCAGGCCCACCGGCGTGCGGTGGTGGGCGAGGAGTGCTTAGTCGAGTTCGGCCCAAGCCCGCGGGGCGTGAGCGCGGGCGAGGGCTGGTGCGAGCAGGTGGCGTGCGACGTGTGGGTGAGGGACCTGACCCCTATGTATCGAAGGTGAACATTTATATTCACTTTTTCAATTTAAGTGTGGGCGCAGGGCCACACACTTATGAGGTGGGACTAAAGTCCCACCTCCAGTCTACGTGCCCGCAGAAGAGAAGGCGCTGCCAATTGGGGGCAGCAGCGAAGGCTCGCGACCCCAATCGCAAACCTGGCGTGCTCGCGGAAGCAGCCTGCGCTACCTGGGGCTCACACTTGGGCTAGAGGCATCCTGGAGCTGCTTGCGAAGGAGCTTCAGCAGCTCGTTAATGGCGGTGAGGAGACGGAGACCTGAAATCACAAGGACAACCTTACAGCCACATCAGACAACGCAGGGAGCCTCGCCAGAGTGTGGCGAAGGAAGTGCGAGGGTCGACGAGGCGCGAGAGCGCCTGTGGAGGTGCGCCTAGGGCAGACTATGTGCGCGGAAATGGGTGTGTTCAGGGGGTGGTCGGGCGGTGAATGGCGAGATGAATTGAGTGGGGGAAATGTTTGAGTGGAGTGAGGGGGAGCTTCTGGGCTTGTCGGCAAGGGGTGAGGTGGTCTATGGAGGTGGAGCGACCTCGCCGGAGAAGGCGATCGGAGATGGGGAAGGTGGTGATGGACAGTGGCGGTTGGTGGGTTAAAATGGTAAATTAGGAAGGGGAAAATATAAGGGAGAGAGAGAGGAAGATTCCTACCTACTCAGTCGACGAAAAGGGAGAGGAAGGCATCCGGCTCGTGCCTACCGGAGCTGGGGACGAAGGTGCCCAGGAGGGGGTTATCGGCGACGAGGAGGAGATTTGAGGATGCCAGCTGGTGCGGCCTGGCATGGGACGACGGGGCAGAGTGGGTTGTGCTGCAGGTATGGCAGCAGAGCGACGAGGAGGGAGGATTGCCGGAAGCTTGGGCTGCCTGACCGGAGAGGGGAGAGACGAAATTTAGGGTTTCTCTCGACCAAAACTAGCTTGAAGGAGACGGCAGACCCAGCCGCTCCTTATATAGGCACTGGCGCGAAGAGGAGACCGAGGAGGCGACGTGTCGTGCTCGCCGGAGATGGCCGGAGATGAACACCCATGTCTTTCGTGTGTTCGCACGAGAGGCATGGCCGGTTGCAGAAGTCAGGGGAGGGTCCCTGCGACAGAGGACGACGCAAGGAACCCCCCGCTTGTTCTTGAGGACGGGCGCTTTGCCCTGCGTGGCGCCATCCTCCGCGCAAGGTTGCTGGAGGTATGGTGCTGCGCAGAAATGGCAGGGGGGACCGTTCTGCAAGGAACGATGAGAAGATAGGGGTCTAATCGCAAGGGTTTCAAAAGATAAGGGTCAAAAAGTAAATTAAGAGGACCAATTTGTAAAGTCGGTTAAGATGGTCTTTTCCTAGGCCCAAATTTTTATACCAGAATAATTTGAACCTAAGGATTTTAATGGTAAAATTTGATTTTAGGTTGGACCATATTTGACTGGTCAATTTTGATAAAAATCCAAATTAAGTCATAAATTGGGCATGGTTCTCATTTTAGGTCAAAATAGGTTGCAAAGGCCAAATTGAAGGTTCTAAACCCTAGAAAATATTTTTCCATGAATTTTAGAGGGTTTAGTTGGTTTTTATCCTACCTCGAACCTCGTGAATTAAGGTGAGTTTATTTTAGGGTTACAGAATGTCATTTAATTCCTAGAAGTTGCTATAACCCTTTTCAGATCAGATCATCCCACTTCCCTCCTTATTAAGCTCGTTTGACCTGTGTTTGGACCCTTAAGTACCTTGTTTGCACACTGCATTGGTGAAATTACAGTTTTACCCCTTATGATTTGTCTTATTTTTTAACTCAGAATTCTCTGAGTTAAGCATCTCTTTAGGTTTTGTAGGAGCTTTTTCACACTTATTTGGATTAAATTGTGCTAGTTAGAGTTCATGATGAGGTTCTCATCATACCCCCATGCCTAGCTTTTGCTAGTCCCTTAGCAAAATTTTAAGGTTTCAACCCTTGTTCTAGACCATGAAGTTCTTAATGAGTTTAGATAAGTGTTTTTTCTTTTGTAACCTTGATTAGGTTAGAATGGCAACCATAGGCCTAAAAGGTCTCTAGTACCAAGCAAGATCCAGATCTGTCTAGCCTTAGCCTCAGTCCTTAGCAAAGGTTTTTAAGGCCTACAAGAACTAACCTAAGGCTTATTGGACTTTGTGGTTAAAGCACACGTGCTTGAGATAATTTTAGCCTTGGTTCAGTTCGCAGTGCGTTTTGTAAGAAAGAGAGGTAGAAGATTTATATGTTTGGAGAGTTTTCTCTCTTTTTCTTTTTAATTCTAGCTTAGGATTGGCTTCTCAACACGGTCTGTATCAGATTCCTTGTCCCCATCATCAATCCTCAAGGGTTCCTGGCAGTCAATGCTTCGAGATAGCACCGCCCATGGTAACCCCCAGAATCCTGGCTTTGAGATTTCGAGATAATCCCATCCATGGTGTTCCGTGGCTGAATTCAGACCTTACCAATTGACACTTCGTGATAATGCCATCCATGGAATCTGAACCAGCAGAGTGCTTACATGCCCCCGGTAAGATATGTAAATATCCTAAGAGACAAGCACCGAGGAGATGAT
Source organism: Thalassia testudinum (assembly GCA_037157565.1). Lineage (NCBI taxonomy): Eukaryota > Viridiplantae > Streptophyta > Magnoliopsida > Alismatales > Hydrocharitaceae > Thalassia > Thalassia testudinum. The sequence continues at coordinate 30,661,302 of JAZHRO010000054.1, read as the reverse complement.
ATTTTGTTACTCATCTTCGAGGGGAATTTCCCACCTCTCCGCAATGGTAACTCGTTGATCGGCTGCTCCTACTCTAGGTGTCATTTTCAGAATTTTTGCAACGCTTCTGCGTGATTTTGATTTTTATGCTTACTGAACCAAGCTGTGTGTGAAGTTAGGGTGCTTAGGTTACTGAGTCCCGTAAACCAAAAGTTAGTTAACGAGGCCAAATACTCCCTAAGCCTTGGACCTAATACTTAGGCTTTTCATTTTCCTCAACCTCTTGAGGAATGTCTAGATCTTAATGGGTACTAAGAGTCTATCCAAGAATGGCTAAGGTTTGCGTTCTTACTAATCTCACTGTGCACTTTCCATTTCTTTTCCTGAATGAGGTCTAGAACTTAGGTTAACTCCTTAATTTCTTACTAATGACTATCTCTTTTCTTCCATTTTGTGTTCCTTCTTTTCATTTTGTTCTTTTTCTCCTCCTTCTTTGTAGAGTCCACAAAATTCTTTCCTCCTCTCATTTTATTATTTTTTTTTTCAAATTTTTTTAATTTTTATGGTGTTTTTGGCATATGTGAATTTTTGTTTAAAACCTTTTCTTGTGAGTTTTTCACTTTCATACCCCCCCATGATTAAGGTTTGCAATGTCCTCATTGTAACTTAGGGGGGTTTTATTTAACTTAGTTCATGCATTATGACAGATGTTTTGATGAGTGAATGGGTCGGGGTAACTGTTGCGGACGATTTCTAATCTCAGATGCAAGCACCTGAGGTGGAGTCGGTTGTCCTAAAGGATGAACCTTAAGGGCGAAGAGGTGTCAGAAAAGGTTTCGGGTTTTTTTTCAAAAAGAATGACGGGCTGCCTCCCGTTGAGCGTTGAGTTTTATGCCATCGGCTGGGGGCAATATGCTCAGGGAAAATGGAGGATAAATGATGATTTAGCCAAATCTGTAGATGTTACATCAATGAACGGTTTGAGTCTCTGACCGTTCACGATGAAAGGTTCGGAATCATGGTTGAGCGGACTAATTTCTATGGCTCCATTTTCAAAAACCTGTCGGACAAGGTATGGTCCGACCCACTTGGATCGCAGTTTCCCAGGGAAGAGTTTGAGTCGGGCATCAAAGAGTAGGACCTTCTGACCAGGATGAAACATATTTCTAGATATGTGCTTGTCATGGAAGGCTTTAACCCGCTCTTTGTAGATTCGCAAGTTCTCATACGCATCAAGGCGTAACTCATCGATCTCGCTTATCTGAAGCTTTCTGTGGGTTCCAACCTTAGAAAGATCTAAATTACAGCTCCGTACTGGCCAATAGACTTTGTGCTCCAGTTCGACGGGAAGGTGACACACCTTCCCATACACCAGTCTAAAAGGAGATATGCCTAACTGGGTTTTTTGGGTGGTCCTATAAGCCCACAAAGCTTCCGGAAGTCGGGATGACTAGTCCTTCCTGTCAGGTCGAACAATGACCTGCAGGATTTTCTTGATCTTCCTATTTGATAGCTCAGCTAGACCATTAGTCTGGGGGTGATAAGGTGTGGAGATTCGGTGAGACACCCCATATTTGGTCATCAGTGACCTGAACTGAGCATTCATGAAATGGGTCCCCCCGTCAGAGATGATTGCACGAGGAATCCCGAACCGTGAGAAGATATTTTGATGAATGAATTTGATAATGATTTTATGATCATAGGTTCGAGTCGGTATGGCTTCGATCCATTTGGACACGTAGTCCACAGCCAGCAGAATGTACTCGAAGCCATCCGAAACAGGAAAGGGGCCCATAAAATCAATCCCCTAAATATCGAAGATTTCGCATACGAGAATCGGCTGCAAAGGCATCATGTCGCGATGGCTCATGTTGCCCAAAGTTTGGCAACGACTGCATGCCTTGCAGTGATTGTATACGTCCTTGAATAAAGTGGGCCAATAAAAGCCACACTAGAGGATTTTTGATGCGATTTTCTGCCCAGAGAAGTGGCCACCGCATGCCTGGTCATGGCAGAAGGAGAGAATATCATTGATTTCACCCTCCGGGACATATCGCTGGATGATTTGGTCAGCACCTATGCGGAAGAGTAATGGAACGGTGGCTTCGAGAGATAACCGGGTTTTATTGTTATAGCGTTGTAGTATAGCCAGTTATTGCCAACATTTCAAATATAATTTTTTTTTACTCGGAAAATAAAAGAGTTCCCGAGGTCGAACTCAGGGAGCAAGTTGTATTCTAGAGATATACATGTTTCTTTTACAAAAATAAAGAAAGAGAGAGGGAAAGAATTTGTTGTCTTCTTTTCTCTTTGTTTTCTCCTCGTCTTAGATCTTCTTCTTCTTTGTCTGCAGAGGTGATGTCTTTCTTCTGCAATGGTGATGCTCTTCTTCTTCTTCCAGCTGTTCCTGCTCCTCCTTTTTCTTCTGTCTTTCTTCAGATCTTCTTCTTTCTTCTTTGTTTTTCTTCTTTCAGTTCTTCCCTTGTTCTTTTGTGTTCTCCTCTGCCTCGCCTTCTTCTGTTGTTCTTCAGATCTTCCTCCGTCTTTCTTCTTTTCCCTTCAGGACGTCGTCTGATTTCCAAATCAGACGACTTAAACTGCCTGTTGCTACAGTCAGCTTCCTTCTTCTTCCGCGGTTCTTCTTCTTCACCTGTGCCTGCACACTTCAGAGCTTACGTCAGAGAACAAAACCTACTCTACCCTCTCCCCCCCGCGTCTCTCTCTCTCTGAAACCACTCTTGGGAAAGCTCTCCCAGAGCTGCCGGGTAATTGGGTTCGGGTCACGCCCGGGTCCAGGCCCACCGGCGTGCGTGGTGGGCGAGGAGTGCAGGTCAGTCCAAGTCGGGTCGCGGGTCAGGTCCGCGGGGCGTGAGCGCGGACGAGACCGGGTAACCGGGCGGGTGAAGGGGACCTCACCCCGTGTGCTGAGGCAGTAAGGCTAGTGCACAAAATCAATTTAAACAGTGGAAAGGTTGTGAGGCTTACCGATGTGGGACTAAACGCAGACCTTTCCTCGCGTGCGCCTGCTGGGAGACCGCGGCCTGGCTTCTGCAGCTGCGGCTTCGATTTGCGTAGGTTGCTAGCTGGCTGCCTTCGCAAGACTCCCCGTACTCCGCAGCAGCTGGAGACCTGGAGTCCTCAAGCCTGGAGCGCGGGAGAAGCTGCTTCAATGTGCGTTAATGGCGGTCGAACCTCAAAACCTGTCGGACACGAATATGGCCTCTCGGCCTGATCAAACCACTGGGGAACCTTCGCCGTGGCACGGCGAAGGTGAGGAGCTGCGCGGCAGGCCGCAAGGTGGTGTCTGGCGGCAGCCCTAGGTTGGACTGCAACCGGAGGAATGGGTTTGTTCGGGGGAGCGTTACGGAGGTGTGGAGTGGCAGTGGAGGGGTGGGGGGTGCTCAGTGTGATGAGGCGGAGGTTCAGTGAGGGTCGGCGAGGTGTGTGAGGCTGTGGAGCGATGGGAACATCTCGCCGGAGGGTGGCCGGAGTAGAAGGGGGTGACGATGGTCAGGGTCGGTCGAGGGCTTAATTGAACAAATTGAAACCGGGGAAAGAAAGAGGAGAAGAAGGGAAGTAGTTCTAACTTACTTGCAGGGACGAAGGGGGAGCAGTAGGGCGACAGTCGTATCGACTGTCGCCGGAGAAGAAGATGCTCAGGGAAGGAGGCGGCGGCGAGCAGAGAGCCGGAGAGGCGCCAGCTGGGTACGGCGTGGCGCGGGAAGAGCAGGGGAGGAAGTCTCTGCTGCTGGTATTGCGGCAGAGCGAAGAGGAGGAGGGGGAGGAACCGCCGGAGCTGGTGAGCGTCTGCCGGAGAGAGAAGAGAGGAAAGTTGGGGATTTTCTCCGTCATATCCGAGCTGCCCCGGCCTGTGGAGCAACGGGGGGTATTTATAGGGATCAAAACAGGGAGGGAGGCGGAGGGAGACGACGTGTCTCCCTCGCCGGAGGATGGCCGGAGACGAAAACCCATACCGTCCGTGCGTTCGCACGGCCGGTATGGTGGGCTACAGCGACCAGGGGGTGTCCCTGCGACGGCTGACAACGCAGGGCACCCCTGGTTTACTTGCCAGGCTTTCCCCCTCACTCTGCGCGGCTCCATGCTCCGCGCAAGGTCGCCGGAGCATGGTGCTGGCCGGTTTTGCAGGGGGGACCTGAATGCAAAGAACGAAGGAGAGTTAGGGGCCAAAATGCGACGGTTCAAAAGTTGAGGGCCAAAAAGTAAATATATGAGGACCAAAGTGTAAAGTCGGTCAAGGAGGTTTCTTCTTAGGCTCAAGTTTTTATACATGATTAATTAGGACCTAAGGAATCTGATGGTGAATTTTATTTCTATATTAAACCTTGTTTGACCGGTCAATTTATGCGAAAACCCAGATTAAGTTATTAATTGGGCATGGTTCTCAATGTAGGTCAACATGGGTTCTGAAGGCCAAATTGAAGGTTCTAAACCCTAGAGATTATTTTTCTATGAATTTTAGAGGGTTTATTCTATTTTTACTTTGCCTCGAACCTCGTGAATTGAAGTGGGTTATTTTAGGGTTACAGATTATCATTTAGTTCCTTGGAATTGCTGTAGCCCTTGCTAGATCATCTCATCCCACTTTTATTCTTATTAAGTTGCTTTGACCTATGTTTGGACCCTGAATTACCCTGTATGCAGATTATACTGGTAAAATTGCATTTTTACCCCTTATGACTTGTTTTCTCCTTAAACTCAGAATTCTCTGAGTTAAGCCTTTCCTTGAGTTATGTAGGAGCTTTTATCCTTTGTATTGGGTCAAAATGGGCTAGTTATGGCTCATGATGAGGTTCTCATCAAAGAGGTACGGATCTTCCTAGATGTAGTACTTCGCATCAGAGCGCAATTTATCTTTCTTGGCCTTCAGCCATTCAAACGGGATCCGATGAGATGCCAAGTAGTTTACTATATCAGCAAACCATGGAAGTCTAGTACCAATAGTCAGCAGGTGCTCATCAGGGAAATGCTCCGTGATGTGTCCAGAAGGGTTGATGATCTCAGAAGGAAGGCGAGACAAATGGTCAGCTACCACGTTTTGTCTTCCCGCCTTGTCGCAAATCTCGAGGTCGAATTCTTGCAACAGCAAGATCCATCGGATTAGTCGAGGCTTCGCGTCCTTCTTGGCAAGGAGATGCCTCACAGCCGTGTGATCCGAGTAGATGATGACATGGGAACCCAGGAGATAAGATCAAAATTTTTCAAGGGCAAATACTACGGCTAGCAGCTCTTTCTCCGTAACTGTATAGTTACGCTGAGCCTCGTCAAGTGTCTTGCTAGCGTAGTAGATGACCACAGGTTTCCCGTCAACTTTCTGCCCCAGAACTGCTCCTACAACGAAATCAGATGCATCGCACATGATCTCAAAGGGTTGAGACCAATCGGGGGATTGTAGGATCGGGGCCTGGGTGACTCGGTCACGGAGGTTCTCAAAGGCTTGAGTGCATTCCTTGGAGATCTCAAAGGGTACATCCTTGGAGAGAAGAGTAGTTAAGGGGCGCGCGATTTTTGAAAAATCAGGAATGAAACGACGGTAAAAACCAACGTGCCCCAAAAAAGAACGGATGTCCCTGATCGAGCTAGGCATAGGAAGCTGAGAAATTAGATCAACCTTGGCTTGATCTACTTGGATGCCTTTCTCAGAAATTAGATGTCCTAGGACGATCCCCTCAGGCACCATAAAATGGCTCTTTTCCCAGGAAAGAACAAAATTAACATTGATGCAACGCCTGAGTATATGAACCAAGTGCTGGAGGCAATCATCAAATGATGTCCCAAAAATTGAGAAGCCATCCATGAAGACTTCCAGATAATCACCTATCATATCAGAGAATATAGCAAGCATGCACCGCTGAAAAGTCGCGGGTGCATTGCAGAGACCGAAAAGCATCCTTCGGAATGCGTAAGTCCCGAAGGGGTAAGTGAACGTGGTCTTTTCTTGGTCCTCAGGATGAATAGCCACTTAGTTATAACTGGAGTACCCGTCAAGAAAGCAGAAGAATCGATTTCCTGCTAATTTTTCGAGAATCTGATCAATGAAAAGTAGTGGGAAATGGTCCTTCTTCGTGGAGGAATTGAGTCGTTGGTAATCTATGCAGACTCTCCACGAGTTGGCTATTTGAGTAGGTATGATTTCTCTGATTTCAGTCGTAATGGTGGTGAGCCCTGCCTTTTTAGGCACGACTTGAATTGGGCTCACCCAACGACTGTCGAAGATCGGGTAGATGATCCCTGCATCTAACCACTTAATGATCTCCTTTTTCACGACCTCCTGCAGATTGGGATTCAAATGCCTCTACATCTCACGGGAAGGTCATGCGCCCTCTTCTGAATAAGTACGGTGTGTACAATAAGAGGAACTTATTCCAGTCAAGTCATCGAGAGTCCAACCAATGGCTCTGCGATGCTGCTGGAGAACAGCAATCAGACGGGATTCCTAATCAGGAGTAAGCTTGGAGTTTATAATCACAGGAAAAGTCTGATTAGAACCCAAAAAGATGTATTTCAAATGATCGGGAAGGGGTTTTAGTTCAAGGATGGGGTTATCAGCAGTAGCGAGTGGTTCAAGGTAAGTGCGAGGTTCAAGGAGAGGAGGTATGGGTTTGTCTAAATCAGGGTCTGACTCCTCTAATTGCGGTTCAAGTTCTTTCTGTGGTCGATGAGGCATAATCAGGTTATTCTCAAAATGTGTTTCATCAACCAAAGCCCTAATATCACAGATTTGTTCAATGACACAGCAATTGATTCCTTGTTGGGCCTTAAAGATATCAATTTTTAGAGTCTGATTCCCAAATTTTAGTTCTATTTGGCCCTCCTCACAACTGATGTTGGCTCTAGCAGTGGCCAGGAAGGGTCTCCCTAGAATGATCGGTGTATCCATAGGATTTTCAGGTGCGTCCATGTCTAAGACTATGAAGCCTACAGGGAGATAGAAATCCCGCACTCCTACAATACATCCTCAAGAATCCCTTTAGGTGACTTTATAGATCGATCTGCTAGCTGGAGTGTCACCTCAGTCGGTTTAAGCTCAGATTCTTCTAGGTGGTTAAGTAAGGATGTGGGTATCAGATTTATGGAAGCACCCAAGTCTAGTAATGCTCTGTCGAATTGGGTTTCACCTATTTTGCATGAAATCAGGGGAGTACCTGGATCTTTTGCCTTGGGTGGGAGTCTCCTCAGGATTATAGAGTTGGCTTGCTCTGACAGTACAATTGGACTCCCACTCTTGGTTCGCGGCTTACGCTGAGGTGTACATACATTTTTCAAGAATAGCGCATAAGCCGGTACGTGGCGAATCGGATCCATCAAGGGGATGTTTATTTGGACCTGCTCAAAGAGCTTGACCAGGTCCTCCTCAGGTGCCACGGGTTTGGTTGTCTTCTTTCCCTTGGTCAAGGCCTTGGGAAATGGAACCTTGGTTGGTTCTTCTAGGATAGGTCCAGGTCTTTGATTTGGGACAGGGATGGGAACGTCTTGGATTACTGTCCTAGGGTTGGGATCACTACCAAGCTTGGAGTGATCTGGATAAGGTGGATCTTGGATCTCCTTACCACTACGGGTGGTCACAGAATTTAGTCCTGCCTGGTTTTGGTTAGGGTTTGATAGGATGGGTTGCTGTTGATAACTCGCATAAGAAGTGGAAGCCTCCATCCCGTCAGGTGAAGGAACAGAGGGGGCCTGATAAATCATGTGTGCTTGGCCCAGGTTTGGGTTCATAATGCGCCGCTGGGTCGGCACGTTATTAGGGTTAGGAAGAGGTTGAGAAGGAAGTGTGCCTGGTTGGCGAGAATTTGCCAACTGGGCCAGTTGGTTTCGAACCCCTGTGATTTCGTCCTTGTGTTGCTTCTGTATAGCCGCATTCGTTCTCTGAATGTTAGCCCGAGTCTAAAGGATGAGGGACATTTGGTCTTGGTTTGGCCCTGATGGATAAGTAGGGTTGGGCCGAGGCTGAAGCGGCTGGTAAGGACGAGGTGGTTGTGGATGGGGCTGAAAGGGTGGTCTTTGAGTTTGGGAATTTCCCGCCCACTAGAAGTTGGGATGGTTTCGCCATCCAGGATTGTAGGTATTGGAAAATAGGTCATTCTGGATGGCATTGAGGTCCTCGTTGGTCTGAGGAACCTCCAAAGAGTCAGAGAACGGGGGAGTGGAATTCCCCTTGCTAGTATAGAAAGGATCGAAGGATCCTCCGATCCGAGAATCAGATGGGGGTGGATACGGATCCATCCCATGAGAAGGTCGGTGGAGAATGTTTTGCACAGTCTCCCGTGTGGAAGGAGGCTATGCAAAAGAATTATGCGCAGAGGTGGCTCGCTGCAAGTGCTGAGTCAGCTCATCCACCTTCTTCTCAATGATAGAGACCTTGTCCAATCGACTGGTCATCAATTCCAGGTCGACTGTTGTGGACAGGCCCTGCGTCTCATGTGCTCCCCTAAGGTTCGTCGATGCGCGGGTATTCGTCCTGTCGAATAATCCCATGGAGTCATTATTGATGGAGTTCTCACACATATTTTTGAAAATCTCCCACACGGTGTCCCCATGCTAACCCATGATATTCCCTACTCAAGTTACATTGACGAAAAGCCTAATATCTTCGCGGAGTCCTTAGTAAAAAGATTGGACTTGTTCCCATTTAGGAACTTCGAGATAGGGGCACTTGCTCATGAGATCTTGAAAGCGATCCCATGCCTCATGGAGAGGTTCTCCTATTTGTTGCGTGAAATGGGTAATCTGATGGCGCAAGGCATTGGTCCGACCAACGGGAAAGAACTTCAAGAACTCGGACTGAAGTTCCTCCCAATTGTTGATCGGTCGGGTCTGTGTTTGGTACCAATGGGTGGCCTTGTCCATAAGGGAGAAGGAGAACATCTTCATGAGGAGAATATCCCGATTTTGTGCATCTGACCCAAAAGTCTGGGCCAGATGCTTTAGTTGTTTAATGTGCTGGAAGGGGTCTTCAGAATTAAGCCCATGAAATTTAGGTATGGCATGAATCATGTTGGGCTTTAGTTCAGAATCAGGTCCTCCAGCAGGATTCTGACTCGAGGCTCAATAGCCACCGCAGCGGGATTATAATGATCCCGCATCATGGGACGCTGCGGTGGGTGCATAAAGTTCTGGAAGAGGTCATTGAGTCGCTAGAGCTGGTGCTCCAAATTGGTCTCTTCCTCAACAGGCTGGGCCATTGTGGAAGAAGAAGGTGAGTTGGGTTCGGAGTCGGAGGAGAGGTCTATGTGAAGTGTTGGTTGCACAAACAAGGGCACCGAGGCTCGGCCTCGAGGAGAGTGAATTTCTAAAGGAGGTTTGAAGGACCTCCTACCAAACATACACTGATGGAGAGGATGAGTTTAGCAGGTGCTGGACCCAATCAAGACACCCAGAATGTTGGGTGACTATAGAGGTTCGGGGCGGATGATACCCCTTGATCAGAAGGTCGTCCACCTGAGAATTACCTCGGCAGCCAAAGAGGGTGAGTCCCGCGAAGACCCCTACATGGTAGAGCGCCCCCAAGGGTTACAGGGTTTCCCCCACCCGACCTCTCTTGTCACTGAGATTCCAGGTAGACCAGAATGGGGACCTTGACCTCTTAAGTCTACACTTTTAGTTAGAATCAAGGTGCTTAGGTTTTCACTTGAACTTTAGCCTTTTGAGTGCAAAGAGTGACCTAAGTTTAAGGTTGGTTGACCCAAGGGGTCAACTTCACCTACTAGTTCCTTTGAGAGCTTATTAGGTCTTTGTCTTTTAGGGTTCAAGTGTTTTTAAGAGCCAAATTTCTTAGGGTTTCTCTGAATAGGTGCTTTCAAACAATGGCTTAGGCACACTTCTTTTGGGAATTCTCAATTCTTGCTTAGAAAGTGTGTCTCTAAAACCCTAATTTTGAATCTTATATTGGCTCTACTTGGTCCAGTTAACTTCCTTTAGATTGGGTAATTAGGGCTCAAGCAAGAAGGTGTTAGCCCTAATATCCATAATGGATGTACAGATATACTGTGTTGAAATTGAAAACAGGCAGCTTTGATGATTTACTAAGTATGAAAGACAGGTTATGCCTAAATTACTTTTTATTTCTTTTTCTTCCTCTTTAGAATTTAGGGGTTAAAATGAGAGGATAGAAAATTACCTGTCCTAGGTGTGGTTGTTGTGCGGCTGCTTGTTGTCCTCTTGATTTCCTGTGCCTGCACAACAAAAGAGAAGAGATCAATAGAAACTCAAAAATCGTGAATTAATGGCTTCTAGAATAGCCGTTGCTCCCCGGCAACGGCGCCAAAAACTGGTGCGTGCCTTGTTGTCTTTATAGTTATTATAGTCGTTGTGGTATATGACAACACAGTTACCAGTTTAATACAATTTTTTACTCGGAATGACAAGTTTCCCGAGGTCGAACTCAGGGAGCAACTATAATTCTAGAAAGGTTATAAATTTATAATATAAGGTTTTACAAAAATTAAGAGAGAGAGAGAGGAGGGGCAAAAGTTCTCCTTTTTGGCTTCTTCTCTCTTCCTCTTCTCTTTTCTTCTTCTCTTTCAGCTGATTCTTCTCTTCTTCAATCTGCCTTCTTCTCTCTTCTTTTCTTTGCTGCGGCTGTGGTGACCCTTTCTCTTTTTCCTTTCTTCCTCTCTGATTTTCTTATTTTCTTCCTTGTGGCTGCAGAACTTCTGCCTTCTGTCTCTTTCAGTTGCTAAGTCTTCCTTTCTTCCTTCTTTTCTTCTTCTTCTTCTTCTTATTCTTCTGCTCTGGCTGTTCCTCTTCTTTCTTTCTTTCTCCTTCCTATCTCCTTCTTCTTTTTTTCTTTGCTTTGGCCCTTCCTCTTCTTTCTTTCTTCTTCAGCCGGCCTTCTTTCCTGCTCTGGCTGCTGACCTTCCGCCGTCTGACTCGGTGCTCAGACGACTTAACTATGCGTTTGCTACAGTGCGGCTCTTCTTTTCTTTAGCTCCTCTCCTTCCTTTCTTCTTCAACAGCTACTCAGTGCGGCTAAGTCTTCAGCCGGTCCTCCTCTCTTCTTCTTCCTTCGCCTGCTGTAACGACCCGATTCCCGAATCCCTACGAGACACGAGAATCGGATCGACTCGACTAATCCTAAGACTTAATCGTCCAACGAGGAAGTAACCAAAAGAGCAGTAAAATAAACCACATTCACCATGAATATAACTAGTAGTAACAAAATACAGCAGCAAAAAAAGGAAATACTACAGTATACACCACCACAACAGAAGGGAAATAAACATGTACATAAAGTTTTTGATAAAGAAAGTACAGGGAGTAACAAAGAAAATTACTCACTACAGTGGAAGAAAAGTACCGAAAGTACTACAGGTAACCCTACTGGACTCTACTAGGCCCAGCGTCCTCTGCAGCTGCCGACCCTGGCTGCTCAACACCTGGTCCTCAAAAGTAACGAGGGTAACATGTCAGCGAAACGCTGAGTAGGGTGGCAACTAAAAGCTAAAGAAACAGTAGAGTGTACAATAACTGTTATATTTTTACTTTCTTTAATTCCGTCTTTCTATTATTTCACTATTGATTTATTTCTCAGATCCTTCTATTGATCTCGAATGTTCCTCGTGGGAACGATCTTGATTGCAGTCTTTTCCGAAAAGTAGAAGTGACACGTGGTGCTCTCCTGGCCGGGAGAGTCCCCCGTGGTGGTCTTACCCTCAGTCAACCACCCCATGGTCGCTGACAGACGTAACGGTGACTACGGCACACGCGATAAGCGCACAGGTAGCTACCCCGCAGTGGCACGCGGTTAGTCATTTTCGTTAACGGGTGCCCCTAAAGCACAGCACGGAACCAGTATAGGGCAGAGCCCTCTCAATAATAGGGGTCCAACCCCTCCACAGTCCGTGCACCCTCGCCTGACTACCCTGGTTTGCCCAGTGGGCCTAACAAGTCAGTGTAGGAGGGCTAGCAGAATCCCGGGGCCCGTGGGGTAGCTAGTGCTCTCCCTACACTAGTAGCTCTCCTCGATACTGCGTATGCGAGGGCCAACAAGTCGGTGTAGAGTGGCCAAACCCACCCCGGTCTCAACCCGAGGGCGGCAAGCTCCCCTCTACACTAAGAGGTAATGTGTGCTCTCTTTGGTACCACGCACCCAAGAGACAACACACTTCCATGTTTCACTTTCTTAGTTCCATTCTATTCTCTTTCCAGGAGTTCTACTCCTAATTCCCCATAGGGTTCATGTTCTTTTCGTTTGGCCATTTTAGGTTTCACCGTTCCAGTTTTTCGTTCATACAACCTATGTTCTCAATCATATTTATTCATTCATAACAGGCAGCTATTAATCAATTTACAGGCAGTTATTATTTCCTTTCTACTTTCCAAGACTGCAATGTTTGTATATTCAACTAGTTTTCCAGTCCTAGGATTCATGCCGTATCCTATGATCTATCATTCAATCTAGTTTTCCAATCGTAGGATTTATGCAATACCCTAGGATCTATCATTCAATCTAATTTCTCAGTCCTAGGGTTCATGCAATGCCCTATACTCTATTAATTATTTCAGAATTGTAACAACTTTTGTTAACTAAATTAAAAAGCCACTCTACCAGCGAAACCGGGAGTACTGGGGGCGTGGTCAGCAATCCCGCGCGCCTCCGCAACCCCCAAGACTACAACGGAACGAGGCCCTAACATAAGGATCAATCACAAGGAGTTTCTCAGAACGGTATACAATTATTGTAAATGGATAGAGGAATTTATTCTGGAAAGAACGCAACTCAAAATGCGGAAAACGGACTCCGAACGGGCCCTAAACGGGTCAAAAACGACGAATCTGTCCAAAATCAGATGTCTGGAACCTCTTCCAGACGTCTTAAAAGGTGGGTCAAGTCGTACCTCAGTTCTGTGCAGTCCTTCAAACGTCCAGAAGCCTGCTGGAACGTCTGGCCTTGGTTTCCAGAGGTCCGATTGTCACCCCAGACGTCTGGAGGTTCTCTCCGTCGTCTGGCACTGCGGCTAGACGTCTGATTCACGTGGGATGGCGAGCCCTCGTGCCCTCCCGAGCAGAACCTGAGCACACACTCCTGCTCTCAGTACAACGAAACACAGAAGAAATCACGGCGGACGGCTGCATGGCCGTACACGTGAAAAAAAAGAGAAGGTAAGAAATATCTTACTTGTCAGACGTCTGGACCGTCCTGCAGACGTCTTCGGCGTCGTCTGGACGTAAGTCCAAATGTCTGATTGTGGAAAATTTTCCAGAACCAGAGCCTGATCCGCTCTCCGCCCGCGACGCACGGCCGCGCCGCGCTCTGTCCGCCTGTTGCCCGAGTTGCAGCAGCCCCTCCGCGACACCCTACGCCCATCGCTCCCCCGCCGGCTGGCTCTAGCTACCCCGGCAAGCTCGCACCCTCGCGGTCGAGCTTCTTCCTTCTGCTCGCAGCCCTCCTCCCCGTACGCTCGCCGCGGCCGCTGCTGCCGCCACCGCTCACTCGCTCGCTCGCGCTCTCGCTAGCAGGGAGAAGGAGAAGAGAAAGGCGGAGGAGATGAGGGTGAGGGAGGGGGAGAGGGTTTATAAAGCAGCGCGGGGAGAGAGAGGAGAGGGACGACGCGTTTGCAGGAAGAGAGAGGAAAAGAAGACGAAGGCGGCGGGTGCAGTCTGCGCGCGCATGCACATAGATGCAACCCGGTACGCCGAAAAATTTTATTACCAGACGTCTGGAAAGGGTTCCAGATGTCTAGACAGACGTCTGGGCCACGTCCCAGACGTCTTAAAAATCTGTCTGATGCCCACGTCCTTAACACCTACTTCTTCTTCTTTTTCCTTATTCCCTGTGCGCACACACAACTATCAGTGCAAAACCTACCCCTACCCCTTCCCCACGTCTCTCTCTCTCTCTGAATCTCTCTTTGGGAAAGCTCTCCCAGAGCCGGGTAATCGGGTTCGGGTTGCACGCCTGGGACCTGGACCACCGGCGTGCGGTGGTGAGCAAGGAGTGCTTAGTCAGGTTTGGCCCAGGCCCGCGGGGCGTGAGAGCGGGCGAGGGCGGGTGCGAGCACGAGTTGCGCGGCGTGTGGGTGAGGGACCTGACCCCAGTGTATGGAAGGCGAACAGTTATATTGACTTTTTCAATTTAAGTGTCGGCGCGGGGCCACACACTTACGAGGTGGGACTAAAGTCTCACCTCCAGTCTGCGCGCCCGCAGGCGAGAAGGCGCTGCCAATTGGGGGCAGCAGCGAAGGCTCGCAACCCCAATCGCAAACCTGGGCGTGCTCGCGGAAGCAGCCCGCGTTGCCTGGGGCTCACACCTGGGCTGGAGGCGTCCTGGAGCTGCTTGCGAAGGAGCTTTACCAGCTCGTTAATGGCGGCGAGGAGATGGAGACCTGAAATCACAAGGACAGCCTTATGGCCACATCAGACAACGCAGGGAGCCTCGCCGGAGTGTGGCGAAGGCATTGAGAGGGTCGGCGAGGCGCGAGAGCGCCTGTGGAGGTGTGCCTAGGGCAGACTGTGTGCGCGGAAATGGGTGTGTTCGGGGGGTGGTCGGGTGGTGAATGGCGGTGAATGGAGTGGGGGAAACGTTTAAGTGGAGTGAGGGAGAGCTTCTGGGCTTGTCGGCGAGGGGTGAGGTGGTCTGTGGAGGTGGAGCGACCTCGACGGAGAAGGCGATCGGAGATGGGGAAGGTGGTGATGGACAATGGCGGTTGGTGGGTTAAAATGGTAAATTAGGAAGGGGAAAATATAAGGGAGAGAGAGAGGAAGATTCCTCCCTACTCCGTCGACGAAGAGGGAGAGGAAGGCATCCGGCTCGTGCCTATCGGAGCTAGGGACGAAGGTGCCCAGGAGGGGTTATCGGCGACGGGGAGAAGATCTGAGGTTGCCAACTGGTGCGGCCTGGCATGGGACGACTGGGCAGAGTGGGCTGTGCTGCAGGTATGGCAGCAGAGCGACGAGGTGGAGGAGGGAGGATCGCCGGAAGCTTGGGCTGCCTGACCGGAGAGGGGAGAGACGAAATCTAGGGTTTCTCTAGGCCAAAACTGTTTTGAAGGAGCTGGCAGACCCTGCCGCTCCTTCTATAGGCACTGGCGAGGAGAGGAGACCGAGGAGGCGACGTGCCGTGCTCGCCGGAGATGGCCAGAGATGGACACCCATGCCTGTCGTGCGTTCGCACGAGAGGCATGGCCGGTTGCAGAGGTCAGGGGAGGGTCCCTGCGACAGAGGACGACGTAGGGAACCCCCCGCTTGTTCTTGAGGACGGGCGCTTTGCCCTGCGCAGCGCTGTTGGTCGTTGTAACACATTCATAATGATGCATGGTGTATGGTGTATTGATGGATGAGAATATCATTAGTGTCATTGTAATGGATTGTATGAAATATCAATTATTATTACGACCATTATTATTTACTTACCTAATTTTTACTGATTTTATTCCAGGTCGTTCACTGGGAGGCAATTATTGATTTACATCGCTCTCTAATCTCAAAATTCTCCTTTAATTCCAAAAAAAAGAAGTTTTACATCTAATGAATGAATGGAGACTTGATTTGACTGCTCATAAAGAATTAATCAAAATGCTTGCAAAAACTAACTATAAACAAGCACCAAACACTTCATCACTATACTCTAAACTATCTCTTTATTAGTTATATTACTAATACTTACATGAAAGTACACTACCAACTAAGATTACATAGTATAATAATTTAACATACTAATCTGACACCTACAGTAACACATATAATAGCTATAGTGACAGATGTAAGCGTCGCTACACCAAAAAAATACTATATACAAACTAAAAGAGGGAAACCAGGATTTGTAACGACGGTTATGGTGACGTTTTATTCTGTTAGTAAATGTATGAATTTATTTACATAAAAGTCATTGGCTATACTACATACACACACACATATATATATATTAGTCCTTTGTATTTGTATTCACTTTCTGATTCACTATACGTATTTACATCTTCTCTCTCTCTCATTCCACGCTACTCTTCTTCTGTCATTCTTCTTCTTTGTTTTATTCTACGTTAACAGTCTTCACACACTGCGGCATATAGGTGATTAGCTATTGTCATTAGTCCTCTTAATTAATAAAAAATGTGTTTAATTTGCGGGCATGCTTTTCGAGGGATATACAGCACTCAGAGGGTGGGACCAAACCTCTACTAAGCGTGCCCTAATTGTCATTAGGTCACTTAATTGTGCATTATCAAGCTCAGATCAGGGGCTTTCTCAGCCCGCGCACACACACACCTCCTCAAATACTCAAGTACATGCTCAGAAGATAATAGGCCATGTTGTTTCGGGCGCCCGGTGCCCGTGATGACTACGCCTTAATATAACAAAATATATTTATATAACAGCGCGCACTTTGCAGCGCATGATGTGACACTATTCAAGCGCTGCATCTACGCTGAAAATGTACGCACCTGCTCGCCAAAGGTGATTTTGGCTCTCAATTCGAGGGCCATAATTTATTTTAAAATAAAAATAAACTGTGGGAAAATGAAATATTTATATAATACTATACAATTATACACTTAATTTTAAATTTAAATTATATTTACTATATAAATAAATTAACTAAATTATACAATTTTTACACACCAATTTTGATGTTTAATTCTTTAATTACTTATAAATTAGCTACTGTATGGTCTAATTAACCTTATACAGAGTTAGTATACATGTATAAGCATTTTATAAACATTTTTATTATATTTTTCATATTTAATTCTTGTTCTATTTACATTTAAATAGCAGATTTGAACTATTTTGCTTATAAATTAAGTTGAAATGATATAATAAGATATAAACATACTTCAATTAGCTTAAATTACTTAAAGTACATTAGTCTAAGTATACAGATTCAGTTAACTTAATTATAACTCTAAATTACTAATTTATCTAATTTAATCTAATAACTTAGCTATTAACCTAATAAATTCATTATTTATTATGTATAAAGAATTAAATTAAGGTACAGGGTTTTATTTACTTATAATCTACATATACATATGTATATACAATTTTATAGCTTAATACTATTATTTATACTGTCTACTAATTTATTTAGTCTACGAATACATATAAGTTAGTTTAATTAATAAATAGTTATATAATTAATATATATATAGTATAATCTAACTTAAATACCCAATTTACAATATGCAATATATACATAAATTATTTGTACAGTTTATATACATATGCTACTTATTTACATATATAACCTAGTATAAAGCTTATATTTATAAGAGTATACTTAATATATAAAATACTTTTTAGGTATTTTTGGAGTTTTTCACTTTTTATGGTTTTTATACATATTATAGAGATAAGAGATGATAAGGGAAGAATTAGTTAAGGAGAAAGAGGGGTTTTTTTATGTTTTTTAGATATAACTTCTATTATTAAGCTTCATGGTATGCAAATCCATCGACTGGCAAATTCTACCAAGTCGAGGATTTTGCATACCATGAAACTTGGTATATGGCTAGAAAACTTTCTGATCTTCGATCAAAAGGTTTTATTTTAATTTTTTTAGAATTTTTACTGATTTTTATTGAATTTTAAATTTCAACCAACCTAAGCCTTTCAAAAGATTTCTAAGGGATCCTAAAGGCTTAGGATGGGTCTTAAAAGATATAAGAAGGCATTGATTGCCTTGTTTGCAGTCAGTATGAAATTTGGAAAATATTTTACCCATTTTAATACATTCCTCAATTTATATTCCCTTTAAGTCATGCGTTGGACAGTTAGATTTAAACTAAACTAGCTGACAACATTAAAAAAAAAAAAACAAGCATTCATAGAATTAAAATTTAATTACTTATACAGGGAAGCTTGTATACATAAGGAATACAATACAACTATATGTCAGCTATGTTCAAACTACACTCTACAGGGTTTTAAATCAGACTCTTTCTGCTACAATTTAGGACAACAGACAGCAGCAGCAGGGACTCAACATACCAACCCTGCAGCAACTCAGATCTGATTCTAGATGGTTTAACTGCTGCTGCAGTTAGTCCATTTGGAATGAAATCAGATTTAGGAAAGAAGGAGAATGTAGCTGCAAAGTGCAGCAACTTGCTGTGACTTCTGGGATTAACATCGTAAATCCAAACCAAAAAAAAAAATTCTCTCAACCCCATCTGACAAGGGTTTCACTTCTCATTAAAAACACTGAATGTCCCAATTCAAATGCAAGAACCCTTATCAATAAATTCGCATCAGATTAAATCAGCACAAGCACTGATCTAACTCTTCCTAATGCTATAGACAGCATGTAGAAAGAGTTAAATCAATCAATTAAAATCCCTAATCCAAATCCCAGGTTCTGAAACCTTAAGGAGTATTGAGAACTCCTTAGGTTAAGAAATCATCAATGCTCTCATCAAACACAAACTCATGGATACAAGATAAAACTTCAAATCACCACAATGATTTTCCTTAGTTCTATCGTACATTCCATGCATTAAAATCATCATAAAACTCAGATCAGATTATGGCTCTTCTGAGATGAATTCTGACATCAGAAACATCTCAGATTCCTTGCCAAACAATGAACAAAAATCAGAATTCTTCAATTTGTCAGATCAAAATAGTCAAAGCCCAATTGAGTGAAAATCCTTAAAATCTAAGTTAAAGAAAAATCCGACAAACTGATTACTTTCAAGCTTAGATCAGGGGCTTTTGAGAACAAAAATGAAGTGAATGGTAAGCCCCCTTATGTGCTTTTTGACTCCAATTTCAGATCTGAGGTTAAAAACCAATCAGATCTGAAATTAGGTCTGAATGAATGGGTGAAATGCGAGAAACAAGTCGTGGAAATCAGAAGTGAAAATGAAAACATGGAGAGGGAGAGAATTCGTGATCATGAATTGTGTGAAACCTTCCCCTCTGATCTGGAATGATCAGAGGAGGTGAGGGGAGAAATTATAGTCTAAATCTACTGCCACAGCTACACTTTCATAATAGCGAAATTAAACAGTACAAATTACTTTAATTCTACTCTAAACCTACTTAACTACAGCTACAACTAATTTGCAGAATGATAAATCTACTCTAACAGGAAGAATGGGACCTATGGGTCCTTAGCCGGTGGTTAAGGAGGAAGAAGGGAGGAAGATGACTCCAGCGGAGGGAAGAGTCTGCTAGTGAGGCTCCAGGGTCGTCCTCAGGTGCTACGAGGTCCTTAGCGACGAGGAGGTTGAGAAGAAGGCGGCGATTTCACAACCGGTGGCTGTGAAATCAGAGGATTGATGGGGAGGAGGAACTGGAGTGGAAGAACGATCGCTAAGAGATGTAGGAGGGAGCGATCCTTTGTGCACGCAACCACTGAGGTGCTTAAGTAGCAAACTCAGTGGCTCAGATCACCACGCGGGTGAGGATAACCGATGAGGCAACTAGTGGCGGGGATGAGAGGAGAGGAGAGCGCGGCGAGCCAACTCAAAATCTAACCGTCAGATGGGATCTGGGGAGAGGGGTGAGCGCACGCGCCGATTCGCGCGAAGCTTCTATTCAAATCCAACCACATATCGAAATCGCGAGAAGCAACGGACGACTGAGATCTGCCGTGTTCTTCGCGCGCTATAGTGCGTGCGAAGAGCTGCAGGCCGATCTTGAAATGTCGGGAAAATTGCAGGGAAGACCCCTGTGCGAAGGGGTAGAAAATTTGCGTGCAGGCCCATAAGTGAAGAGAATTGCAACAGGATGGACCCTGCAGCCTTTCCAAGGGGTCCCTGCGGTTTACAAGTAGGTCTAAAAAGGATTTTTAAAGACAAGAATGTGATGTATGAAGGACCTAAGTGTAAACTACATATTACATAGCCTAAATGATGTCCAAATCCCTTCAAGTTTTTATATGTACATAATTAAACATTTAAGACATTAATTATACTTTTGATTTGGCCTTTCAAACTTATTTATGTGTTCAATTAACGCATGGATCACCATTTGTCCTTTGCTTTCAGAATATCTTGTTTTGTGACCTAATTATGAAATTTTAACACAGAGTAAAGGTTTTAGGTCTTTTTCTTTAATTCCCACATTTAACCCTTTTTATCTGTTAATTTGATGTTGTTTTACTCAGTATCTAGCTTAACTTCAGCTTTTTAGCTATGATTAGTAGCCACTCATCAGGCGCCATCCTCCGCGCAAGGTTGCCGGAGGTATGGTGCTGCGTAGAAATGGAAGGGAGGACCGTTCTGCAAAGAATGACGAGAAGATAGGGGGCTAATCGTAAGGATTTCAAAAGATAAGGGTTAAAAAGTAAATTAAGAGGACCAATTTGTAAAGTCGGTCAAGATGGTCTTTTCTTAGTTCCAAATTTTTATAGCAGACTAATTTGAACCTAAGGATTTTAATGGTGAAATTTTATTTTAGGTTAGACCATATTTGACTGGCCAATTTGCACAAAAATCCAAATTAAGTCATAAATTGGGTATGGTTCTCATTTTAGGTCAAAATAGGTTGCAAAGGCCAAATTGAAGGTTCTAAACCCTAAGGAATATTTTCCCATGAATTTTAGAGGATTTATTTGATTTTTATCCTGCCTCGAACCTTGTGAATTAAAGTGGGTTTGTTTTAGGGTTACAGAATGTCATTTAATTCCTAGAAGTTGCTATAACCGTTTTTAGATCAGATCATCCCACTTCCCTCCTTATTAAGCTCGTTTGACCTGTGTTTGGACCCTTAAGTACCCTGTTTGCACACTGCATTGGTGAAATTACAGTTTTACCCCTTATAATTTGTCTTATTTTTGAACTCAGAATTCTCTGAGTTAAGCCTCTCTTTAGGTTTTATAGGAGCTTTTTCACACTTATTTGGATTAAATTGTGCTAGTTAGGGTTCATGATGAGGTTCTCATCAATGAGCTCCTGAGGTTTCTTGTGACCTCAGGAAGCTTTTGAGACTCTTCATGGACATCTTCATGGACATTTTCATGGAGTTTTGAACTCCGTTCTTCTATTTTTTGACTCACCGGAGCTTCATCCCTAGATGAGAAGCTCGAGAATGCCTTTATTTAATCTCAGGATTAAGAATTGATGTTCTTTATTGTGTTTGGATGATCTGAGCTCCTTATTGAACTCTGTCTTCTCCAACTCCTCCAGAGGATCTGTAGAACTTAACTAGAACTCCAATTAGGATTGAGTATCTCCAGAATCTTCTGTTGAACACACTCACTCTTCATCTCAGGTAGCCACGTCTGAGAAGCCATAAGAAGTCATCAAAACTTAGTTTTGAGGTGATGAATGAACTCTTGAGGATGAATTAGGTCGATTTAGGATCTCAATTTGATCTGGAAGCCTTTAAGTCTCAAAGTCAAAGTTTGAGCTTATTCAGTCAAACCTGAGTCTTAATTGAAGATTAATTGATCAAAACATGGAATTCATAGGTTAATTTAGTTCCTAGAATAATTTGGGAATCGATTAGGGTGATTCGAACTTGTTTTATTGAGGATTCATATGATTTTCATATCTTGAGCAGTATGGGTTCATTTTGAACCCAACACTATTCTTCAGCAATTTTGTCGAGATTTGAACCTTAAATTTACCCAAATCTGATTCAACTCAGATCAATTTCAGAGTTTGTTAGCTCTCTGTCAGTTAATTTTGAGCTCAAATTCAAGCTCTGTCCTTCTTGAATAAAGCTTTGAGCTTCATCTTCTTCCCTAAAGCTCTCGGACCTTCTTTTCTCTACCCATTTGATGCGAAATGATTCACTGAAGGCACGCAGGTCTTGAGCTAAGAGTTATAGCCCTTCGTCAGGTCAAATGACCTGAATTCTCTCTTCATCAGGCTTAAATAGCCATGCGAGACTTCTGCATTCGTCCATCAAATTGATGCTTGAATCATATAATGCATATGATCAGCTCTCCATCGAGCCTTAGCTCGATCAATTTCATGAACTGAGTCGGTCGGAATCAAGTCTTAAAGTCAGGCCTGGAACGACTGTTTTAAGTCCCACATTGGGAACTCTCGGGCACGTGACATGGTATAAATTAGTTTTGTGTTGAGACCCTCCCAGTCGTCAGCGCAAGGCGCAAGTATTATGAGCTATGTGTGTGGGTGCATGCGTATGCACGTGCCTGTGCGTGGGTGTGTGCACCTATGGCCGTGCGTGCATGGGCCTAAGTGTGGGCATGGATGTGTGTGGGCCTGAAATGGGTTAGTATCGTGCAATGCTAAAATACGAAAATTCCACAATTAATGAACTAAGCACAGGCCTAGTAGGGTTTGGTCCCGCCCCTAGTCGAGTTTGGTCCCGCTCCTAGTGAACGTTGTGTATCCTCGAAAAGCTCGTGTCGCCCATTAAACAAATTTTTGATTAAGTAAAGTTAAAGCATTAATGGGTTAAGTGTTTGTGAAAACGGCTAAGTGTGGATAGTATAAAAGCCTAGTTAAGAAGACAAAAAAGGAAGAAGAATGCTTAATGAAATGGAAGATTTAAGAAGAAGAAAGAGAGAGAGAGAGAGCTAAGAAATATAAAGGCAAAGGAAAGCTTAAGAATAGAAAGAACTTGAAAGAAAAAGAGAGCACAAGAGTAGAATAAATGAGAAGGCCTAAGAAGAAATAAGAAAAATAAGAATGAAAACTTAAGAGAGAAATCAGACGTCTCTTTCATGTATTAGAAGTTTGATTTGTATTTTTAAGTCGTCTAACATTCCTTTTAATTTCAGAGCTAGAGTTATATTTGATATGTTTTGAGATTTTAATGTTGTAATAGGCAATGATAACTCTTGTAGTATCATTTCTTGCCTTATATTCTTGCAAATTTTGTAATAAACAATCTTTACTTGGTTTTAAATGTTAGATATCTTTTGTAAACTTGTTTTTTCTAATAGAATTTTGCATGATTTTATTTGATCCATCTTTTGTGCAAGATTCATATGCTTAAAATAATTTAATTATAATCTGATTGATTAAGTAATTAGTATTTTATGCTTAGGGATTAATAGTGAATTAAGATTCAATTATGTCTCCCAATGAACTACCTGAACTCAACTGGTTAAAAAGAATTTCAATTTTAAAATGTTAGGTTAACTTGACCCTTATACTACATTCACAACATTAATTCGAGTTAACCTAAGTTACATTCTTGTGCAATTAATTAAGTCTAATTAACTTAATTAACTGTGTTGTGAATTAACACAGTAGTGATGCTGCTGGGAGTTGAGGTTGTTGAGCTCAAAGGAATGTGGTCTTCAGGGACAAGAGCTTAAATCATTTTAAATGTGTGAAGGTGATGCTACTAGGAGTTGAGTGTCGGCTTTAGCTGAATGTGGACTTGAATGCACTTTAGAGTGTGTAACGGCGTTGTGACTAGCTTTTGTTATAGAAATAGCGTTGTAGTACAGCTAGTTATTGCCATTATTACAGATATATATATATTTTTTTTACCCGGAAGATAAAAGAGTTCTCCCAAGGTCGAACTCAGGGAGCAAGTTGTATTCTAAGAGGTACACAGTTTCTATTACAAAAATAAAGAGAGAGAGAGAGAGAAAGGGGAAAATTTTGCTTCTTCTTCTTCTCTTCTTTCTTCTTCTTGTCTTTTTGGTTGTTCTTCACCTGTGCTTTCTTCTCTTCTCTTTCTTTTTCTTCTTTGTCCTCGTGTTCTTCTTTTCTTCCTGCTTCTCTGCTTCTTGTCTTCTCTTCCTGTTCTGCAGCTGCTAAGTGCTCGCTGCTTTCCTCTTCTTTTTTCTTCTTGGTTGCGGTTCTGTCCTTCTTTTCTTCTTCTTCTTCTTCTTTGTCTTCAGGACGTCGTCTGATTTTTCAATCAGACGACTTAAACTGCTGCTGCTACAGTGTGTCTCCTTCTCCTTCTTCTTCTTCTTCACCTTTGCCTGCACGCTCACGGTTTAAGTCAGAGGGCAAAACCTACTCTACCCTCCCCCCGCGTCTCTCTCTCTCAGAATTCACTCTTAGGAAAGCTCTCCCAGAGCAACCGGTTAATCGGGTACGCGAGTCGCGCCCGGGTCCAGGCCCACCGACGTGTGGTGGTGGGCGAGGAGTGCAGGTCGGGCTAATCGGGTCGGGCCAGGTCCGCGAGGCGTGAGCGCGGACGAGGCCGGGTAGTCGGGCGGGTGAGAGGGACCTCACCCGGTGATCAGGAGGCGAACAACTTAAGGCACTTTTTGCCTTTAAGCACCCGCGTGCCTCTCAAAGTTTCCGAGGTGGGACTAAATGTCCCACCCCAATTGAGCGCCTGCAGCGGAGGAGGCAGCTGGCAATCGCGGCTTCACGTGAGGCCTTCACCCCAGTTGCAAGCCTGGGACTCTTCGCGGAGATGCCCTGCGCAGCCTGGGAGTCGGACCTGGGCGAAGCGCACCTGGAGCTGCAGGTTGAAGGTGCTTCTTCAGTGCAGCAATGGCGACGGCGGTCGAGATACCTGCCCACAGAGGAATGGCCTCTCGGCCTAATCAGATACGTGGAGAACCTTCGCCGTGGCACGGCGAAGGTGGTGGGGGGTCTAGCAGGCGGTGGGGCGGAGCATGAGGGCCGCCCTAGGTCAAACTGCAGCGTGGGAAATGGGTTTGTTCGGGGGGTCTGCAGAGGGCGAGTGGCGGGAAGTGGAAGGGCGGAGGTTGATCAGGGTGAGGAGGCGGAGGTTCTGTGAAGGTCGACGAGCCGTGTGGGGTGGTGGAGTGATGGGGGCGTCTCGCCGGAGGGTAGCCGGAGACGAAGGGGGTGACGGTGGTCAGGATCGGACTCGAGGGCGACAGTAAAGGTTTAAAGTGAGGAAAAGGAAGAGGGGAGGAAAAGGATAAGTTGTACCTACTTAGCAGGACGAGGAGGAGCCGAAGCAGGCGACAGTTGTATCGATTGTCGCCGGAGAAGAAGCTGCCCAGGGGAAGGAGCGACGGTGAGGAGAGGGCCGGAGAAGCGCGCGCTGGGTGCGGCGCGGCGAGGGAAGAGCGAGGGAAGGCAACCCTGCTGCTGGTAGTGCGGTAGGGCGACGAGGAGGAGGAGAAGCCGTCGGAGCAAGGGGGCATCTGTCGAAGTGGGAAGAGAGGAAGTGAGGGGGTATCTCCGTCAGATCCGAGCTGGGAAGAACGGCGGAGAGACGGGGGTATTTATAGGGGCAGAACCAGAGAGGAGGGCGGAGGGAGACGACGTGTCTCCCTCGCCGGAGGACGCCGGAGGAAGGATACCCATACCGTCCGTGCGTTCGCACTGCCGGTATGGGTGGTTGCAGCCAACAGGGGGGTGTTCCTGCGACGGCTGACGACGCAGGGTACCCCCATTTGACTTGGCGGGCTCCCTCCCTTACCCTGCGCGGCGCCATGCTCCGCGCAAGGTCGCCGGAGCATGGTGCTGCGCAGGTTTTGCAGGAGGGACCTAAACGCAAAGAACGAAGGAGAGTTAGGGGTCAAAATGTGAGGGTTCAAAAGTTGAGGGCCAGAAAGTAAATGTATGAGGACCAAAGTGTAAAGTTGGTCAAGAAGGTTTCTTCTTAGGCTCAAGTTTTTATAGATGACTAATTAGGACATAAGGATTCTAATGGTGAATTTTATTTCTAGATTAAACCTTGTTTGACCGGTTAATTTACGCAAAAACCTAAATTAAGTTGTTAATTGGGCATGGTTCTCAATGTAGGTCAAAATGGGTTCCTAAGGCCAAATTGAAGGTTCTAAACCCTAGAGATTATTTTTCTATGAATTTTAGAGGGTTTATTATATTTTTAATTTGCCTCGAACCTCGTGTATTTAAGTGGGTTTGTTTTTAGGGTTATAGGATGTCATTTAATTCTTCGGAGTTGCTGTAGCCCTTGTTGAGTCATTTCATCCCACTTTTCTTCTTATTTGGTTATTTTGACCTATGTTTGGACCCTGGGTTACCCTGTTTTCAGATTGGATTGGTGAAATTGCATTTTTACCCTCAGTTTATGTTTTCTTTGCAAACTCATAATCTCTCTGAGCCAAGCCTTTCTAAGGTTATGTAGGAGCTTTTATTCTCTGTATTAGGTCAAAATGAGCTTGTTATGGCTTATGATGAGGTTCTCATCATACCCCCATGCTTAGCTTTTGCTAGTCTCTTAGCAAAAACTTAAGGTTTCAACCCTTGTTCTAGACCGTGAAGTTCTTAATAGCTTCAGATAAGTGTTTTTTCATTTAAACTTAGATTAGGTTAGAATGCTGACCATAGGCTTAAAAGGTACTCTAGTACCAATCAAGATCCAAATCTGTTTAGCCTCAGCCTCAGTCCTTAGCAAAGGTTTTTAAGGCCCACAAGAACTAACCTAAGGTCTATTGGACTTTGTGGTTAAAGCACCCGTGCTTGAAATGATTTTAGCCTTGGTTCAGTTCGTAGTGCGTTTTATAAGAGAGAGATCGAAAGTTTTTCTGTTTAGAGAGTTTTCTCTCTCTTTTTCTTTTTAGTTCTAGCCTAGGATTGGCTTTTCAACACGGTCTGTATCAGATTCATTGCTCCCATCATCAATCCTCAAGGGTTCCTGGCGATCGATGCTTCGAGATAGAACCGCCCATGGCAACCCCCAGAACCCTGGCTATTGAGATTTCGAGATAATCCCATCCATGGTGTTCCGTGGCCGAATTCAGACCCTGGCAGTTGACACTTCGTGATAATGCCATCCATGGAATCTGAACCAGCAGGGTGCTTACATGCCCCCAGTAGGATATGTGAATATCCTAAGAGACAAGCACCGAGGAGATGATATTTTGTTACGCATCTTTGAGGCGATTTCCCGCCTCTCCGCGCTGGGAACTCGTCCAAATAAACTTGTGTTGATCGGTCGCTCCTATTCTAGGTGTACTTTTCAGAATTTTTACAACGCTTCTGCGTAATTTTGATTTTTACGCTTACTGAACCAGGCTGTGTGTGAGGTTAGGGTGCTTAGGTTACTAAGTCCCGTAAACCAAAAATTAGTTAATGAGGCCAAATACTCCCTAAGCCTTAGACCTAATACTTCAGCTTTTCATTTTCCTTAACCTCTTGAGGAGTGTCCAGATCTTAATAGGTACTAAGAGTCTATTCAAGAATGCCTAAGGTTTGCATTCTTACTAATCTCATTATGCACTTTTCAGTTATTTTCTTGAATGAGGTCTAGAACTTAGGTTAATTCCTTAGTTCCTTACTAATGACTATCACTTGTTTCTCATATTTTGTGCTCCTTTTTTCCTTTTGTTTCTTTTTTTTTTTTGAAACCTTTTCTTACACGTTTTGCACTTTTATACCCCCCCATGCCTAAGATTTGCAATGTCCTCATTGTGATTTTAGGGGTTTTTATTTACTTAATTTATTCCTTAAGACAGTTGTTTTTGTGAGTGAATGGGTCGGGATGAATTTTGCGGACGATTTCTAATCTCAGATGCAAGCATCTGAGGTGGAGTCGGCGGTCTTGAAGGGTGAACCTTAAGTGCACCAAGGTGTCAGAAAAAAGGTTTTAGATTTTCAGAGGGAATGACGGGCTGCCTCCCGCTAAGCGCTGAGTTTTACGCCATCGGCTGGGCGCAGTAAGCTCACGGAGAATGGAGGATGAGAGATGACTCAGCCAAATCAGTAGAAGTCACCTCAATGAACGGTTTGAGTCTCTGACCGTTCACGATGAAAGCTTCGGAATCGTGGCTGAGTGGACTGATTTCAATTGCTCCATTTCCAAAAACCTGTCGAACTAGATATGGTCCGATCCACTTGGATCGCAGTTTTCCCGGGAAAAGTTTAGGTCGGGCATCAAAGAGTAGGACCTTTTGACCAGGATGAAAGATCTTTCTCGAGATATGCTTGTCATGGAAGGCTTTAACCCGCTCCTTGTAGATTCGTGAGTTCTCGTACGCGTCTAGGCGTAATTCATCGATCGCTGATTTGGAGTTTTCTGTGGGTTCCAGCCTTGGAAAGATCTAGATTACAATTCCGTACTACCCAATAGGCTTTATGCTCCAGTTCTACGGGAAGGTGACACGCCTTTCTGTACACCAGTCTAAAGGGAGACATGCCTAATTGGGTCTTGTGGGCGGTCCTATAGGCCCACAATGCTTCCGGAAGTCGAGACGACCAGTCCTTCCTGTCAGGCCGAACAGTGACTTGCAGGATTTTCTTGATCTCCCGATTTGACAACTCAGCTAGACCATTTGTTTGGGGGTGGTAAGGAGTAGAGATTCGGTGAGACACCCCAAATTTGGCCGTCAATGACCTAAACTGAGCATTTGTAAAATGGGTCCCCCCATCAGAGATTATAGCACGGGGAATCCCGAACCTCGAGAAAACGTTTTGATGTATGAACTTAAGAACAATCTTGTGATCGCAGGTTCGGGTCGGTATGGCTTCGATCCATTTGGACACGTAGTCCACCGCAAGCAGAATGTACTCGAAACCATCCGAAATAGGAAAGGGGCCCATAAAATCAATCCCCCAAACATCGAAGATTTCGCATACGAGAATCGGCTGCAAAGGCATCATGTCGCGATGGTTCATGTTGCCCAAAGTCTGGCAACGACTGCATGCCTTGCAGTGACTGTATGCGTCCTTGAAAAGTGTAGGCCAGTAGAAGCCACACTGGAGGACTTTGGATGCGGTTTTATGCCCTGAGAAATGGCCACCGCATGCCTGGTCGTGGCAGAAAGAGAGGATATTGCTGATTTCCTCTTCTGGGACACATCTTCGAATAATCTGATCAGCACCTATGCGGAAAAGGTACGGATCTTCCCAAATGTAATACTTGGTATCAGAACACAATTTGTCTTTCTTGGCCTTCGGCCAATCAGACGGGGTCTGATGAGATGCCAAGTAGTTCACTATATCAGCAAACCATGGAAGTCTAGTACCAACAGTAAGCAGGTGCTCATCAGGAAAGTGTTCCGTGATGGGTCCGGAAGGGTCGATGATCTCAGAAGGAAGACGGGACAGATGGTCGACTACCACATTCTGCCTTCCCGCCTTGTCGCGAATCTCAAGATCGAATTCTTGCAACAGCAAGATCCAACGGATTAGTCGGGGCTTCGCGTCCTTCTTGGCAAGGAGATGCCTTACAGCCGTGTGATCCGAGTAAATGATGACATGGGAACCCAGAAGATACGATCAGAATTTTTCAAGGGCAAATACTACGGCTAGCAGCTCTTTCTCCGTAACCGTGTAGTTACGCTGAGCCTCGTCAAGTGTCTTGCTAGCGTAGTATATAACCACGGGTTTCCCGTCAGCTTTCTGCCCCAGGACCGCTCCTACAGCGAAATCAGATGCATCGCACATGATCTCATAGGGTTGAGACCAATCAGGGGATTGTAGGATAGGTGCCTGGGTGACTCGGTCACGAAGGTTTTCAAAGGCTAGTGTGCATTCCTTGGAGATTTCAAAGGGTACATCCTTAGAGAGAAGAGAAGTCAAGGGGCACGCGATTTTCGAGAAATCTGGAATGAAACGGCGGTAAAAATCGACGTGCCCTAAAAAAGAACGGATGTCCCTGATCGAGCCAGGCATAGGAAGGCGAGATATCAGATCCACCTTAGCTCGATCCACCTGGATGCCTTTTTCTGAAATTAGATGTCCCAGGACAATTCCCTCAGGTACCATGAAATGGCTCTTTTCCCAGGAAAAAACCAAGTTCACCTCAATGCATCGCCTGAGTATCTGGACCAAGTGTTGGAGGTAATCATCAAAAGAGTCTCCAAAGACTGAAAAGTCATCCATGAAGACTTCCAGGAAATCACCTACCATATCTGAGAATATGGCAAGCATGCACCGCTGAAAGGTAGCAGGTGCATTGCAAAGACCGAAAGGCGTCCTTCGGAAAGCGTACGTTCCGAAGGGGCAGGTGAACGTGGTCTTTTCTTGGTCTTCAGGATGGATTGCCACCTGGTTATAACCGGAGTACCCGTCAAGAAAGCAGAAGAACCTATTTCCCGCTAGTTTCCTGAGAATTTGATCAATGAAGGGTAGTGGGAAATGTGTAATTCCCTACTTGGAGGGGGTGAGATCAGTGTGACGTAAAAAATTGCGTAATCGAAATATAAAGCAATCTCACAAATAGTCAATCACACAAAGTACATAAAGTATTTTTAGGTGGAAACCCAAACCGGGTGAAAACCACCACCTAACCCTCTCGAGTTAGGATTTTCCGATCAGCCTAGTTGATCAAATCCACTAACCGAATCACTTTAAAACGAGTGTGATTCAACCTCAGTACAACCACGCTACAAGTACGAGGGTAGCGTTCCTCAACCCCTTCTCTCCACGAGAAGGATTTTGTCCCACGAAGGAGACGGGAATTCGCAAAGCGAATACCCAACCAAAAGACAAAGATAAAATAAACAACAAACCTATAGAGCCAATAAAGTAACAAACCTAAGCTTCTATAGGATTTAGGAAACTCCCCTTTGCAAGGAGTGCATCAACGATGACGCGGGTGCGTGAGCCACGTAACGGTGCAATGTCGCTCTCGTGAACAACGGCGGGAGAGCGGGTGCGCGAAGGCTTGATGCTCTCAAGATATAGAACTTGAGCTTGTGGAGCAAGAGTTAGCTAGGACACAAGAGAGTGGAACTATGTTGCTTAAGTGTGTCTTGTGTTTCTCTTGGTGTTTTTTGGTGTGTAAAGGCTCCCTTCTATTTATAGAGGCCTTAGGAAGGCTTTGGAAGGCTTAGAAAAGCTTCCATAGCCGTTGGGTACAAAGCCCAAGTGAATCAGCCTAAAATCAGGAACAATCATTGTTCTGACAGGCTTATCAGACGTCTGATTTTGGGCGGGTCTCTCCCTGACTTGGATCAGATCGAAATAGGGTTTTTACGCAAGTCCATCAGACGACATACAGGACGTCTGGCACTATGTCTGGACGTCTGGAAACCTACTTTTACTGTGGGAATTGATTTCCAAACGTTGCAACGGCTAGAAAATCTCTGAGAAGAGATTTTGGGTCAGCCGAGACAAAACGGTCATTTATCAGACGTCTGGAAAGGCCTAAGGACGTCTGATAAGGCTCTAACGGTCATAATCTTGAGTGTTTTCTAAGCCAGCCAACGGTCCACTAATTGGACGTCTGGCAAAGTCATCAGACGTCTCCTAAGACGTCTGGTCTAAGATCTGGACGTCTGATTTCATCAGACAGAACTAACTATGTCCAGCCTAACAGTTATCAGATGTCTGAAACAATAGTCAGACGTCTTAAAGTACTTTATCAGACGTCTGATTTTGGAATTAGATGTCTGGAAGTGCTGTTTGAACCCTATATTAGTTTTCTAAGTATTCTACAGAAAACCTAAGTACCCTAGGGTTGTGCCGGTGTTCCTAGGACTACTGTTAGGGTTCTTTGAGGCTCTTTAACATGAAATATCTAGGGAAATAAAGAGCAACAAAAGAAACGAAAAATACAACAAGTACAAAAGAAGGAAATCTATCATATTCTTCATTTCCTTCCATCTTCAATCTTTCGCTCCACGCGAACCTCCTCTGTTTTCCGTCAAGCTCCTCCAATCCGTCCTGGATGCGAGCTCGAACTCCGTCTAAACACGTTCACATTTGCAATTGACCTGAAATCTAGGACTCAAATTGCAAATGTTAAATAACACGTGTTTTGTTATCATCAAAACAAATGATCGTGGTGCTCTAGCACCAACAATCTCCCCCTTTTTGATGATGACAAAACCGTAAATAATAATACAAAAAATCCTCCCCCTTTTTGACATTATCAAAAAGGTTTGATTTTAAATTTCCTATAACTCCCCCTTAAAACATGCTCTTCTATGAGTTTCTTTTGACAAAGGTAATGTCCTCCCCCTTTTTGTAACAATGAGGTAGCTATTATTTTTCTCCCCCTTACTAAAGGAAATTTAGCTACCTTACATCTCCCCCTTAAAAATTGACAATTAGCTCATCATTTTTTTAACTCCCCCTATCTAAATGCTTATAAAAAGATAGGGTTAAGAATTTTACCTCACCTACCATGGCCAATAAAATGGCCCGAATGGTGGTGGTGGATGCCACATCGGATGGGGCTCCCATCCGTAGCTTGGAGGCCCGGGCATCGGCGTCGGTCTCCAATCTGGTGGTCGACATGCGGCGGGTCCGTCGTTTGTTCGCCGTCTCATCGGTCTTCTTGTTCTCCTCCTTGTTCTACTCCTTGGTTCCCCCAACTTGAGTTGACCAGCCTTGAGCTTGTAGGTCCAGTCCTTTATGTTGTAATTATCCCTGAACCCTACAAAACAATATTCTAATTCTTTTTTCGGTATCCAAGTGGGCTTGGATCCGGATTTGTTAGAAGGTCTCCTTGATGGAGATCCTTTCTCAACCTTAGGGCTATAAAAATTATCAACTTTGTTGATTAATTTGTTAGAATTTTCCCTAAGACATGCAATTTCTTTTTCTATAGTTTGCATCTTAGTCTTTAAATCATAGATTTCTAACTTTAGACTATCATTTTCCTCAATCAACTTATTATTTTCATTGACGAGGTTATGATTTTCTAATAATAGGTTATCATTTTTAGGACAAGTTTCTAGATCCTTAAGTTTTATTTCTAACCTATCATTTTCATTTTTAAGAAAACTAAGGTTCTTTTTAATGCTTTTATTTTCTATCCTAAGTGATTTACTAATCTCAAAAAGTTCATTAAAAGCTTCTTGAAGATCGAGATTTACCTCGTTGTCTGAGTCGCTTTCGCTTTCGCTGTCGCTTCCTCTGGCCATGAAGCCGAAGCAAGCGGTTTCTTCTTCTATGGTCTTTTCTTCTTCTTCCTCCGAGCTCATCTCTTCATCTTCTAACTTCCTCCATATCTCGTGGGCGGTAGTGCACTCTTGGATTTTATCGAACTCTTTCGGACTCAATGCGCAATACAGGGCATTCATTGCCTTTGCGTTGAGTGAAAGCTCCCGAATCTGTAGCTGCGAGTAGCCTCCTTGGGGTCGCTTCGGGATCTCGTATGGGGTTTCGCAACATCCCCATACCTCGAATTCAGTGGCTTGGAGCCACGTCTTCATCCTCAACTTCCAGTAGCTGTAGTTGTTCCCGTCAAAGTAGGGTGGTCGGATGGTTGACTGCCCTTCAGAGATTCTGATTGCGGATGTGCTTCCCTCCATTTGATCTCTTGCCGGGTGTTACTCCGATCTCGCAAAACCTGCTCTGATACCAAATGTAATTCCCTACTTGGAGGGGGTGAGATCAGTGTGACGTAAAAAATTGCGTAATCGAAATATAAAGCAATCTCACAAATAGTCAATCACACAAAGTACATAAAGTATTTTTAGGTGGAAACCCAAACCGGGTGAAAACCACCACCTAACCCTCTCGAGTTAGGATTTTCCGATCAACCTAGTTGATCAAATCCACTAACCGAATCACTTTAAAACGAGGGTGGTTCAACCTCAGTACAATCACGCTACAAGTACGAGGGTAGCGTTCCTCAACCCCTTCTCTCCACGAGAAGGATTTTGTCCCACGAAGGAGACGGGAATTCGCAAAGCGAATACCCAACCAAAAGACAAAGATAAAATAAACAACAAACCTATAGAGTCAACAAAGTAATAAACCTAAGCTTCTATAGGATTTAGGAAACTCCCCTTTGCAAGGAGTGCGTCGACGATGACGCGGGTGCGTGAGCCACGTAACG
The DNA here is from genome assembly GCA_037157565.1 of Thalassia testudinum. Classification (NCBI taxonomy): domain Eukaryota; kingdom Viridiplantae; phylum Streptophyta; class Magnoliopsida; order Alismatales; family Hydrocharitaceae; genus Thalassia; species Thalassia testudinum. Next base: position 30,627,798 of record JAZHRO010000054.1, on the reverse strand, counting down.
GCGCAATGTCGCTCTCGTGAACAACGGCGGGAGAGCGGGTGCGCGAAGGCTTCATGCTCTCAAGATGTAGAACTTGAGCTTGGAGAGCAAGAGTTAGCTAGGACACAAGAGAGTGGAACTATGTTGCTTAAGTGTGTCTTGTGTTTCTCTTGGTGTTTTTTGGTGTGTAAAGGCTCCCCTCTATTTATAGAGGCCTTAGGAAGGCTTTGGAAGGCTTAGAAAAGCTTCCATAGCCGTTGGGTACAAAGCCCAAGTGAATCAGCCCGAAATCAGGAACAATCATTGTTCTGACAGGCTTATCAGACGTCTAATTCTAGCATCAGACGTCTGGAAGTTCACTTTAAGACGTCTGATTCAAAGGTCAGACGTCTGATTTTGGGCGGGTCTCTCCCTGACTTGGATCAGATCGAAACAGGGTTTTTACGCAAGTCCATCAGACGACATACAGGATGTATGACGCTATGTCTAGATGTCTGGAAACCTACTTTTACTGTGGGAATTGATTTCCAAACGTTGCAACGGCTAGAAAATCTCTGAGAAGAGATTTTGGGTCAGCCGAGGCAAAACGGTCATTTATCAGACGTCTGGAAAGGCCTAAGGACGTCTGATAAGGCTCTAACGGTCATAATCTTAAGTGTTTTTTAAGCCAGCCAACGGTCCACTAATTGGACGTCTGGCAAAGTCATCAGACGTCTGGTCTAAGATCTGGACGTCTGATTTCATCAGACAGAACTAACTATGTCCAGCCTAACAGTTATCAAACGTGAAACAACAGTCAGACGTCTTAAAGTACTTTATCAGACGTCTGATTTTGGAATTAGATGTCTGGAAGTGCTGTTTGAACCCTATATTGGTTTTCTAAGTATTCTACAGAAAACCTAAGTACCCTAGGGTTGTGCCGGTGTTCCTAGGACTACTGTTAGGGTTCTTTGAGGCTCTTTAACATGAAATATCTAAGGAAATAAAGAGCAACAAAAGAAACGAAAAATACAACAAGTACAAAAGAAGGAAATCTATCCTATTATTCATTTCCTTCCATCTTCAATCTTTCGCTCCACGCGAACCTCCTCTGTTTTCCGTCAAGCTCCTCCAATCCGTCCTGGATGCGAGCTCGAACTCCGTCTAAACACGTCCACATTTGCAATTGACCTGAAATCTAGGACTCAAATTGCAAATGTTAAATAACACGTGTTTTGTTATCATCAAAACAAATGATCGTGGTGCTCTAGCACCAACAAAATGATCCTTCTTCGTGGAGGAATTGAGTCGGCGGTAATCTATACAGACTCTCCGCGCATTGGCTAATCGGGTAGGAATGATTTCTCCGATTTCAGTTGTTATGGTGGTGAGTCCTGCCTTTTTAGGCACAACCTGAATTGGGCTCACTCAACGACTATCAGAGATCGGGTTGATGATCCCGGCATCTAACCACTTGATGATCTCCTTTTTCACGACCTCCTGCAGATTAGGGTTTAAACGTCTCCGCATTTCACGAGAAGGTCGTGCGCCCTCTTCTGAATAGATATGATGAGTACAATAAGAGGGGCTTATTCCAGTCAAATCATCGAGAGTCCACCCGATGGCTCTGCGATGTTGCTGGAGGACAGCAATCAGACGGGATTCCTGTTCGGGATTGAGGTTGGAATTGATAATCACAGGGAGGGTCTGATTGGAACCCAAAAAGATGTATTTCAAGTGAGCAGGAAGAAGCTTTAACTCGAGGATAGGATTATCAGCAGCAGCGGGTGGTTCAGTATCGATGGGAGGTTCAAGGGTAGGAGTTACTGGGTTGTTTCTATCTGGATTCAACTCGTCCGTTTGCGGGTCAAGATTCTTCTGTGGTTGATGAGGCATAATCGAGTCATTCTGGAGGTGTGATTCTTCAACCAAGATCCTAACGTCACAAATCTGTTCGATGACACCGCAATTAATTCCTTGTTGGGCCTTAAATATATCGATTTTTAAGGTTTGATCCTCAAATTTAAGCTCTATTTGGCCCTCCTCAAAGTTGATGTTGGCTCTAGCAGTAGCCAAGAAAGGTCTCCCTAGAATGATTGGTGTATCCCTAGGGTTTTTAGGCGCATCCATATCTAAGACTATAAAGTTCACTGGGAAATAGAAATCCCGCACTCTTACGATAACATCCTCGAGAATCCCTTTTGGTGACTTTATAGATCGATCTGCTAATTGTAATGTCACCTCGGTTGGTTTTAGCTTAGATTCTTCTAGATGGTCAAGTAAGGATGTGGGTATCAGGTTTATGGATGCACCCAAGTCTAACAGAGCTCTATCAAATTGGGTATCACCTATCTTGCAGGAAATCAGGGGAGTACCAGGATCTTTTGCCTTGGGTGGGAGTCTACTGAGGATTACAGAGCTCTCTTGCTCTGACAGAACAATTGGGCTCCCGCCCTTGGTTCGCGGCTTACGCTGGGGTGTACATATATTCTTTAGAAATCGTGCGTAAGCCGGTACGTGGCGGATTGCATCCATCAAAGGGATGTTTATGTGGACCTGCTCAAAGAGCTTGACCAGGTCCTCCTTAGGAGCCACGGGTTTGGTAGTCTTCTTTCCCTTGGTGAAGGCCTCGGGAAACGGGATCTTGGGTGGTTCTTCTAGGATAGGTCCAGGTTGTGGATCTGGGATAGGGGTGGGGACGTCCTGGATTACTGTCCTAGGCTTGGGATCACTACCAGGCTTGGAGTGGTTTGGATGAGGTGGGTCTTGGGTTTCCTTGCCACTACGAGTTGTTACAGAATTAAGTCCTGCCTGGCTTTGATTGGGATTGGGTAAGATAGCTTGCTGTTGGTAACCTGCAAAGGAAGTGGAGGCCTCTATCCCGTCGGGTGAAGGAACAGAGGGGGCCTGATAAATCATATGGGCATGGCCCGGGTTTGGGTTCATAACGCGCCTCTGGGTTGGCACGTTATTAGGATTAGGCAGAGGTTGGGAAGGAGGAGTACCTGGCTGGCGAGAGTTTGCCAACTGGGTCAATTGGTTTCGGACCTCTGTAAGTTCGTCCTTATGTTGTTTTTGGATAGCCGCATTCGTTCTTTGAATGTCAACCAGGGTCTGAAGGATAAGGGACATTTGATCTTGATTTGGCCCAGATGGGTAAGTAGGGTTGGGCCGAGGCTGAGGCGGCTGGTAAGGACGAGGAGGTTGTGGGCGGGGTTGGAAGGATGGTCTTTGGGTTTGGGAATTTCCCGCCCACTGAAAGTTAGGATGGTTTCGCCATCCAGGATTATAGGTGTTGGAGAACAGGTCGTTCTGGATGGCGTTGAGGTCCTCGCAGGTCTGAGGAACCTCCAGAGGGTTAGAGAAAGAAGGAATGGAATTCCCCTGGCAGGTGTAGAAGGAATCGGAAGGACCTCCGGGCAAAGATTCGGATGATGGGTCCATCCTAGGAGAAGATCGATGGAGAATGTTTTGCACAGTTTCCCTTGTGGAAGGAGGCTGTGCGAAAGGATTATGCGCAGAGGTGGCTCGCTGCAGATGCTGAGTCAGCTCATCCACCTTCTTTTCGATAATCGAGACCTTGTCCAATCGACTGGCCATTAACTCCAAGTCGACTGATGCGGACAGGCCCTGCGTCTCGTGTGCTCCCCTGAGATCCGTCGCTGCGCGGGTATTCGTCCTGTCGAATAATCCCATGGAGTCATTGTTGATGAGTTCTCGCACATGTTTTCGAGAATCTCCCACACGGTGTCTTCATGTTGACCCATGATATTTCCTTCGCAGGTTGCATTGACGAAAAGACGGATGTCCTCACGGAGTCCCTGGTAAAAAGATTGGACCTGTTCCCATTTAGGAACTCTGTGATGGGGGCACTTTCTCATGAGATCCTGAAAACGATCCCATGCCTCATGGAGAGGTTCCCCTATTTGTTGGGTGAAATGTGTAATCTGATGGCGCAAGGCGTTGGTCCGTCCAACAGGGAAGAACTTTTTCAGGAACTCGGACTGAAGTTCTTCCCAATTGTTGATCGGCCGGGTCTGAGTTTGATACCAATGGGCGGCCTTGTCCATAAGAGAAAAGGAGAACATCTTCATGAGAAGAATATCCCGATTTTGCGTGTCTGACCCAAAAGTTTGGGCCAGATGCTTCAGCTGTTTGATGTGCTGGAAGGGATCTTCAGAATTAAGCTCATGGAATTTAGGTATAGCATGAATCATATTGGGCTTTAATTCAGAGTCAGGTCCCCCAGTCGGGATTCTGACTCGAGGCTCGATGGCCACCGCAGCAGGATTATAATGGTCCCGCATCATGGGACGCTGCGGTGGGTGCACAAAGTTTTGGAAGAGGTCGTTGAGTCGTTGGAGCTGGTGCTCCAGATTGTTTTCTTCCTCAACTGGCTGAGCCATCATAGAAGAAGAGTTTGATTCGGAATCGGAAGAGAGAATTATGGGGTTAGGTTGCTGCTCAAACACGGGAGTCAAGGCTGGGCCTTGACGAGCGTGAAATTTTAAAGGAGATCTTAAGGGTGTTCTTAAGGATCTCCTACCGTTCATGCACTGTTGGAGTGGAAGAGGTTAGAAGGTGCTGGACCCAATCCAGACACCCAAAAATGTGTTGGGTGACTATAGAGGTGCGGGGCAGATGGACCCTTTGATCAGAAAGATCGTCCACCTGAGAATTACCTGGGCAGCCAGAGAGGGTGAGTCCCGCGAAGTCCCCTACACGGTAGAGCGTCCCCACGGGTTACAGGGTTTCCCCCACCCGACCTCTCTTGTCACTGCGGTTCCAGGTAGACCAGAATGGGGATCTTGACCTCTTAAGTCTACCACTTTTAATTCAAGAGGGTGCTTAGGTTTCACTTGAACTTTAGGCTTTTTTGAGTGCAAAGAGTGACCTAAGTCGAAGGTTAGTTGACCCAAGTGGTCGACTTTACCTGCTAGTTTTGCTTATTAGGTCTTGTCTTTTCGGGTTCAAGTGTTTAGAGAGCCAATCTTATTTTAGGGTTTCTTTGGATAGGTATTTTCATACAATGGCTTGGGCACACTTCTTTTAGGGTTTCTCAGTTCTTGCTTAAAAGTGTGTCTCTAAATCCCTAATGTTGAATCTTATGTTGGCTCTATTTGGTCCAGTTAGTTCTTTATTGGGTACTTAGGGCTCAAGCAAGAATGTGTTAGCCCTTAAATACCCTTAATAGTGTGCAGGAATAATGGGTTGAAAACATGCAACTTTTTATGGTTTACTAAGTATAGAAGACAGGTTAGCCCTATATTGCTTGTTCTTTTTTTTTCTTCCTCTTTAAAATTTAGGGGTTGAGAGGATAGAAAATTACCTGTCCTCGGAGTGGTTGCTTGTCTTCTTGATTTCCTGTAGTTGCACAAAAGAGGAGAGATTATTAGAAATTTAAAAACAGGAATTTAATTACCTCTAGAATAGCCGTTGCTCCCCGGCAACGGCGCCAAAGTGATAACGACGTTGTGACTAGCTTTTGTTATAGAAATAGCGTTGTAGTATAGCTAGTTATTGCCATTATTACATATATATATATATATATATATATATATATACTCGGAAGATAAAAGAGTTCTCCCGAGGTTCAGGGAGCAAGTTGTATTCTAAGAGATACACAGTTTCTATTACAAAAATAAGGAGAGAGAGAGAGAGAAAGGGGAAAATTTTGCTTCTTCTTCTCTTCTTTCTTCTTGTATTTTTTGTTGTTCTTCACCTGTGCTTTCTTCTCTTCTCTTTCTTTTTCTTCTTTGTCCTCGTGTTCTTCTTTTCTTCTTGCTTCTCTACTTCTTGTCTTCTCTTCCTGTTCTGCAGTTGCTAAGTGCTCGCTGCTTTCCTCTTCTTTTTTCTTCTTGGTTGCGGTTCTGTCCTTTTCTTCTTCTTCTTCTTCTTCTTTGTCTTCAGGACGTCGTCTGATTTTTCAATCAGACGACTTAAACTGCTGCTGCTACAGTGTGTCTCCTTCTCCTTCTTCTTCTTCTTCACCTGTGCCTACACACTCACGGTTTAAGTCAGAGGGCAAAACCTACTCTACCCTCCCCCCGCGTCTCTCTCTCGCAGAATTCACTCTTAGGAAAGCTCTCCCAGAGCAACCGGTTAATCGGGTACGCGGGTCATGCCCGGGTCCAGGCCCACCGGCGTGCGGTGGTGGGCGAGGAGTGCAGGTCGGGCTAATCGGGTCGGGCCAGGTCCGCGAGGCGTGAGCGCGGACGAGGCCGGGTAGTCAGGCGGGTGAGAGGGACCTCACCCCGTGATCAGGAGGCGAACAGCTTAAGGCACCTTTTGCCTTTAAGCACCCGCGTGCCTCTCAAAGTTTCCGAGGTGGGACTAAATGTCCCACCCCAATTGAGCGCCTGCAGCGGAGGAGGCAGCTGGCAATCGCGGCTTCACGTGAGGCCTTCGCCCCAGCTGCAAGCCTGGGACTCTTCGTGGAGATGCCCCGCGAGCCTGAGAGTCGGACCTAGGCGAAGCGCACCTGGAGCTGCAGGTTGAAGGTGCTTCTTCAGCGTAGCAATGGCGACGGCGATCGAGATACCTGTCCACAGAGGAATGGCCTCTCGGCCTAATCAGATACGCGGAGAACCTTCGCCGTGGCACGGCGAAGGTGGTGGGGGGTCTAGCAGGCGGCGGGGCGGAGCATGAGGGCCGCCCTAGGTCAAACTGCAGCGCGAGAAATGGGTTTGTTCGGGGGGTCTGCAGAGGGCGAGTGGCGGGAAGTGGAAGGGCGGAGGTTGATCAGGGTGAGGAGGCGGAGGTTCTGTGAAGGTCGGCGAGCCGTGTGGGGTGGTGGAGTGATGGGGGCGTCTCGCCGGAGGGTAGCCGGAGACGAAGGGGGTGACGGTGGTCAGGATCGGACTCGAGGGCGACAGTAAGGTTTAAAGTGAGGAAAAGGAAGAGGGGAGGAAAAGGAGAAGTTATACCTACTTAGCAGGACGAGGAGGAGCCGAAGCAGGAGACAGTTGTATCGACTGTCGCCGGAGAAGAAGCTGCCCAGGGGAAGGAGCGACGGTGAGGAGAGGGCCGGAGAAGCGCGCGCTGGGTGCTGCGTGGCGCGGGAAGAGCGAGGGAAGGCAACCCTGCTGCTGGTAGTGCGGTAGGGCGACGAGGAGGAGGAGAAGTCGCCGGAGCAAGGGGGCGTCTGTCGGAGTGGGAAGAGAGGAAGTGAGGGGGTATCTCCGTCAGATCCGAGCTGGGAAGAACGGCGGAGCGACGGGGGTATTTATAGGGGCAGAACCAGAGAGGAGGGCGGAGGGAGACGACGTGTCTCCCTCGCCGGAGGACGCCGGAGGAAGGATACCCATACCGTCCGTGCGTTTGCACGGCCGGTATGGGTGGTTGCAGCCAACAGGGGGGTGTTCCTGCGACGGCTGACGACGCAGGGCACCCCCATTTGACTTGGCAGGCTCCCTCCCTTACCCTGCGCGGCGCCATGCTCCGCGCAAGGTCGCCGGAGCATGGTGCTGCGCAGGTTTTGCAGGAGGGACCTAAATGCAAAGAACGAAGGAGAATTAGGGGCTAAAATGTGAGGGTTCAAAAGTTGAGGGCCAGAAAGTAAATGTATGAGGACCAAAGTGTAAAGTTGGTCAAGAAGGTTTCTTCTTAGGTTCAAGTTTTTATAGATGACTAATTAGGACCTAAGGATTCTGATGGTGAATTTTATTTCTAGATTAAACCTTGTTTGACCGATCAATTTACGTAAAAACCCAAATTAAGTTGTTAATTGGGCATGGTTCTCAATGTAGGTCAAAATGGGTTCCTAAGGCCAAATTGAAGGTTCTAAACCCTAGAGATTATTTTTATATGAATTTTAGAGGGTTTATTCTATTTTTAATTTACCTCGAACCTCATGTATTTAAGTGGATTTGTTTTTAGGGTTACAGGATGTCATTTAATTCTTCGGAGTTGCTATAGCCCTTGTTGAGTCATTTCATCCCACTTTTCTTCTTATTAGGTTGTTTTGACCTATGTTTGGACCCTGAGTTACCCTGTTTTCAGATTGGATTGGTGAAATTGCATTTTTACCCTCAGTTTATGTTTTCTTTGCAAACTCATAATCTCTCTGAGCCAAGCCTTTCTAAGGTTATGTAGGAGCTTTTATTCTCTGTATTAGGTCAAAATGAGCTAGTTATGCTTATGATGAGGTTCTCATCAAATGCACTTTAGAGTGTGTTTTTGGGTGTTCTATATTTTTTATATCTTCTCAAAGAATAGGAAACCATTTCATACATATAGAGGGGTGAATGGACTACTTTAGGTGTGCATAAGGCTCCTTTTCAACGGCTAAAATATTTTTGAATTGGATTTGCCAACGGCTAACTAATATACTCCAAAAGTGCTTTATCTAACGTTAGGTAAAAGTCATCTAATGTTAGGTAAATTATTTAACGTTAGTTACTCAGTTATGTATAAAGTTTGCTATCTCCTGGAGGTGTTCAATTTAGCCCAAAATAGCCTCCCTAACGTTAGGTAACCTCTATCTAACATTAGGTCAACTACCTAACGTTAGGTACAAAGTTCAATGCAAAGTTCGTTATTCCTCAAAGCTTCCAAATGACACCAGCCTTACTACCTAACATTAGGTCTCATATATTTGACATTAAATGGCCTATAAAAAGCCTTCTAACTGGTCTCGTTGACCCTATGAGGTTCTAAGATGATCCATTAACACCTAAGGATATGTTTTATCATATTTTGACTTATTAGGCTATGTGTGGTGTTTTTGTGAGAATTACATCTGAACCCTTTATGTTTATGTTAATATGAGATCTGATTAGGGCTCTCCTTATATTCTAAAGAATAAAAGATTACAACTCAATTCATATAATACAAGGAGACTTAAACTTAAAGAGCATAATCTCCTCCTTCTTCTTGGTTTCAGATTTCATCAAGAGAGCTTCAATCTAAAATTAAATCTTGTAATATCTATGCATAAGATCCAATTTTAATCTCAATTACTTTAGATATTTGTTATCATCAAAACCATAATTAAAGGCTAATGTGGTGCCTAATTGCTTATGCATTAACATTCTCTCCCTTTTTGATGATGACAAACACTCAATGGAGAGATTGAAAGCCTCCCCCTATCTAAGTGCTCTCCTTAAAATAATTCTAAGAGATGATACACAAGGAGTACATAGCACAATGTCATAACAAGATTTTAGCAAGATTCAAGCATCTATGATCTCAATATTTATTCAACCTCTCATATATTATCCTCTCCCATTTGATAGCATTAAAAGAATCAAAGAAGGCATAGCATGTTCATATTTCAACATATGAGAATATAACTTCCTATAACATTCAACATATCAACAAGTTCATAATATATAACTCACATATAGTATTATAGACATTATCATATACAGCTCAACAAGATAATAGGAACATCAAAACCATGAGCTTTAAAGAAGTGTAAGGTGCAACAAGGAAATATAACTATTGGTTAATGCATGCCAAGGATATAAACTAGAAAAGTTTGTACAGCTAATGTTCTTCCAAGTACATTAAATACTAAAGCTAGAGTATTAGGAACTAAAATAAAGTTCTTTTCTAACTATTTTATTATACTCCCCCTTAAAAATGGAAGCATAACTCTATTCATATTTGAAACCTCCCCCTACTTAAAAGAGTCCAAACATATAGAAAAAACTTATATATCTCCCCCTTAATGAGGACATATAGCATATAACATATTTTTATCTCCCCCTATCTAAATGCTATTTATTAACATAAAAGAGAGGGTAAATGGTTTACCTCACTTACCAAGGCCAATAGCATGGCCCAAATGGAGGTTTATGACAAAGTTGATGGGCTCCCATCCAAAACTTGGAGATCCGGGCATTGATGCCGATACCCAACCAAACGGTTAACACATGGCAGTTCGATCACCCGCCGGTTGTCTTGTCCTCTTCTTTGGTCCACTCCTTGGTCCTTCCAATTCGAGTTGACTATTCTTTAATTTGTAGGTCCAATCTTTGACACTGAAATCTTCATTTAAACCTATAAAATAAGATTCTAATTCTCACTTAGATATCTGAATTAATTTGGATCCAGATGTGTTAGTTGGTCTCCTTGATGGAGACCCTTTCTTAACCTTTTGTTTTTGAGTGTTTTGGCTAAAAGCATATGCATTGTAAGATTAGTTTTGAGTTTTATGGCTATATAAGTAAGCATGAGAAGTTGGTTTTTGAGGCTTGGGTGGCACAAAGGTATTTTTGGCTTTTGGCTTCATAAAGTTCCTGGGCTTCTTGATTGTAGACGAAGGTCCATCATAACCAAGACCATGCGTAAAGGTTGATGGCAATTGACTTGTAAGCATCTTTTAGAGGTTCTTGCTACCATTAGTAAACTTAGCCAAGTCATTAGTCAACCTATTTGTGTTTATCCTAAGTTCATGCATATCTTTTTTTAAGCAAATAATTTTATTTTTTGATTCAATAGTCTCTTCCATCAATATGTCTTCTTCAATAAGCATGCTAGTGTTTGAAGCAATATGATTTTCATTCAATATAGTTAAGTTCAAACATTCAGTTTTCAGATTTGTATTTTCCTCTTCTAAATCCAAATTCTTATTGACTAGAAGCTCATATTTATTTAGCAAGTTATTTTCTTCTACTTTAAGCTTCTTGAAGGTCCTATTTTCATGTTTTATTTTCTTACATTCATGAAAAACCTCATAATATGCATCAAGTAGCTCTTCAAAAGAATTAGAGCTGTGTACCTTGGCCTCATTTGCCATGAGACACACGCGTGCAAATTCCTCCTCGCTTGAGTTGAAGTCGAAGTCGGAGTCGGTGCTATCGCTTACACTCTCCTTAAGTCATCCCATGTTGACACAAAAGCCTTCCTTTTCTTCTTGAAGAATTTCTTTCTTGACTTGTTATTGGTCCTTGGCTCCTTATTTTCTTTCCTTTCCTTCTTCTCCTTGTCTTTCTTATCCTCATTGAGTAAAGGATAATTTTTTAGTATGTGGCCCTTCTTACTTTCATCGCATATAGGAGTCTAATAATCTCTTCTCTTTTTGAATCACTTCCTCATTCTCACATATTTCTCGAACTTTCTAGAGAACATTGCCATCTCTTCATCATCTTCATCAGGATCGGAATCACTCTTGATTTTGCCTTTGAATGTCAAACTCTTCCTCCTGGAACTAGAAGCTTCATTTTCCTCTTTTTTAGATAGTTCGAGCTTCGCTTCATGAGCCATTAGACTTCTAAGTATTTCATCCATGCTAGTGTTATTCAAATCCTTTGCTTCCTTAATTGCGGTAACTTTTGGCCCCCATTCCTTGGTCAGAGCCCTCGAGAATTTAGACACAATTTCATTTGAGGGATAACTCTTCCCAAGCCCCTTGAGAGGGTTGATAATGTTGGTGAATCTTGTATTCAATTTCTTTATGCTTTCACCTGGCTTCATCTTGAACATCTCATATTCTTGGGTTAAAAGACCAAGTTCTATCTCCATCCTTGAGGTTCTTTCATGGTCACTTCAAGGTATTTCCAAATTTTATGTATTGTCTCTAGTTGCGAAATTCTATTAAACTCATCATTAGAAAGGGCACAATATAATATGCTCATAGCTTTACAATTGATTAATATCTTCTCATCTTCCAGCTTGTAAGCTCCGATGGTGGCATCTACTTTTGGCATTTTGAATTCTTTCTCAACCATTTTCCATAGTGAAAGGTTTTTGGTGGCTGATTTGAGGTATATTGCCATCTTCCTCTTCCAATGTGTGTAGCCATTTCCATCAAAATACGGAGGTCGGTAGGTTGACAATCCCTCAGTCCTTGAGTTGCTTAATTCCGCCATTGTCGTCGATGCGAGGAAGTTACCCCAAAGTACACCAACCTAAGCTCTGATACCAAATGAAAGTACACTAGAGTGGGGGTGATTAGTGCTAAAGGTGGTAAACAAATCGCTAATTAAAATTAAGGTAAATTTAAGATAAACTCAAGCAAACCACAAATAAACACAAGGATAGCCTCCCTAACATTAGGTAACCTCTATTTAACGTTAGGTACAAAATTCAGTGCAAAGTTTGGTATTCCCTTGTTACGAACATGGGCATCAGACGTAGTTAAGACATTTGGGAGGTGGCCTAGACATCTGGAACCCTTCCCAGACGTCTGGTATTAAATTTTTTTGGTGTACGGGTTCACGTCTACGCGCGTGCGCACGCAGACTCAACCCGCCGTCTTCGTTTTGCTCTTTCTCTCCCTCCCTGCAGATGACGTCGCTTCTCTTCTCTCTCTCCCCCTGCTGCCTTCAAATAGCGCTCCCCTCTCCCTCACCCTCACTCCACCGCCTTCATCTTCTCCTTCTCCCTGCGAGCGAGCGAGTGCGGCAGCAGCGGGTGTGTGGGAAGGAGTGTTGCGAGAGGAAGAAGAAAGCTCGGGCGCGAAGGTGCGAGCTTGCCGGGGCAGCTAGAGCCGGCCGGCGGGGGAGCAGCGGGCGTGGGGTGATGAGAACCTCATCATGAGCCATAACTAGCTCATTTTGACCCAATACAAAGGATAAAAGCTCCTACATAACTCAAGGAAAGGCTTAACTCAGAGAATTCTGAGTTTAAGGAGAAAACAAGTCATAAGGGGTAAAAATGTAATTTTACCAATATAATCTGCATACAGGGTAATTCAGGGTCCAAACATAGGTCAAAGCAACTTAATAAGAATAAAAGTGGGATGAGATGACCTAGCAAGGGCTACAGCAATTCCAAGGAACTAAATGATAATCTGTAACCCTAAAACAACCCACTTCAATTCACGAGGTTCGAGGCAAAGTAAAAATAGAATAAACCCTCTAAAATTCATAGAAAAATAATCTCTAGGGTTTAGAACCTTCAATTTGGCCTTCAGAACCCATGTTGACCTACATTGAGAACCATGCCCAATTAATAACTTAATCTGGGTTTTCGCATAAATTGACCGGTCAAACAAGGTTTAATATAGAAATAAAATTCACCATCAGATTCCTTAGGTCCTAATTAATCATGTATAAAAACTTGAGCCTAAGAAGAAACCTCCTTGACCGACTTTACACTTTGGTCCTCATATATTTACATTTTGGCCCTCAACTTTTGAACCGTCGCATTTTGGCCCCTAACTCTCCTTCGTTGTTTGCATTCAGGTCCCCCCTGCAAAACCGGCCAGCACCATGCTCCGGCGACCTTGCGCGGAGCATGGCGCCGCGCAGGGTGAGGGGGAAAGCCTGGCAAGTAAACCAGGGGTGCCCTGCGTTGTCAGCCGTCGCAGGGACACCCCCCTGGTCGCTGTAGCCCACCATACCGGCCGTGCGAACGCACGAACGGTATGGGCTTTCATCTCCGGCCATCCTCCGGCGAGGGAGACACGTCGTCTCCCTCCGCCTCCCTCCCTGTTTTGATCCCTATAAATACCCCCCGTTGCTCCACAGGCCGGGGCAGCTCGGATCTGACGGAGAAAATCCCCAACTTTCCTCTCTTCTCTCTCCGGCAGACGCTCACCAGCTCCGGCGGTTCCTCCCCCTCCTCCTCTTCGCTCTGCCGCAATACCAGCAGCAGAGACTTCCTCCCCTGCTCTTCCCGCGCCACGCCGCACCCAGCTGGCGCCTCTCCGGCTCTCTGCTCGCCGCCGCCTCCTTCCCTGAGCATCTTCTTCTCCGGCGACAGTCGATACGACTGTCGCCCTACTGCTCCCCCTTCGTCCCTGCAAGTAAGTTAGAACTACTTCCCTTCCTCTCCTCTTTCTTTCCCCGGTTTCAATTTGTTCAATTAAGCCCTCGACCGACCCTGACCATCGTCACCCCCTTCGTCTCCGGCCACCCTCCGGCGAGATGTTCCCATCTCTCCACAGCCTCACACACCTCGCCGACCCTCACCGAACCTCCGCCTCATCACACTGAGCACCCCCCACCCCTCCACTACCACTCCACACCTCCGTAACGCTCCCCCGAACAAACCCATTCCTCCGGTTGCAGTCCAACCTAGGGCTACCGCCAGACACCACCTTGCGGCCTGCCGCGCAGCTCCTCACCTTCGCCGTGCCACGGCGAAGGTTCCCCAGTGGTTTGATCAGGCCGAGAGGCCATATTCGTGTCCGACAGGTTTTGAGGTTCGACCGCCATTAACGCACATTGAAGCAGCTTCTCCCGCGCTCCAGGCTTGAGGACTCCAGGTCTCCAGCTGCTGCGGATTACGGGGAGTCTTGCGAAGGCAGCCAGCCAGCAACCTACGCAAATCAAAGCCGCAGCTGCAGAAGCCAGGCCACGGTCTCCCAGCAGGCGCACGCGAGGAAAGGTCTGCGTTTAGTCCCACATCGGTAAGCCTCACAACCTTTCCACTGTTTAAATTGATTTTGTGCACTAGCCTTACTGCCTCAGCACACGGGGTGAGGTCCCCTTCACCCGCCCGGTTACCCGGTCTCGTCCGCGCTCACGCCCCGCGGACCTGACCCGCGACCCGACTTGGACTGACCTGCACTCCTCGCCCACCACGCACGCCGGTGGGCCTGGACCCGGGCGTGACCCGAACCCGATTACCCGGCAGCTCTGGGAGAGCTTTCCCAAGAGTGGTTTCAGAGAGAGAGAGACGCGGGGGGGAGAGGGTAGAGTAGGTTTTGTTCTCTGACGTAAGCTCTGAAGTGTGCAGGCACAGGTGAAGAAGAAGAACCGCGGAAGAAGAAGGAAGCTGACTGTAGCAACAGGCAGTTTAAGTCGTCTGATTTGGAAATCAGACGACGTCCTGAAGGGAAAAGAAGAAAGACGGAGGAAGATCTGAAGAACAACAGAAGAAGGCGAGGCAGAGGAGAACACAAAAGAACAAGGGAAGAACTGAAAGAAGAAAAACAAAGAAGAAAGAAGAAGATCTGAAGAAAGATAGAAGAAAAAGGAGGAGCAGGAACAGCTGGAAGAAGAAGAAGAGCATCACCATTGCAGAAGAAAGACATCACCTCTGCAGACAAAGAAGAAGAAGATCTGAGACGAGGAGAAAACAAAGAGAAAAGAAGACAACAAATTCTTTCCCTCTCTCTTTCTTTATTTTTGTAAAAGAAACATGTATATCTCTAGAATACAACTTGCTCCCTGAGTTCGACCTCGGGAACTCTTTTATTTTCCGAGTAAAAAATTATATTTGAAATGTTGGCAATAACTGGCTATACTACAACGCTATAACAATAAAACCCGGTTATCTCTCGAATCCAACGTCTCAATTATTTGGCGCCGCTGCCGGGGAGCAACGGCTATTCTAGAGGTAAACATTCCTGTTTCTTTTTTCTGATAATCTCCTCTCTTTTGTGCAGCTACAGGAACTCAAGAAGACAAGCAACCACACGACAACCACTCCGAAGACAGGTAAATTTTTCCTCCGCTATTAACCCCTAAACTCTAAAGAGGAAGAAAAGAAAAGAACAAGCAATATAGGGCTAACCTGTCTTCCATACTTAGTAACCATAAAGAGTTGCATGTTTTCAACTCATCACTCCTGCACACTATTAAGGGTATTTAAGGGCTAACACATTCTTGCTTGAGCCCTAATTGCCCAACAAAGAGTTAAATGGACCAAGTAGAGCCAACATAAGGTCAAACATTAGGATTTTTTTTAGAGACACACTACTTAAATCAAGAATGGAGAAAATCCAAAAAAAAAGTGTGCCTAAACCATTGATTGAAAATACCTATTCAAAAGAAAACCTAAAACAATTGGCTCTCTAAACACTTGAACCCTAAAAGACAAGACCTGAAAGCTCTCAAAGAAAACAAGAGGTAAAGTTGACCCCTTGGGTCAACCAACTTTAAATTAGGTCACTCTTTGCACTTAAAAAGACTAAAGTTCAAGTGAAACCTTAAGCACCCTGATCTTAAAATTGGTAGACTTAAGAGGTCAAGATCCCCATTCTGGTCTACCTGGAACCGCAGTGACAAGAGAGGTCGGGTGGGGGAAACCCTGTAACCCGTGGGGACGCTCTACCGTGTAGGGGTCTTCGCGGGACTCTCCCTCTCTGGCTGCCCAGGTAATTCTCAGGTGGACGATCTTTCTGATCAAGGGGTCCATCTGCCCCGCACCTCTATAGTCACCCAACACATTTTTGGGTGTCTTGATTGGGTCCAGCACCTTCTAAACTTACCTCTTCCAACAGTGCATGTACGGAAGGAGGTCCCTAAGACCACCCTTAAGACCTCCTTTAGAAATTCACTCTCGTCAAGGCCAAGCCTCGACGCCCGTGTTTGTGCAGCAACACCCTCACATTATTCTCTCTTCTGATTCAGAACCAAGTTCTTCTTCCCCCATCATGGCTCAGCCAGTTGAGGAAGAAAATAATCTGGAACACCAGCTCCAGCGACTCAATGACCTCTTCCAAAACTTCGTGCACCCACCACAGCGTCCTATGATGCGGGACCACTACAATCCTGCTGCGGTGGCCATTGAGCCTCGAGTCAGAATCCCGACTGGAGGACCTGATTCCGAATTAAAGCCCAACATGATTCATGCTATACCTAAATTCCATGGGCTTAATTCTGAAGATCCCTTCCAGCACATCAAACAGCTAAAGCATCTGGCCCACACTTTTGGATCAGATGCGCAAAATCGGGATATTCTTCTCATGAAGATGTTCTCCTTTTCTCTTATGGACAAGGCCGCCCATTGGTATCAAACTCAGACCCGGCCGATCAACACTTGGGAAGAACTTTAATCCGAATTTTTGAAAAAGTTTTTTCCCGTTGGTCGGACCAACGCCTTGCGCCATCAGATTACACACTTCACTCAACAATCAGGAGAACCTCTCCATGAGGCATGGGATCGCTTTCAGGATCTCATGAGAAAGTGCCCCCATCACGGAGTTCCTAAATGGGAACAAGTCCAATCTTTTTACCAGGGACTCCGTGAGGACATCCGCCTTTTCGTCAATGCAACTTGCGGAGGAAACATCATGGGTCAACATGAAGACACCGTATGGGAGATTCTCGAAAATATGTGCGAGAACTCCATCAACAATGACTCCATGGGATTATTCGACAGGACGAATACCCGCGCAGCGACGAATCTTAAGGGAGCACATGAGACGCAGGGCCTATCCGCATCAGTCGACCTGGAATTAATGGCCAGTCGATTGGACAAGGTCTCAATCATTGAAAAGAAGGTGGATGAGCTGACTCAGCACTTGCAGCGAGCCACCTCCGCGCGTAACTCCTTTGCACAACCTCCTTCCACACAGGAAACTGTGCAAAACATCCTCCACCGACCTTCCCCTGGGATGGATCCATATCCATCCCCATCTGATTCTTGGATCGGAGGATCATCCGATCCTTTCTACACCAGCCGGGGGAACTCCATTCCCCCTTTCCCTGACTCTCAGGAGGTTCCTCAGACCTGCGAGGACCTCAACGCCATCCAGAACGACCCATTCTCCAACACTTACAACCCTGGATGGCGAAACCATCCCAATTTTCAGTGGGCGGGAAATTCCCAAACCCAAAGACCACCTTTTCAGTCCCGCCCACAGCCCCCTCGTCATTACCAGCCGCCTCAGCCTCGGCCCAACCCTACTTATCCATCAGGGCCAAATCAGGATCAAATGTCCCTAATCCTTCAGACTCTGGCTGACATTCAAAAAACGAATGCGGCTATTCAAAAACAGCGCAAGGACGAGCTTACTGAAGTTAAAACTCAACTGGCCCAGCTGGCAAATTCTCGCCAGCCAGGCACACTCCCTTCCCAACCTCTTCCTAACCCAAATAACGTGCCAACCCAGAAGCGCGTTATGAATCCAAATTTAGGCCACGCTCAATGGATTTATCAGGCCCCTATTGCTCCATCTCCAGACGAGATGGAAGCCTCAACTTCTTATGCGGGATTTCAGCAACAGCCACCCCTCTTACCAAACCCAAACCAGAATCAGGCTGGATTAAATTCTGTAACAACACGTAGTGGTAAAACAACTGAAGACCCGCATTATCCAAACCACTCCAAGCCTGATAACCATGACCCTAGGATAGTTATCCAAGATACCGCTGTTCCGGATCCACAACCTGGACCTATCCTAGAAGAACCAACCAAGATCCCGTTTCCCGAGGCCTTGACCAAGGGAAAGAAAACCACCAAACCCGTGGCCCCTGAGGAGGACCTGGTCAAGCTCTTTGAGCAGGTCCACATAAACATCCCCTTGATGGATGCAATCCGCCACGTACCAGCTTACGCACGATTTCTAAAGAATATATGTACACCCCAGCGTAAGCCGCGAACCAAGGGAGGGAGCCCAATTGTTCTGTCAGAGCAAGCCAGCTCTGTAATCCTTAGTAGACTCCCACCCAAGGCAAAAGATCCTGGGACTCCCCTGATTTCCTGTAAGATAGGTGGTACCCAATTTGATAGAGCATTGTTAGACTTGGGTGCATCCATAAACCTGATACCCACATCCTTACTTGACCATCTAGAAGAATCTGAGCTAAAACCAACCGAGGTGACATTGCAATTAGCAGATCGATCTATAAAGTCACCAAAAGGGATTCTCGAGGATGTTATTGTAAGAGTGCGGGATTTCTATTTTCCAGTGGACTTTATAGTCTTAGATATGGATGCACCTGAGAACCCTAGGGATACACCAATCATTCTAGGGAGACCTTTCTTGGCTACTGCTAGAGCCAACATCAGCTGTGAGGAGGGCCAAATAGAGCTTAAGTTTGGAGATCAAACACTGAAAATTGATATATTTAAGGCCCAACAAGGAATTAATTGCGGTGTCATCGAACAAATTTGTGACATCAAGACTTTGGTTGATGAATCACACCTCCAAAATGACTCGAGTATGCCTCATCAACCACAGAAGGATCTTGACCCGCAAACAGAGGAGTCGAATCCAGATATGAACAACCCAGTAACTCCCACCCTTGAACCTCACATCTATACTGAACCACCCGCTGCTGCTGAAAACCCCATCCTCGAACTGAAACCCCTTCCTGCTCACTTGAAATACGTCTTTTTGGGTTCTAATCAGACCCTTCCTGTGATTATCAATTCCAACCTCAGTCCTGAACAGGAATCCCGTCTGATTGTTGTCCTCCAGCAACATCGCAGAGCCATCGGATGGACTCTCGATGATTTGACTGGAATAAGTCTCTCTTATTGTACTCATCATATCTATTCAGAAGAGGGCACACGACCTTCTCGTGAAATGCAGAGACGCTTAAACCCCAATCTGCAGGAGGTCATGAAAAAGGAGATCATCAAGTGGTTAGATGCCGGGATCATCTACCCGATCTCCGATAGTCGTTGGGTGAGCCCAATTCAGGTCGTGCCCAAGAAGGCAGGACTCACCACTATAACGACTGAGACCGGAGAAATCATTCCTACCCGATTAGCCAACTCGTGGAGAGTCTGTATAGATTACCGCCGACTAAATTCCTCCACAAAGAAGGATCATTTCCCACTACCCTTCATTGATCAAATTCTCGAAAAACTTGCGGGAAATAGGTTCTTCTGCTTTCTTGACGGGTACTCCGGTTATAACCAGGTGGCAATCCATCCTGAGGACCAAGAAAAGACCACGTTCACCTGCCCCTTCGGAACATACGCTTTCCGAAGGATGCCTTTCGGTCTTTGCAATGCACCCGCTACTTTTCAGCGATGCATGCTTGCCGTATTCTCAGATATGGTAGGTGATTATCTGGAAGTCTTCATGGATGACTTTTTAGTTTTCGGAGCATCATTCGACGATTGCCTCCAACACTTGGTCCAGATACTCAGGCGGTGCATCGATGTGAATTTGGTTCTTTCTTGGGAAAAGAGCCATTTCATGGTGCCTGAGGGAATTGTCCTGGGACACTCGATTTCGGAGAAAGGTATCCAAGTGGATCGAGCTAAGGTTAATCTGATTTCTCACCTTCCTATGCCTAGCTCGATCAGGGACATCCGTTCCTTTTTAGGGCATGTCGGTTTTTATCGACGATTTATCCCGGATTTTTCAAAAATCGCGCGCCCCCTGACCACTCTTCTCTCCAAGGATGTTCCTTTTGAAATTTCCAAGGAATGCACTCAAGCATTTGAAATCCTGCGTAACCGAGTCACCCAAGCCCCGATCCTACAGTCCCCTGATTGGTCTCAACCCTTTGAGATCATGTGCGATGCATCCGACTTCGCTGTAGGAGCGGTTTTGGGGCAGAAAATTGACAGGAAACCTGTAGCCATTTACTACGCCAGCAAAACACTCGATGAGGCTCAGCGTAACTATACGGTTACTGAGAAAGAGCTGCTAGCTGTAGTATTTGCCCTAGAAAAGTTCAGATCGTACCTTCTGGGTTCCCGTGTCATCATATACTCGGATCACACAGCTGTGAGGCATCTTCTTGCAAAGAAGGACGCGAAACCTCGATTAATCCGATGGATCTTGCTGTTGCAAGAATTTGACCTTGAGATTCGCGACAAAGCGAGAAAGCAAAATGTGGTAGCTGATCACTTGTCCCGTCTTCCTTCTGAAATAATTGACCCTTCCGGACCCATCACTGAGCATTTTCCCGATGAGCACCTGCTGACTATTGGTACTAGCCTTCCATGGTTTGCTAATGTAGTAAATTACTTGGCATCTCATCAGATCCCCTCCGATTGGCCGAAGGCCAAGAAAGACAAATTACGCTCCGATGCCAAGTATTACATTTGGGAAGACCCGTACCTCTTCCGCATAGGTGTCGATCAGATCATCCGGAGATGTGTCCCGGAGGGGGAATTCAACAATATCCTCTCTTTCTGCCATGACCAGGCATGCGGTGGCCATTTCGCCGGGCATAAAACCGCATCAAAAGTCCTCCAGTGCGGCTTTTACTGGCCCACACTGTTCAAAGACGCATACAATCACTGCAAGGCATGCAGTCGTTGACAGACTTTGGGCAACATGAGCCATCGCGACATGATGCCTATGCAACCGATTCTAGTATGCGAAATCTTTGATGTTTGGGGGATTGATTTTATGGGTCCCTTTCCTGTTTCGGATGGTTTCGAATACATTCTGTTGGCCGTGGACTACGTGTCCAAATGGATCGAAGCCATACCGACCCGAACCTGTGATCACAAAATCGTTCTCAAATTCATTCATCAACACATTTTCTCAAGGTTCGGGATTCCTCGTGCAATAATCTCTGATGGAGGGACCCATTTCACAAATGCTCAGTTTAGGTCACTGATGACCAAATACGGGGTGTCTCACCGAATCTCTACTCCTTACCACCCCCAAACTAATGGTCTAGCTGAGCTGTCTAATCGGGAGATCAAGAAAATCCTGCAAGTCACTGTTCGACCTGACAGGAAGGACTGATCGTCCCGACTTCCGGAAGCATTGTGGGCCTATAGGACCGCCCACAAGACCCAATTGGGCATGTCTCCCTTTAGACTGGTGTACGGAAAGGCATGCCACCTTCCCGTAGAGCTGGAGCATAAAGCCTATTGGGCAGTACGGAACTGTAATCTAGATCTTTCCAAGGCTGGGACCCACAGAAAACTCCAAATCAGCGAGATCGATGAATTACGCCTAGACGCGTACGAGAACTCGCAAATCTACAAGGAGCGGGTTAAAGCCTTCCATGACAAACACATCTCGAGAAAGATCTTTCATCCTGGTCAAAAGGTCCTACTCTTTGATGCCCGACTAAAACTCTTCCCAGGAAAACTGAGATCCAAGTGGGTCGGACCATTTTTGGTCCGACAGGTTTTTGGAAATGGAGCAATCGAAATCAGTCCACTCAGCCACGATTCTGAACCTTTCATCGTGAACGGTCAGAGACTCAAGCCGTTCATTGATGTAACTTCTACTGATTTGGCTGAGGCATCTTATATCCTCCTTTCCCCTTGAGCTTATTGCGCCCAGCCGATGGCGTAAAACTCAGCGCTTAACGGGAGGCAGCCCGTCATTCTCTTTGAAAACCTGAAACTTGTTCCGACACCTTTTTGCACTCAAAGTTCACCCTTGTAGACAGCTGACCCCACCTCAGATGCTTGCATCTGGGATTAGAAATCGTCCGCAAAAATTCAACCCAACCCATCCACTCATCCAAATTTCTGTCTTAAGGAATGAACTAAGTTAAATAAAAACCCCCTAGGTTACAATGAGGACATTGCAAATCTTAGGCATGGGGGGGTATGGAAGTGCAAAACTTGTAAGAAAAGGTTTCAAACAAAAAAATTCACATATGACAAAAACACCATAAAAATTTAAAAAAAAATTTTCGAAAAAGAATAAGAGGAAAAGAGGAGAAGGAAATTTTGTGAAGGAGAAAAGAAACAAAATGAAAAAGGAGCACAAAAATTAAGAGAAAAGGTGATAGTCATTAGTAAGGAACTAAGGAATTAACCTAAGTTCTAGACCTCATTCAAGAAAATAACTGAAAAGTGCATAATGAGATTAGTAAGAACGCAAACCTTAGGCATTCTTGAATAGACTCTTAGTACCCATTAAGATCTAGACACTCCTCAAGAGGTTGAGGAAAATGAAAAGCTGAAGTATTAGGTCTAAGGCTTAGGGAGTATTTGGCCTCGTTAACTAATTTTTGGTTTACGGGACTCAGTAACCTAAGCACCCTAACCTCACACACAGCCTGGTTCAGTAAGCGTAAAAATCAGAATCACGCAGAAGCGTCGCAAAATTCTGAAAAGAACACCTAGAATAGGAGCGGCCGATCAACACAAGTTGATTTGGACGAGTTCTCAGCGCGGAGAGGCGGGAAATCCCCTCGAAGATGCGTAACAAAATATCATCTCCTCGGTGCTTGTTTCTTAGGATATTTACATATCCTACTGGGGGCATGTAAGCACTCTGCTGGTTCAGATTCCATGGATGGCATTATCTCGAAGTGTCAATTGCCAGGGTCTGGATTCGGCCACGGAACACCATGGATGGGATTATCTCGAAATCTCAATAGCTAGGGTTCCGGGGGTTGCCATGGGCGGTGCTATCTCGAAGCATCGATCGCCAGGAACCCTTGAGGATTGATGATGGGAGCAAGGAATCTGATACAGACCGTGTTGAAAAGCCAATCCTAGGCTAGAACTAAAAAGAAAAAGAGAGAGAAAACTCTCCAAACAGAAAAACTTTCTATCTCTCTCTTACAAACGCACTGCGAACTGAGCCAGGGCTAAAATCATTTCAAGCACGGGTGCTTTAACCACAAAGTCCAATAAACCTTAGGTTAGTTCTTGTGGACCTTAAAAACCTTTGCTAGAGACTGAGGCTAAGGCTAGACAGATTTGGATCTCGAAAGGTACTAGAGTACCTTTTAGGCCTATGGTCAGTATTCTAACCTAATCTAAGCTCAAATAAAAAAGCACTTATCTAAAGCTATTAAGAACTTCATGGTCTAGAACAAGGGTTGAAACCTTAAGTTTTTGCTAAGGGACTAGCAAAAGCTAGGCATGGGGGTATGATGAGAACCTCATCATGAGCCATAACTAGCTCATTTTGACCCAATACAAAGGATAAAAGCTCCTACATAACTCAAGGAAAGGCTTAACTCAGAGAATTCTGAGTTTAAGGAGAAAACAAGTCATAAGGGGTAAAAATGCAATTTTACCAATATAATCTGCATACAGGGTAATTCAGGGTCCAAACATAGGTCAAAACAACTTAATAAGAATAAAAGTGGGATGAGATGACCTAGCAAGGGCTACAGCAATTCCAAGGAACTAAATGATAATCTGTAACCCTAAAATAACCCACTTCAATTCACGAGGTTCGAGGCAAAGTAAAAATAGAATAAACCCTCTAAAATTCATAGAAAAATAATCTCTAGGGTTTAGAACCTTCAATTTGGCCTTCAGAACCCATGTTGACCTACATTGAGAACCATGCCCAATTAATAACTTAATCTGGGTTTTCGCATAAATTGACCGGTCAAACAAGGTTTAATATAGAAATAAAATTCACCATCAGATTCCTTAGGTCCTAATTAATCATGTATAAAAACTTGAGCCTAAGAAGAAACCTCCTTGACCGACTTTACACTTTGGTCCTCATATATTTACATTTTGGCCCTCAACTTTTGAACCGTCGCATTTTGGCCCCTAACTCTCCTTCGTTGTTTGCATTCAGGTCCCCCCTGCAAAACCGGCCAGCACCATGCTCCGGCGACCTTGCGCGGAGCATGGCGCCGCGCAGGGTGAGGGGGAAAGCCTGGCAAGTAAACCAGGGGTGCCCTGCGTTGTCAGCCGTCGCAGGGACACCCCCCTGGTCGCTGTAGCCCACCATACCGGCCGTGCGAACGCACGAACGGTATGGGCTTTCATCTCCGGCCATCCTCCGGCGAGGGAGACACGTCGTCTCCCTCCGCCTCCCTCCCTGTTTTGATCCCTATAAATACCCCCCGTTGCTCCACAGGCCGGGGCAGCTCGGATCTGACGGAGAAAATCCCCAACTTTCCTCTCTTCTCTCTCCGGCAGACGCTCACCAGCTCCGGCGGTTCCTCCCCCTCCTCCTCTTCGCTCTGCCGCAATACCAGCAGCAGAGACTTCCTCCCCTGCTCTTCCCGCGCCACGCCGCACCCAGCTGGCGCCTCTCCGGCTCTCTGCTCGCCGCCGCCTCCTTCCCTGAGCATCTTCTTCTCCGGCGACAGTCGATACGACTGTCGCCCTACTGCTCCCCCTTCGTCCCTGCAAGTAAGTTAGAACTACTTCCCTTCCTCTCCTCTTTCTTTCCCCGGTTTCAATTTGTTCAATTAAGCCCTCGACCGACCCTGACCATCGTCACCCCCTTCGTCTCCGGCCACCCTCCGGCGAGATGTTCCCATCTCTCCACAGCCTCACACACCTCGCCGACCCTCACCGAACCTCCGCCTCATCACACTGAGCACCCCCCACCCCTCCACTGCCACTCCACACCTCCGTAACGCTCCCCCGAACAAACCCATTCCTCCGGTTGCAGTCCAACCTAGGGCTACCGCCAGACACCACCTTGCGGCCTGCCGCGCAGCTCCTCACCTTCGCCGTGCCACGGCGAAGGTTCCCCAGTGGTTTGATCAGGCCGAGAGGCCATATTCGTGTCCGACAGGTTTTGAGGTTCGACCGCCATTAACGCACATTGAAGCAGCTTCTCCCGCGCTCCAGGCTTGAGGACTCCAGGTCTCCAGCTGCTGCGGATTACGGGGAGTCTTGCGAAGGCAGCCAGCCAGCAACCTACGCAAATCAAAGCCGCAGCTGCAGAAGCCAGGCCACGGTCTCCCAGCAGGCGCACGCGAGGAAAGGTCTGCGTTTAGTCCCACATCGGTAAGCCTCACAACCTTTCCACTGTTTAAATTGATTTTGTGCACTAGCCTTACTGCCTCAGCACACGGGGTGAGGTCCCCTTCACCCGCCCGGTTACCCGGTCTCGTCCGCGCTCACGCCCCGCGGACCTGACCCGCGACCCGACTTGGACTGACCTGCACTCCTCGCCCACCACGCACGCCGGTGGGCCTGGACCCGGGCGTGACCCGAACCCGATTACCCGGCAGCTCTGGGAGAGCTTTCCCAAGAGTGGTTTCAGAGAGAGAGAGACGCGGGGGGGAGAGGGTAGAGTAGGTTTTGTTCTCTGACGTAAGCTCTGAAGTGTGCAGGCACAGGTGAAGAAGAAGAACCGCGGAAGAAGAAGGAAGCTGACTGTAGCAACAGGCAGTTTAAGTCGTCTGATTTGGAAATCAGACGACGTCCTGAAGGGAAAAGAAGAAAGACGGAGGAAGATCTGAAGAACAACAGAAGAAGGCGAGGCAGAGGAGAACACAAAAGAACAAGGGAAGAACTGAAAGAAGAAAAACAAAGAAGAAAGAAGAAGATCTGAAGAAAGATAGAAGAAAAAGGAGGAGCAGGAACAGCTGGAAGAAGAAGAAGAGCATCACCATTGCAGAAGAAAGACATCACCTCTGCAGACAAAGAAGAAGAAGATCTGAGACGAGGAGAAAACAAAGAGAAAAGAAGACAACAAATTCTTTCCCTCTCTCTTTCTTTATTTTTGTAAAAGAAACATGTATATCTCTAGAATACAACTTGCTCCCTGAGTTCGACCTCGGGAACTCTTTTATTTTCCGAGTAAAAAAATATATTTGAAATGTTGGCAATAACTGGCTATACTACAACGCTATAACAATAAAACCCGGTTATCTCTCGAATCCAACGTCTCAATTATTTGGCGCCGCTGCCGGGGAGCAACGGCTATTCTAGAGGTAAACATTCCTGTTTCTTTTTTCTGATAATCTCCTCTCTTTTGTGCAGCTACAGGAACTCAAGAAGACAAGCAACCACACGACAACCACTCCGAAGACAGGTAAATTTTTCCTCTCGCTATTAACCCCTAAACTCTAAAGAGGAAGAAAAGAAAAGAACAAGCAATATAGGGCTAACCTGTCTTCCATACTTAGTAACCATAAAGAGTTGCATGTTTTCAACTCATCACTCCTGCACACTATTAAGGGTATTTAAGGGCTAACACATTCTTGCTTGAGCCCTAATTGCCCAACAAAGAGTTAAATGGACCAAGTAGAGCCAACATAAGGTCAAACATTAGGATTTTTTTTAGAGACACACTACTTAAATCAAGAATGGAGAAAATCCAAAAAAAAAGTGTGCCTAAACCATTGATTGAAAATACCTATTCAAAAGAAAACCTAAAACAATTGGCTCTCTAAACACTTGAACCCTAAAAGACAAGACCTGAAAGCTCTCAAAGAAAACAAGAGGTAAAGTTGACCCCTTGGGTCAACCAACTTTAAATTAGGTCACTCTTTGCACTTAAAAAGACTAAAGTTCAAGTGAAACCTTAAGCACCCTGATCTTAAAATTGGTAGACTTAAGAGGTCAAGATCCCCATTCTGGTCTACCTGGAACCGCAGTGACAAGAGAGGTCGGGTGGGGGAAACCCTGTAACCCGTGGGGACGCTCTACCGTGTAGGGGTCTTCGCGGGACTCTCCCTCTCTGGCTGCCCAGGTAATTCTCAGGTGGACGATCTTTCTGATCAAGGGGTCCATCTGCCCCGCACCTCTATAGTCACCCAACACATTTTTGGGTGTCTTGATTGGGTCCAGCACCTTCTAAACTTACCTCTTCCAACAGTGCATGTACGGAAGGAGGTCCCTAAGACCACCCTTAAGACCTCCTTTAGAAATTCACTCTCGTCAAGGCCAAGCCTCGACGCCCGTGTTTGTGCAGCAACACCCTCACATTATTCTCTCTTCTGATTCAGAACCAAGTTCTTCTTCCCCCATCATGGCTCAGCCAGTTGAGGAAGAAAATAATCTGGAACACCAGCTCCAGCGACTCAATGACCTCTTCCAAAACTTCGTGCACCCACCACAGCGTCCTATGATGCGGGACCACTACAATCCTGCTGCGGTGGCCATTGAGCCTCGAGTCAGAATCCCGACTGGAGGACCTGATTCCGAATTAAAGCCCAACATGATTCATGCTATACCTAAATTCCATGGGCTTAATTCTGAAGATCCCTTCCAGCACATCAAACAGCTAAAGCATCTGGCCCACACTTTTGGATCAGATGCGCAAAATCGGGATATTCTTCTCATGAAGATGTTCTCCTTTTCTCTTATGGACAAGGCCGCCCATTGGTATCAAACTCAGACCCGGCCGATCAACACTTGGGAAGAACTTTAATCCGAATTTTTGAAAAAGTTTTTTCCCGTTGGTCGGACCAACGCCTTGCGCCATCAGATTACACACTTCACTCAACAATCAGGAGAACCTCTCCATGAGGCATGGGATCGCTTTCAGGATCTCATGAGAAAGTGCCCCCATCACGGAGTTCCTAAATGGGAACAAGTCCAATCTTTTTACCAGGGACTCCGTGAGGACATCCGCCTTTTCGTCAATGCAACTTGCGGAGGAAACATCATGGGTCAACATGAAGACACCGTATGGGAGATTCTCGAAAATATGTGCGAGAACTCCATCAACAATGACTCCATGGGATTATTCGACAGGACGAATACCCGCGCAGCGACGAATCTTAAGGGAGCACATGAGACGCAGGGCCTATCCGCATCAGTCGACCTGGAATTAATGGCCAGTCGATTGGACAAGGTCTCAATCATTGAAAAGAAGGTGGATGAGCTGACTCAGCACTTGCAGCGAGCCACCTCCGCGCGTAACTCCTTTGCACAACCTCCTTCCACACAGGAAACTGTGCAAAACATCCTCCACCGACCTTCCCCTGGGATGGATCCATATCCATCCCCATCTGATTCTTGGATCGGAGGATCATCCGATCCTTTCTACACCAGCCGGGGGAACTCCATTCCCCCTTTCCCTGACTCTCAGGAGGTTCCTCAGACCTGCGAGGACCTCAACGCCATCCAGAACGACCCATTCTCCAACACTTACAACCCTGGATGGCGAAACCATCCCAATTTTCAGTGGGCGGGAAATTCCCAAACCCAAAGACCACCTTTTCAGTCCCGCCCACAGCCCCCTCGTCATTACCAGCCGCCTCAGCCTCGGCCCAACCCTACTTATCCATCAGGGCCAAATCAGGATCAAATGTCCCTAATCCTTCAGACTCTGGCTGACATTCAAAAAACGAATGCGGCTATTCAAAAACAGCGCAAGGACGAGCTTACTGAAGTTAAAACTCAACTGGCCCAGCTGGCAAATTCTCGCCAGCCAGGCACACTCCCTTCCCAACCTCTTCCTAACCCAAATAACGTGCCAACCCAGAAGCGCGTTATGAATCCAAATTTAGGCCACGCTCAATGGATTTATCAGGCCCCTATTGCTCCATCTCCAGACGAGATGGAAGCCTCAACTTCTTATGCGGGATTTCAGCAACAGCCACCCCTCTTACCAAACCCAAACCAGAATCAGGCTGGATTAAATTCTGTAACAACACGTAGTGGTAAAACAACTGAAGACCCGCATTATCCAAACCACTCCAAGCCTGATAACCATGACCCTAGGATAGTTATCCAAGATACCGCTGTTCCGGATCCACAACCTGGACCTATCCTAGAAGAACCAACCAAGATCCCGTTTCCCGAGGCCTTGACCAAGGGAAAGAAAACCACCAAACCCGTGGCCCCTGAGGAGGACCTGGTCAAGCTCTTTGAGCAGGTCCACATAAACATCCCCTTGATGGATGCAATCCGCCACGTACCAGCTTACGCACGATTTCTAAAGAATATATGTACACCCCAGCGTAAGCCGCGAACCAAGGGAGGGAGCCCAATTGTTCTGTCAGAGCAAGCCAGCTCTGTAATCCTTAGTAGACTCCCACCCAAGGCAAAAGATCCTGGGACTCCCCTGATTTCCTGTAAGATAGGTGGTACCCAATTTGATAGAGCATTGTTAGACTTGGGTGCATCCATAAACCTGATACCCACATCCTTACTTGACCATCTAGAAGAATCTGAGCTAAAACCAACCGAGGTGACATTGCAATTAGCAGATCGATCTATAAAGTCACCAAAAGGGATTCTCGAGGATGTTATTGTAAGAGTGCGGGATTTCTATTTTCCAGTGGACTTTATAGTCTTAGATATGGATGCACCTGAGAACCCTAGGGATACACCAATCATTCTAGGGAGACCTTTCTTGGCTACTGCTAGAGCCAACATCAGCTGTGAGGAGGGCCAAATAGAGCTTAAGTTTGGAGATCAAACACTGAAAATTGATATATTTAAGGCCCAACAAGGAATTAATTGCGGTGTCATCGAACAAATTTGTGACATCAAGACTTTGGTTGATGAATCACACCTCCAAAATGACTCGAGTATGCCTCATCAACCACAGAAGGATCTTGACCCGCAAACAGAGGAGTCGAATCCAGATATGAACAACCCAGTAACTCCCACCCTTGAACCTCACATCTATACTGAACCACCCGCTGCTGCTGAAAACCCCATCCTCGAACTGAAACCCCTTCCTGCTCACTTGAAATACGTCTTTTTGGGTTCTAATCAGACCCTTCCTGTGATTATCAATTCCAACCTCAGTCCTGAACAGGAATCCCGTCTGATTGTTGTCCTCCAGCAACATCGCAGAGCCATCGGATGGACTCTCGATGATTTGACTGGAATAAGTCTCTCTTATTGTACTCATCATATCTATTCAGAAGAGGGCACACGACCTTCTCGTGAAATGCAGAGACGCTTAAACCCCAATCTGCAGGAGGTCATGAAAAAGGAGATCATCAAGTGGTTAGATGCCGGGATCATCTACCCGATCTCCGATAGTCGTTGGGTGAGCCCAATTCAGGTCGTGCCCAAGAAGGCAGGACTCACCACTATAACGACTGAGACCGGAGAAATCATTCCTACCCGATTAGCCAACTCGTGGAGAGTCTGTATAGATTACCGCCGACTAAATTCCTCCACAAAGAAGGATCATTTCCCACTACCCTTCATTGATCAAATTCTCGAAAAACTTGCGGGAAATAGGTTCTTCTGCTTTCTTGACGGGTACTCCGGTTATAACCAGGTGGCAATCCATCCTGAGGACCAAGAAAAGACCACGTTCACCTGCCCCTTCGGAACATACGCTTTCCGAAGGATGCCTTTCGGTCTTTGCAATGCACCCGCTACTTTTCAGCGATGCATGCTTGCCGTATTCTCAGATATGGTAGGTGATTATCTGGAAGTCTTCATGGATGACTTTTTAGTTTTCGGAGCATCATTCGACGATTGCCTCCAACACTTGGTCCAGATACTCAGGCGGTGCATCGATGTGAATTTGGTTCTTTCTTGGGAAAAGAGCCATTTCATGGTGCCTGAGGGAATTGTCCTGGGACACTCGATTTCGGAGAAAGGTATCCAAGTGGATCGAGCTAAGGTTAATCTGATTTCTCACCTTCCTATGCCTAGCTCGATCAGGGACATCCGTTCCTTTTTAGGGCATGTCGGTTTTTATCGACGATTTATCCCGGATTTTTCAAAAATCGCGCGCCCCCTGACCACTCTTCTCTCCAAGGATGTTCCTTTTGAAATTTCCAAGGAATGCACTCAAGCATTTGAAATCCTGCGTAACCGAGTCACCCAAGCCCCGATCCTACAGTCCCCTGATTGGTCTCAACCCTTTGAGATCATGTGCGATGCATCCGACTTCGCTGTAGGAGCGGTTTTGGGGCAGAAAATTGACAGGAAACCTGTAGCCATTTACTACGCCAGCAAAACACTCGATGAGGCTCAGCGTAACTATACGGTTACTGAGAAAGAGCTGCTAGCTGTAGTATTTGCCCTAGAAAAGTTCAGATCGTACCTTCTGGGTTCCCGTGTCATCATATACTCGGATCACACAGCTGTGAGGCATCTTCTTGCAAAGAAGGACGCGAAACCTCGATTAATCCGATGGATCTTGCTGTTGCAAGAATTTGACCTTGAGATTCGCGACAAAGCGAGAAAGCAAAATGTGGTAGCTGATCACTTGTCCCGTCTTCCTTCTGAAATAATTGACCCTTCCGGACCCATCACTGAGCATTTTCCCGATGAGCACCTGCTGACTATTGGTACTAGCCTTCCATGGTTTGCTAATGTAGTAAATTACTTGGCATCTCATCAGATCCCCTCCGATTGGCCGAAGGCCAAGAAAGACAAATTACGCTCCGATGCCAAGTATTACATTTGGGAAGACCCGTACCTCTTCCGCATAGGTGTCGATCAGATCATCCGGAGATGTGTCCCGGAGGGGGAATTCAACAATATCCTCTCTTTCTGCCATGACCAGGCATGCGGTGGCCATTTCGCCGGGCATAAAACCGCATCAAAAGTCCTCCAGTGCGGCTTTTACTGGCCCACACTGTTCAAAGACGCATACAATCACTGCAAGGCATGCAGTCGTTGACAGACTTTGGGCAACATGAGCCATCGCGACATGATGCCTATGCAACCGATTCTAGTATGCGAAATCTTTGATGTTTGGGGGATTGATTTTATGGGCCCCTTTCCTGTTTCGGATGGTTTCGAATACATTCTGTTGGCCGTGGACTACGTGTCCAAATGGATCGAAGCCATACCGACCCGAACCTGTGATCACAAAATCGTTCTCAAATTCATTCATCAACACATTTTCTCAAGGTTCGGGATTCCTCGTGCAATAATCTCTGATGGAGGGACCCATTTCACAAATGCTCAGTTTAGGTCACTGATGACCAAATACGGGGTGTCTCACCGAATCTCTACTCCTTACCACCCCCAAACTAATGGTCTAGCTGAGCTGTCTAATCGGGAGATCAAGAAAATCCTGCAAGTCACTGTTCGACCTGACAGGAAGGACTGATCGTCCCGACTTCCGGAAGCATTGTGGGCCTATAGGACCGCCCACAAGACCCAATTGGGCATGTCTCCCTTTAGACTGGTGTACGGAAAGGCATGCCACCTTCCCGTAGAGCTGGAGCATAAAGCCTATTGGGCAGTACGGAACTGTAATCTAGATCTTTCCAAGGCTGGGACCCACAGAAAACTCCAAATCAGCGAGATCGATGAATTACGCCTAGACGCGTACGAGAACTCGCAAATCTACAAGGAGCGGGTTAAAGCCTTCCATGACAAACACATCTCGAGAAAGATCTTTCATCCTGGTCAAAAGGTCCTACTCTTTGATGCCCGACTAAAACTCTTCCCAGGAAAACTGAGATCCAAGTGGGTCGGACCATTTTTGGTCCGACAGGTTTTTGGAAATGGAGCAATCGAAATCAGTCCACTCAGCCACGATTCTGAACCTTTCATCGTGAACGGTCAGAGACTCAAGCCGTTCATTGATGTAACTTCTACTGATTTGGCTGAGGCATCTTATATCCTCCTTTCCCCTTGAGCTTATTGCGCCCAGCCGATGGCGTAAAACTCAGCGCTTAACGGGAGGCAGCCCGTCATTCTCTTTGAAAACCTGAAACTTGTTCCGACACCTTTTTGCACTCAAAGTTCACCCTTGTAGACAGCTGACCCCACCTCAGATGCTTGCATCTGGGATTAGAAATCGTCCGCAAAAATTCAACCCAACCCATCCACTCATCCAAATTTCTGTCTTAAGGAATGAACTAAGTTAAATAAAAACCCCCTAGGTTACAATGAGGACATTGCAAATCTTAGGCATGGGGGGGTATGGAAGTGCAAAACTTGTAAGAAAAGGTTTCAAACAAAAAAATTCACATATGACAAAAACACCATAAAAATTTAAAAAAAAATTTTCGAAAAAGAATAAGAGGAAAAGAGGAGAAGGAAATTTTGTGAAGGAGAAAAGAAACAAAATGAAAAAGGAGCACAAAAATTAAGAGAAAAGGTGATAGTCATTAGTAAGGAACTAAGGAATTAACCTAAGTTCTAGACCTCATTCAAGAAAATAACTGAAAAGTGCATAATGAGATTAGTAAGAACGCAAACCTTAGGCATTCTTGAATAGACTCTTAGTACCCATTAAGATCTAGACACTCCTCAAGAGGTTGAGGAAAATGAAAAGCTGAAGTATTAGGTCTAAGGCTTAGGGAGTATTTGGCCTCGTTAACTAATTTTTGGTTTACGGGACTCAGTAACCTAAGCACCCTAACCTCACACACAGCCTGGTTCAGTAAGCGTAAAAATCAGAATCACGCAGAAGCGTCGCAAAATTCTGAAAAGAACACCTAGAATAGGAGCGGCCGATCAACACAAGTTGATTTGGACGAGTTCTCAGCGCGGAGAGGCGGGAAATCCCCTCGAAGATGCGTAACAAAATATCATCTCCTCGGTGCTTGTTTCTTAGGATATTTACATATCCTACTGGGGGCATGTAAGCACTCTGCTGGTTCAGATTCCATGGATGGCATTATCTCGAAGTGTCAATTGCCAGGGTCTGGATTCGGCCACGGAACACCATGGATGGGATTATCTCGAAATCTCAATAGCTAGGGTTCCGGGGGTTGCCATGGGCGGTGCTATCTCGAAGCATCGATCGCCAGGAACCCTTGAGGATTGATGATGGGAGCAAGGAATCTGATACAGACCGTGTTGAAAAGCCAATCCTAGGCTAGAACTAAAAAGAAAAAGAGAGAGAAAACTCTCCAAACAGAAAAACTTTCTATCTCTCTCTTACAAACGCACTGCGAACTGAGCCAGGGCTAAAATCATTTCAAGCACGGGTGCTTTAACCACAAAGTCCAATAAACCTTAGGTTAGTTCTTGTGGACCTTAAAAACCTTTGCTAGAGACTGAGGCTAAGGCTAGACAGATTTGGATCTCGAAAGGTACTAGAGTACCTTTTAGGCCTATGGTCAGTATTCTAACCTAATCTAAGCTCAAATAAAAAAGCACTTATCTAAAGCTATTAAGAACTTCATGGTCTAGAACAAGGGTTGAAACCTTAAGTTTTTGCTAAGGGACTAGCAAAAGCTAGGCATGGGGGTATGATGAGAACCTCATCATGAGCCATAACTAGCTCATTTTGACCCAATACAAAGGATAAAAGCTCCTACATAACTCAAGGAAAGGCTTAACTCAGAGAATTCTGAGTTTAAGGAGAAAACAAGTCATAAGGGGTAAAAATGCAATTTTACCAATATAATCTGCATACAGGGTAATTCAGGGTCCAAACATAGGTCAAAACAACTTAATAAGAATAAAAGTGGGATGAGATGACCTAGCAAGGGCTACAGCAATTCCAAGGAACTAAATGATAATCTGTAACCCTAAAATAACCCACTTCAATTCACGAGGTTCGAGGCAAAGTAAAAATAGAATAAACCCTCTAAAATTCATAGAAAAATAATCTCTAGGGTTTAGAACCTTCAATTTGGCCTTCAGAACCCATGTTGACCTACATTGAGAACCATGCCCAATTAATAACTTAATCTGGGTTTTCGCATAAATTGACCGGTCAAACAAGGTTTAATATAGAAATAAAATTCACCATCAGATTCCTTAGGTCCTAATTAATCATGTATAAAAACTTGAGCCTAAGAAGAAACCTCCTTGACCGACTTTACACTTTGGTCCTCATATATTTACATTTTGGCCCTCAACTTTTGAACCGTCGCATTTTGGCCCCTAACTCTCCTTCGTTGTTTGCATTCAGGTCCCCCCTGCAAAACCGGCCAGCACCATGCTCCGGCGACCTTGCGCGGAGCATGGCGCCGCGCAGGGTGAGGGGGAAAGCCTGGCAAGTAAACCAGGGGTGCCCTGCGTTGTCAGCCGTCGCAGGGACACCCCCTGGTCGCTGTAGCCCACCATACCGGCCGTGCGAACGCACGAACGGTATGGGCTTTCATCTCCGGCCATCCTCCGGCGAGGGAGACACGTCGTCTCCCTCCGCCTCCCTCCCTGTTTTGATCCCTATAAATACCCCCCGTTGCTCCACAGGCCGGGGCAGCTCGGATCTGACGGAGAAAATCCCCAACTTTCCTCTCTTCTCTCTCCGGCAGACGCTCACCAGCTCCGGCGGTTCCTCCCCCTCCTCCTCTTCGCTCTGCCGCAATACCAGCAGCAGAGACTTCCTCCCCTGCTCTTCCCGCGCCACGCCGCACCCAGCTGGCGCCTCTCCGGCTCTCTGCTCGCCGCCGCCTCCTTCCCTGAGCATCTTCTTCTCCGGCGACAGTCGATACGACTGTCGCCCTACTGCTCCCCCTTCGTCCCTGCAAGTAAGTTAGAACTACTTCCCTTCCTCTCCTCTTTCTTTCCCCGGTTTCAATTTGTTCAATTAAGCCCTCGACCGACCCTGACCATCGTCACCCCCTTCGTCTCCGGCCACCCTCCGGCGAGATGTTCCCATCTCTCCACAGCCTCACACACCTCGCCGACCCTCACCGAACCTCCGCCTCATCACACTGAGCACCCCCCACCCCTCCACTGCCACTCCACACCTCCGTAACGCTCCCCTGAACAAACCCATTCCTCCGGTTGCAGTCCAACCTAGGGCTGCCGCCAGACACCACCTTGCGGCCTGCCGCGCAGCTCCTCACCTTCGCCGTGCCACGGCGAAGGTTCCCCAGTGGTTTGATCAGGCCGAGAGGCCATATTCGTGTCCGACAGGTTTTGAGGTTCGACCGCCATTAACGCACATTGAAGCAGCTTCTCCCGCGCTCCAGGCTTGAGGACTCCAGGTCTCCAGCTGCTGCGGAGTACGGGGAGTCTTGCGAAGGCAGCCAGCTAGCAACCTACGCAAATCGAAGCCGCAGCTGCAGAAGCCAGGCCGCGGTCTCCCAGCAGGCGCACGCGAGGAAAGGTCTGCGTTTAGTCCCACATCGGTAAGCCTCACAACCTTTCCACTGTTTAAATTGATTTTGTGCACTAGCCTTACTGCCTCAGCACACGGGGTGAGGTCCCCTTCACCCGCCCGGTTACCCGGTCTCGTCCGCGCTCACGCCCCGCGGACCTGACCCGCGACCCGACTTGGACTGACCTGCACTCCTCGCCCACCACGCACGCCGGTGGGCCTGGACCCGGGCGTGACCCGAACCCGATTACCCGGCAGCTCTGGGAGAGCTTTCCCAAGAGTGGTTTCAGAGAGAGAGAGACGCGGGGGGGAGAGGGTAGAGTAGGTTTTGTTCTCTGACGTAAGCTCTGAAGTGTGCAGGCACAGGTGAAGAAGAAGAACCGCGGAAGAAGAAGGAAGCTGACTGTAGCAACAGGCAGTTTAAGTCGTCTGATTTGGAAATCAGACGACGTCCTGAAGGGAAAAGAAGAAAGACGGAGGAAGATCTGAAGAACAACAGAAGAAGGCGAGGCAGAGGAGAACACAAAAGAACAAGGGAAGAACTGAAAGAAGAAAAACAAAGAAGAAAGAAGAAGATCTGAAGAAAGACAGAAGAAAAAGGAGGAGCAGGAACAGCTGGAAGAAGAAGAAGAGCATCACCATTGCAGAAGAAAGACATCACCTCTGCAGACAAAGAAGAAGAAGATCTGAGACGAGGAGAAAACAAAGAGAAAAGAAGACAACAAATTATTTCCCCCTCTCTTTCTTTATTTTTGTAAAAGAAACATGTATATCTCTAGAATACAACTTGCTCCCTGAGTTCGACCTCGGGAACTCTTTTATTTTCCGAGTAAAAAATTATATTTGAAATGTTGGCAATAACTGGCTATACTACAACGCTATAACAATAAAACCCGGTTATCTCTCGAATCCAACGTCTCAATTATGGGGTGTCGCGGAGGAGCTGCTGCAGCTCGAGCAGCAAGTGGACAAGGCGCGGCGCTGCCCTGCGTCGCGAGCGGAAAACGAACAGGGTTCTAATTCTGGGAAAATTTCCCAGAATCAGACGTCTGGACTTACGTTCAGACGACGCAGAAGACGTCTGGAGGAAGGTCCAGACGTCTGACAAGTACAATATTTTCCTAGTTCTTTTTACACGTGTACGGCCATGCAGCAGTTCGCCGCATTCTTCTGCGCCTCTTCGTGATGAGAGCGGGTGTGTGTGTGCGCAGGTTCTGTTTGGGAGGGCGCGAGGGTCGCCATCCCACACGGATCAGATGTCTGGCCACAGTACCAGACGACGGAGAGGACCTCCAGACATCCGAGGTGACAATCGGACGTCTGGAAACCAAGACCAAACAATCTAGCGGGCTTCTGGATGTCTGAAGGACTACACAGACCGAGGTGTGACATGATCGACATTTTAAGTCGTCTGGAAGAGGTTCCAGACGTCTGATTTTGGGCAGATTCATTATTTTTGACCCATTTAGGGTCCGTTCGGAGTCCGTTTTCTGCGTTTCAAGTTTCATTCTTCCCAGATTTATTTCCTCTACCTGTTTACAGTAATTGTATACTGTTCTGAGTAGCTCCTTGTCTTTAATCCTCGCATTAGGACCCCGTTCCGTTACGGCTCTGGGGGTTGCGGAGGCGCATGGGATTACCGACCACGCCCCCAGTACTTCCGATTTTGCGGGTAGAATGGCCCCTTTAACTTAATTATAAAAAATTATACATTTATGAAACAATTAATAGAGTCTAGGGCATTGCATGAACCCTAGGGCTGAAGAATTAGATTGAATGATAGATCCTAGGGTATTGTATGAATCTTAGGACTGGAAAACTAGATTGAATGATAGATCCTAGGGTATGGCATGAATCCTAGGACTGGAAAACTAGTTGAATATATACATTGCAGTCTTGGAAAAGTGGAAAAGAAACGATAACTGCCTGTAAATTGATTAACAGATGCCTGTTATGAATGGATTAATATGGTTGAGAACATGAATTGTATGGATATAAAGCTGGAACGGTGAAACCTAAATTGGCTGAGTTAAAAGAGCATGAACCCTACGGGGAATTAGAAGTAGAACTCCTGGAAAGTAAATGGAATAGAATTGGGGAAGTGAGCTGGCTCTTGTGTATGGAGTACCAAGGAGAGCAACTATCCCCCTGTTTAGTGCAGAGTTGAGCTAGCCGCCCCAGGGACCCGGGGTTAGGTCTGGCCACTTTGTACCGACTTTTGCCCCTCGTGTACACAGTACCGAGGAGAGCTACTAGTGTAGGAAGAGCACTAGCTACCCCACAGGCCCAAGGGTTCTACTAGCCCTCCTACATCGACTTGTTAGGCCCACTGGGCAAACCAGGGTAGTCAGGTGAGGGTGCGCTGACTGTGGAGGGGCGAGACCCCTGTTTGGTTACTGTGGAGGGGCTGGACCCCTGTTACTGAGAGGGCTCTGCCCTATACTGGTTCCGTGCTGTGCTTTGGGCGCACCTGTTAATGGAAACGACTGACCGCGTGCCAGTGTGGGGTAGCTACCCGTACATTTATCGCGCGTGCCGTAGTCACCGTTACATCTATCAGTGACCTTGGGGTGGTTGACTGAGGGTAGGACCACCACGGGGGACTCTCCCAGCCAGGAGAGCACCACCTATTACTTCTACTTTTTGGAAAAGATTGCAATCAAGATCGTTCCCACGAGGAACATTTAAGATCAAGAGAAGGATCTGAGAAATAATCAATAATGAATAAATGGAAAAAGTATATAGAAAGAAAGTAAAAATATAACAGCTACTGTACACCTGATGAGAACCTCATCATGAGCCATAACTAGCTCATTTTGACCTAATACAAAGGATAAAAGCTCCTACATAACTCAAGGAAAGGCTTAACTCAGAGAATTCAGAGTTTAAGGAGAAAACAAGTCATAAGGGGTAAAATGCAATTTTACCAGTATAATATGCATACAGGGTAATTCAGGGTCCAAACATAGGTCAAACAAACCGAATAAGAAGGAAAGTGGGATGATCTGATAAGGGCTACAGCAATTCCAAGGAATTAAATGATAATCTGTAACCTTAAAACAAAACCCACTTCAATTCATGAGGTTCGAGGCAAAGTAAAAATAGAATAAACCCTATAAAATTCATAGAAAAATAATCTCTAGGGTTTAGAACCTTCAATTTGGCCTTCGGAATCCATTTTGACCTACATTGAGAACCATGCCCAATTAATAACTTAATTTGGGTTTTTGCGTAAATTGATCGGTCAAGCAAGGTTTTATCTAGAAATAAAATTCACCATCAGAATCCTTAGGTCCTAATTAGTCACGTATAAAAACTTGAGCCTAAGAAGAAACCTTCTTGACCAACTTTACATTTTGGTCATCATCTATTTACTTTTTGGCCCTCAACTTTTGAACCCTCGCATTTTGGCCCCTAACTCTTCTTCGTTCTTTACATTCAGGTCCTCCCTGCAAAACCTGCCAGCACCACGCTCCGGCGACCTTGCGCGGAGCATGGCGCCGCGCAGGGTAAGGGGGAGGGCCTGCCAGGTCAAATGGGGGTGCCCTGCGTCGTCAGCCGTCGCAGGAACACCCCCCTGGTCGCTGCAACCCACCATACCGGCCGTGCGAACGCACGGACGGTATGGGTCTCCTTCCTCCGACGTCCTCCGGCGAGGGAGACACGTCGTCTCCCTCCGCCCTCCTCTCTGATTCCGCCCCTATAAATACCCCCGTCGCTCCGCCGTTCTTGTCAGCTCGGTCCTGACGGAGAAACACCCTCTTTTCACTCTCTTCCCACTCCGACAGGAAGCCCTCCAGCTCCGGCGGTTTTTCCCTCCTCCTCCTCGTCGTTCTGCCGCACTACCAGCAGCAGAGCTGCCTTCCCCTACTCTTCCCGCGCCACGCCGCACCCAGCTGGCGCCTCTCCGGCCCTCTCCTCGCCGCCGCCCCTTCCCCTGGGCATCTTCTTCTCCGGCGACAGTCGATACGACTGTCGCCCTGCTCCTCCCCCTTCGTCCCTGCAAGTAAGTTAGAACTACTTCCCTTCCTCTCCTCTTTCTTTTCCCTATTTCAATTTGTTCAATTAAGCCCTCGACCGACCCTGACCACCGTCACCCCCTTCGACTCCGGCTACCCTCCGGCGAGACGCCCCCATCGCTCCACAGCCTCACACGCCTCGCCGACCCTCACCGAACCTCCGCCTCATCACACTGAACACCCCCCACCCCTCCACTGCCACTCCACACCTCCATAACGCTCCACCGAACAAACCCATCTCCCAACCTGTAGTTTGACCTAGGGCGGCCCTTAGGCTCCGCCCCGCCGCCTGCACACCCCCAACCACCTTCGCCGTGCCACGGCGAAGGTCCTCCACGTTTCTGATTGGGCTGAGAGGCCGTTTCTCTGTGGGCAGGTACTTGCGCTCGCCGCCGCCATTGTTGAAGCGAAGCAGCTTTTTCACCTGTTGCCCCAGGTGCGCCACGCCCAGGTCACGCTCCCAGGCAGTACGAGGCGTCTTCGCGAAGTGCCAGGCTGCAGTTGAGGCGAAGCTCTCGCGCGAAGCCCCCGCGCTTCGCCTCGACTGCCGCAGCTTCCTCTGCGCAGGCATCCAAATTGGGGTGGGACATTTAGTCCCACCTCGGAAAGCCACTGAGGCGAACGGGCGCTTAAAGGCAAAAAGTGCCTTAAGCTGTTCGCCTCAGTTCACGGGGTGAGGTCCCCTTCACCCGCCCGACTACCCGGCCTCGTCCGCACGCACGCCTCGCGGACCTGGCCCGACCCGACTAAGCCCGACCTGCACTCCTTGCCCACCACCGCACGCCGGTGGGCCTGGACCCGGGCGCGACCCGCGTACCCGATTACCCGGTTGCTCTGGGAGAGCTTTCCTAAGAGCGGCTTCTGTGAGAGAGAAACGCGGGGGGGGAAGGGTAGAGTAGGTTTTGCCGTCTCTGATTGGAACTTTGAGTGTGCAGGCACAGGTGAAGGGACTACAGAGGAAGGGCTGAAGAGAAGAAGAAGAAGACTGAAGGAAGAAGAGCAGCCAGCAGGTCAAAGCAAAGAAGAAGAAGACAAGCGAGGCAGAGAAGAAGGCTGACGAAGACTGAAGGAAGGAGCACCGAGCGGCACTGTAGCAGCGGCGACTTAAGTCGTCTGAGTGGAAAATCAGACGACGCTCTGAAGGCAGAAAAGAAAGAAGAAGAACGTCACCACTGCTGCAGATAAAGAAGACAGAAAGAAAAAGAAGAAAGAAGGAGAGACGACGTCCTGACAGCAAAAGCAGAAGAAGAGCACGAGAAGAAGATCAGAAGAAAGAAGTAAAAAGAAGATCTGAAGAACAGAAGGCAGAAGAAGAAGACCACAAGGAGATAAACAAAGAAGAAGAAACCAAAAGCCAAAGAGGAAGAAAGAAGAGAAGAAGAAGCCAAATTCTCATCTCTCTCTCTCTCTCTTTATTTTTGTAATAAGAATTTGTACCCCTAGAATACAACTTGCTCCCTGAGTTCGACCTCGGGAGAACTTTATTTTCCGAGTAATAAATATTAGTGAATGATGGCAATAACTAACTGTACTACAACGCTATAACAAAACCTAGTTGTCGCCACATCATTTCAACACCCTACTGCTTCTTTTAGCTTTTAGTTGCCACTCTACTCAGCGTTTCGCTGAGGTGTCACCCTTGTTACTTTTCAGGACCAGGTGTTGAGCAGCCAGAGTCGGCGGCTGCAGAGGGCGCTAGGCCTAGTAGAGCCCAGTAGTGTTACCTGTAGTGCCTACTGTACTTTTCTTTCCGCTGTAGTGAGTAGTTTTCTGTTACTCCCTGTACTCTCTTTATTGTAAGCTTCATGTTATGTACATGTTTATTTCTCTTCTGTTGTGGTGGTGTATATTGTAGTATTTTCTTTCTTTACTGTTGTATTTTGTTACTGCTAGTTATATACATGGTGAATGTGGTTTATTTTACTGCTCTTTTGGTTACTTTCTAGTTGGACGACTGTGTCTTGGGATCAGTCGAGTCGGTCCGATTCTTGTGTCTCGTAGGGATTAGGGAATCGGGTTGTTACATCCCTGGAGCTTCCAAATGACATCAACCTTACTACCTAACGTTAGGTCTCATATACTTAACATTAGATGGCCTGTAAAAGGCCATCTAACTGTCCAAACTAGTCTTGTTGACCCTATGAGGTTCTAGGATGATCCATTAACACCTAAGGATATGTTTTGTCATATTTTGACCAATTTAGGCTATGTGTGGTGTTCTTTTGAGAATTACATGTGAACCCCTTATATTTATGCTAATATGAGATCTGATTGGAGCTCTCCTTACATTCTAAAGAATAAAAGATTACAACTCAATTTCTATAATACAAGGAAACCTAAACTTGAAGAGCATAGTCTCCTTCTAAGCTTCGGATTTGTCAAGAGAGCTTCAACCTCAAAATCAATTTTGCAATATCTATGCATAAGATCTAATTTTAATCTTAATTACTTGAGATGTTTGTTACCATCAAACCCATCATCAAAGGCTAATGTGGTGCCTAATTGCTTATGCACCAACACATCTTTGGATCCATGGGTATGTTGGCAGACCTGGATCCCAACATCCCAGTCTCATGTAGTAAGTGAAGAATGTATT
Source organism: Thalassia testudinum (assembly GCA_037157565.1). Classification (NCBI taxonomy): domain Eukaryota; kingdom Viridiplantae; phylum Streptophyta; class Magnoliopsida; order Alismatales; family Hydrocharitaceae; genus Thalassia; species Thalassia testudinum. Next base: position 30,585,116 of record JAZHRO010000054.1, on the reverse strand, counting down.
TCCTCTAATTAAGAACATAGTCGATCTTTCCTCTTGCCACCACTATGCTCAAGAAATATCTCAGTGAACCCAAATCCTCTATAACAAATTTCTTTGTCAGCTTTTGCTTGACCTCAGATATCCCAGTGGAGGTCATCTATATAGATAAGGAGAGCCACAATCCCCTTGTCTGCCCTCCTCACAAACAGGGAGTGATCAGAAGTAAAGCGAACAAGTCTCATGTCTTCAACAACCTTTAATAATTTATGAAACCAAGCCCTCAGACTCTACTTAAGGTCATATATCGCCTTCTTCATCCTACACACACATCCCCCTTAGCCTCAAACCCTAGGAGTTGTTGCATATACACCTTTTCATGTAGATCACCATACAAGAAGGCATTTTTGACATCTAGCTTATACAACGACCAATCAAAATAGGCAGCAATCAAAATCAGAATCTGCACAGTTGGAAGTAGTGCCACAGGGGAGAAGGTGTCAAAGAAATCCACCCCATAGGTTTGGGTGAATCCCTTTGCCACAAGCTGATCCTTGTACCGAGAAACAAAAGCATCTGGGTTATAATTAACGGCGAAGACCCAACAACAACCATCTGTGCACCAGGCAGTAATAGAGTAAGCTCCTAAGTTTGGTGAGTGATGTAAACATATTTACATTGCATAAGATGTCTATTTATGCATGTTCTTAAGCATAAAATTGCATTGCATAGTATAAATATTGCATGGCATGCATCATCTTGCATTTAGATTAGTTTGAATAAAATGGAGGTTAATTATTTCCTTTTATGTTTAGGGATAGGACATAATTTTTATCGGGGCCTCGAATCAAAGATCCAACCGTGCAGATGTGATCAAGGCGAAGATTGGAGTTCAACGACTCCAAGATCGCCCTAATCAGACATCAGTAGTATCAGATAGAGACTAGGGAACCCTAGAAGATCAAGGGCCAAGATGGTGTGAATCCGCACTTCAGATGACAAATTCGACCGCACGGATGGATTCGGATCGACGATTGCAGCTTAACAGCACGAAAATCGTCTCAATCCGACAACCGTGGCACCATCTACATCATCCAGAAGATGGACGGCCAAGATGGCGCCACGTGGCGACATCTCAGCTGCCCAACTGGCCGCTACACCCTCTCTTCTTCATCGCTTCTCCACCGTTGGATGATCATCCAACGACTGTGGATGCACGCGCCCGAATTATAACCACGACACAAGCGCTTGTGTAGTGCGTTGGTCGAACGCACTCGTGAGATCAAGAGGCACGCGTTCGAGCCTGCGCGAGCGGCAGCTGAGGTGTGGAAAGGGAGTTCAATTGACCGCTCGATCGCGATCGAGTAGTCGCACACGCTCGATAACGCTCACACCGCATTAGACGCCTGCACGTAATGCGGGATCAAACGCGGGCGAGCGCATGGTTGAGGTGTGGCGAGGATGCATCTTAGCCGTTCGATCTCGCAATCGAACGGCCGAGAATTCAAGAATGTGAACATGCATTTCACTCGCGAGAGGGGAGTGGGCATGCGAGCGCCGCCCACGATAAAAAGACTAAGTTGCCCTCATTCATTGCAACTATAAAAGGAGACCTCCTCCATACGAAATCTTCATCCCTTCTTTCTCTTCTCTCCCTCTCCAAAGCTCAAGAGAAGCTTGTCCCACACCTGGGATGCTTCTCAAGAGATAAAGTCAAATTTTCGTCCCCCTTTCGAAAGTGGATCCCATGATGACGACAACGTGTTGCCCCGTTCCCATTCTTCCCGCTTTGTCCTCCTTCGTCTTGCTCCATTTTTCGTCTTCCAGGCGTCGTCTCGTCCGGCTCGTCCTCCAAGCGACTGTCGAGAAGGATAATTCTCTCTCCATTCTTTTTAATGCTTTCTAGAGTAAATTTACTGCTTTTTAGTATAATCGTTTTCTGCTTTCTAGTCGTAATGTTTAGTGTAACGAACAATCTCTTTGATAATGAATTCCATGTTCATTCTACATCTCTTTTTTTATTTTTGTTTGTAATATTCTCTCTTTCATTCTCTCTCTCTCTCTTCTATTTAGTGTAAATAGATAGATGGTTTCTAATTAATTAATTTACTTCGTGACAAATAAATTAAACAAGTATTTTTAAATGAAACGTCTGCTTCCCTAAGTTCGACCCGGGATTTCTATTCAGGTATAAATTTTATTTGTTGAACGCGAGTTCTTCGCTTTCAAACTACAACGACAAGTTTTCAAAATTAAATACGTTAGCGTAGCAACTCGTAGCTTCAACAGTAAGACTGTAGTGCAGCCATCTCATCCTTCATGGCCTAATGCCATTTCAGATCGAGCATAACTTGTTGATACATGACTGGTGTAAGTGTAAAGGTGAGAGCATTGGTTAACAAGGCAAATGAGCGACTCAAGCCCTCAGAAGAAGCCGCCCCTTCCATCTGATGTTGCCCCTGCTAAGGAGGGGGCGTGCGCCCCTGGGGGCCTTCCGAACAGCAATTGGAAGATCCATATAATCAGAGGAAGACTCAGTCTCAATGGGTGGCTTAGATGGTGATGCTTCACCACCACCAGGAGGAGAATCAAAGACAACCGGTATAGCCCCTGCAAAATCATCATGAGACACACACTGGTCAGTAGTTTTAACACATACTTGATGTGGGGAGGGTGATGGTGTTGAAGTATGCTTCCTATATGTCATTGGTTTCTGAAAAACCAACAGAGGATCTCTGAACCAAGTAATATTAGTAATTGTAGCATTTGATGACTTTATTTAAATCGTAGGAAAATCCCCAAACTAAACTGAAGGAATGGGCATGGGAGCCCTCTCTACCTCAAGTAACAATTGTCTACCAGCAACTAAAAAATATGAAATAGTCTCATGAAAAGTGACATCAGCATTGACAAAATGCCTCTTCTGTAGAGGGTCAAAGTATCTGTATCCTTTCTTAGTGTGACCATTATCCAGAAAGATACACTTAACTGCTCTCGGGGCCAGTTTATCTCTACCTGGCCCAATAATATGGACGAGGGCTACACAGCCAAAAGTAGGCTACAATAATAGGTGGCAACTATAACAAATCCCGATCAGGGAATAATATCTTCCATGACACCTGTTCGGAAATAACAAACTAGGCATTCTATTAATCAAGTAGCATGCGATCAACACCGCATATCCCCAGTATTGTGGAGGCACATTATGGTGTGTCAAAAGAGTCCTCGCCACATCAAAAATGTACTTGTGTTTTTGGTCAGCAACCCCATTTTGCTGTGATGTACGAGGGCATGTGGTTTTATGAACCACTCCATGAGATCTGTAAAAATTCTTCATTTGAGTAGTATGAAACACTAATGCATTTGATAACACTGCATTGTACAATGCTAACTCTGCCAAAAGGGGACAGTCTTAAAGGTAAAATGCACAGAGGATATATCATAAATAGGAATAGAAACATCGCATGCATTGCACATCAAGATTGTTTATAATGCATTATTAACGGCCATGTGTACAAAGTACATGTTAAAACAGGCCTCAGATGAACGATCAAACTGCATGGATGGTCTCAGAGCGATGAACGGAGTCCAACGGACTCGAAATCGGCTAAATATGACATCCGGAGCTCCCACAATTGGCCCAAGAAGTTCTGACAGTTGATCTAATGATCAACGGTCATGAGGCCGCTACGTGTCAGCATTGTCGCACCCTCAACCTCCCTTCATCGCGCGGCACCACTTTAAGCGATCGGACAGTTGGAAATCATGCACCCGCGCCCTTTGCATCCACGCATCGAACACCACCGCCTCCACCGCAGGATGAATCTCGACCATTGATCTTCAATCGGACGGCCCTGCCATGCTCCACGCCAGCGTGCCTCACTTCCTCGACGTGACCATTTGCCCCGTACAGCGCATCGGTCGCATCCTCGCAATTCACCTGCAGGGCGCGGGTTCGAATCACCTTTTGCAGCATAAATTCAAGGCGGGATTAGCGTGCGCGATTTCGGCCCTCGATGCGCGATTGAGCTGCTGGTAGCAGGCGATGCGGCACAATCCCGCGCATCCAAGGCAGACGCTCGCGACGCGCGGGGCACAAGCGTGATCCAAGCGCGTGCCCACGAGCGATCTCGACCGTTCGATTTGAGATCGAACGACCCACAGCATGCGCACACGGATTGCGCATGAGGAAGCACGGGTGTGTGCGTGAGACCGCTGGGAAGGATGCTTCATTGACTCTTTTCGCATGGGTTTAGTGACGTCTCGGACGTCGCTAAAGTCCATACTTAAAATAGAAATCTCTTCTTCCTATATAAACCCCTCCCAACCACCCATGTAAGGCATTGAATTCACCTTGCAAGTGTTGTAACACCCTCCTAGGCCCCTTTAACCCCTCTTGTAGTCAACGGAGTCGACGAGCCGCTGACGGAGCCTCCCTCCACCGCCGTGGCCGCCTCGCTGTCTCCCCTCTCTCTCTTTCTTTCCCTTTAATCTAGATTCACTTCCTTTTTATTCAAGCATTCAGCTACTATTGTATTTGTAAACTTGATTTGCATGTTTAATATAGTGATGATGTTGTTCTCCATCTTGCTTTGAGTAATTGCTATGATTTAAAAAACTCTAACCCTACTCTCTCTCTCTCTTTCTCTCTCTCTCTCTCTCTCACTCGTTTTTCTACCACATCTTCTTGCAAGCAAAAACTCGATATCTCCGTGACATTAAGTGACAAAGAAAATCCAATTTTTACGCCTCCCTGTGATCGACACTCGGACTCATGTCCGTTTCTTCTTTTAAAACGATGTTGCGAGCACAAACTATAACGATCCTTTTAAACAAACACGTCTTTCGTACGTCAGCATTATCAGTGCGTACAATCTTGACAATGGAAGCAAACTGATTATTTATTTTAATAATTAAGTTCTCAATTACAGACCTAATGTCTGACTTATTCTTTAATAAAAATAACCAAGATAATCTGAAACAATCATACACTATCAGCAAATAATATCTATGTCCAAGTCAATCTGGAATACGACTGGGACCCTACACATCTAAATGCAGCAAATCAAATAAAGACTCAGAAACAGTAGAGATAGCAGAGTAAGTAGATCTGTGGTGCTTTCCCATTTGACAAGCATCACAGTGAATCTCGATGGCTGGCGAAATATGAGGCATGATACGACGTAGCTTGTCTAGTGAAGGATCACTAAGGCGATTGTGCCACTGTAAGGAACTCTCAGTAGCAAAGCACATATCTCCCTAGCACTGTGCTGCAAACGGTGTCCGAGACAGGCGATATATACCCCACTCTTCATGTTCACCACCAATCATCCTCCTTATGAGCTTGTCCTGAAACACAACTAATATCATCAAAAATCACCTTGAGATCCTTTGTAATCTGGCTAACAAACAACAAACTCATCAGAAAATTAGGAATAAACAAAGCATTCAGTAATCTCATACTGGGGGTGACTGACACATCCCCCTAACCATCAACTCTGGTGTGCCTGCCATGTACCACCTAAACAGTCCTACCATGACGTATAGACTGAAGGTGTTGAAAGCCACTATGATCACCACTCAAGTGTTGGGATGCACTCGAATCTACCAACCAAGTAGACCTGTCAAACACAACAAAAATAGTCTCCATACCTGAGGAGGCATTAGCAGCAGTATCTGAAGAAGATTGTCTCTTGAGTAATCTGAGCAAGGCTCTGGACTATAGCATCATACTCAGCATGTGACACTGTGTCAGATTTTGCCTCAGAAGAAACAGCAACCTGATTGGCAACAGGTCTCCCATGCTTAGACCAGCAAGCACCTTCCAAGTGACCAATCCTACACAAAAGGTGCACGTGGGTCGTGATTTACCTGTCTGTCGTCTGCCACGACCACGCCTACGAGTAGAAGGACCATCTCTCATGCCTTGACCTCCACCAACAACTAGTGCAGAGGTTTATCCAATAATCTTAGAAGTAGGAGTTGCAACAGTAATCCGACTCAGTTTGCTATAAGTCTCCTTAAGTGTCGGAAGCTTCGACAGTGTCAGGATTTGAGATTGTGTAGCATCATATTCTGGACCTAGCTCAGAAAGAAAGTGAAGCACTGTTGTTTCCTTGTGTTACTTTAGATGAGTACCACAAGTGCACACTGGTCTATAGGCATCGTATTTCTCTAGAAGCCCCTTCAGAGCAACATAATACTGTGTCAACGTCTCCCTCCTGTCTAATGGAGAACATATGATTGTAAATCTGACAGACCTTGCTAGAATTCTTCTTATGGGGATACGTGTTGTCAAGCATATCTCACATCTCCTTAGCAATTCTGTAATACATGATACCATCTCCTATATGTGGTGACAGGACATTCATGATCCAGGCCCTCAATAGTGCATTATCTCTCTTCCATGAGGTGTACTTCCTAGTCTTATTCTGAGGCTTTGGCTCTAGTATTAAATGCTCCTTGTTGAGAACCTCAACGGTCATCGGAAAGGTTTGAGACCAACGAGCATAGTTGGTCTCATCCAACTTTACGATCGGGATAAAGAACAGATTCTTGTAATTTTCACTCCCCTTACTTGTCTCCGACGTAACCTTAGAAGAAGGAGAAGACATGACGCCTCAAACACCAAGAAGTCACCAAGATTAGATTTGAAATCCAATTTTCAAATATGTTGAACCAACATAGATCACAATAACAAGTGATCTAACATGAAAACGAAGTCATCTATCGCTTGGAAATCAAGTTAGACATGCATGGAATCTCTCCAACAATTGCTAGGTGCCTACTCGGGTCCGGAGGCACCCCTAGTAGCCCCTGAACAGAGGGCTACTTCCTCTCTCCTCGATGTGCTGGAGCACGAGCCCCCACAGGTGGCCTTACTACCCTACCAGTGAAGGATCAAGCGGTGAAGCCCTAGATCGGACCACACCCCAGCCCTACGCCGCCTCCTCCATTGTGATTGACTCCTGCAGCACCAGCGTAGATTGATGCGAACGGTTCGACGCCGCTGGAAGCCCCCTTGGTCGGTATGGAGGCGTGCTGGTGAAGGTAGGAGGCGGTGAGCAGCGGGGAGAGAGCTTTAAGGTTTTGGTGGATTAGGTAGGCAGCTTGTTTCGGTGGGATACCTGAGCACCAATTTAGGATTGCTGCTCTTATATCAAGTGAGACAAAATAACGAATCTTATTTTCAAAGAAAATCCTACACCTCTTTATATAGAGAGAAGTGTTAGGAAAATTACATACGAGAACTAGGCACGAATATAAAGAAAGCAAATAGTCCCTAATAAATATAATGCATGAAAGATAACTAAAGTACTTAACAAAAGTATACATAACTTTGTATGCATATGTCATGTAAATGTTATGTCATGTGTCATATATCACATTCACTCTTTTATAGGAATAGGCTTAGTTAACTATGACATATCTACGTCACATAAGCATCATGTCAGTATGACGTGACATATTATATGACATGTCATAATTTAGTCATACTCTACTTAAAAAGTTATGTACACTATAGTGTTTATATAACACTACTCAAATCAAAATCCCTCCATTTTCCTTGATCGTAGGCAAATCCACTTGTCAATTGTTTATTTATACCACGTTGACTTTCACTCCTCTGTCAAGAAAAATAAAAGAATAGAATGAACGTCACCAAAATTGGCCCAAAATTAGGATCTTCGAGTACCATCAAATCTCATATTTAATATATTTATCTTCTCACAAAAAAACAAAAAAAATCAAAAGTATGAGTAAATCTTTCCAAGGGATTCACCGTGAAAATATGTTGTGGACGAATGCAACATACGAGGAATTCAAGAAAGCATGTGTTTATGAGACATAGAAATTCCACCTTTTCTACCTTCAACGTGGAATGATGTTATCCATCTAGTAGATGCCTTGACATGAAATGAGGCATCTTTTACCTAACTTGAAGTATATTTACTTTCTTGATAGTCATTTCTCATTAACCTACCTAAATCTAATCCCATTCTACTAAACTAATTCAAAAAATTGGAATAAATCTGAGTCATTTTTACTCCATTGTTTTGTTTTCTTAGTTACTTATTTGTTTGTTGAAATGGTACCAGGAGATTTGAAATATTGAAGTTATTCACTATATATTTAAAGATAAAAGCTTCTAATTTATCTTTTATCTTTTTTTGCTTGTAAAGGTTGATGCTCTTAATTGTAACCTTTAAATTGGTATATTTGGACATTTTGATAATGAGATTATCATTCTTTAATCATTTGATTTTGCATTTTGTTTATTGACTTTCTTGTATTTTTATATTAAATAGACGAAATTATTCACTATATATTCGAAGAGGCACTTACAAGATAAAGCTTCTTATTTATCCTGATATTTTTCGATTGTGAAGGTCGATGCTCTTAATTGTAACGTCCAAATTGGTATATTTAAACATTTTGATAATGAGATTATCATATTTTAATCATTTGACTTTGCATTTTGTTTATTGACTTTCTTTTCTTTTTATATTAAATAGATGATCATGGATGGTGGGGGTAAAACCATCATGTTGGCTTGATTTATGTTAACATTACGGAATATCACATCTCGATAATTCTAAGAATTCCTGGATATAGATGATTAGAACTACATGTATTTTTGTCCAGGGTAAATGTAGGACAACATCTCCTTTTGCAACTATCCTTGTGGGGGCCATTGTTTGTGTTATAAGTGCGTGCATAGCTTTTTGCATAATATGAGTGAATATCACTTCCTAAAATAAACATCAACGTTACCGATGAGTTTTCATCCTAAATAACATATCTATGACAAATGATATTTGAGGTGTTACCCATGAATTTAGTTGTATATAAAAATCATCGCTAATTTCTTGGTAGATCCACCATGTGTGTTACGAGTACGCGTAACTTTTAAGGTGATATAAGTAAATATCACAAGTATGTTTTAATCTTGTAAAAAGAATAAAAACACAAAATTCTAGTGTCAAACTTCCACCGTGAGATAAAACATGAGCCATAAATTAATTTTGATATTTAGGAGATGTGTGAATTAAATTACAAGATAAATATGGATGTTTAGAGAGATAACTGAGGTTGATATCATATAAGGAGAGAAATAAATTTATCTCACCATTCATATAGGATAAATTTATCCTGAATTTTGAGACTCTCTCTCTCCAGAGAATTTTATTCTCAGATTAAATTCCTCAAACATGACATAAATTATTATTTCCCACCTAACAAATCGGGGCTAAGACGTGGTTTGATCGCACGGGAGCCACACCCCCACTTTGCAAAAGTTATTCCCAAATTCTATACCACAGCCCTTTTTATGAATGGCTCAATGTTTAGTAGGTTTCTTGCAGCCCCCTTGAGTTGGAGTGATTGCTAAATATAATGGGCCCAGCAGGTAGTCCCGACTCTTGACGGCCCACGCTCGAAATTGTCTGCTCAAGAGACAAAAAAAACACGCTATTGCGATTTCGTCATTAAGATTCAGAAGTTACCTCGAAATTCTAGACTTTAATTGCCATTAAATTCGTAATTGCAATTCAAGATCAATTTTAATTGGGGTTGTACAGATAATCCTCAGTTGCGCATCTTTGGATGCTATATTCGATATGCGTCTAATTTCACGCCAACCCACGACGGTAAACTGCCTCAAGCAGGTTTGGAATTCAATCCTGCAAAAGATCGAAAACAATTCTTATCCCCAAAAATATAATCCCTGTATGCTCCAGTCTCATGAAAGGGTTCTCTTGACCAGCTACACCCAAAATAAAGGGGAACAATAGGTGATGCTTGATCACAAAACGGGCAATTGCCTCGCCGAGAGTTCCAATAATTTGCTACACCCCCATTCTTGCCAAGGTATGAAGAATTGTCTATGCAGATAAATAGTCAAAGACGAGTTTTGGGTTGCAAGACTACCGATTTAAAAAGAGAAACGTTTTCCTCTGAAGAAAACCCACGCAACAATCCACACACCCCCTCCCCACAACCTATCCCAACCGGGTTCGGCAGACGGGTGGGCCCTGCATTCCAATTTTGTTGCCATCACCAAATCCAACACAGGAAAAGCTCGGCTTTAAAAGCGGCGTGAGATCGTGCCTGTACAAACCATCGCACATTTAAAAAATTGTCCACCTGCATTTTTCGATTTCAATTACTCAAAACTACAAGCAAGGACAAAGGAAGAGGCCGCAAACAACGGTGATGAGACGGAAAGATCCAACAATTTTAGACTTACTGGCAGAGCTCATTAGTATTTCCCTCTGTTCTATCAGGAGTTACAAAAACTCCAATAGTCAGGTAGAGATGGACATGTAACTATACTCAAATTTCAGGGGCAGGGACAGGGAAAAGGACCCACAAAAGGGGGAAAAGAAAGAATTAAAAAAAAAAGAGGCGAAAAAGGGAAGAAAAGGAAACTATATACCCAACCATGTCACTTGCTTCACGTACGTCATCTACTCCATTTAGAGCTAGATGACCATTATCTACTTGGTTGCTCCGATCCAGATAGTGCAGATGAGTTATGGCCTGACTTCAGCAAATAACTTTCGGTGGCATTGCCAATTTGCTTGAAGGAAACTTCCTTGTCACTACTAGCATGAGATGGAAGCTTTGGGGCATGAGCCCGAGATACACTCGATCCTCCATCTGGTGATCTCTTCACCTTCTTCATGGCAACAATGGCTTTGCTAGCTACATCTGTAGATATGCTTGAGTTGCTCCTACTTATGGCCTTATCCTGATGTTTCGAGGCATAATGGTCGCTAGAGCCATTCAAAGGCAAAGCTGCATCAGGCAGCCTGCCAGATGACAAGAGAAGCTCGGCAGCATATATGACTAAAACACAAGAAACCATCATTTGCAAGTGAAGTTGGTAGCTAACCTTTCATGCCCAGATCGGGGCTGGCTATTCGATCTGGCAGCATCTTCTGGTCTCGGTGTGGAAGACAGCCTCTTCCTTTTTATCTTTTCATCCTGAACCTGCAGTTCAAAGCAAATATTTTGACTTTATGTTGAAGGTCAGCACTAGATCTACATGCCTTACAAATGAGCGTTATAATTGAAAGTCTTAGAGTGAAATTCCAAAAGAAGCCAATACACCAATTATTAACTGTGTTGAAGGTGAAAACAATTTCATCCTCTATTGTTAGAGTTTTTTTACATCCATACCTCTCTAAACTTTCCCAATTGCACCCATACCCATTTAAACCTCATTATTACATCCATATCCTTACAAACATGCACCAGTACTCATGAATGCCCCCGCCATTGCATCTGACAGTGGATAATTGTAACTGTGGTTAATATTGACTCCTTGGTATGGTTAACCCAAAAAGAAAAAAAAAAAACCCTCCTTCGCCATCCCAGGATGTCCCCCATCTTCACTGTCCCAGCACACCCTCCATCTTCGGCTCCCTTGTGAAGAGCAGACCTCACTAACATGCCCTCAAGCAGCAGCCCTCCTTCACTGAGATCTTCAAGGAGCTCCACATCAAGGAGAACCCACTGGTGCTATTATCAGGTTCAAGAGCTGCAGCTATGAGTCGTTGCAACTGTGCACAAAGGACCTCGGGTTCATTGCCAGAGCTCAAGTCACTGGAGCTGGTCAGGTGGTGTGAGTTGCTGCAGAGGTGAGATTAGGTGGTGAGACCTGCAAGTCAGGTGCTCAGGAGGTGAATGGGGTGTGGAGATCAAGAGAGAGAAAGGGTGTACTTGAGATCGAGTGAGGGGGAGGGAGGGAGAGCGTCGTTGAGAGAGAGGGAGGGGGGCTGTTCCTGTTGAGATCCAGAGAGAGAGAGAGAGAGAGAGAGAGAGAGAGAGGAGTGGTTGCTGTTGCTGCCATTGAGGATCTGTGATAAGGATCTTGTCACTGCGATCACAGCCGCCGGTGACCTGATATTGAGGAAAAGGAGAAGAGGAAGAAGAAAGAAAGGGAAAAAGAAAAAGAAAAACATGGACAGGGGCACTAATGTAATTTTTGAATTTTGCACAAGGCCATTTGAGAATATTCGAGGAATATTCCCTCAAAATCTAATGGAGACTAAACTCAAGGGTATAACCAATATGGTTGGTAAGTCTGTAGGGATATGTGCATGTAATAACAAGTTTACAAGAGTATAGACGTAATTGGAAAAGCTTACAGGGGCCATGGATGTAAAAGCCCCTTATTTTTAAAAGTGCAACAAATGCATGTATGAAATTATATCAGTTGATCCTCAACAGTAAAAATAATCATCGAAGAACAAGTACCCTGAATGTTACCATAAGCAGGGTGCACCATTCGCTCCTAGCTAAATGTGCATACATGTCATTACATAGCGACAAAATAATATATATAGGCATGCATCTGCAACATGAATGAAGGAATAACGAGACCTTATGTTGCTTGTACAGTGCCCTCTTCCTTCCCTTTGCTCTGTTTATGGCATCTTTTATGCCAGAACTATCAATGTAGCCAGCCGGCCACAGGTCCGATAGCTGCAGAGGAAAACAACATTTGCCAAGATTAAGCAGGCTCTTCAAAAGAAGCCTATGCAATCACAAAAATGGTGTTGGAAGCACAAATCCCAGTTCACAAAGTGCTATAAGCTAATTTTAAACAAGTATTGCCAGAGGACATGAAGTCTAAGTTACCTCCCCGTAGAGCTTCCTCATCTGGGGGCCCTTGTCTTCATCCATCCCCTGAAACCAAATTTTACATATTTTGTGATGTGAAGTGTCTATATCTCAAAAAAGCCTTCCCAAAACCAAGTGCTCCTTTATAAAGTGTAGTTACCTCGATGTATAAGTCATAGAGATCACAAATCTTGTCTTCAATGGGGTCATCCATGCTCAGTTTTGCCTTAAGTGCCCTTTCACTAGGAGAATCCTGAAAATCATCTGAAGAACCAGTTTGTTGTTCTCCCACCTGCATCCAACAAGCATTAACACATGCAGATAAAAACAAAAGGTCTACTCCAACAATGTCATGACATTATAGAATCTATTATCATGGTAAAGAAACCTATCTTTGAAGAGCTTACCCTAGACCGTGTGGCTGCAATTCGTGTTTTGATCATCTCAATGACCTCCTTTTTAATCTGCTGAAACCTGTCAGCTTTTGCCTGTTTTGCAGATAAACCCAATTCCACCATTTCTTTCAAGTGTCTCTGTACAGGGATATGATATTGGTAAATAGCAAAACATGCAAACGTATACAACTTCTCAATGGTTACACGAATAATTTAGCCATTTGTGCAAGTGGATATCTGCTTGCATTTGTTAGGAAGAAATGCAACATTGACTCTTTCAAAATACTACCTTCAATGTCTTTTGCTGCACCAAATGACCAAGAATACCCATAAGTCGATTAAAGAATTCTTCTGACGTAATTTTTCCTTGGCTGTTCTGTAATACAAAAAATGCCTTCTATTTTCAAAAAGGCCTCCACACCCAAAAAATAACAATTTTAAGTCAGAAACAAAGTTAACAAACTACCGCTAGTCTGGCAACTTTTGCGAGCTTCTGTTTTATTTCTATAGGCAATCTCTTCTTCACTCCTTGCGTGGTATCCACATCTTGAGTTTCTTGTTTTGGAGGTCTAACTGCAAGCAGAATAAAAACCAACAACAGAGTTTATCAGAAGAGGCAGATTGGCACACGTGTTTCCTTCAGAAATATGATGGACAAGCTCCAGAATAAGTGGTGCATTTAACTTACACTCTGCAACTACCCTCTCCAGGTCATGGATGGCTCTCTCAAGTGTAGTGCCCTTTGGCCTAACAGGAGCTTCTTTTACTCGCACAGGATCTCCCTGGATAAAGCAAAGAACTCTAGCATTAGAGAATGAGCATAAATCACTTTGTAAAGATGTGTGGTAAGCATATGATTATATCTTAAAAAGCTGTTACAGTTGACTACAAACATGAATATCAATTAGCATGTGGTCATTTGGTTCAAGGTTTTCTATATAAAACCATAAGGATAATTTGCAGATAATACAGAGATATGACAGATCAAGAAAAAGACACAGCAATCGTATAACTGCCTTGAGTTCAGTAATAAAAGAAATCGAACCTTGGCAATTACCCGTCAAAAAAACAAAGGGAGTATAATCCCACATGAAGTTGATATTAAATGGTATACATTTTCCTTAAGAAGTATAATGGAAGAATTCTTATTACAAGATACATTACCACTCCATTGTTTTCTTCCTTTTGAGATGTGAAAGGATGATTTCTTGAGGCCTGCAGTCATTTTGCTGTGTTTATTTAAATAGGTCTATGTTACAAGGAAATGTCCCTGTTAAAAATTTATCACCCGATGACCTCAAAATCTAAATAGCATTATGGACAACATTTTCCACATAACCTCTTCTACCACTAATAGTGAAACAATTCTTTACAGTAAACCATCAAACGGAAAGGAGCCAACCAAGCTTTCTTCCTCATAGTCCCAAAGGCGGAGATCCTAGGTGAGGGGCAGCCTGTCTTCAAGCTTGCCCAGACTTTCAACACCCAATGCTTGTCATGTGCCAGACTTTGAAAAGAACCCACAAGTTAAAAATGTCATAAATATCCCTCATTTCCTGCCTGTGGAAGGTGCATGAGGCATCAGCCCCTATAGCCCACCCTGATAGTTTGTCACTCTATCAAAGACTTCGTGATCCATTATTTAATAAAATTCACTTCATTAGAGAAATCAACATGGATACTAGCAAAACTTGTTCCTCTGTTTGAAAGATAAAGTATTTCCAACAATTATGCATCTTGGGTCCTTCTTGAGATAAAAACATGGGTATCAATCAAAGCCCAGAACAGTGAAAGCTGCAATTTGTCCCTCTGTTGTAAAAGGTATAAGGTGGCAATGGATTTCATAATCGTTATGCAGCTGTATTTTAACATTCAGTCAAACAATATCTATAATTACCAGCATTAAGAACAAAGGATTCTTATTCTAACTTTAACTTCACGAGGCATGTATCCTACAATGACTGCACCAGGGGTATACCATCCCAAGTATAAAAAAATCTATAAGCTCAATTTAACACAAAATGAGTTATCAAACTAACAATCTCAAGTACCTATCTAAAATGACATTTACCATTGCCTGCATAGGGTTTCCAGGAATATTCAAGTCTGGCAACTCAACAGTTCCATTTTTCTCTCTAGCCCGAATCTTGGTGGAGGAAACTTGATCGTTCTCTCCCTTCGAAGATGGAGCTTTGTCTCGCATGACATCTTGGGCCAAATCTAACACCTCCACAGGTTTAACTTTATTTGCATCCCTAGATGGAGCAGCTGCAATCTTCTGATCTTTATGTTCTTTGGTGTCCATTGTGAGTGTTGACTCTTTATTTGCCATTTTGATTGACGAAACAACTTCAGTATTTACTGCTGAAGGCTCGACTTTCTTTTTCAAGGTTCCTGTCACCATGCTTGACTTGTTTTTCTGGTATTTTCCATCTTGATAGCGTTCTCCATGAAGCGGTACAATGTTAGATGGACTTGAAGGTTTCTTTCCCACCAATGCTGCATGCCTAGCAGCATTTTTCATCTTCATATTACTCACATCCACAATTTCAGTTGGCATGCGTCCAACATCCTTGTCACTTGCAGCATTCGCTGGATCTTTTCGCCGCCTTTTCTTTGGTGCCAAATTAGGGGATGTACTTGATTCTCTGTCATTAGAAAATACAATCAATACCAGCTCCAGGCAACTTATCAATAGTATTAAATCATATAACATAATAATAATTGGAAAAGCTTACATGTGCTCCAACTTTCCCCTGTTGACAAAAAAACCTTGGTGTTTTGTGGTGGACTTGTCAACTTGAAAATAATCATTCTGCAAAGTCAAATATGCATAAGTGATACGAATCAGTAGTCAGCCACATGAAGAGATAAGCTGGAGTTGCTTAAATGGTATATTACTCACAAAGAACATGAATAGAAGTGATTATTAACACTGTGGTAATTTAAACTCATTGCCTGATTGTGTAATTTGATGGTGCTCGTGCAAGTTGCTTTTGTGCATATTAGACATCTTCAATTCATACAATCCAAGAAGTGCCTCGACACTTTATGCAACCACACACATGGTGAGAGCTTCATGCACGAGGCCTCCCTTTTGCCTTTTTTGCTTCAAAAAGTAATCAATTTATTTTCAAATGCACCTATATAAAGCGGCAAAAGATAGTTGCATCTAATTTCACATGGAACAATAATTACTCTAACGAAAATCTGTTTCAGACTTCCAGATCCACTGGCTGAAAAAAGCTCATGTGGAAGAACCATTCAGCATGTTCAGATGATGGTTTAGTTTCAGTCTATATAATCATCTATCTATAGCACAAGAAACACACTGAAAACTAAAACAAAGAAACAGTTCCTTGAGGCCTGATCATACAAACTATCGTTGCATGGCAATTTGGACTGTAAATTTTTATGCTAACGTGATGAATGAAAATCATAGTCAATTCATATATAATAGCAATGAAACTCCTGAGCATACCAGTTCAGTGTCGTCAATAAAGGAATCCTCAGTGTCATACTGATCATCATCTGGGACATCATCAAGTTCTTCCTCATCACTGCTTTCCTTACCCTGTTTCACATATCCAATAAGAAAAAGTTAGCACAACAGCCTGCTCAACGAGAAATGCCCTAAAGAATGCAAGAAAGAACAAATTGCCACAAAAGCTCTACCATGGCAACCACTGGCAACAAACCAACACAACACCCACCATGTAAAGGCGCTCGATCTTTTCAATAACAGCACTGAAACGGTTTGGAGGTGGCTGTCCATCCTTTGGCTCACAGTCCATTGGCTGATCCTACGCAATACAGCACACCAGAGACTTTCGGAACAATGAAGAACAACGTTTGCATTGAACTGAAGCAAAATATCCAATCGCATTGACGCAACATGTTTCCCCTTTCGTGCCAAACTTACAACAAGCTAGTAAAGATCACTGAAATTCAGCACTCAAAGCTCAGCATGAAAGCTAAAGCAAGTTCATTCAACCGTCAAATTTACTTCAGAATCACTCAATCGATAAGAAAGCACTCAATTGCAAATTCTGCATCAAATCATACTCAATAGAAGTTCCTATCAGCCAAAAACAGACAACAAAACCCCTTCGCTTGCGAAAACCGAGCTAGTTAAACAACTTCCACCAGACTCACTAGCGACCGATTTGTAGCATTCGAACAACATCCTCGCGATGCCAACAAGAGATAACAATCAAGTACATACGCAATTGCAACTTGAAAACTCATTTACTAGCCCGAAATTCTCACTAGAAACTCACTGAACGCAAAAGACAACACGACATCACCACCACCACCGGCAGTAACAAAAACCAATGCTGAGCGCGAAAGGGAAAGGAATCGCGTCTGTTACCGTGGCCGCCCCCGCTGCGGGAGCAATCCTCGACTCGAGCCCCGGGTGCGCCCCGCTCGGCGCCGCCGCGCCCGCGGCCCTGCGCGCCCTGCTCCCATCCTTCTGTAGCTTCTTCCACGACACTATCGTCGTCTCCCCGGCCTTCAGCTCCACCGAGAACCTCTGCCTCCTCCCCAACCCCGTCGGCACCGCCGACTCGGCGGCGGCCGCGCGCGAGGAGGACGCGGAAGCCGACGCCGGCGCCGGCGCCGCCGCGGCGCCCGCAGCCCTAAGGGCCATCACGACGCCCCCCGGCGACTCCTCCATGCGCCCCCACTAGGGCTGCCCCCCCGACCGCAAGAACCGCCGGCGAGACCAACGCCCTCGAGCCACCGGCGCCCGTCCGGACCGATCTGGTCCCCGGGACGGGTCCGATTCGGCGGATCCCGGACCAATTTGGCGCGTCCGTACACCAGAATCCCCCCTCCTCCGGCTCTTTGTTCTTCCTTCTTTTTTTTTTGCCCCCTTTTTTTTCTCCCCTTTTTTTCGTATATCTTTTTAACCCCTATCTCCCTTCCTCTTCTTTTTCACTCGCGGCCTCCCAGATGGAATTGCCAAGACCCTTTCTCTTCCACTCCAGTGGTGTGTGTAGGGATGGAGCCATCCATGATGGCAATGTAGCCCTAATCTTGGGGACTTGCAACTCAACCCTAAAATCTCAAAGGAGAGGTGTGTGCGTGGGGTTGTGTTGAATTTAGGGTTTAATCCCTTTTTTTTTTTTTTTTTTCTTGGTTGGGAATTGTTATTAGGTTTGGGGATCCCAATTGGGAGGAATGTGAGTCATGTGATGTTGATCCAAGAGGTGATTGCGTGGGAGGTGTGTAGATGAGGGGGTGAGGAATGTGGAGGAGGGCTTTGGCTTTTGTGGCATTTATTGAGATGGGTATGGCATTCAACGGGGCAACAAGGGGAAGATGTGATTTGATTTTGGGGTTGTGGAGGGCTACTGGAATTAGGGTTCCCTTGTGGGAGGATGATGTGGGCGCATATTGGATGCAGATGGAGTGGGGTTCAAGTAACTTTGGCTTGGTGTATAAAGTGTTTTTCAGAAGGGGGTGGGGTGCTGTTATGATGGCTTCTCAAGTTGGGGGTGGTCAACAGAGGGAAGGAACGAATGAATCAAATGCATGATAGGGCAGATTATGGGAGAGTTCTTGGATAAAGTTGGTATTTGCAGAAAGGTCCCTGGATGGTAGAATTGTATATTCGTTTGTTTTTGCTATAGTTCTTTGTGGAGTAAGAATTTTAAATAAGGCTCCCTAAACTTTGATACCAATTTCAATGTGGTGCCTCGATGTGTATGGACTTTGGTCCATAAACTAGCATCATTGGCAATCCTTCTCAAAGAAATGTCTTCAAGGATCAATAAGCTTTGTTTTTTGATTTGCCCCTTCCATGCCCCCAAGGATTTGGAAAATTTCCCTGAGTGACTTGAAAAAATAATACTTGAACAGTTGGATTCATGTTAAAAGTCCAATAATATATATCAAAAAATTAAGAATGTTTAAAAATATGGTGGTCTGTCAAAATTGTGACATATGTGGTATGACCATATTATCCGCCCACCGATTTACGACAGCAGTGGGTCGGGGCGTCATAACCATTGTGCAAGAGGCAAATCGTAAATTTTTCATCTTAATTTTTTAATTAGCACCTCCAACTTGAAAAATGATATCTTCTCGATTGATTATCTTAGAAGATCTAGGTGGTGTTGGGTAAAAAAAAATA
This sequence comes from Thalassia testudinum, assembly GCA_037157565.1. Classification (NCBI taxonomy): domain Eukaryota; kingdom Viridiplantae; phylum Streptophyta; class Magnoliopsida; order Alismatales; family Hydrocharitaceae; genus Thalassia; species Thalassia testudinum. The sequence continues at coordinate 30,565,976 of JAZHRO010000054.1, read as the reverse complement.
TATTTATAGAATTAGTAGATAAACAATGAACAAGTAAAATAAAATAATAGAATAAATAGATTAATTCTTTTAAATATTTTGATAGGTCAAAATTATTATATAGGAAAGGTAAAATAATTTTATTTTAGGTTAAACTCACTTAATCTGACATAAGTAATAGTCAGGTTAACTAAAATGTTAAGTATTCAACCCCCTTAACCTGACAAACACAAACCCTAATGAGCACGTTTTATCCTCTGCAATCACAAAGGCTGGTTTGCAGGAATGCCACACTCTCCTTTCGCTTGTGAGTTTAGTCGGATCATCTGTAGAATTGTAGGCCTAAACCAAAAAAGATCCTGATTTGTGGATCCCTCGCATCGCATCCAAATGCTCCCATTGGTTCCCCTGATAAAATTTGCTGGATTTTTTTTTTTCTAGTGCCTAATTCCGGGTGGTATTCGATTTTTTCATGAGAGCAGAGGGCTATAGAACCCATTTCGCTGAAGGTTAGTTAGCATTTAGCGATATCCAACGCAAGTGAAATGGGTAATAGTAGTTGGTGGGATATCTCATGTACTCTGCAATTTCTCCTAAAATCCTCTCCGTCTTTCACAGATTCCTATTAAAGAAAAAAGAAAAATCTGCTATGCAACCACCGTTCTTCTCACCAAACAACGAATCATCGACTTATCCCATGGGAGATATATGGAGGGATAGACATTAATGCAGCCGTAAAGTGAGTTGATGGGTTTGGATGAACAACGTTGGTGGAATATTTGCGGTATTTGGGGGGCGTTATCTTACCGAAAGGTCCATTCTTTGACTAAAACTGTCCGTGCTGCCTATGATGATATAAGTTATTGAGACACAAGAGAGATGACTCATCGATCTGCGTATAATGAGAAATTGAAAAATAACCCTAATGCATATCTCGATTATGTTGATCTAAACTCAAGCATGGCCTCATATGATCATCAACAACCTAAAAAGGAAAGCTCTACTTAAATTACATCAACTCAAAATCACACAAAATCCACGTAAACCTATCCCACCTTCAAACCAATTACCCTTAGCACTTCCTATGGCCTTTGCTAGTGCCAACTGCGAACAACCATCTCCCACGTGTACTTAAAATCAACAAAACTCAAGTTTCACCTTGTTGTGTTTCAATCACAAGTGCATCATTTAAAAATCACTTACAAATGTGATTCTATGCCTTTTGGCACCATTTGGCATGATTTTAAATAGAGGTGTTATCTTATGTGACAATTTTAATGTTACAGTGTATAAATAGTATAAGAATTTTATTTCTTACTCAATGCATTTACCTCTCATCAATCATATCTATCCTCACTAACTCATCCTCACCCATCACATCTATCTCTACCAATACACTCTCACTTATCACATTTATTTTACTAACTCACTTTCAATACAAATAAAAATAAAAATCAATAATAACATATCAACTCAATCATCACATTCACACCTACTAACTCTCCTCTTACCCATCCACATATCTCACCTCAAGATTTCATAAACTTTACCTAATATTAAGCTATATCTCTACCAAACAGGACCACTTAAGAAGACTCATCCAAAGACAAAAACAAAGAAAAGGTCACTACCACAAGAAATCCCATACAATTCTTCTTAATATCAAAGTGTCCTTTCTTAAACATCCTTACCTCCAAGAGGAACAGGGTTGGAGAGATTTGCATTGAATAATAGTTTCCCTAGGTTTTATTATTTTTCAAAATTTAGATACCCTTTTCGGAAGATATAAACTATTTGAAAATCTTTCAAAACTTCCAAAGTATAACAAAAAAAATCACCTCACCTCTAGATTTAAATTTGAAATTCAATTCTAAGTCTAGTAATTTTCATTGATACTATTCTTTCAAAAGTTTGATTTTTATAATTCACTTCTAATCTAGATTTGACGAGAAGGAGAATGTGATTTTAATCCAAATTTCTATTACGTTCCAAGCATGAATTTCAAGTGAGCTTTCCATGAGATAGATTCATGAAAAAGAAAGAGGAGGCAAGGAGGGCAACAAAGAAGAGAAAGAGGAACAATAAACATGTAGAATGGACAATAATGAACCTTTTTGGATGCATGATTTCAAGTCAAGAGCAAGAAAACACTCAATATGTTCTCTTGTTTGTGTAATGACTCAAGGCAAATTCATGACCTGTGAGATTGATTCCTTATCATCCCTCAATGCTCAAGGAACCCCTTTTCTCCACCCATCCTAAGTCTTGGTGTTTTAACTTATTATGAGCTTATATATTTATGCATTTGAGTTGCAACCATAGTGATTTTAAGTTATAACCTCTCAAATAGATGTTTATTTAACCATTTAAAATAATAGTCAAACCTTGTTACTGCTGCATAAACCCATTTGTTTGCACATTTGAGTTGCAACCATAGCAATTTCAAGCCATAATCACTCAAACAAATGTTTTTGAAGTATCTAAAACGATAGCCAAACTCTTTTTAGTATCACAACTACTATATCGATGACTTTGGCTTTTTCTCGTTGCCAATGTAGCTATAGTTGTATATGTGTGGGCACCTGATATTTATGAGGATTCCCCCACTTCAAGTAGGCTTGGATCCTTAGATTTTGAATTTGTACATAACATTCTTTACATCTTATCTAATCTTTCCCTTTTTTTCAAGCTTCAAGCTTACCTACATTCTTCCTCCACATGCCCCTCTCTCAAAGTTTCTTTTTTTTCTTCCACCTGTTGTACGCCTTCTTATCATTCCTTTATATTTTCTTGTACTATTCTCCCCCAATTTAAATAAGATGAATTCAAGGTACCTATTCGAGGTCCATCTTTTCATTAAAAAAGAATAGTAGCTTTGTTCCTTTTCCATGTTGACTTTATCCAGGTCTTTTTTTAATCAAAAGTTGAGTTTCTAATAGTGCACCATTCCATGGAAATGTTTAAGTTGCCATGCTTTTATATTATCACTAAACCTACTAATTGAATCAAACAAACTCAAATAATATATGTTCAAATTCAAGTTTGATAATATATTTGATGTTTGTGATTGTTATGTTAAGTTCAATTTGATAAAAAATCTAAATATTTGAGATTAGTTCCTTTACTTTATATAAGCAAACAAGCTCAATAATAGTTCAATAAAAAGTTCGATATTTACTTTTGGTGAAAATTTTCATGGACATGTAAACACACACATATGGTGAATCAATTCTTTAGGTATATGTTTAATTTGGTGAGCTAAAAATCTTAATTTTAAAGTTCATATTTAACTCAATTCTAATCAAATAGAATATTGAGGTCAAATGCAAATAATGTTTAATTTAACCAGCAACTCTAACTACCACGATCGATACATTTATTTTGAATTTTTTAATTTTTTCCTACAATGAAAGCTCGAGGATGGAGATCTCGATTAAAATCTTGGTGGAAGGAGTACATTTGGTCTCCTCTTTTAGTGGATAAAGGTAATTTTTATTAAAAGTTACGAAGACATTGTTAGAAATGGGCTTTTCTTTAGATATGATAGAATATGAGTCTATTGTTTCCTTGATAATAGATGTTTCTTTTTGTACATTTATATATATTTTCACATTGTGTCATGTATTTATAAGACAACCTCTGCCTCTATGCTAGACAACTTTTCTATTTAAGTTTTTTTTCCGTGTGTCCATCGTAACTTGCTAGCTTAAACTCTTACGCATGCACATAACATGGTACACCTATAGCACCCATGATTACATAATATTTCTATTAACTAACCCTTCACACCAAGGTCAACAAGTGTTACAACCTGTTACGACTCGATTCTTAAATTTCTACAGGATACGAGACCGATCCGACTCGACTAATCCCAAGATCCAGTCGTCTAATAAGAAAAAATCAAAAAATAAGAAAGTAAACCACATTCACTATACTAAGTAACTAACAGTAAAAGACTACAAGTAGTAAGGAAAGAAAAGCTGCTAATAGTACATATCACCATGACAACAGTAAAGCAGAAACAAAGTACAGAACGTAAACAGTAACAAGAATCTGAACTCACTAATAAAAGAAGGTACAACAACAGGAAGACTACTGCTACTGGACTCTACTAGGTCTAGCACCCTCTACAACCGATAACTCGGGCTGCTCAACACCTGGACCTGAAAAGGGTTATGAGTAAACAAAGTCAGCGAACGCTGAGTAGAGTGGCAACCAACTAACTAAAGCAGTAAAAGCTAACAGGTAATTTATCTTTTCCAATTACTTTATTTCACAAGTTATTCCTTTTCACTCATTGGTTTATTTTTCAGATCTCTTTCTTGATCTCGAATGTCCCTCATGGGAACGATCTTGATTGCGGTCTTTTCCGAAAAGTAGAAGGCGCACGTGGTGCTCTCCTAGTCGGGAGAGTCCCCCGTGGTGATCCTACACCCAATCAACCACCCCAAGGTTACGGACAGACGTAGTGGTGACTACGGCACGTGCGATAAGTGCACGGGTAGCTACCACGCACTGACACGCAGTCAGTCGTTTCCGCTAATTGGTACACCCAAAGTATAGCATGGAACAGTATAGGGCCTAGCCCTCTCAGTAACAGGGGTCTAGCACCTCAGAACCAAACAGGGGTCTCGCCCCTCTACAGTCTGTGCACTCTCATCTGACTACCCTAGTTTGCCTAGTGGGCCTAAAAAGTCGGTGTAGGGTGGCTAGCTGAATCCCGGGCCCCGTGGGGTGGCTAGCTCTCTCCCTACACTAGTAGCTTCCTCGGTACAGTGTATGCGATGGCCAAGAAGTCGGTGCAGAGTGGCCAATCCTAACCTTGGGTCCCAACCCAAAGGCGACTAGTTCCGCTCTACACTAAATAGGGGATTGTCGCTCTTCTTGGTACCACGTACTCAAGGGCTAGCACACTTCCCACTCACATTTCCAGATCCATTCCATTTATTCATAGGAACTCTACTCTTAATTCCCCGTAGGGTTCATGCTCGTATTTCTCATCATTCAACATATACAACAGGTAATGTCACATGTAACTTTTTAACTAGCACAGGTATTTCATATTTCACAGGCAGCTCTTGTTTATTAACAGGCAGTTGTTATCATTTCTATTCATTCATTTAAGACTACAATTCCAAACACGCATACAGACATTTTAAGTACTTCTCGTCATAGGATTCATGCCATATCCTAGGTTCTAGTTATTCAATCCACATAAGCATTCAGGTTTTATAATTAAATTAGGGGAAGACCACTCTACTAGACAACCCAGGAGTATTGAGGGCTCGAACAGTAGGCTCACGTGCCTCGGTAAGCCCCGAACCTGCAATTGATTGAAGTCCTATAACAAGGAATATGCCACAATGGAATATTCAGAACAGTATAAAAGGCCTTCTAACAAGTGGAGGAATTCACAAGGAAAACACCGATATCTTGTTCGTGTAAAACGGACCTCAAACGGACCCTAAACCGGTCAAAAATAAGGCTATAGACCCAAATCAGACGTCTAGCACAAGGTCCAGACGTTTTAAAAGTAACCAGAAGCTCACCTTAGGTTCTGCGTTGACCTCAGATGTCCAGAACCTCTTCTAGACTGTCTGGACCTAGCTCTAGATGTCCGACCTCTCCTCCGGACGTCTGGGAGTGCTTCCGATCGTCTGGTAAGCTGTCTAGACACCCGAAACCCATGGGAGAGCGTGCCCCGCGCCTTCCCGAAGCAATCCTTGCACGCGTCAGCCAAATCGCCTATATTTAGCCACGCAAGTCGTAGCTGCGGTGCCGCCTACATGGCCGTAACTGCAAGAGGAACGTGCCTTGGCAAAGATCTGCTTTCAGACGTTCGGTATAGTCACCAGACGTGCACTTAGTCGTTTGGACGTCATGCCAGACGTCTGATTCCGGGAAAATCCCAGACCCAGAACCACTTCCTGCTCTCCTTCGTCGCGCGTAGCCGCAGCCTCGCCTCCTCGCCTGTAGCTCCGGCTGTAGCAGTGTCGAGGACGGCTCCCCCGACACACTCCTCCCGCACGTGCCGCTCCAATCATGCGCCCTCCGGTGAGCTCCCACAAGCTCGCAAGCTCAAGCTCTTCCTCCTCTCCTCACGCCGCCTCTCCTTCTCGTCACCGCTTTCACGCTCTCTCTCACGCTCGCTCCTCTCACTGCGATGGAGAGGAAGAGAAGAAGGTGGCTGGCTGTAGTGAAGTAGGGAAGAAAGGAAGAGGGGGAAAGGGGTTTATATAAGGGTGTGTTAGGGTTCGGTGGAGGAGGGAAGAGGGAAAGAGAGAAAAGAGAGGTACTGTCTGCGTGTAGACGCAAAGGCTCGTACCAAAATTTTGATTTCCAGACGTCTGAGAAGGGGTCCAGATGTCTGACCGACAGTCCAGACATTTTAAAAGGCTCAGGACAAAATGGGTCTTTACATCATAACAATCTTAAAGGAAGTTTCGTCCCTGAAACTTGAGCTAGCTAGGGTGCAGAAAAAGAACTATATACGCATAACAAACTTAAAGAGGACCGAAGCCAATCCGAAAATATGTACCCTCAAAAAGCTCCGGGTACCGCTCTCGCATCGCTGCCTCAGGCTCCTAGGTAGCCTCCTCGTATCTCTGGCTCCTCCACAAGACCTTCATCAGGGGTACTTGCTTCCGTCTCAAACTCCGGAGGACTCTATCTAGTATCTGTACTGGTTGCTCGGGGTAGGTCAGATCATCACCCACCTTGACACTCTCGTGGCTCAGAATGTGACTGGGATCGGCGACGTATTTCCTGAGGTTGGACACGTGGAACACATTGTGCACACCAGAAAGCTGGGGAGGAAGGGCAAGCCTGTAAACAACGGGTCCTACCCTCTCCAAGACCTCAAAGGGCCCCACAAACCTCGGCGCAAGCTTCCCTTTCACCCCAAAACGCTGCAGGCCCTTCATGGGCAAAATGCGAAGAAAGAGGTGATCCCCAACCTCGAACTGCACCTCTCTGCGCTTCCGATCGGCATAACTCTTATGTCTGCTCCTGACAATCCGAAGTCGTCTATGAATCTACTCTATTACCTCCTGACTCTGCCAGATAAACCTGGGGCCAACCTCCCACTTGGTCCCCACCTCAACCCAACTTAAAGGCGCAGTACACCTTCGTCCGTACAGAGCCTCGTGGGGTGCCATGTCGATACTCGAGCGATAGCTGTTATTATATGCAAACTCTACCAGGGGTAAGTGCTCCTCCCAAAAGCCCCTCCAGTTTAGTACACAGGCGCGTAAAAAGGTCCTCAAGTGTTTGTATCGTGTGCTCTAACTGTATGTCCGTCTGGGGGTGGTACGCCGTACTGAATCTCAACCGTGTCCCCAAGGCCTGCTGAAACTCAGCCCAAAACTGGGAAGTAAAATGGATATCCCGGTCGGATATAATCTCACGCGGAACTCCATGCAGACGTACCACGTCACAAATATACCTCTTAACCAACTGCGCTGGTCCTAAGGTGACTCGGATCGGCAAGAAATGTGCCATCTTCGTCAATCTATCTACAATCACCCAGACTACGTTGTGTCCTCGCTGGGTAATGGGCAAGCCCACCACCAAGTCCATGGTGATGCTCTCCCACTTCCACTCTGGCACAAGAAGTGGTTGCAATGGCCCTGCAGGCCTCTGATGCTCTGCCTTCACCTGCTGGCACACCAAACACTGCTGCACGAACTCACCTACATCCCGCTTCATCCCTCTCCACCAAAAGTCATGTCTCAGATATATGGTACATCTTCGTGTTCCCGGGATGTATGGTGAACCTGGACTCGTGTGCCTCAATCAGGAGCTCCCTCAACAACTCGTCCCTGGGCATGCACAAACGTCCCCTCATGTGCAGCACCTCGTATGTAAAAGAGAAGTCTCCTAGGTCCCCTGACAGTACTCTATCTCGCAACGACTGCATATATGGATCTGTCATCTGTCCTGTGACGATGAGATCTATCAACTCTAGTCTCATCTATCGTGTCACTGTCACTGCCCCACAATGCCCCTGTAACTCTAGGGGTCGCCAACTGCCAAACTCCTCCATAAGTCTCCAACTCTGTGCCTGTAAGTTGGCCAAGTGGGTGGGCACCTTCCAGCTCAAGGCGTTAGCCACCACGTTGGCCTTGCCCGGATGGTAGGAGATGCTGCAGTCATAGTCTTTCAGGAGCTCTAACCAACGTCTCCGTCTCATGTTAAGCTCCTTCTGATCAAATAAATACCTGGGGCTCTTATGATCCGTGAATATCTCAAAGGTCTCACCGTAAAGGTAGTGCCTCAATGTCTTCAGCGCGAAGACAACAATTGCCAGCTCTAAGGCATGGGTAGGGTAGCTACGCTCATGGGGCTTCAGTTGCTACGAAGCGTAAGTGACAACGTGACCCCACTGCATGAGCACACCCCCTAACCCCTGCAACGAAGCGTCCGTGTAGACAACAAAACTGTCGCTGCTATCTGGGATGGTAAGCACAGAAGCCGAAGTCAGCCTCTCCTTCAACTCCTGAAAACACTCCTCACAAGCATTTGTCCAAGCAAAAGGCACATCCTTCCAGGTCAACTGAGTCATAGGATGCTCAATCTGCGAGAAACCCCTGGTAAACCGCCGGTAGTAACCTGCCAGTCCCAAGAAACTGTGGATCTCTTTGACTGTATGTGGCCTCTCCCACCTAAGTACTGCCTCTACCTTGGCTGGATCCACAACCAAGCCATCCCCTGAAATCACATGACCCAAGAAGGTCACCTGCCTCAACCAAAACTCGCACTTGTTGTATTTGGCATACGACCTACGTCATCTCAACGTGTCCAAAACCATCCGCAAGTGTTTTCCGTGCTGTGTCTTATCCCGTGAGTAAACGAGCATGTCATTAATAAATACCACCATAAACTGATCCAGATACGATCTGAACACCCGGTTCATCAAATCCACAAAGGCATAGGGGCGTTGGTCAGCCCAAACGGCATGACCAAAAACTCGTAGTGTTCGTACCGGGTGTGGAAAGCTGTCTTGGAGATGTCGGTCTCCCTGATCCTCAACTAGTGGTAGCCTGATCTTAGATCTATTTTAGAGAAAATCGTGGCACCTCGCAACTGGTCAAACAGATCATTAATCCTCAGCAGTAGATACTTGTTCTTGATGGTGATCATATTCAGCTGTCTGTAGTCGACACAAAGGTGTAGGGTATCATCCTTCTTCTTCACAAATAAAATCGGGTCTCCCCACGGGGATGCACTGGGCCTCACAAAGCCCTTCTCCAACAGGTCCTACAACTGGGACTTGAGCTCTCGCAGCTCATGTGGTGCAATCCTGTATGGTGCCGTAGAAATGGGGCTGGTCCCCGATACCAGTGAGATCTCAAATTCGATCTCACACTCAGGCGGTAGTCCTGGCAGCTCCTTGAAAAACACGTCGGGGTACTCTCTGACCACTGGGATGCTCTGAAAGTCTGCCACGAGGCTGGGCTCTGCCATTACACAAGCCAAGAAGCCCTCACACCCCTAGCCCAAAAGTCTCACTGCCCAAAGTGTAAAAATGCACCTGAAACCTTTGTCCATCGGCTGTTTGTGAAACTCAAAGGAAGGCATCTTCGATATGGAGAAGACGATCTTCCTCTCAAAATAGTACACCAAAGCATAGTAAGCGGACAACCAATCCATCCCCGGAATCACGCCAAAATCCTCCATAGGTACACGATCAGGTTAGCGGGGAGGCTGTGTCCCCCAATACTTACCTTACAATCTGTGTAGACCTCCTCAGCTACAAACAGCTAACCACCCGGACCTCTGATGAGAACTTCATCATAAACCCTAACTAGCATAATCTAACCCAGATATGTGAGAAAAGGCTCCTACATGACCCAAAGAAAGACTTAACTCAGAGAATTCTGAGTTTAAGAAGAAAACAAATCATAAGGGGTAAAACTGCAATTTCACCAATGCAAATGGCAAACAGGGTAATGAAGGGTCCAAACATAGGTCAAACAAGCCTAATAAGAAGGAAAGTGGGATGATCTGAACTAAAAAGGATTATAGCAACTTCAAGAAATTAAATGACATTCTGTAACCCTAAAACAAACCCACTTCAATTCACGAGGTTCGAGGCAGGTATGGGTGTCTGGTTGTCGCTCGTCTCTTGTTCTAATATTTCATTGTAGTACAGTATAGAGAAACGGTTACCAGTTTAATACAATTTGTTACTCGGAAGTAAAAGTTTTCCCGAGGTCGAACTCAGGGAGCAAACTATATTCTAGAAGTACAATGTTTCTATTACAAAAATGAGAGAGAGAGAGAGATTTATCTTGTTGGCTTTTTCTTCTTCTCTTCTTTCTCTCGTCTTTGTCCTCTTCTTTTTCTTCTCTTCAGTCCCTCAATCTTCTTTCTTCTTCTTTCTCTTCTATTCTTTTGTTCTTCTTTTCTTTCTTTTGCTTCCAAGCTTTTCTTCTTTCTCTTCGACTTCTGCTTCTCTCTTCTTTCCCCTTCAGCTCTTTGTCTTGTTCCTTCTATTCTTTTTCTTTCTTTCTTCTTTGCGGTGCCTGCTCTTCTTTCCTTCTTTTCTTTTTCTTCAGAGCGTCGTCTGATTTTTCAATCAGACGACTTAAGTAGCCTCTGCTACAGTGCATCCTCCTTTCTTCTTTCTTCTGTGTCTTTCTTCTTCTTCTTCTTCTCGTAGTCCTTCTTCTTCTTCTGCTTTGCTTCAAGCAGCCACGGCTTTGGCTGCTTCTTCCTTCTTTCTCTTCTTCTCTGCTTGCACACTCACACAGCTTGGTCAGGGCAAGACCTAATCCTACCCTCCCCCGCGTCTCTCTCTCTCAGATTTCGCTCGTAGGATAGCTCTCCCAGAGTCGCCGGGTATTCGGGTTCGGGTCGCGCCCGGGTCCAGGCCATCAGCGTGCGGTGGTGGGCGAGGAGTGTAGGTCGGGTATACGTGTCGGGCCAGGTCCGGGGGGGGTGGTCGCGGACGAGGCCGGGTGAAGTGGGTGAGAGGGACCTCACCCCGTGTAACTGAGGCGATAAGCCTACAGCACTTTTCCAATTTATGCGGGTGCACTGCTTTCAAAACTACCGAGGTGGGACTAAATGTCCCACCCCAAATTGGCGCCTACAGCTGAGAGAGCTGCAGGCAATTGCGGCCGTGTGCGAGGCTTTCACCCCAGCTGCAGGCCTGGGAAGCTGCGCAGGGGCGAACGATGTGGGACTAAAGTCCCACCTTCTTTCGCTCGCGCCTGCAGACAATTCTTCTTCGATTGCCAAGGCTGCGGACGTCGTTGCGCTCCTTGCTGAGCCAGATCACTTCGCACTGCTCGCCCGAGTCCGCTGCACCTGAAGATTGGAGAACCTAACACCTGGAGCTGCTTTGAAGCTTCTTCAACCGTCGTCAATGGCGGCAGGGGCTTCGATACTGTCATACACAAAACAAGCCTCTCGGCTCAATCAGACCAGCTGGGGACCTTCGCTGTGGCACGGCGAAGGTCATGCACGGTGAAGCAGGTCGTGGGACGGCCTAGGCGTGCGTGCCTAGGTTGTCCTGTGACCGGAAGTGTGGGGGTGTTAGGGGGCTGTGGTGGAGGCGTATAGGGATGGTGGATGGGCGGAGATTGTTCCTTGTGGTGAGGCGGAGCTTATGAGACGGTTGGCGAGCCGTGTGGAGGGGCGGAATGATGGGGGCGGCTCGCCGAAGGTCGGTCGGAGGCGAGGAAGATGGAGGTGGTCAGCGACGGTCGGGGGGCAATTAAATGAAATAAAAGGGGGAAAAGAGAGAGGGGAAGATGGAGAACAATTCTAACCTACTTACAGGGACGAAGGGGACGGAGAGGCGGACAACTGTACCTGCTGTCATCGGAGAAGAAGCTGCCCAGTGGAGGAAGAGCGGCGGCGACGACGGGGCTGAGGCGGCGTGCGCAGGTGTTGCGCGACGCGGAGGAGAATCAGGAAGATGACTCTGCCACTGGTTTTGTGGCAGAATGAAGAGGGAGGGGAGGAAAGCTCGCCGGAGCTCGCTGGGTCCTTGGCCGGAGAAGAAAGAGAAGAAGTTGAGGTGGAAGTCCGGCCAAGTCAACCTAAAAATGAGCGGCCGGGTTTGTGGGTTCTTTTATAGGTGCTGGGCCGTGCTTTCAGAGCGTGGAGGGCACGCCTTCGTCTCCGATGGCTCGCCGGAGAAGGAAAGTGGGTGGATACCCAAATCACTCGTGCATTCGCACGAGAGATTGGGTTCACACCAGGGATCATGATTGGCCTTAGATGGAAGGGAATTCCTCAGAGAATCTCCCTTCCATTTCTGGGAGGGGATCTCTGAGGAATCATAGAGTATTCCCTCTCTAATCCTCACCGGAAAAGGAATCTGCCCTAACAATGGCGGTAGGACCTGGTTGCAAAGGTGGCGAGGAAATTAGGGGGCTCTCTGCGATGATTTCAAAAGATAGGGACCAAATTGTGATTTGGGTGTACTAAATTGCAAAGTAGGTCAAGATGACCTCCCCTTAGGTCCAAATTTTGGTACAAACCTAATTTTGACCTAAGGAATCCAATGGTGAAGTTGGATTTTAGGTTTGACCTCGTTTGACTGGAAATTTTGCGTAAAAACCCAAATTAGGTTAATTGAAGAGCTAGGACCATAATCTAGGTCAAAATAGGTTTCAAAGGCCAAATTAAGTCCAAAGGCCAAATTAAGAGTTATAAACCCTAGAGGATATTTTTCCATGATTTTTAGAGGGTTTACTTGATTTTTATCCTGACCTAAACCTTGTTGATTTAAGCAGGTCTGTTTTAGGGTTACCAAATGTCATTTAATTCCTAAATTGCACATGAACCCATTTCTGATTGACTCAACCCACTTTTTATTTCATTTAGACCATTTGACCTATGTTTTGTCTCTGAGAAATCCTGTTTATGTGCTGCAATGGTAAAATTGCAGTTTTAACCTTTATTTCATGTTTTCTTCTTAAAACACTTATTCCTTCATTTAGGCCTTCTTCTAGGTTATGTAGGAGCTTTTATCTTCTTTATTGGGTCAAAATGAGATAGTTATGGCTCATGATGAGGCTCTCATCATACCCCCATGCCTAGCTTTTGCCAGTCCCTTAGCAAAATTTCAAGGTTTTAACTTATGTTCTAGACCCTGAGTGTAAGTGCTTTTCTTTTTCTTTTGTGATTAGGTAGGAATGCCGAAAATAGGCCTAGAGGTATTCAAGTACCAACCAAAATCCGAACCTGTTCTGCTTTAGCCTCAGTCCTCCGCAAAGGTTTCTAAGGCCCGCAGAAACTAACCTAGGGTTTGTTGGATTCAGCGGTTAAAACACCCGTGCTTGAGATATTCTTAGCCTAAGTTCAGTTTGCAGTGCGTTTTTGTAAGAGAGATAGAGGATTTATTTGTTTGGAGAACTTTTCTCTCTCTTTTCTTTTTTATTTCTAGCTTCGGATTAGCTTCTCAACACGGTCTGTATTGGATTCCTCGTCCTCATCATCAATCCTCAAGGGTTCCTAGCTATCGAGATTTCGAGATAATCCTGCCCATGGTGACCCCCAGAACCATGGCTTTCAAGATTTCGAGATAATCTCGCCCATGGCGTTCCGTGGCCGAATTCAAACCCTGGCGATCGACATTTCGTGATAATGCCGCCCATGGTATCTGAACCAGCAGAGTGCTTACATGCCCCCAGTAGGATAAATATCCTAAGAGACAAGCACCGAGGAGACGATATGTTGTTACGCATCTTCGAGGGGAATTTCCCACCTCTCCGCGCCGGGAACTCATCCAAATCAACTTGTGTTGATTGGCCGCTCCTAATCTAGGTGACTTTTGTAGAACATTAAACGCTTTTGCGTGATTTGGATGTTTATGCGCACTAAACAAGACTGTGTGAATTTGGGGTGCTTAGGTTACCGAATCCTGCAAACCGGAGGTCAGTTAACGAGGCTGAATACTTCCTAAGCCTTAGACCTAATACTCAAGCTTCGCATTTTCCTCAACCTCTTGAGGATTACCCAGATTTTAACGGATACGTGAATTTTTAAGCTAACAAATCTAGCCCAAGAGGCCTAAGACCAGCTGACCGGTCGATCTTTCACTTTTAAGTCGTTTGTAGTTTAATGTGGTGGAAAAATCGACTAATCAATTTTTAATAAGAAATAACCACTCGCAGAGGAGCGGGTCGTATCCACAGGGAGGCAATAACGTATTAAAATTCGCGCCACTTAAAAATGTTTGTTCGGAGTCAATTTGGACAAGAACCAAGCCAAGATTGCCTTTAGATTAAGGTTTAAGCAAGAAACAATGCTGAAATGGCAATTATGAGAAACTACAGGATATTTTCCGCAATGCAGAGTGAATAGAATATGATTAAAATGTGGCAATGGCAGAAAATGTAAATTTTAATTAACGTTTTACTGTAGCAAAATAGGGGAATTTTTCCCGGTTGTCTTGCGCGACGAGGAGCCGATGGTCGGGCGCGGGAAGCTCGGAGGAGGTCCCTTGGATCAAGGGCTTCGAATCGGTGGTGGCGGCGAGTCGCGCGGCGGTCGGAGGTGGCGGACGAGCTCCGGCGGAGGTGCTGCAGCCGGCAGCTTGCGCAGCCTGTTGGCGTGAAGTCCGCCGCCTGCTGCTGCTGCGGGGGTGGCTGCTGCGGCTGGCGTGTGCGGTGGTCGGTTGGGCGGTCTGCAGGCGGTTGTGCGTGGGTGCGCGGAGGGTCTGCAGGAGGGCGCGCGGTTGTGCGTGGGCGGTGGTCTGCAGGAGGGCGCTTGCGCGGTGGTCTGCAGGCGGTTGGCGTGTGCGGTGGAAGCTGGCGTGGGCAGAGGGTCTGCAGAGGTCGGTTGCTGGCGGTTCTGCAGGCGCAGTGGTGAACGGCGTGGACTGCAGGAGCTGTTGGAGGGCGCAGGCGTGGGTGCGCTGAAGGTTCTGCAGGCTGTTGAGCGGAGGCGTGGCTGTTGGAGAGTTGAGGCGTGTTTGAGCTGAAGGTTGACGGACGTGGGTGCGCTGAAGGTTCTGCAGGTGCGGGAAGGGGTCTGCAGGCGACTTCAGGGGTGTGCGGTGAAGTGAGCGGGTAACTTCAGACGTCTGGGAAATTCCCCAGACGTCTTAAGTTACTGAGAGGGTGGCTGAATCAGTAGGTTGGTGACGGTGGTCGGCGATGACGGCGAGGGAGTTGCACGCTAAGGTGCTCACGGTAATGCGGGCGAGCTCCGGATGGCGGTGTGGCCTGTCACACCACACGCCCACGGTGGTGGAGACTCGCCGCCACGGTAGAGGCCGGCAGTATGGAGTGGAAGAGAGAGGTTCTCTCTGCACAGTGGTGGGTCGGTGGCGGAGGCCTTCTGAACTCGGCTGCCTCAGTGCTCCTTTTGTAGTGGCCTGAACAAATTTGAAATCAGCGGTCGACCAGATCCACCGTATCCGCTCCCCCTTGAATGGCTCCTTCACTGCATCACCTGGGCGTTGGAGCGGCAGCCAGCCGTTCTGAAAGAAGACGAATAAAGAAAATATTATTAAAATATTAGGGTTATTTATGTATAGACCCTCAACTTCTATGTTAATAAAAACAATATACCTAATTGGTTATCTAATTAGATGAATGCTATTTTAAGCTAATTCTAAATGCACTTAAGATATGAATGCAATGTATGGATTATGTAATTAGATTAAAACTATGAATTAATCTATTTACATCCTAATTTATACTAAATAAATGTTAGAATTAACCTAATGTGTAGGCACTTAAATACTTAAATAGCCCACAACTATGGGCTAATCAAATACCCCCATGCCTAGTTTTTGCTAGTCCCTAGCAAAATTAAGCGAAACCTAGCACTCTAAGTAGACTAGTCAACTCACTTAGTCTTCCTTCAGAAGCATATTAAGTTCAGGTTCTAAACCCAAGGTTCCTAAGTAGTTGCTAAGTTACAGACTAGGTCGGCTAAAGACGAGTTGCAAGCACAAGTTTCCTTGATTTCTGACTCTACCCTAAAGTTTATTGATCCCTGAGATTAAAGCATCCGTGCTTTTGCATTGGTCCGAGTTATTTGAGTTAAAGGAATTTTTTTTTTAATATATATACTTTTTTTTTTTTGTTTGATTCTTCTAAGTCTAACCTCAGATCAGCTATCAACACGGTCTGTGTCGGATTCATTGTCTCCATTACCATACCTCGAAGGGTGCCTGGCTTTCGATGCTTCGAGATAGCACCGCCCATAACGACCCCAAGAACTCCTGGCAATCGACACTTCGAGATAGTATCGCCCATGGATTTCTTAAGCGAATTCAGGCCTATGGCAATCGGCACTTCGAGATAGAGCCGCCCATGGTACCTGAACCGCACAATGCGCTTACATGCCCCCAGTAGGATGGATATCCTAAGAGACAAGCGCCGAGGAGGTAATATGTTATCATCGCATCCTCAAGGTGAGTATATACTCGACCTCTCCTGCGGCGGGAACTCTTCCAATCAAAATGTGTTTTCAAGCCTCTCTTAAGCCAAAACTAAGAGAACCAAATCTCTTTTCAGAAATTAAGTTAATTACCAGACCAAGTGTGAAAAATTTGGATGCTTGGGTTACAAGGACCCGTAAACCAAAAGGTAGAATAAGACTCCAGGTACTACCCCACCTTTTAACTCAAACCCTAGCTTCCCTTCCTCAACCTCTTGAAGAATGGTCCGCAACTTAACTCCTACTTAAGTTTTTAAGTCCACAAAGGACCCTAAAGGTCTAAAGCTAGTAGCTTATTTAGCTTCTAAAGTTTGACCCTAGAATTAACTTAGTCTACCCTAGAGTTCTGATTTGCTTAAGACGGCAAGATCTAGCCAGTTAAGCTCAAAACCTCTTTTTTTTTATATATATATATATATTTTTTTTTCTTTTCTTTTTTTTTTTCTTTCTTTTTTTTTTTTTTTTATAAATGCATGCTATAAACAAAATGCCTCAGGTCCTCTCCCCCATGCCTGGTTCAAACAATGTCCTCATTGAAAATCAAAAATAGCTAAAGGAAGATATTACCTGAGGCGGAGAATAGTAGGAGCTAAGGCTCCTCAAGAGTGACTTCGTCAACTAGATGGCCATCTAAAGTTATGTACGGTTTTAACCGTTGACCGTTGACGATAAAGGGAGTTGCTGAAGAGGAAGGATTTTTGATCTCCACAGCTCCATGGGGGAATACTTTGGTGATTATGTAAGGCCCATCCCAACGAGATTTTAATTTCCTAGGAAAAAGCTTAAGTCTGGAATTGAAAAGCCAGACTTGTTGGTTGGGTTCAAAGGTCTTTCGAAGAATAAACTTGTCATGCAAGACCTTAGTTCTTTCTTTATAAGCTTGAGAGGTGTCATAAGCATCATTCCTCATCTCCTCAAGCTCACTTAATTCTAGAAATCGTGCCTTACCTGCCTTCTCTAAATCCATGTTAACACTTCGAATAGCCCAAAGTGCTTTATGTTCCAACTCAACAGGTAAATGGCACGCTTTTCCATACACAATCCGAAAGGGAGAAGTACCCAAAGGGGTCTTATAGGCCGTTCGATAAGCCCACAAAGCATCATCGAGCTTTTGGGACCAATCTTTCCTATCAGGTCTAACGGTCTTTTCCAAAATATTTTTTATCTCCCTATTTGATATTTCAACCTGACCACTTGTCTGAGGGTGGTAAGGGGTAGCAACCTTGTGAGTCACTCCCAAACTCTTAATTAACCGATTGAAGTGGTGATTTCGGAAATGAGGTCCTCCATCACTTATAATAGTCTTGGGGCAGCCGAAACGGGATATGATATTGGCCTTCACAAATTTCAAAACCACAGAGTGGTCATTTGTGCGCGTCGGAATGGCCTCTATCCATTTAGAGACATAATCAACTGCCACCAAGATATATTCAAAACCATGGGACGACGGGAAGGGGCCCATAAAGTCAATTCCCCACACATCAAAAATTTCAACAGATTGAATAGGATGTTGAGGCATTTCATTCTTCTTCCCAATCGTTCTAGTCCGTTGACATCTAATACAGGCCTTAACAAAATTATGAGAATCCTTAAATAAGGAAGGCCACCAAAAACCAGACTGGAGAACCTTAAAAGCAGTTTTCTTAGCACCAAAGTGTCCTCCACAATGAAGTTCATGGCAAAATGTCAGCACACTTTGTTGTTCCTCTTCAGGCACACAACGTCTTAAAACTTGGTCTTATCCAATTCTAAATAATTCTGGCTCTTCCCAATGAAAATATCTCGCTTGAGAAATGAATCTCTTTCTTTTCTGCTTATCCCAAGAGCCAGGAGTTTGTCCAGTGACCAAGTAATTTACAATGTCTGCATACCAAGGTAAAGTTGGTGCTACCGCCATCAGAGTTTCATCGGGAAATGTCTCGCGAATGTCTTCAGAAATAGAGTCGTTAAGAGGAAGACGAGACAGGTGGTCAGCCACAACATTTTCTACTCCTTTCTTTTCACGTATTTCCAAGTCAAATTCTTGAAGGAGTAAGATCCACCTAATCAGACGTGGCTTAGAATCTTTCTTAGCAATGAGATGTTTCACTGCTGCATGATCAGTAAAAATAACCACCTTAGACCCAAGTAAATAAGACCTAAACTTCTCCAGAGCAAAAACTACAGCAAGTAATTCTTTTTCAGTGACGGTGTAGTTTTGCTGAGGTTCAGTTAAAGTCTTGCTTGCATAATGCAGCACATGAGGTCTTCCCTCAACCCTTTGTCCAAGGACTGCTCCCACTGCATAATCCGAAGCATCACACATAAGCTCAAAGGGGAGTGCCCAATCAGGAGCTTGGAGAACAGGCGCAGAGATCAAGGCCTCCTTTAGAGTTTGAAAGGCCTCGGCACACTTTGAATCAAAACTGAAGGAAGATTCCTTCGCCAATAAGTCACAAAGTGGCCTAGAAATCTTACTAAAATTTTTAATAAAGCGCCTGTAAAAGCCAGCATGGCCCAGAAAGGATCTAATCTGTTTGACATTCGTAGGCAATGGAAGTTTGGAAATAGAATCAATCTTGGCTTTATCTACTTCCAAACCTTGCTCAGATACAACATGCCCAAGTACAATTCCTTTCTGTACCATGAAGTGACTTTTCTCCCAGCTGAGGACTAAACTAGTCTCCTTACATCGTTTCAACACATTCTCCAGGTGCAGGAGACACTGGTCGAAAGACGAGCCATAAATAGAGAAGTCATCCATAAATACTTCGACACACTCGTCAATCATGTCCGAAAAGATAGACATCATACACCGCTGGAAAGTTGCAGGGGCATTACATAATCCAAACGGCATACGCCTGAATGCAAAAGTACCGTAAGGACTCGTGAATGTCGTCTTTTCCTGGTCATCAGGAAAGACTGCCACCTGATTGTACCCAGAATATCCATCGAGAAAGCAATAATACTTATTCCCTGCCAATTTTTCGGGAATTTGATCAATAAAAGGTAAAGGAAAGTGATCCTTCTGGGTAGCGGTGTTCAGCTTGCGGTAATCAATACAGACCGTCCATCCAGTTGAGGGTCTAGTGACAACTTGTTCACCTTGGTCGTTGAGTTCCACAGTAAAGCCTGCCTTCTTTGGCACCACATGAATGGGACTAACCCATTTACTATCAGCAATGGGATATATGATCCTAGCGTCCAACCACTTCAGGATTTCCTTTTTTACAACCTCCCTCATATTAGGGTTTAGACGTCTCTGCATGTCCCTAAAAGGCTTGATGGAATCATCAGTATAAATGTGGTGCATGCAGAGTGTAGAGTCTATACCCTTAATGTCAGCAATGCTCCAAGCAATAGCTTCCTTATGCCTAGACAGGCATTCAATCAAGGCTCCCTCCTGTGCCTCAGACAGCACAGTCGAAATGATAACTGGGAGCGTATCATTGGCACCTAGGAAAACATACTTGAGAGTGTCAGGGAGGGGTTTCAACTCAAGGTTGGGGGCTTGTATGGTTGAGGGTTTCATAATAGATGTCCCCATCTCAGGTAGCAAATCTGCCTTCGGCGGAAATGATGGGGGAAGAGACTCAGCAGAAACTCCTAGCAATTCCTCTAGTTCTAGTATATCCCCTTCACATTCCTCCAAGAGATGGGAATGCTCATTTAGCATGACATGCTGAAGGGGGTCATCACATAACATTGCAGGAGTTGCCTCTTCAATCAGGTCATCTATCACCTCAACTTGAGAACAATCCTCAAGTCCAGCTTGTTTGTAAGCATCAAACACATTAAGCCGGATTTTCCTATTCCCAAAGCCCATTTTCAATGCCCCAGTATTGCAATTAATTGAAGCATGGGAAGTTGCAAGGAAGGGGTGGCCCAAAATGATGGAGGGTTTGGTTGGCTTGTTGGTAGGGTCAGTGTCCAAAACTAAGAAGTCAACGGGAAAGAAGAAATCCTCCACTCTTACGAGGACATCTTCCAAAATTCCCCGTGGTGTCTTAAGTGATCGATCAGCAACTTGAAGGACTACAGGGCTAGGCTTCAGATTGCCTCCCCCAAGTTGTTCATATACATAGCTCGGAAGGATGTTCACCCCTGCACCCAGATCAAGCAGAGCCTCATCAATTTGTAAGTCACCAATAACTACAGAGATATATGGGGCCCCTGGGTCCTTAAGTTTCGGAGGTGTGCCATGTTGAACAATTGAGCTAACAGAATCAGGCAGGACAACTTTAGACTGGACCTGTTTTCTAGATTGCCGCTTTTTCGTGCACAAGTCCTTTAAGAAGCGGGCATAAGACGGAATCTGCCTGATAGCTTCAAGCAAAGGCAGGTTAATCTGCACTTGCTTGAAAGTTTCCATAATCTCATCCGTCTTATCTTTGGCTCCAGATGAGCCAGCAGAAGTCTGCCCAAAGGTGGATAAGCGCTCTGGAAATGGCACTCTCGATCTCTGGGTGGAAGGGTTGTCATGTCGAGTAAGGGGTGGAACGGGGGCAACTTCTTCCGGTGAGGTGATTTCAAGCGGAGGAGATTTGGGCAAATCTTCTTCGGTGGGGGTGAAAGTTGGGGTGGATGTTTTTTTAGGGGGTGAGACTATAGGAGCATCGGGTTTGGAAATTTCTTTCCCACTCCTCAGAATAGTCACCGCCTGAGCATGCTCCCTAAAGACAATCCCTTTTCCTTTAGGATTTTCCTCAGCAGCACTTGGAAACTTCCCAGTCTCCCTCTGTCTAACGGCCTCAACAAGGTGTCCAATTTGTGATTTCATCTCATGTATAGCCTTGTCATGAGATTGGATGATGGCACTTTGACTTTCTTGCATAGTTTTCAATATCGCCTTCAATTCATCCATCTCAGAGGTTTTAGGTTGGGCAAAGGTCTGAGGTTGGCTCATTTGATGGTTTTGAAAGGATTGCGGTTTGTAATTCCCTGAATTTGAGACATTTCCTTGTCTCCATGAAAAGTTTGGGTGGTTCCTCCATCCCTCATTATAAGTGTTGGAGAAAGGATCATTACGAGGTCTTGGACGGAACCCTTGAGCGGCATTCAAATCTGCTTGTACAAGCTCAGGGAATTGGGAGGCTAAGTGGCAATCCACAGTGGCGTGTGTATTGCCTTGACAAATTACACATTCGGAAGCTTGGGATGTGGAGGTGTTAGGTGTGAATGAACTCGGGTTCGACATAAGCCTTTCCATGTTTTGATTCAGTAATTGAATTTGATAAGCTAAATTCTGGGTTTCCCTTGCTTCATTCGCCTCCAACTTTCTTTGCATGAGAGTGGGCTTTCTATCCATGTAGGCAGAATTCAAGTGAATAGAATTCTCACTCAAAGTATCAAATAAGTTCCAAGCTTCATCCTCAGTCTTAGATAGAAAGGTTCCTGCACAGGCACCATCCACAGTTTGCCTATGCGAATCATTAAGTCCGGTGTAGAACCTTTCAACCAGTTGCCATTTAGGCACCTGGTGATGTGGGCAAAGTCTCAGCAAATCGTTAAAGCGCTCCCACGCATCATGGAAAGCTTCCCCATCCTTTTGAGCAAAACTCATGATTTCCCTCCTAAAGTGATTTGTTTTGCTCATGGGGAAGTACTTCTTCAAAAACTCCTTTTTCAGGGCATCCCAAGTATTTAAATTATCAAGGGTGTGATACCAATACTTGGCTTTGTCCTTTAGGGAGAAGGGAAAAAGGGTCCGCATTTGAGCGTCATCAGTAACGCCCTGCAGCTTCACCGTGGAACAGACCTCGGTGAATTCCTCAATATGCCTGTAAGGGTCTTCCCTAGTAGTACCATAAAAGGAGGGTAGCAAGGATATGGTACTACTTTTGATCTCATATGGATTATCCCCTCCAGGTCTACGTAGTGCTGGGCCAGCTTGGTTGGTTGGGATGAAATATTCCTTAAGGCTCCTTTGACCGGCCATTTCTACCCTTGGGAGGTCTTTTCTTAGGATTCTTTCCGGTTCAGGATCAAATACAAGTTGTCTCCTAAGAGAACGCCTACCAAGCATGCACTACAAACACAATTCAAACGGACTTGTTTGGTCTTTACAGATTTAGGCTTTTGAATTTAATTCAAATTGTAGGTGACAAAACAAGTTACCCAATCAATTATGCGCCTATTGTCAACCTACGGCTCGCCTAAAATGACCTAGTTGGAACTTAGGTAATCTTCCCTAAATCTCAAATGGTCAAGTAAATCCAAAGACGGAAGATCGAGGGATGCAAGTAGGCCTAAGCCTTCCTTTGAAGCTGTGCTTTCGCGGTGCTCCTCAACTACCCCCAAAAATCCGTGACAGGGTATCCCCCTCTTTGGATTTACAAAACCTTTGATCTCAAGTTCCGAACACTTCAGAATCCAACGAAAGGAGGGCTCTTGTCCTAGTATTTCCAAACCTAAGGAGTGTCTAGAAGCGTGCCGTGGTGCAAGTGAAATAAGTGTGCATACACCGTAAAAGATTTTGAACTTTGAATCGTACGCCAAGTTTGAAAATGAAATCCTTGGTTTTTAAAATGTCCTTCCTTTAATTAGTCCTTTTTCTAAAAAAAATGTGACCACTTGTTAGATTTATTCAGTACAGATTAGGTGGTCTTCGCATTAAATCCCAAATGCAATGCGTGATCAAAAATAGGATGCAAAGTAAGAGAATGCGTACCTTGCCTCCAGCGATCTTCGATGCAAAAATGCACGCAATGCAGAAAAGCAAATCTAGAGGCTGCTCATACAGACCTAAATGGTTCGTCCTAGGGCAGGCAGCTCGTTTTTTTTTCTTTTTCTGTTTTTTTTTTTTAGAACTACTTATGCACAAGCAAATAAAAAAAAATAATAATAAAAAAAATAAACCTAAATCTAAATAAAAGGGAACAGGCTCCCAAAAATTACCCATCACGGGTCCAAAACAAAATCGGGGAACAAACCCCTCAAAATTTGCCCAAGAACAAGGGTTTCAAACTAACTGTAATGAAAAATTAAGTCTTCAGTCTTAATTCTATTCTAATTAAATTAGCGATTAAATACAATGGTGTCCATCGCGTCCTTGTCCTTCTCCTCCTTTCAAAATTGCTTGTCCACTTCTCGTCTGGCGACGTCAAGGGTCGCCTCTCACAATGGCTGATTCTTGCACAAAATTTCTCGCACAGAAAAGAAAATAATAGATGGTCAAATCTCTGTGCAATTGACAAATAATCAAACTAAAATTAGGCGAAATTATTACGTCTGTTGCCTCCCCGGCAACGGCGCCATTTGACCGGTCGATCTTTCGCTTTTAAGTCGTTTGTAGTTTAATGTGGTGGAAAAATCGACTAATCAATTTTTAATAAGAAATAACCACTCGCAGAGGAGCGGGTCGTATCCACAGGGAGGCAATAACGTATTAAAATTCGCGCCACTTAAAAATATTTGTTCGGAGTCAATTTGGACAAGAACCAAGCCAAGATTGCCTTTAGATTAAGGTTTAAGCAAGAAACAATGCTGAAATGGCAATTATGAGAAACTACAGGATATTTTCCGCAATGCAGAGTGAATAGAATATGATTAAAATGTGGCAATGGCAGAAAATGTAAATTTTAATTAACGTTTTACTGTAGCAAAATAGGGGAATTTTTCCCGGTTGTCTTGCGCGACGAGGAGCCGGTGGTCGGGCGCGGGAAGCTCGGAGGAGGTCCCTTGGATCAAGGGCTTCGAATCGGTGGTGGCGGCGAGTCGCGCGGCGGTCGGAGGTGGCTGGACGAGCTCCGGCGGAGGTGCTGCAGCCGGCAGCTTGCGCAGCCTGTTGGCGTGAAGTCCGCCGCCTGCTGCTGCTGCGGGGGTGGCTGCTGCGGCTGGCGTGTGCGGTGGCCGGTTGGGCGGTCTGCAGGCGGTTGTGCGTGGGTGCGTGGAGGGTCTGCAGGAGGGCGCGCGGTTGTGCGTGGGCGGTGGTCTGCAGGAGGGCGCTTGCGCGGTGGTCTGCAGGCGGTTGGCGTGTGCGGTGGAAGCTGGCGTGGGCAGAGGGTCTGCAGAGGTCGGTTGCTGGCGGTTCTGCAGGCGCAGTGGTGAACGGCGTGGACTGCAGGCGCTGTTGGAGGGCGCAGGCGTGGGTGCGCTGAAGGTTCTGCAGGCTGTTGAGCGGAGGCGTGGCTGTTGGAGAGTTGAGGCGCGTTTGAGCTGAAGGTTGACGGACGTGGGTGCGCTGAAGGTTCTGCAGGTGCGGGAAGGGGTCTGCAGGCGACTTCAGGCGTGTGCGGTGAAGTGAGCGGGTAACTTCAGACGTCTGGGAAATTCCCCAGACGTCTTAAGTTACTGAGAGGGTGGCTGAATCAGTAGGTTGGTGACGGTGGTCGGCGATGACGGCGAGGGAGTTGCACGCTAAGGTGCTCACGGTAATGCGGGCGAGCTCCGGATGGCGGTGTGGCCTGTCACACCACACGCCCACGGTGGTGGAGACTCGCCGCCACGGTAGAGGCCGGCAGTATGGAGTGGAAGAGAGAGGTTCTCTCTGCACAGTGGTGGGTCGGTGGCGGAGGCCTTCTGAACTCGGCTGCCTCAGTGCTCCTTTTGTAGTGGCCTGAACAAATTTGAAATCAGCGGCCGACCAGATCCACCGTATCCGCTCCCCCTTGAATGGCTCCTTCACTGCATCACCCGGGCGTTGGAGCGGCAGCCAGCCGTTCTGAAAGAAGACGAATAAAGAAAATATTATTAAAATATTAGGGTTATTTATGTATAGACCCTCAACTTCTATGTTAATAAAAATAATATACCTAATTGGTTATCTAATTAGATGAATGCTATTTTAAGTTAATTCTAAATACACTTAAGATATGAATGCAATGTATGGATTATGTAATTAGATTAAAACTATGAATTAATCTATTTACATCCTAATTTATACTAAATAAATGTTAGAATTAACCTAATGTGTAGGCACTTAAATACTTAAATAGCCCACAACTATGGGCTAATCACCAGCGTTCCCGCTAATCTCTTGTTATGTCTCCTTAGCACTTTTTCTTTTATTTCTTTTCTTGATCTGGTCTAGAACTTCAGTTAATTCCTTAATCTTTTACTAATGACTATTTCTTTTTCTTTTTCATTTTGTGCTCTTTTTTGTCATTTTTGCTCTTTTTCTCCTTATGAATATGTGGCTCACAAAATTTCCTCCCTCCCCCCATTTTTTGTTTTTTTCATAATTTTTCAATTTTTTTTGTGTTTTTGACATATGTGAATTTTTGTGAGAATCCTTCTGATTTTTTCTTGGTTCTGTATGTATGCACTTTATCACCCTCCCATGCCTAAGTTTTGCAATGTCCTCATTGTAAACGGAGGGTGTGAAATAGTGTTGAGGTCAGGGATTTAGAACAGGATACATCGGGCGGGTGAATGGGTCGGGAATGAATGATGCAAATGATTTCAAGCTCTGATACGTGTGCCAGAGGTGGGATCAACTGTCTAAGGTTGAACTCAAGGTGCAATGGACATGGAGTACAGACAGATAATCAGACGAGTCTCTGTTTTTGAGATGACGGGTTGCCTCTCGTTAAGCGCTAAATTTAATGCCTTCAGCCGAGCGGAAAATGGGGTGGAGAGGGAGTGGTCAAATCAGCGGAATTTTGTAAAACAAGCACCTTGATTAAGAGCCTGGTTGATCCAATTAGGTGCTTGTTAAGATCAGTGGGCTGATGATGCAGCCCAAACCCAATAAGTCTGGTGGGTTGATAGATGTAGATCAACAAATGCGGAACCCACCATATGTAGTGAAGTTCTAATAGATATGGAAGTGAAAACTTGGGTTTAGGCTGAGTCGAATCAGCCTGGTCATGGTAGGGTTCCGAAAAATAATCAATGTAAGGTGTGGAATCCTTACAGGGTTGATCAAAGAATGATGGCTCCTGATTTTCGGTCTGATCAATGCCCGATACCCAATATAGATATGGAGTTGAATCATCTGCAAATGGCTCAGTGAGAGGTGAATCGGAATAGAAATTGAGTTCGGTTGCGGGTCGAGGTAGGGAACGGGTTTTGATTGGTTCTGTATATGTGGAGCAGGTGGCTTCAAAGAAAATTGGCTTATTATAATCAGGAAGCAGATTTTCTCCGATGTTATGGTCAGATTCGAAATCGTCAGAGAGTTTGCGAAAATCAAAATCTGAATAAGATTCAAGATGATGAGTTCCACCATCATATAATAAATCATATGTTGTATACTCAGCAGCCTGACTGGGGTCTAGCCTAAATGTGAATTCTGAGCTTAAAAAGGTATCCCTATTTGGCAGAGGCTCAGGTTCAAAGTTAGTAGGGCAGACCCAATTGAAACCCCGCTCGTCCAACTCCTCGGTTTCTGTGTCGTAGATTGGCTTGACTTCCGAAAAATCGATTCGTTCCTCTGAGGAGGTTGGCGAGGGATATTCATCAATTCGAGGCCCAAAATCATATTCTTCATTAAAAGATTGATCTTCTTCATATGGGGCCTTGAAATCTTCAAAATAGGTTTCAGATCTAGGTTCTAGGCTTCGGATGTGGGTTGAATTACTAGAATCTAGGTCTGAATAACCTTCGAGGGTCACCTTATCAGAATAAGGGACGAAATTTATACCCTCGAGAGGTTCAGTTCTACTCTCATTCTTGCAGGAGTTTCGGGATTCTAGAATGGGTTCATCATGGTATTTTCCTGCATTTGGAGCTTCCCAACCTTCCTCAATATCAGGCACATTATACTCCATCTGGGTTGGGAATCCACAACCATTCTGTGTCTCAAACTCGAGATCAGATTTATCCTCGATGTTGTCCCAAGATAGTTCATCCTCTGTTTGTGGTATATATGGGTATTTCTGGTCAATAACTTGTTTTACTAATCTCATTATCTCTTCCCGTTTTTCAAGACTATCTTGGTGTTGCTTCCAAAGTCGAGGATTTGTCATACATTGAAAGTATTCCATATTGTGTAGTTTTTCTATCTCAATGTATGCAGTAATGATCAAGTCACGGGTTGATCCTTTTGTGGCTTCTGCTAATAGTACTTGAGCACAAGTTATGATAAAGGTTGTGGTTGTTGGGACATCAACTTGAATGTCTCCTACTGGTGTTGAGGTTTCTTCATTTTCATAGAATTTCATGGCATCCTCAATCATTTTATCTCTCATGGATCTCTGATATTCAGGTTTCTTGAATGGTGGTCCTAAGTGGTTTGGCTACATATTTGGATCAGGTGGTGGAATCAAGATGTAGAATCAGAGTTTGAATCAATATGTAGAATCAAGTTATGAAGCGATCATATCTGAATAACGAGTCCCACTGAAAATGTGTGTGTGCTCTAAAGAGAAAAGATGGGGGACTGGAGATGTTTTTGACCCAATCAAGACACCCAAAGATGTTTGGATGACTATGGAGGTTCGGGGCGGATGGACCCCTGGATCAGAAGATCGTCCACCTGAGAATTACCTGGGCAGCTAGAGAGGGAGAGTCCCGCAAAGACCCCTACACGGTAGAGCTTCCCCACGGGTTACAGGGTTTCCCCCACCCGACCTCTCTTGTCACTGAGATCCAGGTAGACCAGAATGGGGACCTTGACCTCTTAAGTCTACCACTTTTATTTCAAAGGTACTTTAGGGTTCTCACTTGAACTTTAGATGTTTTGATATTGTGACCTAATTTAGAGGTTGGTTGACCCAAGGGGTCAACTTCACCTGACCTGTCCTATGGATGGCAGAATGATTCTAGGTTTGGAGCCTAGTGATCACCCTGACTCGACTCCCAGGTTATTAGGTCCAAAATTTTTAAGATTCAAGTGATTTTAGAACTCAATTTTTCTTAGGGTTTGTCTTGTTAATATCTCTTCAATCAAGGGCTTGGGTAGCACACTGATGCGGGAGGGTTTATTTCCTTTTATGCCGGCATGTGTGACAAACACTCCAAGATCCTACTGTAGAAACCCTAATTTGGTTCTATTTCCAATCCTTTTGACTTTTTCACAAAAATTCTCTTTGGACTTGAAAGCAAAAAGTGTGTTCTCCGTAGAGATTAAGCATTATTTCTATTAAGCACATGAATTTGTGGGATAGAATCTAAAAAATCTCCGCAACTTCAAGAACATTTGAAAAAATTTGTCGCAAAATTAGGAAATGTTTGCCTTAAAGTTGGTGATTACTATATAAAGAAGGTAATTTATTCGTAAATTGATTTTCTTCCTTTTGTCTTTTTAGAATTAGGGATGATTAAGGAAGAAAAGAAATTACCTGCCCTGGAGTGGTTGACTTGCGGAAGGGATTTTCTCGTGAAATACCTGCAAGATCAAAACAAAGCAAAGTAAGGAAAGTTAGTGTTCAATATGATAAAAAGAATGTAGAGACTAGTGATAAATTGTGCGTTGCTCCCCGGCAACGGCGCCATTTTGTTTGAACGCTCTCGATCAGGTTTTAAAAGATAACACGTTGTAGTATAGCCGAAAAAGCGTTCAAAACAAATAAAGAATTTTATTACTCGAAAACCAGAGTATCCGAGGTCGAACACAGGGAGCAATTGGAATTTACTACTAATCTCAAATATAATTGAACAGTCTAATTTACTCAAAACTTTAATTCAAATATGAATGTATGCGATTAAAGAGTAATTAGGACAAAAGAGTAAAATTGGATGTTTGATCTTGTGATCAGACGTCTTAAAAGTGTTTTCCCTTTTTCTTTGATTATTCTTCTTCTGATCTTGCTTTCTTTCTTCTTCTGCAGTCTCTTTTTCTTCTTCGTCTTCTGTCTTGGCCTCTCTTCTTCTTTCTCTTCTCTCTTCTGCAAAGGCTTC
Organism: Thalassia testudinum; assembly: GCA_037157565.1. Taxonomy (NCBI): domain Eukaryota; kingdom Viridiplantae; phylum Streptophyta; class Magnoliopsida; order Alismatales; family Hydrocharitaceae; genus Thalassia; species Thalassia testudinum. The sequence goes on along the minus strand of JAZHRO010000054.1, from coordinate 30,536,825 downwards.
TTTCTCTTCTGTCTTCTTCTTCTCAGCAGTCTCTCCTTCCTTTAGATCTCTGCCTCGCTCAGCCTCTTCTTCTACTTCTCTTCTTCCTCGTGGCTAAGTCTCTCTTCCTCAACGTTCAGCCTGCCTGCACAGAGCAAAACCTACCCTGCCCCTCTACCTGCACGTCTCTCTCTCTGCAAAGCACTCGTAGGACGCTCTCCCAGAGCCACGGGTAATCGGGTCGGATTTCACACTCGGGACCAGGCGCACCGGCAGGTGGGTGATGCGCGAGGAGTGCTCAGGTTGGGTCGGGTCGGAGCCCACCAGATCCGCGAGGTGAAACCGCGGACGAGGCGAGCGTGGGTCAGGTGAGTTACCTCACCCCTGTGCGTTCGGAGGCGAATAGCGTATAACACAAAAACAATTTATAACGCACCTGCACTTTGTATTTCAACGATGTGGGACTAAAGTCCCGCCTTCTTTCGCTCGCGCCCACAGACAATTCTTCTTCGATTGCCAAGGCTGCGGACGTCGCTGCGCTCCTTGCTGAGCCAGATCACTTCGCACTGCTCGCCCGAGTCCGCTGCACCTGAAGATTGGAGAACCTGACACCTGGAGTTGCTTTGAAGCTTCTTCAACCGTCGTCAATGGTGGCAAGGGCTTCGATACTGTCACACACAAAACAAGCCTCTCGGCTCAATCAGACCAGCTGGGGGTGAAGCAGGTCGTGGGACAGCCTAGGCGTGCGTGCCTAGGTCGTCCTGTGACCGGAAGTGTAGGGGTGTTAGGGGGGCTATGGTGGAGGCGTAGAGGGATGGTGGATGGGCGGAGATTGTTCCTTGTGGTGAGGCGGAGCTTATGAGACGGTTGGCGAGCCGTGTGGAGGGGCAGAATGATGGGGGCGGCTCGCCGAAGGTCGGTCGGTGGCGAGGAAGATGGAGGTGGTCAGCGACGGTCGGGGGGAATTAAATGAAATAAAAGGGGGAAAAGAGAGAGGGGAAGATGGAGAACAATTCTAACCTACTTACAGGGACGAAGGGGACGGAGAGGCGGACAGTTGTACCTGCTGTCGCCGGAGAAGAAGCTGCCCAGTGGAGGAAGAACGACGGCGACGATGGGGCTGAGGCGGCGTGCGCGGGTGTTGCGCGACGCGGAGGAGAATCAGGAAGATGACTCTGCCACTGGTTTTGTGGCAAAACGAAGAGGGAGGGGAGGAAAGCTCGCTGGAGCTCGCTGGGTCCTTGGCCGGAGAAGAAAGAGAAGAAGTTGAGGTAGAAGTCCGGCCAAGTCAAGCTAAAAATGAGCGGCCAGGTTTGGGGGTTCTTTTTTAGGTGCTGGGCCATGCTTTCAGAGCGTGGAGGGCACGCCTTCGTCTCTGATGGCTCACCGGAGAAGGAAAGTGGGTGGATACCCAAATCCCTCGTGCGTTCGCACGAGAGATTGGGTTCACACCAGGGATCGTGATTGACCTTAGATGGAAGGGAATTCCTCAGAGAATCTCTCTTCCATTTCTCGGAGGGGATCTCTGAGGAATCATAGAGTATTCCCTCTCTAATCCTCGCCGGAGAAGGAATCTGCCCTAACAATGGCGGTAGGACCTGGTTGCAAAGGTGGCGAGGAAATTAGGGGGCTCTCTGCGATGATTTCAAAAGATAGGGACCAAATTATGATTTGGGTGTACTAAATTGCAAAGTAGGTCAAGATGACCTCCCCTTAGGTCCAAATTTTGGTAAAAACCTAATTTTGACCTAAGGAATCCAATGGTGAAGTTGGATTTTAGGTTTGACCTCGTTTGACTGAAAATTTTGCGTAAAAACCCAAATTAGGTTAAGTGAAGAGCTAGGACCCTAATCTAGGTCAAAATAGGTTCCAAAGGCCAAATTAAGCGTTATAAACCCTAGAGGATATTTTTCCATGATTTGTAGAGGGTTTACTTGATTTTTATCCTGACCGAAACCTTGTTGATTTAAACAGGTCTGTTTTAGGGCTACCAAATGTCATTTAATTCCTAAATTGCACATGAACACATTTCTGATTGACTCGACCCACTTTTTATTTCATTTAGACCATTTGACCTATGTTTTTTCTTTGAGAAATCCCGTTTATGTACTGCAATGGTAAAATTACAGTTTTAACCTTTATTTCATGTTTTCTTCTCAGAACACTTATTCCTTCATTTAGGCCTTCTTCTAGGTTATGTAGGAGCTTTTATCTTCTTTATTGGGTCAAAATGAGCTAGTTATGTCTCATGGTGAGGCTCTCATCACTTCCTCCTCCGTCAGAAGGCCCGAAGCTTCCGGCGACTTCCTCCTCTTCCTCCTCGTCGCTCTGCTACCTTACCTGCAGCAGGGTTCTCCTTGCTTCATCACCCGTGCCGTGCTGTACCCGCCTGCGCCCTCCGCCTGCTTCCTCGTCGCCGCATTCCTCCTCCAGGGCTCCTTCTTCTCCAGCTCCGGAAGATACGAGCCGGCTGCTCCGCCCTCCCCCTTCGTCTAAAACTTAGGCAAATAGCTTCCTCTCCTCCTCCCTTACATTTTCCCTCTCTCAATTTACCTTTTTGCTTCACCACACGCGACTTCCACCTCCGCCTGCTCCATCTCCGACCACCTTCTCCAGCGAGCCCATCCCACCTCCACAGACCTCCTCACTCCTCGCCGACTACCCCAGAAGCTTCCCCTCACTCCACTCAACCGATCCCCCCTCCTCATTCACTGCCAACCACTGCCCGACCTCCCCTCGAACAAACCCATCTTCTTGCACACAGTCCGTCCTAGGGCTACCTCCACACGCGGCCTCGCTCCTCGCCACCACCTGCACTGCCTTCGCCGGACTCCGGCGAAGCTCCCTGCGTCTTTTGACTGGGCCGAGAGGCCGTATTCCTATTTTCAGGTCGGAGCCCCCTTCACCGCCATTACTGAGCTGCTGCTGCTCCTTCACCTGCAGCTGCAGATGCTCTCCCACCTAGGTGCACATCCCAGGATGCGCGGGTTGCCTCTGCGAACACGCCCAGGTCTGCAGCTGGGGTGAAGGCCTCGCGAGCTGCTACAATTGCCTGCGGCTTCCTCAGCTGCAGGTGCCAATTTGGGAGGTGGGATTTTAGTCCCACCTCGGAAATGCGTGGCTAAGCGCCCGCACTTAAATTAGAAAAGTGTCTAAGGCTATTCGCCTTCGAACACAGGGGTCAGGTCCCTCCCGCACGCTGCGCGCCACGTGCTTGTTCACCCTCGCCCGCGCTCACGCCCCGCGGGTCTGGGCCGGATCCGATTACCCAAACCGTGCACTCCTCGCCCACCACCGCACGCCGGTGGGCCTGGTCCCGGGCGCGCTACCCGCATCCGATTACCCGGCTCTGGGAGAGTGATCCTAAAAGAGAAATCTGAGAAAGAGAGAGTCGCGGGGAAGGGTAGGGGTAGATTTTGCTCTAACTCTTGCATCAATGTGCAGGAACAGAAGGAGAAGAAGGAAGGAAGGAAAGAAGAAGAAGGGAGGTGACCGAAGACTTAGCCGCTCAGGGCAGCCGAAGAAGAAGAAACGAAGGAGAGGAACAGAAGAAAAGAAGAGAAGGAAGGCACTGTAGCAAACCTACAGTTAAGTTGTCTGACCACTGCACCAGACGATGGTTGGGCAGCGGCCAGGTGGAGTAGCGGAGAGAAGAGGTACAACGAGAGGGGAGAGAAGAGAGCGCGCGAGCCGTGAGAGAGAGACCTCGCCGGAGCAGTTTGAGGCCAGCTGGAGTGCGCGAGGCGGAGTGTTTGTCGGGGAGGTTTCCCCCGGTGCTGTTGCAGCTCGAGCAGTGGACGAGCGGCTGCGTGGCGAGGTTGCGCGCAGCGGGAAGAAGACGAAGGAGCTTCTGATTCTGAGATTTTTCCCAGAATCAGATGTCTGGACGTACATCCAGACAACGCGAACGACGTCTGGAGGGAGCTCCAGATGACTGAGGGGTACGTATTTTCCTCCTATGCTTCCTTTTGTGGATACGGCCATGCAGGCCGTTCCGCCGAAGTTCTGTCTCATGCCTTGTTGTGAGATTTTTGCGAGCGTGTGCAGGATTCGCTTGGGAAAGGCGCGAGACACGCCCTCCCATGCGGTTCAGACGTCTGGGCGAGTCACCAGACTGCGGAGAGCGTCTCCAGATGTCCGGAGAGATAGTCGGACGTCTGGAACTAGGTCCAGACGGTTCAGCAAGATCTCTGGACGTCTGAGGAGCAGCGTAGAGTGAGGTATGACCTGGACCCCTTTTTAAGACGTCTGGAAGATATTCCAGACGTCTGATTTGAGTCAGAGTTGTCATTTTTGACCCGTTTAGGGTCCGTTCGAGGTCCGATTTCCGCATTTAAGATTCCATTCTTCTCAGAATAAGTTCCTCTACTTGTTTGAAATACTTTTATCCTGTTTTGAGTGGTTTCTTGTAGTTGATCCTTGTGTTAGGACCTCATTCTGTTACGGATTTGAGGGTTGCGGAGGCACGTGGACCTGCCGATCACGCCCCCATTACTTCCGATTTTGCGGGTAGAGTGGCTTCCCTTAGTTAATTACAAATATAAATGCATGCCTGGAATAAATGATAGATCTTAAGGTATGGCATGAAAACTAGGACTAGAAACACTGAAACGATTGTATTGAATGCCTGAATTGCTGTCTTGGGGGAGTAGATAGAATAGTAATAATTGCCCGTAATTGGATAATAGCTACTTGTGAAATGTAGAGTACTGTTGTTAGTAACTACTTCATGAAATTCCTGTTGTCTGAAATTAAATGCAAGCTGCATGTATATAAATTGGAAAAGAAAGTTTGAACATTAGAAACACGTGCTATATGCGAATAATCCTAAAATGATGAAATCTAGTATGGCTTGGCCTGAGAAACATGAGCACGAACCCTACGGGAAATTAGGAGTAGAGCTCCTGGAAATAAATAGAATGGAACTGGGGAAGTGAGCTGGCCCTTGAGTACGGAGTACCAAGGAGAGAGACTGTTCCCCTGTTTATTGCAGAGCAGAGCTAGCCACCCTAAGATTGGGACCCGGGTTAGGATTGGCCACTTTGTACCGACTCTGTGGCCCTCGCGTATACGGTATCGGGGAGAGCTACTAGTGTAGGGAGAGAGCTAGCAACCCCACGGGGCCCGGGGTTCAACTAGTCGTTCTACACCGACTTGTTAGGCCCACTGGGCAAACCAGGGTAGTCAGGCGAGGGTGCACGGACTGTGGAGGTGCGGGACCCCTGTTTGGTTACTGTGGAGGGGCTAGACCCCTGTTACTGAGATGGCTCTACCCTATACTGGTTCCGTGCTGTGCTTTGGGCATACCTGTTAACAGAAACGACTGACCGCGTGCTAGTGCGGGGTAGCTACCCGTGCGTTTATCGCACGTGCCGTAGTCACCGTTACGCCTGTCAGTGACCTTGGGGTGGTTGACTGAGTGTAGGACTACCACGGGGGACTCTCCCGGCCAGGAGAGCACCACGTGCTACTTCTACTCTTCGGAAAAGACTGCAATCAATATCGTTCCTACGGGGAACATTCGAGATCAAGTGAAAGACCTAAGAAATAAACCAAGGAGTAAATAGATAAATAAAGAAAGAAATTAAAAACAACAACTACCTGTCCACTGAAACGTTGGCTTCGAGAGATAACCGGGTTTTATTGTTATAGCGTTGTAGTATAGCCAGTTATTGCCATCATTTCAAATATATAATTTTTTTACTCGGAAAATAAAAGAGAGTTCCCGAGGTCGAACTCAGGGAGCAAGTTGTATTCTAGAGATATACATGTTCTATTACAAAAAAAATAAAGAGAGAGAGAGAGAGGGAGAGAGATGAAGTTCTTCTTCTTTTCTTCTTTTCTTTCTCTTTGTCTTTCTCCTCTTTAGCTTTTGTTCTTCCTGTTCTTCTTTTGTGTTTATCTCCTTGTGGTCCTCTTCTTCACCTGTGTTGTTCTTCCTTGTTCTTTCCTCTTCTTCTTCTGCTGTTCTTCCTTGTTCTTTTGTTCTTCAGATCTTCTTCTTTCTTCTTTTCTTTTACCTGTCAGGACGTCGTCTCTCCTTCTTTCTTCTTTTCCCTTCAGGACGTCGTCTGATTTTCCAATCAGACGACTTAAACCGCTTGTTGCTACAGTGTCTCCCTTAGCTTTCTTCTTCTTCCGTGGTCCTTCTTCTTCACCTGTGCCTGCACACTTCAGAGTTTACGTCAGAGGACAAAACCTACTCTACCCTTCCCCCCCCCCCCCCCCCGTCTCTCTCTCACAGAAGCCACTCTTGGGAAAGCTCTCCCAGAGCTGCCGGGTAGTCGGGTACGGGTCGCGCCCGGGTCCAGGCTCACCGGCGTGCGTGGTGGGCGAGGAGTGCAGGTCAGTCTAAGTCGGGTCGGGCCAGGTCCGCGGGGAGTGAGCGCGGACGAGACCGGGTAACCGGGCGGGTGAAGGGGACCTCACCCCGTGTGCTGAGGCAATAAGCCTCCAGCACTTTTTCACTTTATACCGCTGCGCCTCTTCAGAGTTTTCCGAGGTGGGACTAAATGTCCCACCCCGAGTTGGCGCCCACGCGGAGGAGACAGCTGGTAATCGCGGCGTTACGCGAGGCCTTCGCGCGAGGGCTTCGCTTCAGCTGCAGCCTGACGCTTTGTCGAAATGCCTCGCAAGGCCTGGGAGTCGAATCTGGGCGTGGCGCGCCTGCAGCTACAGGCGGAAGCAGCTCCTTCTGCACGGCAATGGCGGCGGAGGTCGGGTGACCTATTCACAGCAAAACGGCCTCTCGGCCTAATCAGAAGGTGCCGGGAGCTTCGCTAGAGTGCGACGAAGCTCGTGTGGGTGGTGGCGAGGCGTGGGGCGGCGTGCAAGGGCTGCCCTAGGTTGGACTGTGGGTCGGAAGATGGGTTTGTTCGGTGGGGTTGCAGAGGGTGATGTGGGGGAAGTGGAAGGGCGGGGGTTGATCAGGGTGAGGAGGCGGAGGTTCTGCGGTGGTCGGCGAGCCGTGTGGGTTGCTGGGGTGATGGGAGCGGCTCGCCGGAGTTTGGCCGGAGACGAAGGGGGTGACGGTGGACAGGAGCGGTCGAGGGTTTAATCAAATAAAAGACAGTGAGGAAAAGAAAGAGGGGGAGATGGGGAGAAGTTCTGACCTAGCTACGGAGACGAAAGGGGCCGGAGCAGGGCGACAGTCGTATCGACTGTCGCCGGAGAAGAAGATGCCCGGGGGAAGGGGCGGCGGCGAGCAGAGGGCCGGAGAGGCGCCAGCTGGGTGCGGCGTGGCGCGGGAAGAGCAGGGGAAGAAGTCTCTGCTGCTGGTATTGCGGCAGAGCGAAGAGGAGGAGGAGGAAGAACCGTCGGAGCTGGTGGGCGTCTGCCGGAGTGAGAAGAGAGGAAAGTTGGAGGTTTTCTCCGTCAGATCCGAGCTGGGAAGAACGGTGGGGCGACGGGGGTATTTATAGGGACCAAATCAGGGAGGAAGGCGGAGGGAGACGACGTGTCTCCCTCGCCGGAGGACGCCGGAGATGGAAACCCATACCGTCCGTGCGTTCGCACGGCCGGTATGGTGGGTTACAGCGACCAGGGGGGTGTCCCTGCGACGGCTGACAACGTAGGGCACCCCCGGTTTACTTGCCAGGCTCTCCCCCTCACCCTGCGCGGCGCCATGCTCCGCGCAAGGTCGCCGGAGCATGGTGCTGGCAGGTTTTGCAGGGGGGACCTGAACGCAAAGAACGAAGGAGAGTTAGGGGCCAAAATGCGAGGGTTCAAAAGTTGAGGGCCAAAAAGTAAATATATGAGGACTAAAGTGTAAAGTTGGTCAAGAAGGTTTCTTCTTAGGCTCAAGTTTTTATACATGACTAATTAGGACCTAAGAAATCTGATGGTGAATTTTATTTCTAGATTAAACCTTGTTTGACTGGTCAATTTATGCAAAAACCCAAATTAAGTTATTAATTGGGTATGATTCTCAATGTAGGTCAAGATGGGTTCCTAAGGTCAAATTGAAGGTTCTAAACCCTAGAGATTATTTTTCTATGAATTTTAGAGGGTTTATTCCATTTTTGTTTTGCCTTGAACCTCGTGAATTGAAGTGGGTTTGTTTTAGGGTTACAGATTATCATTTAGTTTCTTGGAATTTCTGTAACCCTTGCTAGATCATCTCATCCCACTTTTATTCTTATTAAGTTGATTTGACCTATGTTTGGACCCTGAATTACCCTGAATGCAGATTATACTGGTAAAATTGCATTTTTACCCCTTATGACTTGTTTTCTCCTTAAACTCAGAATTCTCTGAGTTAAGCCTTTCCTTGAGTTATGTAGGAGCTTTTATCCTTTGTATTGGGCCAAAATGAGCTAGTTATGGCTCATGATGAGGTTCTCATCATACCCCCATGCCTAGCTTTTGCTAGTCCCTTAGCAAAAAAACTTAAGGTTTCAATCCTTGTTCTAGACCATTAAGTTCTTAATAGCTTCAGATAAGTGCTTTTTCATTTGAGCTTAGATTAGGTTAGAATGCTGACCATAGGCCTAAAAGGTACTCTAGTACCAGTCAAGATCCAAATCTGTCTAGCTTTAGCCTCAGTCTTTAGCAAAGGTTTTTAAGGCCCACAAGAATTAACCTAAGGTTTATTGGACTTTGTGGTTAAAGCACCCGCGCTTGAAATGATTTTAGCCCTGGCTCAGTTCGCAGTGCGTTTTGTAAGAGAGAGATAGAAAGTTATTCTGTTTGGAGAGTTTTCTCTCTCTTTTTCTTTTTAGTTCTAGCCTAGGATTGGCTTTTCAACAGGTCTGTATCAGATTCCTTGCTCCCATCATCAATCCTCAAGGGTTCCTGGCAATCGATGCTTCGAGATAGCACCGCCCATGGCAACCCCCGGAACCCTGGCTATTGAGATTTCGAGATAATCCCATCCATGGTGTTCCGTGGCCGAATTCAGACCCTGGCAATTGACACTTCGAGATAATGCCATCCATGGAATCTGAATCAGCAGAGTGCTTACATGCCCCCAGTAGGATATGTAAATATCCTTAGAGACAGGCACCGAGGAGATGATATTTTGTTACGCATCTTCGAGGGGATTTCCCGCCTCTCCGCGCTGGGAACTCGTCCAAATCAACTTGTGTCGATCGGCCGCTCCTATTCTAGGTGTTCTTTTCAGAATTTTGCGACGCTTCTGCGTGATTTTGATTTTTACGCTTACTGAACCAGGCTGTGTGTGAGGTTAGGGTGCTTAGGTTACTGAGTCCCGTAAACCAAAAATTAGTTAACGAGGCCAAATACTCCTTAAGCCTTAGACCTAATACTTCAGCTTTTCATTTTCCTCAACCTCTTGAGGAGTGTCTAGATCTTAATGGGTACTAAGAGTCTATTCAAGAATGCCTAAGGTTTGCATTCTTACTAATCTCATTATGCACTTTTCAGTTATTTTCTTGAATGAGGTTTAGAACTTAGGTTAATTCCTTAGTTCCTTACTAATGACTATCACCTTTTCTTATAATTTTGTGCTCCTTTTTCATTTTGTTTCTCTTCTCCTTCTCCTTCACAAAATTTCCTTCTCCTTTTATTCTTTTTCGAAAAATTTTTTAATTTTTATGGTGTTTTTGGCATATGTGAATTTTTTGTTTGAAACCTTTTCTTACAAGTTTTGCACTTTCATACCCCCCCCATGCCTAAGATTTGCAATGTCCTTATTGTAACCTAGGGGGTTTTTATTTAACTTAGTTCATTCCTTAAGACAGAAATTTGGATGAGTGGATGGGTCGGGTTGAATTTTTGCGGACGATTTCTAATCCCAGATGCAAGCATCTGAGGTGAGGTCGGCTGTCTACAAGGGTGAACCTCAAGTGCAAAAAGGTGTCAGAACAAGTTTCAGGTTTTCAAAGAGAATGACGGGCTGCCTCCCGTTAAGCGCTGAGTTTTACGCCATCGGCTGGGCGCAATAAGCTCAAGGGGAAAGGGGGATATAAGATGCTTCAGCCAAATCAGTAGAAGTTACATCAATGAACGGCTTGAGCCTCTGACCGTTCACGATGAAAGGTTCAGAATCGTGGCTGAGTGGACTGATTTCGATTGCTCCATTTCCAAAAACCTGTCGGACCAAATATGGTCCGACCCACTTGGATCTCAGTTTTCCTGGGAAGAGTTTTAGTCGGGCATCAAAGAGTAGGACCTTTTGACCAGGATGAAAGATCTTTCTCGAGATGTGTTTTTCGTGGAAGGCTTTAACCTGCTCCTTGTAGATTTGCGAGTTCTCGTACGCATCTAGGTGTAATTCATCGATCTCGCTGATTTGGAGTTTTCTGTGGGTCCCAGCCTTGGAAAGATCTAGATTACAGTTTCGTACTGCCCAATAGGCTTTATGCTCCAGTTCTACGGGAAGGTGGCATGCCTTTCCGTACACCAGCCTAAAGGGAGACATGCCCAATTGGGTCTTGTGGGCGGTCCTATAGGCCCACAATGCTTCCAGAAGTCGGGACGACCAGTCCTTCCTGTCAGGTCGAACAGTGACTTGCAGGATTTTCTTGATCTCCCGATTAGACAGCCCAGCTAGACCATTAGTTTGGGGGTGGTAAGGAGTAGAGATTCGGTGAGACACCCCGTATTTGGTCATCAGTGACCTAAACTGAGCATTTATGAAATGGGTCCCCCCATCAGAGATTATTGCACGAGGAATCCCGAACCTTGAGAAAATGTGTTGATGAATGAATTTGAGAACGATTTTGTGATCACAGGTTCGGGTCGGTATGGCTTCGATCCATTTGGACACGTAGTCCACAGCCAACAGAATGTATTCGAAACCATCCGAAACAGGAAAGGGGCCCATAAAATCAATCCCCCAAACATCAAAGATTTCGCATACTAGAATCGGTTGCATAGGCATCATGTCGCGATGGCTCATGTTGCCCAAAGTCTGGCAACGACTGCATGCCTTGCAGTGATTGTATGCGTCTTTGAACAGTGTGGGCCAGTAAAAGCCGCACTGGAGGACTTTTGATGCGGTTTTATGCCCGGCGAAATGGCCACCGCATGCCTGGTCATGGCAGAAAGAGAGGATATTGTTGAATTCCCCTTCCGGGACACATCTCCGGATGATCTGATTGGCACCTATGCGGAAGAGGTACGGGTCTTCCCAAATGTAATACTTGGCATCGGAGCGTAATTTGTCTTTCTTGGCCTTCGGCCAATCGGACGGGATCTGATGAGATGCCAAGTAAATTACTACATTAGCAAACCATGGAAGGCTAGTACCAATAGTCAGCAGGTGCTCATCGGGAAAATGCTCAGTGATGGGTCCGGGAGGGTCAATTATTTCAGAAGGAAGACGGGACAAGTGATCAGCTACCACATTTTGCTTTCCCGCTTTGTCGCGAATCTCAAGGTCAAATTCTTGCAACAGCAAGATCCATCGGATTAATCGAGGTTTCGTGTCCTTCTTTGCAAGGAGATGCCTCACAGCTGTGTGATCCGAGTATATGATGACACGGGAACCCATAAGGTATGATCTGAACTTTTCTAGGGCAAATACTACAGCTAGCAGCTCTTTCTCAGTAACCGTATAGTTACGCTGAGCCTCATCGAGTGTTTTGCTGGCGTAGTAAATGACCACAGGTTTCCTGTCAATTTTCTACCCCAAAATCGCTCCTACAGCGAAGTCGGATGCATCGCACATGATCTCAAAGGGTTGAGACCAATCAGGGGACTGTAGGATCGGGGCTTGGGTGACTCGGTCACGCAGGATTTCAAGTGCTTGAGTGCATTCCTTGGAAATTTCGAACGGAACATCCTTGGAGAGAAGAGTGGTCAGGGGGCGTGCGATTTTTGAAAAATCAGGGATAAATCGTCGATAAAAATCGACATGCCCTAAAAAGGAACGGATGTCCCTGATCGAGCTAGGCATAGGAAGGTGAGAAATCAGATTAATCTTAGCTCGATCCACTTGGATACCTTTCTCCGAAATTGAGTGTCCCAGGACAATTCCCTCAGGCACCATGAAATGGCTCTTTTCCCAGGAAAGAACCAAATTCACATCGATGCACCGCCTGAGTATCTGGACCAAGTGTTGGAGGCAATCGTCGAATGATGCTCCGAAAACTGAAAAGTCATCCATGAAGACTTCCAGATAATCACCTACCATATCTGAGAATATGGCAAGCATGCATCGCTGAAAAGTAGCGGGTGCATTGCAAAGACCGAAAGGCATCCTTCGGAAAGCGTATGTTCCGAAGGGGCAGGTGAATGTGGTCTTTTCTTGGTCCTCAGGATGGATTGCCACCTGGTTATAACTGGAGTACCCGTCAAGAAAGCAGAAGAACCTATTTCCCGCAAGTTTTTTGAGAATTTGATCAATGAAGGGTAGTGGGAAATGGTCCTTCTTCGTGGAGGAATTGAGTCGGCGGTAATCTATACAGACTCTCCACGAGTTGGCTAATCGGGTAGGAATGATTTCTCCGGTCTCAGTCGTTATAGTGGTGAGTCCTGCCTTCTTGGGCACGACCTGAATTGGGCTCACCCAACGACTATCGGAGATCAGGTAGATGATTCCGGCATCTAACCACTTGATGATCTCCTTTTTCACGACCTCCTGCAGATTGGGGTTTAAGCGTCTCTGCATTTCACGAGAAGGTCGTGTGCCCTCTTCCGAATAGATATGATGAGTACAATAAGAGGGACTTATTCCAGTCAAATCATCGAGAGTCCACCCGATGGCTCTGCGATGTTGCTGAAGGACAACAATCAGACGGAATTCCTGTTCAGGACTGAGGTTGGAATTGATCATCACAGGAAGGGTCTGATTAGAACCCAAAAAGATGTATTTCAAGTGAGCAGGAAGGGGTTTCAGTTCGAGGATGGGGTTATCAGCAGCAGCGGGTGGTTCAGTATAGATGTGAGGTTCGAGGGTGGGAGTTACTGGGTTATTCATATCTGAATTCGACTCCTCTGTTTGCGGGTCAAGATCCTTCTGTGGTTGATGAGGCATAATCGCGTCATCCTGGAAGTGTGATTCATCAACCAAGGTTCTGATGTCACAAATTTGTTCGATGACGTCGCAATTAATTCCTTGTTGGGCCTTAAATATATCAATTTTCAGTGTTTGATCTCCAAATTTAAGCTCTATTTGGCCCTCCTCACAGCTGATGTTGGCTCTAGCAGTAGCCAAGAAAGGTCTCCCTAGAATGATTGGTGTATCCCTAGGGTTCTCAGGTGCATCCATATCTAAGACTATAAAGTCCACTGGAAAATAGAAATCCCGCACTCTTACGATAACATCCTCGAGAATCCCTTTTGGTGACTTTATAGATCGATCTGCTAATTGTAATGTCACCTCGGTTGGTTTTAGCTCAGATTCTTCTAGATGGTCAAGTAAGGATGTGGGTATCAGGTTTATGGATGCACCCAAGTCTAACAATGCTCTATCAAATTGGGTACCACCTATCTTGCAGGAAATCAGGGGAGTACCAGGATCTTTTGCCTTGGGTGAGAGTCTACTGAGGATTACAGAGCTGGCTTGTTCTGACAGAACAATTGGGCTCCCTCTCTTGGTTCGCGGCTTACGCTGGGGTGTACATATATTCTTTAGAAATCGTGCGTAAGCTGGTACGTGGCGGATTGCATCCATCAAGGGGATGTTTATGTGGACCTGCTCAAAGAGCTTGACCAGGTCCTCCTCAGGGGCCACGGGTTTGGTGGTCTTCTTTCCCTTGGTCAAGGCCTCGGGAAACGGGATCTTGGTTGGTTCTTCTAGGATAGGTCCAGGTTGTGGATCTGGGACAGTGGTATCTTGGATAACTATCCTAGGGTCATAGTTATCAGGCTTGGAGTGGTTTGGATAATGTGGGTCTTGAGTTGTTTTACCACTACGTGTTGTTACAGAATTTAATCCGGCCTGATTTTGGTTTGGGTTTTGTAAGAGGGGTGGCTGCTGCTGAAATCCCGCATAAGAAGTTGAAGCCTCCATCTCGTCTGGAGATGGAGCAGTAGGGGCCTGATAAATCCATTGTGCGTGGCCTAAATTTGGATTCATAACGCGCTTCTGGGTCGGCACGTTATTTGGGTTAGGAAGGGGTTGGGAAGGGAGTGTGCCTGGCTGGCGAGATTTTGCCAACTGGGCCAGTTGAGTTTTAACTTCTGTAAGTTCGTCCTTGTGCTGTTTTTGAATTGCCGCATTCGTTTTTTGAATGTCAGCCAGAGTCTGAAGGATTAGGGACATTTGATCCTGATTTGGCCCTGATGGATAAGTAGGGTTGGGCCGAGGCTGAGGCGGCTGGTAATGACGAGAGGGCTGTGGGCGGGACTGAAAAGGTGGTCTTTGGGTTTGGGAATTTCCCGCCCACTGAAAATTGGGATGGTTTCGCCATCCAGGGTTGTAAGTGTTGGAGAATGGGTCGTTCTGGATGGCGTTGAGGTCCTCGCAGATCTGAGGAACCTCCTGAGAATCAGGGAAAGGGGGAATGGAGTTCCCCCGGCTGGTGTAGAAAGGATCAGATGATCCTCCGATCCAAGAATCAGATGGGGATGGATATGGATCCATCCTGGGGGAAGATCGGTGGAGGATGTTTTGCACAGTCTCCTGTGTGGAAGGAGGTTGTGCAAAGGAGTTACGTGCGGAGGTGGCTCGCTGCAAGTGCTGAGTCAGCTCATCCACCTTCTTTTCAATGATTGAGACCTTGTCCAATCGACTGGCCATTAATTCCAGGTCGACTGATGCGGGCAGGCCCTACGTCTCATGTGCTCCCTTAAGATTCGTCGCTGCGCGGGTATTCGTCCTGTCGAATAATCCCATGGAGTCATTGTTGATGGAGTTCTCGCACATGTTTTCGAGAATCTCCCATACGGTGTCTTCATGTTGACCCATGATGTTTCCTCCGCAAGTTGCATTGACGAAAAGGCGGATGTCCTCACGGAGTCCCTGGTAAAAAGATTGGACTTGTTCCCATTTAGGAACTCCGTGATGGGGGCACTTTCTCATGAGATCCTGAAAACGATCCCATGCCTCATGGAGAGGTTCTCCTGATTGTTGAGTGAAGTGTGTAATCTGATGGCGCAAGGCGTTGGTCCGACCAACGGGAAAAAACTTTTTCAAAAACTCGGATTGAAGTTCTTCCCAAGTGTTGATCGGCCGGGTCTGAGTTTGATACCAATGGACGGCCTTGTCCATAAGAGAAAAGGAGAACATCTTCATGAGAAGAATATCCCGATTTTGCGCATCTGATCCAAAAGTGTGGGCCAGATGCTTTAGCTGTTTGATGTGCTGGAAGGGATCTTCAGAATTAAGCCCATGGAATTTAGGTATAGCATGAATCATATTGGGCTTTAATTCGGAATCAGGTCCTCCAGTCGGGATTCTGACTCGAGGCTCAATGGCCACCGCAGCAGGATTGTAGTGGTCTCGCATCATAGGACGCTGTGGTGGGTGCACGAAGTTTTGGAAGAGGTCATTGAGTCGCTGGAGCTGGTGTTCCAGATTATTTTCTTCCTCAACTGGTTGAGCCATGATGGGGGAAGAAGAAGAACTTGGTTCTGAATCAGAAGAGAGAATAATGTGAGGGTGTTGCTGCACAAACACGGGCGTCGAGGCTTGGCCTTGACGAGAGCGAATTTCTAAAGGAGGTCTTAAGGGTGGTCTTAAGGACCTCCTTCCGTACATGCACTGTTGGAAGAGGTAAGTTTAGAAGGTGCTGGACCCAATCAAGACACCCAAAAATGTGTTGGGTGACTATAGAGGTGCGGGGCAGATGGACCCCTTGATCAGAAAGATCGTCCACCTGAGAATTACCTGGGTAGCCAGAGAGGGAGAGTCCCGCGAAGACCCCTACACGGTAGAGCGTCCCCACGGGTTACAGGGTTTCCCCCACCCGACCTCTCTTGTCACTGCGGTTCCAGGTAGACCAGAATGGGGATCTTGATCTCTTAAGTCTACCAATTTTAAGATCAGGGTGCTTAAGGTTTCACTTGAACTTTAGTCTTTTAAGTGCAAAGAGTGACCTAATTTAAGGTTGGTTGACCCAAGGGGTTAACTTTACCTCTTGTTTTCTTTGAGAGCTTTTAGGTCTTGTCTTTTAGGGTTCAAGTGTTTAGAGAGCCAATTGTTTTAGGTTTTCTTTTGAATAGGTATTTTCAATCAATGGTTTAGGCACACTTCTTGTGGATTTTCTCCATTCTTGATTTAAGTAGTGTGTCTTTAAAACCCTAAGGTTGAATCTTATGTTGGCTCTACTTGGTCCAGTTAGTTCTCTGTTGGGTAATTAGGGCTCAAGCAAGAATGTGTTAGCCCTTAAATACCCTTAGTAGTGTGCAGGACTAATGAGTTGAAAACATGCAACTCTTTATGGTTACTAAGTATGGAAGACAGGTTAGCCCTATATTGCTTGTTCTTTTCTTTTCTTCCTCTTTAGAGTTTAGGGGTTAATAGCGAGAGGAAAAATTTACCTGTCCTCGGAGTGGTTGTCGTGCGGTTGCTTGTCTTCTTGATTTCCTGTAGCTGCACAAAAGAGGGGAGATTATCAGAAATTAAAAAGAGAAACAGGAATGTGTACCTCTAGAATAGCCGTTGCTCCCCGGCAACGACGCCAAATGGAACGTTGGCTTCGAGAGATAACCGGGTTTTATTGTTATAGCGTTGTAGTATAGCCAGTTATTGCCATCATTTCAAATATATAATTTTTTTACTCGGAAAATAAAAGAGAGTTCCCGAGGTCGAACTCAGGGAGCAAGTTGTATTCTAGAGATATACATGTTTTATTACAAAAAAAATAAAGAGAGAGAGAGAGAGGGAGAGAGATGAAAGTTTGAGTTCTTCTTCTTTTCTTCTTTTCTTTCTCTTTGTCTTTCTCCTCTTTAGCTTTTGTTCTTCCTGTTCTTCTTTTGTGTTTATCTCCTTGTGGTCCTCTTCTTCACCTGTGTTGTTCTTCCTTGTTCTTTCCTCTTCTTCTTCTGCTGTTCTTCCTTGTTCTTTTGTTCTTCAGATCTTCTTCTTTCTTCTTTTCTTTTACCTGTCAGGACGTCGTCTCTCCTTCTTTCTTCTTTTCCCTTCAGGACGTCGTCTGATTTTCCAATCAGACGACTTAAACCGATTGTTGCTACAGTGTCTCCCTTAGCTTTCTTCTTCTTCCGCGGTCCTTCTTCTTCACCTGTGCCTGCACACTTCAGAGTTTACGTCAGAGGACAAAACCTACTCTACCCTTCCCCCCCCCCCCCCCCCGTCTCTCTCTCACAGAAGCCACTCTTGGGAAAGCTCTCCTAGAGCTGCCGGGTAGTTGGGTACGGGTCGCGCCTGGGTCCAGGCTCACCGGCGTGCGTGGTGGGCGAGGAGTGCAGGTCAGTCTAAGTCGGGTCGGGCCAGGTCCGCGGGGCGTGAGCGCGGACGAGACTGGGTAACCGGGCGGGTGATGGGGACCTCACCCCGTGTGCTGAGGCAATAAGCCTCCAGCACTTTTTCACTTTATACTGCTGCGCCTCTTCAGAGTTTTCCGAGGTGGGACTAAATGTCCCACCCCGAGTTGGCGCCCACGCGGAGGAGACAGCTGGTAATCGCGGCGTTACGCGAGGCCTTCGCGTGAGGGCTTCGCTTCAGCTGCAGCCTGACGCTTTGTCGAAATGCCTCGCAAGGCCTGGGAGTCGAATCTGGGCGTGGCGCGCCTGCAGCTGCAGGCGGAAGCAGCTCCTTCTGCACGGCAATGGCGGTGGAGGTCGGGTGACCTGTTCATAGCAAAACGGCCTCTCGGCCTAATCAGAAGGTGCCGGGAGCTTCGCCAGAGTGCGGCGAAGCTCGTGTGGGTGGTGGCGAGGCGTGGGGCGGCGTGCAAGGGCTGCCCTAGGTCGGACTGTGGGTCGGAAGATGGGTTTATTCGGTGGGGTTGCAGAGGGTGATGTGGGGGAAGTGGAAGGGCGGGGGTTGATCAGGGTGAGGAGGCGGAGGTTCTGCGGTGGTCGGCGAGCCGTGTGGGTTGCTGGGGTGATGGGAGCGGCTCGCCGGAGTTTGGCCGGAGACGAAGGGGGTGACGGTGGACAGGAGCGGTCGAGGGTTTAATCAAATAAAAGACAATGAGGAAAAGAAAGAGGGGGAGATGGGGAGAAGTTCTGACCTAGCTACGGAGACGAAAGGGGCCGGAGCAGGGCGACAGTCGTATCGACTGTCGCCGGAGAAGAAGATGCCCGGGGGAAGGGGCGGCGGCGAGCAGAGGGCCGGAGAGGCGCCAGCTGGGTGCGGCGTGGCGCGGGAAGAGCAGGGGAAGAAGTCTCTGCTGCTGGTATTGCGGCAGAGCGAAGAGGAGGAGGAGGAAGAACCGCCGGAGCTGGTGGGCGTCTGCCGGAGTGAGAAGAGAGGAAAGTTGGAGGTTTTCTCCGTCAGATCCGAGCTGGGAAGAACGGTGGGGCGACGGGGGTATTTATAGGGACCGAATCAGGGAGGAAGGCGGAGGGAGACGACGTGTCTCCCTCGCCGGAGGACGCCGGAGATGGAAACCCATACCGTCCGTGCGTTCGCACGGCCGGTATGGTGGGTTACAGCGACCAGGGGGGTGTCCCTGCGACGGCTGACGACGCAGGGCACCCCCGGTTTACTTGCCAGGCTCTCCCCCTCACCCTGCGCGGCGCCATGCTCCGCGCAAGGTCGCCGGAGCATGGTGCTGGCAGGTTTTGCAGGGGGGACCTGAACGCAAAGAACGAAGGAGAGTTAGGGGCCAAAATGCGAGGGTTCAAAAGTTGAGGGCCAAAAAGTAAATATATGAGGACCAAAGTGTAAAGTTGGTCAAGAAGGTTTCTTCTTAGGCTCAAGTTTTTATACATGACTAATTAGGACCTAAGGAATCTGATGGTGAATTTTATTTCTAGATTAAACCTTGTTTGACTGGTCAATTTACGTAAAAACCCAAATTAAGTTATTAATTGGGTATGGTTCTCAATGTAGGTCAAGATGGGTTCCTAAGGTCAAATTGAAGGTTCTAAACCCTAGAGATTATTTTTCTATGAATTTTAGAGGGTTTATTCCATTTTTGCTTTGCCTTGAACCTCGTGAATTGAAGTGGGTTTGTTTTAGGGTTACAGATTATCATTTAGTTCCTTGGAATTTCTGTAACCCTTGCTAGATCATCTCATCCCACTTTTATTCTTATTAAGTTGCTTTGACCTATGTTTGGACCCTGAATTACCCTGAATGCAGATTATACTGGTAAAATTGCATTTTTACCCCTTATGACTTGTTTTCTCCTTAAACTCAGAGTTCTCTGAGTTAAGCCTTTCCTTGAGTTATGTAGGAGCTTTTATCCTTTGTATTGGGTCAAAATGAGCTAGTTATGGCTCATGATGAGGTTCTCATCATCCACCTTTACTATTTTTTTTAGCTAGCTGTTTGCTACTCTACTCAGCGTTTCGCTGACGTGTCGTACTTACCACCTTTTTCAGGTCCAAGTGTTTAGCAGCCAGAGCCTACGGCTGCGGAGGGTGCTGGGCTTAGTAGAGCCTAGTAGTTGTACTTTTGTTGTACCCATTTTCTCTAGTAGTGAGTATTTTGTTACACTCTTGTACTCTTTTATTGCAAACTTCATATTTCTGTACCTGTTTAAAATTCTCTATTGTTGTGGTGGTGTGTACTGTAGTAGTTCTTTTCTTTACTGCTGTACTTTTGTTACTGTTAGTTACTTGCATGGTGTATGTGATTTATTTTACTGCTTTTTGGTTACTTTCTCGTTGTACGACTAGGTCTTGGGATCAGTCGAGTCAGTCTGATTCTCATGTCCTGTAAGGATTCAGGAATCGGGTCATAACTAGATGGTATCAAAGCAAGGTCGTCCCGAGAAGTGAACCAATTAGCTGGAAAATAACCAATTCACGTGGTTGTAACTAGAGTAACCACCACAACGTTCCTTTTGACATCTGATCTAGGGTTTATTCGTTGAATGTTGATGAGAACCTCATCATAAACCCTAAACTAGCACCATTTAACCTAGATTTGGAAGAAAAAGCTCCTACATAACTAATAGAAAGGCTTGACTCAGAGAATTCTGAGTTTGTGAAGAAAACAGGAACTAAGGGGCAAAAATGTAATTTCACCAACACAATCAGTAAACAGGGTGACTCAGGGTCCAAACATAGGTCAAACTAACCTAATAAGAAGGAAGGTGGGATGATATGATCCAATAAGGGCTACAGCAACTCCAAGGAATTAAATGACATCCTGTAACCCTAAAATAAATCCACTTCAATTCACGAGGTTCGAGGAAAATAAAAAATCGAATAAATCCTCTAAAATTCATAGAAAAATAATCTCTAGGGTTTAGAACCTTCAATTTGGCCTTGGGAGCCCACTTGGACCTACATTGAGAACCATGCCCAATTAATGATTTAATTTAGGTTTTTATGTAAATTGACCGGTCAAACAAGGTATGATCTAGAAATAAATTTCTCCATTAGAATCCTTAGGTCCCATTTCATCATGCATAAAAACTTGAGCCTAAGAAGAGACCTTCTTGACCGACTTTGCATTTTAGTCCTCATCTATTACTTTTTGACCCTCAACTTTTGAAACCCTCACCTTTTGACCCCTAAGTCTTCATCGTTCTTTGCATTTAGGTCCTCCCTGCAAAACCCTGAGCAGCACCATGCTCCGGCGACTTTGCGCGGAGCATGGCGCCGCGCAAGGTGAGGGAGGCCCTCTGCCCTTTCAACGGGGTGTTCCCTGCGACGTCTGCTGTCGCAGGGACACCTCCATGATCTCTGCGGCAGCCCATACCTTCCGTGCGAATGCACGGAAGGTATGGGTCCCTACTCCGGCTGTCCTCCGGCGAGGGAGTCACGTCGCCTCCCTCCGCCCACCTCTCCGCCTTAGCCTCTATAAAAGTCACCTCCGCCTGCAGAAGAGGGCTCGGTCCTGACGGAGAAACACCCCCATCTTTCCTCTCTTCCCACTCCGGCAGAAGCCCTCCAGCTCCGGCGGTTCTTCCTCCCCCTCCTCGTCGCTTTGCTGCAATACCAGTAGCAGAGCCACCCTCGCCCGCTCTTCCTACGTCGCGCCGTACCCAGCGCGCGCCCTCCCACTCTCTCCTTGCAGTCGCCCTCTCCCTCTGGGCATCTTCTTCTCCGGCGACAGTCGGTACGACTGCCGCCCTGCTCCGACCCCTTTCGCCCCTTTAACTAGGTCAGCACTACTCCCCATCTCCCCCTCTTTCTTTTCCTCACTGTTTTTCATTCAATTAAGCCCTCGACCACTTCTGTCCACCGTCACCCCCTTCGTCTTCGAATACCCTCCGGCGAGACGCCCCCATCGCTCCACAGCCCCACACGCCTCGCCGACCCTCACAGAACCTCCGCCTCATCACACTGAGAAACCTCTGCCCACCCATTACCGCTCCACACCCCCACCTCACTCCCCCGAACAGACCCATTTTTTCGGTCGCTGTCCGACCTAGCCCCGCCGCCAGACGCCGTCCCACGACCTGCCACACCCCACACCACCTTCGCCGTGCCACGGCGAAGGTCCCCTGCTTGTTTGATTAGGTCGAAGGGCCGTGTTTCTGTCTGACAGGGTCGCTGCTCTAGCCGCCATTAACGACGACTGAAGCAGCTTCGAGGCGAGCTCCAGACCCTACAGCCCCAGGTTCCCAGGTCCTGCAGGTTGGCACCGACATCGGCTGCAGCTGAGCAGAGGGCGAGGTGGAGTCGTCCTGCGGGCACGCGTAAAGATAGCACAAAAGATAGTCCCACATCGTGGGATTTTGAAACGCCGCCCGCGCATAAATTGGAAAAGTGCCTTAGCCTATTCGCCTCCTAACCACGAGGTGAGGTCCCTCTCACCCGCTTCACCCGGCCTCGTCCGCGACACCCCCCCGCGGACCTGGCCCGACCCGTATACTCGACCTGCACTCCTCGCCCACCACCGCACGTCGGTGGGCCTGGTCCCGGGAGCGAACCCGTACCCGAATACCCGGCTCTGGGAGAGCGATCCTACGAGCGAAATCTGAGAGAGAGAGACGCGGGGGAGGGTAGGGTTAGGTTTTTGCTCTGACCAGGTTATGTGAGTGTGCAGGCAGAAAAAAAAGAAGAACAAGAAAGACTGCAAGAAAAAGAAGAAAGAAGCAGAAGGAGCACCAAGGAAGCACTGTAGCAGATGCTACTTAAGTCGTCTGATTGAGAAATCAGACGGCACTCTGAAGACAAAGAAGAAGAAGAACAGAAGAGAAAGAACAAAAGAAGAAGAAGAACAGAAGAGAAAGAAAGAAAAGAAAAAGAACAAAAAAAAAGAAAGAAAGAAGGAAAGAAAAAGAAAAGAAGAAGGAAGAAGACAGAAGAGCTGAAGACGATCAAGCAAAGAGAAGAGAAGAAAAAGAAGAAGACAAAGACAAGAGAGAAAGAAGTGAAGAAGAAAAAGCTAAGAGACCAATCTACCTCTCTCTTTCTCTCTCTCTCTCTCTCTCTCTCTCTTATTTTTGTAACAGAAACATTGTACTTCTAGAATTATAGTTTGCTCCCTGAGTTCGACCTCGGGAAACCTTTTATTTCTGAGTAAAAATTGAAAATGATGGCGACAACCGTAGCTTGTACTATAACGACTATACTATAATAAATACAAAGCACCACGGCTGTGTTGGTGCTAGAGCACCACGATCATTTGTTTTGATGATAACAAAACACGTGTTATTTAACATTTGCAATTTGAGTCCTAGATTTCAGGTCAATTGCAAATGAGGACGTGTTTAGACGGAGTTCGAGCTCGCATCCAGGACGGATTGGAGGAGCTTGACGGAAAACAGAGGAGGTTCGCGTGGAGCGAAAGATTGGAGATGGAAGACAAGAAGAATATGATAGATTCTTTTTTATCCTTTCATGTATCTCTTGTATTTATTTTCTTGCTCTTTTTGATTCCTTAGAACATTATGTTAAAGAGCCTCAAAGTACCCTAAAAGTAGTCCTAGGAACACCTGCACAACCCTAGGATACTTAGGTTTTCTGTAGAATACTTAGAAAACCAATATAGGGTTCAAACAGCATTTCCAGACGTCTAATTCCAAAATCAGACGTCTGATAAAGAATTTTAAAACGTCTGACTGTTGTTTCAGACGTCCGATAACTGTTAGGCTGGACATAGTTAGTTCTGTCTGATGAAATCAGACGTCCATACCTTAGACCAGACGTCTTAGGAGATGTCTGATGACTTTGCCAGACGTCCAGTTAGTGGACCGTTGGCTGGCTTAGAAGACACTCAAGAATATGACCGTTAGAGCCTTATCAGACGTCCATAGGGCTTAACAGACGTCTGATAAATGACCGTTTTGCCTCGGCTGACCCAAAATCTCTTGTCAGAGATTTTCTAGCCGTTGCAACGTTTGGAAATCAATTCCCACAGTAAAACTAGGTTTCCAGACGTCCATACTTAGTGCCAGACGTCCTGTATGTCGTCTGATGGACTTGCACAAAAACCCTGTTTAGATCTGATTCAAGTCAGGAAGAAACCCGCATAGAATCAGACGTCTGACCTTGGAATCAGACGTCTTAAAGTGGCCTTCCAGACGTCTGATGCCAGAGTTAGACGTCTGATAACCCTGTCAAATGCAATCATTGTCCTGATTTCGGCCTGATTCTCTTGGGCTTTGCACCCAACGGCTATGGAAGCTTTTCCAAGCCTTCCAAAGCCTTCCTAAGGCCTCTATAAATAGAGGGGAACCTTTGTAACAAAAACACAACATAAGAGACACTTAGAAATACACTTGGATACACTTAGCTACACATTTTCACACTCTTGTGTCCAAGAAGTTCTTGCTCTCCAAGCTCAAGTTCTACATCTTGAGAGCATCAAACAGTTTGCGCGCCCGCTCTCCCGCTGTTGATAACGAGAGCGACGTAGCGCCATCGCGTGGCACACGCACCGCGTCATCGTCGACGCACTCCTTGCAAAGGGGAGTTTCCTATTTCCTATAGAAGCTAGGTTTAATTTTGTTGGCTCTATAGGACTGTTGTTTTATTTTATCTTTGTATTTTGGTTGGGTATTCGCTTTGCGAATTCCCGTCTCCTTCGTGGGACAAAATCCTTCTCGTAGAGAGAAGGGGTTGAGGAACGCTACCCTCGTACTTGTAGCGTGGTTGTATTGAGGTTGAATCACCCTCGTTCAAAGTGATTCGGTTAGTGGATTTGATCAACTAGGTTGATCGGAAAATCCTAACTCGAGAGGGTTAGGTGGTGGTTTTCACCCGGTTTGGGTTTTCACCTAAAAATCTTTGTGTACATTGTGCGATTGCTTATTTTTGTGAGATTGCTTTATATTTTTATTTCCGCAATTTTATTACGTCACCCCTCCTGGTAGGGACGAACCTTCAATTGGTATCAGAGCAGGTCTCGCATTTTCGGCGTTACAAACCGGCGAGGATCTAAACATGGAGGGAAGCTGTTCCACAAGTAGGATTTCCGAGGGGCAGTCCACAACCCGTCCGCCCTACTTTGACGGGAACAACTACAGCTACTGGAAGCTGAGGATGAAGACGTGGCTCCAAGCCACTGAATTCGAGGTATGGGGATGTTGCGAAACCCCATACGAGATCCCGAGGCGACCCCAAGGAGGCTACTCGCTGGTGCAGATTCTAGAGCTCTCACTCAACGCAAAGGCAATGAATGCCTTGTATTGCGCGTTGAGTCCGGAAGAGTTCGAGAAAATCCAAGAGTGCACCACCGCCCACGAGATATGGAGGAGGTTGGAAGGCACTCATGAGGATTCCAGCTCGGAGGAAGAAGAAGAAGAAAAAGAAGAAACCACTTGCTTTGGTTTCATGGCTAGAGGAACCAATAGCGACAGTGAAAGCGGAAGCGACTCCGACGACGAGGTAAATTTTGATTTACAAGAAGCTTTTAATGAATTATTCGAGATTAGTAAATCACTAAAAATAGAAAACAAAAGCATGAAGAAGAACCTTAGTTTTCTTAAAAATGAAAATGATAGGTTAGAAAAATAACTTAAGGACATAGAAGCTAGTCCTAAGGATGATAACCTATTATTAGATAATCATAACCTCATCAATGAAAATAATAAATTGATTGAGGAAAATGTTAGTCTAAAATTAGAAATTTCAGATTTAAAGACTAAAATGAACATTATAGAAAAAGAAATTGCATGTCTTAGGGAAAATTCTAACAAATTAATCAACAAAGTAGACAAGTTTTATAGCCCTAAGGTTGAGAAAGGATCTCCATCAAGGAGACCCTCTAACAAATCCGGATCCAAGCCCACTTGGATACCGAAAAAAGAATTAGAATCTTGTTTTGTAGGGTTCAGGAATGACTACAACATAAAGGACTGGACCTACAAGCTCAAGGCTGGTCAACTCAAGTTGGGAGAACCAAGGAGTAGACCAAGGAGGAGAATAAGAAGACCGACGAGACGGTGAACAAACGACGGACCCGCCGCACGTCGACCACCAGATTGGAGACCGGCGCCAATGCCCGGGCCTCCAAGCTACGGATGGGAGCCCCATCCGATGTGGCATCCACCACCACCACTCGGGCCATTTTATTGGCCATGGTAGGTGAGGTAAAACCCTTTACCCTATCTTTTTATCATAAGCATTTAGATAGGGGGAGTTAAAAAAGGATGAGCTAATTGTCAATTTTTAAGGGGGAGATATAAGGTAGCTAAATTTCCTTTAGAAAGGGGGAGAAAAATAATAGCTATCGCATTGTTACAAAAAGGGGGAGAATATCACCTTTGTTAAAATAAATTCATAGAAGAGCATGTTTTAAGGGGGAGTTATAAGAAATGTAAAATCAATTAAACCTTTTTGATAATGTCAAAAAGGGGGAGAATTTTATGCATTATTATTTACGGTTTTGTCATCATCAAAAAGGGGGAGATTGTTGGTGCTAGAGCACCACGATCATTTGTTTTGATGATAACAAAACACGTGTTATTTAACATTTGCAATTTGAGTCCTAGATTTCAGGTCAATTGCAAATGAGGACGTGTTTAGACGGAGTTCGAGCTCGCATCCAGGACGGATTGGAGGAGCTTGACGGAAAACAGAGGAGGTTCGCGTGGAGCGAAAGATTGGAGATGGAAGACAAGAAGAATATGATAGATTCTTTTTTATCCTTTCATGTATCTCTTGTATTTATTTTCTTGCTCTTTTTGATTCCTTAGAACATTATGTTAAAGAGCCTCAAAGTACCCTAAAAGTAGTCCTAGGAACACCTGTACAACCCTAGGATACTTAGGTTTTCTGTAGAATACTTAGAAAACCAATATAGGGTTCAAACAGCATTTCCAGACGTCTAATTCCAAAATCAGACGTCTGATAAAGAATTTTAAGACGTCTGACTGTTGTTTCAGACGTCCGATAACTGTTAGGCTGGACATAGTTAGTTCTGTCTGATGAAATCAGACGTCCATACCTTAGACCAGACGTCTTAGGAGACGTCTGATGACTTTGCCAGACGTCCAGTTAGTGGACCGTTGGCTGGCTTAGAAGACACTCAAGAATATGACCGTTAGAGCCTTATCAGACGTCCATAGGGCTTAACAGACGTCTGATAAATGACCGTTTTGCCTCGGCTGACCCAAAATCTCTTGTCAGAGATTTTCTAGCCGTTGCAACGTTTGGAAATCAATTCCCACAGTAAAACTAGGTTTCCAGACGTCCATACTTAGTGCCAGACGTCCTGTATGTCGTCTGATGGACTTGCACAAAAACCCTGTTTAGATCTGATTCAAGTCAGGAAGAAACCCGCATAGAATCAGACGTCTGACCTTGGAATCAGACGTCTTAAAGTGGCCTTCCAGACGTCTGATGCCAGAGTTAGACGTCTGATAACCCTGTCAAATGCAATCATTGTCCTGATTTCGGCCTGATTCTCTTGGGCTTTGCACCCAACGGCTATGGAAGCTTTTCCAAGCCTTCCAAAGCCTTCCTAAGGCCTCTATAAATAGAGGGGAACCTTTGTAACAAAAACACAACATAAGAGACACTTAGAAATACACTTGGATACACTTAGCTACACATTTTCACACTCTTGTGTCCAAGAAGTTCTTGCTCTCCAAGCTCAAGTTCTACATCTTGAGAGCATCAAACAGTTTGCGCGCCCGCTCTCCCGCTGTTGATAACGAGAGCGACGTAGCGCCATCGCGTGGCACACGCACCGCGTCATCGTCGACGCACTCCTTGCAAAGGGGAGTTTCCTATTTCCTATAGAAGCTAGGTTTAATTTTGTTGGCTCTATAGGACTGTTGTTTTATTTTATCTTTGTATTTTGGTTGGGTATTCGCTTTGCGAATTCCCGTCTCCTTCGTGGGACAAAATCCTTCTCGTGGAGAGAAGGGGTTGAGGACCGTTACCCTCGTACTTGTAGCGTGGTTGTATTGAGGTTGAATCACCCTCGTTCAAAGTGATTCGGTTAGTGGATTTGATCAACTAGGTTGATCGGAAAATCCTAACTCGAGAGGGTTAGGTGGTGGTTTTCACCCGGTTTGGGTTTCCACCTAAAAATCTTTGTGTACATTGTGCGATTGCTTATTTTTGTGAGATTGCTTTATATTTTTATTTCCGCAATTTTATTACGTCACCCCTCCTGGTAGGGACGAACCTTCAGGCTGCAATAGTCGCCTGTCACTCTTCTTCAAATGTCGATTAGTATTGACGTCTTTTCTGTTTCGTGTTCGCATCTCCTCGCAGGAGATGCCTCGACGAGGAGGTAGCGAGGCTGGCCGCGGACGCGGCCGAGGACGAGGTCGGAGGGGCAGGCACGTTGAGCCCGATGCCTTAGTAGACCAGCCACTACTCCCGGGCATTCAGGCCTAGGACCTCGCCCAGCTGATACGGGAGATCGTGCGAGAGGAGCTCCACCCGCCGCCACGAGCGCCTCTCCCTGGGGCTGCGGAGGGGGAGTCCTCTATGGGACCATGAGACGGACACGGCACTAGACGTGGGGGAGGGGGTGGGCCTCCACCACCCTCACCTTCCTCCGGCACTTCCGAGCACGAGGCCTTTTTACTTGGAGGTGTACCAGCTTCTCCACTTCAGCGCCACTACGAGCTTTTAGGACAGTTCCGGAAGCTGAAGCCCCCCTCCTTCAAGGGGGATGAGGACCTGACTGAGGCAGAGGACTGGCTCGAGCAGATCGAGAAGGTGTTTGACACCCTTCGCCCCCCTGTGGAGTGCTGCGTGGCCTTTGCCACGTACTAGCTGGAGAGTGCGGCACACAGGTGGTGGAGGGCGGTCAGAGGTTAGGAGAGGGACGAGCCGACTTGGGACCAGTTCGTCACCCTCTTCTGCGAGCAGTATTACCCTCAGACGTGGAAGGACCAGAGGAGGCGGGAGTTACACACTCTTCGCCAGGGGACGATGACTGTGAGCGCGTACCGCACGCATTTCCTGGAGCTGTCTCATTTCGCAGCGACAGCCATGGCTACCGAGGAGGAGCGCCTTTGGAGGTTCATCGAGGGACTTCGGCCTGCTATTCGGGGGTATGTCAAACCCCTGAAGCTACCTATGTTCTCAAGGGTGGTGGAGGCGGCTATGACGTATGAAGAGACCAACCCGTCCGCACGTGACACTGACAGCGGGCGGAAGAGTCTCTACTAGCTAGACTACTCACAGGGCCGACGAGAGAGGAGGCACGTGGCACCCGCAGGAGAGCCGTCACACTTTGTAGGGCCGTCAGCGGCCTTTGGGGCCCCCCAACAGGGGCCAGCTTCTAGCACCGGACCCCCACCCAGCCGTCAGCAGGGACCCATTGTGGGCGGGAGTCAAGTCCCCCTTTGCTACCAATGTGGCCAGCCGGGCCACATTAGGAGGGACTACCTGACTAGTGTAGGAGGCCAGCAGATGCTCCCCGCACCGAGCACTGGAGGGCGAGCAGGAGGCCGTAGTTTCCAAGCGTGAGGAGGAGGACAGAAGTCGTGGGAAGGGTACCGGCCAACGGCTACCTGTCCGACTCAAAGTGTGGCTGCTTCGTCCGCACCGAGGGCTGAGGAGCGTATCAACACCCTGACACACAGGGATGCCAGAGCTTCAAGATCAGTGGTGGCAGGTATGATTACAGTTTCCGGCAGGCTTGTTTACACGCTTTTCGATTTTGGCTCTACGCACTCGTTTGTCGCTGCCAGTTTTGCGGTTAGTTTAGGGCAGGACTGTGTGTTGTTAGAGGATTCGTTTGTGATCAGAGGTTCGGGTGGTCAGCTGTTCGTAGCTGAGGAGGTTTACATGGGTTGTGAGGTCAGTATTAGGGGACACAACCTTCCCGCTGACCTGATTATGATACAGATGGAGGATTTTGACGTGATTGTGGGGATGGACTGGTTGTTCGCTTACCACACCTTGGTGGACTGCTTTGAGAGGAAGATCATCTTCTCCATATCGGAGTTGCCTTCTTTCGAGTTCCACGGGCAGCCAGTGGACGGAGGCTTCAGGTGCATTCCTGCACTTTGGGCTACGAGACTTTTGGGCCAGGGGTGTGAGGGCCTTCTAGCTTGTGGGTGGCGGGGCCCAGCCTTATGGCAGAATTTCAGAGTATCCCGGTGGTCAGAGAGTACCCCGACGTGTTCCTAGAAGAGTTGTCAGGACTATCGCTCGAGCGTGAGATCGAGTTTGAGATCTCACTGGTACCGTTAACTAGCCCCATTTCTACGGCACCGTATAGGATGTCACCACTTGAGCTGCAAGAGCTCAAGTCTCAGTTGCAGGACCTTCTGGAGAAGGGCTTTGTGAGGCCCAGTGCGTCTCCGTGGGGGCCCCGGTATTGTTCGTGAAAAAGAAGGATGGTACCATACGCCTTTGTGTGGACTACGGACAGCTGAATAGGGTTACCATCAAGAACAGGTATCTGTTGTCGAGGATTGACGACTTGTTTGACCAGCTGTGAGATGCCACGGTATTCTCCAAAATAGACTCGAGGTCTGGGTACCACCGGCTGAGGATCAGGGAGGCAGACGTCTCCAAGACGGCTTTTTGCACCCGGTACGGACATCATGAGTTTTTGGTCATGCCGTTTGGGCTGACCAACGCCCCCGCAACCTTCATGGATTTGATGAACCGGGTGTTCAGACTGTACTTGGACTAGTTCGTGGTGGTATTTATTGATGATGTACTCATATACTCTTGAGGTCAGGTGTAGCATGGACAGCACTTGCGTATGGCTTTGGACACACTAAGACGACATAGGTTGTACGCCAAATATAGCAAGTAAGAGTTCTAGTTGAGGGAGGTGACCTTCTTGGGTCATGTGATCTCCGGGGATGGCTTGGCGGTGGACCCAGCCAAGGTTGAGGTAGTAATCAGGTGGGAGAGACCATGTACTGTTACAGAGATCCGCAGTTTCTTGGGACTGGCAGGTTACTACAGGTGGTTTATCGGGGGCTTCTCGTAGATTGCACGTCCTATGGCACAGCTGACTCGGAAGGACGTGCCCTTTTCTTGAACAGACACTTGTGAGGCGTGTTTTCAGGAGCTGAAGGAGAGGCTGACTTCGGCTCCCGTGCTCACCATCCCCGACAATAGTGGCAGGTTCGTTGTGTACACGGCTCTTTTGCGGGTGCCGCTTGCCTTCTCTCTCGTCGGCTCTGCGAATACTCTGGCTGGTAGGGCCTCTTCCATCTGCTGTCGGTGTCTCGTGCGGCTGGGTTGGTCTCCTCGTACGTCATAGCTGCCTCCACCACTCTCGAGATGGTAGGCAGCTTCAAGGGCTTGACATACCCCCGAATGGTAGGCCGGAGCCCTCAGTGAACCTCCATAGGCGCTCCTCCTCAGTAGTCACAGTTGTCGCAGCAAAACGTGTCAGCTCTAGGAAGCATGTGTGGTACGCGCTAACAGTCATCATTCCCTAGCATAGAGTATGGAACTCCTGTCTCCTCTGGTCCTGCCACGCCTGCGGGAAGTACTGCTCGCAGAAGAGGGTCACAAACTGGTCCCACATCAGCTTTACCCTCTCCTAGCCTCTGACTGCCCTCCACCACTTGTGGCCGCACTCTCCAGCTGATAAGTGGCAAAGGCCACGCAGCACTCCGCAGGGGGCGTAGGGTGTCAAACACCTTCTCGATCTGCTCCAGCCAGTCCCCTACCTCAGACGGGTCCTCATCCCCCTTGAAAGAGGGGGGCTTCAGCTTCCGGAATTGTCTGAAAAGCTCGTAGTGCAGCTGTAGTGGGGGAACGGGCACGCCTCCAGGCAAGGAGGGCTCATGCTCAGAAGTGTCAGAGTGCGGTGGGGGCAGTGGAGGACCACCCCCTCCCTGCCTGGACACACTTACACACATCTCAGAAACACAAGACACACCTAAGGAACATACTTTCTACCATTTTGTGTCTCTCTTGCTCTCAAAGCTCTAATTCTTCATCTAGAGAGCATCAAGCTTTGTGCACCAGCTCTCCCGCCGTAGTTCACGAGAGCGACGTAGCGCTGTCGTGTTGTTCACGCATCCGCGTCGCCGACGCACTCCTTTTAAAGGGGAGTTTCCTAATTCCTGTAGAAGCTAGGTTTAAAATTACTTTGTTGGCTCTATAGGATTATTGTTCTTTTATCTTTGTTATTTGGTTGGGTATTCGCTTTGCGAATTCCCATCTCCTTCGTGGGACAAAATCCTTCTCGTGGAGAGAAGGGGTTGAGGAACGCTACCCTCGCACTTGTAGTGTGGTTATATTTGAGGTTGAATCACCCTCGTTTAAAGTGATTCGTTTAGTGGATTTTGATCAACTTGGTTGATCGAAAAATCCTAACTCGAGAGGGTTAGGTGGTGGTTTTCACCCGGTTTGGGTTTCCACCTAAAAATACTTGTGTACTTGTGTGTTTGTCTATTTTGTGAGATTGTTTATATTTATTTCCGCAATTATTACGTCACCCCCTCCTAGTAAGGAATCTACAATTGGTATCAGAGCAGGTCTTGCTGTTTCGACGTAACAACCTAGCAAGAAGATCTATGGAGGGGAGCAGTTCCGCAGGTAGGATTTCTGAGGGCCAGTCTACGACTCGTCCGCCATTCTTCGACGGGAGCAACTACCCTTACTGGAAGCTGCGGATGAAGACGTGGCTTCAAGCCACCGATTTCACGATCTAGGCCAGGTGCGAGACCCCCTTCGACATCAAAGAAAAACCCGCCGGAGGATACTCGCAGCAGCAGATTCGGGAACTCTCGCTCAATGCGAAAACAATGAACGCGTTGTATTGTGCGCTCAGCTCGGAGTAGTTCAACAGAATCTCGCAATGCGCCACCGCATACGAGATTTGGCACACACTCGAGGTAACTCATGAAGGTACCGCTAAGGTAAAAACTTCTAAAATAAATTTACTTTATCAAGAATTTGAATTTTTTTCTATGAAGCCTAATGAATCTTTGAGTGAGATGAACACTAGGTTCAATCTCATCGTAAATAATTTGAAAGCATTAGGGAAGACTTTCATCAAGGGGGAGCTTCAAGGGAAGCTTCTTCGTTCCCTTGGACCGGAGTGGGAACAGAAAGTCACCGCCATCGAGGAGGCGAACGAAGTAGAGGAGCTCAACATGGAAGATCTCCTAGGCAATCTAATGGCCTACGAGACTAAGTTGAAGCAGAAGAAGAAGGATACACCGGAGCCTAAACCAAAGAAGACTCTCGCCTTCAGAGCCGCGTCGGATAACGAGGTAAGTTCCTACGACGAAGACTTTAGAATTTTACTTAAAAATTTTTCCAAGTTTTGTAGGGAATTAAAGAAAGAGAAAAAGGAGAAGGAAAGCCCGAGACGTTGCTACCACTGCAACGAGAAAGGGCACCTGCGACTAGAGTGTCCTCTTCTCAAAAAGGAGAAGAAGAAGGAAAAAGAGAAGAAATCTAAGAAGAAGGCGTTCCAAGCCACTTGGGACGATTCAAGCTCGGAGGAAGAAGAAGAAAAAGAAGAAACTGCTTGCTTTGGTTTCCTGGCCAGAGGAAGCGACAGCGAAAGCGGAAGTGACTCAGACAACGAGGTAAGTTACGATTTACAAGACGCTTTTAATGAGCTTTTTGAAGTTAGTAAATCACTAAAAAGAGAAAACAATAGCATGAAGAAGAATCTTAGTTTTCTTAGAAGTGAAAATGAAAGATTAGAAATAAAACTTAAGGACCTAGAAAGTAGCTCTAGTCCTAAGGATCATAACCTGTTGTTAGAAAATAAAAACCTCATCAATGAAAATAATAAATTGATTGAGGAAAATGATAGTTTAAAGTTAGAAATCTGTGATTTAAAAACTAAGATGCATACTATAGAAAAAGAAATCACATGTCTTAGGGAAAACTCTAACAAACTAATCAACAAAGTAGATAATTTTTATAGCCCTAAGGTTGATAAAGGATCTCCGTCAAGGAGACCCGTTAATCGATCCGGATCCAAGATCACTTGGATACCGAAGAAAAATTTGGAATCTTGTTTTGTAGGGTTCAGGGATAACTACAACACAAAGGACTGGACCTACAAACTAAAGGCTGGTCAACTCGAGTTGGGAGAACCAAGGAGTAGACCAAGGAGGAGAACAAGAAGACCGACGAGACGGCGAACAATTGATGGACCCGCCGCACGTCGACTGCTAGACTGGAGACCGACGCCAATGCCCGGGCCTCCAAGCTACGGATGGGAGCCCCATCCGATGTGGCATCCACCACCACCATTTGGGTCATTTTATTGGTCGTGGTAGGTGAGGTAAAATCATTTACCCTATCTTTTTATCATTAGTATTTAGATAGGGGGAGTTAAAAGTTATGAGCTAATTGTCAATTTTTAAGGGGGAGTTACAAGTTAGCTAAATTTTCGTTAGTAAGGGGGAGAAAAATAATAGCTATCTTGTTGTTACAAAAAAAAGGGGGGGGGGACATTACTTGTGTTAAAAGAAATTCATAGAAGAGCATGCTTTAAGGGGGAGTTATAGGAAATTTAAAATCAATCAAACCTTTTTGATAATGTCAAAAAGGGGGAGGATTTTTTGCACTATTATTTATGATTTTGTCATCATCAAAAAGGGGGAGATAGTTGGTGCTAGAGCATCACGATCATTTATTTTGATGATAACAAAACACGTGTTATTTAACATTTACACTTGGAGTCTTAGATTTCAGGCCAATTGCAAATGGAGACGTGTTTAGATGGAGTTCGAGCTTGCATCCAGGATGAATTGGAGGAGCTTGATGGAGAACAGAGGGGATTCGCGAGGAGCGATAGATTGAAGATGGAAGGACAAGAAGAATAGGATAGAATTCCATTTTATTCCTTTCATGTACTTTTGTCGTTATTTTCCTGCTCTTTATTTTCTTAGAAAATTATGTTAAAGAGCCTCAAAGTACCCTAACAGTAGTCCTAGGAACACTCGCACAACCCTAGGATACTTAGGTTTTCTGTAGAGAACTTAGAAAACCAATATAGGGTTCAAACAGAGTTTCCAGACGTCTAATTCCAAAATCAGACGTCTGATAAAGTGTTTTAAGACGTCTAACTGTTAATTCAGACGTCTGATAACATTTTGGCTGGAAAAGTTAGTTCTGTCTGATGAAATCAGACGTCCAGACCTTAGACCAGACGTCTTAGGAGATGTCTGATGACTTTGCCAGGCGTCCAATT
This sequence comes from Thalassia testudinum, assembly GCA_037157565.1. Taxonomy (NCBI): domain Eukaryota; kingdom Viridiplantae; phylum Streptophyta; class Magnoliopsida; order Alismatales; family Hydrocharitaceae; genus Thalassia; species Thalassia testudinum. Next base: position 30,502,360 of record JAZHRO010000054.1, on the reverse strand, counting down.
AGTGGACCGTTGGCTCTCTTAGCACACACTCAAGGACATGACCGTTAGAGCCTTATCAGACGTCCTTAAGCCCTTACAGACGTCTGATAATTGACCGTTTTGCCTCGATTGACCCGAAAATCTCTTCTCAGAGATTTTCTAGCCGTTACAAATCCATTCCCACGAAAAAGTAGGTTTCCAGACGTCCAGACTTAGTGTCAGACGTCCTATATGTCGTCTGATGGACTTGCACAAGAACCCTATTTAGATCTGATTCAAGTTAGGAAGAAACCCGCCCAAAATCAGACGTCTGACCTTGAAATCAGACGTCTTAAAGTGAACTTCCAGACGTCTGATGCTAGAATTAGACGTCTGATAAGCCTGTCAGAACAATGATTATTCCTGATTTCGGGCTGATTCACTTGGGCTTTGTACCCAACGGCTATGGAAGCTTTTCTAAGCCTTCCTAAGGCCTCTATAGATAGAGGGGAGCCTTTGACACACTTACACACATCTAAGAAACACAAGACACACTTAAGGAACATACTTTCTACCATTTTGTGTCTCTCTTGCTCTCAAAGCTCTAATTCTTCATCTAGAGAGCATCAAGCTTTGCGCACCCGCTCTCCCACTGTAGTTCACGAGAGCGACGTAGCACCGTCGTGTTGTTCACGCATCCGCGTCGCCGACGCACTCCTTTCAAAGGAGAATTTCCTAATTCCTATAGAAGCTAGGTTTAAAATTACTTTGTTGGCTCTATAGGATTATTGTTCTTTTATCTTTGTTATTTGGTTGGGTATTCGCTTTGCGAATTCCTGTCTCCTTCGTGGGACAAAATCCTTCTCATGGAGAGAAGGGGTTGAGGAACGCTACCCTCGCACTTGTAGCGTGGTTGTAATTGAGGTTGAATCACCCTCGTTTAAAGTGATTCGTTTAGTGGATTTTGATCAACTTGGTTGATCGGAAAATCCTAACTCGAGAGGGTTAGGTGGTGGTTTTCACCTGGTTTGGGTTTCCACCTAAAAATACTTGTGTACTTGTGTGTTTGTCTATTTTGTGAGATTGTTTAAATTTATTTCTACAATTATTACGTCACCCCCTCCTAGTAGGGAATCTACAATTGGTATCAGAGCAGGTCTTGCTATTTCGGCGTAACAACCCAGCAAGAAGATCTATGGAGGGGAGCAGTTCCGCGGGTAGGATTTCCGAGGGCCAGTCTACGACTCGTCCGCCATTCTTCGACGGGAGCAACTACCCTTACTGGAAGCTGCGAATGAAGACGTGGCTTCAAGCCACCGATTTCACGGTCTGGGCCAGGTGCGAGACCCCCTTCGACATCCTAGAAAAACCCGCCGGAGGATACTCGCAGCAGCAGATTAGGGAACTCTCGCTCAACGCGAAAATAATGAACGCGTTGTATTGCGCGCTCAGCTCGGAGGAGTTGAACAGAATCTCGCAATGCGCCACCGCATACGAGATTTGGCACACACTCGAGGTAACTCATGAAGGTACCTCTAAGGTAAAAACTTCTAAAATAAATTTACTTTCTCAAGAATTTGAATTTTTTTTCTATGAAGCCTAATGAATCTTTGAGTGAGATGAACACTAGGTTCACTCTCATCGTAAATAATTTGAAAGCATTAGGGAAGACTTTCATCAAGGGGGAGCTTCAAGGGAAGCTTCTTCGTTCCCTTGGACCGGAGTGGGAACAGAAAGTCACCGCCATCGAGGAGGCGAACGAAGTAGAGGAGCTCAACATGGAAGATCTCCTAGGCAATCTAATGGCCTACGAGACTAAGTTGAAGCAGAAGAAGAAGGATACACCAGAGCCTAAACCAAAGAAGACTCTCGCCTTCAGAGCCGCGTCGGATAGCGAGGTAAGTTCCGACGACGAAGACTTTAGAATTTTACTTAAAAAATTTTCAAAGTTTTGTAGGGAATTAAAGAAAGAGAAAAAGGAGAAGGAAAGCCCGAGACGTTGCTACCACTGCAACGAGAAAGGGCACCTGCGACCAAAGTGCCCTCTTCTCAAAAAGGAGAAGAAGAAGGAAAAGGAGAAGAAATCTAAGAAGAAGGCGTTCCAAGCCACTTGGGACGATTTAAGCTCGGAGGAAGAAGAAGAAAAAGAAGAAACCGCTTGCTTTGGTTTCCTGGCCAGAGGAAGAGACAGCGAAAGCGGAAGCGACTCAGACAACGAGGTGAGTTACCATTTACAAGACGTTTTTAATGAGCTTTTTGAAGTTAGTAAATCACTAAAAAGAGAAAACAATAGCATGAAGAAGAATCTTAGTTTTCTTAGAAGTGAAAATGAAAGATTAGAAATAAAACTTAAGGACCTAGAAAGTAGCTCTAGTCCTAAGGATCATAACCTGTTGTTAGAAAATAAAAACCTCATCAATGAAAATAATAAATTGATTGAGGGAAATGATAGTTTAAAGTTAGAAATCTGTGATTTAAAAACTAAGATGCATACTATAGAAAAAGAAATCGCATGTTTTAGGGAAAACTCTAACAAACTAATCAACAAAGTAGATAATTTTTATAGCCCTAAGGTTGATAAAGGATCTCCGTCAAGGAGACCCGTTAATCGATCCGGATCCAAGATCACTTGGATACCGAAGAAAAATTTGGAATCTTGTTTTGTAGGGTTCAGGGATAACTACAACACAAAGGACTGGACCTACAAACTAAAGGCTGGTCAACTCGAGTTGGGAGAACCAAGGAGTAGACCAAGGAGGAGAACAAGAAGATAGACGAGACGGCGAACAATTGATGGACCCGCCGCACGTCGACCGCCAGACTGGAGACCGGCGCCAATGCCCGGGCCTCCAAGCTACGGATGGGAGCCCCATCCGATGTGGCATCCATCACCACCATTTGGGCCATTTTTTTGGCCATGGTAGGTGAGGTAAAATCATTTACCCTATCTTTTTATCATTAGCATTTAGATAGGGGGAGTTAAAAGTTATGAGCTAATTGTCAATTTTTAAGGAGGAGTTACAAGTTAGCTAAATTTCCGTTAGTAAGGGGGAGAAAAATAATAGCTATCTTGTTGTTACAAAAAAAAAAGGGGGGGAGGACATTACTTGTGTTAAAAGAAATTCATAGAAGAGCATGTTTTAAGGGGGAGTTATAGGAAATTTAAAATCAATCAAACCTTTTTGATAATGTCAAAAAGGGGGAGGATTTTTTGCACTATTATTTATGGTTTTGTCATCATCAAAAAGGGGGAGATAGTTGGTGCTAGAGCACCACGATCATTTATTTTGATGATAACAAAACACGTGTTATTTAACATTTACACTTGGAGTCTTAGATTTCAGGCCAATTGTAAATGGAGACGTGTTTAGACGGAGTTCGAGCTCGCATCCAGGATGGATTGGAGGAGCTTGATGGAGAACAGAGGGGATTCACGAGGAGCGATAGATTGAAGATGGAAGGACAAGAAGAATAGGATAGAGTTCCATTTTATTCCTTTCATGTATTTTTATCGTTATTTTCTTGCTCTTTATTTCCTTAGAAAATTATGTTAAACAGCCTCAAAGTACCATAACAGTAGTCCTTGGAACACCCGCACAACCCTAGGATACTTAGGTTTTCTGTAGAGAACTTAGAAAACCAATATAGGGTTCAAACAGAGTTTCCAGACGTCTAATTCCAAAATCAGACGTCTGATAAAGTGTTTTAAGACGTCTGACTGTTGATTCAGACGTCTGATAACATTTAGGCTGGAAAAGTTAGTTCTGTCTGATGAAATCAGACGTCCAGACCTTAGAACAGACGTCTTAGGAGATGTCTGATGACTTTGTCAGACGTCCAATTAGTGGACCGTTGGCTCTCTTAGCACACACTCAAGGACATGACCGTTAGAGCCTTATCAGACGTCCTTAAACCCTTACAGACGTCTGATAATTGACCGTTTTGCCTCGATTGACCCGAAAATCTCTTCTCAGAGATTTTCTAGCCGTTGCAAATCCATTCCCACGAAAAAGTAGGTTTCCAGATGTCCAGACATAGTTCCAGACGTCCTATATGTCGTCTGATGGACTTGCACAAGAACCCTGTTTAGATCTGATTCAAGTCAGGAAGAAACCCGCCCAAAATCAGACGTCTGACCTTGAAATCAGACGTCTTAAAGTGAACTTCCAGATGTCTGAAGCTAGAATTAGACGTCTGATAAGCCTGTCAGAACAATGATTGTTCCTGATTTCGGGCTGATTCACTTGGGCTTTGTACCCAACGGCTATGGAAGCTTTTCTAAGCCTTCCTAAGGCCTCTATAGATAGAGGGGAGCCTTTGACACACTTACACACATCTATGAAACACAAGACATACCTAAGGAACATACTTTCTACCAATTTGTGTCTCTCTTGCTCTCAAAGCTCTAATTCTTCATCTAGAGAGCATCAAGCTTTGCGCACCCGCTCTCCCGCCGTAGTTCACGAGAGCGACGTAGCGCCGTCATGTTGTTCATGCATCCGCGTCGTCGACGCACTCCTTTCAAAGGGGAGTTTCCTAATTCCTATAGAAGCTAGGTTTAAAATTACTTTGTTGGCTCTATAGGATTATTGTTCTTTTATCTTTGTTATTTGGTTGGGTATTCGCTTTGCGAATTCCCGTCTCCTTCGTGGGACAAAATCCTTCTCGTGGAGAGAAGGGGTTGAGGAACGCTACCCTCGCACTTGTAGCGTGGTTGTATTTGAGGTTGAATCACCCTCGTTTAAAGTGATTCGTTTAGTGGATTTTGATCAACTTGGTTAATCGGAAAATCCTAACTCGAGAGGGTTAGGTGGTGGTTTTCACCCGGTTTGGGTTTCCACCTAAAAGTACTTGTGTACTTGTGTGTTTGTTTATTTTGTAAGATTGTTTATATTTATTTCCGCAATTATTACGTCAACCCCTCCTAGTAGGGAATCTACAGTTACTCTAGTTATATACACGTGAATTGGTTATTCTTAAGCTAGTTGGTTTATTTCTCGAGACGACCTTGCTCTGATACCATCTTGTTACGACCTGATTCCCGAATCCCTACAGGACACGAGATCGGCCCGACTCGACTGATCCCGAGACCCTGTCATCTAATAAGAAATAACAAAAAAGCAGGAAAGTAAACCACATTCACTATGCTAGGTAACTAACAGTAAAAGAGTATAAGCAGTAAGGAAAGAAAAGCTGCTAACAGTAAATATCACCACGACAATAGTAAAGCAAAAACAAAGTACAGAACGTAAACAGTAACAAGAGTCTGAACTCACTAACAAAAGAAGGTACAACATCAGGAAGAATACTGCTACTGGGCTCTACTAGGCCCAGCACCCTCTGCAGCCGGTGACTCGGGTTGCTCAACACCTGGACCTGAAAAGGGTTATGAGTAAACAAAGTCAGCGAACGCTGAGTAGAGTGGCAACCAACTAACTAAAGCAGTAAAAGCTAATAGGTAATTTATCTTTTCCGATTACTTTATTTCACATGTTATTCCTTTTCACCCATTGGTTTATTTTTCAGATCTCTTTCTTGATCTCGAATGTTCCTCATGGGAACGATCTTGATTGCAGTCTTTTCCGAGGAGTAGAAGGTGCACATGGTGCTCTTCTAGCCAGGAGAGTCCCCCGTGGTGATCCTACACCTAGTCAACCACCCCAAGGTCATGGACAGACATAGCGGTTACTACGGCACGCGCAATAAGCGCACGGGTAGCTACCCCGCACTGGCATGCGGTCAGTCGTTTCCGCTAATGGGCATGCCCAAAGTATAGCTGTAACGACCCGATTCCCAAGTCCCTACGAGACACGAGAACTGGACCAACTCGACTAATCCCAAGACCTAGTCATCCAACGAGGAAGTAACCAAAAGAGCAGTAAAATAAACCACATTCAACATGAAATATAACTAGCAGTAACAAAATACAGCAGTAAGAAAAAGAACTACTACAGCATGTACCACCACAACAGTAGAACAACATTTAACATAACAAGAACTGTGGGTAAAGAAAAGTACAGAGAGTAACAAAGACTACTCGCTACAGTGGAAACAAAAAGGGCACAAAAGAGCAGTGGTAACTCTACTGGACCCTACTCGGCCTAGCGTCCTCTGCAGCCACTGACCCTGGCTGCTCGACACCTGGCCCTGAAAAGTAACGAGTGTAACACGTCAGCGAAACGCTGAGTAGAGTGGCAGCTAAACTATAGAAGCAGTAAAGTGTACAAAAGCTGTTTTAGTTTCTTTCTTCCTTTATTTACGTCTTTCTATTGTTTCACAATTTATCTATTTCCCAGATCCTTCACTTGATCTCGAATGTTCCTCGTGGGAACGATCTTGATTGCAGTCTTTTCCGAACTGTAGAAGTAGCACGTGGTGCTCTCCTGGCCGGGAGAGTCCCCCGTGGTGATCCAACTCTCAGTCAACCACCCTAAGGTCACGGATAGACGTAACGGTGACAACGGCACGCGCGATAAACGCACAGGTAGCTAACCCGCACTGGCACGCGGTCAGTCATTTCCGTTAACGGGTGCGCCCAAAGCACAGCACGGAACCAGTACAGGGCAGTGCCCTCTCAGTAACAGGGGTCCAACCCCTCCACAGTAACCAAACAGGGGCCTTGCCCCTCCACAGTCCGCGCACCCTCGCCTGACTACCCTGGTTTGCCCAGTGGGCCTAACAAGTCGGTGTAGGTGAGCTAGCAGAACCTCGGGGGTCGTCGGGTAGCTAGTACTCGCCCTACACTAGTAGCTCTCCTTGGTACTGCGTACATGAGGGCCAGCAAGTCGGTACAAAGTGGCCAGACCTAACCCCGGGTCCCTGGGGCGGCTAGCTCCGGTCTGCACTAAACAGGGGGACAGTCGCTCTCTTTGGTACTCCGTACTCAAGGGCCAGCTCACTTCCCCAATTCTATTCCATTCACTTTCCAAGAGTTCTACTCCTAATTCCCCGTAGGGTTCCAGCTCTTTTAACTCAGCACATTCAGGTTTCACCTTTTCAGTTTCATGTTCATACATCCCATATTCTCAATCATGTTCATTTATTCATAACAGGCAGCTGTTAAACTAATTTACAGGCAGCTATTTGTTCCTTTCCATTTTTCCAAGACTTCAGTATTCGTATATTCCACTAGTTTTCCCACCCTAGGATTCATGCCATACCCTAGGATCTATCATACAATCTAGTTTTCCAGCCCTAGGATTCATGCAACACCCTAGGATCTACCATTCATTCTAGTTTCTCATTCCTGGGATTCATGCAATGTCCTAGGTTCTAATTATGGTTCCATAATTTAACAGATTATACTAATAAACTTAAAAGCCACTCTACCAGTTACAACAGGAGTATTGGGGGAGTGGTCGGGAATCCCGCATGCCTCCGCAACCCCCGAGACTGCAATGGAATGGAGTCCTCTCAGAAGGATCAAACACAAGGAGTTTCTCAAAATAGTATCTAATCACTGTAGACGGGTAGAGGATTTAATTCCGAAAAGAACGCAACTCGAAACGCGGAAAACAGACTCTGAACAGGCACTAAGCGGGTCGAAAACGATGAAACAGTGCAAAATCAGACGTCTGGAACCTCTTCCAGACGTCTTAAAATGAGGGTCAGATGGTACCTTTGCTCTGCGTAGTCTCTCAGACGTCCAGAAGCCTGCGGGGGCGTCTGGCCTAGTTTCCAGACGTCCGATGGTCACCCCGGACGTCTAGAAGTCCCTTTAGTCGTCTGGCAGCGCTGCCAGACGTCTGATTCGCGTTGGATGCGAATATCAGAACCTGCGCGTACCCATTCCTCGCTCTCAGTACGGATGGTCGCAGAAAAGGAAGAAGACGAAAAATAACTTACTTACCAGACGTCTGGACAGTCCCCCAGACGTCTTCCCCGTCGTCTGGTTGGAAGCCCAGACATCTGATTCTGGAAAAACTTCCAGAATCAGAGCTCGACACGCGCTTCGCCCGCGACACACGGCCGCGCCGCGCCTCGTTCGCCTGCTGCTCGAGCTGCAGCAGACCCCCCGCGTCACTTCGTGCCTGCTACGCCCCCGCCGGCCGGCTCTCGCTGCCCCGGCAAGCTCGAGCCCTCACGGCCAAGCGCCTCCTCCCTCGCACAGCACCTCCTCCCGCACTCGCCGCGGCTGCCGCCGCCGCTCGCTCGCTCGCGCTCGCACTCGCAGTCGCTGGTAGAAGGAGGAGGAGCGGAGGTGATGAGAGTGAGGGAGAGGGCGTGGCTTTTTAAAGCCGCGCAGGGAGAGAGAGAGAGCGAGGCAGACTGCGGTTGCAGGAGGAGAGAGGGAAAAAGGGAGAGGAAGACGGTTGCTGGTCTGCGCGTGCCTGCGCGCAGACGCAGCCTTGCGTGCCACCGAAAAATAGATCCTAGACGTCTGGGCCACCTCCCAGACGTCTTAAAAAATGTCTTGGAGTGCATTTGTAACAATAGCACGGAACAGTATAGGGCCTAGCCCTCTAAGTAACAGGGGTCGAGCCCCTCCACAGTCCGCGCACCCTCGTCTGACTATCCTGGTTTGCCCAGTGGGCCTAACAAGTCGGTGTAGGGTGGCTAGTTGAACCCCGGGCCCCATGGGTGGCTAGCTCTCTCCCTACACTAGTAGCTCTCCCCGGTACAATGTCTGCGAGGGCCAGGAAGTCGGTGCAGAGTGGCCAATCCTAACCCCAGGTCCCAACCCAAGGGCGGCTAGCTTCGCTCTATACTAAACAGGGGACAGTCGCTCTCCTTGGTACCACGTACTCAAGGGCCAGCACACTTCCCACTCACATTTCCAGATCCATTCCATTTATTCACAGGAGCTCTACTCCTAATTTCCTGTATGGTTCATGCTCGTATTTCTCATCATTCAATATATACAACAGGTAATGTCACATGTAATTATTTAACTAGCACAGGTATTTCATATTTCACAGGCAGCTCTTGTTTATTAACAAGCAGTTGTTATCATTTCTATTCATTCATTTAAGACTGCAATTCCAAACACATATACAGACATTTCAAGTACTTCTCATCCTAAGATTCATGCCATATCCTAGGTTCTAGTTATTCAATCCACATATGCATTCAAGTTTTATAATTAAATTAGGGGAAGACTACTCTACCAAACAACCCAGGAGTATTGGGGGCTCGAACAGCAGACTCACTTGCCTCGGCAAGCTCCGAACCCGCAATTGATTGAAGTCCTATAGCAAGGAACATGTCACAATGGAATATTCAGAACACTATAAAAGGCCTTCTAACAAGTAAAGGAACTCACAAGGAAAACACCGATATCTTGTTTACGTGAAATGGACCTCAAACGGACCCTAAACGGGTCAAAAATAGGACTACAGACCCGAATCAGACGTCTGGCACAAGGTCCTGACGTCTTAAAAGTAACCAGAAACTTACCTCAGGTTTTGTGTCAACCTCAGACATCCAGAACCTCTTCTAGACTGTCTGGACCCAGCTCCAGACGTCCGACCTCTCCTCCGGACACCTGGGAGTGCTTCTGGTTGTCTAGTAAGCTGTCCAAACGTTCGAAATGCGTGGGAGGGCGTGCCCGCGCCTTCCCGAAGCAATCCCTGCACGCGTCAGCCAAATCGCCTATATTTAGCCATGCAAATCATCGTTGCGGTGCGGCCTGCATGGCCGTAATCGTAAGGGGAATGTACCTTTGCGAAGATCTTCTTTCAGACGTCTGGTGTAGTCACCAGATGCCCTCCCAGTCGTCTGGACGTCACGCCAGACGTCTGATTCCGGGAAAATCCCAGACCCAGAACCACTTCTTGCTCTCCCTCGCCGCACACAGCTGCGTCCTCGCCTCCTCGCCTGCAGCTCCGGCTGCAGCAGTGTCGGGGATGGCTCCCCCGACGCACTCCTCTCGCACACGCCGCTCCGGCTGTGCGCCCTCCGGCGAGCTCCCACGAGCTCGCGAGCTCAAGCTCTTCCTCCTCTCCTCACGCTGCCTCTCCTCCTCATCGCCGCTCTCATGCTCTCTCTCGCACTCGCTCCTCTCGCTATGGTGGAGAGGAAGAGAAGATGGTGGCTGGCTGTGGTGAAGTGGGGAAGAATGGAAGAGGGGGAGAGGGGTTTATATAAGGGTGTGTTAGGGTTCGATGGAAGAGGGAAGAGGGAAAGAGAGAGAAGAGAGATACTGTCTACGCGCAGCCTGCGCTCTGATGCGAAGGCTCATACCAAAATTTCAATTTCCAGACGTCTGATCGACAGTCCAGATGTCTTAAAAGGCTCAGGACAGAACAGGTCTTTACACGACCTGATTTTTGGATCCCTGGGGGACCCGAGATCGGCTCGCCTTGACTAATCCCAAGACCCAGTCGTCCAACAAGAAATAACCAAAAGGTAGGAAAGTAAACCACATTCACATATGCAATATAACTAAGCAGAAGAAACATACAATACAGTAAAGGAAAGTAAATCTGTTGTTTGATTACATACCACCACAACAATAACAAAAACAACGAAATTAGAAGTAAACAGTAAAGACAAACAGTAACTAAAGGTCTAATACTTACTACGATAGTAAGGAACAAAAAGGAGGTGCTGAAAACTATGGTTGGGTTCGATTGGGCCCAGCATCCTCCGCAGCCAGAAGCTCGGGCTACTCAACTCCTGGTCCTGAACAGTATTATGAAAAGACAAGGTCAGCAAACGCTGTGTAGAGTGGTATCTATATTATCTGAAACAGTAAAAGCAACAGGTTTAATTCTCTTTTTTATTTATCTATTTTATGTGTATTTCCTTTTCACCCATTGTTCTCAAACATCCAGATATTCTTGATCTTGCATGTTCCTTGTGGGAACGATCTTGATTGCAGTCTTTTCTGAAGAGTAGAAGGTACATGTGGTGCTCTCCTGACCGGGAGAGCCCCTGTGGTAGTCCTACATCCAGTCAACCACCCTGAGGTCACCGTCAAGACGTAGCGGTGACTGCTGCATGCTTGATAAGCTCATAGGTAGCTACCCCGCACTGACACGCTGTCAGTCATTTCCGCTAGCGGGTACACCAAAGTATAGCACAGAACAGTATAGGGCCTTGCCCTCTCAAAACAGGGGTCTTGTCCCTCATAACCAAACAGGGGTCTAGCCCCTCCACAGTCCACGCACCCTCGTTGGTCTTTTGCCAACCTAGTCTGTAACTTAGCAACTACTTAGGAACCTTTGGTCTAGAGCCTGAACTTAATATGCTTCTGAAGGAAGACTAAGTGAGTTAACTAGTCTACTTAGAGTGCTACGTTTCGCTTAATTTTGCTAGGGACTAGCAAAAACTAGGTATGGGGGTATTTGATTAGCCCATAGTTGTGGGCTATTTAAGTATTTAAGTGCCTATACATTAGATTAATTCTAACATTTATTTAGTATAAATTAGGATGTAAATAGATTAATTCATAGTTTTAATCTAATTACATAATCCATACATTGCATTCATATCTTAAGTGCATTTAGAATTAGCTTAGAATAGCATTCATCTAATTAGATAACCAATTAGGTACATTGTTTTTATTAACATAGAAGTTGAGGGTCTGTACATAAATAACCCTAATATTTTAACAATATTTTCTTTATTCTTCTTCTTTCAGAACGGCTGGCTGCCGCTCCAACGCCCGGCTGATGCAGTGAAGAAGCCATTCAAGGGGGAGTGGATGTGGTGGATCTAGTCGGGTGGCTGATTTCAAACCTGTGCAGGCCACTACAAAAGGAGGAGGGAGGCAGCCGAGCTCGGGAGGCCTCCGCCACCGACCCACCACTGTGCAGAGAGAACCTCTCTCTTCCACTCCACATTGCCGGCCTCTACCGTGGCGGCGAGTCTCCACCACCGTGGGCGTGTGGTGTGACAGGCCACACCGCCATCCGGAGCTCGCCCGCATTACCGTGAGCACCTTAGCGTGCAACTCCCTCGCCGTCGTCACCAACCACCACCGCCGCAACCACTGTCACTGCAATCACCTTCTCATTCACTTAAGACGTCCGGAAAATTTCCCGGACGTCTGAAGCTACCCGCTCACCTGCGATCACCCGCCTGCGTACCCGTCTGAACTCCACCCGCACCCGCACAGCCACATCCGCCCATCTCACCGTTCACGCCCGCACCACCACCCCCGCGCCTGCGCCTTCATCCGTGCGCGCCCACGCCTGCAGCGTCACCCACCAGCCTCCAGCGCAACCGCGCCCACCATCAGCCTTCGCCATCTCCACGCCCTCAAAACCGTGCACGCACTCCTCAGCCTGCAGCACCCACCTCCCGCTCCTGTAGCAGCAACCGCGCCTGCAGAACTCCAACAGCGCCAGCAATCCACGTCGTTCACCCCCGCGCCTGCAGAACCGCCAGCAGCGCACCCCCACCAGCTGCAGCCGCACCCGCTCAACCGCCTGCAGACCCGTCCTCCCGCGCCTGCAGAGCCGTCAGCAGCAGCGCGCGAGCAGATCTCACGCCAACAGCCGCGCGAGCTCACCGGCTGCAGCACCTCCGCCGGAGCTCGTCCGGCCACCTCCGGCCGCCGCGCGACTCGCCGCCACCACCGATTCGAAGCTCTTAGTCCAAGGGACCTCCTCCGAGCTTCCCGCGCCCGGTCATCGGCTCCTCGTCGCGCAAGACAACGGGGAAAAATTCCCCTGTTTTGCTACAGGAAACCTTCAATTAAAATTTACATTTTCTCCCATTGCCAAATTTTAATCATATTTTATTAACTCTGCATTGCGGAAAATATCCTATAGTTTCTCATAATTGCCATTTCAGCATTGTTTCTTGCTTAAACCTTAATCTAAAGGCAATCTTGGCTTGGTTCTTGTCCAAATTGACTACGAACAAACATTTTTAGGTGGCCCGAATTTTAATACGTTATTGCCTCCCTGTGGATACGACCCGCTCCTCTGCGAGTGGTTATTTCTTGTTAAAAATTGATTAGTCGATTTTTCCACCACGTTAAACTACAAACGACTTAAAAGCGAAGGATCGACCAGTCAAATGGCGTTGTTGCCGGGGAGGCAACAGATGCAATAATTTCGTCTAATTTTATTTTGATTATTTGTCAATTGCATAGAGATTTGACCATTCATTTTTTTTTTCTGTGCGAGAAAATTTGTGCAAGAATCAGCCAGTGTGAGAGGCGACCCTTGACGTCGCCAGACGAGAATTGGGCGAGCCATTTTTAAACGGAGGAGAAGGACGAGGACGCAACGGACACCATTTAGTCATTAGTTTAATTAGAATAGAATTAAGATTGTAGACTTAATTTTTCATTACAGTTAGTTTGAAACCCTTGTTCTGGGGCGTATTTTGAGGGGTTTGTTCCCCGATTTTGTTTTGGGCCCGTGTTGGGTAATTTTTGGGAGTTTGTTCCATTTTCTTTAGATTTAGGTTTATTTTTTTTTTATTATTTCTTTTATTTGCTTGTGCATAAGTAGTTCTAAAAAAAATACAGGCAGAAAAAGAAAAAAATGAGCTGCCTGCTAGAAGCTGCCTGCCCTAGGACGAACCATTTAGGTCTGTATGAGCAGCCTCTAGATTTGCTTTTCTGCATTGCGTGCATTTTTGCATCGAAGATCGCTGGAGGCAAGGTACGCATTCTCTTACTTTTCATCCTATTTTTGATCACGCATTGCATTTGGGATTTAATGCGAAGACCACCTAATCTGTACTGAATAAATCTAACAAGTGGTCACATTTTTTTTAGAAAAAGGACAAATTCAAGGAAGGATATTTTAAAAACCAAGGATTTGATTTTCAAACTTGGCGTGCGATTCAAAGTTCAAAATCTTTTACGGTGTATGCACACTTATTTCACTTGCACCACGGCACGCTTCTAGACACTCCTTAGGTTTGGAAATACTAGGACAAGAGCCCTCCTTTCGTTGGATTCTGAAGTGTTCGGAACTTGAGATCAAAGGTTTTGTAAATCCAAAGAGGGGGATACCCTGTCACGGATTTTTGGGGGTAGTTGAGGAGCACCGCGAAAGCACAGCTTCAAAGGAAGGCTTAGGCCTACTTGCATCCCTCGATCTTCCGTCTTTGGATTTACTTGACCATTTGAAATTTAGGGAAGAACACCTAAGCTCCAACTAGGTCTTCTTAGGCGAACCGTAGGTTGGCAATAGGCGCGTAAATTGACTGAACAAATTGTCTTGTCACTTGCAATCTGACTTAAAATCAAAAGCCTAAATTGGGAAAGACCTAAAAGGTCCTTTTTGAATTGTCTTGCTTGGGGAATTCTGATTGAAGTGTGAGTTAGAATGGACCACATTGATTTTCATCCTTTCACATCTTGCCCACACCCTGACCCCCACTCTGCATCCTTCGATCCCAGACGCCGAGATGGTCCATTCCTTGATGGACATAATGATAATCATTGGGATCCGTTTTACTCCTATTATAGGAGTATTGGCCTAGTTAAGCCCCAAATTAGTGAGCAGAACTCAGGAGCGGGATTTGCTTTGCCCAATATCCCACATACCAAAGAAATACCCAACCCACCCTCCTTGAAAACTTATAATGGTTGGACAAATACTCCTGGGTACTATAAGCCTGAGCTTGACTTCTCTTATGATAGAAATGACCTCTCCTCTTTGAAGATGGAAATACAGAAAATGCAAAATGAAATGAGTGAATTGTTAGGAGAATCTTTGAGAGCAGGCCAACAAGAAAGAGATGAAATTAGCCACCCAATTTACCCCATTGACGATGACGTACACCCCTCTACAATAGATGCATCTCCCGTGGGAAAGCTACACTTTAAGTTGGAGGGAAATTCTGGGGAGAATACCTACTTTTCGAGGATCGATTTTGAAACCTCCCCCATTAGATGACACTTCCTTGAGAGATCTACACTTTAAGTGGGAGGAAAATACACATGACAGTAGCTATGCATTGGATGAAGAAAGGTGGCAACCTGAGGAAGATGATGATAAGGTTGAGTATCCACCTGAATTATATTGGAGTCAAAAGAAGGGAATGATGGTACCATTGGAAGACCTTGACCCAGATGATAGTATTTTCGTGACATTTGATGAAGTGGGTCAAAGTCAAGTTGTTAATCCTACCCTCCCTTCTGATCACGATATGGAACTCAAACCCACCCTTAGGGAACCTAACCCTAAAGAAATTGACCTATCTGAGGAGTCTGATGTTACCAGTGTAAACCATTTACCTCAGATAGAGCACCCTAGGGGATCTGCTGAGATATTAAATGATTCTAGACCTCGGGTACATGATGAATTGTGTGATGAGGAGGAAGACGAATTATATGAGGAACCTACATTCAAGATTTGGAGTGACACTAAGGGTGATTATGTCTTATTTGAAGAGTTAGCCCCTGAGGATGTCACAAATTTGACCAAATTAGGTTTCCTTAACACACCCATTGATGATATTTCTCCTCATGATAAAATGATGGAAAATTTGGAAGCAATTTCTAAGATTTATGTGGATTCACATATAGACTCCGGGGAAGATTTGAGTAAAGAACAAAAACCCGGGGATGACATTGATAGGATAATCCCTAGATCTGTTGCTTCCAACCTGCCTTCATTCACTTCGAAGTCACCCTCTAATTTGCTTATATCTGAAAGCGAAATTGTGACTCCTGATGAAGAGCAGGAAGATCCATGTGATGGTACAAGGAATGCTAGGGATGAAATTGAGGATTTAGAAAGAGTGTTTGGGATGGACACCAAGCTGATTAAACCCAACCTAGATCTTATGGCCATCCCACAACCTCGTAACTTGGACACCCTAGACGATCCTTGCCTTAGAGAATTGCTCATTTTTGTTCTGACTAGGGGGCTTAATAGACCAATATTTTCTGTAATGGAGTATCGGGTATGGATTGATGATTTCTTTAGTCAGTCCATGACCCTGGGGGTTTATCTCTATACCATTCCTTCCCCATTCTTTTTGGAGGATCCTTGTCATCCTCCCCCTACCCCTTTGGAGGTTATTTTACCTGTTTATCCTTTAGAACCTCTCCTGGTGACCTGGGAAGATTTCATTCCCATTTTAGTTGGGCGAGCATTTGCTATCGGGATTCATCATCAGCTCGCCAACATCCTAGGTTACCTATTTTCTAGGCCAACTTTGCTTTGCTCATTTTTAGGGCCTATTTCTGCAATTCTTGAACTTGATTTGCAGGTTCTTTGGCTTTTCAGCTCAGCTCTAACCCAGGTAATATCCTTCTATGCAATGAGGACATTGCAGATTTTAGGCATGGGGGGGTGTACTTGGGGATATACATAGCATAATTGCATACATTTGTACACATAAAAAAAAAAAAAGGTTTTGAGCTTAACTGGCTAGATCTTGCAGTCTTAAGCAAATCAGAACTCTAGGGTAGACTAAGTTATTTCTAGGGTCAAACTTTAGAAGCTAAATGAGCTACTAGCTTTAGACCTTTAGGGTCCTTTGTGGACTTAAAAACTTAAGTAGGAGTTAAGTTGCGGACCATTCCTCAAGAGGTTGAGGAAGGGAAGCTAGGGTTTGAGTTAAAAGGTGGGGTAGTACTTGGAGTCTTATTCTACCTTTTGGTTTACGGGTCCTTGTAACCCAAGCATCCAAATTTCACACACTTGGTCTGGTAATCAACTTAATTTTCGTCTTTCTGAAAAGAGATTTGGTTCTCTTAATTTTGACTTAAGAGAGGCTTGAAAACACATTTTGATTGGAAGAGTTCCCGCCGCAGGAGAGGTCGAGCATATACTCACCTTGAGGATGCGATGATAACATATTACCTCCTCGGCGCTTGTCTCTTAGGATATCCATCCTACTGGGGGCATGTAAGCGCATTACGCGGTTCAGGTACCATGGGCGGCCCTATCTCGAAGTGCCGATTGACATAGGCCTGAATTCGCTTAAGAAATCCATGGGCGATACTATCTCGAAGTGTCGATTGCCAGGAGTTCTTGGGGTCGTTATGGGCGGCGCTATCTCGAAGCATCGAAAGCCAGGCACCCTTCGAGGTATGGTAATGGGGACAATGAATCCGACACAGACCGTGTTGATAGCTGATCTGAGGTTAGACTTAGAAGAATAAAAAAAAAAAAGTATATATATATATAAAAAACCTTTAACTCAAATAACTCAGACCAATACACAGGCACGGATGCTTTAATCTCAGGGATCAATAAACTTTAGGGTAGAGTCAGAAATCAGGGAAACTTGTGCCTGCAACTTGTCTTTTGCCAACCTAGTCTGTAACTTAGCAACTACTTAGGAACCTTTGGTCTAGAGCCTGAACTTAATATGCTTCTGAAGGAAGACTAAGTGAGTTAACTAGTCTACTTAGAGTGCTACGTTTCGCTTAATTTTGCTAGGGACTAGCAAAAACTAGGTATGGGGGTATTTGATTAGCCCATAGTTGTGGGCTATTTAAGTATTTAAGTGCCTATACATTAGATTAATTCTAACATTTATTTAGTATAAATTAGGATGTAAATAGATTAATTCATAGTTTTAATCTAATTACATAATCCATACATTGCATTCATATCTTAAGTGCATTTAGAATTAGCTTAGAATAGCATTCATCTAATTAGATAACCAATTAGGTACATTGTTTTTATTAACATAGAAGTTGAGGGTCTGTACATAAATAACCCTAATATTTTAACAATATTTTCTTTATTCTTCTTCTTTCAGAACGGCTGGCTGCCGCTCCAACGCCCGGCTGATGTAGTGAAGAAGCCATTCAAGGGGGAGCGGATGTGGTGGATCTGGTCGGGTGGCTGATTTCAAACTTGTGCAGGCCACTACAAAAGGAGGAGGGAGGCAGCCGAGCTCGGGAGGCCTCCGCCACCGACCCACCACTGTGCAGAGAGAACCTCTCTCTTCCACTCCACACTGCCGGCCTCTACCGTGGAAGCGAGTCTCCACCACCGTGGGCGTGTGGTGTGACAGGCCACACCGCCATCCGGAGCTCGCCCGCATTACCGTGAGCACCTTAGCATGCAACTCCCTCGCCGTCGTCACCAACCACCACCGCCGCAACCACCGTCACTGCAATCACCTTCTCATTCACTTAAGACGTCCGGAAAATTTCCCGGACGTCTGAAGCTACCCGCTCACCTGCGATCACCCGCCTGCGTACCCGTCTGAACTCCACCCGCACCCGCACAGCTACATCCGCCCATCTCACCGTTCACGCCCGCACCACCACCTCTGCGCCTGCGCCTTCATCCGTGCGCGCCCACGCCTGTAGCGTCACCCACCAGCCTCCAGCGCAACCGCGCCCACCATCAGCCTTCGCCATCTCCACGCCCTCTAGACCGCGCACGCACTCCTCAGCCTGCAGCACCCACCTCCCGCTCCTGCAGCAGCAACCGCGCCTGCAGAACTCCAACAGCGCCAGCAATCCACGCCGTTCACCCCCGCGCCTGCAGAACCGCCAGCAGCGCACCCCCGCCAGCTGCAGCCGCACCCGCTCAACCGCCTGCAGACCCGTCCTCCCGCACCTGCAGAGCCGTCAGCAGCAGTGCGCGAGCAGATCTCACGCCAACAGCCGCGCGAGCTCACCGGCTGCAGCACCTCCGCTGGAGCTCGTCCGGCCACCTCCGGCCGCCGCGCGACTCGCCGCCACCACCGATTCGAAGCTCTTGGTCCAAGGGACCTCCTCCGAGCTTCCCGCGCCCGGTCATCGGCTCCTCGTCGCGCAAGACAACGGGGAAAAATTCACCTGTTTTGCTGCAGGAAACCTTCAATTAAAATTTACATTTTCTCCCATTGCCAAATTTTAATCATATTTTATTAACTCTGCATTGCGGAAAATATCCTATAGTTTCTCATAATTGCCATTTCAGCATTGTTTCTTGCTTAAACCTTAATCTAAAGGCAATCTTGGCTTGGTTCTTGTCCAAATTGACTACGAACAAACATTTTTAAGTGGCGTGAATTTTAATACGTTATTGCCTCCCTGTGGATACGACCCGCTCCTCTGCGAGTGGTTATTTCTTGTTAAAAATTGATTAGTCGATTTTTCCACCACATTAAACTACAAACGACTTAAAAGCGAAGGATCGACCAGTCAGGTACCATGTACTCAAGGGCTAGCACACTCCCCGTCTACATTCCTGGTTTCCATCTAACCATAGGAGTTCTACTCCTAATTCCCCTTAGGGTTCATGCTCATGTTTACCCCATATATTCCGATCCAGATTTCACCATTCACAATCCATTTCTCGTCCATATACAGGCAGTTTGTGTTTCCATGATTCAATACTTGCAATTGATGATTTCACAGGTAATTGTTCATTAATTACAGACAACTCATATTCTAACAGGTAGCTCACAACTATATCACAGGCAATTGCTAGCAGTTTAACTCAATCATGCATACAAATACATCATACAGTTCTAACAGCTCATTCATTACTCTATCCTAGGGTTCATGCCACATCCTAGGGTTCCATTCGGCTATTTCCACAAGCACATTCTTATTAAATATTATTAATGGAATTAAACCACTCTACCAGGTAATTCGGGATTAATGGGGGCTCGAACCGTAGACCCAGGCATCTTTGCGAGCCCCAAACACGCAGCAGGTTGAAACCCTATACCAGGGAATACATCACAAAAGGAGAGTTCAGAACAGTGTACAAAGGACTCTAGTACGTAGAGGAATTCGTGAGGAAAGTACAAGTATTTCATTTGCGTAAAACGAACCTCGATCGGACCCCAAACAGGTCAAAAACGTGCCTACTACTCAAAATCAGACGTCTGGGAACAAGTCTAGATGTCATAAAAGGTACCAGAACCTTATCTTAAGTTCCTGCGGTGTCCTCAGATGTCCAGGCCTTCTCAGCGATCATCTGGAGGCTGTTTCAGACGTCGATCGATGCCCCTGTCGTCTGGACGCACCTCCGAACGTCTGGTGATCTGATCAGACATCCAAAAGTGTGGTGTCCGCGCTCCTTCCCAAGGCTGCACTTGCGTACAACAATGCAGGTGTGGTCACCCGACACATATACCTACGCTACGATATGCATGGCGCAGGGAGATTACATACCTTCGCGATAAATGAGCTTTCAGATGTCTGGCCTTAACTCCAAATGTCCAGGTACTCCGTCAGCCATCTAGACTCCACTCCAGATGTCTGATACTTGAAAACTTCCAATATCAGGACCTCCTCCCAGCGCTCTCCGCTGCGCTCCGTCTCGTGCCGCTGAAGCTCCAACCACTGCAGATAGTCGAGAGGCCGATTCCCTGAGTTCTCTCCTCCCGCACGCGCCTACGGTGGCCGTGCGAGCTCTTCTGAGATTCCACCAAAGCTCTCCGACCTCGGCCTCCTCCTCCTGTACTCTCCTCCTTCTCCCTCTCACTCTCCCTCACCCGCCTCCTCTCGCCACTCCCGCACAGCTCTGAAGGAGGTGGTGGTGGTGTGTGGAGTGGAGAGGAGAGGAGGGGGGGCTTATATAGACGGCATGGAGGGTTTAGGGTTTGGGGAAGGAATGAAGGGAGAGAGAGAAGAAGAAGGTTCTGCGCGTTGCTTGCACGCAGAGCGCAATGTGCGTATAAAAATTTCATTTTCAGACGTCCGGGAAAGGGTCCAGACGTCTGACTGAGACTCCAGATGTCTTAATGGGCTAAAAATGTGGCGAGTCATTACAACAAGTTATGAGGGTTGTACTAGGTCGTTTGAGGTCCCACTATACTAGTGTGTCTTTGTTCACTTACCACCATTACACCAGAACCTGTACCTCTTTATCCACCAACTAGACCTTGGCCTATCAGTATTATAACCCTCAGAGTATGATGGCTTAAGAGAGTCAAATATGGGGTACGGACACTTGGGCAATCATGTATATTATGGTCTCGTTGTTAGATCTTACAACAATGCCACCCAAAAGCATCTTTGACAAAGAAGGCCTGCCAAGGCCAACTAATCTTGTGATTCCCTCTTAAAAGTCTACATGACTGACGTGCCTTCGTGCGTGTGTGTTAAGAGGTGTCGTTATAGTTGCACTTGATACGTCGGTTTTAAAAGAAGTAAACGGAGGTGAGTCCGAGTGTCGATCTCAGGGAGGCGTGGAAATCGGATTTTGTTTACCACTTGTTGTCACGAAAAAGGCGGAGTTTTGCTTGCGAAAGAGACAGTTTTGAAAAGCGAGAGATAGAGAGAGTTTGGGGTTAGAAAGCTCTTGGTTTTGATCATGCACTTTAAACAGAAATTAAAATGGCAACCAAATGGAAAATAACTTCATTAAACATGCATTCATAGTTCATGGTTTACAATATTAAATACATGCTTCAACAAAAGTAAATGAAAGCTTAAAAGAGAGAGAGGTAGAGAGAGAGTGGAGAGCGACGAGGCAGCCACGGCGGTGGAGGAGGCTCCGTCGGCGGCTCGTCGTCTCCGGCGATTACAAGAGTGCCTAATACTAGCTAGGAGAGGAGTGGAGTAGTTGCAAGTGGGAGAGGATGCCTTGAATGGTGGTAGAAGGGGGTTTAAATAGAGTTAAGGGCTTCCTAAAAGAAGAATGTGCTTTAGCGACATCCAGAACGTCGCT
The DNA here is from genome assembly GCA_037157565.1 of Thalassia testudinum. Lineage (NCBI taxonomy): Eukaryota > Viridiplantae > Streptophyta > Magnoliopsida > Alismatales > Hydrocharitaceae > Thalassia > Thalassia testudinum. Next base: position 30,480,908 of record JAZHRO010000054.1, on the reverse strand, counting down.
AAAACCGCTTCCAGATACGTCGGTGAAGCCCTCTTGCCGCCGGTCAGCCGCCCGCCCCTCTCTCTCTTCAGGCGCGATCCGTGGATGTCGAACGACAGCCGTCCGATTGAAGATCGGACGGCTGAGATCCTCCCGCGCCTGCGCTAAGATCGCGCTTCGGGCGTGCGTGCGCGCGCGCGTTTCCGCCCGGCGTGCGCGCGCGCGTGGGAGGTGGGGCGCTGTCGTCGCGCCGCGTGGCGCAATCCTAGCTGCTTGCTGCTGATCGCGCGGCTCAATTTTGCCGCGCCCTTCGCTCGCAATTGATTTCCGCTCCGCGCGATTCGAACGCGCGTCGCCGCGACGCGGGCGTGCGCGCTAACCGTTGCGCCATGCCCGCGCTTTGTCGCGGCGACCGCGGGCGAGCGCGCAGATCTCGGCCGTTCGATCGTAGATCAACGGCCGAGATTCGTCCTTGGCTAGCTTGGGGGCGTGCGAGCGGCGGGGGCGGGGCGACGTGGCGCGTTCTGGGCCGTTGATCTCCAGATCAACGGTCAGGATTTCTTGGGCCCATTGTGGGAGCTCCGGATGTCGGATTTGGCCAATCTTAAGTCCGTTAGACTCCGTTCGTCGTCTTAAATCCATCCGTGCGGTCTGATTGCTCATCTGAGGCCTGCTTTGACAAATGCTTTACACAAATGGCCATTAATACAGTTTATAAGCAATCTTGGTACTTGATGCATGCAATGCTCCTATTCTACTTTATGTTGTGCCTTTTATTGTAAAGATGGGCCATATTCAACCTAATTACTACCCCCTTGCGTGGTGTTATCATACCCCCATGCTTACTCCTTGATAGTCCCTAGCAAGGTTTATTCTAACCTTTATTTCTTTGGAGAATTCAAGAAGTAATTGCTTTGGCACTTCGTTACTCGTCAATAAGAGGAAATATACGAAGATCTTAATCTACAAAGACTAAGCAGCGCCCGGGTGTCTTCCAAAATACGAATCGCCCGAATCCTTGCTTTGTATATATAACTATACATATGTATACGTATATATCTATATATGTCTTTTTAGAATTTTCGGAATTCAATGTGGGTTGGTAACTTTTTACGGCTACCCAACCCACCCAAAACTCGGTCAAAACCCTAAGTGCTAAGCATCTTGGTGTGGATGTTGTGATTAGACTCACTTAATGGTAATTGAGACAGACTTCGAGTTTCTACGCCTCTAGGTGTCCGGAAAAGAAAATAAATTTTTGCCTGAAGGTGTATTTGTTCGACTGGTAGCTTTCTCCCTACGTTCATTTTACTTGGGGTCAACACAAGGATTTTCCAGTGTATATCTCCCCGGCTTGTACTACTTCCCCGCTTTGTCCTTAGGTGTTTTGGTCTTTTTTGTGCAATTATTGAGCTGGGCTCTGGACAACCGACCAATGGGCTGTTACCCACGATCACTTGCCAGCCATACTTGTGCGGTGAAGTGTGGTTTATTTTCTTTTCTTCTCTTTTTTTTTTTTTTTTTTCGTAGGTGGCTTCCCTAATCTCAAATGTACCTAGAGGCAGCGAAAAAGAAATGGCCTGTGACTGGGTTCTGGACAACCTGCCAATGGGCTGTTACCCACGACAACTTGCCAGCCATACCACCCTAGAGAGTTCATTAGCTACCCAATTTCTGTCAAAATCTCCAAGAAGTGAGTCTGTGCAAAAATGTGTGTAGATGCTTAGACTCAACGTTTTCCTGAGTTAGGGGGTGAGTTGATAAGTCGTATACTTATTACCTTATTTATTAGGTGGATTAGAATAGCTTTAAAGTTGCAAGGATTCGCCGCTAAATCCATATTTTAATGGACACTAGGGCTGATTAAGCCTGAATGCCTGAAAAGTCTAAGCGTTTAAGTTCTTTTTGTATTATTTCCCACTATTGACAAGTTTCTAATGCCTAAGTTTTTCTTCCTAAATTCAATTTTTTTTTTTTAATCAATTAATTTATTCATTCAGACTGATTAATTAAGCTCAGGATTATGCAATTTACCATCCCCCCCATGCTTAAGTTGGACAATGTCCTCATTGGCAGATGCATGGATGCAGAAGGGTTCAAAAAGATAGTACCTGAGTGACGTAAACTACCAGATCAGTCTGAATCCGCTGGGTTGCCTCCCAGGAAGCGCTGAGTTTAACGCCTCCAGCTGGGCGGTGCTTGGTGTCAGCCCTCAACAAGGGTGACACTTTCCTTGGGGGGTACCTGGGTCAGGAAATGCTTCAATCTTTGACCATTGACTGTAAAGGTGTGCCCGGTATTAATATCGGCGATTTCGACTGCCCCATTGGAATAGGGCTTGACCACCCGAAATGGTCCTGTCCATTTGGACCTAAGTTTCCCTGGGAAGAGTTTCAGGCGTGCATCAAATAGCCAGACTTGTTGGTTTGGCTCAAAGGTTTTCCTATGAATGAGTCGGTTGTGGGCGGCTTTCATTTTTTCCTTATATAGCCGACTATTGTCAAAGGCGTCCCGACGAATTTCTTCAAGCTCAGATAATTGAAGAGTCCTTTGCGCACCAGCTAACTGGGGATCCATGTTACATTGCTTAACAGCCCAGTAAGCCCGGTGTTCCAATTCGACAGGGAGATGGCAAGCTTTGCCAAAGACCAAGCGGTAAGGTGACATGCCTATCGGGGTCTTAAAAGCGGTCCTGTATGCCCACAGGGCATCATCAAGTCGTGTGGACCAGTCTTTCCTGTCAGGTCTCACAGTCTTCTGTAAAATGTTCTTGATTTGTCTGTTTGAGACCTCAGTCTGCCCATTTGTTTGTGGATGATACGGGGTGTCAATGCGGTGGTTTACCCCGTATTTTCTAAGTAGGGCACGGAACTGGGAATGGATAAAATGGCTTCCACCATCACTGATCATGGCCTTGGGTATTCCAAACCGGGAAAAGATGTTCTTCTTTACAAAGTCCATGACCGTCTTGTGATCGCATCGTCGGGTGGCGACGGCTTCAATCCATTTGGAAACATAGTCCACCGAGACCAGGATATACTCGAAGCCGTTGGATGGTGGAAAGGGGCCCATAAAATCGATACCCCAAACGTCGAAAATTTCGACAATCAAAATGGGCTGAAGGGGCATCATATCTTTTTTGGTCATTGTCCCTAGTGTTTGGCATCGTGAGCAAGTCTTGGCAAAGATGTGTGCATCCTTGAATAGGGACGGCCAATAAAATCCAGACTGCAAAACTTTTGCAGCTGTTTTCTTGCCAGAGAAATGGCCGCCACACGCTTGGTCATGACAAAAGGAAAGCACACTCTGAACTTCGTCTTCGGGGAGGCACCTCCTGATGATCTGATCAGCACAGAGGCGAAACAGCATGGGATCATCCCAGAAATAGTGCTTGGCCTCAGCCAAGAACCTGTCCCGTTGCTGTTTGGACCAGCTGTGCGGGGTTTGTCCTATAACCAGGTAGTTGACATAGTCAGCATACCATGGCATTTTCTTGTCTTGCACGGCTAGGATGTGTTCATCAGGGAAGGTATCAGATAGAGGTAGGGAGGGTCCAATGTGGTCTGGATGAAGTCTTGACAGGTGGTTAGCCACCACATTTTTCGATCCGGCCTTGTCTCGGATTTCCAGGTCAAATTCCTGCAAAAGCAGGATCCATCTGATGAGCCTGGGTTTTGCGTCCTTTTTGGCCAACAGGTGCCGGATGGCTGAATGGTCGGTGTAGATAGTCACGTGGGATCCCAGCAAGTATGATCGGAATTTTTCCAGTCCAAAGACTATAGCAAGCAACTCTTTTTCTGTGACCGTATAATTACGTTGGGCCTCGTCCAACGTTTTGCTCGCGTAGTAGATCACCACGGGCTTCTTGTCTTGCCTTTGTCCTAGGACAGCGCCTATGGCAAAATCTGATGCGTCACACATAATCTCAAAATCCTGGGACCAGTCTGGGGGTTGAAGTACAGGTGCGGTGGAGACTAAGTCCCGGAGGGTATGATAAGCCTGGGTGCAATCAGGAGACATGTGGAAAGTGGCGTCGTTGGCTAGAAGGTCGGTCAAGGGTTTGGAAAGTTTGGAAAAGTCTTTGATGAACCTTCGGTAGAAGCCAACATGTCCTAGGAAAGAGCGAATCTGTCGGACCGAACTAGGTGGAGGAAGCTTGGAAATTAAATCAACCTTAGCTCGATCTACCTCAATGCCCCTATGCGAAACGATGTGTCCGAGGATAATTCCTTCTTGAACCATAAAATGGCTCTTTTCCCAACTTAACACCAAGTTAACCTCGATACATCGTTTCAGGATTTTCTCCAAGTTGCTCAAACAATGGTCGAATGAATTCCCGAATACAGAGAAATCATCCATAAAGACCTCCAAGTATTCACCCACCATTTCTGAAAAAATGGCTAGCATGCAACGCTGGAAGGTCGCGGGTGCGTTGCATAACCCGAACGGCATTCGACGGAATGCAAACGTGCCATACGGGCAAGTGAATGTGGTCTTTTCCTGATCTTCCGGAGCAATTGCGACTTGGTTATATCCTGAATATCCATCCAGGAAGCAAAAATACTTCTGCCCTGCCAATCTTTCAAGGATTTGATCAATGAATGGCAAGGGGAAGTGGTCCCTCTTAGTGGCTTCATTAAGCTTCCTATAATCAATACACACCCGCCATGCGGTGGTGGTGCGGGTGGGAATGGATTCGCCATGATCATTAGTGACAACGGTGAGCCCAGTCTTCTTTGGAACCACTTGAGTGGGGCTCACCCAGGGGCTATCAGAGATAGGGTAGATGATGTCGGCGTCGAGCCACTTGATAATTTCTTTTTTAACGACCTCCCGCATGTTAGGGTTTAACCGTCTCTGCATCTGGCGGGAAGGTCGGGCCCCGTCTTCCAGGTAAATCTTGTGGGTGCAATAGGTGGGGCTAATTCCTCTTAAATCTGAGATGGTCCAACCAATGGCGGCCCGATGTTCTGAAAGAGTTGCAATCAACCTTAGTTCCTGATCCTTGGTTAGATGGGAATTAATAATCACTGGGAAGGTCTGGCCAGGTCCCAAGAAGACGTACTTGAGATTCTCGGGCAATGGTTTAAGTTCAGGTGTGGGTGGGACCACAGTCGATGGGAATGGAAAGGGCGGTAGTTGATCAACATCGATTTCTTCAAATGGTGTCATGTGATGATACTCAGCCTTACAGAGGTCCATAGGTAATGATGGTGACGAGTCAGAACTACGGGTTTGGTGGTCTGAGACAGAACTGAGGGTAAGGCATTCCTCGATTAAAGTTTCCACGGGATCATGTTCCTCAATGTAATCACAATCAAAAGACTTTGTTGCCCGGAAGATATCCAATTGCATTTTCCTGTCTCCGAAGGCGATTTCCATACATCCCGTGTCGCAATCGATGTTTGCTTTAGCCGTAGCTAAGAAAGGTCTACCTAAGATTATGGGTGCATTCTGTAATTTTTCAGGGACTTCCATGTCGAGCACCAAAAAGTCGACTGGGAAATAGAAGTCCTTGACCCGTACAATCACGTCCTCGACAACCCCCTTCGGGGTTTTCACTGATCTATCCGCCAGCTGGATGGTGACAGGGGTTGGTGCCAGCTCCCCAAAACCAAATTGGTGGTACAAGGTTGTGGGAATTAGGTTGATAGAAGCACCTAGGTCCAGGAGCGCTATATCAAATGTCATGTCCCCGATGTTGCAGGAAATCAGGGGTGCTCCTGGGTCAGTTCGTTTGAGCGGAAGGTTGCTTGATATCACGGAACTGGCTTGCTCAGAGAGTACAACCTTCCTAGGTGCTTGAGGTCTCGGCTTACGCTTGGGTGTACAGGCATCCTTTAAGAACTTGGCGTAAGCAGGGATGTGTTTGACAGCTTCTAGAAGTGGAATATTAATCTGTACTTGTTTAAAAATTTCCATCAGCTCCTCAGTTTCCACAGTATTCTTTTTTTTCTTGATTGTTTCCAAGGCCTCAGGATAGGGTGTCTGAATTGGTTCCATGTTTGGGTCCTTGGTTGGTGTTTCTTCTAAGTCGGGTAAAGTCTCGGGGAGAGTCGGCCACTTGGGATCCTAGGTTTTGGTGCCGCTTCTCAAGGTCACCGCATTCGCAGAGGCATTGGGGCCATGGGGTGATCCTTGAGGAGACGAGGATGAAGAAGCGCCAAACCCAGGAGGTGTTTGTGGGGCCGGTTGGACCATATGAGCCTGCCCGGGGTTGCCTTGGAACCCTTGCGAATTGGGGCCTCTGTTAATTATGTTTCGCGGGTTTGGTTGCGGTTGGGAAGGTAGAGATCCTTGCTGTTTACAGTCCAAGAGTTGGCTTAACTGTCCCTTTACCAAGGCCATTTCTTCCTGATGTTTTTGGTTCATGTCAGCCATCATCTTTATTAGGGTGTCCATTTGGTTTTGTGGGGGAGGGGCCGCCCTATTTTGGTTATATTGGGGTCTAACTGGTGGTCCTTGCTGATAGGGGGGCAAGTGTGGCTGTTGGTTTGGCCTGGGCTGGTTTTGGAATTGCGGTAGTTTCTGGTTTGTCCAACCAAAGTTGGGGTGATTACGCCAGTCGGTGTTGTAAGTGTTGGAGAAAGGGTCAGGTTTTGCATATCCTTGGACGGCTTGCACATCTTCTAGAATAGCCGATGTTGATGAAGAAGGAAGGGAGTAATCAAGGGTCGAGGGAGCAAAGGTCCCTCCTTGGAACATGGTTGGGGGTTGTTCTAGGTTCAGTTGGGTGAAGGGTTGGACCAGGTCAACATTATGTGCTCCCTTTGCTAGGGTGAAAGTCTGCAAGGGGTTCCTGGTCTGGTTTAGAAGCTCATCAATCTTCTTGTCCACCAATTCCACTCGATCCAACTTTTTGGCAATGATGTCCATGTCAACCATTCCAGAATTTGCTTGCACCTCATAAATCCCACCACGAGGTTGACTGGACCTGTTAAACTGGTTCATGGAGGCATTGTTGAGCGAATTCTCGCTCATAGACTCAAAGAGCTCAAACGCGCTCTCCTCGTCTTTGTTTAGGAAATTTCCCCCGCATGAGGCATCGACGAAGTTCCGTAGGTTGCTATCCAGACCGTGGTAGAAGATCTGGGCCAATTGCCACCTTGGAACTTTGTGGTGTGGGCATTTCCTCAAAATTTCATTGAATCTTTCCCACGCCTCATGAAATTGTTCCCCACCCTGGAGTGTGAAGGTAGTGATAGCTCTTCTGAGGGCATTGGTTTTTCCTATGGGGAAGAATTTCTTTAAAAATGCATGCCTTAGTTCCTCCCAGGTGGTGATGGGTCTACCTAGGGTTCTAAGCCAATGAGAAGCCTTGTCTCTTAATGAGAAAGGGAACATCTTGATTAGAACAATGTCAAGGCTAATGTTCCTAGGTTTTACTGTTCTTGCTATGCGGTCGAGATCTTCTAGGTGCTGAAAGGGGTCTTCATTTGAGCTTCCATGAAAGTGGCTCTGGATTAGACTTAATACATTAGGTTTTAGCTCAAAATCGTCTCCCCCTTCGGGGATCCTAAGGTGTGGCTCGACTCTAATGGCAGAAGGGTTATAGAAATCACGGAGGGGTCTTGGCTGGTTCTGAAATGGTGGTAAATCAAGTGGTGGTTGTCCTGGTATGTCATTGAAAGGTGGTGGTTGTTCTTGCGGGTTCTGTAACCGTTGTATGGCTTGCATGATGGTGTGGATTTGTCGTTGCTGAAGCCGATGGTTAGCATTGATTTGAGCCTGGACGACAGCCATAGCATCTGGTGGGGGTTGATCTTCAGCCTCATCTACCCTAGGTTCAGCCATGTTTTCAACAGAATTACGTCGCCTAGATTCCTGCCCCAAAACACACAATTCGGGATGCAGTGAGCGCCTCCCGTGCATACACTAGAGAAGAACAGGAGGGGATGCGGAGGGCGACAGATGCGAGAAATGTGTTTCAATCAAGCACGCAAGCCTAATCCTTATGGTGTATTCCTTAGGAGACCTAGAAATCTCACAAAGGGTGATTAAGTCCGTAAGCACTGGACTCCCCTTCTCAAGGCTAATCTGGCCAGGTTGATTACGAGGGGATTGCAGGGAAGGTTCTTCCTTTGGCTTGCGCCTCCGGTTCCATAGACCCCACAACCGCGGTCGTTTGACACTGCCCCGCAGCCTAGCCACCAGATTCTACCAAGGGAATGAAAGCCAAGTGCCTAGCGACCAAAACCTCACCTTTTGAGACTTAACTCAGTCCTGCCTAGGGCACGTCTACTCAGTTTTAAAGGGCTAGGATAGTGCTTGTGCTTAGGGTGATGTGATGAGGCGTTGATTGGGGTGGTGCCTCTTAATTTTCCACTTTTCAAGGTGTGTGCTTCTATAAAACAGGGTTTTCAAGCAAGAATTTTTAGGGTGTGGTGTCTTTTAATGTTTCATCCTTACTTTAGTGTTTTTTAGGGTTGACGTGTCTTAATACTTTCAGACAAGTTTCAATGGGCACGTCAAGTTCTACACACAACTTGGTGAAAGTAGATTTCCTTTTTATCTTGTAGAGGCTCTAAAAACCCTAGTGTACTCATCCTAAAGATCGTGCAGCTTCTATTAGATGAGTTAGTTTTTAGGGTTGAGTGGTGCGGCCCAGGTCAACTCACGGTGGCTTCGCAAACACCACTCAAGAGAGAAAGAAAAGAACACTCCAAGAATTTGTCCAGCATATTAGAGTGTACATTTTTTTGTAGGGTGATGTGTTAAGAATGTGGGTCAAGCAATCATTCACCACGCCAATTTTTTTAGTTTTTATGATTTTTTTTTTTTATCTTTTTCACGCAAGCAAACAATGAGAGATAGGTTACTCACTATCGGTCCTCGAGGCGCCTACTCCCTTGCTACCGTCGTGGAATGCGTCGCTTCACCGTCAATGCGTCGAATTCCTGCAACCGTCAAGTAAAAAGGAAAATAGGGCATTAGACGATGTGAGAATGAGTGTGGAATGGAGGTGATAAAACAAATCCGTTGCCTCCCCGGCAACGGCGCCAAAAACTGACGTGCCTTCGTGCGTGTGTGTTAAGAGGTGTCGTTATAGTTGCACTTGATACGTCGATTTTAAAAGAAGTAAACGGAGGTGAGTCCGAGTGTCGATCTCAGGGAGGCGTGGAAATCGGATTTTGTTTACCACTTGTTGTCACGAAAAAGGCGGAGTTTTGCTTGCGAAAGAGACGGTTTTGAAAAGCGAGAGATAGAGAGAGTTTGGAGTTAGAAAGCTCTTGGTTTTGATCATGCACTTTAAACAGAAATTAAAATGGCAACTAAATGGAAAATAACTTCATTAAACATGCATTCATAGTTCATGGTTTACAATATTAAATACATGCTTCAACAAAAGTAAATGAAAGCTTAAAAGAGAGAGAGAGAGGTAGAGAGAGAGTGGAGAGCGATGAGGCAGCCACGGCGGTGGAGGAGGCTCCGTCGGCGGCTCGTCGTCTCCGGCGATTACAAGAGTGCCTAATACTAGCTAGGAGAGGAGTGGAGTAGTTGCAAGTGGGAGAGGATGCCTTGAATGGTGGTAGAAGGGGGTTTAAATAGAGTTAAGGGCTTCCTAAAAGAAGAATGTGCTTTAGCGACATCCAGAACGTCGCTAAAACCGCTTCCAGATACGTCGGTGAAGCCCTCCTGCCGCCGGTCAGCCGCCCGCCCCTCTCTCTCTTCAGGCGCGATCCGTGGATGTCCCGCGCCTGCGCTAAGATCGCGCTTCGGGCGCGCGTGCGCGCGCGCGTTTCCTCCCGGCGTGCGCGCGCGCGTGGGAGGTGGGGCGCTGTCGTCGCGCCGCGTGGCGCAATCCTAACCGCTTGCTGCTGATCGCGCGGCTCAATTTTGCCGCGCCCTTCGCTCGCAATTGATTTCCGCTCCGCGCGATTCGAACGCGCGTCGCCGCGACGCGGGCGTGCGTGCTAACCGTTGCGCCACGCCTGCGCTTTGTCGCGGCGACCGCGGGCGAGCGCGTGGATCTCGGCCGTTCGATCGAAGATCAACGGCCGAGATTCGTCCTTGGCTGGCTTGGGGGCGTGCGAGCGGCGGAAGCGGGGCGACGTGGCGCGTTCTGGGCCGTTGATCTCCAGATCAACGGTCAGGATTTCTTGGGCCCATTGTGGGAGCTCTGGATGTCGGATTTGGCCATTCTTGAGTCCGTTAGACTCCGTTCGTCGTCCTGAATCCATCAGTGCGGTCCGATTGCTCATCTGAGGCCTGATTTGACAAATGCTTTACACAAATGGCCATTAATACAGTTTATAAGCAATCTTGGTACTTGATGCATGCAATGCTCCTATTCTACTTTATGTTGTGCCTTTTATTGTAAAGATGGGCCATATTCAACCTAATTACTACCCCCTTGCGTGGTGTTATCAATGACCCCCAAATTTTAACACCTCTACAAGAGATTCACCTCCAAGTGGTACAGGTACAGCGGTGCACCAATGGTTTCCATTTATCTTATATAGGTGCTAGATTTGATTTGTGGCTAAGCTAAGTGATCAAAGACCTCTATTTGTCATTTTACATTGCTTACGAAGCCTAAGTATCCTTAGAAATCATGAATATTTAGTCATGTCCCTAGCCTTACCAAGAATTGTCCCGAATTCAACATTTTCGAACTTAAAAACTCTCTAAGTCTATATAGTTGGTTATGTGCACCCTCATAATCAGCTAGGGGATAGTGTGCAAGGTGCATGCACTCTAATTCACATTAGGTATCTACCTTGATGCTTATTTTCTACAATTTGTAGATCCTCTCCTTAAGATCCATGCACATGGCCAAGTAGGTTGTACGGCTAGTAGATTAGGCACTTTAATTCATTAAATCCTATGTAATCAAACAACTTAGATTGTTTTTTCACTTATTCAACTTTTCAATTTGCATGCATTGCCACACTCTTGCATAATTGATTATGGCCCTCATGAAGGAAGTGGCATATGTCATGAAAGTGTGGAAAATTGTTTTGCAACATTTCAAAACATAAATCATGATCCTAAAATTGATTAAATTAGAACAAGGACATTGAAAAACATATTTTCCAATCACTCAAGTTGAGGGATATACCTCGATTTGCTATCATGGATTAATGACAGTATGAGATAATTATAAACACACTTCCATCTGACATCTCTAACACAAGGCACAACTCCTCCAATTTATTGATTATGCACAACACTAGAGTTGCATGAGAAAGCCCTTCTACATGAAGGGGATTGAAGGATGAACAATTCACTTGTGGTATTGCAAAAGTGTGAAAAATTATCATTTAAAACTTCGATTTAAGAATGATTCAATACACAAAATCAAACAATCAATAAATGACTTGAATAAAAAATCACATGGGAAGAATTAGCTTCTCATCCTGGAGTCCCACGAGATAGAAGTTATACCTTCGTAGTGACGAAGTATAGCACCATATGGGCAGTGACTCCTACAATAAGTCTCGGCATTGCCACAGGACCTTCTTGGCAAGCTGATGAGGCCCTTGATGTTGAAAACACCCAACTCCCAACGCGTACCGCAAACTCGAGACGACTTTTGCCTTGGAGCCTCACATGCATGACAAGAGACTCACCAACAGGACCATGAACTCGAAATCCTTAACAAACTGGTCAACCAACAAAGTCGTAGGTCAACTAATGCTTAGGTGGGTCTCCTCACAAGAGTGTTGCCTTACATTGTTGGTCGATCAACATGATGAATAGTCGCCCAACAACACAAGGGTTGGTCGTCCAACCCTATTGTTGGTCAAATAAGAAGAGAGGAGGGTTTAGAGATCCTTGACTCTTCTTCTCCTCCTTTCTCTTGCAACAATGGCCCTTCCTCTTACGAAAATCAAGAAGTTGATTAAGTCTTTTGGCCTTGCTTTTGGGAGATATTTATAGGAATGCATACTAATCTTAATTGGTGGGAGTTCTTAGATCAAATCCAATGGTTGGGATCTATTCCTACTTGAATATTTGATTGATGATCCTCCATTAATTTTAACCAATTGGGTTTTAATAATGAAAGCACATTTAATTTCTATCTAAATCATTTTGGATCAAGACCCATCACTTTAGTCCTAATTAAGTGTTAAATCAAATATTATTTAAGTAACTCCTTAAATAATATTTGATTTCTTTTTCAAGTAAGAATCCATCAAAATCATTGTTAGTTTTATCACACCAATAATATATTGAAGTATTTAAGATTCATAAATTATGGCACTATGTTTCCTTTAGATATTCCAAATATCGATGAATCATTCACATTGGAGAATAATATTACCTCGAGGTCTAATCACATTAGAGGACTATTATTTCACCTTGGGTTATATTATTTTTAATATCTCTTTGTATCACGGGGACAAAAAGGGAGACTAAATGCTTTCCTATAGGACTATTCTTTTTTCTTTCATACTTGAGCCTGATCAAGACTCCGCGACCATATGTGAAATTGATCTTTCTCAATATATTCAAAGCAAGCTCATTCCTCCAATTTGCTACATACGTCTATGAAGTGGATTTTGGTGATCCCTTTGAGAGATCATGTGTCTCTTATTCCTTCTTACACGTACCATCTTTCCAGTATCAACACAAAGGTGAGTGCATCTATCATTGGTTTTCTAAATACATGTGTTTGATAACTGAGATATATATCTACCTTAGGTTCAATGATATGCTTTCTCCATGACAACATTAGAGATGAATTTCTGATTATCTTTTGTTTCATCAGGTCAACTCCTTGACCAAACCTACATGACACTTCTTAATCGCTATGCAAGAACATTAATAAGGTGATGACCTCTAAAGAAGGTTACCATCTCAACTCAAATTGGAAACAAATGATTGAATTGGATACGATGGTTTCTTGATGTGAGATCAAATCTTCTAAACCATTTAAATATTTGAGTCAACACACATTTGGTTTATTCAATATGACTAAGTATATTATCTTATTCGTATCAAGGGACCTAATTCATGCGTTGTAAATAATCTAATTCTTATTCGAATAAAATGATCAAATCAATGTAACTTTTTATATTATTTGGTTGGCTTGTTAAGGACACACAAATTCCAACATGAATCTCCTTACTTCTTTTCTAAGAATGCATTTAGAGAATCTAAGAAAGGAGGAGATGGAAGAGGTGTAGAGATTAACTATTAGCCTATTGTTATTGGCTTTGGTCTTTATTTATAGAGAGTCAAACCCTCATTCGGGGTTGGAAACCTTTTTAAACCAAAATGTCCCTTTAAAAAAATAAATTATAATTTTCAACCGTTCCATATTAAAATGTCATTATTATTTATTTAAGCACATATATTTCGAGTAATTGAAAAACATAATTTAATTTCATCCGAGTGATATGTTGCTAGGTATTATATTATATTGCAAGGATATTTTGTAAGCAATTTATAGTCTATTTACAATTTGGATGATTTTGGATCAAGAGACTAAAATCAAATATTGATCGTATCTGATTCTAATCATCATTTCTCAATTCTACAATTGAGATATCAACATTAATAAATTAATTTGATCACAATTATGTAATTTTTCGATTATGAAAATATCTAACTTATCAATAAGTCTCATACTCAATCAAAATCACTAGGCATTCATCGTATAATCCTAATGAAGTGTGATGACTAATGGATTGTTAATGCAAAAGCTAACACCTAAAATATATTGTATATATATATATATCCTATATGTTCTACATAAACTAAAACACGTATAACTAGTTTAAGGTTTAGAATCCCTTTTCACTGTCGTCTCTTCCAAAGTTGGTTTGTGTTACAACCTGAACTCGGTCCCTCGTGGAACCTGAGAATAGCTCGCCTCGACTAACTCCATGACCTAGTCGTCCAACAAGAAACAAGCCAAATGCAATGATCATTCCACAACCACACATACAATGTAACTAAGCAGAGAATAAATAATAGGCAGTGATGGAAAATATAACAGAAACCAAAGGTGCTACATGTCACAAGCGAAAAAGTACGTTTATAGCCATCACAATCTAGAGATTAAATAGAAACAGGCATTACATGCTAAAAACACCCACTAACAATAGAAAGAAGCCTCTGAAACGGGAATAGAAATGTACAACTATAGTTGAGATAGAGTGGGCCCAGCACCCTCTGCAGCTGGTGATGCTGGCTGCTCAACACTCTGACCTGAACAAGTTATATATATTTGTGGTCAACTAACGTTGAGTAAAGTGGTGTATATGTTATTTCCATGCAATTGAACATAAAGGAACAAGCAGCTAACTAATCATTTAATTTCCAGTTATGTATTATTAGCTGTTTTTCGTTTCAATCATCTATGCGTTTCTAATTCGATTTCTAGTAAGAGTCCACAACATTTCCTAATCCACTTGTTCCCTAAGGGAATGATCTTGTTTGTAGTTTTCCCGTGATGCAGGATGTACACGTGGCACTCTCCTGACAGAGGGAGTACCCCGTGGTAGTCCTACAGGACCAGGAAGTGCTGAAAAACTACAGCTGGGCTCGACTGAGCCCAGCACCCTCCGCAGCCAGAAGCTCAGGCTGCTCAACACTTGGTCCTGAACAGTGTTATGAAAAGACAGAGTCAACAAACGCTGAGTAAAGTGGTATCTATATTATCTTAAAATAGTAAAAGAAACATGTTTAATTCTCATTTCTATTTATCTATTATATATATATTCGTTTCACCCATTTCTCTCAAGTATCCAGATATTCTTGATATTGCATGTTCCCCGTGGGAATGATCTTAATTGCAGTCTTTTCTATAGAGTAGAAGGTACACGTGGTGCTCTCCTGGTCGGGAGAGTCCCCCGTGGTAGTCTTACACCCAGTCAACCACCCCGAGGTCACTGTTAAGATGTAGCGGTGACTATGGCACGCGTGACAAGCGCACGAATAGCTACCCCACGCTGACACGTAGTCAATTGTTTCCGCTAGTGGATACGCCCAAAGTACAGCATGGAACAGTATAGGGCCTTGCCCTTTCAAGACAGGGGTCTCGCCCCTCCACAGTTCGCACACCCTCGTCTGATTACCTTGGTTTGCCCAGAGGGCCTAACAAGTCGGTGTAGGGTGGCTAGCTGAACCCCAGGCCTCGTGGGGTGGCTAGCTCTCTCCCTACACTAGTAGCTCACCTCGGTACCGTGTACACAAGGGCCAACAGGAGTCGGTGTAGAGTGGCTAATCCTAACCCCGGGTCTCCACCCAAGGGAGGCTAGCTCCGCTCTACACAAAGAGGGGACAATTGCTCTCCTTGGTACCACGTACTCAAGGGCCAGCACTCTTCCCGTCTATATTCCAGATTTTCATCTATCCACAGGAGTTCTCTCCTAATTCCCTGTATGGTTCATGTTCATGTTCACCTCATTTATTCCAATCCAGATTTCACCTTTCACCATTCATTTCTCATCCATATACAGGCAACTCGTGTTTCCATAATTCGATACATGCAACGGGTGATTTCACAGGTAATTGTTCATTAATTACAGGCAGCTCATATTCTAACAGGCAACTCATAATTATAATACATGCAATTGCTAGTAGTTTATCTCAATCATGCATGCAAGTACATCATATAGCACAAACAGTTCATTCATTTTTCTATCCTAGGATTTATGCCACATTCTAGGGTTTCATTCGGTTATTTTCACAAGTACATTCTTATTTAAATATTATTAACGGAATTAAACCACTCTACCTAGCAACATGAGAGTAATGGGGGCTCGAACTGTAGACCGAGGCGTCTCTGCGAGCCCCAAACACGCAGTAGGCTAAAACCCTATACCAGGGAATACATTACAAAAGGAGAGCTCAGAACAGTGTACAAAGGACTCTAGTACGTAGAGGAACTCGCGAGGAAAGTACAGGTATTTCATTTGCGTAAAACGGACCCCGATCGGACCCCAAACAGGTCAAAACGTGCCTACTGTTCAAAATCAGATGTCTGAGAACAGTCCCAGGCGTCTTAAAAGGTGCCAGATCTTTACCTTAAGTCCTTGCGGTATCCTCAGACGTCCGAATCTTCTCTGCGATCGTCTGAAGGCAGTTCCAGACATCGGACAATGCCTCCGGTCGTCTGGACGCACCTCCAGACGTCTGGTGATGTGGTCAAACGTCCAAAAGCATGTGGGAAAGCGTTCCACGCTCCTTCCCAAGGCTGCACCTGCGTACGACATCGCAGGCACCGTCAGCCGACATATACCCTTGCGCTGCAATATGCATGACGCAGGGAGATACGTACCTTGCGATAAAATGAGCTTTCAGACGTCTGGCCTTAACTCCAGACATCCAGGTACCCCGTCAGTCGTTTGGACTCCACTCCAGACGTCTAATACTAGAAAACTTCCAGTATCAGGAACTCCTCGCAGCTCCCTCTGCTCGCTCCACCTCGCGCCGCAGTAGCTCCAGCCACTACAGAAGGTCGAGAGGCCGCCTCCCCGAGCCCTCTCCTCCCGCACGCGCCCGTGGTGGCCATGTGAGCTCCTCCGACCTCGGCCTCCTCCTCCTCCTACGCTCTCCTCCTTCCTCCCTCTCGCACTCCCTTTCTCGCCCCCTCTTGTCACTCCTACACAGCACTGAAGGTGGTGGTGCATGTGTATGGAGTGGAGAGGAGATAGGAGGGGGGTTATATAGAAGGTGTGGGGTTTAGGGTTTGGGGGAGAAAGAGGAAGGGAGAGAGAAGAGGAGGGTTTTACGCGCCGCCTGCGCGCAGAGCGCAGTGTGCAGTATAGAAATTTCATTTTCAGACATCCGAGAACGGGTCCAAACGTCTGACTGAGACTCTAGACGTCTTAAAAGGCTAAAAGTGTGACGAGTCATTACATCATAATAAACTTAAAGGAAGTTTCATCCCCGAAACTTGAGCTAGCTAGGGTGCGGAAAAAGGAATGTAAAACGCATAACAAACTTAACGAGGACCAAAGTAGGTCCAAAAAGACGTACCCTCAAAAAGCTTCGGGTACCGTTCTCGCATCGCCACCTCAGGCTCCCAGGTAGCCTCCGCGTACCGCTGGCTTCTCCATAGGATCTTCACCAATGGTACCTGCTTTCGTCTCAGACTCCGAACGACCCTGTCTAGTATCTACACTAGTCTCTCGGGGTAAGTCAGCTCGTCACCCACCTTGACGCTCTCGTGGCTCAGAACGTGACTAGGACCAGCGACGTACTTCCTGAGGTTGGACACGTGGAACGCGTCGTGCACTCCAGAAAGCTGGGGAGGAAGGGAAAGTCGGTAAGCAACGAGTCCCACCCGCTCTAAGACCTCAAAGGGCCCTACAAACCTCGGTGCAAGCTTCCCTTTCACCCTAAAATGCTGCTGACCCTTCATGGGCGAAACACGGAGAAAGACGTGACCCCCAACCTCGAACTGCACCTCTCTGCGTTTTTGATCAGTGTAACTCTTCTGCCTGCTCCTGACAGTGAGGAGTCGTCTGTGAATCCGCTCCATCACCTCCTGACTCTGCCGGATCAGCTTGGGGCCAACCTCCCACTTGGTCCCCACCTCGACTCAACTCAAGGGTGCAGTACACCTTTGTCCGTACAGAGCCCCATAAGGTACCATGCCGATGCTCGAGTGATAACTGTTATTATATACAAACTCTGCCAAGGGTAGATGCTCCTCCCAGGAGCCTCTCCAGTCTAGTACACAGGTGCATAAAAGATCCTCAAGTGTCTGTATGGTGCGCTCTAACTGTCCGTCCGTTTGGGGGTGGTAAGCGGTACTGAACCTCAAACGTGTCCCCAAAGCCTGCTGAAACTCAGCCCATAACTGGGAAGTAAAACGGGTATCCCTGTTGGATACAATCTCACGCGGAACTCTTTGCAAGCGTACCATATCGCGAATGTACCTCTCTGCCAATTGTCCTGGTCCTAAGGTGACTCGGATCAGCAGGAAACGTGCCGTCTTCGTCAACCTGTCTACTATCAACCAGACTGCGTCGTGTCCTCGCTGGGTAACCGGTAGACCCACCACCAAGTCCATGGTGATGCTCTCCCACTTTCACTCTGGCACAGGAAGTGGCTGCAACGGCCTTGCAGGCCTCTGGTGCTCGGCCTTCGCCTGCTGGCACACCAGACACTACTGCACAAACTCACCAACATCCCGCTTCATCCCTCTCCACCAAAAGTTGCGTCTCAGATCATGATACATCTTTGTGTTCCCAGGATGTGTGGCGAACTTGGACTCGTACGCCTCAGCCAGGAGCTCTCTCACTAACTCCTTGTCCCTAGGAACGCATAAGCATCCCCTCATGCGTAGTATCTCGTCTGTAAAGGAAAGGTCTCTTGGGTCTCCTGTCAACACCCTGTCCCGCAGTGTCTATAAGTACGGATCTGTCATCTGTCCTGCGATGATGCGGTCTATCAGCTCTGGTCGCATCTGCCGCATCATTGTCAATGTCCCACAATACCCCTGTAACTCCCAGGGTCGCCAATTGCCCAACTCCTCCATAAGTCTCCAACTCTGTGCTTGTAGACTGGCCAAGTGCGTAGGCACCTTCCGACTCAAGGAGTCAGCCACCACATTGGCCCTCTCTAGATGGTAGGAGATGCTGCATTCGTAGTCCTTCAGGAGCTCTAACTAACGTCTCTGTCTCATGTTGAGCTAGTTCTGGTCAAACAAATACGTGAGGCTCTTATGATCCGTGAAAATCTTAAAAGTCTCACCGTAAAGGTAGTGCCTCCATGTTTTCAGCGTGAAGACAATAGCTGTCAACTCTAAGTCATGGGTAGGGTAGGTATGCTCATGGGGCTTTAGTTGCCGCGAAGAGTGAGCGACAATGTGACCCCGTTGCATGAGCACACCCCTTAACCCCTGCAACGAAGCGTTTGTGTAAACCACAAAATCGCCACTACTCTTCGGGATGGTAAGCACAAGAGTTGAAGTCAGTCTCTCCTTCAACTCCTGAAAACATGCCTCGCACTCATCTGTCCAGGCAAAGGGCACGTCCTTCCGAGTCAACTGTGTCATAGGATGCTCAATCTGAGAGAATCCTCTGATAAACTTCCGATAGTAACCTGCCGATCCCAAAAAACTGCGTATCTCTGTCACTGTATGTGGCCTCTCCCACCTGAGTACGGCCTCAACCTTGGCTGGATCCACAGCCAAACCATCCCCTGAGATCATGTGGCCCAAGAAAGTCATCTGCCTCAACCAAAACTCGCACTTGTTGTACTTGGCATACAGCTTACATCACCTCAAAGTGCCCAGGATCATCCGTAAATGCTGCCCGTGCTGCGCCTGATCTCGCGAGTAAACGAGTACGTCGTCGATGAACACCACCATAAACTGATCCAAGTACGATCTGAAAATCCGGTTCATTAAATCCATAAAAGTAGCGGGGGCATTGGTCAACCCAAACAGCATGACCAAGAACTCATAGTTCCCGTACCGGGTATGGAAAGCTGTCTTGGAGACGTCGGTCTCCTTGATCCTCAACTGGTGGTAGCCGACCTCAGATTTATCTTTAAGAACATTGTGGCGTCTCGCAACTGGTTGAAGAGGTCGTCAATCCTCGATAGCGGATACTTGTTCTTGATGGTGACTCTATTCAACTATCGGTAGTTGGCACAAAGTCGCAAGGTACCGTCATTCTTCTTCACAAACAGCATAGGGGCTCCCCACGGGGATGCACTGGGCCTCACAAAGCCCTTCTCCAACAGGTCCTGTAGCTGCGACTTGAGCTCTCGCAGCTCAAGCGGTGCCATCCGGTACGGTGCAGTAGAAATGGGGCTGGTCCTCAGTACCAGTGAGATCTCAAACTCGATCTTGCGCTCGGGCGGTAGTCTTGCAACTCCTCTGGAAAAACATTGGGGTACTCACAAACCACCGGAATACTCTGAAAGTCAGCCATGGGGCCAGGCTTTGCCACTACACAGGCTAAAAATCCCTCACACTCCTGGCTCAAAAGCTTTGCTGCCCGAAGTGCGGAGATGCATCTAAAACCTCCATCCACCGGCTATCTGTGAAACTCAAAGGAAGGCAACTCTGATATGGAGAAGACGATCTTCCTCCTGAAACAGTCTACCAAGGCATGATAGGCGGATAGCCAATCCATCCCTAAGATCACGCCAAAATCCTGCATCTATATCACGATCAGGTCAGCGGGGAGGCTGTGTCCCCCTATACTGACCTCGCAGTCCGTGTAGACCTCCTCAGCTACAAAAAATTGGCCACCTGGGCCTCTGATCACAAACGGATCCTTTAACAGTACACTTCTCTGCCCCAAACTATAGGCAAAACTTGCAGCAACAAAAGAGTGTGTGGCGCCTGAATCAAAAAGTACGTACACTAATCTACCAGAAAAGGTAACCATACCTGCCACCACTGAACCGGAAGCCCTAGCGTCTCTGTGTGTCAGGGTGTTGATACTCCCCTTAGTCCTCGATGCAGATGAAGTAGCTACACTTTGGGTTAGGCGAGCAGCCGCTGGTTGGTACCCTCCTCGTGACTACTGCCTTCCCCTACGCGCCTTGGGACCACGACCACCAACTCGGCCTCCAGTGCTTGGTGCGGGGAGCATCTACTGTGCTCCGACCCTAGATGGGCAGTCCCTCCTGATGTGGCCCGGCTGGCCACACTGTAGCAGAGGGGGACACGACCTCCTCCCTCAGTAGGTCCCTGCTGGTTGCTAGGTGGGGGTTTGGTGCTGGCAGTTGGCCCTTGTCTGGGGCCCCCAAAGGCCACCGATGGCCCCGCAAAATGAGATGACTCTCCTGTGGGTGCCATGTGCCTCCTCTCCTGACCGCCCTGAGAGTACTCTAGCTGATAGGGACTCTTCCATCCGCTGTCGGTGTCTTGTGTAGCCGGGTTGGTCTCCTCGTAGGTCATGGCTGCCTCAATCACTCGTGAGAAGGTGGGCAGTTTCAGGGGTTTGACATACCCCCGAATAGCGGGTCGGAACCCCTCAATAAACCTCCACAAGCTCTCCTGCTCTGTAGACACGGCTGTCGAGGCAAAACGTGACAACTCTAGGAAACGCATGCAGTACGTGCTAATAGTCATCATCCCTTGGCGGAGAGTGTGGAACTCTCGCCTCCTTTGGTCCTATCATGTCTGCGGAAAGTACTGCTCGCAGAAGAGAGTCACGAACTGGTCCCATGTCCGCTCTCTCCTCTCCTGGCCTTTGACTGCCCTCCACCACCTGTGTGCCACACTCTCTAACTGGTACGTGGCAAAGGCCACGCGGCACTCCGCGGGAGGGCGAAGGGTGTCGAACACCTTCTTTATCTACTCTAGCCAGTCCTCTGCCTCAGACGGGTCCTCATCCCCCTTGAAGGAGGGGGGCTTCAGCTTCTGGAACTGTCGGAAAAGCTCGTGATGCAGCTGCAGTAGGGGAACGGGCACGCTTCCAGGTAAGGAGGGCTCGTGCTCGGAAGTGTCAGAGTGAGGTGGGGGCGGTGGAGGACCACCCCCTCCCCCTCCTGCTCGTCCAACGCTGCGGCAGTCTCTCTGTCCCACCGAGGACTCCCCCTCCACGTCCTCAGGGAGAGGTGCCCGTGGAGGCTGGTGGAGCTCCTCTTGCACAATGTCTCTGATCAGCTGGGCGAGATCCTGGGCCTGAACTCCTGGGAGAACAGGTGGGTCAATTAGTATCTCAGGCCCGGCATGTACGCCCCTCCGACCTCGTCTACGGCCGCGACCACGGCCCGCCTCAAGAACTCCCCGACGAGGCATCTCCTATAAGGAGACGCGAAAGACAGAACAAGAGGGTCAACTATACCGAATTTCTTCGAGAAAAGACTCGGAATGAATATCAAAGCGATATGTTGTGGTGGCTATCCTAGTTATATGCACGTGAATGGTTATTCTCAAGCCAATTGGTTCATTTCTCCGGATGACCTTGCTCTAATACCATCTTGTTACGACCCGGTTCCTGGATCCTTATAGGACCCGAGATCGGCTCGCCTCGACTAATCCTAAGACCCAGTCGTCCAACAAGATATAACCAAAAAGCAGGAAAGTAAACCACATTCACATATGAAATATAACTAAGCAGAAGAAACGTACAAGCAGTAAAGGAAAAATAAATCTGTTGTTTCAGTACATACCACCACAACGCAATAACAATTGAAAGCGGAAGTAAACAATAGAGACAAACAGTAACTAAAAGTCCTTTACTTACTACAACAGTAAAGGAATGAAAAAGAAGTGCTGAAAAACTATAGCTGGGCTCAACTGGGCCCAGCATCCTACGCAGCTGGAAGCTCGGGCTGCTCAACACCTGGTCATGAACAGTGTTATGAAAGGACAGAGTCAGCGAACGCTGAGTAGAGTGGTATCTATATTATCTAAAAAGAGTAAAAGCAGCAGGTTTAATTCTCATTTCTATTTATCTGTTATATATATATATCTGTTTCACCCATTTCTCTCAAGTATTCAGATATTCTTGATCTTGCATGGTCCTCGTGGGAACGATTTTGATTGCAGTATTTTCCGTAGAGTAGAAGGTACATGTGGAGCTCTCCTGGCCGAGAGAGTCCCCCGTGGTAGTCCTACACCCAGTCATCTACCCCGAGGTCACTGTCAAGACGTAGCGGTGACTATGGCATGCGTGATAAGTGCACAGGTAGCTACCCCACACTGACACGCGGTCAGTCGTTTCCGCTAGCAGGTACGCCCAAAGTACAACACAGAACAGTATAGGGCCTTTCCTTCTCAGGACAGGGGTCTCGCCCCTCAGAACCAAATAGGGGTCTCGCCCCTCCACAATCCGCTCACTCTCATCTGACTACCCCAGTTTGCCCAGAGGGCCTAACAAGTCGGTGTAGGGTGGCTAGCTGAACCCTGGGTGTCGTGGGGTGGTTAGCTCTCTCCTTACATTAGTAGCTCGCCTCAGTACCGTGTACACGAGGGCCAACAGGAGTCGGTGTAGAGTGGCCAATCCTAACCCCAGGTCTCCACCCAAGGGAGGCTAGCGCTGCTTTACACAAAAAGGGGACAGTTGCTCTCCTTGGTACCACGTACTTAAGGGTCAGCACACTTCCCGTCTATATTCCAGATTTTCATCTATCCATAGGAGTTCTACTTCTAATTCCCCGTAGGGTTCATGCTCATGTTCACCTCATTTATTCTGATCCAGATTTTACCTTTCACCATTCATTTCTCATCCATATAAAGGCAACTCGTGTTTCCATAATTCGATACATGCAACGAGTGATTTCACAGGTAATTGTTCATTAATTACATGCAGCTCATATTCTAACAGGCAACTCACAATTATAATACAGGCAATTGCTAGTAGTTTATCTCAATCATGCATGCAAGTACATCATACAGCACAAACGGTTCAGTCATTTTTCTATCCCAGGGTTCATGCCACATTCTAGGTTCCATTCAGCTATTTCCACAAGTACATTCTTATTTAAATATTATTAACGGAATTAAACCACTCTACCTGGCAACATGAGAGTAATGGGGGCTCGAACTGCAGACCCAGGCGTCTCTGCGAGCCCCAAACATGCAGTAGGCTGAAACCCTATACCAGGGAATACATTACAAAAGGAGAGTTCATAACAGTGTACAAAGGACTCTAGTACGTAGAGGAACTCGCGAGGAAAGTACAGGTATTTCATTTGCTAAAACGGACCCCGATCGGACCCCAAATAGGTAAAAAACGTACCTATTGTTCAAAATTAGACGTCTTAAAAGGTGCCAGATCTTTACCTTAAGTCCTTGCGGTATCCTCAGATGTCCAGACCTTCTCTACGATCGTCTGAAGGCAATTCCAGATGTCGGACAATGCCTCCGGTCGTCTGGATGCACCTCCGGATGTCTGGTGATGTGGTTAGATGTCCAAAAGTGCATGGGAAAGCGTTCCACGTTCCTTCCCAAGGATGCACCTGCGTACGACATTGCAGGCGCGGTCACTCAACATATACCCCTGCGCTGTGATATGCATGGCGTTGGGAGATACATACTTTGCGATAAAATGAGCTTTCAGACGTCTGGCCTTAGCTCCAGACGTCCAGGTACCCCGTCAGTCGTCTGGATTCCACTCCAGACGTCTGATACTAGAAAAATCCCAGTATTAGGAACTCCTCGCAGCTCCCTCTGCTCGCTCCGCCTCACGCCACAACAGCTTCAGCCGCTGCAGAGGGCTGGGAGGCTGCCTCCCCGAGCCCTCTCCTCCTCCCACATGCACTCACGGTGGCCGTGCGAGCTCCGCCAAGCTTCCGCCGAAGCTCCTTTGACCTCGGCCTCCTCCTCTCGCGCTCTCCTCCTTCCTCCCTCTCGCTCTCCCTCGCTAGTCCCCTCTCGTCACTCCCGCACAGCACTGAAGGTGGTAGTGGCTGGTGTGTGTAATGGAGAGGTGCCTCCCCGAGCCCTCTCCTCCTCCCACATGCACTCACGGTGGCCGTGCGAGCTCCGCCAAGCTTCCGCCGAAGCTCCTTTGACCTCGGCCTCCTCCTCTCGCGCTCTCCTCCTTCCTCCCTCTCGCTCTCCCTCGCTAGTCCCCTCTCGTCACTCCCGCACAGCACTGAAGGTGGTAGTGGCTGGTGTGTGTAATGGAGAGGAGCTGGGAAGGGGGTTTATATAGAAGGCATGGGGTTTAGGGTTTGGGGAAGAAAGAGGAAGGGAGAGAGAAGAGAAGGTTTCTATGCGTCACCCGCGCGTAGAGCGCAGTGTGCAGTCAGAAATTTCATTTTCAGATGTCCGGGAACGGGTTCAGACGTCTGGACAGACGTCTGACTGAGACTCCAGACGTCTTAAAACATTAAAAGTGTGATAGGTCATTACAACGAGTCTCATCATACATCGAATATCCTTATTACTGTACTATGATTCCTTTCTTAGTTCCTCGTAGGGTTCATGCATAGTACTTGGCATGTATCTGTCTCGCAGTCTAGTTTCTTGTTCATATAATAAGCAGCTCATGAATTTATAGGATAAGCAATTATCTTTTACATAAAGAAGAGATCACCTCATCATTTAAATATTCTACTTATCATAGTATGAAGTTTAATCACATGCATTCTCAGATTTCATGTACTGAAAATAAATCATTTACATTCTTGGTCCTAGGGTTCATCTCATAACCTAGGTTTCAAATAGATATTTCTAATTTAATATGTACTTTACTAATTCAAACCACAGAAGTAGAGAAGACCACTCTACCAGGGTATATGGGTGGTATGGGGGCTCGATCGGTGGATCTCGACGTCTCCACGGGTCCCGTGTGCATCACGGACTGGAGACCTATATTGTTGACAAATATATCAAACGAGCTCAAAAATAGTATAGACAGTATACTAATACGTAGAGGATTCCTAAAGAAAATCAACGATACTTGGTTTGCGAAAAATCGACTCCGTTTGGGCCCTAAACCGACCCAAAAACACACATCATGACCAAATCCAGACATCTGGGAAGAGTCCCAGATGTCTTAAACGAGCGTGGGATCTCACCTTTCTTTTGCGTCTTTTTTAGGCATCTAAAACCCTCCACCGTCGTCTGAGGGTATCTCCAGAGGTCTGGCACTGCTCTCAGTCATCTGGGAGAGTAGTCGGACGTCTGACGATGCTTCCAGATGTCCTAAAGTGCCTCAAACATCGCGCCAACACACCTTCCCAACATCTCTGGCACCGCGGCACTCTGCATGCTTACCAGACGTCCTGAGTTCATCCCAGACATCTGGCGACGCCTCCAAAAAGTCCGACAAGTGTTGCAGACGTCTGAATCTGCGGAAATCATGCCCGCAGAGCTGCCTCGTGAGCCCTCTTCCCACCCCTGGAGTTGAGGCAACTCCCTGCGATGGTTGCTCAGGACCCCCTACTGCCCTTTCTCTGCCTCCCGCACACCCCCTCCTCTCCTCCGATCTCCTCCTGCTTCCCGCTCTTCCTCTCCTTCTCCCTTACTCGGTTGCTGTGGTGGAGAAAAATGAAGGAGGGGAAGGGGTTTTATGGGGGGTGAGGTATGGTCATGGGTACGATGGGAGGCATGGTGAGAGGTAGGGTGGGCATGGGTAAGTTGCATGGGGCATGGGATGGTGAGGTGTGGGAATGGTGGGGGGTTTATTACGTTAAAACCCCTCAAAACTAAAATACTCCCCACGAAAAATTATTTTGGTGCGCAGAGATTACGATAAGGCCCTTAAAGTTCGGAAAAAATCAAAACGACCCTGGGAAAGGGTCATTTCAGTTTGTGTAAGGTATCATTATACTTTGGATGGGAGATACACTAAACAACTTCTCCAAGTTCATTTAGTTCCTTTATTCTTGCTTTGATTTACCAATCGAAATGACCATCGATGAAGTTGGACCTCCAAAATTATAATGATAGAACTCTACTTCTGAAACTTCAATTATCAATTACCAAACCCACATGACCTAAATACACACATAGACCTTATCTTGAGGTATAAAGACACATGACTCTTTCTCTAAGCACATTGTTTGAAAGACTTCTCACAACCTTAGTTCAACCGATCAACTCTTAGAATCTTTTAGGAATTTATTGAGGTGATAATCATTCATAAATAATTAACATGTGATAAGAGTTCTAGTTGATGCAACTATGGGTATATCACATTCAACTACTGCAACAATGATGATGGATATTTCTGGTTGAATTATTCATGCTTCGGTCTATGCTTCCGATGCGAATGATAGTGGGGAAGTTGAGTCACGGGCGATTTCTCAAGGTCTTCGGTTGGCCTCAATGCATGATTTACATGTGTTGGCTGATAACACTGCATCTTGGGGTGATAAATCTATCAATTGGGGTTTATTTTAAGAACAAAATGCACAGATAACACATCATAAATAGGAATAGGAGCATCGCATGCATTGCACATCAAGATTGCTTATAATACATTATTAACGTCCATGTGTACAAGGACCTGTCAAAACAAGCCTCAGATGAGCAATCGGATCACACGGATGGATTCAGAGCGACGAACGGAGTCCAACGAACTCAAAATCGGCCAAATCCGACATCTAGAGCTCCTGTAATGGGCCTAAGAAGTTTTGACAGTTGATCTGATGATCAACGGCCCACAGTGCGCCACGTGGATCCCGCTCATCGTATCTTCACCGCCGCCCGCATCTACCTTCACCCGAAGGATGAATCGTAGCCGTCGATCTTCGATTGAACGGCTGAGAGTCGCCCGCGCACCCACCATCGCCGCGACAAAGCAGCAGGCGCAATGCAGCGGTCGACCGCCTCACGCCCGCGCAGCTGGAGGGGTATCGAATCGCGCTGTGCGGAAATTTGAAGGCGAAGGCGCGCATTGGGGAAATTGAGCCGCTCGATCAGCAGCGGATGGCGCGGATGGAGTGACGTGGTGCGATCTCGCACGTCCAAAGCCGACGCCTGCGATGACGCGGGGGGCATGGGCGCGACCCAGGCGCGCGCCCCACGAGCGACATCAACCGTCCGATCCGCGATTAGACGGCTCTTAATCTGCGCACACGGATTAAGCGCGGAGAAGAACACGCGCGCGCAAGCGACCAATGGGCAGGGGGCTACACCGACGGATTTAGTATGGGTTTAGCGACGTCCCGGACGCCGGACGTCGCTAAAGCCCATACTTAAATTAGAAAACCCTTTGCCTATATAAACTCCATCCAACCAGCCATGGAGGGCATAAAAGCCACTTGCAAGTGCTCTACGCCACTCCTAGCCATCATTAGCTCTCTTTATAGTCGCCAGAGCCGACGAGCCGCCGACAGAGCCCTTCTCCACCACCGTGGTTGCCTTGCCGTCTTCTCTCTCTCTTTCCCTCTTTATCTTAAGCTTTACTTTACTTGTGTTCAAGCATTTATCTAGTGTTGTAATTATAAACTAAAGTTGAATGTCAAATGAAGTTGTTTTCTATCTAGTTACTTGCCCTCTTTTATGTTTAAGTTGCATGTTGTGAATGTAACAATTCTAACCCTATTCTCTCTCTCTCTTTCTCTCTCTCTCTCACTCGCTTTTCACCCACGACTTTTTGCAAGCAAAAATACGTTATTTCCGTAACATTAAGTGACAAGAAAAATCTGGTTTTCACGCCTCCCTGAGATCGACACTCGGACTCACGTCCATTTCTTCATTTAAAACCGACGTTACGATCGCAAGCTATAACGACTCTTTTAAACATACGCGTCCTACGCATGTCAGTTTTTGGCGCCATTGCCGGGGAGGCAACAGATTTATTTTGTCACTTCCATTTTACATCCATGCTCACATCGTCTAATGCCTTGTCTCCTTCTACTTGATGGTTGCAGGAATTTGGCACTTGGATGGCGAAGCAGTGCAACTCATGACAGTAACAAGGGAGTAAGTGCAACAAGGACTGGTCATTAGTATTTCTTCACCCATGGTTGTTTGCTTGCTTAAAAATCTAAAAAATTGTAAAACTGAAAAAAAATTGGCGTGGTGCATGATTGCCTGATCCACATCCTTAACACATCACCCAACAAAAAAAAAAACTCTTACATTCTGAATAATATAAGATTCTTGCAGTGTTTGTTTTTCTTTTCGAGTGGTGTTTGCGAAGCCACCTTGAATTGACATGGGCTGCACCACTCAACCCTAAAATCGACTCATCTAATAGAAGTTGCATGATCACTAGGATGAGTACATTAGCATTTTAGAGCCTCTACACAACAAAAGGAAATCTACTTTCACCAAATTGTGTGCAAAACTTGACGTGCCCACTGAAACTTGTCTGAAAACATTAAGATACGTCAATCCTAAAAGACACAAAAGAAAGGATGAAACATTAAAAGACACCACATCTTAAAAAAATCCTTGCGTGAAAACCATGTTTTGATAGAAGCACACACACTGAAATTGGAAAACTAAGAGGCACTACCCCAATCAACGCCTCATCACATAACCCTAGCACAAGCACTGTCCTAGCCCTTTTAAAATAGAGTAGATGTGCCCTAGGCAGGATTGGGTTAAGTCTCGAGAGGCGGGGTTTTGTTCGCTGGGCACTTGGCTTTCATTCCCTTAGTAGAATATGGTGACTAGGCTGCGGGGCAGTGTCATCGACCGCGGTTGTGGGTTCTATGGAACCGACGACGCATGCCAAATGAAGAACCTTCCCTACAATCCCCTCATAATCAACTTGGCCAAATTAGCTTTGGGAAGGGGAGTCCAGTGCTTACGGACTTGATCAACCTTTTGGAGATTTCTAGGTCCCCTAAGGAATACACCATAAGGACTAGACTTGTTTGCTTGGTTGAACACACACACTTCTCGCATCTGTCGCTCTCTGCATCCCCTCCTGCTCTTCTTTAGTGCATGCACGGGAGACGATCACTGCATCCCGAATTGTTTGTTTTGGGACAGGAATCCAGGCGACTTGATTCTGCTAGAAACATGGCTGAACCTAGGGTAGATGAGGTTGAGGACCAACCCCCACCAGACACAATGGCCATTATCCAAGCCCAGATTAATGCAAACCACTGGCTTCAACAACAATAGATCCACACTATCATGCAAGCCATACACCAGTTGTAGAACCCACAAGGGCAACCACCACCACCTGATCTACCACCATTCCAGGACCAACCTAGGCCCCTCCGCGACTTCTACAATCCTTTCGCTATTCGAGTCAAGCCACACCTTAGGATCCCCAAAGGGGGAGATGATTTTGAGCTAAAACCAAATGTCTTGAATCTGATTCAGAGCCACTTCCATGGAAGCTCAAATGATGACCCCTTCTAGCACCTAGAGGATCTTGATCGGATAGCCCGAACTGTGAAACCTAGGAACATTAGCCTTGACATTATTTTGATTAAGATGTTCCCCTTCTCGCTGAGAGACAAGGCATCTCACTTGCTTAGAACCCTAGGTAGACCCATCACCACCTGGGAAGAACTGAGGCATGCATTCTTAAAGAAATTCTTCCCCATAGGAAACACCAATGCCCTCAAAAGATCCATTACTACCTTTACACTCCAGGGTGGGGAACAGTTCCATGAGGCATGGGAAAGATTTAATGAACTATTAAGGAAATGCCCACACCACGAAGTATCAAGGTGGAAATTGGTCCAGATCCTCTACCATGATCTAGACAGCAACCTACGGAACTTCGTCGATGCCTCATGAGGGGGGAACTTCCTGAAAAAAGATGAGGAGAGCGCGTTTGAGCTCTTTGAGTCTATGAGCGAAAATTCGTTCAAAAATGCCTCCATGACCCAGTTTAACCGATCCAGTCAACCAGTGGTGGGATTTATGAGGTACAAGCAAATTTTGGAATGGTTGACATGGATATCATTGCCAAGAAATTAGATCGAGTGGAATTGGTGGATAAAAAGATAGATGAGCTATTGAACTAGACTAGGAACCCATTACAGACCTTCTCCCTAGCAAAGGGAGCTCACAATGTTGACCTGGTCTAGCCCTTAAGCCAACTGAACCTGGAACAACCCCTGATCATGTTCCAAGGAGGGACCTTTGCTCCCTCAACACTTGATTACTCTCTTCCCTCCCCATCGACATCTGCTATCCTTGAAGATGTACAGGCTGTCCAAGGTTATGCTAAACGTGACCCTTTCTCCAACACTTACAACACTGGCTGGCGTAATCACCCCAACTTTGGTTGGACAAACCAGAAACCACCTCAATTACAAAATCAACCCAGGCCAAACCAGCAGCCGAACTTGCCCCCTATCAGCAAGAACCACTAGTTAGACCCCTATATAATTCGAATAGGGCAACCCCTTTCCCGCAAAACCAAATGGACACCCTGATAAAGATGATGGCTGAAATGAACCAGAAACATCAGGAGGAAATGGCTTTAGTAAAGGGACAGTTAAGCCAACTATTGGACTGTAAACAACAAGGATCCCTTCCTTCCCAGCCACAACCAAACCTACGAAACATGATTAACAGAGGCCCCAATTCTCAAGGGTTTTAGGGTAATCCCGGGCAGGCTCACATGGTCCAGCTCGCCCCACAAACACCCCCTGGGTTCGTTGTCTTCTCAAGGATCAACCAATGGTCCCAATGCCTCTGCAAATGCGGTAACCTTGAGAAGTGGCACCAAAACCCAGGATCCCAAATGGCCGACTCTTCCCGAGACTTCACCATCTGAAACACTCGACTCAGAAGAGGCACTGGAAAAACCTAAGGACCCAGAAATAGATCCTATCCATGTTCAGACACCCTACCCCGAGGCCTTGGAGACAATCAAAAAGAAGAAAAGTGTTGTGGAAATTGAGGAGTTGTTGGAGATCTTTAAGGAGGTTCAGATTAATATTCCGCTCCTCGAAGCCGTCAAGCACATCCCGACTTTAGCCAAGTTTTTAAAGGATGCCTGTACACCCAAACGTAAGCCAAGACCTCAAGCACCTAGGAAGGTTGTGCTCTTAGAGCAAGCAAGTTCCGTGATATCAAGCAACCTTCTACTCAAGCGAACTGACTCGGGAGCGCCCCTGATATCCTGTAATATCGGGGACATGACATTTGATAGAGCGCTCTTGGACTTAGGTGCTTCCATTAATCTGATTCCAACAACCCTATACCACCGATTTGGCTTCGGAGAGTTGACACCCACACCTGTTACCATCCAGTTTGCTGATAGATCTGTGAAGACCCCAAAGGGGGTTGTCGAGGACGTGATTGTGCGGGTCAAGGACTTCTATTTTCCGGTCGACTTCTTGGTGCTCGACATGGAAGTCCCTGAAAAACTATAGAACGCACCCATAATCTTAGGCAAACCTTTCTTAGCTATAGCTAAGGTAAATATCGATTGTGACACGGGATGTATGGAAATCGTCTTCGAAGACAAGAAAATGCAGTTGGATATCTTCCGGGCGACCAAGTCTTTTGATTGCGACTATGTCGAGGAACATGATCTCGTGGAACTTTTAGTTGAGGAATGCCTTACCCTTAGTTCTGTCTCGGACCTCCAATCCTGTAACGACTATTCTAACCTGTCACCATCGCTGCCCATGGACCTCTGTAGGGCTGATTACCATCAAACAACACCATTTGAGGAGATTGATGTTGATCAACTTCCGCCTTTCCCTTTCCCTTCGAATGTTGTTCCACCCGCACTCGAACTAAAGCCACTACCTGAGAATCTCAAGTATGTCTTCCTGGGACCTGACCAGACCTTCCCTGTGATTATTAACTCTCATCTAACCAAGGATCAGGAACTCAGGTTGACCGCGACCCTTTCGGAACATCGGGTCGCCATTGGATGGACCATTTCCGACTTAAGAGGAATTAACCCCGCTTATTGCACTCAAAAGATTTACCTGGAAGACGGGGTACGACCCTCTTACCAGATGCAGAGACGGTTAAACCCAAATATGCGGGAGGTCGTTAAGAAAGAAATTATCAGGTGGCTTGATGCCGATATCATCTATCCCATCTCTGATAGCCCCTGGGTGAGCCCCACTCAAGTGGTTCCGAAGAAAGCCGGGCTCACCGTTGTTACCAATGAGCAAGGCGAATCCATCCCCACCCGCACCACCACTGCATGGCGGATGTGTATTGATTATAGGAAACTCAATGAAGCAACCAAGAAAGATCATTTCCCCTTTCCATTCATTGACCAGATCCTTGAAAGATTGGCAGGGCAAAAGTATTTTTGCTTCCTGGATGGATATTTAGGATATAACCAAGTCGCAATTGCTCCTGAAGATCAAGAGAAGACCGCATTCACTTGCCCGTATGGCATGTTTGCATTCCGTCGAATGCTGTTCAGGTTATGCAACGCACCTGCTACCTTTCAGCGTTGCATGCTAGCCATTTTTTCAAAAATGGTGGGTGAATACTTGGAATTCTTTATGGATGATTTCTTTGTATTTGAGAATTCATTTGACCACTGTTTGAGCAACTTGGAGAAAATCCTGAAACGATGTATCGAGGTTAATTTGGCGTTAAGTTGGGAAAAGAGCCATTTTATGGTTCAAGAAGGAATCGTCCTCGATCACATTGTATCGCATCGGGGCATTGAGGTGGATCGAGCCAAAGTTGATTTGATTTCCAAACTTCCTCCGCCTAGTTCGGTCTGGCAGATCCGTTCATTCCTGGGACATGTTGGCTTCTACCGAAGGTTCATCAAAGACTTCTCCAAGCTTTTCAAACCCTTAACTGACCTTCTGGCCAACGACGCCATATTCCACATGACCTTTGATTGCATCCAGGCTTATCACACCCTCCGGGACTTAGTTTCCACAGCACCTGTACTTCAGCCCCTGGATTGGTCTCAGGACTTTGAGATTATGTGTGATGCATCAAATTTTTCCATAGGCGCTGTTCTGGGACAAAGACAAGACAGGAAACCCGTGGTGATCTACTACGCGAGCAAGATGTTGGACGAGGCCCAATGAAATTATACGGTCACAGAGAAAGAATTGCTCGTTGTAGTTTTTGGACTTAAGAAGTTCCGACCTTACCTGTTGGGATCCCACGTGACCATCTATATTGACTATTCAGCCATCCGGCACCTGTTGGCTAAAAGGGATGCGAAGCCCAGGCTCATTAGATGGATCCTGCTCTTGCAGGAACTTACTTGGAAATCCGCGATAAAGCCAGATCAAAGAATGTGGTGGCTAACCACTTATCCAGACTTCACCTAGACCACGTTGGACCCTCCTTGCCTTTATCCGACACCTTCCCCGATGAACACATTTTGGTTGTGCAAGACAAGAAACTGCCGTGGTAGGCTGACTATGTCAACTACCTGGTTGTAGGACAGACCCCGCAC
Organism: Thalassia testudinum; assembly: GCA_037157565.1. Classification (NCBI taxonomy): domain Eukaryota; kingdom Viridiplantae; phylum Streptophyta; class Magnoliopsida; order Alismatales; family Hydrocharitaceae; genus Thalassia; species Thalassia testudinum. Next base: position 30,447,282 of record JAZHRO010000054.1, on the reverse strand, counting down.
AGCTGGTCCATACAGCAATGGGACAAGTGCTTGGTAGAGGCCAAGCACTATTTCTGGGATGATCCCATGCTATTTCACCTCTGTGCCGACCAGATCATCAGGAGGTGTATCCCAGAGGACGAAGTTCAGAGTGTGCTATCTTTTTGTCATGACCAAGCTTGTGGTGGCCACTTCTCAGGAAAGAAAACGGCTGCGAAGGTCCTGCAGTCCAGATTTTACTGGCCTTCCTTATTTAAGGATGCACACAACTTTGCCAAGACTTGCTCGCGCTGCCAAACACTGGGGACCATGACCAGAAAAGATACGATGCCCCTCCAGCCCATTTTGATTGTCGAGATCTTCGACGTTTGGGGTATTGATTTTATGGGCCCCTTCCCACCATCCAACTGCTTTGAGTACATCCTAGTCTCGGTAGGTTATGTCTCTAAATGGATTGAAGCCGTCGCCACCCGCTGATGTGATCATAAGACTGTCATGGACTTTGTTAAGCAGAACATCTTTTCCCGATTTGGAATACCAAAGGCCATGATCAGTGATGGTGGAAGTCATTTTATTCACTTCCAATTCCGTGCCCTACTTAGAAAATACGAGGTTAACCACTGCATCGCTACCCCGTATCATTCGCAAACAAATGGGCAGACTGAGGTCTCAAATAGACAAATAAAAAACATTCTACAGAAAACTGTGAGACCTGATAGGAAAGACTAGTCCACACGACTGGATGATGCCTTGTGGGCATACAAGATTGCTTTCAAGACCCTGATAGGCATGTCGCCATATCGCCTGGTCTTTGGCAAAGCCTGCCACCTTCTTGTCGAATTGGAACACCAGGCTTACTGGGCTGTCAAGCAGTGTAACATGGATTCCCAGTTAACCGGTGCGCAGAGGACGCTCCAACTCTCTGAGCTCGAAGAAATTTGTCAGAACGCCTTTGAGAACGGTCGACTGTATAAGGAGAAAATGAAAGCCGTCCACGACCGACTCATCCATAGAAAGACTTTTGAGCCTAACTAGCAAGTTTGGTGTTAAGACCCGTGCCATCAAAGCCCTTTTAAGACGTCTGGGAGTTGGTCCAGACGTCTGGAAATCAATTTTTGTGCGTACGACCGCGAGTCTGCACGTGTGCCGCGCGCAGACCGAGCCCAACCACCTTCTTCTCTTTCTTCTTCGCTCATCGACTTGCAGAGCCTTCCCCCCCCATGCCTACATAAACCCCTCCTCTTCCACACGCCACCCCACTCTCAACCACCTTCTCCAGCGAGAGCAGCAGCTACAGCCAAGTGCAGCGGCGGAGAGGAGAGGGGCAGCGAGAGAAGGGAAGAGAGGAGAGCGCACTAGCCTTGAGGGAGCTCGCCGGAGAGGCTTGCGGCCGGTCGGGTGTGCACGAGGTGGAGTGTGTGTTAGGGAGGTTCCCCTGACCCTGTTGCAGCTAGAGCAGCGGACAAGCGAGCGCGGCGCGGCCGCACGCAGCAGGAAGAAGACGAAGGAGCTTCTGATTTTGGGATTTTTCCCAGAATCAGACGTCTGGACCTACATCCAGATGACGCGAACGACGTCTGGAGGAGGCTCCAGACGACTGAGGGGTACGTACTGCGTCCTTTACTTCCCTTTTTACTGATACGACCATGCAGGCCGTTTCGCCGAAGCTCTATTGCGTGCCGTGTTAAGAGATTTTGCGTGCGCGTGCAGGATTCACTTCGGGAAGGCGTGGGACACGCCCTCCCATGCGATTCAGACATCTGGGCAAGGCATCGGACGGTGGAGAGCGTCTCCAGACATCCGGAGGGATAGTCGGACGTCTAGAACTAGGTCCAGACGGTTCAGTAGGATCCCTGGAGGTTTGAGGAGCAGCGCAGAGTGAGGTTTGGATCTAGACCCCTTTTTAAGACATCTGGAAGGTGTTCCAGACGTCTGATTTGAGTCTGGATTGTCATTTTTGACCCGTTTAGGATCCGTTTGAGGTCCGATTTCCGTATTTAAGATTCTGTTATTCTTCGTGTAAGTTCCTCTACCCGTTGGAATGCTTTTTATCATGTTCTGAGTGATTTCTAGTGGTTGATCCTTGTGTTAGGACCATATTCTGTTGCGGATTTGGGGGTTGCGGAGGCGCGTGGACCTACCGATGAAGCCCCCATTACTCCCGATTTTGCGGGTAGAGTGGCTTCCCTTAGTTAATTACAACATAAATGCATATCTGGAATAAATGATAGATCCTAGGGTATGGCATGGATCCTAGGACCGGAAACACTAGATTGAATGATAGATACTAGGGAATGGCATGAATCCTAGGACTAGAAACACTGGAACGATTGTATTGAATGCTTGAATTGCAGTCTTAGATGAGTAGATAGAATAATAATAATTGCCTGTAATTGGATAACAGCTGCCTGTGAAATGTAGAGTACTGTTGTTAGTAACTGCTGCATGTAATTCTATTGTTTGAAATTAAATACGAGCTACTTGTATATAAATTGGAAAAGAAAGATTGAATGTTGGAAACACGTGCTATATGCGAATAAACCTGAAATGACGAAACCTAGTATGGCTTGGCCTGAGAAACATAAGCATGAACCCTACGGGGAATTAGGAGTAGAGCTTCTGGAAATAATTAGAATGGAACTGGAAAAGTGAATGGGAAAGTGTGTTGTCTCTTGGGTACGTGGTACCAAGGGGAGCACATATTACCTCTTAGTGTAGAGGGGAGCTTGCCGCCCTCAAGTCGAGACTGGGGTGAGTTTGGCCACTTTGCACCGACTTTCTAGCCCTCGCGTACACAGTACCGGGGAGAGCTACTAGTGTCGGGAGAGAGCTAGCCACCCCACGGGGCCTGGGATTCAGTTAGCCGTCCTACACCGACTTGTTAGGCCCACTGGGAAAACCAGGGTAGTCAGGCGAGGGTGCGCGGACTGTGGAGGGGCGAGACCCCTATTTGGTTACTGTGGAGGGGCTAGACCCCTGTTACTGAGAGGGCTCTACCCTATACTGGTTCTGTGCTGTGCTTTAGGCGCACCCGTTAACGGAAACGACTGATTGCGTGCCAGTGTGGGGTAGCTACCTGTGTGTTTATTGTGCGTGCCATAGTCACCGTTACTTTTGTCAGTGACCTTGGGGTGGTTGACTAAGTGTAGGACCACCACGGGGGACTCTCCCGGCCAGGAGAGCACCACGTGCTACTTCTACACTTCGGAAAAGACTGCAATCAAGATAGTTCCCATGAGGAACATTCGAGATCAAGAAAAAGACCTGATAAATAAACCAAGTGATGAAAGAATAATTAGTTAAAGAAAGAAATTGAAACAACAGCTACCTATCTACCTTTACTATTTTTAATTAGTTGGTTGCCACTCTACTCAGCGTTTGCTGACGTGTTGTACTCATGACCCCTTTTCAGGTGCAGGTGTTGAGCAGCCAGAGCCTACGGCTGCAGAGGATGCTGGGCCCAGTAGAGCCCAGTAGCTGTACTTTTCTTTGTTGTACCGTTCTGTTGTAGTGAGTATTTTGTTACACTCCCATACTCTTTTGTTGTAATTCTATATTCCTGTACCTGTTTAAATTCTCTATTGTTGTGGTGGTGTGTACTGTAGTAGTTACTTCTTTACTGTTGTACTTTTATTACTGTTAGTTGCTTACATGGTGAATGTGGTTTATTTTGTTGCTTTTTGGTTACTTCCTCGTTGGACGACTGAGTCATAGGATCAGTCGAGTCGGTCCGATTCTCGTGTCCTGTAGGGATTCGAGAACCGGGTCGTAACAAGATGGTATCAGAGCAAGGTCGTCCCGAGAAGTGAACCAACTAGCTGGAAAATAACCAATTCACGTGCTTGTAACTAGAGTAACCACCACAAAGTACCTTTTGGCATCTGTTCTAGGGTTCCTTCGTTGAATGTCGGTTTAAATTGACATATTTTCTGTTCTGTGTTCACGTCTTCTTGCAGGAGATGCCTCGACGTGGGACTAGTGAGGCGGGCCGTGGACGCGGCTGAGGATGAGGTCGAAGGGGCGAGCACGTTGAGCCCGATGCGTCAATGGACCAGCCACTACTCCCAGGCATTCAGGCCCAGGACCTCGCTCAGCTGATACAGGAGATCGTACGAGAGGAGCTTCACCTGCCGCCACGAGCGCCTCTCCCTGGGGTTGAGGAGGGGGAGTCCTCTGTGGGACCATGAGACGGTCACGGCATTGGACGTGGGGGAGGGGGTGGGCCTCCACCGCCCCCAGCTTCCTTCGGCACTTTCGAGCATGAGGCCTCCTTACCTGGAGGCGTACCAGCTTCTCCCCTTCAGCGCCATTACGAGCTTTTCGGACAATTCCGGAAGCTGAAGTCCCCCTCCTTCAAGGGGGATGAGGACCCGAACAAGGCGGAGGACTGGCTCGAGTAGATCGAGAAGGTGTTTGACACCCTTCGCCCCCTATGGAGTACTGCGTGGCCTTTGCCATGTACCAGTTGGAGAGCGCGGCACACATGTCGTGGAGGGCGGTTAGAGGTCAGAAGAAGGACGAGCCGACTTGGGACCAGTTTGTCACCCTCTTCTGCGAGCAGTGCTTTCCTCAAACATGGCAGGACCAGAGGAGGCGGGAGTTCCACACTCTTCGCTAGGGGACGATGACCGTGAGTGCGTACGGCACACATTTTCTGGAGCTGTCTCGTTTCGCCACGACAGCCGTGGCTACCGAGGAGGAGCGCCTTTGGAGGTTCACCGAGGGGCTTCGGCCTGCTATTCGGGGGTATGTCAAACCCCTGAAGTTGCCTACGTTCTCAAGGGTGGTGGAGGCAGCCATGACGTATGAAGAGACCAACCCGTCTGCACGCGACACTGACAACGGACGGAAGAGGCCCTATCAGCCAGACTTCTCACAGGGCCGACGAGAGAGGAGGCACGTGGCGCTCACAGGAGAGTCGTCATGTTTTGCGGGGCCGTCAGTGGCCTTTGGGGGCCCTCGACAGGGGCCAGCTGCCAGCACCGAACCACCGCCCAACCGTCAGTAGGGACCCACTGAGGGCGGGAGTCGAGTTTCCCTTTGCTACCAGTGTGGACAGCCGGGCCACATCAGGAGGGACTGCCCGTCTAGGGCTGGAGGTCAGCAGATGCTCCCCGCATCGAGCACTGGAGGGTGAGCAGGAGGCCGCGGTTTCTAGGCGCGAAGGGGAGGACAGCAGTCGCGGGGTGGGTACCGGCCAGCGGCTACCTGTCCGACGTAGAGTGTGGCTGCTTCGTCCTCACCTAGGGCTGAGGGGCGTATCAACGCCCTAACACACAGGGATGCCAGAGCTTCAGGATCAGTGGTGGCAGGTATGGTTACAGTTTCCGGTAGACTAGTTTACAAGCTTTTTGACTCCGGCGCCACGCACTCGTTTGTCGCTACCAGTTTTGCTGTTAGTCTGGGGCAGGACTGTGTGTTGTTAGAGGATCCGTTTGTGATCAGAAGTCCAGGTGGTCAGCTATTTGTAGCTGAAGAGGTTTACACGGGTTGTGAGGTCAGTGTTGGGGGACACAACCTTCCCGCTGACCTGATCATGACACATATGGAGGACTTTGGCGTGATTCTGGGGATGGACTGGCTGTCTGCTTACCATGCCTTGGTGGACTGTTTTGAGAGGAAGATCGTCTTCTCCATACTGGAGTTGCCTTCTTTCGAGTTCCACGGGCAGCCAGTGGACGGAGGCTTTAGGTGCATTTCTGCACTTCGGGTAGTGAGACTTTTGGGCTAAGGGTGTGAGGGCTTCCTGGCTTGTGTGGTGGCAGAGCCCAGCCCTGTGGCCGACCTTCAGAGTATCCCGGTGGTCAGAGAGTACCCTGACGTGTTCCCAGATGAGTTGCCAGGATTACCGTCTAAGAGTGAGATCGAGTTTGAGATCTCACTGGTACTGGGGACCAGCCCTATTTCTACAGCACCATACAGGATGGCACCACTTAAGCTGCGAGAGCTCAAGTCTCAGTTGCAGGACCTTCTGGAGAAGGGCTTTGTGAGGCCCAGTGCGTCTTTGTGGGGAGCCTCGGTATTGTTCGTGAAGAAGAAGGATGGTACCCTACGCCTTTGTGTGAACTACAGACAGTTGAATAGGGTTACCATCAAGAACAGGTATCCGCTGCCGATGATTGACGACTTGTTTGACCAGTTGCGAGGTGCCACGGTATTCTCCAAGGTAGACTTGAGATCTAGGTACCACCAGTTGAGGATCAGGGAGATAGACGTTTCCAAGACAGCTTTTCGCACCCGGTACGGACACTACGAGTTTTTGGTCATGCTGTTTGGGCTGACCAACGCCCCCGCTGCCTTCATGGATTTGATGAACCGGGTGTTCAGACCGTACTTGGACCAGTTCGTGGTGGTATATATTGATGATGTGCTCATCTACTCTCGAGATCAAGTGCATCACGGGCAGCACTTGCGGATGGTTTTGGACACACTGAGAAGACGTTGGTTGTACGCCAAATTCAGTAAGTGCGAGTTCTGGTTGAGGGAGGTGACCTTCTTGGGTCATGTGATCTCCAGGGATGGCTTGGCTGTGGACCCAGCCAAGGTTGAGGCAGTGCTCAGGTGGGAGAGATCGCGTACAGTTACTGAGATTCGCAGTTTCTTGAGACTGGCAGGCTACTACAGGTGATTTATCAGGGGCTTCTCGCAAATTGCACATCCTATGACACAGCTGACCCGGAAGGACGTGCCCTTTTCTTGGACAGACGCTTGTGAGGAATGTTTTCTGGAGTTGAAGGAGAGGCTAACTTCGGCTCCCGTGCTCAGCATCCCAGATAGCAGTGGCAAGTTCGTTGTGTACATGGACGCCTCTTTGCAGGGATTAGGGGGTGTGCTCATGCAGAGGGGTTACGTTGTTGCTTACGCTTTGCGGCAACTGAAGCCCCATGAGCATAGCTACCCTACCCACGACTTGGAGCTGGCAGCTGTCGTCTTCGCGCTGAAGACTTGGAGGCACTACTTGTACGGTGAGACCTTCGAGATTTTCACAGATCATAAGAGCCTCAGATATTTGTTTGATCAGAAGGAGCTCAACATGAGACAGAGACGTTGGTTAGAGCTCCTGAAGGATTATGATTGCAGCATTTCCTACCACCCGGGGAAAGCTAACGTGGTGGCTGATGCCTTGAGCTGGAAGGCGCCCACCCACTTGGCCAGTTTGCAGGCACAGAGTTGGAGCCTCATGGAGGAGATGGGAAGCTGGCGACCCCTAGAGTTACTGGGGCACTGTGGGGCAGTGACTGTGACACGACAGACGAGGCTAGAGCTGATAGACCGCATCGTCACAGGATAGATGGTTGACCCGTACTTGCAGACGTTGCGTGATAGAATACTGTTAGGGGACCCTGGGGACTTCTCCTTTACAGACGAGGTGCTGCACATGAGGGGACGTTTATGCGTTCCCAGGGACAAGGAGCTGTTGAGAGAGCTCTTAACTGAGGCACACGGTTCTAGGTTCACCATACATCCCGGAAACACTAAGATGTACCATGATCTGAGACATGACTTTTGGTGGAGGGGAATGAAGCGGGATGTAGGTGAATTCGTGCAGCAGTGTTTAGTGTGCCAGCAGGTGAAGGTCGAACATCAGAGGCCTGTAGGGCCCTTGCAGCCACTTCCAGTGTCAGAGTGGAAGTGGGAGAGCATCACCATGGACTTGGTGGTGGGCTTGCCCGTTACCCAGCGAGGACACGACGTAGTCTGGGTGATCGTAGATAGATTGACAAAGACGGCATGTTTCTTGTCGATCCGAGTCACTTTGGGACTAGCATAGTTGGCAGAGAGGTACATCCGCAACATGGTACGTCTACACGGAGTTTCGTGGGAGATTGTATCCGATCGGGATACCCACTTTACGTCCTAGTTTTGGGCTGAGTTTCAGCATGCCTTGGGAACACGGTTGAGGTTCAGTACGGCATACCACCCCCAGACGGACGGACAGTCTGAGCTCACGATACAGACACTTGAGGACCTTTTGCGTGCTTGTGTACTGGACTGGAGGGGCTCTTGGGAGGAGCACTTGCCCCTAGCAGAGTTTGCATATAATAACAGCTATCACTCGAGCATCGGCATGGCACCCTATGAGGCTCTGTACAGACAGAGGTGTACTGCACCCTTGAGTTAGGTTGAGGTGGGGACCAAGTGGGAGGTTGGCCCCAGGCTGATCCGGCAGAGTCAAGAGGTGATCGAGCAGATTCACAGGAAACTCTGCACTGTCAGGAGCAGACAGAAGAGTTATGCAGATTGGAAATGCAGAGAGGTGCAGTTTGAGGTTGGAGATCACGTCTTCCTTCGCGTTTCGCCCATGAAGGCCTGCAGTGGTTTGGGGTGAGAGGGAAGCTCGCACTGAGGTTTGTGGGACCCTTTGAGGTCCTGGAGCGGGTTGGACCTGTTGCTTACAGGCTTGCCCTTCCTCCTCAGCTTTCTGGTGTGCATGACGTGTTCCACGTGTCCAACCTCAGGAAGTACGTCGCCGATCCCAGTCATGTTCTGAGCCACGAGAGCGTCGAGGTGGGTGATGACCTGACCTAACCCGAGCGACCAGTGTAGATACTCGATAGAGCCGTCCGGAGTCTGAGACGGAAGCAGGTACCCCTGGTGAAAGTCTTGTGGAGGAGCCAGCGGTACGAGGAGGCTACTTGGGAGCCTGAGGCGGCGATGCGGGAGCGGTACCCGGAGCTCTTTGAGGGTACGTCTTTTAGGACCGACTTCGGTCCTCTTTGAGTTTATTATGCGTATGTTGTTCTTTTTCCGCACCCTAGCTAGCTTAAGTTTCGGGGACGAAACTTCCTTTGAGTTTGTTATGTTGTTAAGATCCGTGCCACCAAAACCCTTTTAAGACATCTGGGAGTTGGTCCAGATGTCTGGACACCCTTCCAGACGTCTGGAAATCAATTTTTGTGCGTACGACCACGAGCTCGCGAGTGTGCCGCGCGCAGACTGAGCCCAGCCGCCTTCTTTTCTTTCTTCTTCGCTCGCTGACTTGCAGAGCCTTTTTCCCCCCATGCCTACATATACCCCTCCTCTTCCTCAAGCCACCCCATTCTTAACCACCTTCTCCAGCGAGAGCGAGAGTAGCAGCTGCAGCCGAGTGCAGTGGCGGAGAGGAGAGGGGCAGTGAGAGAAGGGAAGAGAGGAGAGTGCACTAGCCGTGAGGGAGCTCGCCGGAGAGGCTTGCGGCCGGTCGGGCGTGCGCGAGGCGGAGTGTGTCGGGAAGGTTCCTGTGACGCTGCTGCAGCTAGAGCAGCGGACGAGCGAGCGCGGTGCGGCCGCACGCAGCAGGAAGAAGACGAAGGAGCTTCTGATTCTGGGATTTTTTCTAGAATTAGATGTCTAGACCTACATCCAGATGACGCGGACGACGTCTGGAGGAGGCTCCAGACGACTGAGAGGTACGTACTGCGTCCTTTGCTTCCCTTTTTGCGGATACAGCCATGTAGGCAGTTCCGCCGAAGCTCTGTTACGTGCTGTGTTAAGAGATTTTGCATGTGCGTGCAGGATTCGCTTCGGGAAGGTGCAAGACATGCCCTCCCATGTGGTTCAGATGTCTGGGCAAGGCATCAGACGACGGAGAGTATCTCTAGACGTCCGACTAGTTCAAACGGTTCAGTAGGATCCCTGGACGTCTAAGGAGTAGCGTAGAGTGAGGTATGGATTTGGACCCCTTTTTAAGACGTCTGGAAGGTGTTACAGATGTCTGATTTGAGTCTGGATTATCGTTTTTGACCCGTTTAGGGTCTGTTTGAGGTCCGATTTCCGCATTTAAGATTCCGTTATTCTTCGTGTAAGTTCCTCTACCTGTTGGAATGCTTTTTATCATGTTCTGAGTGATTTCTTGTGGTTGATCCTTGTGTTAGGACCACATTCTATTGCGGATTTGGGGGTTGCGGAGGCGCGTGGACCTGCCGATCAAGCCTCCATTACTCCCGATTTTGCGGGTAGAGTGGCTTCCCTTAGTTAATTACAACATAAATGCATATCTGGAATAAATGATAGATCCTAGGGTATGGCATGAATCCTAGGACTGGAAACACTAGATTGAATGATAGATCCTAGGGAATGGCATGAATCCTAGGACTAGAAACATTGGAACGATTGTATTGAATGCGTGAATTGCAGTCTTAGATGAGTAGATAGAATAATAATAATTACCTGTAATTGGATAATAGTTGCCTGTGAAATGTAGAGTACTGTTGTTAGTAACTGCTGCATGTAATTCTATTGTTTGAAATTAAATACTAGCTGCTTGTATATAAATTGGAAAAGAAAGATTGAATGTTGGAAACACGTGCGATATGCGAAAAAACCTGAAATGACGAAACTAGTATGGCTTGGCCTGAGAAACATGAGCATGAACCCTACGGGGAATTAGGAGTAGAGCTCATGGAAATAATTAGAATGGAACTGGAAAAGTGAATGAGAAAGTGTGTTGTTTCTTGGGTACGTGGTACCAAGGGGAGCACATATTACCTCTTAGTGTAAAGGGGAGCTTGCCGCCCTCAGGTCGAGACCAGGGTGAGTTTGGCCACTTTGCACCGACTTTCTGGCCCTCGCATACACAGTACCGGGGAGAGCAGCTAGTAGAGGGAGAGAGTTAGCCACCCCACGGGGTCTGGGGTTCAGCTAGCCGTCCTACACCGACTTGTTAGGCCCACTAGGCAAACCAGGATAGTCAGGCGAGGGTGCGCGGACTATGGAGGGGCGAGACCCCTGGTGGTCCGTGTTTTCGTCTTTATGTTATTATGGTTTACAATCGTTGCAGTACATGAAAAAACAGCTACCGGATTACTACAAAAATTTTTTTACTCGGAAAAAAGTTTTCTCGAGGTCGAACTCAGGGAGCAACTAGAATTCTAGAAGTATAAACGTTCTCAATTCAGTTACAAAAATAAGAGAGAGAGAGAGAGAGGGAGGGAGGGAGGGAGGGAGCTAGAGTTCTCTTGGCTTCTTCTTCTTCTCTCTTCCTCTTCGTTCTGTCTTTCTTTTTCTTCCAGCTAATCTCCTTCTCTTCTTTTTCCTGCAGAGTCTTCCTTTCTTCTTCTTTCTTTTCTTTTCTTCTTCTTCTGCGGCTGTGGTGATCTTCTTCTCTAGCTTCTTCTTCTTCTTCTTCAGCCTTCTTCTTTCTGCTTCTCTTTTCTTTTTCTTCTTCTCTACTGTTCTGGCCGCTGCCCTTCCGTCGTCTGACTTGATGCTCAGACGACTTAACTGTGGGTTTGCTACAGTGCGGCTTCTTTTCTTCTTCTTCAGCTCCTCTCCTTCCTTTCTTCTTCAACTCCTCTGTGCTGCTAAGGCTTCGGCCGCTCCTCCTCTCTTCTTCTTCCTCAGCTTGCTTCTTTTTCTTCTTTCTTTCTTTCTTCCCTACATGCACCCACAGTGGTCAGTGCAAAACCTACCCCTACCCTTCCCCCTGTCTCTCTCTTTCTCAGAATTTCTCTTAGGACTGCTCTCCCAGAGCCGGGTAATCGGGTTCGGGTAGCACGCTCGGACTAGGCCCACCGGCGTGCGGTAGTGGGTGAGGAGTGCGTGGTCGGGTAGTCGGATCCGGCCTAGACCCGTGGGGCGTGAGCGCGGGCGAGGGTAAGCGAGCGCGTGGAGCGCTGCGTGCGGGTGAGAGGGACCTGATCCCTGTGTATCGAAGGCAGTAAGCCAGATACACCTTTTCAATTTAAGTGTGGGCGCTTGGCCGCACACTTACGAGGTGGGACTAAAGTCCCACCTCTAAATCTCGCACCCGCAGGCGAGGGAACTGCAGCCAATTGGGATAGCTGTGAGGCTTGCTACCCAATTCGCAAGCCTGGGCTCCTTCGCAGCAGCAATCCGCGCTGCTTGGGACTCGCGCCTGGGCTGGAGAACGCCTGGAGCTGCTAGCGAAGGAGCTGCAGCAGCTCAGCAATGGCGGCGAGGGGGCTCTGACCTGAAAGCAGAAAGACGGCCTCTCGGCCACATCAAAAAACGGGGGAAGCTTCGCTGGAGTGCGGCGAATGCAGTGCGGGGGTCGGCGAGGCACGAGGGCGCGTGTGGAGGTAGCCCTAGGTCAAACTGTGTGCGGGAAGATGGGTTTGTTCGGGGGGTAATTGGGCTGTGATTGGTAGTGAGTGGAGAGGGGGGATCGGTTGAGTGGAGTGAGGGGAAGCTTCTGGGGTAGTCGGCGAGGGGTGAGGAGGTCTGTGGAAGTGGGATGGACTTGCCAGAGAAGGTGATCGGAGATGGAGCAGGTGGAGGTGGAAGTCGCGTGCAGTGGAGTAAAAAGGTAAATTAAGAGAGGGAAAATGTAAGGGAGAGAGAGAGGAAACTCTGTACCTGTTTACTCGACGAAGGGGAAGAGGGCAGCGCCCGGCTCGTGCCTGCTGGAGTTGGGGACGAAGATGCCCTAGAGGAGGATATCGGCGACGAGGAGGCAGACGGAGGGCGCCAGCTGGTACGGCCTAGCGCGGACGACAGGGCAGAGTAAACTCCACTGCAAGTAAGGCAGCAGAGCGACGAGGAGGAGGAGGAGATCGCCGGAGGCTTCGGGCACTCTAACCATAGGAGGAAGAGACGAAAGGTGTGGTATTTCTCTGCCAAAGGAAGCTTGAAGGAGTCGGCAAACCTTGCCGCTCTTTATAAAGACCTTGGCGCGGAGAGGGAAACGAGGTGGAGACGTGCCAGCCTTGCCGGAGAATGGCTGGAGAGGATACCCATGCCTTTCGTGCGTTCGCACGAGAGGCATGGTTGATGGCAGAGGGCATGGGCGGGTCTCTGCGACAGAGGACGTCGTAGGGAACCCCCCATCTGTTCTAGAGGACGGCCGCCCTGCCCTGCGTGGCGCCATCCTCCGTGCAAGGTCACCGGAGGCATGGCGCTGTGTAGAAGTGGCAGGGAGGACCGTTCTGCAAAGAATGACGAGAAGTTGGGGGTCTAAATGCAAGGGTTTCAAAAGATAAGGGTCAAAAAGTAAATAAAGAGGACCAAATTGTAAAGTCGATCAAGATGGTCTTTTCTTAGGGTCAAGTTTTTATACCAGACTAATTTGAACCTAAGGATTTTAATGGTGAATTTTGATTTTAGGTTGGACCATGTTTGATCGGTCAATTTGTGCAAAAATCTAAATTAAGTCATTAATTGGGCATGGTTCTCATTTTAGGTTAAAATAGGTTGCAAAGGCCAAATTGAAGGTTTTAAACCTTAGGGGATTATTTTTATATGAATTTTAAAGGATTTAGTTGATTTTTATCCTACCCGAACCCCGTGAATTAAAGTAGATTTGTTTTAGGATTACAGAATGTCATTTAATTTCTAGAAGTTGCTATAACCCTTCTCCAATCAGATCATCCCACTTCCCTCATTGTTAAGCTTGTTTGACCTGTGTTTGGATCCTTAATTACCCTGTTCGCATACTGCATTGGTGAAATTGCAATTTTACCTTTTATGATTTGTTTTATTTTTTAACTCAGAATTCTCTGAGTTAATCCTCTCTTTGGATTTTGTAGGAGCTTTTTCACACATATTTGGATTAGATTGTGCTAATTAGGGTTCATGATGAGGTTCTCATCATACCCCGATGCCTAGCTTTTGCTAGTCCCTTAGCAAAATTTTAAGGTTTCAACCCTTGTTCTAGACCATGAAGTTCTTAATGATTTTAGATAAGTGCTTTCTCTTTTGAAACCTAGATTAGGTTAGAATGCCAACCATAGGCCTAAAAGGTACTCTAGTACCAACCAAGATCTAGATCTGTCTAGCCTCAGCCTTAGTCCTTAACAAAGGTTTTTAAGGTCTACAAGAACTAACCTAAGGCTTATTGGACTTTGCGGTTAAAGCACCCGTGCTTGAGATAATTTTAGCCCTGGCTCAGTTCGCAGTGCGTTTTGTAAGAAAGAGAGGTGGAAGATTTATATGTTTGGAGAGTTTTCTCTCTCTCTCTTTTTTAATTCTAGCTTAGGATTGGCTTTTCAACATGGTCTGTATCAGATTCCTTGTTCCCATCATCAATCCTCAAGGGTTCCTGGCAGTCCATGCTTCGAGATAGCACCGCCCATGGTAACCCCCAGAACCCTGGCTGTTGAGATTTTGAGATAATCCCATCCATGGTGTTCTGTGGCCGAATTCAGACCCTGGCAATTGACATTTCGTGATAATGCCATCCATGGAATCTGAACCAGCAGAGTGCTTTCATGCCCCCAGTAGGATATGTAAATATCATAAGAGACAAGCACCGAGGAGATGATATTTTGTTACGCATCCTCGAGGGGAATTCCCACCTCTCCGCGCTGGGAACTCGTCCAAATCAACTTGTTTTGATTGGCCGCTCCTACTCTAGGTGTCATTTTCAGAATTTTTGTAACGCTTCTGCGTGATTTTGATTTTTATGCTTACTGAACCAGGCTATGTGTGAAGTTAGGGTGCTTAAGTTACTGAGTCCCGTAAACCAAAAGTTAGTTAACAAGGCCAAATACTCCCTAAGCCTTAGACCTAATACTTAAGCTTTTCATTTTCCTCAACCTCTTGAGGAATGTCTAGATCTTAATGGATACTAAGAGTCTATCCAAGAATGCCTAAGGTTCGCATTCTTACTAATCTCACTGTGCATTTTCCATTTCCTTTCCTGAATGAGGTCTAGAACTTAGGTTAACTCCTTAATTTCTTACTAATGACTATCTCTTTTCTTTCATTTTGTGCTCCTTTTCATTTTGTTCCTTTTTCTTCTCCTCCTCCTTTGTAGAGTCCACAAAATTTTCTTTCCTCCTCTCATTTTATTATTCTTTTTCAAAAATTTTTTAATTTTTATGGTGTTTTTGGCATATGTGAATTTTTTGTTTAAAACCTTTTCTTACAAGTTTTGTACTTTCATACCCCCATGCCTAAGATTTGCAATGTCCGCATTGTTACTTAGGGGATTTTTTATTCAACTTAGTTCATACATTAGGACAGATGTTTTGATGAGTGAATGGGTCGGGGTGACTATTGCGGACGATTTCTAATCTCAGGTGCAAGCACCTAAGGTGGAGTCGGATGTCCTAAAGGGTGAACCTTAAGTGCGAAAAAGGTGTTAGAAAAGGTTTCAGGTTTTCAAAAAGAATGACGGGCTGCCTCCCGTTAAGCGCTGAGTTTTACGCCATCGGCTGGGCATAATATGCTCAGGGAAAATGGAGGATAAATGATGATGCAGCCAAATCAATAGAGGTTCCATCAATGAACGGTTTGAGTCTCTAACCGTTCACGATGAAAGGTTCAGAATCATGGCTGAGCGGACTGATTTTGACGGCTCTATTTCCAAAAACCTGTCGGACAAGGTATGGTCCGACCCACTTGGATGGCAGTTTCCCAGGGAAGAGTTTGAGTCGGGCATCAAAGAGTAGGACCTTCTGACTAGGATGAAAGATCTTTCTAGAGATGTGCTTGTCATGGAAGGCTTTAACTCGCTCCTTGTAGATTCGCGAGTTCTCGTACGCATCAAGGTGTAATTCATCGATCTCGCTGATTTGAAGCTTTCTGTGGCTTCCAGCCTTAGAAAGATCTAGATTACAGCTCTGTACTGCCCAATAGGCTTTGTGCTCCAGTTCGACGGGAAGGTGACACGCCTTCCCGTACACCAGTCTAAAGGGAGACATGCCTAATTGGGTTTTGTGGGCGATCCTATAAGCCCACACAGCTTCCGGAAGTCGGGACAACCAGTCCTTCTTGTCAGGCCGAACAGTGACCTGCAGGATTTTCTTGATCTCCCGATTTGATAGCTCAGCTAGACCATTAGTCTGCGGGTGGTAAGGAGTGGAGATTCGGTGCGACACCCCGTATTTGGTCATCAATGGCCTGAACTGAGCATTCGTGAAATGGGTCCCCCGGTCAGAAGTGATAACACGAGGAATCCCGAACCGTGAGAAGATATTGTGATGAATGAATTTGAGACTGATTTTATGATTACAGGTTCGGTTCGGTATGGCTTCGATCCATTTGGACACGTAGTCCACAGCCAGCAGAATATATTCGAAACCATCCAAAATAAGAAAGGGGCCCATAAAATCAATCCCCCAAACATCAAAGATTTCGCATACGAGAATCAGCTGCAAAGGCATCATGTCGCGATGGCTCATGTTGCCCAAAGTTTGGCAACGATTGCATGCTTTGCAGTGATTGTATGCGTCCTTGAATAGAGTGGGCCAATAAAAGCCACACTGGAGGATTTTCGATGCGGATTTGTGCCCAGAGAAGTGGCCACCGCATGCCTGGTCATGGCAAAAGGAGAGAATATCATTGACTTCACCCTCCGGGACACATCTCCGGATGATTTGGTTGGTACCTATGCGGAAGAGGTGCGGATCTTCCCAAATGTAGTACTTGGCATCAAAGCGCAATTTGTCTTTCTTGACCTTCGGCCAATCAGATGGGATTTGAAGAGATGCCAAGTAGTTTACTATATTAGCAAACCATGGAAGTCCAGTACCAATAGTCAGCAGGTGCTCATCAGGGAAATGCTCTGTGATGGGTCCAGAAGGGTTGATGATCTCAGAAGGAAGGCGAGACAAATGGTCAGCTACCACATTTTGTCTTCCCGCCTTGTCGCGAATCTCGAGGTCGAATTCTTGCAACAGCAAGATCCATCGGATTAGTCGGGACTTCGCGTCCTTCTTGGCAAGGAGATGCCTCACAGCCGTGTGATCCGAGTAGATGATGACATGGGAACCCAGGAGATAAGATCGAAATTTTTCAACGGCAAATACTACGGCTAGCAGCTCTTTCTCCGTAACTGTATAGTTACGCTGAGCCTCGTCAAGTGTCGTGCTAGCGTAGTAGATGACCACGGGTTTCCCGTCAACTTTCTGCCCCAGAACTGCTCCTACAACGAAATCAGATGCATCGCACATGATCTCAAAGGGTTGAGACCAATCAGGGGATTGTAGGATCGGGGCCTGGGTGACTCGGTTACGGAGGTTCTCAAAGGCTTGAGTGCATTCCTTGGAGATCTCAAAGGGTACATCCTTGGAGAGAAGAGTAGTTAAGGGGCGCGCGATTTTTGAAAAATCAGGAATGAAACGACGGTAAAAATCGACGTGCCCCAGAAAAGAACGGATGTCCCTGATCGAGCTAGGCATAGGAAGATGAGAAATTAGATCAACCTTGGCTCGATCCACTTGGATGCCTTTCTCAGAAATTAGATGTCCTAGGATGATCCCCTTAGGCACCATAAAATGGCTCTTTTCCCAGGAAAGAACCAAATTAACGTCGATGCAACGCCTGAGTATATGAACCAAGTGCTGAAGGCAATCATCAAATGATGCCTCGAAGACTGAGAAGTCATCCATGAAGACTTTCAGATAATCACCTACCATATCAGAGAATATGGCAAGAATGCACCGCTGAAAAGTCGCGGGTGCATTGCAGAGACCGAAAGGCATCATTCGGAATGCATAAGTTCCGAAGGGGCAGGTGAACGTGGTCTTCTCTTGGTCCTCAGGATGAATAGCAACTTGGTTATAACCGGAGTACCCGTCAAGAAAGCAGAAGTATCTATTTCCTGCTAATTTCTCGAGAATCTGATCAATGAAAGGTAGTGGGAAATGATCTTTCTTCGTGGAGGAATTGAGTCTTCGGTAATCTATGTAGACTCTCCACGAGTTGGCTAATCGGGTAGGTATGACTTCTCCTGTTTCAGTTGTAACGGTGGTGAGCCCTGCCTTTTTAGGCACAACCTGAATCGGGCTCACCCAACGACTGTTGGAGATTGGGTAGATGATCCCTACATCTAACCACTTGATGATCTCCTTTTTCATGACCTCCTGCAGATTGGGGTTTAAACATCTCTGCATCTCACGGGAAGGTCGTGCGCCCTCTTCTGAATAAATATGGTGTGTGCAATAAGAGGGACTTATTCCAGTCAAGTCATCGAGAGTCCAACCAATGGCTCTGCGATGTTGCTGGAGAACATCAATCAGACGGGATTCCTGATCAGGAGTGAGCTTGGAATTTATAATCACAGGAAAAGTCTGATTAGAACCCAAAAAGATGTATTTCAAATGGTCGGGAAGGGGTTTCAGTTCAAGGATGGGGTTATCAGCAGCA
The DNA here is from genome assembly GCA_037157565.1 of Thalassia testudinum. Taxonomy (NCBI): domain Eukaryota; kingdom Viridiplantae; phylum Streptophyta; class Magnoliopsida; order Alismatales; family Hydrocharitaceae; genus Thalassia; species Thalassia testudinum. The sequence goes on along the minus strand of JAZHRO010000054.1, from coordinate 30,429,273 downwards.
GTGGGTGGTTCAGGGTAAGTGTGAGGTTCAAGCGTAGGAGTTATGGGTCTGTCTAGATCTGGATTTGACTCCTCTAATTGCGATTCAAGATCTTTCTGTGGTTGATGAGGTATAATTAGGTCATTCTCAAAATGCGTTTCATCAACCAAAGTCCTAATATCACAGATCTGTTCGATGACACCGCAATTGATTCCTTGTTGGGCCTTAAAGATATCAATTTTGAGGGTTTGATTTCCAAATTTTAGCTTTATTTGGCCCTCCTCACAACTGATGTTGGCTCTAGCAGTAGCCAAGAAAGGTCTCCCTAGAATGATCGGTGTATCCCTAGGGTTTTCAGGTGCGTCCATGTCCAAGACTATAAAATCTACAGGAAAATAGAAATCCCGCACTCTTACAATAATATCCTCGAGAATCCCTTTAGGTGACTTTATAGATCGATCTGCTAATTGTAGTGTCACCTCAGTTGATTTTAGGTCAGATTCTTCTATGTGTTTAAGTAAGGATGTGGGTATCAGATTTATGGAAGCACCCAAGTCTAGCAATGCTCTGTCGAATTGGGTATCACCTATTTTGCAGGAAATCAGGGGAGTACCTGGATCTTTTACCTTGGGTGGGAGTCTGCTTAGGATTACAGAGCTAGCTTGCTCTGATAGTACAATTGGACTCCCACTCTTGGTTTGCGGCTTACGCTGAGGTGTACACACATTCTTTAAGAATCGTGCGTAAGCCGGTACGTGGCGAATCTCACCATCAAGGGGATGTTTATTTGGACCTGCTCAAAGAGCTTGACCAGGTCCTCCTCAGGAGCCACGGGTTTTGTTGTCTTCTTTCCCTTGGTCAAGGCCTCATGAAATGGAACCTTGGTTGGTTCTTCTAGGATAGGTCCAGGTCTTTGATCTGGGACTGGGATAGGAATGTCCTGGATTACTGTCCTAGGGTTCTGATCACTACCAGGCTTGGAGTGGTCTGGATAGGGTGGATCTTGGGTCTCCTTACCACTACGGGTTGTTATAGAATTTAGTCCTGCCTGGTTTTGGTTAGGGTTTGATAGAATGGGTTGCTGCTGATAACCCGCATAAGAAGTGGAAGCCTCCATCCCGTCAGGTGAAGGAACAGAGGGGGCCTGATAAATCATGTGTGCTTGGCCCGGGTTTGGGTTCATAATGCGCCGCTGAGTTGGCACGTTATTAGGGTTAGGAAGAGGTTGGGAAGGAAGTGTGCCTGGTTGGAGAGAATTTGCCAACTGGGCCAGTTGATTTCGAACCTCTGTAAGTTCATCCTTGTGTTGTTTCTTAATAGCCGCATTCGTTCTTTGAATGTTAGCCAGAGTCTGAAGGATGATGGACATTTGGTCTTGATTTGGCCCTGATGAATAAGTAGGGTTGGGCCGAGGCTGAGGCGGCTGGTAAGGACGAGGTGGTTGTGGACGGGGCTGAAAGGGTGGTCTTTGGGTTTGGGAATTCCCCGTCCACTGGAAGTTGGGATGGTTTCGCCATCCAGGATTGTAGGTGTTGGAGAATGGATCATTCTGGATGGCGTTGAGGTCCTCGCAGGTCTGAGGAACCTCCACAGAGTCAGAGAATGGGGGAATGGAATTCCCCTGGCTAGTATAGAAAGGATTGGAGGGTCCTCCGATCCGAGAATCAGATAGGGGTGGATATGGATCCATCCCAGGAGAAGGTCAGTGGAGAATGTTTTGCACAGTCTCCCGTGTGGAAGGAGGCTGTGCAAAGGAATTATGTGCAGAGGTGACTCGCTGCAGTGCTGAGTCAGCTCATCTACCTTCTTCTCAATGATAGAGACCTTGTCCAATCGACTGGCCATCAGTTCCAGATCGACTGATGCAGACAGGCCCTGCGTCTCGTGTGCTCCCCTAAGGTTCGTCGATGCGCGGGTATTTGTCCTGTCGAATAATCCCATGGAGTCATTATTGATGGAGTTCTTGCACATATTTTTGAGAATCTCCCACACGGTGTCCTCATGCTGACCCATGATATTCCCTCCGCAAGCTGCATTGACGAAAAGCATAATATCCTCACGGAGTCCCTGGTAAAAAGACTGGATTTGTTCCCATTTAGGAACTCCATGATGGGGGCACTTTCTCATGAGATCCTGGAAGCGATCCCATGCCTTATGGAGAGGTTCTCCCGTTTGCTGAGTGAAGTGGGTAATCTGATGGCGCAAGGCATTGGTCCGACCAACGGGAAAGAACTTCTTCAAGAACTCGGACTGAAGTTCTTCCCAGGTGTTGATCGGCCGGGTCTGTGTTTGGTACCAATGAGCGACCTTGTCCATAAGGGAGAAGGAGAACATCTTCATGAGGAGAATATCCCGATTTTGTACATCTGACCCAAAAGTTTGGGCCAGATGCTTTAGCTGTTTGATGTGCTGGAAGGGGTCTTCAGAATTAAGCCCATGAAATTTAGGTATGGCATGAATCATATTGGGCTTTAATTCAGAATCAGGTCCTCCAGTCAGGATTCTTATTCGAGGCTCAATAGCCACCGCAGCAGGATTATAATGGTCCCGCATCATAGGACGCTGCGGTGGGTGCACAAAGTTCTGGAAGAGGTCATTGAGTCGCTGGAGCTGGTGCTCTAGATTGTTCTCTTCCTCAACTAGCTGAGCCATTGTGGAAGAAGAAGGTGAGTTGGGTTCGGAGTCGGAGGAGAGGTCGAAGTGAAGTGTTGTTTTCTCAAACAAGGGCATTGAGGCTCGACCTTGAGGAGAGTAAAGTTCTAAAGGAGGTTTCAAGGACCTCCTACCAAACATACATTGATGGAGAAGATGAGTTTAGCAGGTGCTGGACCCAATCAAGACACCCAAAATGTTGGGTGACTATAGAGGTGCGGGGCAGATGGACCCCTTGATCAAAAGATCGTCCACCTGAGAATTACCTGGGTAGCCAGAGAGGGTGAGTCTCACAAAACCCCTACACGGTAGAGTGTCCCCACGGGTTACAGGGTTTCCCCCACCCGACCTCTCTTGTCACTGAGATTCCAGGTAGACCAGAATGGGGATCTTGACTTCTTAAGTCTACCACTTTTAGTTTAAGATCAAGGTGCTTAGATTTTCACTTGAACTTTTAGCTTTTTGAGTGCAAAGAGTGACCTAAGTTGAAGGTTGGTTGACCCAAGGGGTCAACTTCACCTGCTAGTTCCTTTGAGAGCTTATTAGGTCCTGTCTTTTAGGGTTCAAGTGTCTTTAAAGAGCCAAATTGCTTAGGGTTTCTTTGAATAAGTATTTTCAATCAATGGCTTAGGTACACTTCTTTTGGGGATTTCTCAATTCTTGCTTAAGGAGTGTGTCTCTAAAACCCTAATGTTGAATCTTATGTTGGCTCTACTTGGTCCAGTTAGCTCCTTGTTGGGTAATTAGGGCTTAGGCAAGAAGGTGTTAGCCCTTAAATACCCTTAATAGTGTGTGCAGAAATAGTGGGTTGAAATTGACAACATGCAGCTTTTGATGATTTACTAGGTATAGAAAACAGGTTACACCTATATTGCTTATTCTTTTCTCTTTCTTCCTCTTTAGAATTTAGGGGTTAATAGTGAGAGGATAGAAATTTACCTGTCTTCGGAGTGGTTGTTGTGCGGCTGCTTGTCTTCTTGATTTCCTGTGCCTGCACACAAAAAGAGAAGAGATTAATAGAAACTCAATAGAGAATTTATGGCTTCTAGAATAACCGTTGCTCCCCGACAACGGCGCCAAAATACTGGTGGTGCGTGTTTTCATCTTTATGTTATTATGGTTTACAATCATTGCAGTACATGACAAAACAGCTACCAGATTACTACAAAAATTTTTTTACTTGGAAAAGAGTTTTCCCGAGGTTGAACTCAGGGAGCAACTAGAATTCTAGAAGTATAAACGTTCTCAATTAGGTTACAAAAATAAGAGAGAGAGAGAGAGAGGGAGGGAGATAGAGTTCTCTTGGCTTCTTCTTCTTCTCTCTTCCTCTTCGTTCTGTCCTTTTTCTTCCAGCTGATCTCCTTCTTTTCTTTTTCCTGCAGAGTCTTCATTTCTTCTTCTTCTGCGGCTGTGGTGATCTTCTTCTTCTTCTCTGGCATCTTCTTCTTCTTCAGCCTTCTTCTTCTTTCTGCTTCTCTTTTCTTTTTCTTCTTCTCTGCTGTTCTGGCCGCTGCCCTTCCGTCGTCTGACTTGATGCTCAGACGACTTAACTGTGGGTTTGCTATGGTGCGGCTTCTTCTCTTCTTCAGCTCCTCTCCTTCCTTTCTTCTTCAGCTCCTCTTTGCTGCTAAGGCTTCGGGCGCTCCTCCTCTCTTCTTCTTCCTTAGCTTGCTTCTTCTTCTTCTTTCTTTCTTTCTTCCCTGCATGCACCCACAGTGGTCAGTGCAAAACCTACCCCTACCCTTCCTCGCGTCTCTCTCTTTCTCAGAATTTCTCTTAGGACTGCTCTCCCAGAGCCGGGTAATCGGGTTCGGGTAGCGCTCCCGGGACCAGGCCCACCGGAATGCGGTGGTGGGTGAGGAGTGCGTGGTCGGGTAGTCGGATCCGGCCCAGACTCGCTGGGCGTTAGCGTGGGCGAGGGTGAGCGAGCGCGTGGCGCGCTGCGTGCGGGTGAGAGGGACCTGACCCTTGTGTATCGAAGGCAGTAAGCCAGATACACTTTTTCAATTTAAGTGTGGGCGCTTGGCCGCACACTTATGAGGTGGGACTAAAGTCCCACCTCCAAATCTCGCACCCGTAGGCGAGGGAACTGCAGCCAATTAGGGCAACTGTGAGGCTTGCGACCCAATTCGCAAGCCTGGGCTCCTTTGCAGTAGCAATCTGCGCTGCCTGGGACTCACGCCTGGGCTGGAGAATGCCTGGAGCTGCGAGCGAAGGAGCTGCAGCAGCTCAGCAATGGCGACGAGGGGGCTCTGACCTGAAAGCAGAAAGATGGCCTCTCGGCCACATCATAAAATGGGGGAAGCTTTGCCGGAGTGCGGCGAAGGAAGTACGGGGGTCGGCGAGGCACGAGGGCGCGTGTAGAGGTAGCCCTAGGTCAGACTGTGTGTGGGAAGATGGGTTTGTTCGGGGGGTGATTGGGCGGTGATTGGCAGTGAGTGGAGAGGGGGGATCGGTTGAGTGGAGTGAGGGGAAGCTTCTGGGGTAGTCGGCAAGGGGTGAGGAGGTCTGTGGAAGTGGGATGGACTCGTCGGAGAAGGTGATCGGAGACAGAGCAGGTGGAGGTGGAAGTCGCGTGCGGTGGAGTAAAAAGGTAAATTAAGAGAGGGAAAATGTAAGGGAGAGAGAGAGGAAACTCTGTACCTGTTTACTCGACGAAGGGGAAGAGAGCAGCGCCCGACTCGTGCCTGCCAGAGCTGGGGACGAAGATGCCCTAGAGGAGGATATCGGCGACAAGGAGGCAGACGGAGGGTGCCAGCTGGTACGGCCTAGCGCGGACGACAGGGCAGAGTAAACTCTGCTGCAGGTAAGGTAGCAGAGCGACGAGAAGGAGATCGCCGGAGGTTTCGGGCGCTCTGACTGGAGGAGGAAGAGACGAAAGGTGGGGTATTTCTCCGCTAGAGGAAGCTTGAAGGAGTCGGCAGACCTTGCCGCTCCTTATAAAGACCTTGGCGCAGAAAGGGAAACGAGGTGGCGACGTGCCAGCCTTGTCGGAGAATGGCCGGAGAGGATACCCATGCCTTTCGTGTGTTCGCACGAGAGGCATGGTTGAGGTCAGAGGGCATGGGCGAGTCCCTGCGACAGAGGACGTCGCAGGGAACCCCCCGTCTGTTCTAGAGGATGGCCGCCCTGCCCTACGCGGTGCCATCCTCCGCGTAAGGTCGTTGGAGGCATGGCACTGTGCAGAAGTGGCAGGGAGGACCGTTCTGCAAAGAACGATGAGAAGTTGGGGGCCTAAACGCAAGGGTTTCAAAAGATAAGAGTCAAAAAGTAAATAAAGAGGACCAAATTGTAAAGTCGGTCAAGATGGTCTTTTCTTTGCTCAAGTTTTTATACCAGAATAATTTAAACCTAAGGATTTTAATGGTGAATTTTGATTTTAGGTCGGACCATTTTTGACCGGTCAATTTGCACAAAAACCCAAATTAAGTCATTAATTGGACATGGTTCTCATTTTGGGTCAAAATAGGTTGCAAAGGCCAAATTGAAGGTTTTAAACCCTAGGGGATATTTTTATATGAATTTTAGAGGGTTTAGTTGATTTTTATCCTACCTCGAACCCCGTGAATTAAAGTGGATTTATTTTAGGGTTACAGAATGTCATTTAATTCCTAAAAGTTGCTATAACCCTTTTCCAATCAAATCATCCCACTTCCCTCATTGTTAAGCTTGTTTGACCTGTGTTTGGACCCTTGATTACCCTGTTCGCATACTACATTGGTGAAATTGTAGTTTTACCCCTTATGATTTGTTTTATTCTTTAACTCAGAATTCTCTAAGTTATGTTTGGTTACTGTGGAGGGGCTAGACCCCTGTTACTGAGAGGGCTTTTCCCTATACTGGTTTTGTGCTGTGCTTTGGGCGCACCCGTTAATGGAAACAACTAATCGTGTGCCAGTGCGGGGTAGCTACCTGTGCGTTTATTGCGCGTGCCGTAGTCACCGTTACTTTTGTCAGCGACCTTGGGGTGGTTGACTAAGTGTAGGACCACCACAGGGGACTCTCCCGGCTAGGAGAGCACCACGTGCTACTTCTACACTTCAGAAAAGACTGTAATCAAGATAGTTCCCACGAGGAACATTCGAGATCAAGAAAAAGACCTGATAAATAAACCAAGTGATGAAAGAATAATTAGTTAAATAAAGAAAGAAATTGAAACAACAGCTACCTGTCCACCTTTACTATTTTTAGTTAGCTGGTTGCCACTCTACTCAGCGTTCGCTGACGTGTTGTACTCATGACCCCTTTTCAGGTCCAGGTGTTGAGCAGCTAGAGCCTACGACTGTAGAGGGTGCTGGGCCTAGTAGAGCCCAGTAGCTGTACTTTTCTTTGTTGTACTGTTCTGTTGTAGTGAGTATTTTGTTACACTCCTATCTCTTTTGTTGTAATTCTATATTTCCGTACCTGTTTAAATTCTCTACTGTTGTGGTAGTGTGTATTGTAGTAGTTACTTCTTTACTGCTGTACTTTTGTTACTGTTAGTTGCTTGCATGGTGAATGTGGTTTATTTTATTGCTTTTTGGTTACTTCCTCGTTGGACGACTGGGTCTTGGAATTAGTCGAGTCGGTCCGATTCTCATGTCCTGTAGGGATTTGGGAACCGGGTCGTAACATCTGGCTTTTTGATGCCCGTTTGAAACTCTTTCCAGGGAAGCTCAGGTCCAAGTGGATAGGACCATTTAAGGTGGTCAAACCCCACTCTAATGGGGCAGTTAAAATCGCTGATCCGAATACTAGACACACTTTTACAGTCAATGGCAGAGATTGAAACACTTCCTAGCCCAGGTTCCCCCAAAGGAGAGTGTCACCCTCATTGAGGGATGACATGAAGCACCGCCCAGCTGGAGGCATTAAACTCAGCGTTTCCTAGGAGGCAACCTAGAAGATTCTGACTAATCAGGTATTCTACGTCACTCAGGTAATATCTTTTCGAACCTCTGTTGCATCCATGTATTTGTCAATGAGGACATTGTCCAACTTAAGCATTGGGGGTGGTAAATTGCATGATTCTAAGCTCATTTAATCAGTCTGAATAGAATAAAATTAAAAAAAAAAAGAATTTAGGAAGAAAAACTTAGGCATTAGAAAATTGTCAATAGTGGGAAATAATACGGAAAGAACTTGAACACTTGAACTTTTCAGGCCTTCAGGCTTAATCAGCCCTGGTGTCTGTTAAAATACGGATTTAGCTTTAAATCCTTGCAACCTTAAGCTACTCTAATCCACTAACTAAATAAGGTGATAAGTATACGACTTATCAACTCGCCCTCTAACTCAGAAGGACTTTTAGTCTAAGCATCTGCACACATTTTTGCACAGACTCACTCCTTAGAGATTCTGACAGAAATTGGGTAGCTAGTGAACTCTCTAGGGTGGTATGGCTAGCAAGTTGTCGTGGGTAACAGCCCATTGGCAGGTTGTCTAGAGCCCAGCCACGAGACCACCTCCTCTTTATTGCCTCTAGGTAAATTTGAGATTAGGGAAGCCACCTACCAAATAAATAAAAAAAAGAAGAAAAAAGAGAACAAAATAAACCACACTTCACCGCACGAGTATGGCTGCCAAGTGATCGTGGGTAACAGGCCATTGGTTGGTTGTCTAGAGCCCAGCTCAGTAAATGCACAAAAAGAACCAAAACACTTAAGAAAGAAGCGGGGAAGTAGAGCAAGCCGAGGAGATATACACGAGAAAAATTCTTGTGTTGACCCCAATTAAAACAAATGTAGGGAGAAAGGTACTGATCGAACAAATACACCTTCAGGCAAAGCACTTCCTCTTCCGGTCACCTAAGGGTGTAGAAACCCGAAGTTTGTCTAAATTATCGTTGAGTGAGTCTATCACAATCTTTACATCAAGATGCTTAGCACTTAGAGTTTTGTCCGAGTTTTGGGTGGGTTGGGTAGCCGTAAAAAGTTACCAACACACTCTTAACTCCAAAAAAATCTAAAAATAAGAAATATATATATATATATATATACATGTATTAAAGTAAGGATTCAGGCGATTCATATTTTGACTGACACCCGGGCGCTACTTAGTCTTTGTAGATTAAGATTTTAGTATATTTCTTCCTATTGACAAGTGGCGAAGTGTTCAAGTAATTACTTCTTAAATTATGACTGGAAATAAAGGCTAGAATAAACCTCGCTAGGGACTAGCAAGGAGTAAACATGGGGGCATGATAACACTGCATCTTGGGGTGATAAATCTGTCAATTAGGGTTTATCTTAAGAACAAAATGCACAGATAACACATCATAAATAGGAATAGGAGCATCGCATGCATTGCACATCAAGATTGCTTATAATGCATTATTAACGGCCATGTGTACAAGGACATGTCAAAATAGGCCTCAGATGAGCAATCGGATCACATGGATAGATTCACAGCGACGAACGAAGTCCAACGGACTAGAAATCGGCTAAATCCGATATCCAGAGCTCCTGCAATGGGCCTAAGAAGTTCTGACCATTGATCTGATGATCAACAGCCCACAGAGCACCATGTGGTGCCCGCTCATTGCATCTTCACCGCCGCCCGCTTCTGCCTTCACCAGGAGGATGAATCTCAGCCGTCGATCTTTGATCGAATGGCTGAGAGCCGCCTGCGTGCCCGCCATCGCCATGACAAAGCAGCAGGCGTAGCACAATGGTTGACCGCCTCACGCCCGCGTAGTCGGCGCGGTATCGAATCGCGCTGGGCGGAAATTCGAAGGTGAAGGCCTGCACTGAGGAAATTGAGCTGCCCGATCAGCAGCGGACGACGCGGATGGTGCGACGTAGTGCGATCTTGCACGTCCAAAGCCGATGCCCGCGATGACGCGGGGGCGTGGGTGCGATCCAGGCTCGCGCCCCACGAGCAACATTAACCGTCTGATCCGCGGACGTCTCTCAAGCCGCGCACACGTTTTGAGCGCGAAGAACACGCGTGCACAAGCGACCAATGGGCAGGGGCTACACCGACAGATTTAGTATGGGTTTAGCAATGTCCCAGACGTCGTTAAAGCCCATACTTAAATTAGAAAACCCTTTTGCCTATATAAACTCCATCCAACCACCCATGGAGGGCATAAAAGCCACTTGCAAGTGCTCTACTCCACTCCTAGCCACCATTAGCTCTCTTTGTAATCGTCGAAGCCAACGAGCCGCCGACAGAGCCTCTCTCCACCACCGTGGCTGCCTCGCCGTCTTCTCTCACTCTTTCCCTCTTTATCTTAAGCTTTATTTTACTTGTGTTCAAGCATTTATCTAGTGTTGTAATTATAAACTAAAGTTGCATGTCAAATGAAGTTGTTTTATATCTAGTTACTTGCCCACTTTTATGTTTAAGTTGCATGTTGTGAATGAAACAATTCTAACCCTATTTTCTTTCTCTCTTTCTCTCTCTCTCACTCGCTTTTCACCCACGACTTTTCACAAGTAAAAACCTATTATTTCCGTGATATTAAGTGACAAGAAAAATCTGATTTTCACGCTTCCTTGAGATCAACATTCGGACTCACGTCCATTTCTTCATTTAAAACCGACGTTGCGAGCGCAAATTATAATGACTCTTTTAAACATACGTGTCCCACGCATGTCATTGGCGGTGTTATTGGATGCCATTAATCATGTAGATCAAATTTTAATCCTTTAACAATTAAATTAGAGATATAGTGAGTTATCAAAAATTATACTTTCATTCTCAATTCTTATGATTTGTATTGGATATGTAAGATCGATAAAAATAAAGTCTAATCAACGCATGCTGACTAATTTTCCTTGCAATCTTAATGGCGGCTAATGAATGATCTTTCTTGAAAGGAAAAAAAAAAAGGGCATGGAAGGTGGGAATCTCTTCAAACACCGGAGTAAAATAGCAAAATGCGGTGGGGCAATCTGCAAAACGTCTAACAAGGGCGCTCCCGTCCCCACGACCGCGCGCGCGCTTCCAGCGTCAACGCCGCATCGCGGGGCTTCCCACCCTCCCCGACACTCTCCACTCTATCCACCACTCCCTCCCTCCGCGCCACGGGGAGCGAGCGACGGCCCGAAGCCGACGATGACCTCAACCTCGAGGCTCTGCTCGCTACCGAACCCTGCGACACGCGCAGCAGCGCACCCCTCCCCGCCCCTCCACTCCCCTCCTCGCAGCTCCACCGGCGCCCCCCTCCCGTCGAGGAGAAGGGCCCTCCTCCTCTCCTTCCTCCCCTCTCTTCTCTACCCCCGCCCCGCCCCCGCCACAGCCGCAGGGGAGGGGAAACAGGAGGAGGAGCTCCGCCTGGAGCCCTACGCGGACCCCACCGAGGGATTCGCTCTCCTCAGGCCCTCCTCCTATCTCAAGGTTGCTCCCGCATTCTCTCTCTCTCTGTCGGTCTCTTGTTTGCAATTGGGGTGGAAGGGACGGGGATCTGATCGGTTGCGTGGGTTTCTGTGGTGCCGTTTAGGTGGAGAAGGCGGGGGCGACCGCGCTGTTCGAGGACGGGCGGGAGAAGGGGAACCGCATCGGCGTCGTGGTGACCCCCGTGAGGCTGTCGTCTCTTAGGGATTTCGGGACACCCGAGTTCGTCGCGGATAAGCTCATCCAGGCTGAGAGCCGGAAGGTAGTTGAGAAGTATTTCCGTTGATTCCATCTTCCTTAATGATTGGAGGATACTCACCATCGTGATGAAAGATAATGGCAATACCGTCGGATCGGATGCCGAATGAGGTTGAGTTCCTGCGCTTGAATGCACACAACTGTGGGAGGAAAAATGAAGGGAAATGCATGATATGGGAAATTACACAACGTTTGAGATTGAGGTTAAAAAAAAAAAAATTATGTTAATGCTTTCATGCGAGTCGGTGTGCGAGGAGTACAAATTAAGCATATAAAGATAGAAGGTGAGGCCTGATCGATCGTTTCTCTAGTTGATCTTGTATTGTTTCAAGTTCATGTGACATAGAGGACATCGATGGGTTGATTAGGTTGGGTTGTCTTTGACTAGGCACACTTTGAAGAGATGATTGCGCGGGCATCTTCTGTTGTTGTATTTGTATGTGGATTGTTATAATCGGTGCAAAAATGATAAAAGGAGTAGAGAGAAACAATTAAAGAGCAATCCTAAGTGTAGAGATTGTGCCGGCAATTTTTTGTGGTAGCATACTTGGAGGTATAGATAAGGAGAGGTCTTCCTCTTCTTTACCTCTTAGACAACAACTTGGAGTGCAATGTTAGCATTTTTGATTCATCACAGAGTTGAGCATTTTGTTTTGAGTCCTGTGCTGTGTTAGTTTTAGTCAATTTTTGGTGGAGTTGTTTAGGATAGCTGGAGTTTGGTACTTCACGTATCAACTCATCTATTTGAGAGTTTTCATTACATTAGAATATATAGGTGTCATTAGTATTTTCTACAAACAAGTACCTTACTTTATGATGTCTCAGGGCAATATGTTTTTGGTTATAGGTGAGGGCATGCTACTCCTTTGTCATCCTAGTTCTACACCGGCAAGAAGGTAGCCACACCTTTGGCTTTTCTTTGGTCTATTTGCTTGGAAATAATGATGCCATCTTTTATTCCTCAAAATCTGTACACCGAGAGTATCCTTTTGAGGTGAGGCCTTCTTTTAGGATTTGAGGGAAGCATCTTCATTTCTGACATTGCATGTTTTGGATGTGGATTAGTGTTTAGCATACGAAGTGTTAAGTCAGAAAAACTGGTGTGTTCATGTTGGGATAGACTATAGTCGATTTGAAGTGATGAATGAGTTGATGCAACCTAAAACCAAGGAAGGTTATGGTTTATTTATTTTATATTAGATGTTGAGTTGTTTTTTGTTATTATTTTGTTAGAAAGTGGAGTAAGTAGTAGTTGGAGCCTTGGAAATGTTATGCTGAGTTTATGTGCGGTAAGAAGGGATGTGCAATAACCCCTCTTCTAGACTATGCCTATTACTTTCACACTTTTAACCTGCCAACTCATCCTAAACCCGCCTACTAAACGTTATCCAAAGAGGGTCATAGGTTGACTACTTAACCATAATAGCCATCCTTTCTTTTGTGTGGGGGAGTGGTGTCAGCAAGGCATCAAGGAAAATTCAGAGTGACTGAAAAGTAGTATTTGTGACCAGTCATGCAGATTACCCTTCTTTCATCATCTCACCATTTTCATCCAGCTTTACGTCCATTTCTTCTTAATACTGTGTTGCTAGATGCATATCTACCCAACATCTCATGCCCCATTCTTCATTTCCTCATACCCCTCCTTTTGCCACGTTAATTTTGGTCAAAAGGGATGCTGACATATAGCTGTCTACCTTGCAGTGAAATTGTAGCCTGACTGACCATCAAACTTGGCTAAAATCAGTGGGCGTATCTACTATCCATGAAATCACTAGTTTATTAGGTCCAGCTAGAACTAAATCGTTTGTTTGAGTTGGCTTTCCGCTTGGAAAAAATGATTACATGGCTTTGACTGAATTCCATTGATGTATAGCCAAGATGTCTTTAATGGGTTTAAGTTTTTTGTTTTGAGAAAGTAGTATTGCATGTGAAGATGTGGAAATGATGGGTGGCATATATTAATGTCCAAATTAACTTCTCCACTGAAAACAATTGATTTGAGTATGATTCTCACATGGTAGTTGCACTGAGTTAAGGACCAGGATCGAATTTCCATGTTTCCCATTTGTCTATCCACATGTAGGATCCAAAGAAGGCCAAATGCGAGGAGCCATGTTGAAAAAGTATCACCACATCTGGAACTACATAGACTGATAAGTTTTTTCACCCCTAAAAAATGAGGTTTCATATATTAATGGTTGGGTTTCTCTAGTAAATCCAACTGAGTTGGATGTTATCATGTTTCCAATGCTGCAGAACACATAAGTTAGTTTCTAACTTAATGTGGTTTTAATGGGATTCTCCAAGGGAAAAAAGCACTTAAATATCATGCAAACAATCTTTCAACTTTCGGGTGCTTAAGCATTATTACAAGAATGTACATCACAGAAAAATTGCTAGCAGAGTAATTACATTACATGGAGTTGTGGCATGGCTTGTTGGTGGATGCTTATGGCTTGTCCTTGCAGTTGTCAAATAGGGTGATTATTCCTCTTGGTTTTTGGTGCTTCTCCTTTCTAGAGAGGGTTAGCTTGTGAACTCACAATTGAAATAAGCACAAAAAATGAAGCTTCTGTAAATATGGATGCATCCAATACATCAAAACTCATTGCCCATGGATAAAGAAGGATCATTTCCACATCAAAAACAACAAAAACTAGAACAAACATGTAATATAAAATTCAGAATTGTACCAAGCATCTCCCATGGGCTTTATACCTAATTCACAACTAGAGATCTTTCTTCCCTCAATAATTGGGGCTAGAATCCCAGAAATAACAAATGGATATTGTTGAGTTGTAAGGGACTATGGCGTTTTATTTATTTATTTATTTATACTTGAGAGGTACTTATGTAATTGCCTAGTTCTCTTTTATATAAAAAAAGGGTTAGGATTTCTTTGGAATATAATGCTTTCATTTGATTCTCAACATGGTATTAGAGTAGCGGTCCTAGGCATGTGCCCTGATATCCCACCAAAAATCCACTTCAACATGTGTTTTCTCTTAGATCACCAACTAAAGGTGATCCAATGAGAAATACATGTGACACCGTTGCTATGAACGGTGTAAGGGCTACCAGCAATGCATGCACTAGCGGCACAAGTGGCAGCAGCGTCGTGTGCGGCGGCGTGCGTTGCCGGAACGACGTAGGAGGCGGCACTGGGAGGTCCAACGGCGCTTGCAACACTGCATGGAGCGACTACGGTGGTGCGAGCGGCGATGCTTGGGGCTCGAGTAGCGCTGGTGACGGTGTTCTGGGCCCGAGCGATGATGATGGGTGGTCGAGCGGCCTGTACAATGCCTTGTGGTGTGCTAGCAGCAGCTCAAGGGGCTGTGCGTGGAGTCCTAGCACCGCGAACGGTGGAGTTCTGACCCTAGCAAGGCTAACGGTAATGCATGGGATAGCCATGATGCGTGCAACACTGCATGGGTCACGACCGGTGCGATGTGGTGGTTTGTAGGTGTTATTTATGGTCACGATTGTCTAGTGTGTGGCCTTAAGAGCGTGATGAGCCTTATCTCACATATTCCATCGATGGTGATGAGCCTTCTCTCGTCGATATTGAGAAGAATTGATCTAGGTAGATCAAGTTCAAATTTGACCGGGCTAGCGTTTGCAGCCTACGAGATTGAAGTGAAGAAATAGAGGACCATAAGTGCTTGGGTGATTGATTTTGGTGCCTCTATCCGCCTCACTGGAGACAAAGACCGCTTGCAAAATCCCAGGCCTTCACATGAATTCAGGATGTGCAGTTAGCCAATGGAGCAACTTGACAGCTGTTGGATGTGTTGATGCCAAAATGAAGATAAAATAGGTATATTATGTTTCTAAGTTTCCCATGAATCTATTATCAGTCAGTAAAATTTGTAGATCTTGGGTGCTCTTGGGTGCTGTGTTATCTTTGATGAAAGGCACTGTTACTTCCAAGACCAAGTTACATGCAATATTATTGGTGGTGGAATAGAAAGAGGTGGACTATATTACTTAGACACGCCTACCCTATTTGCTGGGGCAGTGTCTATTTCATGTGATCCACTACTCTGGCACAAGAGACTTGGGCATCCGTCTATGAAGAAGATGCGTTAGATTTTACGCATGACTACTTGATTCTTTGATCTTGGAGTGTGAAGATTGCCAGCTGGGAAAGCACCACAAGGGTAGTTATCCAGGGAGAGAGGCTGGTGTTAGTTCTAAGCCTTTTTCTCTAGTGCACTGTAATGTCTGGGGGCTCTCTAGAGTTGCCACTACCAGTGGTCATTGATATTTTGCAGTCATGATTGATGACAGTAGCAGACTAGCCTGGTATTCTTTATGAAGGCCAGAAGTGAGATACCTACTATTATTTGATAGTTTCTGTCTGAGATACAGGCACAGTATGGTATCACTGGTTAGATCTTCCGTAGCGATAATACATTAGAATTTATGCACAGTGATTTGTAAGAAGAATTTCTCTTTAGGTGAATCATTCATCATACATTTTGTGCACACACTTCTTAGCAGAATGGGGTTACAAAACACAAGTTGCGTCACTTGCTTGATATTGCTAAGACCTTCATATCTTATATGAAGGTTCCTAAGCAGTTTTAGGGAGATGCTATATTATCTGTAGCATACCTGATTAATAGGTTACCATCCTAAGTGCTTCATGGTCAAATTTTATATCAGATTATATATCCTAAGTGTGACAGGATTTTTCGGCTGCCTCTACAAGTGTTTGGATGTATCTGCTTTGTTTAGAATTACGGGATACAAGATAAGTTTGCTCCTCGGGCTACGAAGCATGTCTTTCTTGGGTATTCTAGAACCTAGAAGGGCTACAAGTGCAATGATCCAGTTTGGAGGCGATATATTGTTACTGCTGATGTAACATTCTTTGAGAAGGTACCCTACTTCTTAGAGGAAGGCTCATATATAGAGGCGACTATACAGGATACACAGGTATATCAGAGGAGATCTCAGCCAGATGATATCACAAATGAGGCATCAGATTAGTCTATTACTCTACCAGGTCGGGGTGAGTTAGATGGTGAGGAGATTATGCAGAGGAGATCTGGCGTTACGCTTCACGCTATTTCTCGTCATACTACTATATCTCATCTCTAGGAGAAAGATAGGTAGTTTGCTTCAGCCATTACCACAGTGGTTGTTTCGAGAGATTTTGTTCAGGTTCTTCATGATCCAAAATGGAAAGCTGCTATGGATGAGGGGATGCATGCACTTCAGACTAGGAAGACTTAGGACCTTATTCTATGTCTTGAGGGTGCCACAGTTGTTGGTTGCAGATGAGTGTACACAATCAAATACAAGTTAGACGGGACAAGGGAGTGATATAAGGCACGACTTGTTGTCAAGCGGTTTACCCAGACTTATGGGGTGGATTACCTGGAGACGTTCTCGTCAGTTGCTTGTATCACCTCCATCAGGATTATCTTGTTAGTTGTCGTGGTAAGGGGATGACCTCTACATCAGTTAGATATAAAGATTGCCTTCTTGTATGGTGATCTAGCTGAGGAAGTTTACAGGGGGAGTTAGTTTGCCGCTTACGGAAAGCTATCTGTGGCCTTAAGCAGAGTCCTCGAGCTTGGTTTGAGAGGCTCAACTCAGAAATCAAGAAGATTGGGCTTCATAGATCTACTACTGGCCACTCTATATTTGTTAGGAGGACTAATCCTGGTGGAGCATGGAGAGTGGTCATCTTAGCAGTCTATGTTGATAACATGATCTTGATAGGTGATGATATTGATGGATAGTAGAGACAAAAGCCTTTCTTCACTTTACATTTGTCACCAAGGACTTTGGTGATCTTCGTTACTTCCTGGGGATAGAGGTTGTTCGTTAGAAGGATGGCTTGTCATTATCATAGGGGTAGTATACCTTACAGATATTAGGGGAGGCTGGACTGCTTGGGCCTAAGCCCTCTGGGATACCAGTTGAGGCACCAACCATTCATACCACTGATGAATTAAGTCCCTTGTTTAAGGATATTACCAGATATCGTAGTATTGTTAGTCGGTTGTTATACCTGACCATTATTCAACCAGATATTAGCTTTTTTGTCACTCGTGCGATCCAGTTTATGTAAAGTCCCAGATATAGCCATTAGCAGGATGTATGTCTCATCCTGACATATTTGAAGGGTAACCCAAGACAAGGTTTGTATTACAGGCCTAGTGGCACATTTGTTCTTGTGACTTACTTTGATGTAGACTATGCAGGATCAGTAGATGACAGGTAATCTACATCAGGCTTTGCTGTCTATCTGAGAGGAAATTTAGTTTCTTGGCGGAGTAAAAAACAGAGTGTAGTTGCACGCTCCAGTGTAGAGGCAGAGTACAGATCTATGGCATAAGCTGCATGTGAGATTATGTGGATGGTTGGGTTTCTACGAGATCTAGGAGTGTTGGTCGATACCCCAGTCTCACTTTATTGTGATAATAAGTCAGCAACATATATTGCCTTGAATCCCATATTTCATGAGAGGACGAAGCATATTGAAGTGAATTGCCATTTTATACGAGATACTATTCTGGAGGGCAAGATAAGTATCCCTTATATATCCTCTGAGTTACAGATTGCTGATATTTTTACTAAGCCTCTGAAAAGAAAATGCTACGACTTTCTAAGCGACAAGTTGGGTCTCATCGACATATATGCCCCAACTTTAGAGGGAGTGTTGAGTTATAGGGGGTTATGAATTTTTTTTTTTTTAATACTTGAGGGGTACTTATGTAATTTGCTTAGTTCTCTTTTCTATAAAGAGAGGGATAGGATTTCTTTGGAATACAATGCTTTCATTTAATTCTCAGAAATATCCAATAATCCAGAAAATATCATGTTCGTGAAGCGGAATCATAGATACGCTAGTACCATGTATTGCCCTGTTTATCAAAAATAAGAAATGCTTCATACAAATAATAAAATGTGCTTTCAGGACTGGAACATATTGTCATAATAGTACTGTACATTCTCAGAATTGTACTTTCTTTTCCTGGATCAAACATTCGGTGAGCATTCATATCTGTTACCTCTTGGTTGATTAGGTAAAAGTTAGATATTCATTGAGGAATGTATTACTGTTTATATTATGTATCATAATTATGGCATCTGTAAGAATCATAAGTATTTGTTTTCTCCTAATTCACATTTTTGTTGAAAAAATTTCTTTTGTAATCCCCGACACAAGGACTTGAAAATGCTAGGTCACCACCTACACAAGCAAATTTTTATAAAACTCCAAAAGGACATTTTCTCCTGGCTCAATCTTTATTTTCTCCTTTTCCCTTGGAAATGACAAGAAAAGTTCATGGTAACAAACATTGTTTAGAATTTCTTTGAGATCCAAACTTTTCCTGCATACATGAGCCCATATCCGTTCTTTTCTATCAATTTCTAGTTTCAATCATTCTCCTCCATCTAGTATTATAGTGCTGATATAAATGCAAATTCTGGTGTAGTCCAATTCTGCATGGTAGTAAATGCCTGTGCTTCACAATATTTGATTGATGACAATTTGGTAAATTCCATTTACCATGAAGGTTCCCAAGGAATTTATTAAAGGAATGTTTCCAATAGGTACAGTTTGCTTTTGGGCATCTCTATTGGTTTTTTAACTGATCCCGTAGATACATATAACTCAGAAGAATATGCTGAGTGATTCATAATTGCATCTCTTTCATTGTGTTTCTCACCTTTTTCCAGCCTGACTGAGAAGATGGTTTGAGATTTAGGTTTTAGGAGATGATTTGATGGGTATAGGATGTTTGGCTAAGATGGTGCCGAGGTTGTTTGCTCTGACTTCTGATAAAGGTCAATTAGTAAGGGATTTCTGGATGGCCCTATTTAGGGTGTGGTAAGCATCTGGACACCTAAGGTTGGGGAGAGCCTATTTGAGGCAAGGATGAATGAAGTTTTGATTCATGACCGCTGCTTGAAGGTTGGGACCCCCTGACTCCTTGGAGTAGGATAAGGGCAACTTTCTCGGTCAAGAAGCCTATGGAATTCTTTATGGTGAGACAGGAACAGAAAATTTGGAGGTGGTGATGGATTGCTTTGCCATTTGGAGGGTGAGTCTTGATAAAGGTGAAAATTTTCTTTTGGTTGCTCAGAAGGGGGAGGTTAGTTATACAGTAAGGCAAAGACATTAAGTCTAGGACGTAGGTGCTTCTTGCAGTCTTTGCGAGGTGGAGGAAGATGCTATGCATCTATTGTTCTCTTGTGGATTTGTGAAAATAGTGTGGGATCACATCTCACTTCTGGACTTGCGCGTGGGCTCTTTGGAGGAGTTATGGACATCATCTAGAAGTGGCATTGGCACTCAAGCTAATCCACGACCTGGTTATGGTGCGTGCTACTTTGTGGTAGAATTGGCTGCAAAGAAATAGGCTGACCTTTTGAGGGGAAAGGACATGGTTTGAAAATAATTGTAAGCACAATATTTGTAATATGTTCTTTTTTTTTTGGAAAAAAAGGATGTAACAAAGAAAATGGCTATTGACCTCTAGTAGGTATCCTTTTTCCTTTTCAAAAGTGATTACATGAAGTTGTTCAAGCGGCAATCAGGTCCTCACATTGGACTAATGATTTTTTAGGTGTGCGATAGTTGACATGAATTCAGGGAACTCTTTGCATGCATTGATTACTTCTCCAATGACTAACCGTTAAAGGACGTTTAGCCTCCCTTAAAAGTCAAATCTCAAAAGGAGTTTTTTTGTAGGATCCAATAATATTTTATCCCACGTCTAGTTGCATGCAGGAATCTATCTTGTTTTGAGTTTTGATTGCCAAAAAATGATTTCAGGAATCTCTAGTGCATAATTCTGTTGAAGTCAAACTGTAGATAGTTACACTAAATAATTTTTTTTGAAAAGAGAAAGGGTGATTATCCTGTTGATAACCACCCAGAAAATTCATTAGTCAAAGGACACTAGGCCAAAGTACAAAGCTCAATCACAGGTCATAAAAGAAAGTATAGACTCTACAAAATTCTCTATATGCAGACGTTGTCCCCTAAACACCGCCACATTTCTCCCAAGCCAAATAGCCCAAAAAATCGCCAATGGCCACGCCCTCTCCTTTCTTGACTGAAAGGAGTTATGCCCCTCACTTCTCGTGTCTCTCCTGAAAGATCTCCAGAACTCTAGAAAAGATGCATGTGACCACCAGCCATCCCTAGAGCGACTCCAAAGCATCTTCACCATGGGGCACATGAAGAATAGGTGCTCCACATCCTCAAGTCCACCCTGGCAAAACGGGCAAGTAGTATCCACCTTAAGTGCCCACCTTGAACTCCAGACCTTCATCATGATCCATCCCCTCCTAAGCAACCAAACAAATACCTTTACCTTCAAAGGGCATGCGGCCTCCCAAAGCATTCTGCAGTCCCTAACGAGATCAAGGTCCATCTGACCAGTAGGATCCCCAGCCTCCTATACGCATCACGAACAGAGAAGTCGCCTTCCTCCCATCCAAAGGAATGTGCCCCCTCCTCAGGCTCCTAGCCCTCCAGGCTTCGCAATAGCTCCTGCAAATCCTCAATTCTCTGGTCGGACAAATTTCTGAAGAAAGTGGGGCACTAACAACCATCCTAGGCATCCGCAACCATCACGCCTCTATCCACCACCAGCGCTGCTAGTTTGGGGAACCGATCGCATAGCTGCCCATTGCTTGTCCAATCATTTGCTAGTCTAGGGAACTGGCTGCAATACGGTTGAATTCTTTTTTTTACAACCAGATATGGTTGATACTTTAGTTATTCGATGAGTTTACTATTTAACCATACAACCCTTGGGCATCCAACTTTTTGCTTTTCTGGTTTCATAGATTCAGTTAGACAATATATTAATTTTTTTGCAAAAAATATTCATCAAACTTTGCAGAGTTGGTAATCTTTGGTGGATTTTGGATTATTAATGTATGTTCTTGAATTGTCTTGTGATTTGATTTTTGAAACTCAGTATAATGGTAAAAAAGCCTTTTCCCCACTAAGTTGGTGCTGGCTACGTGGATTTTGCCTCCACTTAGATTATCTTGAGTCATTTTTAGGCTTAAATCGAAGTAATAGGATGATCTCCTTTCATCACTTATCTGGCCTACAGCATCCTCTTTTGGGAGGCTCAACTCTGCACTTGCTTTCCTTCCGATACTAACTGGCCATATTTACAGATGTCCAAATCACTATAAATGCATCTCTCTCATTTTAGCTCTATCAAATCTCATTATGAAAGTGATATTCTTCAATCCAGATTTAGAGGATAATTTTTTTGCAAGTTAAATGTGATAAGTTTGATTAATCTTCTACACTGCATCTAACCAACATCCAGGCTGCTTTGGGTTTGATAGATTGGTTTGGTTGTGTAGACAATGAACTTCCATGGAATCACATATAATGCTGCTTAAAACTTACTTTATAGGGAAATGATCAATATTGTCTTGTATACTGAACCAGTGCATAGCACCTGTGTATCCACATCCACGGACAAAAATTTCATCACTAATTGATGTGCATCTACAGATATTTTAAATGGTTTCACTGCATGCAAATCTTGATTTTTACCAGTATTCTTTCCTGATACAAGTGTAACAGGTCACTGTTTATCCGTTACTTGCTCCATCTTAATTGTTGATCCCCCTGAACTATAAAGTGATTATGTTACTATGCTACCATGAGTAGAATCTCTTAAGTGGCCTTTCAAAAAGGAACTCGAGTGGATTTATTTTCTTGAAACCCACAATTATCCAACTTCATTGAAGCTGCAATGCGAATTTATGCTATTTTCACTTGCTTATTCAGTGTGTGAAATTGTAGTCACAGCTACTTTACATTATTGGAAAATTTCCAAGCGATGATCTTCTGACCATGCATAAAGACTGGTTAATTACTCAACTGTTTAACCAGTCAGGTTTGCCTGGTGTGAATCTATTAGCTGCAATAATGAGAAAATCAAGGCTTGTACACAAGAAGTACTTTCTATGACCATATGGAGGTGAGATGAATGCTAAAGGGTTCTGAAGAATTCTTTGCCCTTATTGTTATAGACTAGCGAGAAATTGAAACATAAAAATCCTGCACTTGACTTCTAACTCTAGAGACTAGACTAGACTAGAATGTACATTGACATGTTCTGAGCACCTACTCATTCTCATGGTTTTAGACTAGATATGTATCTGACTTTCTTGGAAAAAACCATATGTTATTTCTTTGTTTGGTGCTCGGGTTAACAAGTCATCTTTTCTTTGCAGGAAAGCACAAAAGATGCTCAGGTGGTTACTTTTACAGAGAGAGCAGGACATGAGGGCTTACTTATATATGAGTTTGAATATACAGTTGATAGCACCAGGGGTGGAATGAAGAGAATTTTCTCTGCAGCATTTGTAAATTCCAGAAAGCTCTATCTTCTCAACATTGCTCACTCTGATCAGCCAGATAAACCTCTAGGGACAGATGCCAGGTCAGTTTTAGAAGAAGTGCTGCATTCTTTTGATGTAGCTCTGTGAGTATCTCTATAGCTGTAATAACGAATATTGCATGCTATTCCTTTGTTTCATTTTTGTTGATTCATTAACAATTCAAGACCAATTGCTATCCCCATGATTAGCTTGTATAAAATTGATCGTACCTTGTGAATTAAGCTGTCAGCATGCCTCCATTTTCACAATTCTTTGAGGGATCATTGGTTCTCACCGTTGGCATCTGCTTATGCCTTGTATGGTCAGAAACATGGAAAACCATCCGGTCAAAACTTAATCTCCAAAACAAAAAGCTCAAAAAGCTAAATTAAGATTCAAAAGCAACCTATGGGGCATCACATGGAGAAAGTTAAAACCTTTCTTCATTTTGTTTGATCGTACACAATAAAGAGTGTACTTTTGGGAGTGAGATGCAATACTTGAAATGTCACACATATTGTAAATTACGACGTATGGAGGAGGCCCTTTTCTTGTCAAGTTGATGAATCTTAATCCTTCAGAAGGTGAAACCAATCACCAATACATGAACCTCTTTATGATCTACTCATCATAGGCATCGAGATGATGTCTGTCTTGTCTTTGGGCCTTGAGGGAGACTCTGCAGTGTGCACTATCCGCAAAGAGGGGGATAAGGCGACACCTAAGGTTGTGTCTGGTTGGGGGTTGGGACAAACTCGGGATATGATTGGAGTGGGATAAGTTGAGAAAAGTGTTTGGTTGGTAGATTTATAATGATTGAAAGTTTGTAATAATTGGTATGGTGATGTAATGTTAGTGGGTGATATTTTAATATTATGATGCGATGTGAGTGGGTATATTATATTGGAGTGGATATATTTTAATATATATTAGTGTTGATGTAATATAAAAAATAATAATGATTAGCATAGAGTGAGAAATTATGAAACTTTGGTGGAAGCTCTTATTTCACCTTAAATCCATCTCTAAGCTCCTATGCTACCTCTAAACCTACTGCCAAGCGTAGCCTTGTGTTTGAAACTGGTTTAGTATGGTTTTAGACATTTTTTTTAGACTGAATTGGATTTTCAGCTCTCTAGAAACCTTGAACTTAAACAATTCTGCCTAGAATTGGATCTTGCAATTTCATTCGAAAATTGGTTACAACTAACTTGGTCCAGATGAAGTGGTTTGAAGAAGGTTTGGATATTTTCATCATAAGTAAAGTTGTGTTTTGTCTTTTTCCTTTTAAGGCATTTTGAGATAGTTGAAGAAAATTGAACATCTTAATTTACTAAGTCATTCCTACACTTCTTTAAATAGAGAGAGGTGAGAGAAAAATTATGACATAAGTTCAACAAAACAATAAAAAGACATAAAGTCCTTCGAAATATAATGTAATGCAACACTCCTCCTCAAGTTGGTGCTATATATCCACCATGCTTAATTGCTTCTACACTTCTCAAATTGAAGGTGAGATAATGACTTAGTAAATATGTTGGCAGCCTGGTCTGAAGATATAAGACAAGTAGTACGAAGTAGATCCTGCTGAATCAAATTCGTGGTGAAATGACAATCTACTTCCACATGTTTGGTTCTCTTGTGGATCATGAGATTGTTGGTAATCTCTGTTGCAGCTCGGTTATCACAATATATTTCCATTGGCTCCTGAATAATAATATGAAGATCTCGTAGCAAAGATCTTATTCATATCATCTCAGCTATAGTATGTGCTATGACATAGTACTCAGGCTCAGCACTAGAGCGTGAAACTATATTTTGTTTCTTGTTCCTCGAGGTTACCAAATTTTTGCTACAAAAGTACAGAAGCCGATAGTAGATCTTCTGTCTCCGACATCTCCTGCATAGTTTGTATCTGAGTAGGCAATAATTAACGTATGAGCCTTCTTCTAAAAAATGATGCCTCTACCTAGATATCCTTTGATATATTTCAATACTTGCATCACAACCTGCCAATGATCGTCAGTAGGTTTATCTAAGAATTGACTTAGCTTACCTACTGCAAGGATAATATCAGGCCTAGTGATGGTTGGATATAAAAGTTTCCCTATCACCTGTCGATAGGCCTTTTTGTCCTTCAGCTTCACAGTATCATCAAAGAGGTGAACCTTAGGATTTATAAGAACATTAACATCTTTGGATTCTAGTATGCCAGTTTCCTGGAGAATGTCAAGTGCATACTTTTTTTGTGACATAACTATCTCTTACTTACTTGTGTTAATCTCAATGTCCAAAAAATATCTTAGCTTCCCAAGGTCTTTTATGACAAACTGATGTGTCAAATACTCCTTCACCTGAGAAATACTAGCTGTATCACCACCTATGAGGATAAGGTCATCCACATACACAAGTATAGCCACAATACCACCACCAGTCTTCCTTACAAATAGCGAATGATCAGACGAGGACCTTTACATCCCAATAATAGATAATGCTTCAGACAGGCATTGAAACTAGGCTCAGGGGCTCTGTTTAAGACCATAAATGGCCTTACGAAGCCTGCAAACACACTTCCCCTAAGCCTCAAATCCAGGAAGTTGCTGCATATATATCTCCTTCTGTAAATCTCCATAAAGGAACGCATTTTTGACATCCAGCTGGTGTAGATGCCATCCATAATGACTTGCAACAGATATAAGTATACAGATAGTGTAGAGTTGAGCAATTGGAGAAAATGTGTCAAAGAAATCCATCTCATAGATATAGGTGAATCCTTTGGCCACAAGGCGAACCTTATATCGAGAAATAGATTCATTTGGGTCGTATTTCAAGGTGAAGGCCTATCGGGTTCCAACAAGGTGTGCACTAGAAGGTAAAGTAGTAAGCTCCTAGGTACCTCTGTTAGTAAGAGCAGATATCTCTTCCATAGCTGCATTCCAATGTGCATGTAGTAGAGCTTGCTGGTAAGAGGTAGGGGATCTCAGCATTGGAAACTATAGCAGTGAACGCATGAAACTTCGGATCTGGAGAGTTAATAGAAACAACACTCCCAGCCATTTGATATTAGGTACAAAATTGAGGAGCTTTTCGGATAGCAATAGGAACATCCTCATCTGTGGACATGAAGTTAGAACCTGGAGACATCATCAGGAGAAGTACTATCAATAGCTTCAACACATACTTGAGTAGGGGAGAACTATGGTGGCTCAGTAGAAATTGAGGAGGGGGGGGGGGTGCGTCTTCTCTCTATAACTGATAGGAAGTTGATATGTGGCACCCTTAAAGGTCTTATCATCTAGTGGTATAACTTTGAATATTCCCACAGGCTGCTCTATGGCAGGTATACTACTGCTATGAGAGAAATCCTCTATGGCTACAGGAGGCACAGGCATTGGTACAACCATCTCAACATCCTTCAATTGATGGCCTAAAGTAGGAAAATACGGAATAGATTTATGAAAAGTCATATCAGCACTCACATAGTGCCTTTGATGTACAAGGTCAAAACACCTATATCCTTTTTGAGTGTGTGAATAATCAAGAAACACGTACTTAACCACTTTAGGAGCCAATTTATCACGATGAGGTCCAAGGAGATGTACAAATGCCACATAGCTAAATGTTTTTGGCGGCACTAGAAACATGTCTGAATTTGGATATAAAATATTCCATGGGGTCTACTCATGAAGCATAGACGAAGGAAGCCTGTTAATGAGATAACATGCAGTGAGAACAATATCTCTCCAGTAGCTATGTGGGGTACTATTCTGGATGAGCAAGGTTCTAATTGTATCTAGAATATGACGGTGTTTTCATTCTGCAACCCTATTTTGCTGTGACGTGTGAGGACATGACGTTTAATGTATAATGCTAAGTGGTCTATAAAAGGAAGCCAAGTTCTAAGTACAAAACTCTAAGGCATTATCAGTTCTAATTTTCTTAATGCAAACACCAAACTGCATTTTCTCAAAAGTCACAAACTATTGAATAATAGATCCAACCTATGATTTATTACACATCAAAAATATCCATGATAAACGAGAGAAATCATCAATAAATAACAAATATTAAAGGTAGTTCTATTGGTCTGTCACACGGTTAGGACCTAAACATCACAATGCAATAAAGCAAAACATGCCGAACTATTGGATTGAATAAAAGCTAGAAAACTAGCCCGGTGATGTTTCCCCAACTGACAGGTATTACACTGAATCTTCATGGCAGACGAAAGATGGTTGATCTGGCGTAGTTTGTCTAGTAAAGGATGGCTTAGTTTGTGTCACTGCAAGACACTCCTTGTAGTAGTATTCGTCTGACAAGCTACAGCAATTAGACTTTGAACCAGTCGGTACACACCCCCTCCTCGTCCATTACTAATTGTCGTCCCTGTCATGCGGTTCTAAAATGTTCACCCAATTGCATAAAAAATGGGACGACAATGCAGTTACTTAGTGATAGTACTAACCGACATCAACTACATTCATGTCAGGCACATAATAAACATTAGAGAGGTACATAGTGGGAGTAACTGACACCCCTCTTTTACCACAGATAGGGGTATGCCTACCATCTGCTAGCTGTACTGAGCGATCCTGTGATACCTTCTGCATGTTCTCGAAACATTGGGAATTCTCTGACAAATGATCTGAGGCACCATAATCAATCAACTATGAACTATTCATACCTGCTGTAGAGGCAAAAACTGCAGTGCTTGAGAACTGAGGCTAATCATGGGTTAACTGAGCTAGGCGCTGTACAATTGCATCATAGTCTACCTTTGCAAGAGTCATAGTATTAGTAGACACAGCTGGTGGAGTAGTCACAGAAACTTGGTTGGCAAGAGCAGGTCGTCCAAGTTTTTTCCAACACTTGGCCTTAATGTGGTCAACTCTCCCACAATAGGAGTAGGTGGGCTTGCCATGATTGCCATCAGCATGCCCCCTGCTTTACCTCGGAAGGCTCCAGCTCGTCCTTCATGTGTATTTACGGCAGCATGAGTAGAAACAATATTACTAGTAACAACCTCTGGAGTAGACTGAACATGCAACCTGTTAAGTCCCCTGCATATCTCCTCAATGGGAGGAAGATCAGACAGTGTCAATATCTGTAAGTGTGCAGCAGAATAGTCATCATTAAGTCTTGTTAGAAATATATGGGCTGAGAACTCCTTCCTCTAATCCCTACACGTGACTGATGTACATATGGGCTTGCATGCATTATATTTTTCCAAGAGTCCCTTTATAATGGAGTAATACTGCGAGAGACTCATGGATTCCTGTTTCAGATGACAAAGGTCATAGTGAATTTGGAAGACCTGGGTGGAGTTAAGTTTATGAGAATATGCATCATTCAGACTATCCCACATCTATTTAGCAGTTTTATAGTACATGACCTCATCTTCAATGCGAGGTATCACACTGTTTAGTATCCAGACTTGCACCATAGCATCATCTTTGTTCTAGGTTGCATATTTCCCAGTCTTCTGCTCCGGTGGTGCTTCAATGAGGACATGTTGCTTCTCATGTCTTTTTACCGTGACGAGGAACATCTGAGACCAATGGGAGGTAATTGGTCTCGTCAAGTCTCACAATGGGTGCAAAGAATGGATTTTTGTAGACCAAGTTCTCTCCGGTTTGTTTCGATGTCACTCTGGACTCTGAGGATGTCGCGGTCATAGTGATCCCACGACAGAAGTACCTTCACAAATCTTTACACGCAGATTTGAATTCCTGACAAAATAGGGGAATGCACACCCCACATGTCCGCTCACACGCAGATCCGACAAGCAACCAATCAAGGGGAATACACTCCCCAACAATGCGTCAACAAGGGGAATACACACCCCAAACAACCGTTAAAACACTGATTTTATTAAACCATCAACAAAAAATTATCCAAATATCTTCCGGAAAGTTCTAAACCTTAGTGAAACACCATACCCAACAAGAGGTTGATGGGTTGATCAACCCCTCCCCCTACCGCCCAACAGGGAGAGGGACACCACCGATGGCGGATGCAGGCCCCCCTTTGCTCTCTAGGAGGCGGTGACATTGACGGTTGCTGGCGCTAGCAATGGCGACAGTGGTCAACTGCTGCAGACGAGGGGCCAACGATCGGTGGTGGTTGCTGCTAGCCCTGTGGTGGTTGGTAGCAACACCGATTGCTGATGATGGCGGCGACGATGTGTGAGCGGGGTTTGAGGTATGTTGGTGGAGTCCCCAACTTGACTTTAATACCAAGTTAAAGAAAATAAAATTTTTTAATTTATAAATCATCTCTACATCTCTTTATATAAAAAAAATAAAAAAAATTATGATGTAAGTCTAATAAAATAATAAAAAGACACAAAATCTCTCAAAATATACCGTAACATAAGAAAGTTAAATCTACTATTCATCAATTTTCAATGGTTACCTATTAGAGTTAAAATTCCTCCTGCTTGGTTGGCACCTAAAGCAATTAAAGCAAAATAAATTAAACTTAGAAATACCTTTTCGAAAAAAAATTAAACTTAGAAATAGATCCTCATCGTTTTTTAGTTCGCACGACGTGTTGTCAAAATGAATAGAATAGGAAGGGAGGGGACATCAAGGTGGTAGCTACGCGGGTTAAGATAACAGAGTTATAGGTCTTTTTAAATATTAATTAAAAATTGATTATGTTACGATTAGTTTGGATGGAGGGATAATTTTTATGGGATAATTTTTTTTATAATTATGTTATCCTCTCTTTTTATTTTAAAGTCATAAAGGTTATTCTAGTAGGTTAATCTGTGACTGTTTGGAAAGTTTCTGTGTGGGATAACTTACAAAAAAAAATTTATCTCACGTTAACCCTAGAATAACTTATCCTGGGTTAAGTCCTCTTAACCTAGGTTAAAATATCCTTCCCATCAAATAATATTAACCCTTATTTTAATAGATTATCTCCCCTACCAAATTAAGTCTTAAGTTTTCTATCAAACAATTTTCTAAGGAAGAAATTAATAACCAAAATGATTATTCGAATCTTTCAATTTTTAAAATAAAAATCAAATCAAATCTACTCAAATAAAATGTTATGCTTTGATTCTGTTTTCATGAAATATAGCAGAACATCACCACAGTTCTATAGTTTTCTTATGGTACTTCTATCATAAACTTATTGTTTCACCTTAAATATGCTATCATTTGTTAAACTCTATAGGTTATTTCAATTTTTTCATGTTAAATTCTTTTTAGTTTTTACCTTTTTTTTTCATTTGCTCTGTTTATAACATGAATGATTGTCCCATGAGATTAAAGTTTTTTGCTACGAAATAGTCAATTATATAGGAAAAAAGTTCAATAAGTTGTCTACTCAACAACTTGATCTAACCCAACCTAATTGGGCTAATCTTATGGGTTAGTTGGGTTGAATTAGGTAATATGATGCGTCCGATTGAATAGAAAAATTTTCAACCAGAAGAAATTGACTTGGATTACGTATTAAGTTAGAAACTGACCCAACCAACTCGTGGAGCTCGGTGATCCAAATGTGATATGCATGTGACTTCAAGTGAGATAAAGGTGGCTAAGAGGTATATTTCTATGATGTGATTAATGGATGGGCGTTGAATTACAAGCAGACATATGGAGAGGTTTGGGAAAGAAATAGTCAGCTGATGCTGCGAAATAGATGGTAGGGTCGATCTTAATGTTTAGATATGGGATAGTAAATTCAAACGTTTAAACGTCGACATAGGTTCGAAACGTTGAGATATGTGTAAAATCTTGAGATTTAGTAGGCATGGCATGATTGATTATGTACATATCTCGATGTTTATACTTTGAGATAGCTTCCGAGGTTTTAGATGTCTAATTAATATTGTTACTAGATTTGAGCTCGTCTATGGGAGTACAAAAGTCCTCTGGGAGAGAAAAAGAAATCATATTATTTTCCAATGCTACAATGAAAGTTAAACAAAAAAAAGTTTGGTGAATGTTGTATCATTTTTTTGTGGTAAATAAAAGTTTTAGGAAATAGAATAAATAAATATTTTTTATATTTTGATTTGTTTACTAATATTAATCGATGTATTTTAATTTTTTATATATTTTATTTTTTTTATATCAATTGATATATTTTGATCTTTTACGTGAAAATTGAAAAATATTAATTAAAAATTTTAAATTAATTTATTTGGTTTTTCATTTTTCGATATCAAACAAAAGTGAAACACTTAATTGTAAAAAATAAAATAAAACAATGATTATAAATTAAAATGTTGTAAAATATATTATTAAATATATTTTAATTTTTAATCAATGTTTTAGATTATATTTATATTATATCATTTTATATTAATATTAGTTTATATTTTTGTAGAAATATATTCCATTGATGGAAGAGATGAAATTTAAATAGCATGTACTTGATAAATAATTTATCAGAAAAAAGAAATAAGGAGAGAGGGAGAGAGAGAGAGAGAGTGAGTGTGAGAGAGCCACCGCCGCATCAAACGGAAGAAAGAAAAAAAAAAAAAACGAAAGCAAACGTGGGTAGTGTAGCAATCAAAATTAAAAAAAAGAAAAAAACAGTAGCCAGGGTAATGGCTAAAGCCACGGCCAGTTATACTTATTAAAGATAGGTTCTGATCTTTCGACATTAAATTAACATCAAAGTTGTCGGTATTTAATTGTTAACATGGAAACATAGCAAACTCAACCGTCATTTATGACGTATCGTCTTAGTGCTGATTTAACGTTGACTTGGCATCTATCTTGATGCCTTACCCTGGACTTGGCAACCCTGCTGGTTATCCCGAAACAGGGTAGAAAACGAGATAATCACTTAAGTCGTAAATTAAACATTTTCCACTCATTCCAACACCAACATATGATACCAAATGTTTTTTAAGAGTCCATCAGGTAGGTAGTTTAGTTGATGAATAAGTTTATATCATCTTAATAAAAATATCAAGTTTTTAGTTGAACCTTGACTTATGGAGATTGATTTTCGGATTATTTATCCCCCGCCCATTATCATTTTTAGGCAATCTCTTTCCGTGCATGGTCAACGATTCCGATTGCCTCCAAAAGCACTTTCCTAATGCCCTTTACCAGGCTGGTCTTCCAAGTTATGTCCAGAATCCAGATAGAACTTTTCCGGATCATCTTGATCCTCTATCCCCTTTCCCACCAACATAAATCGTGCATATTTTTCCAATTGACTTTACAAAATCCTACGTCGTGGATTGTATTCTCATTCAAACGTCACCGTGTTTGGGTACATGGAGCTGGACCTGTTTAAACTCTGGGTTGAGCCGGTTCATGTTCTGGGTTGGTTTGGGTCACTTTGAAAAAGATCTCAGTTCAACTCTGACCCCAATCCTTGGCCGTGATAATTGCATTCGAGGATATTGCGTTAATTCGAACCTGTAAATGTAACTTTGTCTCTCTCATGTGCTCCACCGGTGACCTCCTACCCCACAACCAGACGGAGCGTGAAGGTGTGTTCTATGCTTGGTTTCTTATATACTAATTTAGAGGGTGCCATTCATGGATCCGGGAGTTCTGGGTTAGGAGGGAAAAATGGAAAAATCAAAATTGGATTCAGCTGCGTAGTTGGTGCTTGAAATTCTTTATCGGTGACCAGAGAATTTTAGGGATTTAGCGATGGGAGATATAGTCCATATTGAGGAGTTTGTGTTCAAACGATATTAATGTGAAGGCATCGATTGTAGCCTTTGCAGAGGGTTTGTGGTAGCGACCCTCGTTGCCATCACATCTTTCTCTCATGAAACTGATTGTTTTGTCTTTTTGGATAGCGATTGGGGAGGGGTAGGAGCAGGGATTTGTCTTTTTCGATCGTGGTAGATGAGGGTAAGGATCGAGGAAAGTGCACGTCTTTGATGGAGAGGGTCAAGCTGCTTCCTTGGGGACCCATCTGATCTACTTGAGAATTGAGGACTTTGTAAGTCTACCCTTCGCACACTCAAGTTTTGGATCACATCCTCTTTACAAGCATGATAATAAGTAGATATATAGTTTTAAGTTGATTTCTACTAACTACGGTTAAGTTAGTTCCAGTAAAATTTTGAATTGTTGATGACAAGTGTTAGCAATTATCCATGTATGAGGAACACATGTCTCGAGCAGTGGTAGATTATCTCCAGATTGGATCCTCAACAAATTAAAAAGACCTGTTAGGTAAAGAATACCACTTCTTGAGTTTACAATAATAATCAACTCTTTTTCCACACTTTGAGTTTAACTCTAAAAAAAGGGAAGTAAGTTGGGAAATATAAAAATTAACCTGTAAATGTAAATGTGGTGTCAACCTACGTCCTTCTTTTTTATGCAAAAAAAATGTTGAACGTGGTGGAGTTTACCATTGTTGAAACTAACAACAAACCACTTTCATATGGGTGTAATCATCAAATCACCTTCGAAATCACTTTACACTGATGCAAAATCACTTTGCACATGTGCAATTTTATTTTGTACATGTGCAAAATCATTTTACACGTGTGCAATTTTATTTTGCACCTTCGAAATAATTTTCCATCGGTGCAAAGTAAGATTACACCGGTGTAAAATTAAATTTCAAGTATTTTTTTACGTATGACAAGTAATTTTACACTTGAAAGCTGATTTTTCACTTTATGATTTAGGATTTAGGACTAAACCCTAAACTCTAAGGTGAAAATCACTTCTTGAAACGACCCATCACCCTTGTGTCATTTAAGATGTATGAGAAGTTCACCAGACGTCTGAAAAGATCAACGGACGTCTGAAAATACTTTTTCTCTTCAGCGTGTACCGTACGTACGCCATGCCTTCTCCCTTACCCACGCCTCCTCGCACTTTCCCTTGCGACGCCACTCCGCATCATCCCTCGCTATCCCTCGCCATCTCGTCCCCCTCACCTCCTCTCCCTTTATAACCTCTCCTCCTCCTCCTCTTCGTTGCACACCCCGTAGTAAGACGAGAGAGCAGAGAGCAGAGCGAGGGTGAGAGCGAGTGAGAGCAGGGAGCCAGAGCAAGTCTGAGCGCGAGAGCGGAGGGTACTGCGCTGCTCTGCTGTAGCGCCTGCAGGCCAGGGAAGCCAGAGCGGTTCCGTGGAAGTCATTTTTTTTGCGGAATCAGACGCCCGGAGCTATATTCAGACGTCTTACCGGACGTTCGAAGGTAACAAGAGACGTCTGGTAGAGATCTACTTTTCGTATTCCTTCTCTGTTAGAGTCTTGACAGTGTACGTATGTGTCAGAAGTTGGAAGGTGGACTGAGGCAGTTTCAGATGTCCGGGAGCACCTCTAGATGTTTGACGGAACCCTTGGATGTCGGCACCGAGTCTAGACGTTTGATAGAGGAACACTGAGAGAGGTATCCCTGAGAATTGTTTTAAGATGTCTGGGACCTTTCTCAGACGTCTGATTTCTGTCTGACTGTGAGTTTTTGGGCCCGTACAAGGCCCTAATGTTATCAGGGCACGTTTGATTTCTTGTTACGATCCGGTTCCCGAATCCCTACAGGACACGAGACTGGACCGACTCGACTGATCCCAAGACCTAGTCGTCCAACGAGAAAGTAACAAAAAAGTAGGAAAGTAAACCACATTCACTATGCTAAGCAACTAATAGTAACAAAAGTACAGTAGTAAAGAAGTAAAACTACTACAGTACACACCACCACAACAGTAGAAAAGTATCCAGGTACAGGAATATAAAGTACAGAATGTAAGAGTACAGAAGTGCAAGAAACTACTCACTACAACAGAAAAGGAGTACAACAAGAAGTTACAACTACTGGGCTCTACTGGGCCCAGCACCCTCTGCAGTCGTAGACTTTGGCTGCTCAACACTTGGACCTAAAAAGGGGTTATGAGTACAAAACGTCAGCGAACGCTGAGTAGAGTGGCAACCAACTAACTAAAGCAGTAAAGGTGGATAGGTAGTTGTTATTTTTCAATTACTTTCTTTAACTAATTATTCTTTTTCACCACTTAGTTTATTTATTAAGTCTCTTTCTTGATCTCGAATGTTTCTCGTGGGAACGATCTTGATTGCAGTCTTTTCCGAAGAGTAGAAGTCGCATGTGGTGCTCTCCTGGCCGGGAGAGTCCTCATGGTGGTCCTACACCCAGTAAACCACCCCAAGGTCACGGACAGACGTAACGGTGACTACGGCACGCGTGATAAGCACACGGGTAGTGTAACGACCCGATTCCCAAGTCCCTACGAGACACGAGAACCGGACCGACTCGACTAATCCCAAGACCTAGTCGTTCAACGAGGAAGTAACCAAAAGAGCAGTAAAATAAACCACATTCAGCATGAATATAACTAACAGTAAGGAAATACAGCAGTAAGGAAAGAAACAACTACAGTATATACCACCACAACAGTAGAACAACATTCATAACATAATATGAACTGCAGGTAAAGAAAAGTACAGCGGAAACAAGAACTACTCACTATAACGGAACAAAAAGAGGTGCAAGAGAACAGTGGTAACTCTACTGGACCGTACTCGGCCCAGCGTCCTCTGCAGCCGCTGACCCTGGCTGCTCAACACCTGGTCCTGAAAGGTAACGAGTATAACACGTCAGCAAAACTCTGAGTAGAATGGCAGCTAAACTAAAGAAACAGTAAAGTGTACAGTAGCTGTTTAATTTTCTTTCTTCCTTTATTTACGTCTTTCTATTGTTTCACAATTTATCTATTTCTCAGATCCTTCACTTGATCTCGAATGTTCCTCGTGGGAACGATCTTGATTGCAGTCTTTTCCGAACAGTAGAAGTAGCACGTGGTGCTCTCCTGGCCGGGAGAGTCCCCCGTGGTGATCCTACTCTCAGTCAACCACCCCAAGGTCACTGACAGACGTAACGGTGACTACGGCACGCGCGGTAAACGCATGGGTAGTTAACCCGCACTGGCACGCGGTCAGTCGTTTCCGTTAACGGGTGTGCCCAAAGCACAGCACGGAACCAGTACAGGGTAGAGCTCTTTCAGTAACAGGGGTCCAACCCCTCCACAGTAACCAAACAGGGGCCTTGCCCCTCCACAGTCCGCACACCCTCGCTGAAAGGAAGTTTCGTCCCTGAGACTTGCGCTAACTAGGGTGCGGGAAAACGTCATAAAAACCATAACAAACTCAAAGAGGACCGAAGCCGGTCCGAAAAGACGTACCCGCGAAGAGTTCCGGGTACCGCTCTCGCATTGCCGTCTCAGGCTCCCAGGTAGCCTCCTCGTACCGCTGGCTCCTCCACAAAACCTTTACCAGGGGTACTTGCTTTCGTCTCAAACTACGGACGTCTCGGTCTAGAATCTACACTGGCCGCTCGGGGTAGGTCAGGTCATCGCTCACCTCGACGCTCTCGTGATTCAGTACGTGACTGGGATCGGCTACGTACTTCCTGAGGTTGGACACGTGGAACACGTCGTGCACACTAGAAAGCTGCGGGGGGAGGGCAAGCCTGTAAGCAACAGGTCCAACCCGCTCCAGGACCTCAAAGGGCCCCACAAACCTTGGCGCGAGCTTCCCTCTCACCCCAAACCGCTGTAGGCCCTTCATGGGCGAAACACGAAGAAAGACATGGTCCCCAACCTTAAACTGCACCTCTCTGCGTCTCCGGTCCGCGTAGCTCTTCTGTCTGCTCCTGACAGTGCGGAGTCGCCTGTGGATCTGCTCGACTACCTCCTGACTTTGCCGGATCAACCTGGGGCCAACCTCCCACTTGGTCCCCACCTCAACCCAACTCAAGGGTGCCGTACACCTCCGTCCGTACAAAGCCTCGTAGGGAGCCATGCCGATACTCGAGTGATAATTTTTGTTATATGCAAACTCCGCCAGGGGCAGGTGCTCCTCCCAAGAGCCCCTCCAGTCCAGTACACAGGCACGCAAAAGGTCCTCAAGTGTCTGTATCGTGCACTCAGACTGTCCGTCCGTCTGGGGGTGGTAAGCTGTACTAAACCTCAACCGCGTCCCCAAGGCCTGCTGAAACTCAACCCAAAACTGGGACGTAAAGCGGGTATCCCGGTCGGATACGATCTCCCGCGGAACTCCGTGTAGTCGTACCACATCACGGATATACCTCTCTGCCAACTGTGCTGGTCCCAAAGTGACTCGGATCGGCAAGAATCGCGCCGTCTTCGTCAGTCTATCCACTATTACCCAGACTGCGTCGTGTTCCCGCTGGGTAACAGGTAAGCCCACCACCAAGTCCATGGTGATGCTCTCCCACTTCCACTCTGGCACTGGAAGCGGCTGTAGCGGCCCTGCAGGCCTCTGATGCTCGGCTTTCACCTGCTGGCACACTAAGCACTGCTGCACGAATTCACCCACATCCCGCTTCATCCCCCTCCACCAAAACTCGCGTCTCAAGTCGTGGTACATCTTTGTGTTTCCGGGATGTATGGTGAATCTGGAACCGTGTGCCTCAGTTAGGAGCTCTCTTAACAGCTCCTCGTCTCTGGGAACGCACAACCGTCCCCTCAAGCGCAGCACCTGGTCTGTGAAAGAAAAGTCCCCCGGGTCTCCCGACAGTACTCTGTCGTGCAAGGACTGCAAGTACGGATTGGCCATTTGTCCTGTGATGATGCGGTCTATCAGCTCTGGCCTGGTCTGCCGTGTCACCGTCACTGCCCCACAATACCCTCGTAACTCTAGAGGTCGCCAACTGCCCACCTCCTCCAAAAGGCTCCAACTCTGTAACCGTAGACTGGCCAAGTGTGCGGGCGTCTTATGGCTCAAGGCGTCTGCCACCACATTGGCCTTTCCCGGGTGTTTGGAGATGCTGCAGTCGTAGTCCTTCAGGAGCTCCAACCAACGTCTCTGTCTCATATTGAGCTCCTTCTGATCAAAAGGGTATCTGAGGCTCTTGTGATCTGTGAAAATCTCGAAGGTCTCACCGTACAAGTAGTGCCTCCAGGTCTTCAGCGCGAAGACAACAGCTGCCAACTCTAGGTCGTGGGTAGGGTAGGTTTGCTCATGGGGCTTCAGTTGCCGTGAAGCGTAAGCGACAACGTGACCCCTCTGCATGAGCACACCTCCTAACCCCTGCAAGGAGGCGTCCGTGTACACAACGAACCCGCCACTACTGTCAGGGATGGTGAGCACGGGAGCCGAGGTCAACCTCTCCTTCAGCTCCAGAAAACACGTCTCACAGGCGTCTGTCCAAGCGAAGGGCACGTCCTTCCGGGTCAACTGTGTCATAGGACGTGCAATCTGTGAAAAACCTCTGATGAATCGTCTGTAGTAGCCTGCCAGTCCCAGGAAACTACGAATCTCAGTGACTGAACGCGGTCTCTCCCACCTGAGTACTGCCTCAACCTTGGCTGGGTCCACCGCCAAGCCGTCTCCAGAGATCACATGACCTAAGAAGGTCACCTCCCTCAACCAGAACTCGCACTTGCTGTATTTGGCGTACAACCTACGTCGTCTCAGAGTGTCCAGAACCATCCGCAAGTGATGTCCGCGCTGCATTTGATCTCTAGAATAGACGAGTACATCATCTATGAAAACCACCACGAACTGGTCCAAGTACGGTCTAAACACCCGGTTCATCAGGTCCATGAAAGTAGCGGGGGCATTGGTCAGCCCAAACGGCATGACCAAAAACTCGTAATGTCCGTATCGGGTGCGGAAAGCTGTCTTGGAGACGCCGGTCTCCCTGATCCTCAACTGGTGGTATCCAGACCTCAAGTCGATCTTGGAAAACACCGTGGCACCCCGCAACTGGTCAAACAAGTCGTCGATCCTCGGCAGCGGATATCTGTTCTTGATGGTGACCCTATTCAGCTGTCGGTAGTCCACACAAAGGCGTAGGGTACCATCCTTCTTCTTCACAAACAGTACCGGGGCTCCCCAGGGAGACGCACTGGGCCTCACGAAACCTTTCTCCAAAAGGTCCTGCAACTGGGACTTGAGCTCTCGCAGCTCAAGCGGTGCCATCCTGTATGGCGCGGTGGAGATGGGGCTGGTCCCTGGTACTAGTGAGATCTCAAACTCGATCTCACGCTTGGGTGGTAGTCCTGGTAACTCGTCTGGAAACACGTCAGGGTACTCTCTGACCACCGGGATACTCTGGAAGTCTGCCACAGGGCTGGGCTCTGCCACCACACAAGCTAGGAAGCCCTCACACCCCTAGCTCAAAAGTCTCGCCGCCCGAAGTGCTGAAATGCACCTGAAACCTCCGTCCACTGGCTGTCCGTGAAACTCGAAAGAAGGCAACTCCGGAATGGAGAAGACAATCTTCCTCTCAAAACAGTCCACCAAGGCGTGGTAAGCGGACAGCCAATCCATCCCCAGAATCACTCCAAAGTCCTCCATCTGTAACATAATCAGGTCAGCTGGCAGGCTATGTCCCTCGATGCTGACCTCGCAATCCGTGTACACCTCCTCAGCTACAAACAGCTGACCATTCGGACCTCTGATTACGAACGGATTTTCTAACGCTGTATAATCCTGGTCTAAACTAACTGCGAAACTGGCTGCGATAAACGAGTGCGTAGCGCCGGAATCGAAAAGCGTGTAAACGAGTCTGCCGGAAACTGAAACCATACCTGCCACCACCGATCCCGAAGCTCTGGCGTCCCTGTGTGTCAGGGCGTTGATACGCCCTTTAGCTCTAGGTGCGGACGAAGCAGCCACACTCTGCGTCGGACGGGTAGGTGCTGGCCGGTACCCTCCTCGCGACTGCTGTCGTCCTCCTCGCGCCTGGGAACCGCGGCCTCCTACACGTCCTCCAGTGCTCTGCGCGGGAAGTATCTGCTGACCTCCTGCCGTAGACGGGCAGTCCCTCCTGATGTGGCCCGGCTGGCCACACTGGTAACAGAGGGGAACCCGACTCCCGCCCTCAGTGGGTCCCTGCTGTCGGCTGGGCGGGGGTCCGGTGCTGGCGACTGGCCCCTGTCGAGGGCCCCCAAAGGCCACTGATGGCCCTGTAAAACGTGACGGCTCTCCTGCGGACGCCACGTGTCTCCTCTCTTGCTGGCCCTATGAAAAGTCTGGCTGAAAGGGCCTCTTCCGCCCGCCGTCAGTGTCTCGCGCGAACGGGTTGGTCTCCTCGTAAGTCATAGCTGCCTCCACCACCCTCGAAAACGTAGGCAGCTTCAGAGGTTTGACATACCCCCGAATTGCAGGCCGGAGCCTCTTAGTGAACCTCCAAAGGCGCTCCTCCTCAGTAGCTACCGTTGTCGCTGCAAAGCGGGACGGCTCCAGGAAACGCGTGCGGTACGCGCTCACGGTCATCGTCCCTTGGCGGAGAGTGTGGAACTCCCGCCTCCTCTGGTCCTGCCACGTCTGGGGAAAGTACTGCTCGCAGAAGAGGGTGACGAACTGGTCCCACGTCGACTCGTCCCTCTCCTGTCCCCGGACCGCCCTCCACCACCTGTGTGCCGCACTCTCCAGCTGGTACGTGGCAAAGGCCACACGGCACTCCACCGAGGGGCGAAGGGTGTCGAAAATCTTCTCCAGCTGCTCAAGCCAGTCCTCTGCCTTGGTCGGGTCCTCATCCCCCTTGAAGGAGGGGGGCTTCAGCTTTCGGAATTGCCCGAAAAGCTCGAAGTGGCGCTGTAGGGGAGGTGTTGGTGCACCTCCAAGCGAAGGTGCCTCGTACACGGAAGTGTCGGAGGAAGGTGGGGGCTGCGGCGGCCCATCCCCTCCCCCGTGTCCAGCGCCGCGTCCGTCGAGTGGTCCCACAGAGGACTCCCCCTCCACAACCCTAGGGTGAGGTGCTCGGGGCGGTGAGTGGAGCTCCTCTCGTACAATGTCTCGTATCAGCTGAGCGAGGTACTGGGCCTGGACTCCCGGAAGTAGTGGCTGGTCCACTGGGGTGTCGGCAACGGCACGCCCACCTCGCCGACCTCGTCCTCGGCCGCGCCTCGGCCCGCCTCACTGGTCCCACGACGAGGCATCTCCTGCAAGGAGACACGAAACAAAACGGAACACGTCACTACGGAACGATATCGAACGGAAATGTCTAAGAGCTCATGTCAAAAGATATGTTGTGGTGGCTACTCTAGTTATAGACATGTGAATTGGTTATTTTCCAGTCAGTTGATTCACTTCTCGGGACGACCTTGCTCTGATACCATCTTGTAATGACCCGATTCCCAAGTCCCTACGAGACACGAGAACCGGACCGACTCGACTAATCCCAAGACCTAGTCGTCCAACGAGGAAGTAACCAAAAGAGCAGTAAAATAAACCACATTCAGCATGAATATAACTAACAGTAAGGAAATACAGTAGTAAGGAAAGAAACCACTACAGTATATACCACCACAACAGTAGAACAACATTCATAACATAATATGAACTGCAGGTAAAGAAAAGTACAGCGGAAACAAGAACTACTCACTATAACGGAACAAAAAGAGGTGCAAGAGAACAGTGGTAACTCTACTGGACCCTACTCGACCCAGCGTCCTCTGCAGCCGCTGACCCTGGCTGCTCAACACCTGGTCCTGAAAGGTAACGAGTGTAACACGTCAGCAAAACGCTGAGTAGAGTGGCAGCTAAACTAAAGAAACAGTAAAGTGTACAGTAGCTGTTTAATTTTCTTTCTTCCTTTATTTACGTCTTTCTATTGTTTCACAATTTATCTATTTCTCAGATCCTTCACTTGATCTCGAATGTTCCTCGTGGGAACGATCTTGATTGCAGTCTTTTCCGAACAGTAGAAGTAGCACGTGGTGCTCTCCTGGCCGGGAGAGTCCCCCGTGGTGATCCTACTCTCAGTCAACCACCCCAAGGTCACTGACAGACGTAACGGTGACTACGGCACGCGCGGTAAACGCACGGGTAGCTAACCCGCACTGGCACGCGGTCAGTCGTTTCCGTTAACGGGTGTGCCCAAAGCACAGCACGGAACCAGTACAGGGCAGAGCTCTCTCAGTAACAGGGGTTCAACCCCTCCACAGTAACCAAACAGGGGCCTTGCCCCTCCACAGTCTGCGCACCCTCGCCTGGCTACCCTGGTTTGCCCCAGTGGGCCTAACAAGCCGGTGTGGGAGGCTAGCAGAACCCCGGGGCCCGTGGGGTAGCTAGTACCTCCCTACACTAGCAGCTCTCCTCGGTACTATGTACACGAGGGCCAGCAAGTCGGTACAGAGTGGCCAGTCCTAACCCCGAGTCCCTGGGGCGGCTGGCTCCGCTCTGCACTAAACAGGGGGGACAGTCGCTCTCCTTGGTACTCCGTACTCAAGGGCCAGCTCACTTCCCCAATTCTATTCCATTCACTTCCCAGGAGTTCTACTCCTAATTCCCCGTAGGGTTCCAGCTCTTTAACTCAGAACATTCCAGTTTCACGTTCATACATCCCATATTCTTAATCATGTTCATTTATTCATAACAGGCAATTGTTAATTCAATTCACAGGCAGCTATTATTTCCTTTCCACATTTTCCAAGACTGCAGTATTCGTACATTCCACTAGCTTTCCCGTCCTAGGATTCATGCCATATCCTAGGATCTATCATACAATCTAGTTTTCTAGCCCTAGGATTCTTGCAACACCCTAGGAATCTACCACTCAATCTATTTCTCATTCCTAGGATTCATGCAATGTCCTAGGTTATATTTATGGTTTCATAATTTAACAGATTATACTTAAAGCCACTCTACCGGTTACAACAGGCGAACTGGGGGCGTGGTCGGGAATCCCGCGTGCCTCCGCAACCCCCGAGACTACAACGGAACGGGGTCCTATCACAAGGATCAAACACAAGGAACTTCCCAAAATAGTATACAGCTACTGTAGACAGGTAGAGGATGTAATTCCGAAAAGAACGGAACTTGAAATGCGGAAAACGGAGCTCGAACGGGCCCGAAAC
This sequence comes from Thalassia testudinum, assembly GCA_037157565.1. Lineage (NCBI taxonomy): Eukaryota > Viridiplantae > Streptophyta > Magnoliopsida > Alismatales > Hydrocharitaceae > Thalassia > Thalassia testudinum. Next base: position 30,386,877 of record JAZHRO010000054.1, on the reverse strand, counting down.
GGGTCGAAAACGACGAAACAGTGCAAAATCAGACGTCTGGAACTTCTTCCAGACGTCTTAAAAAGTGGATTAGGGAATTACCTCACTCTGCGTGGGCTCTCAGACTTCCAGAAGCCTGCGGGATCGTCTGGCCTAGTTCCCAGACGTCCGATGGTCACCCAGGATGTCTGGAAGTCGTTCCTGCCGTCTGGCACTGCGGCCAGACGTCTGATTCGCGTTGGATGCGAATCTCCGACCCTGCGCGTACCCATTTCCTCTCTCTCTTAGTACGGTCAATCGAAGGGAAGGAAGAAGACGGAAAAACTCACCTTTCAGACGTCTGGACAGTTTTCCAGATGTCGTTCCAGTCGTCTGTCTAGAAGCACAGACGTCTGATTCTGGAAAATTTTCCAGAACCAGGGCGCCACTCGCCCTCCGCTCGCGACGCCCGTTCGCGCTGCGAGTGCTTCGCCTGCTGCTCGAGCCACAGCAGTCCTCCCACGTCGCTCCGCACCCGCTGCGCCCCCTGCCGGCCGGCCCTAGCAGCCCCGGCGAGATCGCCCTCTCGGCCGAGCGCCTCTCCCACGCGCAGCACCTCCTCCTACGCTCACCGCGGCTGTCGCTGCCGCTGCACCCTCGCGCTCGCTCTCGCACTCGCTCTCGCGCACTGGCTGAAGGAGAAGAGGAAGGAGGTGGAGGTGACTGGAGTGAGGGAGAGGCGTGGCCCTTTTAAGGCCGCGCGAGGAGGAGAGAGAGAACGCGACAGAGGCGTCTGCGGCCGCAGGAGAGAGGGAAAAAGAGGGAGAGAGAGAGAAATGCAGGTCTGCGCGCTCAGGCCTGCAGATGAATAGTAGCGTGCCAAAATAACCGATTTCCAGTCATCTGGAAATGATCCCAGACGTCTGGTCCGACGTCTGTAAGTAATTCCAGACATCTGGTACGACGTCTGGGCCACCTTCCAAATGTCTTAAAAGTTGTCTGAAGCGCCCGTTCGTAACAATGTTACGACCCGATTCCTGAATCCCTATAGGACACGAGAATCGGATCGACTCGACTGATTCCAAGACCCAGTCGTCCAATGAGAAAGTAACAAAAAAGTAGTAAAATAAACCACATGCACCATGTAAGTAACTAACAGTAACAAAAGTACAGCAGTAAAGAAGTAAACTACTACAGTACACACCACTACAACAGTAGAGAATTTAAAAGGGTTACAGTAATATGAAGTTACAATACAAGAGTACAAAAGTGTAACAAAATACTCACTACTACAGAAAACGGGGTACAACAAAAGTACAACTACTGGGCTCTACTAGGCCCAGCACCCTCTGCAGCCGTGGGCTCTGGCTGCTCAACACCTGGTCCTGAAAAAGGTTGTAGGTACAACACGTCAGCGAAACGTTGAGTAGAGTGACAACCAGTTAACTAAGAGAAACAGTAAAGGTGGACGGGTTGCTGTTGTTTCAATTTCTTTCTTTATTCAACTAATTATTCTTTCTTTCATCACTTGGTTTATTTATTAGGTCTTTTTCTTGATCTCGAATGTTCCTCGTGGGAACGATCTTGATTGCAGTCTTTTCTGAAGAGTAGAAGTAGCATGTAGTGCTTTCCTGGCCGGGAGAGTCCCCCGTGGTGGTTCTACACTCAGTCAACCACCCCAAGGTCGCTGACAGACGTAACGGTGACTACGACACGTACGATAAACGCACGGGTAGGTACCCCGCACTGGCACGCGGTCAGTCATTTCCGTTAACGGGTGCGCCCAAAGCACAGTACAGAACCAGTATAGGGCAGAGCCCTCTCAGTAACAGGGGTCCAGCCCCTAAGAACCAAACAGGGGTTTCGCCCCTCCAAAGTCCACGTACCCTCGCCTGACTACCCTGGTTTGCCCAGTGGGCCTAACAAGTCGGTGTTGGACAGCTAGCTGAACCCCGGGCCCCGTGGGGTGGCTAGCTCTCTCCCTACACTAGTAGCTCTCCCCGGTACTGTGTACGCGAGGGCCACAGAGTCGATACAAAGTGGCCAATCCTAACCCCGGGTCGCAACCCTAGGGCGGCTAGCTCCGCTCTGCACTAAATAGGGGGACAGTCGCTCTCCTCGGTACTCTGTACTTAAGGGCCAGCTCACTTCCCCATTCACCTTTCCAGTTTCATTCTATTTATTTCCAGGAGCTCTACTCATAATTCCCCATAGGGTTCATGCTCATGTTTTTCAGGTCAAGCCATACTAGGTTTCATCATTTCAGATTTATTCACATATAACACATGTTCCAACATTCAATCTTTCTTTTCCAATTTATATACAAGTAGCTCGTATTTAATTTTTAAACAATAGGAATTTCATGTAGCAGTTACTAACAACAGTACTCTGCATTTCACAGGCAGCTGTTATTCAATTGCAGGCAATTATTACTATTCTATCTACTCATCCAAGACTGCAATTCAGGCATTCCATACAATCGTTCCAGTGTTTCTAGCCCTAGGATTCATGCCATACCCTAGGATCTATCATTCAATCTAGTGTTTCTGATCCTAGGATTCATGCCATACCTTAGGATCTATCATTTATTCTAGATATGCATTTATGTTTGTAATTAAGTAAGGGAAGCCACTCTACCCGCAAAATCGGGAGTAATGGGGGCTTGATTGACAGGTCCACGTGCCTCTGCAACCTCCAAATTCGCAAAAGAACGAGGTCCTAACACAAGGATCAACCACAAGAAACTACTCAAAACAGGATAAAAGTATTTCAAACAAGTAGAGGAATTTATATGGAGAAGAATGGAATCTTAAACGCGGAAATCAGACCTCAAACGGACCCTAAACGGGTCAAAAACTACAATTCTGACTCAAATCATACGTCTGGAATATCTTCCAGGCGTCTTAAAAGGGGTCCAGATCCATACCTCACTTTGCGTTGCTCCTCAGATGTCCAGAGATCCTGCTGAATCGTTTGGACCGAGTTCCAGATGTCCGACTATCTCTTCGGACGTCTGGAGACGCTCTCCGCCGTTTGGTGCCTCGCCCAGACGTCCAAACCGCGTGGGAGGGCGTATCCCGTACATTCCCGAAGCGAATCCTGCACGCGTACACAAAAATCTCTTAACATGGCACGCAACAGAGCTTCGACGGAACGGCCTGCTGACGTGCCTTCGTGCGTGTGTGTTAAGAGGTGTCGTTATAGTTGCACTTGATACGTCGGTTTTAAAAGAATTAAACGGAGGTGAGTCCGAGTGTCGATCTCAGGGAGGCGTGGAAATCGGATTTTGTTTACCACTTGTTGTCACGAAAAAGGCGGAGTTTTGCTTGCGAAAGAGACGGTTTTGAAAAGCGAGAGATAGAGAGAGTTTAGGGTTAGAAAGCTCTTGGTTTTGATCATGCACTTTAAATAGAAATTAAAATGGCAACTAAATGGAAAATAATTTCATTAAACATGCATTCATAGTTCATGGTTTACAATATTAAATACATGCTTCAACAAAAGTAAATGAAAGCTTAAAAGAGAGAGAGAGAGGTAGAGAGAGAGTGGAGAGCGACGAGGCAGCCACGGCGGTGGAGGAGGCTTCGTCGGCGGCTCGTCGTCTCCGGCAATTACAAGAGTGCCTAATACTAGCTAGGAGAGGAGTGGAGTAGTTGGAAGTGGGAGAGGATGCCTTGAATGGTGGTAGAAGGGGGTTTAAATAGAGTTAAGGGCTTCCTAAAAGAAGAATGTGCTTTAGCGACATCCAGAACGTCGCTAAAACCGCTTCCAGATACGTCGGTGAAGGCCTTCTGCCGCCGGTTAGCCGCCCGCCCCTCTCTCTCTTCAGGCGCGATTCGTGGATGTCGAACGAGAGCCGTTCGATTGAGGATCGGACGGCTGAGATCCTCCCGCGCCTGCGCTAAGATCGCGCTTCGGGCGCGCGTGCGCACGCGCGTTTCCGCCCGGCGTGCGCGCGCGCGTGGGAGGTGGGGCGCTGTCGTCGCGCCGCGTGGCGCAATCCTAGCCGCTCGCTGCTGATCGCGCAGCTCAATTTTGCCGCGCCCTTCGCTCGCAATTGATTTCCGCTCCGCGCGATTCGAACGCGCGTCGCCGCGACGCGGGCGTGTGCGCTAACCGTTGCGCCACGCCCGCGCTTTGTCGCGGCGACCGTGGGCGAGCGCGTGGATCTCGGCCGTTCGATCGAAGATCAACGGTCGAGATGCGTCCTTGGCTGGCTTGGGGGCGTGCGAGCGGCGGGGGCGGGGCGACGTGGCGCGTTCTAGGCCGTTGATCTTCAGATCAACGGTCAGGATTTCTTGGGCCCATCGTAGGAGCTCCGGATGTCGGATTTGGTCGATCTTGAGTCCGTTAGACTCCGTTCGTCGTCCTGAATCCGTCCGTGCGGTCCGATTGCTCATCTGAGGCCTGCTTTGACAAATGCTTTACACAAATGGCCATTAATACAGTTTATAAGCAATCTTGGTACTTGATGCATGCAATGCTCCTATTCTACTTTATGTTGTGCCTTTTATTCTAAAGATGGGCCATATTCAACCTAATTACTACCCCCTTGCGTGGTGTTATCATACCCCCATGCTTACTCCTTGCTAGTCCCTAGCAAGGTTTATTCTAGCCTTTATTTCTTTGGCGAATTCAAGAAGTAATTGCTTAGGCACTTCGTTACTTGTCAATAAGAGGAACTATACGAAGATCTTAATCTACAAAGACTAAGCAGCGCCCGGGTGTCTGCCAAAATACGAACCGCCCGAATCCTTGCTTTGTATATATAACTATACTTATGTATACGTATATATCTATATATGTCTTTTTAGAATTTTTAGAATTCAGTGTGGGTTGGTAACTTTTTACGGCTACCCAACCCACCCAAAACTCGGTCAAAACCCTAAGTGCTAAGCATCTTGGTGTGAATGTTATGATAGACTTACTTAACGGTAATTGAGACAGACTTCGAGTTTCTACGCCTTTAGGTGACCGGAAAAGAAAATAAATTTTTGCCTGAAGGTGTATTTGTTCGATTGGTAGCTTTCTCCCTACGTTCATTTTACTTGGGGTCAACACAAGGATTTTCCAGTGTATATCTCCCCGGCTTGTACTACTTCCTCGCTTCTTCCTTAGGTGTTTTTGGTCTTCTTTTTTTTGTGCAATTATTGAGTTGGGCTCTGGACAACCGACCAATGGGCTGTTACCCACGATCACTTGCCAACCATACTTGTGCGGTGAAGTGTGGTTTATTTTCTTTTCTTCTTTTTCCTTTTTTTTTTTTTTTAATTATTATTTTTTTACGTAGGTGGCTTCCCTAATCTCAAATGTACCTAGAGGCAGTGAAAAAGAAATGGCCTGTGGCTGGGTTCTGGACAACCTGCCAATGGGCTGTTACCCACGACAACTTGCCAGCCATACCACCCTAGAGAGTTCATTAGCTACCCAATTTCTGTCAAAATCTCCGAGAAGTGAGTCTGTGCAGAAATGTGTGCAGATGCTTAGACTCAAAGTTTTCCTGAGTTAGAGGATGAGTTGATAAGTCGTATACTTATCACCTTATTTAGTAGGTGGATTAGAATAGCTTAAAGTTGCCAGGACTCACCGCTAAATCTATATTTTAACGGACACCAGGGCTGATTAAGCCTGAAGGCCTGAAAAGTCTAAGTGTTTAAGTTCTTTTTGTATTATTTCCCACTATTGACAAGTTTCTAATACCTAAGTTTTTCTTCCTAAATTCAATTTTTTTTTTTATTCATTCAGACTGATTAATTAAGCTCAGGATTATGCAATTTACCATCCCCCCCATGCTTAAGTTGGACAATGTCCTCATTGGCAGATTCATGGATGCAGAAGGGTTTAAAAAGATAGTACCTGAGTGACGTAGACTACCAGATCAGTCTGAATCCGCTGGGTTGCCTCCCAGGAAGCGCTGAGTTTAACTTTAACGCCTCCAGCTGGGCGGTGCACAAACAGGAATGACTTGGGTCAAGAAGATATGTTCAAAATTAACCAGACCCAAAATCAGAAGTCCACAGATGCGAATAAGGTTGTGGTGGAGTCCCGTTCCTAAGGGGCGGGAATTCTGTAACAGATATATCATGCATGCCCGTGTCAGATCCTCTCTTAGTTTGTGGGCATGCAAACAAGTTGTTGTGGACGAACGCACCCCAAATATGACGTGCCAAACACTAAAGATGTAGGTCTTATATTCAGCTTGTGTCCCCATAAAATTGTAATCCATCGAAAGTGTATCAATTCTAGTGCATTCGGGTTGCGGGATCTTTATTCTGGTAGGGCAAGTAACAAAGTCCAGAGTTTCATACTGAGCCCTACAACCAAGCATGAGTCTTCTCTTCAAAGACGAATCCATCTCTTCCGCAACTATGGTTTCATTGCTCATTCCCTCCAAGACCTTGATCTCAAGAATATTTTCTTCAACCTCCTTTGTATCAGATTCACTGTTTGGGGTTGCATTAGAGGTAGGGTCAATTTCATCCTCTAGATCATATTCTTTCTCTCGGCCCTCCTCCAAATTTGTGATGGGGATTCTAACCGATTCATAATCAATTTCTTTGAAATTGTAACTCCATTCTCCATCTCCGACGTTGGCTGCTACTCCCACCGGATTACTTGTCTTGAGCCGATTAGATTCAGATTCCAAGGTCTCTCCCCTCACCTTCTCAGTTTCCTCCTGATGTTTGTTCTCAATGCTCCCCAAATTGTGCTCCAAGGAATCCTTACTTTCCTTATCCACTGAGCTATCCAACTCCTGAGGGGTATCAATGGTGGACTGAACCAAATCAGGATGACTAGGTGTAGTCCAATTGATCATGGTAGGTCCTTGCTTTATGAATTCCATGAATGGCGTTGTATGCAACAGCTTTCTTTGGCCTTCTTCCCCCAATTGTTGGAACAACTCCAACATGGCATGTTGCCCTTTAACCAATTCTTGATTCTGTCTGTGTAGTTCTAACTGGAGGTTATCAAGAATTGACATGGTGTCATTTGGTGTCCTTTGGATTTCCTCCTTGAAATCCAGGTTAAGAGAGTATGGTTGAGGTTGTGGATCAGAATCCATATTGGTGTTTAGGTTCTTGGGTGGGTCCTCTATTCTGTCATGTTCAAGGTCCAGTTCTTCAAGAGGAACCATTCTTTGTTTGGTCCTACTCCAGAATAGTTGAGGTTCTAAGTCCTCCTCCCAGTCAGATTCTTCATCAGGGGACCAAATCAGAGGTTGATGATCCTGGGCTTGCCTAGATTTCTGAGCATTTTCTGATTTCCATTTGTCTAGAACTCCTTCTAATCCAAATGTCAAGTAGGCAAGGTTGTTGAATTCAGATGACCTTTCTTGGTTATTATCCTGAGATGGGTAGGGTTCTTGGTGTTCTCCTAAAGTGTAGGTCCTATCACAGTAGAGCGGGTCGGACCTAAATGAGGAGGCATCGTGAGGACAATCGAGATATGGAGCCCCACAATTTGAATCGTACCCTTGGGTGGCTATGTTGGGTGTATTCCAATAAGAGGTTGGTGTGGTTTGGTCATAGTTGGGCCAAGAGGGATATTCCAAGTTGCATCCCCAACTTGGTGGTTGGTTAGCCCAAGTCGGCTGTGGGTATGGTCTACTTGGGTTAGCATACAAATCCTGTTGGGGGTAATTTGGGTAAGATGGATAGGCATTGAAATCCATGGAGGGATGCGGGAAGAACAGATGAGAGAGAGTTGTGCACTCAATCAAACAAACAAGCCTAATCCTTATGGTGTATTCCTTAGGAGACCTAGAAATCTCACAAAGGTTGATTAAGTCCGTAAACACTGGACTCCCCTTCCCAAGGCTAATCTGGCCAGGTTGATTACGAGGGGATTGCAGGGAAGGTTCTTCCTTTGGCTTGCGCCTCCGGTTCCATAGACCCCACAACCGCGGTCGTTTGACACTGCCCCGCAGCCTAGCCACCAGATTCTACCAAGTGAATGAAAGCCAAGTGCCTATCGAACAAAACCTCACCTTTTGAGACTTAACTCAGTCCTGCCTAGGGCACGTCTACTCAGTTTTAACGGGTTAGGATAGTGCTTGTGCTTAGGGTAATGTGATGAGGCGTTGATTGGGGTGGTGCCTCTTAATTTTCCACTTTTCAAGGTGTGTGCTTCTACAAAACATGGTTTTCAAGCAAGAATTTTTAGGGTGTGGTGTCTTTTAATGTTTCATCCTTACTTTAGTGTTTTTTAGGGTTGACGTGTCTTAATGCTTTCAGACAAGTTTCAATGGGCACGTCAAGTTCTACACACAACTTGGTGAAAGTAGATTTCCTTTTTATCTTGTAGAGGCTCTAAAAACCCTAGTGTACTCATCCTAAAGATCGTGCAGCTTCTATTAGATGAGTTAGTTTTTAGGGTTGAGTGGTGCGGCCCAGGTCAACTCACGGTGGCTTCGCAAACACCACTCAAGAAAGAAAAGAACACTCCAAGAATTTATTCAGCAAATTAGAGTGTACATTTTTTGTAGGATGATGTGTTAAGAATGTGGGTCAAGCAATCATTCACCATGCCAATTTTTTAGTTTTTTACAATTTTTTTTAGCTTTTTCACGCAAGCAAACAATGAGAGACAGGTTACTCACTATCGGTCCTCGAGGCGCCTACTCCCTTGCTACCGTCGTGGAATGCGTCGCTTCGCCATCCATGCGTCGAATTCCTGCAACCGTCAAGTAAAAAGGAAAATAGGGCATTAGACGATGTGAGAATGAGTGTGGAATGGAGGTGATAAAACAAATCTGTTGCCTCCCCGGCAACGGCGCCAAAAACGGACGTGCCTTCGTGCGTGTGTGTTAAGAGGTGTCGTTATAGTTGCACTTGATACGTCGGTTTTAAAAGAAGTAAACGGAGGTGAGTCCGAGTGTCGATCTCAGGGAGGCGTGGAAGTCGGATTTTGTTTACCACTTGTTGTCACGAAAAAGGCGGAGTTTTGCTTGCGAAAGAGACGGTTTTGAAAAGCGAGAGATAGAGAGAGTTTAGGGTTAGAAAGCTCTTGGTTTTGATCATGCACTTTAAACAGAAATTAAAATGGCAACTAAATGGAAAATAATTTCATTGAACATGCATTCATAGTTCATGGTTTACAATATTAAATACATGCTTCAACAAAAGTAAATGAAAGCTTAAAAGAGAGAGAGAGAGAGGTAGAGAGAGAGTGGAGAGCGACGAGGCAGCCACGGCGGTGGAGGAGGCTCCGTCGGCGGCTCGTCGTCTCCGGCAATTACAAGAGTGCCTAATACTAGCTAGGAGAGGAGTGGAGTAGTTGGAAGTGGGAGAGGATGCCTTGAATGGTGGTAGAAGGGGGTTTAAATAGAGTTAAGGGCTTCCTAAAAGAAGAATGTGCTTTAGCGACATCCAGAACGTCGCTAAAACCGCTTCCAGATACGTCGGTGAAGGCCTTCTGCCGCAGGTTAGCCGCCCGCCCCTCTCTCTCTTCAGGCGCGATTCGTGGATGTCGAACGAGAGCCGTCCGATTGAGGATCGGACGGCTGAGATCCTCCCGCGCCTGCGCTAAGATCGCGCTTTGGGCGCGCGTGCGCGCGCGCGTTTCCGCCCGGCGTGCGCGCGGGCGTGGGAGGTGGGGCGCTGTCGTCGCGCCGCGTGGCGCAATCCTAGTCGCTCGCTGCTGATCGCGCGGCTCAATTTTGCCGCGCCCTTCGCTTGCAATTGATTTCCGCTCCGCGCGATTCGAACGCGCGTCGCCGCGACGCGGGCGTGCGCGCTAACCGTTGCGCCAAGCCCGCGCTTTGTCGCGGCGACCGTGGGCGAGCGCGCGGATCTCGGCCGTTCGATCGAAGATCAACGGCCAAGATGCGTCCTTGGCTGGCTTGGGGGCGTGCGAGCGGCGGGGGCGGGGCGACGTGGCGCGTTCTAGGCCGTTGATCTTCAGATCAACGGTCAGGATTTCTTGGGCCCATTGTGGGAGCTCCGGATGTCGGATTTGGCCGATCTTGAGTCCGTTAGACTCCGTTCGTCATCCTGAATCCATCCGTGCGGTCCGATTGCTCATCTGAGGCCTGCTTTGACAAATGCTTTACACAAATGGCCATTAATACAGTTTATAAGCAATCTTGGTACTTGATGCATGCAATGCTCCTATTCTACTTTATGTTGTGCCTTTTATTCTAAAGATGGGCCATATTCAACCTAATTACTACCCCCTTGCGTGGTGTTATCACCTGCATGGCCGTATCCACAAAAAGGAAGGTAAAGGGTACAGTACGTACCTCTCAGTCGTTTGGAGCTTCCTCCAGACATCGTCGGTGTCGTCTGGATGTAGGTTCAGACATCTGATTCTAGGAAAAATCCCAGAATCAGAAGCTCCTTCGTCTTCTTCCTGCTGCGTGCGGCCGCGCCGCGCTCGTTCGCCCCCTGCTCTAGCTGCAGCAGCGTCAGGGAGACTTCCCTGACACAACACTCTGCCTCGCTCACGCCGACCGGCCTCGAACTGCTCCGGCGAGCTCTCTCTCTCACGGCATGCGCGCTCTCCTCTCTTCCCTCTCGCTGCTCCTCTCCTCCCCGCCGCTGCACTCGGCTGCAGCGGTTGCTCTCGCTCTCACTCTCGTGCTAAAGGAAGGAGAAGACGGATGGTGCGGGCGGAAAGCTCTGCAAGTTTGCGAGGGAAGAAGAAAGAGAAGAGGGCGGCTGGGTCAGTTTGCGCGCTGCACGCGTGCAGACTCGCGGTCGTATCCACACAAAAATTGATTTCCAGACGTCTGGCCCAAGTCCCAGATGCCTTAAACGGCTTTGGTGACACGAGTCTTAACAGGTAGCTACCCCGCACTGTCAAGCGGTCAGTCATTTCCGTTAGCGGGTGCGCCCAAAGCACAGCACGGAACCAGTATAGGGCCTAGCCCTCTCAGTAATAGGGGTCTAGCCCTTAAGAACCAAATAGGGGTCTCGTCCTTCCATAATCTGCGCACTCTCGCCTGACTACTCTGGTTTGCCCAGTGGGCTTAACAAGTCGGTGTAGGGTGGCTAGCTGAACCCCGACTCCAGTGGGGTGGTTAGCTTTCTCCCTACACTAGTAGCTCTCCTCGGTACAGTGTACACGAGGGGCACAGAGTTGGTGCAAAGTGACCAAACTCACCTCGGGTCTCAACCTGAAGGCGGCAAGCACTCCTCTACATTAAGAGGTAACATGCTCTCCCCTTGGTACCATGTACTCAAGAGGTAGCACATTTCCCGTCACATTTCCATATCCATTCCATTTATTTCCAGTAGCTCGACTATTATTTCCCCGTAGGGTTCATGCTCATATTTATCATGTCATTCCATGCCAGGTTTCATCATTTTTATTTCCATTCTCAGGTTATACACATGCAACTGGTAATTCTATCTTTCACATTTCCATATTTAGGTTATTCACAAGTAGCTCGTGTTTCCAACATTCACCTTTCCATTTCCAAATTATATACATGCAGCTCATATTATGTCATTTCACAACAGTTAACAAGTACTATATATTTCATAGGCAACCGTTATTCATTTATAGATAATTGTTATCATTCTATCTACTCATTCAAGACTACAATCCATTCATTCAATACAGACATTTCCAGTATTTCTAGTCCTAGGATTCATGCCATACTCTAGGTTCTAATCATTCATTCAACACATGCATTCAGGTTTGTATTTAAATTAGGAGAAGCCACTCTACTAGTAAATCCAGGAGTAGTGGGGGCTTGAACGGTAGGTTCACATGCCTCAACAAGCCCCAAACCCGCAACGGAATGAAGTCCTAACACAAGGATCAATCACAAGAGAATACTTAGAACAGTATAGAAAGTGTTCTAACAAGTAGAGGAAATCATACGGAAAACATCGGTATCTTATTTGCGGAAAACGGACCTCAAACAGACCCTAAACATGTCAAAAATAGTGTTTCTGACTCAAATCAGCACATATATAGTTCTTTGTAGTTTTTATCTTGGAGCGGACCTGACATTCACTCAATTCAGGTGCTTTCTACGCCTTTTCACTCTGTTTTATGTCTTTTTAATACAATGAGGACATTACATTAAATAGGCATAGGGGGTGGATATTCATCTCTGAATTCATTCGTCAGCTCCGTAGATTTATTTTATTTTCTTTTATTTAAAAAAAAAATTGAATTAGGAAAGAGAACTTGGGTTTAAGAAAATTTTCAATCTTAGGAAATACTACATTATGATTTGAACACAAAGACCCTTCAGGTCTTTGGACTTAATCAGCCCGTGTGTCCACTAAAATGTGAATTTGTTTTTCGAGTTCTCGCCAACCTGAATTTTATTTTAATTGGAGTAAATAAGTTTGGGTGATAAGTACACGACTTATCAACCTGCCCTCTGATTTGAGGGAATTTTGAGTTTCTAGCATCTACACACTATCTTATCACTGACTCGTTGTTTGGTGATTTTAACGGAAATTAGGTAGCTAATGAACCTTCTAAGGTGATATGGCTGACAAGTTATCGTGGGTAACAACACATAGGTAGGCTGTCCAGAGCCCAGTCACTGGACCTTTCTCTTTTTGCTGCCTTTAGGTAAAGTTTAGACCAGGGAAGGCACCTACTTAAAAAAAAAAATCAAAAAGAAAAGGAGAAAAGAAAAAAAAAAGAGAGAAATAAACCACACTTCCCGCACGAGTATGGCTGGCAAGTTGTCGGTGGTAATAGCTCGTCGACCGGTTGTCCAGAACCCAGCTCGATGAATGCACTAAAAATTCCCAAAACACTTAGGAAGAAGCGGAGAAGTAGAGTAAACCGAGGAGATATACATTGGATTCACCCTTGTGTTGACCCCGTATAAAAAATAAAAGTAGGGAGAAAGCTACCGGTTGTAAAGATACACCTTTAGGTAGAATTTTTTTTTTGAGGTCACCTAGAGGCGTAGAAATCCGAAGTCCATTTTAATTGCCGATTAATGAGTCTATCACATTCACAATAAGATGCTTAGAACTTAGAGTTCTCATCAAATTTTAGGTGAGTTGAATGGTCGTAGAACGCCACTCTTAAACCCTAAAATTTGAAAATCCAAAAAAATTAGAAAAGAGGAAAAAAAGAAAAAGAAATTTTTCTTTGAATAAGGCGAGGGCTTGAGGCGATCTACATTTTGGCAGATGCTCGAGTACTGTTGTGTCTTTGAAAGTTCAGATTTTAAGTAGACAATTTCTTAATGATTGAAAATAATTTATGCCCAAATAATCCAATCTAATCCTTTTATAAATAGTATATAGTTTTTGCTTGGGACTAGCAAAAGATAGGCACGGGGGTATGATGTAAACACATTTACACTACTTAAGATGTCTATTTATGCATGTTCTTAAGCACAGGATTGCATTTCATGATATAAATATTGCATAACATGCATCCTCTTGCATTTAGAGTAGTTTGAATAAAACGGAGGTTAATAGTCTCCTTTTATGTGCTTGGATAGGCCAAACTTTTTATCAAGGCCTTGGATCGAAGATCCAACCGTACAGATGTGATCAGGGCGACGATTTGAGTTCAACGACTCCAAGATCGCCCTAATCAGGCATCTGTAACATCAAATAGTGACCGGGGAACCCTAGAAGATCAAGGGCTAGGATGGTGTAAATTTGCACTTCAAATGACAAGTCCGACCGCATGGATGAATTCGGATCGACGATCGTAGCCTAACAACGCAAAAATCGAGTCAATCCGACACCCGTGACACCATCTACAACATCCAGAAGATGGACGGCCAAGATGGCACCGCGTGACGCCATTTCGGCCGCCCAAATGCCCGCATGCAACCGCTAAAGCCTCCGCATCCACCCCTCTCCGCCGTTGGATATCCAACGGCCGTGAATGGCTACGCTTTAAATCGTCCGCGCGACCATCCGCGCTCCGCAGTGCAGTGGGCGAGGGCATTATCGTGACCAGCAGACGCGGGTTCGAGCCGCAGCGAGGAGGCGAAGGGTGCGGGCGTGCGTCGGATCTTGATCGGGCGGTCGTCCGCGCTCAATAGCATTGACGCACTATTGCATGCCCGCGCCGCATGCGACATCGCATGCGTTGGGGCGGGCACGCAGCGAGCGGGTGAGGGCGCAATCATAGCCGTCCGATCTCGTGATCGAACAGCTGTGGATGGCTGAACGTGCGACAGGCATTGAGATCGAGCAGCCAAGCAGGTGCGCGTGGGCAGCGGCCACTACGCCCACGTTGGGGCTTTAGCGACGGTTTTATCCGTCACCAAAGACCCCTTATTTAATGTTTTAAAGATGTAATGACCAATTTGCCCCCACTCCTTGCAACTATAAAAGGAGACCCCATCCACACAAAATTCTCATCCCTTCCTTCTCTTCTCTACCTCTCCAAAGCTTAAGAGAAACTTGTCCCACGCCCGAGATGCTTCTCGCGAGATAAAGTCCAAATTTTCGTCTCCCTTCGGAAGTGGATCCCGTGACGACGACGACGTGCTACCCCGTTCCCGTTCTTCTGCTTCGTCCTCCTTCATCCTGCATCATCCTCCTTCGTCCAGGTGTCGTCCCGTCCGGCTCATCCTCCAAGCGACCATCGAGGAGGATATTTCTCTCCCTATTCTTTTTACTGCTTTCTAGTATAGATTTACTGCTTTTTAAAGTAGTTCTGCTCGTCCTCCAAGCGATCATCGAGGAGGACATTTCTCCCTCCATTCTTTTAATGCTTTGTAGAGTAAATTTATCGCTTTCTAGTGTAATTGTTTTCTACTTTCTAGTTGTAATAGTGAAACAAACAATCTCCTTAATGATGAATTCTCTGTTTATTCTACATCTCGTTTTGATTTCTGTTTGTAATATTCTCTTTCTTACTCTCTCTCTCTCTTCTATTTATTGTAAATAATTAGATAGTTTTAAATTGAATTACTTTGTGACAAATAAAAACAAATGCATAGTTTTTAAATCAAACATCCGCCTCCCCGTGTTCGACCCGGAATTTCAATTTCGGTATAAATTTTATTTGTTGAACACGAGTTCTTCGCTTTCAAACTACAATGACAGGTTTTCCAAAACCTAACACGTTAGCGTAGCAATTCGTAAGTTCAACAGTGACCTGAACTGAGCGTTGGTGAAATGGGTCCCTCCATCAGAGATGATAGCTCAAGGAATCCCGAACTGTGAGAAGATATTCTGGTAAATGAATTTGATAACGATCCTATGATCACTGGTTCGGGTCGGAATGGCTTCGATCCATTTGGACACAGTCAATAGCGAGTAAAATGTATTCGTAGCTGTCCGAGATAGGGAAGGGGCCCATAAAATCAATTCCCCAAACATAAAAAATCTCCCATACGAGAATCGGCTGTAAAGGCATCATGTCGCGATGGCTCATGTTGCCCAAAGTTTTGCAACGACAGCATGCCTTACAATGATTGTATGCGTCCTTGAAGATAGTGGGCCAGTAAAAGCCACACTGGAGGATTTTTGATGCGATTTTATGCCCACAAAAATGGCCACCGCATGCCTGGTCATGGCAGAAAGAGAGTATGTCATTGATTTCGACTTCCGAGACACATCACTAGATAATTTGGTCAGCACCTATGCGGAATAAGTATGGGTCTTCCCAAATGTAATACTTGGCATCGGAGCGCAACTTGTTTTTCGTGGCCTTCGGCCAATCAGACGGGATCTGGTGTGATGCCAAATAGTTTACTATATCAGCAAACCATGGAAGCCCAGTACCAATAGTCAAGAGGTGCTCATCAAGAAAATGCTCCGTGATGGGTCCATAAGGGTTGATGATCTTAGAAGGAAGGCAGGACAAGTGGTCAGCGACCACATTCTGTCTTCCCGCTTTGTCGCGAATCTCGAGGTCAAATTCTTGCAACAGCAAGATCCATCGATTAATCGAGGTTTCGCGTCCTTCTTCACAAGGAGATGCCTCACAGCTGTGTGATCCGAGTAGATTATAATGTGGGAACCCAGGAGATAAGATCTGAATTTTTCAAGGGTAAATACTACAGCTAGCAGCTCTTTCTCCATAACCGTGTAGTTATGCTGAGCCTCGTCAAGTGTCTTGCTAGCGTAGTAGATGACCACGGGTTTCCCGTCAATCTTTTGCCCCAGAACTTCTCCTACAGCGAAGTCAGATGCATCGCACATGATCTCAAAGGGTTGAGACCAATCAGGGGATTATAGGATCAGGGCTTGGGTAACTCGGTCACGAAGGATCTCAAAAGCTTGAGTGCATTCCTTGGAAATTTCAAAGGGTACATCCTTGGAGAGAAGAATGGTCAAGGGGCGTGCGATTTTCAAAAAATCAGGAATGAATCGACGGTAAAAATTGACGTGTCCCAGAAAAGATCGGATGTCCCTGATCGAGCTAGGCATAGGAAGTTTGGAAATCAGGTTATGCTTGGCTCAATCCACTTGGATGCCTCTCTCAGAAATCAAATGTCCCGGGACGATCCCCTCAAGCACCATAAAGTGGCACTTTTCCCAGGAAAGAACCAGATTTACGTCAATGCATTGCCTGAGTATATGAACCAAGTACTGGAGGCAATCGTCAAATGATGCCCCAAAAACTGAGAAGTCAACCATGAAGACTTCCAGATAGTCACCTACCATATCAGAGAATATGGCAAGCATGCACTGCTGAAAAGTCGCGGGTGCATTGCAGAGACCGAAAGGCATCCTTCGGAATACGTATGTCCCAAAGGGACGGGTGAACGTGGTCTTCTCTTGGTCTTCAAGATGGATTGCCACTTGGTTGTAACCGGAGTACCTGTCAAAAAAGCAGAAGAATCTATTTCCCGCTAGTTTTTCGAGAATCTGATCAATAAATGGAAGTGGGGAATGATCCTTCTTCGTGGAGGCATTGAGTCTTCGATAATCTATGCAGACTCTCCACAAGTTGGCTATACAGGTAGGTATGACCTCTCTGGTTTCAATTGTGATGGTGGTAAGCCCTGCCTTCTTAAGCACAACCTGGATCAGGCTCACCTAATGACTGTCGGAAATCGGGTAGATGATCCCTGCATCTAACCACTTAATGATCTCCTTTTTCATGACCTTCTGCAGATTACGATTCAGACGTCTCTGCATCTCGCGCGAAGGTCGTGTGCCCTCTTCGGAATAGATGTGGTGTGTGCAATAAGAGGGACTTATTCTAGTCAAATCATCGAGAGTCCAACCAATGACTCTACGATGTTGCTGAAGAACAACAATCAAACGGGATTCCTGATCAGGGGTGAGTCTGGAATTTATAATCACAAGAAGTGTCTGATTGGAACCCAAAAAGACATATTTCAAATGATCGGGAAGGGGTTTGAGTTCCAAAATGGGGTTATCAGCAGCAGCGGGTAGTTCTAAATGGGTGTGAGGAACAAGGATAGGAGTTAGGGGTGTGTCCAGATCGGGTTCAGATTCTCCTAATTGCAGTTTTAGATCTTCTTGTGGCTGATTGGGGATAATCATGTTGTCCTCAATTTGCGGTTCATCAACCACAGCTCTGATATCACAAATTTGCTTTACCACGCCACAATTAATTCCTTGTTGGGCCTTAAAGATATCAATCTTGAGGGTTTGATTCCCAAATTTCAGCTCTATTTGACCCTCCTCGCAACTTATGTTGGCCCTTGCAGTGGCCAAAAAAGGTCTCCCAAGTATAATTGGTGTATCCCTTAGAATCTCAGGTGCGTCCATGTCTAGAATTATAAAATCTATGGGGAAGTAGAAATCCCACACCTTAACAATAACATCCTCAAGAACTCCTTTAGGTGACTTAATGGATCGATCAACTAACTGCAATGTCACCTTAGTCGGTTTTAGCTCAGATTCTTCTAGGTGGTTAAGCAGAGATGTGGGTATCAGGTTTATGGAGGCACCAAGGTCTAACAAAGCTTTATCAAACTGGGTTTCACCAATCTTATAAGAAATTAGGGGAGTGCCTGGATCTTTTGCCTTGGGTGGGAGTTTACTCAGGATCACAGAGCTGGCTTGCTCTGATAGTACAATCGGACTCCCACTCTTGGTTCGCAGCTTATGCTGGGGTGTACACACATTTTTCAAAAATCGTGCGTAAGCCGGTACGTGACGGATTGCATCCATCAAGGGGATGTTTATTTGGACCTTCTCAAAGAACTTGATCAGGTCCTCCTCAGGAGCCACGGGTTTAGTTGTCTTCTTTCCCTTGGTCAAGGCCTCGGGAAGTGGAACCTTGGTTGGTTCCTCTAGAATAGGTCTAGGTTGTTGATCTGGGACAGGGATAGGGACATCCTGGATAACTATCCTAGGGTTTGGGTCACTACCAGGCTTGGAGCGGTCTGGGTAAGGTGGGTCTTGGGTTGCTTTACCACTACGGGTTGTCATAGAATTTAGTCCTGCCTGGTTTTGGTTGGGGGTTGGTAAGATGGGCTGCTGCTGTTGATAACTCGCATAGAAGGTTGATTCTTCCATCCCATCAAGTGATGGAACAGAAGGGGCCTGATAGATCAAGTGTGCTTGGCCCAGGTTCGGGTTCATAACACGCCGCTAGGTCGGCACGTTGTTAGGGTTAGGCAGAGGTTGTGAAGGAAGTGTGCCTGGTTGGTGAGAATTCGCCAACTAGGCAAGTTGGTTGCGGACCTCTGTGATCTCATCCTTGTGTTGTTTTTGGATAGCTGCATTCGTTCTTTGAATGTTAGCCTGAGTTTGAAGGATGAGGGACATTGGGTATTGGTTTGGTCCGGATGGATGAGTGGGGTTGGGCCGAGGCTGAGGTGGCTGATAAGGACGAGGGGCTTGTGGACGGGGCTGATAAGGTGGTCTTTGGGTCTGAGAATTTCCCGCCCACTAGAAATTGGGATGGTTTCGCTATCCAGGGTTGTAGGTGTTGGAAAATGGGTCATTCTGGATGGCGTTGAGGTCCTCGCAGGTCTGAGGAGCCTCAGGAAAATCGGAGTATGGGGGAGTAGAGTTCCCCTGGCAAGAATAGAAAGGATCAGAGATCCCTCCAGTCCTGGAGTCAGATGGGGGTGGATACGGGTCCATCCTAGGAGAAGATCGGTGGAAGATGTTTTGCACAGTTTCCCTTGCGGGAGGTGTATGTGCGAAGGAGTTCTGCGCAGAGGTGGCTCGCTACAAGTGCTGAGTCAACTCGTCCACCTTCTTCTCAATAATAGAGACCTTGTCCAACCGACTGACCATTAGTTCCAAGTCAACGGATGCAGACAGGCCCTGCGTCTCATGTGCTCCCCTAAGATTCATCGCTGCGCAGGTATTCGTCCAATCGAATAATCCCATGGAGTCATTGTTGATGGAGTTCTTGCACATATTCTCGAGAATCTCCCACACAGTGTCTTCATGTTGACCCATGATATTCCCTCCACAAGTTACATTGACGAACAATCTAATGTCTTCACGAAGTCCCTGGTAAAAAGACTGGACTTGTTCCCATTTAGGAACTCCGTGATGGGGGCACTTTCTCATGAGATCTTGGAATCGATCCCATGCCTCATGAAGATGTTCTCCCGTATGCTGCGTGAAGTGAGTAATCTGATGGCGCAAGGCGTTTGTCCGACCAACGGGAAAGAACTTTAAAAACTTGGACCGAAGTTCTTCCCAGGTGTTAATCGGATGGGTCTGTGTCTGATACCAATGAGCCGCCTTGTGCATAAGGGAGAAAGAGAACAGCTTCATGAGTAAGATATCTCAATTTTGTGCATCTGACCCGAAGGCCTGGGCCAGATGCTTGAGTTGTTTGATATGCTAGAAGGGATCTTCAGAGTTAAGCCCATAGAATTTAGGTATGGCATGAATCATGTTGGGCTTCAATTCATAATCAGGTCCTCCAGTCAGGATTCTAACTCGAGGCTCAATTGCCACCGCAGCGGGATTATAGTGATCTCGCATCATGGGGCGCTGTGGTGGGTTCATGAAATTCTGAAAGAGGTCATTAAGACGTTGGAGCTGGTGCTCAAGATTATTCTCTTCTTCAACAGGCTGAGCCATGATGGAAGAAGAAGGGGAACTAGGTTCAGAATTGGAAGAGAGGTCTATCTGGAGTGGTTGTCGCACAAACAAGGGTGCCGAGGCTTGGCCTCGGGGAGAGTGAATTTCTAGAGGAGGTTTCAAGGACCTCCTACCAAACATGCACTGATGGATTGGATGAGGTTAGAATGTGTTGGACCCAATGAAGACACACAAAGTATGTTGGGTGACTATAGAGGTTTAGGGCAAATGATACCCCTTGATCAGAAGGTCGTCCACCTGAGAATTACCTCGGCAGCCAAAGAGGGTGAGTCCCGTGAAGACCCCTACATGGTAGAGCGCCCCCACGGGTTACAGGGTTTCCCTCACCCGACCTCTCTTGTCACTGAGATTCCAGGTAGACCAGAATGGGGACCTTGACCTCTTAAGTCCACCACTTTTAATTAAGGTCAAGGTGCTTAGGGTTTCACTTGAACTTTAAGCCTTTTGTGTGCAAAAGTGACCTAATTTAAAGATGGTTGATCCAAAGGATCAACTTCACCTCTTGTTTCTGTGAGAGCTTCTTAGGTCCTTTATTTTAGTGTTCAAGTAAATTAAGAGCCGGATTGCTTAGGGTTTCTCTTAAATAGGTCTTTTCAAACAATGGTTTAGGCACACCTCCTTTTGGAATTTTCAATTCTTTGTTTAGAAGATGTGTCTCTAAAGCCCTAGCTTAGAATCCTAGGTTGGCTCTAGTTGGTCCAATTAGTTGCCTCAGAAATGGGAAACTAGGGCTCAAGAAAGAAGGTTTTAGCCCCAGTTACCATAAGTGGATATGCAGTTAAAGTGTGTTGAAACTCAAAATTAGGCAACTCTGTGAATTACTAAGTACGAAGGACAGGTAGACCTAGATTGATTCTTCTTTTCTTTTTCCTCTTTAGAATGTAAGGGGCTTAAGAGAGAGGGCTGAAGGTTACTTGTCCCCTGTGTGGTTGTTGTGCGGCTGCTTGTTCTTTCTTGCCTTCCTTTCTTGCACAACAGAAGAGAGATTAAATCAGTATAAAATCAGAAATTGTGATTTTGAAGCTTCTAAAATGCTCGTTGCTCTCCGGCAACAGTGTAAAAAACTGGTGACGAGACCAGTTTGATTTGATTTTATTACTCGCATATTAAAATTCTCCGAGGTCGAACCTAGGGAGCAAGCTTGATTTTAGAAGCATAGAAAATCACAATTTACAATAATACACTATTTTACAAAAAAACTAGAGAGAGGAAGTAAAAATTTGTCTTCTCTTTTCTTTTCTTCTCTCTTTCTTCTTTGTTGTCCTTTTTCTCTGTCTTCAGATGTTTGACTCCATGGATCAGATACCTTAAGTAGCCACTTGGTACAGTGCTTGTGCTCTCCTTCTTCTTCCTTTCTTTTTAGCTGCTGCTGCTGTTGCTTCTTCTCCTTGGCTTCTTCTTTTTCTCTTCTTTCTCTTCAGCTGCTTGGCCTACCTCTTTGCGGCAACTTCCCTCTCTTCTTTTCTTCTTTTCCCTTTTGCTCCGTCTCTGCCTTCTTCTTCTTCAGTTGGCTTCCTGCTTGGTCTTCTTGGCTTCTTCTTCTTTCTTGAGCTACGTCTCTTTCTTCTTCAGTTTGCTTTTCCTCTTCCTCTTCTCCTGCTTCAGCTCCTCGGTGCGGCTAAGTCTTCGACCGCTCCTTCCTCCTTTCTTCTACTGCTCTTCTTTTCTTCTGCTTCCTCTTCCCTGCACATGTACCCGGTTAAGCAAAACCTAACCCCTACCCTCCCCACGTCACTCTCTCTCTTTGTTTCACTCAAGGGTTCGCTCTCCCAGAGCCTGCTTAGGTATACAGGTCAAGTAACGTGCCCGGGACCAGGCCCACCGGCATGCGGTGGTGGGTGAGGTGTGCTCGGCTTAGGTAAACAGGTCGGGCCAGGTCCGCGGGGGGTGGTCGCGAACGAGGCCGGGTGAGCGGGTGAGAGGGACCTCACCCCGTGTGACTGAGGCGATAAGCCTGAGTCACTTTTTCAATTTATGTGCCACAAGGCATTTGAAAACTCACGAGGTGGGATGGAGATGGTGGATGGTGGATAGTGCCGTCGAGGAGTTGAAATAATCAATTGACAGAGGGGAAATAAAAGGGAGAGTAAGGAGAGCTTAACTGCGAGTCCAGGGTGAAGGGGGAATGCGGAGGTGGCGAGCGGTTGGTGCTGCCGTCGCCGGAGACGAAGGTGCCCAAGGGAAGAGACGGCAACGAGGAAGAGGGGTTGGAGAGCGCCCGCTGGTACGGCGTGACGCGGCGGAAGGTGGCGGAGGTAGCTCTGCCACTGGTACTATGGCAGAGCGACGAGAGAGGAGAGGGAGAGTCACCGGAAGCTCTGGGCGAATGGTCGGAGTTGGGAGGAGAGGAATTGGAGGGGATTCTCAAGCCAAATGGAGCTTGAAGGATGCAGCGAGGAGTGCCGCTCCTTAAATAAGTAAGGGTTGGCCGGGAGGTGCGCGAAAACAGTGGGAAAAACCTCACCAGAGTTGTGGCAGACGGAGACCCGTACATCTCGCGCGTTCGGATGAGAGGTATGGCGGTCGACAGGGCATAGGAGCCAGCCCATGCGGTAGGAGACACCGCAGAGAGTCTCCCTTTCAAATCTAGGGCCGGCTCCCCATGCATGCACGGTGCCATCCTCCACGCAGTCACCGGAGGTATGGCCTGCGCAGCGAGTGGTAGAAGGACCAATTTGAAGAAAACGACTGGAAAGATACGGGGTATTTGTAAGAGTTTCAAAAAGTTGAGGGTCTAAAAGTAATTTTGAGGACTAAATTGCAAAGTGGGTCAAGACGACCTTTTCTTATGTTCAAATTTTGGTATCAAACTAATTTGATCCTAAGGAATCCAATGGTGAAGTTGGATTTTAGGTTTGACCACGTTTGACTGGATATTTTTGCACAAAAATCTAAATTAGGTCAAAAATTGGGTATAGTCCTCAATCTAGGTCAAAATAGGTTCCAACAACCAAATTGAAGGTTCTAAACCCTAGAGGATATTTTTCCATGAATTTTAGAGGGTTTAGTTGATTTTTATCTTGCCTGGAGCTTTGTGAATTAAAGTAGATTTGTTTTACGGTTACAGAATGTTATTTAATTCCCAGATTTTGTCATAACCCTTTTCTGACCAGGTCATCCCACTTTTTCTCTTATTAAGTCCACTTGACCTATGTCTAGACCCTTAGAAATCTCGTTCATGCACTGTAATAGTAAAATTGTAGTTTTACCCCTTGTATAATGTTTTATTCTTAGATCAATAATTTCCTAATTTAGGCCTTCCCTTAGGTTATGTAGGAGCTTTTGTTCAATTTATTAGGTTAAAATGTGCCAGTTAAGGTTTATGATGAGGTTCTCATCACTGCCCTACCACTAAATAATTGACCAAGTCCACGTACCAGGGTAGACTCTTTCCATGCACAGCTAGAAGTTGTTCATCAGGAAATGTGTTAGTTAAGGGTAATGAGGGTCCCATGTGTTCTGGGTGAGGTTTGGATAAGCGGTCGGCCACAACATTTTTGGACCCGGCTTTGTCGTGTATTTCTAGGTTAAATTTTTGCAGGAGCAGGATCCATCTGATTAGCCAGGGTTTAGCATCCTTTTTGGCTAACAAATGCTGAATAGCCGAGTGGTCGGTGCAAATGATCACGTGGGATCCGAGAAGGTATGATCGAAATTTTTCCAATCCAAAATCTACGGTGAGCAACTCTTTTTCTATGACAGTGTAATTACATTGAGCCTCATCCAAGGTTTTGCTCACGTAGTAGATCACCATGGGTTTTCTCTCTTGTCTTTGTCCTAGGGCTGCTCCAACAGCAAAATCTGATGCATCGCACATTATCTCGAAGTCCTGGGACCAGTCTGGAGGTTGTAAAATAGGTGCAGTCAAGAATTTATCCCTAAGGGTGGTGTAAGCCTTGATGCAATCAAGTGTCATGTCAAAAAGTACATCGTTGGCTAGAAGGTCAGTTAAGGGCTTGGAAAGTTCGGAAAAATCCTTTATGAACCTTCTATAGAAGCCAACATGTCCTAGGAACAATCTGATTTGCCTGATCGAGCTAGGAGGTGGAAGTTTGGAAATTAAATCAACCTTAGCTTAGTCAACTTCTATGCCCCTATGCAAGATGATGTGACCGAGGACAATCCCTTCCTGAATCATAAAATGACTCTTTTCCCATCTTAAAACCATGTTGACCTCGATACATTATTTCAGGATTTTCTCTAGGTTACTAAGGCAATGGTCGAATGAGTATCCAAAAATTAAGAAATCATCCATAAAGACCTCCAAATATTCACCCACCATCTTTGAGAAGATGGCTAACATGCAACGCTGAAAGGTAGCGGGTGCGTTGTATAACCCAAATGGCATACGACAGAATGCAAACGTGCCATACGGGCAAGTGAATGTAGTCTTCTCTTGGTCCTTTGGTGCAATAGCAACCTGATTATATCCTGAATAGCCATCCAGGAAGCAAAAATATTTTCGCCTTACTAATCGTTCAAGAATCTGGTCAATGAATGATAGGGGGAAATGGTCCTTTTTAGTGGCCTCATTAAGCTTCCAATAATCAATGCATACCTGCCATGCGGTGGTGGTGCGGGTGGGGATGGATTCGCCCTGGTCATTTGTGACCACAGTGAGCCCGACCTTCTTTGGTACCACTTGAGTAGGGCTCACCTCGGGGCTGTCGGAAATCGGGTAGATGATTTCGACATCAAGCCACTTGATTATTTCTTTTTTAAGGACCTCTCGCATATTCAAGTTCAATCGCCTTTGCATCTGGCAAGTAGGCCGAGCCCCATCTTTCAAATAGATCTTGTGAGTGCAAAAGTAGGGCTAATTCCCCTTAAGTCAGAAATTGTCCACTCAATAGTTGCCTGCTGTTCAGAAAGGGTAGTAGTCAACCTAAGTTCTTGGTCCCTAGTTAGGTGTGCATTGATAATCACAGGGAAAGTCTGATTAGGTCCTAGGAAGACATACTTAAGGTTGTTGGCAAAGGTTTTAATTCAGGTGCAGGTGGGACAATGTTTGACGAGTAAGGGAAGGGTGGGAGTTGATTAACATCAATCTCCTCAAATGGAGGTTGTCGGTGGTAATCAGTTCTGCAGATTTCAACCTCCAAAGATTGGGATGGGTTAGAGTGGTCAATAACTGGTTGAATAAGATGGTCTTCTAAAGAGCTTATAGTCAAGCTTTCTTCAACTAGGGTTTCCACAGGATCGCATTCCTCAACCCAACCACAATCAAATGACTTTGTTGCCTTGAAGATATCCAATTGCATCTTCCTATCTCCGAAGGAAATTTCCATGCAACCCATGTTGCAGTCAATATTAGCCTTGGCTGTAGCCAAAAAAGATCTGCCTAGGATGATGGGTGTGTTCTGTAGTTGTTCGGGGACTTCCATGCAGTGATTTAAATGCTGAAGGCATGCTGCCGGCATGCCGTCGATAAGGGAGTTTTTGGAGAAAGGCCATGCCGACACAAGGATAGTGTCAGTTTACAGGGAAACCATTGGCATGCCGAAGGTTTCTCCAGCATGTCGACAGTTGCCGACGAAACGGCAGCATGCCGACCGTCTGCTAAGCGACGCTGGGAATTGGAGCGGCAGGAATTTGAAAAGGAATTGGAGGGATTTTTTTTTAAATTGAGGAAGAGGGACAAGTTGCACTTTTCAAGATTCGAGAAGAGTCCACACACACACACGTTGATTTTTTGTCATATAGGCTCAAATAACCTGTAAATACGTTTCTAACATCTTGATTTAGTTGTCTTTCGAATTTTAATCATTCCTGCACACACACACACGTTGATTTTTTGTTATATAGGCTTAAATAACAATTGTTGTTTTATTCATATAGGCTTACATACAATTGTAAATATGTTTCTAACATTTTCATTTAGTTGTCTTTCAAATTTTAATCATTTCTGTCATTTCTGTCGACATGCATTGGCATGCCCTCGGCGTGCCTCGAAATGTCATTTTTTCGGGCCGT
The DNA here is from genome assembly GCA_037157565.1 of Thalassia testudinum. Taxonomy (NCBI): domain Eukaryota; kingdom Viridiplantae; phylum Streptophyta; class Magnoliopsida; order Alismatales; family Hydrocharitaceae; genus Thalassia; species Thalassia testudinum. The sequence continues at coordinate 30,361,000 of JAZHRO010000054.1, read as the reverse complement.
CGAAATCGTTGAAATTTTCCATCGAAAAATGGGCATTTTCACGGCATGCCCACGAAATGCATACCTACAATTTCATCGGCACGGCGTCGAAATCGGCATTTCGAACCTTGCTTCAATGTCAAGGACTAAAAGGTCAACTGGGAAGTAGAAGTCCTTAACCCAAACAATTACACCTCGACTACCCCTTTCGGGGTTTTCATGGATCGGTCGACCAATTGGATAGTCACAGGTGTGGGTTTTAACTCTCCAAATCCAAACCGGTGATAATGGGTAGTCGAGATTAAGTTAATTGAGGCACCTAAGTCTAAGAGAGCTCTATCAAACGTCATGTCACCAATATTACATGATATCAGAGGCACTTCGGGGTCAGTTCATTTAGGAGTTATGTTGCTCAATATCACTAAAATATCTTGTTCCGAGAGCACTACCTTCCTGGTTGCTTAGGTTCTTGGCGTACGCTTGGGTGTGCAAACATCCTTCAAAAACTTTGCGTAAGCTAGGATATGCTTGATCGCATTGAGGAGAGGTATATTAATTTGAACTTGCTTGAAAATTTCCAACAACTCCTTGTTCTCAGCCACATTTTTCTTCTTTACTTTGTCTAAGGCTTCAGGGTATGGGATTTGGGTTTGAATTGGATCAGGCTTCTGATCCTTGTGTTCCTCCCACTCGTCCTCAAAATCAAGCATCTCAGGTAGAGAAATCACAGGAGGGGTTGGCCATTTGGGGTCCTGGGTTTGAGTGCCGCTTCTCAAGGTAACCGCATTGGCTGAGGCATTGGAACCAAGGTTAGGTCCTTGAGAAGAAGAAGAGGCAGCAAACCCAAGAGGTGTCTATAGGGCATGTTGAACCATATGAGCTTGCCCCTGATTTGGTTGGAACCCTTAAGTATTGTGAGCTCTGTTCATTACATTCCTCCGGTTCGATTGTGGCTGAGAAGGAAGGGACCCCTATTGTTTGTTATCCAACAGCTGACTCAACTGTCCCTTCACTAATGCTATCTCCTCCTGATGTTTCTGATTCATATCATCCATCACTTTAATCAATGTGTCCATTTGGTTTTGCTCCGTAGGAGCCACCCTATTCTGGTTATAGGGTGGTATGGTAGGTGGACCAGGCTGATAGGAGGGAGGGTTTTGCCTAGGTTGGTTCTAAAATTGGTTTGATTTTTTATTCAACCAGGCAAAGTTTGGGTGGTTGCATCATCTAGGTTTGTAAGTATCGGATAAAGGGTGAGGCTTAGAATATCCTTGGATGGCATGGGCGTCTTCAAAGGTAGAAGGTGCCGAAGGGGAGGGAAAAGAATAATGAAAGTTTGAGGGAGCAAAGGTCCCACCCTGGAACATGGTAAGGGGTTGTTCCAAGTGCATTTGGTTCATAGACTGAACCAGATCCACATTGTGTGCTTCCTTCGCTAAGGAGAAGGTCTGTAATGGGGTTCGAGATTGATTCAATAGCTCATCAATCTTCTTATCCACCAGCTCAACTCGATCCAATTTCTTGGCTATAATGTCCATGTCAACCATTCCAGAATTAGTTTGTACCTCATAAATCCCACCACGAGGTTGACTGGACTGATTAAATTGGGTCGTGGAGGTGTTATTAAGCGAGTTCTCTCTCATTGACTCAAAGAGCTCGAATGCGCTTTCCTCATCATTATTTAGAAAATTGCCCATGCATGAGACATCCACGAAATTCCTAAGGTTGTTCTCCAGACCATGGTAGTAAATCTGGGCCAATTACCAGCTTGGAACCTCGTGGTGTGGGCATTTCCTCAATAATTCATTAAATCTTTCCCACACCTCATGAAATTACTCTCCACTTTATAAAGTCAATGTAGTGGTGGCTCTCCTAAGGGCATTAGTCTTTCCTTTGGGGAAAAACTTCTTAAGAACAGCATGCCTTAATTCTTCCCAAGTGGAAATGGGTCTCCCTAAAGTCCTAAGCTAATGAGACACTTTGTCACTTAGGGAGAACAAGAATATCTTAATTAGCACAATATCCAAACGGATGTTCCTTGGTTTTACAGTCCGTGCAATCCGATCTAAGTCTTCCAGGTGTTGAAAAGGGTCTTCATTTGAGCACCCATGGAAACGACTTTGAATCAAGGTAAGGACATTGGGTTTTAGCTCAAAATCATCTCCCCCTTCGGGGACCCTAAGGTATGATTCCACACAAATAGCAGATGGATCGTAGAAATCACGGAGAGGCCTTGGTTGCCCCTCAAGAGGTGGTGGTGGGTTAGGTGGGTTCATTGGGGGTTGCCCTTGAGGGTTCTGCCCTTGAGGATTCTATCCTTGAGGATTCTGCAGTCGGTGTATGGCTTGCATAATGGTATGGATTCGTTGTTGCTAAAGTTAGTGGTTAGCTGTAATCTGATCCTGAATCATAGCCATGGCATCGGGTTGAGGTTGATCCTCAACCTCCTCAACTCGTGGGTCGGCCATTGATGGGAACATCATTATGAGCCCTAACTAGCTCATTTTGACATATGAAAGAGAACAAAATCTTCTACATAACCAACTGGAGGCCCTAATTCACTAAATAATCATTCTGAGATAAAAGTAAGAAACAAGGGGTAAAACTACAATTTTACCATTGCAGTATAGCAACGGGTTTTCTCAAGAGCTAAACACAGGTCAAATGGTCTTAACAAGATAATGAGTGGGTTAAATCAAATAGAAAAGGGTTCATGTGAGTTCTTGGAATTAAATGACTTCTTGTAACTCTAAAATAGACCCACTTGATTAAACAAGGTTCTGGTCAAGATAAAATTCACCTAAACCCTCTAAAAATCATATAAAAATATTCTCTATGGTTTATAACCTTCAATTTGGCCATTGGAACCTATTTTGACCTAGAATGGGGTCTCAGACAAATATTTGCCCTAAATTGGGCTTTTGCGTAAATTGCCTAATCAAATATGGTCAAACCCAAAATCTAACTTCACCATTGGATTCCTTAGGTCTCAATTAGATTTTTACCAAAATTTGGACCTAAGGGGAACTCATCTTGACCTACTTTGCAAATAAGTCCAACCTAATTACATTTCTGCCCCTATCTTTCAAAAACCCTTACAATTGACCCCCTAACTTCCTCTTCATTCTTTGCAATTAGGTCCCTTCATCATTATATGGGAGGGAATCCTACTCTGGCAAACTTGAGAAGGCGATTCCTCCTTGATTGCTCAGAGAATCCCTCCCAAAATTGGAAGGGAGATTCTCGGAGTAATCTCCTCCAGTATGAACCCATCACTGAGCCCTAATTTGTACCCAATCTCTCATGTGAACGCATGAGAGATTTGGGTCTTTTTGAATAATCCTACTCCGGTGAACATACCTTGCTTGGAAGCTTGGCTTCCAAGCATAAATCCGTCCCCAGAAGCCTATTTAAGCAGCCCCTGATCCAGCCGCATCTCCTCAGCTTGGAATTGGGCCGGTCCCCCCCTCAATTCTTCTCTCCTCGCCAGCCACAACACCTCCGCAAGCTCCGGCGGTTCCTCCCTCTCCCTCTCGTCATCCAACCACAATACCAGTGGTTGGGTTGCCTTCCTCTCATTCATCCACGTCGGCCATACCAGCCCTGACGCCGCCACTGCCCTCGTCTTCGTCGCTGCCTCATCTACGAAGATTTTCGTCTCCGGCATCGGCCGTACCATCCCAGACGCCTCTCCTGTCTCCTTCATCTTTAGAATAGGTCTGTTAACTTCCCTCTCCCTTCTACTCCTGTTCCCTCTCTTTATTTCTCAAAAACACCCCTTGACGCCACCAATCACCATCCCCTTCTCCACCTCTGGCCATACCTTCGACGAGGCGTCCTCGTCGCTCCGCACCTCCACCCACCTCACCAACCACCCTACGACCTCCACCTCGACTCATTGATCATCTCCCACCACTTCATTCACTCCATTAACCACCCTAACATCCCCCCAAACACACCCACTCACACGATCATAGAGAACCCTAGGCACACCACCACAGCCGTTCCCGTGCCACGTCAACCACCGCCACCTATTAGCCGTGCCTTGGCGAATCTCCCTGGATGTTTTAACATGGCCGCAAGGCTGTGCTCATGATTTCAAGTTTAGCCACACCGGCCACCATGGATGAAGCTTGGAGCTCGCTTCCTGTGTTTCAGTTGCTACTGCTCCAGGCGTAAGTCCCAGGCGACGTGGATTTGAGGCACGAGTGCGTCCAAGCTACCAATTGGAGTCAACAGCCCACGCAGCCTCGCCAATTAAGCCAGACACCTGCTGCTACGACGCGCGCAAGAGAGGTGGGACGTTTAGTCCCACCTTGGAACTGGACGAACGAGTGTAGCCACTTAAATTATTTTCTTGCATTAGCATTGTCGCCTCCTACTCACGGAGTGAGGTCCCTCTCTCCCCCTCTAACGGCCCCGTTCGCAGCACTGCCCATGCAGACCTGGCTACAACCCGTGTACCCGAACCGACTCACTCCTCGCTTACCACCTACGCCGGTGAGCCTGGACCGGGGTCTCCGTTAGGTCTGATTACTCGACCCAAATGTGGCTCTGGGAGAGCGAACCGAAATAGAGAAGCGAGAAAGAGAGGAACGCTATGCAGGGGAAGGGGGGTTTTGCTGTGAAAAGATTCGCTTGACACTTAGCCTAATCAGAGAGGAAGAAGAGGAGGTCAGACAAAGAAGAAGGAAGGAGAAGAAGCTAAGGCAGAAGTTAGAGGAAAAGGAAGGAGTTGAAGGAAAGAAAAGAGCAGCAAAGAAGCTAAGGCAAAGAAGGAAGAAAGGGAAGAAGGAAGACACCAAGGAAGAGAAAGAAGAAAGAAAGAAGGAAGGGAAAGAAGAAAGAAAGGAAGGAGAGGTCAGAGAAGAAAGAGAGGGAAAGAGATGCCAGAGAACAGAGAAGAAGGAAGATAAAGAGAAAGAGAAAGAAGAACAAGAGAAGCAGAAGAAAGAAACTAGAAGCACATCATTTTTAAGACGTCTGATTTTGTAATCAGACGTCCAATTCTTCATAAACTCTCCATCTATTTTTAGCTACAATTATTCTCATACTCATGCTTTGTATTTTTAATTAGCTTTTGAGTAGTATTATGTGTTCAAATTGCATTTATTATTGAGATTAGTGCGTGAATTCCATTTGCTCTCTGTGTTCGACCTCGGATTTTAAATTCGAGTAATAAAATTGTATTTGTTTTGAACGCTTTTTCGGCTATACTACAATGCAACACTCTTAATACCGATCAAGCGCTCCTAACAACCATGTCCTCAGTCCTACCCTTTGAGAAATCAAGTTTTCTCCTAGTTTCTCTGTCTAAAGCAACCAATTAGGGATGAAGTGATCGCCTTCCGTGCATACACTGGAGAAGAACTAGGAGAGATGCGAAGGGAAACGGATGTGAGAAGTGTGTGTACAATCAAGCAAACAAATCTAAGCCATGTAGTGTACATCTAGGTGACTTACGCTTCAGAAGTAGATTCCGACCACATGGTAAATTTGGTGTTGTCTTTAATCTCGAAGGTGGTAGAGTTGGGAAGGCGAAGCATGTCCCGAAGGCCCCTAATTATGCCAAACCCCGGCTTCCTTAATTCGTTTGACAATCGGGCCTCCCAACTAAACACCTTTTGGAGCAAGCAGACGTCACTAATTCACTATGCGTTCAGGAAAATACCCTGAAATGAGCTCAATGATTCCTAGGGCCAATAGGTCAATGCTTATGCTGAAGGATTAGGTGAAGGTGATGGGACACCATCATCAACCCTAATTAGCTCTTTTTACCCCGATGAAGTCAGTAAATGCTCCTACATAACCAACTGAAGGTCATGATTCATTGCATAACCTTTCTGAGAGAAACACAAGAAACTAGGGGTAAAACTGTAATTTTACCAATGCAGTACAACCACAGATTTTCTCAAGGGCTTAATAAAGGTCAAATGGTCTTAATAAGATAACAAGTGAGTTGGATCAGACAGAAAATGGTTTATATGTGTTTTGTGAATTAAATGACTTCTTGAAACCCTAAAAACAGACACACTTAATTAAAAAAGGTTCTGGTCAGGATAAAATTCACTTAAACTCTCTAAAAATCATAGAAAAATATTCTCTAGAATTTAGTACCTTCAATTTGGCCATCAGAACCCATCTTAACCTAAAATGGAGTCTCAAACAGATATTTGCCTTAATTTGGGTTTTTGCATAAAACATAATCAAAATCAAAATCCAACTTCACCATTGGATTTCTTAGGTTCAAATTAGGTTTGTACCAAAATTTGGACCTAAGATGAGTTTGTCTTGACCTAGTTTGCAAAAAGGTCCTGTCTAATACATTTCTACCCCTAACTTTCAAAAGACCCTTACAAATAGCCCCCTAACTTCTTCATTGTCTTCACAAGTAGGTCCCTCCGCCATTATCGCGGAGGAAACCTACTCCGGCGACCTTTTGTTGGTGCTAGAGCACCACGATCATTTGTTTTGATGATAACAAAACACGTGTTATTTAACATTTGCAATTTGAGTCCTAGATTTCAGGTCAATTGCAAATGAAGACGTGTTTAGACGGAACTCGAGCTCGCATCCAGGACGGATTGGAGGAGCTTGACGGAAAATAGAGGAGGTTCGCGTGGAGCGAAAGATTGGAGATGGAAGACAAGAAGAATAGGATAGATTCCTTTTTTATCCTTTCATGTATCTCTTGTATTTATTTTCTTGCTCTTTATTTTCCTTAGACATTATGTTAAAGAGCCTCAAAGAACCCTAACAGTAGTCCTAGGAACACCTGCACAACCCTAGGATACGTAGGTTTTCTGTAGAACACTTAGAAAACCAATATAGGGTTAAAACTGACTTTCCAGACGTCTAATTCACTAATCAGACGTCTGATAAAGGATTTTAAGACGTCTGACTGTTGTTTCAGACGTCTGATAACTGTTAGGCTGGACATAGTTAGTTCTGTCTGATGAATTCGGACGTCCAGACCTTATACCAGACGTCTTAGGAGACGTCTGATGACTTTGCCAGACGTCCAGTTAGTGGACCGTTGGCTGGCTTAGAAGACACTCAAGAATATGACCGTTAGAGCCTTATCAGACGTCCATAGGACTTCACAGACGTCTGATAAATGACCGTTTTGCCTCGGCTGACCCAAAATCTCTTCTCAGAGATTTTCTAGCCGTTGCAACGTTTGGAAATCAATTCCCACGGTAAAAGTAGGTTTCCAGACGTCCAGACTTAGTGCCAGACGTCCTCTATGTCGTCTGATGGACTTGTACAAAAACGCTGTTTAGATCTGATTCAAGTCAGGGAGAAACCCGCATAGAATCAGACGTCTGACCTTGGAATCAGACGTCTTAAAGTGGCCTTCCAGACGTCTGATGCCAGAGTTAGACGTCTGATAACCCTGTCAAATGTAATCATTGTCCTGATTTCGGCCTGATTCTCTTGGGCTTTGCACCCAACGGCTATGGAAGCTTTTCCAAGCCTTCCAAAGCCTTCCTAAGGCCTCTATAAATAGAGGGGAACCTTTGTAACACAAATACACACAACACAAGAGACACTTAGAAAGACACAAGACACTTAGCTAGACATTTTCACACTCTTGTGTCCAAGAAGTTCTTGCTCTCCAAGCTCAAGCTCTACATCTTGAGAGCATCAAACAGTTTGCGCGCCCGCTCTCCCGCTGTTGATAACGAGAGCGACGTAGCGCCATCGCGTGGCACACGCACCGCGTCATCGTCGACGCACTCCTTGCAAAGGGGAGTTTCCTATTTCCTATAGAAGCTAGGTTTAATTTTGTTGGCTCTATAGGACTGTTGTTTTATTTTATCTTTGTATTTTGGTTGGGTATTCGCTTTGCGAATTCCCGTCTCCTTCGTGGGACAAAATCCTTCTCGTGGAGAGAAGGGGTTGAGGAACGCTACCCTCGTACTTGTAGCGTGGTTGTATTGAGGTTGAATCACCCTCGTTCAAAGTGATTCGGTTAGTGGATTTTGATCAACTTGGTTGATCGGAAAATCCTAACTCGAGAGGGTTAGGTGGTGGTTTTCACCCGGTTTGGGTTTCCACCTAAAAATCTTTGTGCACAGTTTGTGATTGTTTATTTTGTGAGATTGCTTTATATATTTTCAATTCCGTATTTTATTACGTCACCCCTCCTGGTAGGGACAAAACCTTCACCTTTGACAAAGATGTTCTCCTTGATTGCTTGGAGAATCTCCAAATTAGGAAGGGAGATCCTCTGAGAAATTCTCTCCCGTCTGAACCCATTAATGAGCTCTAATTCCCTCCCAATCTCTCATGTGAACGCATGAGAGATTTGGGTATCCTAACAGTTCCCATCTCCAGCGACCTTCTAAGCTTGGGAAGTTTGCTTCCTAAGCCCTAACCACCCTTCAGAGCAATATTTAAAGAAGCCCAAATCACACCGACTTCTCCACACTCGAATTCAGCCGTGATTTCCCTCAATTCTTCTCTCCCCCTCACGGCCGAAGGCTCCTCGACGTCTAGGAACCTTTCCTGCCCTTTCTCATCGTCCGTCTGCCATACCTACAGTGGATTCCTCCTCCCTGCTCTCGTCCGCGTCTTGCCGTACCAGCAGGCACCACTCCCTCTTCATCCTCGTCGTTCCCACCTCATCGGAGCTGCCTTCATCTTCGGCATCGGCCATACCAAACCCGACACCCTCACTGCCCCCCTTCATCCATTGACTTCCTAGATAAGTTCCCTGCCCCTCTATTTCTTCCCCTCTATTTATCTTCCAAAATCCTCCACTGCCGCCCCTTCACACCTTCATCCCTTCCATCTCTGGCCACCACCTCCGGCAAGGCCATCCCACCTCCGCATGCCACCAAAACCCTCACCAACCCTCGCAAAACCTCTGCCTCTCCGGCCAACGAGCCTCCGACCACCACCTCTCAGCATAGTCTCCAGCCTCTCCGGCCAACGGTCTCTCAGGCCACATGCACACACCCACTCATGGGCCCACGCTCGCACTCACAAGCGCACACACACCCGGGCACGCGCACCGCACGCACCCACACACACACATATGCTCATTGTGCGCCCAGCGCTGATGACCGATAAAGCCTATACACTTTTTCATTTTATTCCCAGGCACGCGCTCCTCCTTAGCCGATGTGGGACTATATTGTTCCCTTCTAGGCCAAGATTCAACTGAAGACTCCGGCCGGCTCAGAGCTCCAAATCGAGCAAATAAAGGCTCGCTAGAAAGCTCTAAGGATGCTCTACATAATTGCAGTATCAATTTGATACTCAGGGAAAGTCTTGCTCTTCGATTTGAAGAGCACAAAGGAAGGATCACCATGGCCATTCTAGCCTGCAGTGTAGTTCTTCAGGTCTAAGGACCTGCAGAGCTGTTGTTTGACCTCAGACGAGGTTCTGAACAGTTCAGTAGGTGTTTCCGCACCTACTGAAAAAGAGAAAAGGCTTTAAAGAGCTTCAGGAAAGCAAAGAAGCTCGAGATCTTCACTAAGGAGCTTCAGAGCTCCATTTTTCACTCTGTTTAGCCCAATAGAAAGTTAAAGATCACTTTCACCAACTCAAACAACCTCTAAAGGTTGTTAAGGATCTATCTAAGTAGATTTTTCATTTGAATTTCATGAGAAACGCACTGACATCAGTTTGGGTTCAAAAATAACCCAAATTGTACATCAATCTAATTCTTCTACGATACCGATCAAAATTCATCCAAATTGAATTTGATCTATCTAAAATCATCTCAGGAATAATTTGAACTCATCAATTCCTCTAACTAAATCTTAAATCAACAGATCAGACCCATTGTTGACTGTTGAACCTTGAGATTTGACTTTCTATATTGAACAATATCAGATGAATTAAACACATCAAATCATTTCTGTTTGATCTCAAAAATATGTTCAGGGTATCAAAAAGGAGTGTCACCCGAGAAACCTAGGGTTTTAAGTCTGTCACCTGAGATCTAAGATGGGTTTGTTCGACAGAACAAACTAAAGATCCTCTAAGAAACCAGAGGGTTAGGATGAATTCTATGATCCTCAATTTTGCTTCTGAACCTCTTAAAACATCCTAAACCCTAATGGAGACACCTCTCCAACTCCGCCAGAGTTGGAGAAGACAACAGTCTAAATCTACGTCCAGGCTTCAAATCACCAAAATAACCATCAAAATAGAATCCTTAGTCTTCAAATAAGCAATCTGGAGCTTCTCAAGAAGTTCCTTAGGCTGAAGAGTGTTTTTGACTCACCGGAGTTCCGGTGAGTCCAGAGAAAGGATAAATAAGTGTAAAAGTTGTCAAAACATGCCAAGGAAGATCTGAAAGGTCTCCTGAGGTCACAAGGAACCTCAAGAATTCATTAATTCATTCAATTAACGATTAAACTAAAAGATATGCAATGAATTGGCATTGATCATAATCTGAGTTTACTTGAACTCAGGACATGTTCTCTCATTCAATTGAGTGGAGAAAACAAGTCAATAGGAGGTGGCGATGATATACAATTTGTTAATTAGCTAGAGGAATTCCTCCTGAGCCGCCATTGACAGCGAGCTCAGGAGGGTGTATGAAATTTAGGCATTTGTTATATAGGTGATTATTACTCAAATTTAAGTGAAGATAGGGGCCCTTAAGTTATGAAGAGGTGATGGAGGGCCCCAATGTATGTAATTTAGTCTCAGAGACCTCCACCATGGACAGTGGAGGTCGTCGATGCAGGTGGAGTGACTTAGGCGGATCAGCTATTAACAGTAAGGGAAAAGAAGTGCTATAAAATCATAAGTGAGGATAGTGAATGGTGTAGAAAAATGATGAAAGAGTGGCTCAGACGAGCTTAAAGAGCTCGCCAGAGCTAAGGAAGACGGCATACAATTTGAAAATTTATACCTAATTAACTACCTAATCTTCTTAACTAAGATACGCTATTTTAACCTTAACCTAATCCTACTATTACCTGGACGAAGGGGGCAGAAGATCTCCGTTGAAGGTCCTTAACAGAGGGGGAAATCACAGGGGCAGGGAAAGAAGTCTAGCGGGTGTAGGCGAAGTGTAGCAGAGGAAATTCAGCATCGACACTGCATCAAAAGACTCAGTGGACGTCGGCGGAGATCCAGAGCAAGAGAAGATGAACGGAGGAAGACGGAGGAAGCAGAGGAAGGTCGTCGGATTTTGGAGTGAATAGCCTATCTGCTTGCTCAATGGGAGAAGAGGGAAGGGAGCTAACTACCTGAAATCGTGGGGGTGGAGGGGTATTTATAGGTTGCGACGGCTGAGGAGGAGGATGTATCTAGACGGAGAAAGGTCTATGAGTGAAGTAACCACCGGTGTCTTCTCCGACGTCGATGAGGTTAACTTCAAGCCTAAAATAGGATTGCAACTTCATCCAGACCGATGGATGAAAAGAGGATGGTGAGCACAAGCTCCAGGAGCTTGGAAGGGAAGCGAGGACGTCGAATTTGCGGTGATCGGTGGGTGTACGCACCTCCTGTTGTCAGCCGTCAAAGAGGCTGAAGAAGGAAAGAAGAAGTTTTTAGGGACTTACTTGTAATGAAAACTAAGGACCTAGGTTAAGAATAAGGATTCGATTGAAATAAAACTTATGGACTAAAATGTAAACTAAGGTTTTCAAGGTTTATTTTAATTTAAATCTTTTTGAACTTTTTATATATATTTATAAATAAGACAATTATTATATTCAAACCTTGGATTTACATTTTTGACCTTTTTAACTTAATTTATTTAATTAAGTAAGGTTACTTAAGTTATTACACACTTAGGTATAAATTATACTTAAGTTAGTTAACACATTAATTAGATAAATTATTAATGATATTTCGAGTCCATTTATTAATTAAATTATTAATAATATTAATTGGATAATAGTATAGCATTTTTAACTTATTTTAAGGTCCTTTAATATTTTATCCCTTATTTAATAATTAACCCATATATTTACATATTCCTAGCTAATTAACAAGGAAGACTAGTTAATTAGGGGTAATTAGAGACCATGATGAGCTTCTCATCATACCCCCAAGCCAAAGTTTTGCTAGTCCCTAGCAAAATTAACTAGAAATATGATGATTTGAAACACTTGGGTTTGAATTAATATAAATAAGAACTAAGTAGAGGAATGCTTAGGTTAGAATTTTGAATATTTAATTTTTTTAGATTTTTATATATAAGTACCCAATATACAGAGCATTCTGTGAAAATCTCCTTACTTAGACTTATAACTCAAACATCTTCAAAATACACTATATTAAAAATAGAGTTTTTAGCGAGAATTTTATCAAAAATGAGAATCACAAAAATCACTTATTCTTTGTAATCATTCTTAACCCTAAAAACTCAGAATTCAAAGTGCCTTAAGTAAACAAAACCTAAGAGTTGGAAATTAAATTTTAACTAAAAAACTCAATAGACTTAAGATAGTCCTCTGTTTATGAAATTTGATTTCTATCCATCTAAGTTTTAGCAAATTAGCCAGATACTCATCATTAACCAAACTTAGAGTAGTAAAACTTTAATCTGCCAGCCTTCGACACCAAGGACAGACTTCTAGACCTAGGATTTTGTCAATTCTTCTCCTTTAGGTCTCAATTGCAAGTCCTCAAAACCTGATTTCTTAGGCTTCACTGCCCAATACAATGGTTCAGTAGCTATGATTTTAAAACATCCGTGCTTGTGAAGAGAATTGTCCTAAAGGCATCCAAATTTGCAAAAATCCAAATCTTAAGACATCAATTTCCAATCTAGATTATTCCAATTTAAGCCTTTGGCTTGGCCTTACTCAGGTTTGGTTGCTTTCTCCTCACTAGTTTTCTATCCCAAGGTCAACACTTTTTTGTGTATATCTCCCCGGTAGACCACTGGGTTTCTTATTCCTAATTTTTTATCTTCGTATTTTGTTCAACTTTTTCTTTAGGATAGAACACCCATATGTAGCGAGGTGTTCTTTTATTTGATGGAAGGAAGGATAGCATCCATGTATACCGAGATGCTTTATTTTTGTTGGAAAACTGCATAAGTACCCATTTGTAGTAAGGTACTTAACTGCAGGGTGTTTTATTTTTATTTTTTATTTTTCTCCCTCTTCTCATTTTTCTTGCTATCATTATACTCCAAATCCTTTTTCTAGGTGAGTGGCACATCCTTCACCCTTTTAAGAACCACCCCGCGGAAATCCTTGGATTAAAGAGGATTTAGAATCGATCTCTTAACCTCTGTGTTTTCACGGTCTCAGATGCCATCAAGACAATTCTATGTGTGTGAATTTTGGATGCTTAGGTTACTTAGCTCTCAAACAAGAGCTTGGACAGCAAAGCCATTCACTCTCAGGTCCTTTAAACTTTTAGTTTCCTCCTACAGGATCTATCAAGACAAAAACTTGCCAAGTCTAGCCAAATGTTCTTTAGTTGATTAAGCTAACTATAACCTGATAGACTTAAAGATTAAGATTTTACTAACTCTTTACTTAATTAACTCTGAATATCTGACCTTTTTACTTAACTTGATAAAAACAAATATTCAAAAAGCAAAATGATTACTTAGTCTAATTGATTAAAAAGTTACAATTTAATTCAAAAACTTAAGTTTCGAACTTAAGACACCTTAATTACTTATTTTCAGGGTAAGAATAGAAAAACAAATCCTTAAGGTTTAAAGATTCTAACTTAAATAAAATCCTGTTTTAAGATTTCGCAAATAAAAGTGTGTTCTGCAAAATGTTATAAGTAAAAATCTAAATAAGGATTTAATGCTCTTATACTATATATATTTTATATTTTTTATTATCTTCGTTTCTGACCAAAAAGAAAAATTAAACTCTTAATTATTGATATAAATATATTTTTTTTTCTTCTTTTGCTTTATTCTTGATGTAAAAACCCCTTTTATTATTTTTATAATTTTGCAATTTTTACATTTTTATATTTATATATTTTGATTTCTATGTTTTATAAAAATTTCCAATATTTATGATTTTTTTTTCAAAATTTTTCCAATTTTTATGATATTTTTTATTTTAAAATTTTTAATTTTTTCGTATTTCCATTTTTTTAAATTTCGTGGGTATTTAATTTTTATGTGTTTTTTATATTTATTTTCTCTACAAATACACTTGAAGTGAAAATTTCACTTCACACCCCCCCCAAGTTAAGATTTTACAATGTCTTCATTGTAAGAATGGTGAAAAAGATATTGCACTTCACTTAGTGTAGGGTGACGGAAAGAGTCGGATAAATGAGATCAAAGATCTCTGTGCGGACGATTTCAATTCTAACCAAAGGTCAGAGTGGATAGTCGGACCAAGTGAAGGTAATTAGTGAAAAATTAGATACAGATTCAAGTGTATAGGAAGAGAAAAGTGTAGAAAATAGGAAACAACTATATACAAGATGTGGATGGAAACTTAACAAACCCTAATGGATCGTGTAATAGTCTCCAACAAGACCCAAAGCATGTAATTCCAAGAAAGGTTTTAAACGTTAACCATTAACTTTGAAGGGTTGATCCTTGTTAGGTTCGATGATTTCGACAGCTCCATTGTCGAAGATTCTAACAACAATAAATGGTCCTTGCCATTTAGACCTAAGTTTCCCAGGGAAGAGCTTCATATGGGCATAAAAAAGCAACACCTTCTGACCAGGTGTAAAAGATTTGCAGGAAATGTGTCTATCAAGGAAGGCTTTAAGTTTTTCTTTGTACAGCTTCGAACTCTCATAGGAATTATGACACAATTGCTCAAGTTCACTAAGCTGCAACCTACGATGATCACCAGCCTTCGCGAGGTCTAAATTACAAGCTCTAATTGCCCAATAGGCCTTGTGTTCAATTTCTACGGGAAGATGACAGGGTTTCCCGTAAACAAGTCTGTATGGTGACATGCCTATTGGTGTTTTTTGGACAGTCCTATAAGCCGACAAAGCCTCATCTAAACGGGAAGACCAATCCTTCCTGTCGGGTCGGATTGTCATTTGAAGGATCTTTTTGATCTCTCGATTAGAGACCTCAGTTTGCCCATTAGTCTGGGGATGATAAGGTGTAGAAATACGATGTGTAACCCCATATTTTCTAAGTAAATTTCTAAACTGGGCATTATTAAAATGGGAACCACCGTCACAAATGATGGCGCGAGGTACCCCAAAACGAGCGATAATATGACTCTGTATAAAAGGAATGACAACTCTATGATCATTTGTGCGTGTGGGTATGGCTTCAATCTAACGAGAAACATAATCAACAGCAAGTAAAATATATTCGAAGCCAAAAGAGGACAAAAATGGACCCATGAAGTATATGCCCAAAATATCAAAGATTTCAAAAACAATCGGATTCAGAGGCATCATGTCTTTATGTGACATGCTACCAAGAGTTTGGCAGTGACTACATGCCTTACAATATGTCTGTGAATCTGCAAATAAAGTGGGCCAATAAAACCCGCATTGCAGAATTTTTGCAGCGGTCTTTCGACCAGAAAAATGATCACCACAGGCTTAATCATGACAAAAAGAAAGGATAGAATCAATCTCAGAAGAAGTAACACAATGCCTGATGATTTGATCATTACAGAGTTGGAAAAGATACGGATCTTCGCAGAAATAGTATTTGGCTTCTGATTTGAGTCGTGATTTGCGATTCCCATCCTAGTCTGGCGGGAATTGATGTGTAACCAAATAGTTAACAATATCTGCGTACCAAGGAAGATCTGAGGATATAGTCAAAAGTTGTTCATCAGGAAAGTGTTCAGTAATTGGAGGAGATGATTCAATAGTATCAGAAGGAAGGCGGGAAAGGTGATTGGCAACAACATTCTGTCGTCCCACCTTATCACAAATTTCTAGGTCAAACTCTTGCCAAAGCAAGATCCATCTAATCAACCTAGGTTTCGTGTCCTTTTTGGATAGAAGGTGTCAGATAGCTGAGTGATCAGAGTACACAATAATTCGAGATCCGAGTATATAGGATCTAAACTTTTCTAATTCAAATACTATTGCTAGTAATTTCTTTTCTGTAATTGTGTAATTCCTTTGTGTCTCACTCAAAGTTTTACTAGCATAATAAATTACTACCGGATTCTTCTCAATTTTCTATCCTAAAACAGCTCCAATTGCATAATCTAATGCATCACACATGATCTCAAATGGTAAATCCCAATTAGGTGGTTGCAAGATCGGAGCCATGTAACTCTGTCTCTTAATGTTTCAAATGCAGATATACACTCCTCACCCATCTCAAAAGTAGTATCCTTTGTGAGGAGGTTTGTTGATGAGTCACATTTTAATGGACTAATATTACGCCTAAGTAACTTTAATTGTACTGTTTAGGTGTGTTAATAACTGCAATTAAGTTGTAGAATATTTGTATGCAAATAACATTCCATAACTTAATATATAATGATTTTGTTGTTTTTATGTGCAGGAATTATATTTAGAAAGAGCAAGGGTTGGGGAGCAAATTTCCCCAACATCCGGCGGCATCTTTTCCCTTTCCATCGGCCACCCTCAACAGCTGCCGGCCTGAAGAATGCCTTCCCAACAGTCTCCTGCCAAAATTAGAAAAGGGATTTGAAAATCCCTTGATTGGCGCACGCGGGGAGAGAGAGGAGTTAAAGAGAGGAGGCAGAGAAAGGACCAGGATTGGCATTTTCACCCTTGCGGGGTGCACTGTGCATAGCCATCTTCCCCCTTGCGGGGAACTACCCAAGCGTGCACTGTGGACCCCTCTGCAGACCCGCCTCGCCGCACCGCAGCCGCTCCAACCTCTCCAACGCCACCTCTGCCCGCACCCACCATCACCAAGTTCTTCACCGCCATCCTCCAGCCGCTCCTAAAGGCGCTGCGCGCCTTCACCATCGCGCGCCTGCAACCGCACCCTAGCAAGCCTCTCCGCAGGCGCGCGCCCACCTCCCTTCCAACGCCTCCTCTTTCAGCGCCCATAGATGCTTGCTCCTGCACCGCACTGCCCTCGCCCCTCAGCGACCTGCAGACACCCCAGCACGCCTCAACCTCCAATGCTCTCCACTGCAAAGCGACCCGCAGACGCCTGCAGGCGCGCGCCCACCTTCTAGCTCCCGCCTTCCCTTCCACCCGTCAGTGCCTTCAACCACCCCATAGGCGCGCCCACCTCCGCGCACCTCCTGCAACCGCTCACGTTCCACTCCAAACCAACACCCTGCAGAAAGGCGCCCGCAAGCGCGCCCACCTCCCTTCCAGCGCTCACCTTCCCTTCCACCTGCTAGCGCGCCATCCGCACCTCCTACCACACCAGCAAGCACGCGCCATCTGCAGCATGCACGGCAGCACCTGTCTGCCTCTGCCACGCCGCGCCTGCAGGCGCACACCTCCACACGCCTCTCATCAAGCAGCACCTTCACGGTAGCAATAGCCTCTCTGGTGTCTCCTCCTCCGTCGGTCAGCCGCCTTCGGCCATCTCCGTCGACGCCGTGACCTCCATTGGATAGCCCTCATCCTCGCCGACCTCCCTAGCGAGTCCACAGCCTGCTAGTGCTCTCTATCGCGAGGAGGAGAGAGAGCAAATGCTCTGTTTTGAATTCAATTAAAATTTACATTCACTGCCATTGCCACTAGAACTTGATTTTTATTTATTATTATATTATGACGAAATTGCGCGTGCACACTATATTCTTTGATAATTGCACATTAATGATATTCACCTATTTCAAGATTGGTTTTGGGCTTAACCTGTGCACTAATTTTTCTCTAGTATACGTCACGTGAAAATTATATAAAATCATTAGAGATTTATTGAAGATTTCAGTGAGGGTAAACTGCACATATACCCTTATCTTTTTAAATTATTGTGAATCTACTTTCCATCGCATTTTATGTCAGATTTGAATAGGAATTTCACAATTTACCGAAAGAATATAAAATAATCAAGAGCTTATTGCATAATTGCCTCCCTGTGGACACGACCCGCTCTTCTATGAGTGGTTATTTTTATTTTTGATTAGTTGATTTTTCCACCACTTAAATACTACAATGCAAAGCAAAAATTCGACTCGTCAAATTCATGTTATTATTTTTTTGAATATTATGAGTTGTGCAATCATCTAATCATTTTTATTATTGTGCGAGGAATCTGACACGACGAGGCGCAATAGAGCGACAATATTGAACCTGAACGACGCACACGGCGGAGACGATCTTCTTGGTGGACCTTGACGCCACCTGGAGGACGGCAACAGGAACACGTGGGCCTTGATCCCACGCACATAGGCTTACGAAGAAGCCTATTTCTGATTTAGTTAGATTTAGTTAGATAGACATTAGAATTAAATTACTGTCTTTTGGACCCTTGTAGGGTATTTTTGGGAACGTGTTCCCAGTGCCACTTTATTTCTTATCGCTCTTGTATGTGGGAGCGTATTTTCGGGAGCATGTTCCCATTTATTTAGATTATAGGATTATTTGAACAGTCGGAACTGAATTTTGGTTAGTTAGTTAGATTAGGTCTGTTTGTTTATTATATAAAATATATATATATATGTATATTCAAAATACCTGCTAGAAGCTGCATATCTATAGGACGACCATCTAGGACTAAATGAGCAACATCTAGTTTATTTTTTTTGCATTGCATTCATACATTGCATAAAGAAAGCTGGAGTAAGGTACGTCTTTTCTTGAGCATCAATTACCTGTCATACATATGCATTGAACATAAATCTAAGACCACTAAAGTGCATGAATCAAATTAATTCAGTGGTCACTTTAAAAGTTGGGACTGCTAAGAGGCTGGACTTTAAAATCTGGGACTGAAAATTGTGTGCAAAAGGATCCTGTTTGCGGAATTTCAAAAAATCAAACACGATTGTATGCTTGCACACTTGAGACACTATGTACCTTACACATAAGGTCACTAGATAAATTTCTACCTCTCCTCTTTTGCACCACAAGGGAAGTTAGTCGAAAGTCAACAAGCCTATCCACCAAGTTACTTCGATTCCTCGTATGTCGGCTTGATTCGAGACTTCCATCCCTTGCAAGTTGGTTATAGGCACCAGCGAAGGTTGGCCTAGGAAGCGTAATTTTTTTTTGCAAAACTTGTTTGGCCAAGAACTAAACATATAACTCTAAGACCTACAATCTACTAAAAACAGATCCCTTTGAATTTGCGTTTGCTTTGACAATAGAACTCTCTAGGAAGTTTCCTGCTTATATTCTGAATTTTGCTAAATCCTAAGAGAGTTAAAATTGTTTTGCTTAAAGAAATAGATTACTTTTACTCCTATCATTCAGATTATCAGAATCAATACTTCTCATCTTTTAATCAGGATCCCAAGCCCCGAGTGTATCCATCCTTTGATGGGTACATTGACAATTCTTGGGATCATTCACATTCTTATCCTGGGAGTACTGGCCCGATAACTCCCACTTTTGAGCAGAGCCTATGACCGGGATTTTCCAATCCTGAAATCCCTACTTCCATGCAAATACCCAACCCTCCCACCCTTCATGATTTTCCGTATCGAGGTTGGACCGATACCCCTAGGCAACTAGAGCCTGAAATTGACTATCCTCCCCAACTTGATAATAGTAGCTTCTCCTCTTTTATGATAGAAATGCAAAAATAGCAAAAGGAAGTGATGCAATCAGTGGGAGAGATGTTGAGGAATAGTCAACAATTAAATGAAGAAATAAGACAACTTAGCTACACGCTTCCCAATAATCCTGATCCCTACCCAATAGACCATGATCATGAAAATAATTCTGAGGAACCTAATGACAATAGGGATCCAATTTTATGTAGCTATCACTTAGACTCTCCCAATGAGACACGGCCACTAGAGGACAACGATCATAGTGATTATCCACTTGAACTATATTGGAGTCAAAAGAAAGGGAAGATGGTACCTCTTGAGGACCTTGACCCCAATGACAGTATTCTCTTTACCCCTACCAAACCAGGTCAAGGTTATATTGTTCTTATCACTTCCCCTATTGATTATTTGGTGGAATCTCATTCTACCCTTAGTGAGCCTACTCCTGACCCTCCACTTAGGGAATCAACACCTACCATTCAATATCCTGAGGATTCAAATGCACCCAATGAAGGTAACCCTAAGGGAATAGAGGATAATCAATTCTGGCCTCAGGGATATGAAGAGTCTAATTCAGAAAATGAGGATGCCTCAATAGAGGAACCTAGACTGAAAATCTGGAATGAACCATAGGGGAATTATTTTGAGGATTTACCTCCAGAAGATAGAAATAATATGCTTAAATCCAGATTCCTCCCTTCTTTTGAGAGTCATCCTCCATCAAATCAGGAGTTGCTATTAAAGGAGGAAAAACAAAATAGTGAGAAGTCTATGGGAGACTCTCGGGGACAAAACACGTCAATTGAGGATTTATACCCCAAGAACAATAACGAATTCAATGATAAAGGCTTGCTCCAAAATATTAAGACTGATCCTCCTTTAGAAATAATTGAGGATACTAATCTAACTCCTAATGAATCACATATACCACCCGAAAAATATTTGAGAGAACGATTTGGGGATGAGCTGAATGGTAATGATTCTTATATTTTGACCCTGCCATCAAAAAGTTATTTGAAGTCTACCCTTGATTCAAATATGACTCCGATCATTAATACTAGGCAGGGTAACGTGAAGTTGTCAACAACTAGGGAGTGTACACAATCTAAATCATTGTTGGAATTGAACCCAACTAAGCCCTCATTGGACTTAACCATTACTTCCAACACTACAAACAACCCTTATACTCCCTAATCGATCCTTGGCTCAGATCTCTGCTCATGTACATTCTTTCTGGAGAATATATCAGGCCAGTACATCCTAGGGTAGAATGGCGAGTATGGATTGATGCTTGAAATTTTACTCTCGCCATTTAAGGGTTTGAACTAATAATGATTATATCTTTTAAAACCCGTCCTGCTTGAGAGGATCCTTGTTATCCTCCACTTATTCCGTTTCGGGAGGCCTCTTTTCATATTCCCTTTCTTATTCCTAGACCTCCCCAGGTAGCCAACGAGATTTTCTGTTTTCATTTCTTCTGGCGAGCATTTGGAATTACATTGCATCATTAGCTCACCAACATCCGTGGCAACCTGTTTTCTAGGCTTGCATTGTTACGCATATTCTTAGGGCCTAACCATTTCTGTTTGGAACCAGACTTATAGGTTCCTTCTAAGTCTGGCTGCTGACAAAAAATGTAGCGCTTGTTGGGAGGCAACCCAGCAGTCAGAATAACACCGTCATCAAGTGATTTCTTTCCTTTCTCCTCCTGTTTTAATTTTACAATGGGGACATTGTAGAATTTAGGCATGGGGGAGTGCATTTGCATTTTAGGTAGTATTCATACATTTAGGTTAGTATAAAAAATATATATATGTATTCCTCTTTTCTTGAGCTGAATGGGTTAGTCCTTAGCAAAATAAATTTATCATTGGAGGTTTTTCTTCCGAAATTATTTCTTAAGTTTAGAATCCAATACATTTATTTCACGTGCACGTAGACTTGGTAATAGATCCTTGAAGAAAACCAATAAGCATTTGTAGTCTACTAAACCCTTGGACAGTTCATAGGGAGTCAGGCATACTATCTTCTAGTAGATCCACCTCATATTTGTGAGAAGAAAGTAAAGAGATTACTGGTGCGCTAAGTCTAGTGCAAGGACTCTGAAGTTTTGGATAATTAGATGATGATACTTCAGAGTTAGGCGTAGTTTTCACTCTCTGTTCCTGTGTGCGTATTTTGTGTGAATTCCTGAGAGTCACCAAATAAGGCAGATACACAAAGATTGAGTCTTAA
Source organism: Thalassia testudinum (assembly GCA_037157565.1). Taxonomy (NCBI): domain Eukaryota; kingdom Viridiplantae; phylum Streptophyta; class Magnoliopsida; order Alismatales; family Hydrocharitaceae; genus Thalassia; species Thalassia testudinum. The sequence goes on along the minus strand of JAZHRO010000054.1, from coordinate 30,339,230 downwards.
TAAAGCTATAACTATGGTGGATGGTTACAACCGTCCTTCATAGAGTCCTCGACTGAAGGAGGGTATTAGTGTTAAAGGTCAGAAATACGCCTGTCCTATCCATTCCTTCCCAGTGCCGAGATTAGGCACTTCCACTAAATAAGCCACGCAATATCCTCTTGACCATCATCATCCCGAATAATGCCTCATAAATAAAAGTCTGTGTCGTATTATGTTGATTTATATTATATAAAAAAAAGAGAAAAAAAGAAAAGAAAAGAAGAAGAAAAAGAAGAAATATTTGTATCACCTAAAAAAAAAAGAGTCCAAGTTTATAATGTAACACTATTTTTGAGGCAACAGAACACCTTTCGCGTTCCACCAAATATGACCCATACCTACCTTTTAGTATTTCTGATCGCTCGAATACTAGCTGAGTACTCTAACTTAGTTGTAGAGTTATTAGGACTTTAATTGAAGTGTGGATGCCATGTAAGGCCACCAAATAATGAGTACAATTTCTAAATCTAGTGAGATTCGTGATCTCAGAAAGAAAAAAAAGAGGGAGTGCCCAGGAACATCAAGAGAGCACAATTGTGTAGCCTCTCTCAGAGTTGACTTGTCTAATAGTCCAGAGATCTAGAGTCTACAGTACTAGACTATTTGTAGCACCAGATGAGTGTGTGCTACCAAATATAAATCCATTCAACTCGATATCTCCCACCTAAGCCAAATGCTGGGGTCAAATTATAGATTATCCTCTGCTTTATCCCCGAGGGAAGTAGTTGCCTATCCCGACGTAATATTTACCAAGGGTGAAGTATGAACTTCCAATGCGAATTGGCTCTTTCACTTGGATCTATTACCTAGGCTATTAGCACCTCACATTTGTCTGGATTTCTAAAGTTTTGAAGAAAAGAAGAAATCTTCTGATTACTTCTATTATTTTTCATTTTTGCTAAGGACTAGTAAATCTTAGGCATGGGGGTATTTGATGAGTTCATTTTAATGGACTAATATTACACCTAAGTAACTTTAATCGTACCGTTTAGGTGTGTTACTAACTGCAATTAAGTTGTAAAATATTTTTATGCATCATGATTTAAGTTTATAACATTCCATAACTTAATATGGAATGATTTTGTTGTTTTTATGTACAGGAATTATATTTAGAAAGAGCAAGGGTTGGGGAGCAAATTTCCCCAACAATCGGCGGCATCTTTTCCCTTTCCATTGGCCACCCTCAATAGCCGCCGGCCTGAAGAATGCCTCCCCAACAGTCTCCTGCCAAAATTAGAAAAGGGATTTGAAAATCCCTTGATTGGCGCACGCGGGGAAAGAGAGGAGTTAAAGAGAGGAGGCAGAGAAAGGACCAGGATTGGCATTTTCACCCTTGCGGGGTGCACTGTGCATTGCCATCTTCCCCTTGCGGGGAACTACCCCAGCGTGCACTGTGGACCCCTCTGCAGACCCGCCTCGCCGCACCGCAGCCGCTCCAACCTCTCCAACGCCACCTCTGCCTGCACCTGCCATCACCAAGTTCTTCACGCCATCCTCCAGCCGTGCTTAAAGGCGCTGCGTGCCTTCACCACCGCGCGCCTACAGCCTCACCCTAGCAAGCTTCTCCGCAACCGCGCGTCCACCACCCTTCTAGCGACTCCTCTTTCAGTGCCCGCAGACGCTTGCTCCTGCACCGCAGGCGCGTGCGCCTTCAACCCTCTACACCGCACTGCCTTCGCCCCTCAGCGACCCGCAGACACCCCAGTGCGCCTCAACCTCCAGCGCTCTCCACTGCAGAGCAACTCGCAGACTCCCGCAGGCGCATGCCCACCTTCCAGCGCCTGCCTTCCCTTCCACCCGTCAGCGCCTTCAACCACCCCACAGGCGTGCCGACCTCCGCGCACCTCCTGCAGCTGCTCGCGTCCCACTCCAGACCAGCACCCTGCAGAAAGGCGCCCGCAGGCGCGCCCACCTCCCTTCCAGCGCCTGCCTTCCTTTCCACCCACCAGCGCGCCATCTGCACCTCCTGCCATACCAGCAAGCATGTGCCATCTGCAGCACGCGCTGCAACACCCGTCCGCCTCTGCCAGGCCGCGCCCGCAGGCGCACACCTCCGCACGCCTCTCATCAAGCAGCACCTTCACGGCAGCAGTAGCCTCTCCGGCGTCTCCTCCTCCACCGGTCGGCCATCTCCGTCGATGCTGCAACCTCCATTGGATAGCCGTCATCCTCGCCGACCTCCTTAGCGAGTCCACCGCCCGCCGGTGCTCTCTTTCTCTCGCGAGGAGGAGAGAGAGCAAATGCTCTGTTTTGAATTCAATTAAAATTTACATTCATTTCCATTTCCACTAGAATTTGATTTTTATTTATTATTATATTGTGGCAAAATTGCGCATGCACAGTCATATTCTGTGAAAATTGCACATTAATGATATTCACCTATTTTAAGATTGGTTTTAGGCTTAACCTGTGCACTAATTTTTATCTAGTATACGTCACGTGAAAATTGCATAAAATCATCAGAGATTTATTGAAGATTTCAGTGAGGGTAAACTGCACATATACCCTTATCTTTTTAAATTATTGTGAATCTACTTTCCATCGCATTTTATGTCAAACTTGAATAGGGATTTCACAATTTACGGAAAGAATATAAAATAATCGAGAGTTTATTACATAATTGCCTCCCTGTGGACATGACCCGCTCTTCTATGAGTGGTTATTTTTATTTTTGATTAGTCGATTTTTCCACCACTTAAATACTACAACGCAGAGCGGAAAGTCGACTCGTCATTTGTGAGTGGTTGGGCAATCTTTGAAAAATCAAGTATAAATCTTCTATAAAATCCCACATGCCTGAGAAAAGATCTAATACCTTTGATCGTGTCAGGAATTGGAAGATTTGCAATTTGATTGATCTTAGCTCGATCTACTTGGATACCTCGCTCAGACACAAGGTGGCCAAGTACAATGCCCTTTGGAATCATAAAATGACTCTTCTCCCAACTAAGGACAAGGTTCACTTCTATACATCTCTTAAGAATCTTCAACAAATTATCCATACAAATATCAAATGTTTCCCCGAAGACTGAAAAATCATCCATAAAAACCTCTATATATTCACCCACCATTTCGGTAAAAATGGCTAACATGCAACGCTGAAAAGTCACGGGTGCGTTGGCATTCTTCGGAAAGCAAAGGTTCTAAAGGGGCAGGTGAAAGTTGTTTTCTCTTGATCTTCAGGATAGATTGCTTCTTGATTATATCCGGAGTAACCATCCAAAAAGCAGAAGAACCTATTACCAGCTAATCTCTCATGGATCTGGTCAATGAATGGCAAAGGAAAGTGGTCCTTCTTTGTAACTGTGTTAAGCTTGCAATAGTTAATACAGACCCGCCACGAATTCGCAATTCGTGTGGGAATGGTTTCTCCAGATTCAGTCTTAATTATGGTGAGTCCTGCATTTTTAGGTACCACTTAAACTGGACTCACCCAAGGGCTATCAGATATGGGATATAAAATATTAGCATCTAGCCACTTGATTATTTCTTTCTTTATGACCTTTAAATTCAGATTTAGATGTCTTTGAGCTTCTCTTGAAGGTCGTGCCCCATCTTCAATATAGATGCGATGAGTACAAAAATTGGGGCTAATCCCGGTGAGACCATGTAGAGTCCACACAATTGCCTTCTTGTGATCTCGTAGAACCTTGATCAATTTTGATTCTTGTGATTAAGAAAGATGAGAGTTGATAATTATAGGATATGTTTGATCAGATTCAAGATAAACATATTTAAGGTTATCAGGCAATGGTTTAAATTCTAATGCAGGAGTAGAATCAACAGTAGGATTTGGGGCGGGATTTTCGACTGCAAAAAGTGAATTAAATGAGTCGTGAGATTCAGATTCAGGATTGAGTATAGATTCTAATAATAGGTTTTTGTTTTGAGGGTATGAGATATCAAAAGATGTGGTCTCTAGCTCTAAGGAACTAAGGTCATCCTCAAAACTGTAATAGATCTGATTTCCTCAATCCAATTGCAATCCAATCCTCTAGAAGCTCTAAATATATGCAATTTAATTGTCTTCTCCTCAAATTTCAATTAAATCTTTCCAGATTCACAATCTATGTTGACCTTTGTAGTGGCCAAAAAGGGTCTCCCTAAAATAATTGGGGTATCTCTAATGTGTTCGGGTACTTCCATATCAAGTACAATAAAATCCACTGGAAAATAAAAATCTCGAACTCTTACAATTACATCGTCCAACATTCCTTTAGGTGACTTGATAGATCTATCGACTAATTGTAAAGTCACATTGGTAGACTTAAGGTTTTCTATTTGGAAATGTTTTACCAAAGACGAAGGAATGAGGTTAATAGATGCTCCTAAATCTAGGAGGACTTTATCAGAGCACTGATCCCCAATTATACAGGAAATAAATGGAGATCCTAGATCTTTCTTTTTCAAAGGAAGTGTATTCGAAATGATAGAGCTCACATGCTCTGAAAGTACCACAATGCTTCCTTTCTTTGGCTTACGCTTAGGAGTACACAACTCCTTAAGAAATCTCGCGTAAGTCGGAATGTGTTTGATAGCATCTAGGAGTGGAATATTAATGTGTACCTGTTCAAAAATTTTAATTAAATCTTCATCTAATATAACAAGTTGTTTTTGTTTCCTAGTCTTCAAAGCTTCAGGAAATGGAACTTGGATTTCCTGTTCTACTGAGGTATTTCCCGGATCTCGCGAATTAGCAGGAATTGCAGGATCGGGTTCTGCACCTCTTACAAGTGTAGAAATAGGGGTTATTCTAGATGTAATAGGGTCTTGGGATAGGTTCCTTGGATAAACTGGATCCCTAGTGGAAGTTCCGCAGCAAGTTGTAACAGAGTTAATACCCGCATGTGAAGAGGAAGCTGATGAAGAAGAAGATGCTTGTTGATTCTGGAAAGATGAATTAGAGATTAAAGGTTGATTTGAAAATGATTGATGTTGATTAAGATACTCATAATCATGATTAGCAGAGGGTGGATTCGAATTTTGATTTAGATTTTGATTCAAGGGTAATTGATTAAGGAAATGGACATGTCCCTGATTCGGATTTTGAACTCCCGGGTGTTGTCTCTGCTGGATATTCCTAGGGTTTGGAACTGGCTGGGATGGAAGGGCCCTTAGCTGACGAGATTCAGTTAACTGCGTGATTTGGCCCCTAAAATCAGCCAATTCTGCCGAACATTGCCTTTGGACTTCAGCAAGAGCCTCAGCATTTTGTCGCTAGCTCTCATTCACAACTCGCAAAATCTGGTTGAGCTGCGAATCTCTATTTGGCCCTGCGAGGTTCTGCAAACCCGCGTAAAATGGCCTCGCATTAGGTTGCTGAAACTGCAACGTAGGCAGGTTTCGCCTGGTCTGAGTCGGATATGATGATCTTTGTGAATAGTTTGACCAAGAGAAATTAGGGTGATTACGCCATCCAAGATTATAGGAGTTAGAATATGGGTTTGATCTTGGTGCATATCCCTAAATGGCGTTCAAATCTAAAGGATAAGGCGTGTTTTCCACAAAAACAGGAAGTGGGGAATGAGGTGGAATAGATTGTGGGGCAAAGGTCCCTCCTTGGGTTGGTGCAGTAGATAGAAACCCCAAGGAAGATGGATCTCTAGAATCCAGATTATTCACAAATTCCCTCCCCGTGGGAATTTGCGAAACAGGTAAATGCACGGGATTTTGCATAGCAAGTGGAGGTGTAAGAGTTTTCATTGTGTTTCGGACCTCGTCAAGATGCTTTGCTACGATGTCAACTTTGTCCAGTTTTTCTGCAATAATCTCTAAATCCTTAGAACTAGACGGGTTACCGATCTCGTGAATGCCTTTATGCGGATTTTGATGTGCTGTATTAGTGCCCCGTGTGAATTGCGACATAGATGCATTATTGATCAAATTATCCGCCATCCCTTCAAATAATTCTGAAGCGGATTCTGTGTCGCGATTTAGAAAATTCCCTCCACAAGAAGCATCGACTAGATTGCGAATACCTTCTTGCAATCCATAATAAAAGGTGTGCATTAGTTGCCAACGAGGGATGCCGTGATGTGGGCATTTCCTTTGTAATTCATGAATTGGTTCTCCTTGATTTTGAGTAAAAGTCATGATAGCTCGCCTTAAATCATTAGTGCGACCAATAGGAAAGAATTTCTTCAAAAATGCAGATTCAAGTTCAGCCCAAGTTGAGATTGGTCTTGCAATAGTTCTATGCCAATATGCAGCTTTATCTTTAAGGCTAAAAGAGAACATTTTCATTAGTAGGATTTCCCTATTCTTATTTTGAGGACCAAGAGTTTGAGATAAATTTTTAAGATCTTTGATATGTTGAAATGGATCCTCGAATGCAAATCCACGGAAATATGGGATTAGACCTATAATGTTTGGCTTTAATTCTGGGTCATTTTCCCAATGGGAATCCTAATATTAGGCTCTACTTGTGCATTAGATGGATTATAATAATCTCGAAGTAGAGGCCTAGGACGAGGGATCGGTAAATTAGGGATATCAAAACCCGCCTCAGGTTGAGGTGGAGGACGAGCTTGTAGATTTTGCAAATTATTAAGAGCAGTCGTCAAAAGATTAATTTGGTGATTCTGCTCGAGCATTCGAAGATTCTGGTTCAGGAGCGCCTCATGAATATCAAAAGGAGGCATCTCCCCCTGACCAGAAGAAGAAGGGATCTCGGGGTTTTGGTTCTGTAATTGATCCATAGAATCAAATGCAGAAAAAACAGATGAATTAGACGGGAAATTTATTGGTTGCTTAGCTGCAACTGGTCTAGGAATACCTGTCAACGGAGTTACAAGAGGCGGTTTCAAGGATCGCCTCCCATGCATAAAACAACAAAAAAAATGCGCAAAGGCACACTCACGCCACTAAAACAACGGCAACAAGACCCACAAAACAACGCAAAAAAGTGGGTTTTTCTCTTCTTTCAAAGGAAAGAAGAGAGTCCTAGAATACACAAAATAATTTGGACGTAAACAAGTATAATATCAGTATCAAAATACGCGTCTTAAACCCGTGTCTACGCAAGCGCGTATCCTTAAAGCTCAAAGATCTAAGGTCTAGGATCGAGACCGCTCACTACTAGCTCCTCGGGACTCTAGTAGTGAGACAAACTTATTGATCTTCGACCAAAGCCCTAAGAGGTGCAAAGAAGAGAGATAGAAAAATTAGACTCGTGTGACTTCAGTGATCGCACTATGTGCGCGATAGCATGCAATAGACAATAGCGATAAAACCCATATGCATTCTGCAAACAGATTTAAGTCACAAATTTTATTATCCCCTTTTTACTTAATCTTTTTCACAAAAATGATAGAAAGAAGTAAAGTGACCGCTTTTAAAGTATTTTCAGACAAAAAATATGGTCTTGCTATTAACTCCAAGACAGGGATCTAGGTGGGTTTTACGCGTGTTTTCCCGCTGATGCGAGAAAAACAGGAGAAGAATTTTTCCCAAGTCAGATCACAGAAAGACTAGCAGGTATATGCACTCCTAAGAGTGTATGCCTAAAACATGCTGCTGCTAGTCAAGAAGTATGTGTATTTTTATATTTTTTAAATTTTTAACTAGCTAAATGCAACAATACAAACTATACTAGAGACTAAGAAAGAAATACTCACAATAGTATGTATAATGGTCGAAAAATAGAAATAGAAAACCCGCCTCCTTTCTTGAGAATACCTGCAAAGGTAAACCTGGAAAGAAGACAAAAAACAAAACAAAACAAAACAAATTAGAAAAAAACAAAACTAAAAAGTAGAAATGGCGAATATAATCTACAGTTACCTCCCTGACAACGACGCAATTAAAATGATAGTTAATTTTCTCAACACAGTTAATTAAGTTAATTATGCTTAATTATATGCAAAAGAAAGTAACTTAGGTCAACTTAAATTTATGTCAATTGAGTAGTATAGGATTAAGTTAACCTAAGATTTTAGATTTTAGTTCTTTGTACCTGGTTGAGTCCAAGTCGTTCACTGGGAGGCATAACTTAACTTAAATTCGCCATTAAATCCTAAGCTACTTATTTAATTAATGAGAATTATAATTAAATCTGCTTTAAGAATATGAATCTTGCATAAGGATTTCCAAATACAAAAGCATGCAAAATTCCATAAGGGAAACATATTTACACAAATGATTTGTTACTACAAGCAAGTAAACATGTTTATTTCTTTAATTTCTTCTTATTTACAAGATATTAAGCAAGAAAAGAAGAAATTCAAATGAATATGTACCTTATTACATCATTTATGATCAAAAGAAATTATATTAGAGTAAAGTACAAAAAATTAGACATCTAAAAAAGAAATAAATTTTAAACTATAAGACGTCTTCAGCATCATTTTTTTCTTCTCTATCTTCAGCCTTCATTCTTTTCTTATTCTACCTTCTCTCTCTCTCTCTTCCTTTCTCTTTACCTTTCTGTCTAGAGCAAGCTTCTTCTTTAACATCTCTTCTTTCTCTTTCTTTCTTTCTTTCCTCTTATCATTTTCTGCCTGTTTACCTTTCCTTTGTTTCTTTTTTCTTATTCTATTTAGCCCTACGAGCTCTTCTCTTCTTCTCTTTCTTTTCCTTCAACCTTCAGCTGTGCAACTGAACTGAATTGAACCGATGATCTGAACCAAAAATTTGGTTTTATGGTTGGCGGCTCGGACCAATCAGGGATACACAGCACCCCTCTCAGGGTGGGACTAGACCCTACTGGATTTGAGCCTAGTTTGTATTAGGTTTGGTTTATTTCCGGTTCAGCATAGTCTCCAGCCTCTTCGGCCAATGGCCTCCTAGGCCACATGCACACGCCCGCTCACGGGCCCACGCTCGCACGCCCACAGGCGCACACACACTCGGGCACGCGCACCGCACGCACCCACATACACATATGCTCATTGTGCGCCCAGCGCTGACGACCGATAAAGCCTATACACTTTTTCGTTTTATTCTCAGGCGCACGCTCCTCCTTAGCCGATGTGGGGCTATATTGTTCCCTTCCAGGCCAAGATTCAACTGAAGACTCCGGTTGGCTCAGAGCTCCAAATCGAGATAATAAAGGCTCGTTGGAAAGCTCTAAGGATGCTCTACATAATTGCAGTATCAATTTGATACTCAGGGAAAGTCTTGGTCTTCGATTTGAAGAGCACAAAGGAAGGATCACCATGGCCATTCTGGCCTGCAGTGTAGTTCTTCAGGTCTAAGGACCTACAGAGCTGTTCTTTGACCTCAGACGAGGTTCTGAACAGTTCATAGGTGTTTCCACACCTACTGAGGAAGAGAAAAGACTCTAAAGAGCTTCAGGAAAGCAAAGAAGCTCGAGATCTTTGCTAAGGAGCTTCAGAGGTCCATTTTTCACTCTGTTTAGCCCAATAGAAAGTTAAAGATCACTTTCATCAACTCAAACAACCTCTAAAGGTTGTTAAGGATCTATCTAAGTAGATTTTTCATTTGAATTTCATCAGAAACGCACTAACATCAGTTTGAGTTCAAAAATAACCCAAACTGTACAGCAATCTAATTCTTCTACGATACTGATCAAAATTCATCCAAATTGAAATTGATCTATCTAAAATCATCTCAGTAATAATTTGAACTCATCAATTCCTCTAACTAAATCTTAAATCAACTGATCAGACCCATTGTTGACTGCTGAACCTCGAGATTTGACTTTCTATATTGAACAATATCAGATGAATTAAACACTTCAAATCATTTCTGTTTGATCTCAGAAATATGTTCAGGGTATCAAAAAGGAGTTTCACCCAAGAAACCTAGGGTTTCAGGTTTGTCACCTGAGATCTAAGATGGGTTTGTTCGACAGAACAAACTAAAGATCCTCTAAGAAATTAGAGGGTTAGGATGAATTCTATGATCCTCAATCTTGCTTCTGAACCTCTTAAAACATCCTAAACCCTAATGGAGACACCTCTCCAACTCCGCCGGAGTTGGAGAAGACAACAGTCTAAATCTACCTCCAGGCTTCAAATCACCAAAATAACCATCAAAATAGAATCCTTAGTCCTCAAATAAGCAATCTGGAGCTTCTCAAGAAGTTCCTTAGGCTGAAGAATGTTTTTGACTCACCGGAGTTCTGGTGAGTCCAGAAAAAGGCTAAATAAGTGTAAAAGTTGTCAAAACATGCCAAGGAAGATCTGAAAGGTCTCTGAGGTCACAAGGAACCTCAAGAATTCATTAATTCATTCAATTAACGATTAAACTAAAAGATATGCAATGAATTGGCATTGATCATAATCTGAGTTTACTTGAACTCAGGACATGTTCTCTCATTCAATTGAGTGGAGAAAACAAGTCAGTAGGTGGTGGCGATGATATACAGTTGGTTAATTAGCTGGAGGAATTCCTCCTGAGCCGCCATTGACAGCGAGCTCAGGAGGGTGTATGAAATTTAGGCATTTGTTATATAGGTGATTATTACTCAAATTTAAGTGAAGATAGGGGCCCTTAAGTTATGAAGAGATGATGGAGGGCCCCAATGTATGTAATTTAGTCTCAGAGACCTCCACCATGGACAGTGGAGGTCGCCGGTGCAGGTGGAGTGACTTAGGCGAATCAGCTATTAACAGTAAGGGAAAAGAAGTGCTATGAAATCATAATGAAGTGAGGAAGGTGAATGGTGCAGAAAAATGATGAAAGAGTGGCTTAGACGAGCTCAAAGGGCTCGCCGAAGCTAAGGAAGACGGCATACAATTTGAAAATTTAAACCTAATTAACTACCTAATCTACTTAACTAAGGTACACTATTTTAACCTTAACCTAATCCTACTATTACCTGGACGAAGGGGGCAGAAGATCTCCGTCGAAGGTCCTTAACAGAGGGGGAAATCAGAGGGGTAGGGAAAGAAGTCTGGCGGGTGTAGGCGAAGCGTAGCAGAGGAAATCCAGCATCGGCACTGCGTCAAAAGACTCAGTGGACGTCGGCGGAGATCTATAGCAAGCGAAGATGAACGGAGGAAGACGGAGGAAGCAGAGGAAGGTCGTCGGATTTTGGAGTGAATAGCCTATCTGCTAGCTTAGTGGGAGAAGAGGGAAGGGAGCTAACTGCTTGAAATCGAGGGGGTGGAGGGGTATTTATAGGTTGCGGCGGCTGAGGAGGATGTATCTGGGCGGAGAAAGGTCTATGAGCGAAGTAACCACCAGCGTCTTCTTCGACGTTGGTGAGGTTAACTTCAGGCCTAAAATAGGATTGCAACTTTATCCAGACCGATGGATGAAAAGAGGATGGTGAGCACAAGCTCTAGGAGCTTGGAAGGGAAGGGAGGACGTCGGATTTGCGGTGATCGGTGGGTGTACGCACCTCCTGTCGTCAGCCGTCGAAGAGGCTGAAGAACGAAAGAAGAAGAAGTTTTCAGGGACTTATCTGTAATGAAAACTAAGGACCTAGGTGAAGAATAAGGACTCGATTGATATAAAAATTAAGGACTAAAATGTAAACTAAGGTTTTCAAGGTTTATTTTAATTTAAATCTTTTTCAACTTTTTATATATAATTATAAATAAGAAAATTATTATATTTAAACCTTGGATTTACATTTTTGACCTTTTTAGCTTAATTTATTTAATTAAGTAAGGTTACTTAAGTTATTTCATACTTAGGTATAAATTATACTTAAGTTAGTTAACACATTAATTAGATAAATTATTGATTATATTTCGAGTCCATTTATTAATTAAATTATTAATAATATTAATTGGATAATAGTATAGCATTTTTAACTAATTTTAAGGTCCTTTAATATTTTATCCCTTATTTAATAATTAACCCATATATTTACATATTCCTAGCTAATTAACTAGGAAGATTAGCTAATTAGGGGTAATTAGAGACCATGATGAGGTTCTCATCACTTGGCCAGACGTCCAACTAGTGGAACATTGGCCTTCACAATATGATCATTGAGAAATGCCCTTTAGGCTTCTATCTGACGTCCATAGAGGACCTCAGACATCTGATAAATAGATGTTAGCCTTCAACTGAGCCGAAATCACTTCTGTTAATGGTTATAGTCATTTGTGCCTTGGGAAATCCATTCTCGTAGTAAATTAGGTTTCCAGATGTCCAGACCTAGTGCTAGATGTCCAATATGTCATATGACTGAATTACACTAGAACCCTATTTAGGTCTGACTCAAGTCAGTAAGCAAACCCGTCTAGAATTAAACGTCTGATTTAGTTTCTAGACATCTGATGACCCTGTCAGAATCATTAATGATTCTGATTGTGGCTTGATTTGCCTTAGGATGATCCTTAATGGCTACCTAAGGCTTCCAAAGCCTACCTACACCTTCCTAAGGCATCTATAAATAGGAGAGGCCCCTTGTCTTGTAGAGATACACCAAGCAATACTATTTTCATACTATTTTGTGTCCAAAACACTTTAGAAGAGATCTTGCTCTCCAAGCCACCATTCTACATCTTGAGAGCTACCTTATCGCTGTGCACCCGCTCTCCCGCCGTCGTTTCGAGAGCGCCGTCGTGCCATTGCATGATTTACGCACTTGCATCGAATCGCCGACGCACTTCCAGTAAAGGGAAGTTCCTTCACCTATAGTAGCAAGATTCAATCTTTTACTTTGTGGTTCTATAGGTTTGTGTTTGTAATTTTATTTGTTATTAGTTGGGTATTCGCATTGCAAATTCCTGTCTCCTTCGTGAGACAAAAACCTTCTCGCGAAAAGAAGGGATTTGAGGTTACGTTACTCTCAAGTTCAAAGTAGCATAGTTGTATTGAGGTTGAGTCGCCCTCGTTTTAAGTGACGCGGATAGTGGATTTGATCGACTTAATCGATCGGAAAATCCTAATTCGAGAGGGTTAGGTGGTGATTTTCACTCAATTTAGGTTTCCACCTAAAAATCACTTGTGCAATTTGTGTGTTTATCTATTTGTGGGATTGTTTTATTTTGCTTCCGCACTTTATTTTTATATCCCGCAAATCTCACACCCACTCGTAGGATCCTTCACCGGCAACCATCATGAATCGTTTAATTGGGCTACATGGCTGTTTTCATGTGTCTCAGGTTCACGCCGGCGAAGCTTCCATCACCAACATTGTTCGTTGACCTAGGGCTGTCATCGTCACCACTACCATCTGTAAGAGCTACGATTCATCTTAACAAAGCCCTCCAAGACTTCAATTGAGCACGACAGCAAACGTAGCAACTTCAATTCGAAACTCGATTCCACAACATACGTGCATAAAGAAGGGAACGCTGCTTAGTCCCACATTATGGGATGAGATTTCGACAAAGCGCATAAAAGGAATTTGCTGTGAAGGCTATTTGCCTCACACACGCGGGGGTGAGGTCCCCACCTCACATGCACGTGCACTCCTCGTTCATCACCCACTACCGATGGGCCTAGACTCGGCTCTGATCCGATTACCCGATTAGCGATCTGATTAGAGCAAAATTCGAGGAGGGTGGGGGGTGGTTTTACATCGGGTTTCATGCCTTGTTGCCTTGAAGTGCATGCCTTGTGTGCCAAAACTTAGGCGATTCTCAAGCCTTATGCTTGAGGCTCTATGTTAAGTCCTTGTGCCTTGTGCTGCTAAGGATCGACGACTTAAGGCATCTATAGCGCCTTACCGACGTCTACCTTAAAGTTACTGTGGAAATATCTGAGGCTGAATCAAATGCTTATCTAACATGGAATTTGAGGAATAAGTGGTTCAAGATACTGCTGAGATATTTATTTGTTTTAAATGCTTTGATATATGTGCTTAAATGAGGGAATTAATTGGTGATTCAAATCACCATTTTTAGGATTTTGATATTCTTTTTATCCCATTGCTCTTTATGATACAATTTGATCTAGTATTGAATATATTCTGATTATCAATTTTCATTGCATATTTTTATTATTGTGCTCTTTAATTAGTATTGCGATTAGTATGTAAATTCCATATTTGCTCCCTACGAACGACCTCAGACTCACTTTTGTTTTCGAGATTAAAAATTTAAATGCTGTATTGATTCGTCACTATACTATGACGCATTTTCCTAAATACGACGAATTTTGACACAACATAGTCTTCCAATGGCCATAATTTGTGTCGTCAAATAGAGGTGGTCTAAATACAGATTGACCCTCAGACTATACTTCAGAGGACTTTAACATCCTGACTGGAATAAAACTCATCTTTGATACCAGATGTGAGTGTTGTAGAAAAAACGGAGGCCCTATCAGGAGGGGGTGACGTAATAAAATGCCGAAATAATATAATGCAATCTCACAAAAAAATTCAATCACACAAAAGGCACAAAGATTTTTAGGTGGAAACCCAAATCGGGTGAAAACCACCACCTAACCCTCTCGAGTTAGGATTTTCCGATGAACCAAGTTGATCAAATCCACTAAATGAATCACTTTAAACGAGGGTGATTCAACCTCAATTACAACCACGCTACAAGTGCGAGGGTAGCGTTCCTCAACCCCTTCTCTTCACGAGAAGGATTTTGTCCCACGAAGGAGACGGAAATTCGCAAAGCGAATACCCAACCAAAGAACAAAGTAAAATAACAAATATGGTCCTATAGAGCCAACAAAGATTTAAACCTAGCTTCTATAGGAATTAGCAAACTCTCATTTACAAGGAATGCGTTGAATTGATGACGCGGGTGCGTGAGCCACGCGACGGCGCAACGTTGCTCTCGTGAACTATGGCGGGAGAGCGGGTGCGCAAGGGCTTGATGCTCTCAAGATGTAGAACTTGAGCTTGGAGAGCAAGGGCTTCTCTTGGAGACAAAAGAGTGTGAAAGCTTGTTCTTAGTGTATCTAGGTGTCTCTTGGTGTGTTTTAGTGTGCAAGAGGTTCCTCTCTATTTATAGAGGCCTTAGGAAGGCTTTGGAAGGCTTTATAAAGCTTCCATAGCCGTTGGGTGCAAAGCCCAAGAGAATCAGGCCGAAATCAGAAACAATGATTGCACTGACATGATTATCAGACGTCTGATCCTGACATCAAATGTCTGGAAGATCACTTTAAGACATCTGAAAATAAGGTCAGACGTCTGATTTTGGGCAGGTCTCTTCCTGACTTGAATAAGATCTATACAGGGTTCTAGCGCAAGCCCATCAGACGACATATAAGACATCTGGCACTATACCTGGATGTCTGGAAACCTACTTTTTCGTGGGAATGGATTTCCAAGAGAGTGCAACGGCTAAAAAATCTCTGAGAAGGGATTTTGGGTCAGCCGAGGCAAAACGGTCATTTATCAAATGTCTGGTAAGGCTTAAGGACGTCTGATAAAGCTCTAACGGTCATATCCTTGAGTGTTTGCAAAGCCAACCAACAGTCCACTAATTGGACGTCTGGCAAAGTCATCAGACGTCTTCTAAGACATCTGGTCTAAGGTCTGGATGTCTGATTTTCATCAGACAGAACTTCTAAGTCCAGGCTAATTGTTATCAGACGTCTGAATCAACAGTTAGACGTCTTAAAACACATTATCAGACATCTGATATTGGAATTAGACATCTGGAAAGGTTGTTTGAACTCTATATTGATTTTCTAAGTATTCTACAGAAAACCTAAGTGTCCTAGGGTTGTGCAGGTGTTCTTAGGACTACTGTTAGGGTACTTTGAGGCTCTTTAACATGAATATAAGTAACAAAAAATAAAGAACGAAAGAAACAAAAAATACAAAGAGTACAAGAGAAGGAAATCTATCATATTCTTCATCTCCTTCCTTCTTCAAGTCATCGCTCCTCGTGAATCTCCTCTGTTCTCCATCAAGCTCCTCCAATCCATCATGGATGCGAGCTCGAACTCCGTCTAATCATGTCTCCATTTGCAATTGACCTGAAATCTAATACTCCAAGTGCTAATGTTAAATGACACGTGTTTTGTTATCATCAAAATAAATGATCGTGGTGCTCTAGCACCAACAATCTCCCCCTTTTTGATGATGACAAAATCATAAATAATAATGCAAAAAAATCCTTCCCCCTTTTGACATTATCAAAATGATTTGATTGATTTTAAATTTCCTATAACTCTCCCTTAAAACATGCTCTTCTATAAATTTCTTTTAACAAAAGTAATGTCCTCCCCCTTTTTTGTAACAGCAAGATAGCTATTATTTTTCTCCCCCTTACTAAAGGAAATTTAGCTAACTTGCGACTCCCCCTTAAAAATTGACAATTAGCTCGTAAATTTTTTAACTCCCCCTATCTAAATGCTAATGATAAAAAGATAGGGTAAAGAATTTTTACCTCACCTACCATGGCCAATAAAATGACCCAAATGGTGGTGGTGGATGCCACATCGGATGGGGCTCCCATCCGTAGCTTGGAGGCCCGGGCATCGGCGACGGTCTCCAGTCTGGCGGTCGACGTGCGGTGGGTCCATCGTTTGTTTGTCGTCTCATCGGTCTTCTTGTTCTCCTCCTTGGTCTACTCTTTGGTTCTCCCAACTCGAGTTGACCAGCCTTGAGCTTGTAGGTCCAGTCCTTCGTGTTGTAGTTATCCGTGAAACCTACTAAATAGGATTCCAATTCTTTCTTTGGTATCCAAGTGAGCTTGGATCCGGATCTGTTAGCGGGTCTCCTTAACGGAGATCATTTCTCAACCTTAGGGCTATAAAAAGTATCTACTTTGTTGATTAATTTGTTAGAGTTTTCCCTAAGACATGCAATTTCTTTTTCTATAATATGCATCTTAGTCTTGAAATCATAGATTTCTAATTTTAAACTAACATTTTCCTCAATTAATTTATTATTTTCATTGATGAGGTTATGTTTTTAGGGTTTAGGGTTTAGGGTTTAACAACTTCCAGATGTCTTAAAAGTGTCCAGTGCCATACCTCAAACCTTGTGCCAATCCTCAGACATCCAGGAACTCCTTTGGACCATCTGGACCTAGTTCCAGACATCCAACCACCTCTTCGGACGTCTGGAAGCACTTCCCATCGTCTGGTATGTCGCCCAAATGTCCGAAATGCGTGGGAGAGCGTGTCCTGCACCTTCCCGAAGCGAAACCTGCACGAAATTCACCAAATCTCCTCAAAAAGGCATGCAACAGTGTCTCGGCAGGGCAGCCTGCATGGCTGTATCTGCAAAGAGACGTACCTTCGCGGGACTTCCTCCTCAGACGTCTGGAATCTCCTCCAGACGTCGGCTACGTCGTTTGGACGTTGCTCCAGACGCACTCCTCCGCCTTGTGCATGCGCTCACCGACTGTGCGCTCACCGGCGAGCTCCCACGCGAGCTTGCAAGCTCAACTCCTCCTTTCCTTCTCACGCCACTCCCGCGCTCTCGCTTGCTTTGCCACTCTCGCTGGAGGGAAGGAGGAAGGTGGCTAGGAAGTGGGGGAAACGAAGGTGGAGGAGGGGGCTTTATAAGGGTGTGGGTTTAGGGTTTTGCTGGGGGCGGAAAGAGAGAGAAGAAGGAGGAAAATGAGGGGGTTACTGTCTACGTGCAGCACGCATGCAGATGCGAGCTCATACTCAAAATTTTCGATTTCCAGACGTCTGGGAAGGTGTCCATACGTCTGACCCATAGTCCAGACGTCTTAAAAGGCTCAAGCAGCACGGGTCTCAACAGTCCAGACTTCTGATAGAGGAACACCGAGAGAGGTATCCCTGAGAACTGTTTTAAGACGCCTGAGAACTATTTTAAGACGTCCGGGACCTTTCCCAGACGTCTGATTTCTGTCTGACTGCGAGTTTTTGGGCCCGTACAAGGCCCTAATGTTATCAATTTCCGCAAACAAAACGTCTCTGTTTTCCATACGGGTTTCTCTATGTAACAATACCTTGTTTGTATCATTCTGAACCTTTTGGTCTATCAATCCATGTTTTAGATCTCCAGTCCGTCGGGTGTACGGGACCTGCGGAGACGTCGGGAGCTACTGTACGAGCCCCCATTCGACTCGGTTACCCAGGTAGAGTAGTTATAATCATAAATCTCTAAATTAATACATGCAAGTAAGTAATCCTCGAACTTGAGATGAATCCTAGGAGGAAGTAAAACTCTAGAATATATTCTTGAACCTTCGGTCATGACATGAACACTAGGGCTAGAGGAAAATAGTCGTGAATAATTGAGTAATCGAAAGCTGCTTATATTTTCTAAAATGGACCCATGCTGTGATAAAAATGGAAACTGAACTGCTTATTCCGTACATTCCAACCCGAATGTGGAAAAAAAACTCATGTACGAACCCTATGGGAAATGTAGACAAGAATATCGAAATACGGAGAACCGGATGGTTCTGGAAATTGCCGCCCATGGGCAGCTGTTAAGGGAAGTAAGCTGACCTTCATGTACATGGTACCGAAGATAGCAACTATCCCTTGTAGTGTAGAGGGGAGCTTGTTGCCCTTGGGTTATGACCCAGGATGGGTTTGGCCACTCTACGTCGACTTTTACTAGCCCTCGTGTACGTGGTACCGAGGTAAAAAACTACTTAGTGTAGGGGGAGCTAGCCGCCCCAAGGGACCTGGGGCTAGGTATGGCCACCCGACACCGTCTCTTGTTAGCCCGTTGGGCAAACCAGGATAGTCGAACGAGGGTACGTGGACTGAGGAGCGACGAGACTCTTGTTCTGTTCTGAAAGGGCAGGGCCTTATACTGTTCCGCACTGTACGTTGAGGCGTACCCACTAGCGGAAACGACTGATCGCTTGCCAGTGTAGGGTAGCTACCCGTGCGCTTATCACGTGTACTGTAGTCACCGCTACGTCACTACCGTGACTTCAGGGTGATAGATCGAGTTTAGGACTACTACAGAGGGACTCCCCCAGCCAGGAGAGTACCACGTGGGCATCTTACATCGTGGGAAGCTGCAAGCAAAATCATTCCTGTAGGGAATAAGAAGATTAATGAATGTGATGAATCCTGATTAGTTATTTCTATGCACCAACATGTATAATATAATTGGAAATGGAAAATTATACGTTAATCTACTTATTAAATGCATGTTACTTCTTAGCCACCACTCTACTCAGCGTTAGCTGACTCCAGTTAAATAATTTTGTACATGTCAGGGATTTGAGTAGCCCAAGCTATCGGCTGCTGAGGACGTTGGGCCTTGTCGAGCCTAGCTTTAGTTCTGTTGTTTGGTGTAGTGAGCTTCTATAGCCTTGTTTCTACTATATGTATTCGTTTTTGTTGTGATGGCTGTATTATGACATATAATATTACTGTTCATTTTCCCTTGTTATTGTCTATTTCTTCCTACTTAGCTACTGTACTTATGTGATTGTGGTTTGTTGAATGTTATTTAGTTATTTCTTGTTGGACGATTGGGTCTTGGGATTAATCGAGGTAAGCCGATCTTAGGTCATGTAGGGATTTGGGATTGAGTCGTGACACTTCTCATACGAACAACTTGAACTTTGATTTCAAAATCTCGATTTCCTTATTCTTGAGTTTTGATTTTAAAAATATTCTTCTACGTTCATTTAATACGACGAACACACTTTTGTGAATCTATTTCGCGGGTAGAACATTTTTTAGGGGTTAGAAAAGTAGTATTAAAAAAAGTGAAATTGATGTTGACCTGCAATTGCATTTATTTGCATAATGATGTTAACAAGAGTTTGTGTTTACTTGAATTAGTGTTATGTTGTGGCGTTAACCCTTATGACATTTACTTGGTAATGATGTAAAGAATGAAATGTGAGAAGCATCAGAGATGTGAGTGGTTCACGACTTTAATATGGATTTGGCTAACATTAGTAAAAATAGGTGTTAGACAAACTTATATTAAAGTGCCTTAAGTAGTGAAATAAATGAAAGTTAGCCCTATTTTTCAAGAGTTAATGATTAACCCATCAAGTAAACTAGATCCAAAAGGTGTATGTTAATGCTGCCTATTAGCCACCTTTTTTCATCATTCCACATTTACCCTTTCAAAATATCATGTTGCAAGGTGCTATCTTGCTGCATGATAATAATCGTTTCCAACATTCCATATTTGCCCTTTCAAATTGCCACAGTGCTCACGAGGAAAAAAAGTAAAAAAGTAAAGAAATTTACGTTACAATGCATGTTGTAAATGTACTCTAGAACGTACATCTCATTTCCAACAAAATATATCAATATATTTTAATATTTACTCGATGAGGAATTAAAACACATTAATTATATATATTTAAGTAGAGTTGTCAGTCATAGGTGCAGACGTCTTATGGACGCCAACGTATGGCCGGCAAATCCTTATGTGGAGTTCTATATATTTGCTACATAGATACTAATATTCCAGGTAAAGAATCCATTATTTTCGTAATAAATTTACAACAACTATATTAATGTTCAACAGATTAAAAAGTAATGAAATTCCTAAGCAAATAAGAAGAATATCATTTGTTTGAGTTTGATCGTTGTGACAGGGAGATAGAAAATTTATATTATCTTTCCGTATTGTTTGAGTTATACAAGGATGAAAATTAGCTTTTATGAGAATTTGTCTTAACTTAATTTCATACTAATTAGGTATCGATACTAGTAGATCAGTATCGGTATTATATATACTGAGTATCAATACTGTTGGATCAATATCGATATCCTTAAGTCACAGAAAAGAGTTCTATATTCAAACGAGTACTGATACTGGTGTCAAGTATCGATACCCATAGGTTACCGTTCAGAACTTAAGTCCAGATGAGTACTTATCCAGTACTTACAGTGTATCGATACTTGTAATAAGTACCGATACTCGTAAAGTACTAGTATTTTACAGGAAAGAACTAATCTCAACGAGTACCGATACTCTTCATGAGCATCGGTACTCGTTGAGTACTGGATACCCCACTTGTAACCTATTAGTACCGGTACTAGTGATCAGTACCGGTACTTGTAAGCTACAGGTTCTGGTGATTTCAAATCCAGAACCTAACCTGAGACTTATGTGTATCGGTACTCATGATGAGTTCTGGTACATGCAAGTCCCAATTTTAGACTTTAGTTGACTTGGAGCTAATCTGTAGCTTGCATGTACCGGTACTCATGAAAAGTACTGATACTAGCAACCTACAGTACACTTAATGGTCCAAGATAGTATTGCGTATGTGTTGGTACTCATCATAAGTACCGGTACTTACGATGGTTACAGAACGTATTTTGAAGTTTTCTATGAAGATGAAACATCTATCTTTAACCCTAATACATGCTATTCTAATGGCTGAAGTTTATATCTATTTGAACCACATAAATACATAAAATAGTAAGCCATGACAAGATATGAAAGATAGCAAAATCTACACATCTTATGCATGAAAACATAGACTTATATATTCATATCTAAAACCTATAGGTTATAGGGTTTAGATATACCTGCATTCATCTTGGAAGTTAAGAGAAAGGGTTTTGGGATGGCACTACAAGGGCATCTCACCTTCAGATCTTGATTCCCTCCATGGACAGGCTCTCTCTCTTCGTTTGTTCTCTGGAGACGATGGGTATTCTTCAGGGAATTCTCTGTGTGTGGTTTCCTTGGGGACCCTAACCCCCATGTTAAGAATGCAATAATAATCACTAATTACATTTAGGATAATTAGCATATCCCCCCATCAAGGAGATCCTAATTACAACTAGGTTTTTGCACATGTATATTTATATACCATACTTTCTCTTTTGCATTTCATATTCATATTATCTTAATATCATTAACTAATTACTTTATAAATAAATATAAATTAATGACAATCCTTAAACTATATATTATATGATTATATTTATATATTCATATATAAGTCAATATATATATTAGATCATAATCTAACATGTTAATGTCACACCTCATACAAAACACATGTACGTGTTGAAATAATATTAATGCTACAAGTACCACGTCAAAAATTTTGAATATTAATGTATGTTACATCTTACAACACTCACTCCATCTATCTTTGTCCTCAATTTCATGTCGTTTAAGTACGACTTTGACATATATCAAATCATCTCTACTCCACCTCCTTTTTCTTTTTAATAAAATGGACACTTTGTAGAAAGATATTTCATTTCTAGAAATATCTTAATTTAGAAGACATCAATGGCCTTCTTATTTCTTGGTGCATATGCTTCTTCCCCTTGCCTTCCTTTACTTCTCTTTGATGCATCCTTCTTCACGAATTATCCATTTTATAAACATGCGTGCATGTAAGCACAAGCATGAAAGTGTGATTTTTCAACATGAGTCTTATTGAAAATAATGGTTAAAAATTAAATTACAGTATTAACATTCCTTTATTTACACACTTGTTCGTACACCTCTCGAAAAGTTAAAAATCACCGTTATATATATATATATATATCACCGATGCTTTTTAATGTGCATTATAAAAGTCTCTAACATTTTTTAATTACGCAATTAAAAGCCACCGGCACACCGTTTATGGAAACATCTAATTTAGAATCGAAATTAATCCAACAAACTTCACTCACCAATAGGGTTACGTATGGGTTACCTCACCATGCTTTTAATTCTCTAAACTGATCGTAAAGTTATACATATTGCGCTTTATGATCTATCGATGAAGTTGCAATAAGAACGAAACGTCAGTTATAATTAATTTGTGACCCCGATGGCCTCTCGTTGAGGAGAGGAAGAAGGAGACAGCTGTGATGCAATGTCTCATCCATTGCACTTGCATCTCGGTAAAGTTCCTTTGTTGGAAGATCTCCCACAGAGATTAGAAGTTCACTTTTCACAGGAAGGTGTTGGTCTTCAACTCTCCACCATCTCCCGAGTTAAAAAATAGAAGACTCTTGTAGCATCTGCTCTCGTAGGAAGGTTGATCATACGGCTGCGGTGACTCGACCTTCCTTTTTCTTAAAAAGAAAAAAAAAAATTTACCTTAGTTAGTGAATTGAAAACCATATTCTTCGTAATTTTCTACGTGTGCACCTGATATTTAATTAGTTTAACTTTAGACACCTAATGGCATGTTTGCCTTTTGTGTCGAAACCATAACGCTTCTGGATTTTTCGACCAAAGCAGCAGCGAGATCGAAGGTCGGGTTTGAATGGGCACAATACAATAACACGATGCAAAGTTACCGAATATTTCGTGAAAATAGTAATAAATAAATTATGAATGAATAATTTATTCACCAATATAATCATTACTATATAAGTTGTCCTTAAATATACAACAAATAATATATTCTTTAACAAATTTAAACAACATATATATATATATATATATATATATATATATATATATATACTTTTTTTTTACCAATAAATTTTTTGATTACCCTGTGAAAGATACGCTGATAATTAATTCATAGTAAATTCATAAATTGAATTTTCAAGGATAATGTCTCCACCTACACGAGGATTCGAAACATGGACAACTCCCTTGCAACCTTTATTAATTTCTTGAGATGCAGCTCTTCTACTCTCGTATCAGAGTATCCTCCTCAAGTTTCTTAAAAGGAAGTTTCAAGTGCATGCACTATAGTATTGTTTAACAGTTCTATCCTAACAAATACGGGTAAAGTTACCACTGTGTATCATACTTCTCTATCCTTTCCAGTAAATTGAAATTGCGGCAGGCCTACTCATGTCTTTGGCTGGACCAATTTGGCGAACTTCTAATAACCCTAGCCTATGCTCTTATTAGGCACGCTCACAGATTGGAATCTGTGTCTTAAAATCTATGAATATTATAGGCATTACACAATAGCATGCTTCATAACAGCTCAATTTATAGCTATATTAATAATATAACCATGAATGTGTATTTGGGGGTTTGCTTATTTTATGCTTTAACCAAGCGGGTTAATTAAGCTGGACCATGCTGTAAACCTAATTAATGTCAAGGTCCGCCCATCGAAAAACCAGACCGGATACAGCACGGTCGGGTGGACGTGGGGCCAGAATAAATGGCTAAGGTCTACAATATTGTGGTCAAATAGAGTTTCCCACTCGTGGATTTGTTTTAGCTCTAAAATAATTGAATCAATCAACACTACAAGGGAAAAAATCTTCCTTGGAATTTTGACTCCTAAACGAGTTATTACCGTTTGGATGTGAGATAAATTTTATCTTATATAGATAGGATAATTTGTGGGATAGAAGAGATTTATCCTATACACATAGATTCCTACTCAATTTATAGATTTGACTGTTCGCATTGTTAACGTTCATTTCACCTATCTCTATCTTTATATACACTATAATTCAATAGAAATATGATCTCTTCACTATTTATTGTATTATTTATCTTATTCATGACACGTTAGTTGTGTCATCTACTTAACTCACATCTAAACATGACGTTTAATCTAAGGAAATGTCTAGCTAGATCTATCGTGACATATCTTTTGAAGGCATTTAAGTCAAATATCTTGAGAGGATATACCACTAAAGATCTAAGTTGACGTTGGGGTCAAAATAATCTGAACCTGATATTTATTTAGTTAAATATTTAGATAACACCATTATTATTCAGATATTTAGAATAACTAAAGTCAAGAAAAATTATTTTTCTTATGATGCTGATAATTTGCAAAAATTGTAGTCAAGGTTTGGCCATGGCTTCACTGCGATCCATGGAAACCTTTCCAGGATATCAACTTTTACTTTTCTCCTTTTAAGAATATGAATGCTCGATGCTCCCGTTCACAAAGCACGAATAAAGTTACTTTACTTCTTTGGTAATTGGCAGACCTCTAAATCTACGACTCAAAATTTAGGAGCCAAGTTTATACTTTCGTCGAATTTTTTTAATATTTTTGGTTTAGTCACCAAACAGAAAAGAAAGGTTAAAGCTGCGCGCTCAAACCATTCCACTGACAACACACATTTGATGGCTCTCCCTCTTTCGACATAGTCGACGTTCCCACGTCGAACGACCCAAACAAAAAGAGAGGAGGTTCCCATCCCAAGTGAGGATCGCGTTCCCACATATCTGCATCTCTTTTTTCTTATATTCCTTCTCGAGTGCTCCCCACCTATCTTTTCTTCAACGATCCCTTCACCAGATACTTAAAAGAGTTCGTGTTTCTAACTTCTATGTGATTTGTTAACGACAAGAGTTATCCACAATCAGAATTTTTCCATTTTTTTCTTTTAGCGTGATTTCATTTGCAAGGAGAGAAACATTAAAGGCAAGCCTTAAATGGAAAATACAATGATTCACAACAACTCAAGTCTCAAAGAAAAATATCAAAAAGACAACAATAATCTTAGGAGATGCAGCAATTAAGGACATTGTGGTTTGGATGTTCTTGGTCAATTGACTGTGTATGAAAGAACCATATGGAAAAGGTACCACCGAAAAGGATGAATGAATCATCCAAAAATGCTAATGAGGACATATGAGGAGCATACACCATACACATCTCCAATAGGACAAACCCACAACAATAGACAGAGAAAAGAAACTAAATAACAACAGAGATGAAAACAAGAATAAGTTAAATAGCCAAAGGGCTGCACAAAAACTCTAGAGCTGGTGGGAAGCAGAGTGGATCCATGGAGAGAGAGATAAAGAGTCACCCTTGGAGTCCATACACAGTTGATCTCATATAGGCCAATCCTTCGGGGAGGTGGCTCACAAAAATCCTCCAACAACGCCATCACTAGGCCACCGAGAAGTTGATGGCAAGCAGCAACATTGCCATTGCTGACATCTTTCGATGAAGGGATGCTATGACGATAGGAATACAAAGTGATGAGGAGGGAGCATGGTGCACAAGAGGTAAAATGGTGACGACAAATGGGGGGAAAGGGTGGCAGAGATGAGGGGAGGGGAGGGTGCTCAGCTGACATTGGATGGCCAACTGGACCCCAAAATAGGTGTCGACTGGTTAGGATTTGTGGAAGGGAGAGGTGGGGATGGGGATAGGAGTGGGTGCGACTAGGAACAATTTCCACAACTTGAATTCAAGGATGGCAAAATTTCAAATTTCCACTCGATGGTTGTGGTTACATGAGTGTTGGTTCACAATCTCTTCACCTTAGCTTCAATTTGACTCCAGGCATATAATATGGGATTGAGTTGAAATCTAGAATGTAGATGCCATTCATGTCGAATTGTTGATCCATGTAGGTTTAGCCTTTTGATTGAGTGCAAAAGGATGTTTAAATTATTCAAAATTGCCAAATTAACAGGTCAAAGGCTATTTTGGACCTTTAATAGGTCTATCTCGATGCGGCCTTTTCTTCTCTTCTGTGGGTCAAATTTTATACATTTGGAAATTGATACAATTTTCACATAAGCAACTTTGGTTAACAAATAGAAGTCAAAGACAAGAGATCAAGCTAGAAGAACTTAGCTAAGACAGAAGTTGCGATGCAGAAAAGCTCAAAATATTGGTTGTGCTTCAACAGGAATCCAACACAAGCTTAGGTCCAAAGCTTTCTCACTTTGAATTGTGAGCAACCATCTTTGAAAGAGAGGATTCTATGTAAGGAGACTTTCTTTCTTCACTTTTTTTCTATATTCCTTTCATATATCCAGCAAGGTAGACGAAATTGGAGTTGGCATATTATGGATTAAATCTGTCGACCACAATCTTGATTATTTTCCTTTACCTCCTTGTTCGGTTCCAAGGTCAGGATGAAATATTTTGGGAGGGCATATGTCTTTCCCTTTCGGTGTCCATGCAAAAATTGTTATTGCATGCCTTTTAATTTACAACTTCATCCGTAGAGATGATAGAGCAGATATACCTAAAAGATGTTCGTGATGAGTTGGAGAATGAAAGAGATGTTTTAGCGGAGGAAGGAGAAGAGGTCGGAGGAAATGAAGAAGAGGATGTAGAGGATGACGAAGATATAGATCTGTACGTTAGAGTTTCGAAGGATGAGATATCTAATGATGTGGCAAATTATATGTGGGATGACTAAGGAAATATCTTTATGACATGACTTTTGTATTGAACTATTTTTTTTATTATGATTGAACCCGTAAACTTTGGTTATGTTGAATCGTTCTCTTTTTAATTTTATTATATCCAAATTTCCTACTAACACAATGTTTTAATTTTTCTTCAATTTCCGGTGAAATTACAAACACGTAGAAATTATTTTTCCTTTATTTTCAATTCCTCTGCTCTCCATTTGACTTCCGAAATCTCATGCATTTCCATGTGTAATAACTAGTTGGGTACCGTTTTACTTTCAGTTTTGACAAATACGTATACTTTATTACGTCTGCAATAAAGTAATAATAAATATATATATATATATATATATATATATATATATATATATATATATACTTTATTATTTTTCCTAAGCGATGTTGGCAATTCATAGAAAAATCTCTCTGGACATGGTCAATCCGTTCTCTTGTATCCGAAGTTCTAAAGTCGACGAGGTGCTTTCAATTTTGTGCATAATGTGTGCTTTTGGACCCATTCAATACTTTCTTAACGTCTCCATTTAAAACACCCTTTATCTTTTGATTTTTTTTTATCACAAGTTCGTGATTCACGATGTATATCGATGAACGATTTTTCTGCTTATCCTCTACGTACGTGCAAGTTAGGTAAATCATCTTGGTTAGACCTCATTCTTGGAGCGGTGTGGAAAATCAAACAGAACTATATTAAATTAAAAATTTCGTCTCAACGACGGGGATTATTTCGTGCCCAGCATTAACTGCGTATATGTTTCCACTTACAGGCATGAGATAACGTATTTGTCGTTTAATGCAAAATTTCTAATAAAAATGCTATGGGTTTTTACTTCATGGTTTGTAAGAACCTTCAGAGAAAAATAAAAAGGAAAGTAAATAAGTAAGGGTGGTAATGCATTTTACAATATATGTCCTCGGTTTAATAAAATTTTTAATCATATATTTTAAATTTTTATCAAAATATATCGATTTAAATGAAAATACATTAACATATTTTAACTTTAAATAAGTGAAAAATAGATTTTCATTTATGGATTTTAGATTTATAATTTAAATTTATGAAAATTAATTTTACTTATGATAATTGATTCTCACTCTAGATTGAGTTCGACCCACGTTGGATCTAGGTGCATGCCCATGTGTGTATGTGATCTCAGCCTCATAAGATGTGCTCGTTACGACCAAAGATTAAAAAATTGGACCAACCATCAAATCAATCAAGCTTTGATTTTGATTTTTAATGATTCAATTGGTGATTAGAATTGATGATGATGTCATCATTTAAATTGGATTGGGAAAAACTTGATCGACAAAGCTTCGATTTAGTTTGTATAAGTCCAACTGAGTTGAGGCAAGTTATATCAGGATTTAGTTTATTAAGAAACCTAAATATAGTTATTAGAAAATGTCATTCCTCTATAATCAACCACACTACAAGATATAATATATATTAAAACAAAATTCATAAAAAGCTAAAGGGAAGTATATTACAGCCTGAATAGTGGATTTTATTAACTTGTTTACTCCCATATTATAGGTAATCCACATTTCATCCACAACAAAACTAATTCAAATTATTCCATTTATATATCACAACATAACTAATCAACATTTAATCACATATTTTCTCAGAAGAAGAGAGAGAGAGAGAGTAACCATTTGAGGAGGAGGGAGGGAGGTGAGGGGTTGGCCTGTAGTGGAGTAGAGGAGGAGTGGTGGTGGTGGTGGTTGGAGTCGGAGAGAATGGAGGGACTGCAGAAGATAGGGACGTGGGATGGTGGTGGTGGTCATGGTTTGATAAATAGTGGAGGTAGAGGAGTGATGGGAGGATGAGAGGAAGGAGGTTGATTGTGGGAAGGAGGTGGATGAAGTGCGGGTGAAGAGGAGGGCTTCGGCGGGAACCTTCCAACAATTGAAGGAGGGAGTGATGTTTGATGAGGGGAGGAGAGTAGCGATGTCTAGCGAAGGGAGGAGGGGTTTAAGGTTTATGAAAGAGGGAGAGGAGAGGGAAATACACAGGGGGGTTGGGGGGAGGGTGTTGGGTTAAGAGTAGGGGTGTTGTTGAAAGAGCGAGAGTCGTCATTTAAAGTATGTATCACGTCGTAGTATATTGACAAAAATCGATACAACATTTAAATTTGTAAAGTGCTCGAAAATAGAATTGTGTTCGAGGTCATTTGCAAGGAGCAAATGTGGAATTCACAACACTAATCGTAATTTATAATCAATGAGCACAATCAATTAAGTATAAAAAGATATTCAATGAATAATTCACTTCAACAATATATTCAAAGATAAACCAATTTGTATCTCAAATAATACTGGGATAAAAAGAATATAAAAGCTCGAAAATGGTGATTTAGATCACCAAGGATATCCCCAAAATAAGCACATGTTCAACATAAGCAATTAACTCAAATTTCTCAACAGTGGCTTTGATGAGAACCTCATCATGAACCCTAACTAGCACATTTTGACGTAAATAAGTGTACAAAAGCTCCTACAAAACCTAAGGAAAAGTCTAAATCAGAGAATTACAAATTTGAGTATAAAACAATTCACAAGGCGTAAAACTGTAAGTTTACCAATGCAGTACATAAACGGGATTTCTAAAGGTCTAAACATAGGTTAAATGAGCTTAATAAGAGAGAAAGTGGGATGATTTGGTCAGAAAAGGGTTATAGGGACATCTAGGAATTAAATGACATTCTACAACCCTAAAACAAATCCACTTTAATTCACTAAGTTTCAGGCAAGATAAAAATCAATTAAATCTTCTAAAATTTATGAAAAAATATCCCCTAGGGTTTAGAACCTTCAATTTGACCAATGGAACCTATCTTCACCTAGATTGAGAACCATACCCAATTTTTGACCTAATTTGGATTTTTGTGCAAAATATCTGGTCAAACGTGGTCAAACCTAAAATCCAACTTTACCATTGGATTCCTTAGGTCCAAATTAGGGTTATACCAAAATTTAGACCAAAGGAAAGGTTTCCTTGACCCACTTTACAAATTGATCCTCAATAATTACTTTCTGACCCTTAACTTTTTGAATCCTTGCACTTACCCCCTCAACCTTCCCGTCGTTCTCTTCAGACCGGTCCCTCTGCCACCCGCAGCAGTAGGCCATACCTCTGGTGACTTTGCGCAGAGGATGGAGCTGCGCTGGGCATGGGAGCCGGCCCCAGAAACGAGTGGAGGATCCCCTGCATTGTCCTCTTCCGCATGGACCACCTCCCATGCCCTGCCGGCACCCATACCTCTCGTCCGAACGCGCGAGAGGTATGGGTCTCCGACTGCCCACGTCTCCAGCGGGGTTGTTCCCCCCATTCTCGCGCACTTGATGGCCTGCCCTCGCCTATTTAGGAAGCAGCACGCTCTGCCGCTTCTCCCAAGCTTGTCTTGGCAAGAGTTCCACCCCAATTTCATCTTCTTTTCCTCCAGCTAAGAGGTCTAGCAAGCTCCGGCGAGCCGCCCTCCTCCTTCTCGTCGCTCTGCCACAATACCAGTGGCAGAGCTATCCTCACCATCTTCCTCCGCTTCGCGCAGCACCCGCGCGAGCATCTCTAGCCTCTTCGTCGCCACCGTCTCCCTCCACTGGACGTCGTCTTCTCCGGCAACAGTAGGTACTGCCAGTCGCCATCTCTCCCCCTTCGTCCACTTAATCAGGTTAGACTCACTCCTCTCTATCCCCTCTTCAATTCCCCTCAATTTATTTCACAAAGTACCCCTCAATTCCACTGTCCACCATTGCCATCTCCACCTCTGGCCAGACCTCCGGCGAGGCATCCCCTCTGCTCCACACCTCTATTCACCTCCCCAACCGATCCCTGAGCTTCACCACCTCCCACTGATCACCTCTCGCCCTTTCACTCATCGTGCCACCCACTGAAACTATCCCTCGAACAAACCCATCTACACGCACACAGTGTGCCCTAGGCACACGCACACAGGCATCTTCACGCCTTGCTGACCACCAAGCTACCTTCGCCATGCTTCGGCAAAGCTGGCTGAGCATTCTGACGTGGCCATGAGGCCGTTTGCGTGACTGTAGGTTCAGAGGCTTGCCTCCATTGCTGCCGAGCTTGGAGCAAGCTTGCTAGCAGCTCCAGGCCTCTGCAGTCCTAAGTTGGAGTCCTAGGCCACGCAGAAGAAACTCACGCACGGTCCCAGGTCCCCAATTGTAGATGCGAGCCTCGCGTATCGCTGCAATTGCAAGGACTTCTGCTGCAGGTGAAGGCACGGAAGCAGGTGAGACTTTTAGTCCCACCTCGGAAGTGTGCGGGCGAGCGCCCGCACATAAATTGATTTTGTGTTTCAGGCTATTTGCCTCGAAGCACACTGGGGTGAGGTCCCTCGCACCCTCGCCACGCCTCGTCCGCGACACCTTCCCTGCGGACCTGGCACCCGGATCTGATTACTCCCTGCTTGTGCACACCTCGCGCACTAGCCACGCCGGTGCGCCTGGTCCCGGGCGCGTCACCCGACCCGCTTACCCGAATATGGCTCTGGGAGAGCGAACTGTGGAGTGCATTTAAGAGAGAGAGAGAGAGAGACGCGGTGAGGGTAGGGATTAGGTTTTGCCTAACCTTACACTGTACAGGGAAGCAGGAGAAGAAGAAGGAGAAAGGGAGAGGAGAGGCTGAGGACTTAGCCGCACTAAGGAGCAGAAGCTGAAGAAGGAGGAGGAGGGGGTGCAGCAGAGAGAGAAGAAGAGACGCGGCTGAAGAAAAGAAAGAAGAAGAAGAAGCCAAGGAGGAGCTGCAACAGAAGAAGCTATCGACACAGCTCAAAGGCAAAGGAGAAGACAAGAAGGCCTTGCGCAGAGAAGAAGAGAAAGAGAAGCTGCAGAGAAGAAGAAAAGAAGGAGAACCAGTAGAAGAAGCACTGTAGCAAGTGGAGTTTAAGTCGTCTGATCCTAGAGTCAGACGTCTGAAGAGAGAAAGAAAGGGGCAGAAGAAGAAGAAAATAAGAACAAATTCTCCTTTCTTATTTTTGTAAAACAGTTTATATCCATGTTGTAAATTGTGATTTTGTACGATTCTAAAACCAAGTGTTGCTCCCTGAGTTCGACCTTAGAAATTTTCTATTTTTCGAGTAATAAAAACAAATATACATACTGGTTGACAACAAGCGGCTAGCATTTTTGGGCTTCAACCACTTAATTTTCAAATAGTCACATCAAAATCAAATAACTCCACAGTGTTTCATCCAATATCAGAAGTTGGACCAGAGAGCCATATAACCTAACTGCCAAGTCTCAGCACAAGGCACAAACATAGAGCCTCAGAAATGTCCAAGTGTTGGCATGTATGGGCACGATTCTGCAGACAAAACTTACCCTTACCCTCCTCGGATTTCCTCTTCCTTTCCTCAATCGGGTATATGGGTGCACAATAACTGGTTAATCGGGTTGAATATAGGGTCCAGGCTCACTGGGTGTGTGAGGTGAGCGAGTGCGTGGGTTACGTGAGGCGAGGACCTTACCCCTGCTGTGAGAGGCAAACAGCCTGGGAGACGAATTCGTTTTATTTGTTGTGCGAGATTTCAAGCCCACGATGTGGGAATAAACCGAGGGCTTCTGCTGTTGAAGCTACGTGAGGCCAAGTAATTGATTGCTGGAGTCGTAGCTAACTCTTCTCCCAATTGAGGGCCTAGACAATATCGCAAGAGGTGGATGCTTTGATTAAGGGTGTCATGCGATGTCGATGATGGTCGGAAGGTAGCGGTCAGAGCTGAAGACGACGGTGGTGCCGGTGCTTCGATGAAACCCTGAAAGACAAAACACAACCTTGCGGCCTAATTAAAATTGCTCAAGACCTTCGCCAAGAGGTGGCGAGTGTACTGGTGGTGGAATTAGGGTGTGAGATGCCCGGCAGTGGGCTGTCGGAGGCAGAGAAGATGAGCGGAGGAGGGGTTGTTCGATGGAGTGAAATAAGAGTTGGAAGGTGAAATTTGTTGAGGGCTTTTGGTGAGTAAGATGAGGCGAAGCTTTTGGAAGTGATGCAGGGTTTGGTGGTGTGGTGTGGCAAGCTCGTCGGAGCTATGTCGGAGGCGGAGAAGATGGAGGGGAAAGGAGGTGATCGTTGGTTGATTTGAGAAGATAAAGGGATAGGGAGATGCTAGAGAGAGAGAGATAGAGAGAGATAGAGAGAGAGAGAGGATAGGCCTAGCTAACGGACGAAAGGGAGGGAGTTGGTGCTGGCTGTGATTGGCTGACGTCGGAGAAGGTGAACACTCCGGTGGGAGAACAACAAGGAAGAAGGGGTCGAGGCAGCCTTGGCTTTAGTTCACCAGGTGCAGAAGAAGTCGAGGAAGAAGAAGGCATTCCCAATTTGGCAGTTGGGAGGTCGTAGGAAGACGGAGGAGGAAGTTGCCGAAGCTATGGCGGAGCAGGCCGGGGAAGGAGGAGAAGAGGTCTTTTTGACCTCAAACCGAGCTAAGGAGGATGGTCTGGGGTCGTGCACTTCTTATAGAGCTCGAGAATGAGCTCTAATTGAAGGAGGTCTGATTTGGTCAAGTTTTTAGGGAAGAAAGATCCCTGAATTTCTTGAGCACGTCCGAGCTTGACGGCTTGATTTGGAGATCAAAAGGTAGTTAGAGAGATTGAGAATCACCTCCAAGATCTTCCCTCCAAGTTTGGAGGAGATTAGATTCAATTTGTGGGAGAAATTCTCCCTCGATTCTTGTTGTAAGTGTGTTCCCATCGCCAATGGCAGTAGGGACCAAATCGTAAAGGAGATGACAAAGTTGGGGACTCATTTGCAAGGAATTTTGAAAGCTATTGGCTTGATGTGAAGAATAGAGATTTTAGGGACTAAATTGCAAATTAGGTCAAGATGGACTCTGATTGGGCCCAAATTTTGGTGATAACCTAATTTGGACCAAAAGAATATAATGGTGAAGTTGGATATGAATTTTGATCACTTTTGACTGGGAAATTTGCATAGAAATCCAAATTAGGGTAGAATTCCATCTGAAACTCTATTAAGGTCAAAATGAGTTTAGATGGTCAAACCAAAGGTACCAAATCTAGTGGAATATTTTTCTATAAATTTTACCCTGACCATAACCTCTTCAATTTAAGTGGGTTTGAAATTAGGGTTTTATATGCTAATTCAGTTCTCGAAATGCGTGAAATCCTATTTCTGTCTATGTTGACCCACTTTTTAGAATTTAATGCTCATTTTTCCTTAGGTTAACCCCTAGGTGACCTCGTGGTTACTCTGCATTTAGGATGTGATATTGAAACTGCAGAATTAGCCATTTTTATTATTTTCTTCTCAAAATGGATTTGAGTGGAATTACTATTCTTAGGCAATCATTTAGGAGTATTTATCTATTGGTTCTGACTAATTCAAGGTAGTTATGGCTAATTTGGTGTTACCATCAGGTGTATACGGGTCAGGTTCAACTTGAACCCAACTTGACCCAACCCAATTGGGTTGAGTTAGGAGTTATAGTGGGTTGGGTTGGATTGGATTTGAAGTTTAATCAATCCAACCTAACCTGCAACCCGATACAAGCCGATTTATACATACATATATATTACATGTATATAATATATACTATATAATATATATACTATATTGTATGTGTGTATGTGTGTGTGTGTATGTGGCACCAAGTTATAGATAGAAATTTGAAATCTCATCTTGAGTCTCAATATCTCCACACTCCTATATCCTAAAGTCACAATTTTCAACCTTCATTGACCCCTCATCTCTTTCATAATTACCTCCATCGGCTTTAGGTGGCGCCCTTTGTCCTCACTTCACCTCCAAGCTCTACTGTAAGTAGTGCCTCTTCTCAGCTCCAAGCTGTCAGCAGTGTACTCTCCTCTCCTCGATGGTGGCAAGACCCTGTACTTTTCAGGTAACCCTTAACCTTCTCTCATCGGCTCCTTACCTTTGCTTGAGTCTTCGATGACCTACCTCTCTTTTCTTCTTTCTCGCAACGACCTGCCAGCACCACCGAATGACCCACATCTCCTTTCTTCTTCCCCACAAGGATCCTACCACTACCACTAGAGCACCCCCTTTATATTTGCTGTCGATTATTGGTATAAACCTAAGGTTTTATATGCACCTATATAACAAGTTTATTACTAAGCACGCATTTATTTTTTCTTGTTACTTTTATATCATATCTTTATTATTTTTGTTTTTACTTATTAATGAGGGGAGAAAAATCACCCTATGAATTGGGTCGTGTGAATGATCTGGTTGCCCGGCAAATAATGAAAACCTGACACTCTAGGATAAATCTGTTTACCTGGGCCCGTGTAACCGGTAGAATGGCGGGTTGGTCTAGATCTGGGTGACAACTAGCCAATAGGCCGGCTACCACAATCAAGAAGGAATCATGAGAACTGCGGCACTGACTTATGATCACCTATCGGTTACTCGCAACTGAGGGATGTCCACCTTATAAATACTGGGGTTGGACTAGCTTTTAGGGGTGACACAATTAGAGAGAAAGAAAGAAATACTGAGAGTTTGTACCATTCAATTACAAGTGAAAATTGGAAGTATACCTTTGTTTGGTGGAACTTGGTTGTCAAATGTCATGCATATATTCTCTGCGATTGTTTGTTAAGTTGATGTTCTTATTTTAAGGGCCTCGATCACCTATTTTATTCAATTTTTTGTAAGATAGAAGTTGTTTATAAGTTGAATTTCTTTTTGTTATTAAGTATGAAAAGACATGAAGTATGTTGGAGATAAATATAAGCTTTAACTAATCAATAACCCACTCAACTCAGCCGAATTTTATGTGTTGGGTTGGGTTTGGTAGTGCAACAGGTTGGATTGGATTGTCAAAATCCCAACTCGTAAATCATGGGTTGGGTTTGGGTTGAGTTGAGTCTTAACCCAACTCAACCCAATCCGAGTCATGTACACCCCTAGTTGAGAGGAGTGGGTGATTTTGTTCTCAACCCAGCATTTTCGTTTCTCATTGGTTAAACCCAACTCCTATCGATTTCAACTAGTTGGTAGTTTTAGTATGAAATCGGATGGTCCAGCTGGTTATCTACCGATTTTCAGTTGCACCAATTTGACTGGCTAATCCGATCAAATTTTTAAAACACTGGTTAGGAATGCCCTTAGAGAGGTCGCACCTTGACTTTATTGACACCTGGGTCTACCAAGTCACTCTAGGGGTACGACAATCTTGTGACCACAATCGGTGCGCCCTGCTTGTGATCACCCTCGAAAGTTGTCTTCGAAGACATTCCTAATCGAGGGAGATTCGCACCATCGTAGAGGGAAACGACGGCATGCGAAGTTGTCAACATGGAAATACTAGGTTTCAAGTTAATTTTACTCTAGTTTGAACTCGACTCAAGCTAGGTTGGGCTCATGCGCATGTGTGTACATGTGATCTCCAACCTCCCCTCTAATCCATTGCTACATAAGCTATGAAAACCAAAATACTTATATTTTACACTTGATTTTCACTGCTTCCAATGCGACTCTAAAATAATGTTACCGAATCTTTAATTTTAAAATGAATCCCCTCATCTATCATCAAATATACACACCTTAAATTGGTAAATATAAACTCCTCGTATAAACATCAAATTCTACGACATCGTTTCAATTATTTAACTGAGGTTTAATTGGTTAAACGTGTTTAAAAATTATTACTTAATAACTTAATTTTAAATATTTCATCAATTTGGATACAGAAGTTCACTTTCCCGCCGCTGCCACGTGCCCATACACCAAAATTCCTCAGATCGTATAGATTGTTGGGCCATCAAAATAAAATAAAATAAAATAGAAAATGGCAGAGCTTGCTGTTGGGCCCACACCCTTGGAGCGACGATAGACATCTCATCTTCTCTCTCTCTCT
This sequence comes from Thalassia testudinum, assembly GCA_037157565.1. Classification (NCBI taxonomy): domain Eukaryota; kingdom Viridiplantae; phylum Streptophyta; class Magnoliopsida; order Alismatales; family Hydrocharitaceae; genus Thalassia; species Thalassia testudinum. The sequence continues at coordinate 30,302,504 of JAZHRO010000054.1, read as the reverse complement.
CTGCAGGATCACCGACACCTTGGGCACGCAATGTGTGTGGAAGTCGTACTTCGACATGTAGCAAAGCTATATCACCCTTTGAGATCTTGTGCCCTGCCGGGCCTTTAAATGGTGCAGGCACCCCTGCCGAGAAATTAAATATCATCGAGAACTCCTGCATGCACGAGGGAAACGTAGATTTTTTTATTTTTAATGACTCAGATCCATTTTGGATAAACGGGAGTAGAATTAACCACTCTTTGCATGTTAATCTCTAAGTGAAGAAGAGATGGGATTCAAATTTAAATCTCCCCAACTAAAGATAAAAGACTCCACCGTCCGTCTATTAACTTAATGGATAATGTAGTTTGTGCCAAAAAAAACCTTGACTAGCCTTTCTGATGAAGTCGTCCGTCGTGGTTTTCAAAAGATACGTATTGTAGTACGTTGCGAAAAATAATTATCAATTTAATTTTATTACTTGAAATTTGAAAACATTCCGAAGTCAAACTCATGGAGCAAATTCGATTTTAGAAGCAGAAAAATCACAATTTGCAGTAATGTAATGTTTTACAAAAAATGTAGACAATAAAATTAGAATTTTTCTTCTCTTTTTCTTCTTTTCCCTTCTTCTTTGCTCTCTCTCTTTTCTTTTCTCTGTCTCCAAACGTCTGATTCTATGAATCAGACGCCTTAAGTAGCGTTTGCTACAGTGCACATCTTCTTCTTCTTCTTTCTTTCTCTTTGGCTACTGCTACTGCTTCTTCTCCTTAGCTTCTTCTTCTTCTCTTCTTTATCCTCCTGCTTGGCCTTCCTCTTTGTGGCAGCTCCCTCCTCTTTTCTTCTCTTCCTCTTTGAAACTTTCTTCTTCTTCAGTTGTTCCCTCTACCTTCTTCTTTTTTAGCTCCTTCTTCTTCAGCTCCTGCTCTTGCAGCTAAGTCCTCAACCTCTTCCTCTTCTTCTTCTTCTTCTGCTTCCTCTTCCTCCTCCTTCTTCTTCCCTGCACAGGTACGGTTAAGCAAAACCTAACCCTACCCTCCCCACGTCTTTCTCTCTATTTCTCTCTCAGGTCACAGCTCTCCCAGAGCTAGCTGGGTTATCGAGTTAGGTATACGTGCCCGGGACAGGCCCATCGACGTGCGGTGGGGGGTGGGAGTGTAGGGTTGGGTAAACGGGTTATGCCAGGTCCGCGGAGGTCGGGTCACGGACGAGGCGGGTGAAGGTGAGTGGGACCTCACCCCGTGGTTTTGAGGCGATAAGCCCTATACAGTTTTTCCTTTTATGCAGGTGAGGGTGGTCAAGAGTTTTCGAGGTGGGACTATCTTCCCACCTCCCTTCGCGAGCAACCGCAGCAGGGAACTTCACTTGATTGCAGCTGATGCTTCGGCCTTCAGTGCCAATTAGCTGCCTGGACCTGTACGCGAAAGTATTTCGCACCACCTGGGACTGCTGCCCTGGAGCGGGGGAACCTGAAGCGAGCTCACAAGCAAGCTTCTTACTGTCGTTAATGGCGGCAACCCTCTGAGCCTGTAATCATGCAAACGGCCTCGTGGCCATGTCAGAATGCTCAGGAGGCTTCGCCGAGGCACGACGAGTGTACTGCGGGGGTCGGCGTGGCGTGGGGTTGCTGGAGTGTGCGTGCAGGTGGGTGTGTTCGGGGGGAGGAGACAGTGGTTGGTGCGGTGAGTGGAGAGGGGGGAAATGATCAGGGAGTGATGGTGGAGCTTCTGAGGGGTTTGGCGAGGTGGATGGAGTGGAATGGCGAGGACACTTCGCACACCTCGCCGGTGGTCTGCCGGAGGTGTGGATGATGGTGGTGGTTGGAGACTGTCGAGGGGTTGAAAATAACAATTGACAATATGGAAATAGAGAGGGGAGAAAGGAGAACTTATCTAGTAGGTTCGGAGCGAAAGGGGGAGGCGGAGGGCGAGTGGCTGATGCCTGCCATTGCCGGAGATGAAGGTGCCCAGGGGGAAGAAGACGACGACGAGGAAGGGGGTCGGAGGGCACTCGTTGGTACGGCGCGGCGCGGTGGAGGACGGTGGAGCTAGATCTGCCACTGGCATGGTGGTAGAGCGACGAGAGAGGGAGGAAGAAGTCGCCGGAAGCTCTGGGCAGTCGACCGGAGTTGGGAGGAGACGAATTGGAGGGGGATCTCGGGCTAAATCGAGCTTGAAGGAAGCAGTGTGGTGTGCCCTTCCTTAAATAGGCAACGGCAGGGCGGGAAGTGCGTGAGGGCGGCGGAGAGACCGCGTCGGAGGTATGGCCGGCCAGATATCCATACCTCTCGTGCGTTCGCACGAGAGGTATGGTTGGTCTCAGGGCATGGGGAGCTGCCCATGCGGTAGGGGGCTCCGCAGGGAGCTCCCTTTTCAAATCTGGGGGCAGCTCCCCATGCAGATGAGGTGCCATCCTCCGCGCAAAGTCGCCGGAGGTATGGCCCTCTGTTGCGGATGCTAGAGGGACCGAAGTGAAGAAAATAACGAGGAAGTTGAGGGAGTAATTGCAAGGGTTTTAAAAAGTTGAGGGTCAGAAAGTAATTTTGAGGACCAAATTGTAAAGTGGGTCAAGACGACCTTCCCTTAGGTCCAAAATTTGGTGTAAATCCAATTTTGACCTAAGGAATAAAATGGTGAAGTTGGATTTTAGGTTTGACCACGTTTGATAGGACATTTGCACAAAAACCCAAATTAGGTCAGAAATTAGGTATGGACCTCAATTTAGGTCAAAACAGGTTCCAAGGGCCAAATTGAAGGTTCTAAACCCTAGGGGATATTTTTCCATTAATTTTAGAGGCTTTAGTTAATTTTTATCTTGCCTGAAACCTTATGAATTAGAGTGGGTTTGTTTTAGGGTTAAACAATGTCATTTAATTCCAAGATTTCATCATAACCCTTTTCTGACCAAACCATCCCACTTTTTCTCTTATTAGGTCCACTTGACCTATGTCTAGACCCTTAAAAATCCTGTTAATGCACTACAATGGTAACATTACAGTTTTACCCCTTGTGTCATGTTCTATTCTCAAATTAACAATTCCCTGAATTAGGCCTTCCCTTAGGTTATGTAGGAGCTTTTGTTCACTTTATTCGGTTAAAATGTACTAGTCAGGGTTCATGATGAGGTTCTCATCATACCCCTATGCCTAACTTTTGCTAGTCCTGTAGCAAAATTTTAAGGTTTTAACCTCTGTTCTAGATCATGATTTCCTTTCACCAATCTTGATAAGTGCATTTTTTTTTGTTTTCTCTTTAATTAATTTAGAATGCCAACAATGGGAATAAAGGTACTCTAGTACCAACCAAGATCCAGACCTGTCTAGCTTTAGCCTTAATCCTAAGCAAAGGTTTTTAAGGCCTGCAAGAACTACCCTACAGTTTATTGGATTCTATGGTTAAAGCACCCATGCTTGAGACATAATTTTAGCCTTGGTTCAGTTTGCAGTGCATTTTTGGAAGAGAGAGACAGAGGTTTTATTTGTTTGAAGAGTTTTCTCTCTCTTTTCTTTTTATTGCTAACTTCGGATTGGCTTCACAACACGGTCTGTATCAGATTCCTTGTCCCCATCATCAATCCTCAAAGGTCCCTGGCATTCGATGCTTCGAGATAGCACCGCCCATGGTAACCCCTAGAACCCTGATTTTCGAGATTTCGAGATAATCCCGCTCATGGTGTTCTGTGGCCGAATTCAGACCCTGGCGATTGACATTTCATGATAATGCTATCCATGGTATCTGAACCAGCAGAGTGCTTACATGCCCCAGTAGGATATGTAAATATCCTAAGAGACAAGCACCGAGGAGACGTTATGTTGTTACTCATCTTCGAGGGGAATTTTCCACCTCTCCACGCCGGGAACTCGTCCAAATCAACTTGTGTTGATCGGCCGCTCCTAATCTAGGTAACATTTTTAGAACATTAAAAACGCTTCCGCGTGATTTTGATAGTTATGCTCACTGAACCAGACTGTGTGTGAATTGGGGTGCTTAGGTTACCGAATCCCGCAAATCGAAGGTCAGTTAATGAGGCCGAATACTCCCTAAGCTTTAGACCTAATACTTAAGCCTCTCACTTTCCTCAACCACTTGAGGAATATCGAGATCTTAACAGGTACTAAGAGTCTAGCCAAAAAGGCCTAAGGTTAGCGTTCTTACTAATCTTTTTGTGTTTCTTTAGCACTTTCTCTTTACTTTTCTTTAATGTGGTCTAGAACTTCGGTTAATCCCTTAATTTCTTACTAATGACTATCTCTTTCTTTTTTATTTTGTACTCCTTTTTAGCATTTTGCTCTTTTTCTCCTCCTCCTTTTGTAAAGCCCACAAAAAATTTCTTCCCTCCTCCCCTATTTTGTTCTTTTTCAAAAAAAATTTTAATTTTTTTGGTGTTTTTGACATATATGATTTTTTTTTGTTGAAACCTTTTCTTGTTATGACTTTTCATTGCACTTTCATACCCCCCCATGCTTAAGATTTGTAATGTCCTCATTGTAAATTAGGTGGGTTTTTATTTAACTTAGTTCATTCATTAGGACAGGTATTGGGTGAGTGGACGGGCCGAGGTGACTGTTTCGGACGATTTCTAATCTCGGGCACGAGTACCTGAGGTGGAGTCGGCTGTCATAAAGGATGAACCTAAAGTGCAAAGAAATGTCAAGAAAGGTTTCTGATTTTCAGAAGAATGACAGTTTGCCTCCGGTTAAGCGCTGAGTTTTACGCCATCGACTGGGCATAATGAGCTCAGGGAGAATGGAGGATAAAAGATGACCCAGCCAAATATGTATTGGTTATGTCAATGAACGATTTGAGTCTCTGACCGTTCACGACAAAGAGTTTAGAATCGTGGCTGAGTGGATTGATCTCAACGACTCCATTTCCAAAGATATGTTGGACTAGATATGGTCCAACCCATTTGGATCACAGCTTTCCAGGAAACAATTTTAGTCGGGCATCGAAGAGTATGACCTTTTGACCATGATGAAAGAGCTTTATAGATATGTGCTTGTCATGAAAGGTTTTAACCCACTTTTTCTAGATTCGCGAATCTTCATACGCATCGAGGCGTAACTCATCAATCTCGCTTATATGAAGCTTTCTGTGGGTTCCAGCCTTAGAAAGTTCTAGGTTGCAGTTCCGTACTGCCCAATAGGCTTTATGCTCCTGTTCAACGGGGAGGTGACATGCCTTCTCGTACACCAGTCTGAATGGTGACATGCCTAATTGGGTCTTGTGGGCGATCCTATAAGCCCACAAAGCTTTCGAAAGCTGGGATAACCAATCCTTCCTGTCAGGTCAAACAGTAACTTGAAGGATTTTCTTGATCTCCCGGTTTGGTAGCTCAGGTAGACCATTAGTTTGGGGGTGGTAAGGAGTGGAGATTTGGTGTGACACCCCGTATTTGGTTATCAGTGACATGAACTGAGAGTTAGTGAAATGGGTCCCTCCATCAGAAATGATTGCTCGCGGAATCCTGAACCGTGAGAAGATATTTTGGTGAATGAATTTGATAACGATCTTGTGATCATTGGTTCGGGTCAGAATGGCTTCGATCCATTTGGACATGTAGTCAACAGCGAGTAAAATGTACTCGAAGCCATCCGAGATAGGGAAGGGGCCCATAAAATCAATCCCCTAAATATCAAAAATCTCGCACACGAGAATCGGCTATAAAAGCATCATGTCGCGATGGCTTATGTTACCCAACGTTTGGCAACGGCTGCATGCTTTACGGTGATTGTATGAGTCATTGAAGATTGTGGGCCAGTAAAAGCCACATTGGAGGATTTTTGATGCGGTTTTGTGCCCAGAAAAATGGCCACCGCTTGCCTGGTCATGGCAGAAAGAGAGTACGTCTTGGATTTCAACTTTCGGGACACATCGTTGGATAATTTGATCAGCACCTATGCGGAATTAGTATGGGTCTTCCCAAATGTAATACTTGGCATCGGAGCGCAATTTGTCTTTCTTGACCTTCGGCTAATCAGACGGGATCTGGTGTGATGCCAAGTAGTTTACTATGTCAGCAAACCATCAAAGCCCGGTACCAATAGTCAGAATGTGCTCATCGGGAAAATGCTTCATGATGGGTCTAGAAGGGTCGATAATCTCAAAAGGAAGGCGGGACAAGTGGTCAGTTACCACATTTTGTCTTCCCGCTTTGTTGCAAATCTCGAGGTCAAATTCTTGCAATAGCAAGATCCATCATATTAATCGAGGTTTCGCATCCTTCTTTGCAAGGAGATGCCTCACAGCTATGTGATCTGTGTAAATGATAATGTGGGAACCCAGGAGATAAGATCTGAATTTTTCAAGGGCAAATACTACGTCTAGCAGCTCTTTCTCCGTAACCGTGTAGTTATGCTGAGCCTCGTGAAGTATCTTGCTAGCGTAGTAGAAGACCACGGGTTTCCCGTCAATCTTTTGCCACAAAACCGCTCCTATAGTGAAGTCAGATGCATCGCACATGATCTCAAAGGGTTGAGACTAATTAGGGGACTGTAGGATTGGGGCTTGGGTGACTCGGTCACGAAGGATCTCAAATGCTTGAGTGCATTCCTTAAAAATTTCAAAAGGTATATCCTTGGAGAGAATAGTGGTCAGGAGGCGCGTGATTTTCGAGAAATCAGGGATGAATTGACAGTAAAAATCAAAGTGCCCAGAAAAGATCGGATGTCCCTGATTGAGTTAAGCATAGGGAGTTTGGAAATCAAGTTAACCTTAGCTTGATCCACTTGGATGTCCCTCTCAGAAATCAGATGTCCCAAGATGATCCCCTCAGGCACCATGAAGTGCCTCTTTTCCCAGGAAAGAACCATATTCACGTCAATGCATCACCTGAGTATTTGAATCAAGTGCTGGAGGCAATCGTCAAATGATGCCCCAAATACTGAGAAGTCATCCATGAAGACTTCCAGATAATCACCTACCATATCAGAGACTATAGCAAGCATGCACCGCTAAAAAGTCGTGGGTGCATTGCAGAGATCGAAAGGCATCCTTCGGAACGCGTATGTCCCGAAGGGGCAGGTGGAAGTGGTCTTCTCTTGGTCTTCTGGATGAATCGCCACTTGGTTGTAACCGGAGTACCCTTCAAGGAAGCAGAAGAATCTATTTCTCGCTAGTTTTTCGAGGATCTGATCAATAAACGATAGTAGGAAATGATCCTTCTTCGTGGAGGAATTGAGTCTTCGGTAATCGATGCAAATTCTCCACGAGTTGGCTATACAGGTCGGTATGACCTCTCCGGTTTCAGTCGTGATGGTGGTGAGCCCTGCCTTCTTAGGCACAGCCTGGATTGGGCTCACCCAGCGACTGTCGGAGATCTGGTAGATGATCCTTGTATCTAACCACTTAATGATCTCCTTTTTCACGACTTCCTGCAGATTAGGGTTTAGACATCTCTGCATCTCATGTGAAGGTCGTGCGCCCTCTTTGGAATAGATGTGGTGTGTGCAATAAGAGGGACTTATTCCAGTCAAATCATCAAGCGTCCAACAAATGGCTCTACGATGTTGTTGGGGAGCAGTAATCAGACGGGATTCCTGGTTAGGGGTGAGTCTAGAGTTTATAATCACAGGAAGTGTCTGACTGGAACCCAAAAAGACATATTTCAAATGATAAGGAAGGGGCTTGAGTTCCAAAACGGGATTATCAGTAGCAGCGGGTGGTTCAGAGTGTGTGTAAGGAATAAGGGTAGGAGCTATGGGTTTGTCTAGATTAAGTTCAGACTCCTCTAATTGCGGGATTTTCTTTTCTTGTGGTTGATTGGGGATAATTAGGTTACCCTTAAAATGCGGTTCATCAACCACGGTTCTGATATCACATATTTGTTCTACTATACCACAATTAATCCCTTGTTGGGCCTTAAAGATATCAATCTTAAGGGTTTGGTTTCCAAATTTTAGCTCTATTTGGCTCTTCTCATAGCTTATGTTGGCCCTAGCAGTGGCCAGAAAAGGTCTCCATAGTATAAGTGGTGTATCCCTTGGATTCTCAGGTGCGTCCATGTCTAGAACTATAAAATCTACTGGGAAGTAGAAATCCCTCACCCTAACAATAACATCCTCGAGAACTCCATTAGGTGACTTAATGGATCAATCAGCTAAATGCAGTGTCACCTCAGTCAGTTTCAGCTCGGATTCTTCAAGGTGGTTAAGCAGGGATGTGGGTATCAAGTTTATGGAGGCACCTAGGTCTAATAATGCTCTATCAAATTGGGTTTTACCAATTTTGCATGAGATCAGGGGAGTTCCTGGGTCTTTTTCCTTAGGTGGGAGCTTACTCAAAATTATAGAGCTGGCTTGCTCTGACAGTACGATCGGACTCGCACTCTTGGTTCGCGACTTACGCTGGGGTGTACACATGATTTTCAAGAATCGTGCGTAAGCTGGTACGTAGTGGATTGCATCCATCAAGGGGATGTTTATTTGGACTTGCTCAATGAGCTTGATCAGGTCCTCCTCAGGAGCCACTGGTTTGGTTGTCCTTTTTCCCTTAGTCAAGTTCTCGGGAAATGGAACCTTGGTTGGTTCCTCTAGAATAGGTCTAGGTTTTTGGCCTGGGACAGGGATAGGGACATCCTGGATAACTATCCTGGGGCTTGGGTCACTACCAAGCTTGGAGTGGTCTGGATAAGGTGGGTCTTGGGTCGCTTTACCACTACGAGTTGTTATAGAGTTTAATCCTGCATGATTTGGGTTAGGGGTTGGTAAAATGGGTGGCTGTTGTTGATAACCCGCATAGGATGTTGAAGCTTCCATCCCGTCAAGTATGGAATGGAAGGGGCCTGATAAATCAAGTGTGCTTGGCCTAGGTTCGGGTTCATAACGCGCCTTTAGGTCTGCATGTTATTAGGGTTTAGTAGAGGTTGTGAAGGAAGTGTGCCCGATTTGCGGGAATTCGCCATCTGAGCGAGTTGGTTGCGGACCTCTGTGATCTCGTCCTTGTGCTGTTTTTGGATAACCGCATTCGATCTTGGAATGTCAGCCAGTGTTTGGAGGATGAGGGACATTTGGTCTTGGTTTAGCCCAGATTGATTGGTGGAGTTGGGCCAAGGCTGAGGAGGCTAATAAGGACGAGGGGATTGATAGGTGGTAACCGTCCTCCTGTTCTTCGTCCTCTGCCCGCCTCCTCCCCCTCCCCCTCCCCCTCCCCCTCGCCCACCACCAGCACCACCACCACCAGCCGCCACCTGCAGCAGCAGCACCCACTGCCACCACCTCTTGCCCCTGTGACCACCACCAACACCACCACCACTCGCCGCCGCCACCTCCAGCACCACCACCACTCGCCACCAACACCACCACCACCACCTTGCAGCCACCACTACCACACCACCCCCTTTCACCACCACCACCACCCTGCCGCCAGCCCTACCACCAACGCGCACCACCACCACCCCTTACCACCACTAGCCCCACCACCACCACCACTACCACCTCCTATCACCACCACGACCACCTCCTCCTGCCCTCACCATCACCACGCAACTACCACCACCATCACCACCTGCTGCCACAACCATCACCTCCTTCCGCCGCCATTAATTTCTCATTTTTAATGTAGTATTTTGTTATAGATTTAATTATGAATGAAATTTAATTATATGTTTCAATTCATCAATGGCTAGCTAAAATGCATTAATTTAGCTTAAATGCTCAATGGTCTCTTCCATTTGTCATAATATTATTATGTGATGGTGTGCGCATGAAATGTGGGGTGTGCCCTCATATTAGTTGATTTTTTTATTTGATTTGAATGTAGGGTGTGCTGGTGCTAGAGCACAGCTTTCGTTTATTTTGATGATAACAAAACACGTGTCATTTAATATTTGCACTTAAAGTCTTAGATCTCAAGTTAATTGCAAATGGAGACGTGGTTAGACGGAGTTCGAGCTCGCATCCATGGCAAATTGGAGGAGCTTGATGGAGAACAAAGGAACTTCGCGAGGAGCGATAGCTTGAAGAAGGAAGGAGATGAAGAATAGGATAGTTTTCTTTTCCTTTGTACTTTGTATTTTTGTTTCTTTTGTTGCTCTTTATTTTGTTTCTTAGATTTATGTTAAAGAGCCTCAAAGAACCCTAACAGTAGTCCTAGGAACACTTGCACAACCCTAGGATACTTAGGTTTTCTGTAGAGAACTTAGAAAACTAAAATAGGGTTCAGACAACCTCACCAGACGTCTAATTTAAAAATCAGACGTCCGATAATGACTTTTAATACGTTTAACTATTGACTCAGCCGTCCGATATTAGTTAGGTTGGACTTAGTTAGTCATGTCTGATGAAATTAGACGTCCAGACCTTAGTCCAGACGTCTTAGTAGACGTCTGATGCCTTTGTCAGACGTCCAATTAGTGGAACGTTGGCTACCTTATCAAACGAAGAAGAAAATGACCGTTAGCCTCATATCAGACGTCCGTAGAGGACCCCAGACGTCTGATACATGACCGTTTTGCCTCGGCTGACCCAAATCTCTTCTCAGAGATTTTCTAGCCGTTGCACTCCCTTGGGAATCCATTTCCTCAGAAAAGTAGGTTTCTAGACGTCCAGACTTAGTGCCAAAAGTCCTGTGTGTCGTCTAATGGACTTTCACTAGAACCCTGTTTCGATCTGATTCAAGTCAAAAAGGAAACCCGCCTAAAATCATATGTCTGACTTTGTTCCCAAACTTCTTAAACGAGTTTTCCAGACGTCTGATGCCAGGATCAGACGTCTGATAATCCTGTCAGAGTCATGATTGATCCTGAATCCGACCTGATTCTCTTGAGCCTTGCACCCAATGGCTATGGAAGCCTTCCAAGGGCTTCCAAAGCCTTCCTAGGGCCTTTATAAATAGAGGAGAACCCTTGCCACTGAGATACACTCCAAGCCATACCAAGCAACATACTTTCCACTCTTTTGTGTCAAAAAGAAGAAGATCAAATAGAAGAAGGCACTTGCTCTCCAAGCCTTGTTCTACACCTAGAGCTCTTGATTCCTATTACGCACCCGCTCTCCCTCCGTGATTACAAGAGCGACGAAGCGCTATCGCGTAGTTCACGCATCCACGTCGTCGACGCACTTCCAAGCAAAGGGAAGCATCCTAACATCTATAGAAGCTAAGTTTAAGAATTATTTTGTTGGCTCTATAGGACTATTCTTGAATTTTTTACTTTACTTTTTGGTTGGGTATTCGCATTGCGAATTCCCGTCTCCATCGAGGGACAAAATCCTTCTCGTGAAGAGAAGGGGTTGAGGAACGCTACCCTCACACTTGTAGCGTGGTTGTAATTGAGGTTGAATCACCCTCGTTTAAGAGATTCATTTAGTGGATTTGATCAACTTGGTTGATCGAAAAATCCTAACTTGAGAGGGTTAGGTGGTGGTTTTCACCCAATTTGGGTTTCCACCTAAAAATACTTGTGCCTATTGTGTGATTGTTATTTTGTAAGATTGTTATATTTTTAATTCCACATTTTCTACATCACGTTGGTCTCACCCCCTCTAAGTAGAAAAAAATAATTGGTATCAGTGCAGGTCTTGCAGATCGGCGTTACACACTGGCAAGAGATCAGATGGAGGGAAGCATATCTACGATCAGAATATCCGAGGGGTAGTCCATCGTTCGACCACCCTACTTCGACGGAAACAACTACAACTATTGGAAGCTGAGGATGAGAATGTGGCTTCAAGCCACCGACTTTGTTCTATGGGGATGTTGCGAAACCCCATACAACATCCCAGAGAGGCCCGTCACAGGATACTCGCAGCAGCAGATCCGGGAACTCTCACTCAACGCGAAAGCTATGATCCCGTTGTACTACGCCCTTAGCCCGGAGGAGTTCAACCGAATATCTCAGTGCGCCACTGCATATGAGGTATGGCACACTCTAGAAGTTACACATGAAGGTACGACTAAGGTAAAGACTTCTAAAATAAATTTACTTTTTCAAGAATTTGAATCTTTCTCTATGAAGTCTAACGAATCTCTAAGTGAGATGAACACTAGGTTCACTCTCATTGTATATAATTTAAAAGCTTTAGGTAAGACCTTCATCAAGGGGGAGCTTCAAGGAAAGCTACTCCGTTCCCTTGGACCAGAATGGGAGCAGAAGGTCACCGCGATTGAGGAGGAAAACGAGGTAGAGGAGCTCAATATGGAGATTTCCTAGGAAACCTAATGGCCTATGAGACAAAGTTAAAGCAAAAGAAGAAAGACACACTGGAGCCGAAACCAAAGAAGACCCTCGCATTCAGAGCCGCATCAGATAGCGTGGTAAGTTTCGATGACGAAGACTTTAAGTTTTTACTTAAAAAGTTTTCCAAGTTTTGTAGGGAGTCAAACAAAGAAATGAAGGAAAAGAAGGAAAGCCTGAGACGTTGCTACCACTACAACGAAAAATGGCATCTATGACCAGAGTGCCCTCTTCTCAAAAAGGAGAAGAAGAAGGAAAAGGAGAAGTCTAAGAAGAAAGCGTTCCAAGCAACTTGGGACGACTCGAGCTCTGAGGAAGAGGAGGAAGAAAAGTCTGAGAAGAATGAAATCGCTTGCTTTGGTTTCATGGCCTTAGGAGAGAGTGACAACGTAAGCGGAAGCGACTCTGACAACGAGGTAAATTTTGATTTACAAAATGCATTTAATAAGCTTTTTGAAGGTAGTAAATCACTTAAGATAGAAAATAAAAATATTAAAAAGAACCTTAGTGTTCCTAAAAATGAAAATGAAAGGTTAAAAAAATAACTTAAGGATCTAGAAGCTAGTCCTAAAGATGATGACTTATTAAAAAATCATAACCAAATCATTGAAAATAATAAGTTGATTGAGGAAAATATTAGTCTAAAATTAGAAATTTCTTATTTCAAGACTAAAATACATATTATAGAAAAAGAAATTGCTTATCTTAGGGAAAACTCTAACAAATTAATCAACAAAGTAGATAATTTTTATAGCCCTCAGATCGAGAAAGGATCTTCGTCAAGGAGATCCGCTAACAAATCCAGATCCAAGCTCACTTGGATATTAAAGAAAGATTTGGAATCTTGTTTTGTAGGTTTCAAGGGTGACTATAATACAAGAGATTGGACATACAAGCTCAAGGCTGGTCAACTCAAGTTGGGAGAACTAAGGAGTAGACCAAGGAGGAGAACGAGAAGACCGACGAGACGATGAACAACCAAACAACTCACTGCACGTCGATCGCCAGACTGGAAACTGGTGCCGATGCCTGGGCCTCCAAGCTACGGGTGGGAGCCCTATCTGATGTGGCATCCACCACCTCCATTTGGGCCATTTTATTGGCCATGGTAGGTGAGGTAAAACCCTTTTACCCTATCTTTTTATCATTAGCATATAGATAGGGGGAGTTAAAACTATGAGCTATTTGTCAATCATTAAGGGGGAGAAAAATAATAGCTATCTTGTTGTTACAAAAAGGGAGAAGACATTACTCTTGTTAAAAGAAATTCAACCCATTTATAGAAAGAGGAAGGGGAGGGAAATGGAGAAAGGAAAGGTTAGTTTATTTATATATGCTCATTTCATTTTCAATTATTTGTATACTTATTTCATACAGGATTTTTAAAATATCACAATATATAAGAGAAATTCTGCCGAATTTTTTTTTAAAAATCTGATTATTTGTGATGTTTTTACGCATGTTATTTTCAAGAGAAGGCTAATAAGAGGAGCACGGAGGAGGGTTAGGCTGGGAAAGTAACCTGAGGCCCCTGCATAGCGACCTGAGGGCCCCCTCCAGCAGCCTCAGCATTAGGCTCACCGCCAGCATCCTCAACCTTAGCCCCAGGCACCTCACCAGCAGTTTCTGAGGACTGGAGATGTAGCTCGATATTTTCAGAGTAAGGGGAAGGGAGGTAGGGGGAAGGGGAAGAGTCCTATGCCTCCTCCAACGAATCTCCTAGCGAAGGATTCTAACTACAAGGAGGATGCACCTGCCAATGAGGAGAAGGGGGATAGTAATTCATTTGATGAGGAGAACGCTAGTTTGGATGATCAGCCAAAGCAGATGGCTAACCCAGATCCTTCTCAGATGGGATGTTCTGCACCACCACCACCCGCCTGCGGTTTAGGTATGAATTTAAGGTTTGGTAAAAGTTATGTTTTCAATTTTTTTTCTTTGTTATTTAATTTTATGTTATAATTCTGTCTTATAGGTGCACGTATGGGAGAGGTCCTACGCGAAATAGGGACTTGGAGAGAATTTCATATGGGACCCGCTTATCTTTAATTAATATTTTCTTTTAAACCTTACGAAAATTTCTAATTTATTAAAATTAACTGTTTCAAATTATTGTCGTTCGCCATACATTAAAGTGCTTAGCTTGATCGGGTGGGAGTATATGAGGCCACACATAGCAAGATGAGCGAAGAGGGAAATAGAGTGTGACTTTATGACACATACCAATAGAGACACGTAAGTTAAAAAAATACAATACTTTTATTTTATTTCATAATTATACAATTAAATGAAATTTCTTAACGTAATTCAATATCTTTCAGGATAATATGATCAACTTAATGCATCCTCCTGAAGATGCAAACTCTGGTACAGTTCAGCGGCCACTGACTGCAGAGGAGGCCTACCGGACCGTCATGCCACTTGAGCAAAATGGGTGCATCCGTAGCGTGAGGAGAGGGACCGTCTTGGTGTGGTATGGAAGATAGGTGAGGTACAGGAGATTAGGAAAGAGATTGCGGCATTATGCCTCAGAGACGAGGAGAATGTGTTGCGAGTCGAGGAGCCGACAACGTTGGTCAAGAAGAATGGGACGCAGTTCAAGGAATCCAAAAAGACCATGAAGGAGCTCCTGGCGATGAGAATCTCATCATGAACCCTAACTAGTACATTTTGACCTAATAAATAGAACAAAAGCTCCTACATAACCAAAGGGAAGGCCTAAATCAGGGAATTGTGAATCTGAGAATAAAACATTATACAAGGGGTAAAATTGTAATTTTACCATTGTAGTGCATGAATGGGATTTCTAAGGATCTAGACACAGGTCAGGTGGACTTAATAAGAGAAAAAGTGGGATGATTTGGTCAGAAAAGGGTTGTGACAAATTCTGGGAATTAAATGACATTCTGTAACCCTAAAATAAATCCACTTTAATTCACGAAGTTCCAGGCAAGATAAAAATCAACCAAACCTATAAAATTCATAGAAAAATATCCTCTAGGGTTTAGAACTTTTAATTTGGTTGTTGGAACCTGTTTTGACCTAAATTGAGGACCATACCCAATTTTTGACCTAATTTGGGTTTTTGTGCAAAATGTCCAGTCAAACGTGGTCTAACCTAAAATCCAACTTCACCATTGGATTCCTTAAGTCTAAATTAGGTTGGTACCAAAATTTGGACCTAAGGAAATGTCGTCTTGACCCACTTTGCAATTTAGTCATCAAAATTATTTTCAGACCCTCATCTTTTTGAAACTCTTACAAATACCGTCCTATCTTTCCCGTCATTTTCTTCAATCTGGTCCCTCTGCCACCCGCTGCGCAGGCCATACCTCCGGCGACTTTGCGCGGGCGATGGCGCCATGCATGCATGGGGAGCCGGCCTTAGATTTGAAAGGGAGACTCTCTGTGGAGCCCCCATCCGCATGGGCCGACTCTCATGTCCTGTCGACCGCCATACCTCTCGTGCGAATGCGCGAGAGTATGGGTCTCCGTCTGCATCAACTCCGGTGAGATTTTTCCCACCACTCTCGCGTGTTTCCCGGCCAGCCCTCACTTATTTAAGGAGCGGCACTCCTCACCGCATCCTCTAAGCACCATTTGGCCCGAGAATCCCCTCCAATTCCTCTCCTCCCTACTTTGGCCATTAGCCCAGAGCTTCCGGCAACACTCCCTCTCCTCTCTCGTCGCCCTGCCACCATACTAGTGGCAAGGTTACCTCCGCCGTCTTCCGCTGCTCCGCGTCGTACCAGCGGCCGCCCTCCAGCCCCTCTTCCTAGGCACCGTCTCTTCCCTGGGCGTCTTCGTCTCCGACGACGGCAGCACCGGCCGCTCGCCACCTCCGCATCCCCCCTTCACTCTGGACTCACAACTAAGTCCCTCTCACCCTCCTCTTTATTTCCCCTCTGCCAATTTGCTATTTCAACCCCTCAACAACTGCAGACCACCACCATCTACTAGACCTCCGGCAGATCACCAGTGAGGTGTCCCCGTCACCTCCCCAGAATCATCCACCTCGCCAGACCCCTCAGAAGCATCACCTCTACCCACTGATCATCTTGCGACCCTTCATTCACCGTGCCACTCACTGAAACCCTTCCTCGAACAAACCCACTCACACGGACTCAGACCAACCTGAGTACGCATGCCTAGGCCGTTCTGAGCCACGCTGCCCCTTGTAGTAACTTCGTCGTGCTCTGGTGAAGCCTACCGAGCATTTTGACAAAGCCACAAGGCCGTTTGCATGCTTTCAGGTCTTGTGCCTCCGCCGCCATTGACACCGAGCTTGGAGCAAGCTCGCAAGCAGCTTCAGGCCCTTCCAGCTCCAGGAGACGAGCCCAGGCTGCGCGGAAGACTTCCGCGCACAACTCCAGGTCTTCAATTGGCAGCGAAGACCTCGACTGGAGTGGCTATTTCTGCTGCCAGGCGCACGACGAGAGGGTGGGACGTTTAGTCCCACCTCGTGAGTTTTCGAGTGCCCCGCGACACATAAAGTGAAAAAGTGACTAAGGCTTATCGCCTCAGTCACACGGGGTGAGGTCCCTCTCACCCGCTCACTCGGCCTCGTCCGCGACCAACCCCCACGAACTTGGCCCGACCCGTTTACCTAAACCTATGTTAAGACCTATGCTATTAAGTCTTTTTAAGATGTCCGAACTTTAGGTCAGACGTCTGGACTCATTCCCAGACGTCTGAAAATCGAAAATCTTGGGTACGAACTCGCGTCTACGCATAGACAGTTCCCTTCGTTTTCCTCCTTCTTCTCTCTCTCTTCAGCTCCCGGCGAAAACCCTAAAACCTCACCCTTATAAACCCCACCTCTCCCTCATTTCCACCCCCCACTTCCCAGACTTTTTCCTCCTTCCTCCAGCGAGAGTAGCGAGTGCAGCCGAGCGAGAGCGGCAGAGTGGAGGAGCGTCGTGACAGGAGAAGAGGAGTAGCGTGAGAGGGAGACTAGAGAAGGCTTGCGAGTTCGCGTGGGAGCTCGCCGGTGAGCTCACGGGCGGTCGGTTTGTGCGCAAGGCAGAGGAATGCGTCGGGGAGGTCCTCCCTGACACTACTGCAGCTGGAGCAGTGGGCGAGCGGGTGCGGCGCGACCACACGCGGCGTGAGAAGGCGAAGGCAGGTATTGGGTTTGGGATTTTCCCATAATCAAACGTCTGGATCGACATCCAAACGACTTAGACGACGTCTGGAGGAGGTTCCGGATGACTGAAAGGTAAGTTTCGCGACGTACACCTTCTTTGCGGATACGGCCATGCAGGCTATTCCGTCGAGGCACTGTTTTGTGCCACATTGAGGAGATTTTCGTTGACGCGTGCATGATTCGCTTTGGGAAGGCGTGCGACACGCCCTCCCACGCAGTTCGGACGTCTAGGCAAGGCACTAAACGGCGGGAACGTTTCCAGATGTCCGGAGAGGTGGTCGAACGTCTGGAACTGGGTCCAGACAGTCCAGCGGAGTTCCTGGACGTCTGAATAGTGGCGCAGGAACAAAGGTATGACTCTGGACTCTTTTAAGACGTCTGGAAGGTGTTCCGTACGTCTGATTTGAGTTAGAATTACTATTTTTGACCCGTTTAGGATCCATTTGAGGTCCGATTTCTGCAATTAAGCTACTGTTGTTTTCCGTATAAATTCCTCTACTTGTTGGAGTACTTTTTATCCTATTCTGAGTAGTCTCTTGTGAATGATCATTATGATAGGACTTCTTTCCGTTGTAGGTTCGGGGCTTGTTAAGGCACGTGAGCCTGCGGTTTAAGCCCCCATTACTCCTGGGTTTACCGGTAGAGTAGCTTCCCCTAATTTAAATTCAAACTTGAATGCATGTGTGGAAAGAATGAGTAGATCTTAGGGTATGGCATGAATCTTAGGACTAGATATACTAGAATGTTTGGATTGAATGCATGGATTGCAGTCTTGAATGTGTAGATAGAATGATAACAATTACCTGTAAATGAATAACAGTTGCCTGCGAAATATGTAGTATTTGTGATAGTTAACGATTGCATGTAAGTTCCTATTGTACGCGTTAAATGACATAACACGAGCTGCTTGTATATAATTGAGAACGGTAACATGAATGATGGAAATATGAGCTACCTATGTATAACCCGTATACGGAAATGTGAACGATAGAAATGTAAGCTGCATGTATATAACCTGAAAATGGAAATAGAGATGATGAAACCTGGTATGGAATGACACGAGGTATATAAGCATGAACCCTACGGGGGGAATAGGAGTAGAGCTCCTGGGAATGGAATGGATCTAGAATGTGTTGGGAAGTGTGCTGACCCTTAAGTACGTGGTACCAAGGGAGCGCATGGTACCTCTTAATGTAGAGGGGTGCTTGCCGCCTTTGGGTTGAGACCTGGGGTGGGTTTGGCCACTTTGCACCGACTCGGTGGTCGTCGTGTACACTGTAACAGGGAGAGCTACTAGTGTAGGGAGGGTTAGCCACCCCATGGGGCCCGGGGTTTAGGTAGCTGCCCTACACCGACTTGTTAGGCCCACTGGGCAAACCGGGATAGTCAGGCGAGGGTGCGCGGACTGTGGAGGGACGAGACCCCTGTTTGGTTGCTGAGAGTGGCTAGACCCCAGTTACTGAGAGGGCTATGCCCTATACTGGTTCCGTGCTGTGCTTTGGGCGCACCCGTTAACGGAAACAACTGACCGCGTCCCAGTTCGAGGTAGCTACCCATGCATTTATCGCATGTGCCTAGTCACCGTTACGTCTGTCAGTGACCTTTGGGTGGTTGATTGAGTGTAGGACCACCACGGGACTCTCCCGGCTATGAGAGCACCACGTGCTACTTCTACTCTTCGGAAAAGACTACAATCAAGATCGTTCCCGCAAGGAACATTCGAGATCAAGAAAGAGACCTGATAAGTAAATCAAGTGGTGAAAGAAAGAAAAAGTAGTTAAAGAAAGAAAGAAATTGAAAAACAACAGCTATCTGTCCACCTTTACTCTTTTACTTAGTTGGTTGTCACTCTACTTAGCGTCCACTGATTTCGTGTACTCATAACCCTTTTCAGTTTCAGGTGTTGAGTAGCTAGAGCCTACGGCTGCGAAGGGTGTTGGGCCCAGTAGAGCCCAGTAGTCGTAGTTCTTTTGTACGCATTTATAGTAGTGAGTAGCTTCTTGTACCTTTATATTCTGTATTCTTTCGTTCTACACTTTATATTCCTGTACCTATTAAAATTTCTACTGTTGTAGTGGTGTGTACTGTAGTAGTTACTTCTTTACTGCTGTACTTTTATTATTGTTAGTTGCTAGCATGGTGAATGTGGTTTATTTTATTGCTTTTTGGTTACTTTCCTGTTGGACGACTGGGTCTTCAGATCAGTCGAGTCGGCCCGATCTCGTGGCCTGTAGGGATTCGAGAATTGGGTCCTGACAACCTAGAACACCTCGCCCACCACCGTATACCCGGGCATGAATCGTAGGATGAGAAATACTTGAAATGTTTATGTGTGTGATTGAATTGCAGTCTTGAATGAGTAGATAAAAATGATAACAACTGCCTGTTAATGAACAAGAGCTGCCTGTGAAATATGAATTACCTGTGCTAGTTAAACAGTTACATGTGACATTCCTGTTGTATACATTAAATGATAGAAATATGAGTTGCATGTGTATAACCTGAAAATGGAAAGGTGAATGATAGAAATACGAGTTGCATGTGTATAACCTGAGAATGGAAATGCGAATGATGAACCTGGTATGGAATGGCATGAGAAATATGAGCATGAACCCTGCGGGCAAGTAGGAGTAAAACTCCTGGAAATAAATGAAATGGATCTGGAAATGTGAGTGAGGAAGTGTGCTGGCCCTTGAGTACGTAGTACCAAGGAGAGCGACTGTCCCCTGTTCAGTGTAGAGCGGAGTTAGCCACCCTTGGGTTAGGACACAGGGTTAGGATTGGCCACTCTGTACCGACTTCTTGGCCCTCGTGTACACTCTAATGGGGAGAGTTACTAGTGTAGGAAGAGAGCTAGCTCCCCACGGGACCCGGGGTTTAGCTAGCCACCCTATACCGACTTGTTAGGTCCACTGGGCAAACTAAGGTAGTCAGGCGAGGGTGTGCGAACTGTGGAGGGGCGAGACCCCTGTTTGGTTCTTAGGGGCTAGACCCCTGTTACTAAGAGGGCTAGGCCCTATACTGTTCCGTGCTGTACTTTGAGCGCACCCATTAGCAGAAACGACTGACCGCGTGGCAGTGCGGGGTAGCTACTCGTGCGCTTATCGCGCGTGCCGTAGTCACCGTTACGTCTGTCCGTGACTTTGGGGTGGTTGACTGGGTGTAGGATCACCACGGGGGACTCTCCCGGCCCGGAGAGCACCACGTGTGCCTTCTACTCTTCGGAAAAGATTGCAATCAAGATCGTTTCGACGATGAACATTCGAGATCAAGAAAGTAATTAAAAATACAAACCAAATGGGTGAAAATGAATAACTTGTAAATTAAAAAATTGGAATAGCTAGTTTACCTGTTAGCTTTATTGCTTTAGTTAGTTGGTTACCACTCTATTCAGCGTTCGCTGACTTTGTTTCTCATAACCCTTTTTAGGTTCAGGTGTTGAGCAGCTCGAGTCTCCGGCTGCAAAGGGTGCTACGCCTAGTAGAGCCCAGTAGCTGTAGTCTTTCCTTGTTGTACTTTCTGTTGTAGTGAGTTCAGACTCTTGTATCTTTACATTTTTGTACCTGTACGTTCCTGTATCTTGTTACTATTTTACTATTGTGGTGGTGATATGTATTATAGTAGCTTTTACTTTCTTTACTGCTGTACTCTTTTACTGTTAGTTACTTAATATAGTGAATGTGGTTTACTTTCCTGCTTTTTGGTTATTTCTTGTCAGACGACTGAATCTTGGGATTAGTCAAGTCGAGCCAGTCTTGGACTCTGTAGGGATTCGGGAACTACGTCGTAACACTTTTATTTATAAAATTTTAATTTTCATTTCTTTTATTTTATTTAAATGTATAAATTTTTAAGTTGTGTGATTGATTTATACTCTTAATAGATTTGGACATTACTTATAGGCCTTTCACATAAATTAAATATATTTTAAAAAAATTCTTTATTACTTTCGACCGTTATTTAAATATGGTCTAGAAATGTTAATATTATTGACCGTTAAAACGGTCGCTAATATAAGTTTTCCCGACCGTAACAAAATAACCGTCGTGAATATTTAACAATCTTGACTGTTTAAAACAGTGTACAATACGAGTTTCTCGACCGTTTTTCAATAACTGTTTCAAAAAGTCAGCATTATCGATTGTCCGTAAACTGACAAAAATATCATTATTTTCGACTGTTATTAACAAATGGTTAAAAATACGCTCTTATTCAACTGTCTAAATAACGATCGAAGTAAATACTTTCACCGACTGTGAACATTAAACAAGCGAAAAAGAGCATTACCGACTGTTGAAAACTGACAAAAGATTTGATCAAACGTCGAGTGAGGGTGTACCTTTTTTTCAACCATATTGTTTAATAACAGTCGAGAAAATAAAATCACGACTGTACATTCCTCGACCCTTTTTTTCGACGGTTATTTGAATATTTACAACCATTTTGATAGTCGAGAATACTCAATATTCTTGTAATACTCGTGACACTATCACGTGGCATGCTAGTTGCCATATAGCACGTGTCATGTGGGATATTTTCTAATCTCAACCATTTTTATTTTGATGTAATTTTCTTATTTCTAGGAAGAGCAATTTCTCTTGTATGGGATTTTTCCCGAACGTTGATCCTGAAAAAAATGAAAAACTGAATAGATAACGTATGGCAATTTCGTTCGTTGCATGACCAGTGCTTAGATCACCGTGAAAGACGCTATTTGGTTGTAGTTGACCGGTGGTAAGTGCCTTCTACCGGGACAGTGAATTTGTTTAGCTTATGTTTGATTTCTTCCTGGACTTTTTAATATAACTATAGCGACCATCTTATTATTGGTCAAAATGGCAATCCATTTGCCGTGGTACGGTAGCTTTTGAGATTGTTCAAAGGTCCGCTGATAGATCAGGCAATTATTGAAAATTTGGATCCGAAAATCCTCATTTCCAGCTATACGTTATCTGTATAGAGAAACTCCATGCTTTCTCTCTCTTTCAAATAAGAGCACCGTTTATTACTTGCTCCAAGGAAAAAAACATACAGAGAGAGAGCAGCGTTTATTATTGCATTTTTATATATCTTTTTATTTTGAGGCAGTTACAAAAACGTAAGATGCAGCGTAGAGAGGTATGAACGTCATTTTTATTCGACGAATATTTATTTTATGTAAAAATATATTAGTATGTCATAGGATCTATCATTGTTTAAATTAGCAATAAAATTATTTTATGTTAATATAAATTGTTGAAATTAATTTTAAAATCATTTTACATTAGTGTATCATGTAAAACTACCATATCAGTCACATGGTAAGCATGGTTTCCATCTAGAGATAATATTTAATGTAAAAAAATTCTAAAAATAATGTAAGTTTTGTTATATAGTAGACCTACCCTCATTTTAAAAAGTTATACTACTTTGTGAGTTATTGGGCATAGGTGGCTTTTAGTTTTGAATAAGAATGCAACAATGTAAAATAGTTATAAAGGTGATTTTGGTAGTTTTACATCGATAAAAGATAATTCTAAAGATGTTTTTGGTGATTATGCTCTGGTATAAGATGATTCTGTTTTGCTAAGATAACCCTTGTCTGCTACTTTGTGAGTTATTGGGTATAGGTGATTTTTTGTTTTAAATTAAAATGAATTAGTATAAAATGATTTTTAAGGTGATTTTGGTGGTTTTACGTTGATGAAAAATGATTTTGAATGCATTTTGGGTGATTTTGTATTGGTAAAACATGATTCTACTTTGATAAGATTATAACTCTTATCCTAAGGGAGAGAAGTGAGATGTCCACCTCTCTCTTCTTTTCCGTAGTAATATCTAAAGACTCAAACCTACACCTCCTAAGATGGTTTTGACATCTTCTTAGCTGAGCTATCCTAGACAAGCAGAATGATTTTAATTTACTTTTAAAAATAGTGATGATTTTTTCAAGCAGTGATAAATTCAATTAGGTAACAATAATTGCATTACTTTTTTATATTAAGAAGAAATATATGATGAGATCCTCACATGTAAATTTACATTTTTTATTATCTTACAGAATACATCACTTTTAACATTTTTTTTTAACAACTTCCTATTTAAAAGTTTGAAATGCTACCGGTGACTTTTAAATATCACCGATAAAATATAACAAATATCTTTAAAATATGTACATTATAAAGATCGTAAAGCATTGCATTTTTAAATCATGATCTCCCAAAACAAAAAAAAGTACAGTTAATTGCTCAATTAGTGAGGTTACAAGTGAATAATAGAAATGTCTCACTGGCGTTGCTTTCAATTTTCAACCTGATAGTCTCACTATCCTTCGCAACGACGACAAGTTTGGAACCTGGGCATGGATAACGAGGTGGTTATGATTGCCTATCAAGACATATAGCCGAAAGACGAAAATTCTTGGCTTTGATAGAAGCCCTGGTTTGATTAATTTGGTGATTGGGATAACGATGCCCACCCCAGTGGTCCCGAAATCAAGTTTCACTTGTATCTAATTATAAGTGGTCCAAGAGATTGGTGTGGTATCTAGATTTACACTTTTGATCATTATAGCTACGCGAATGGTAACACCGACGGATAAGGTGGAAAATGGAATTGCATCTCTTCGTAGGGTAATGGGATAACTTTCATTCGGTTTTTTTTTTTTTTTTCTTCTCTTTTTCTTGGACTTCTACTTCTTGCACCTCTCTCCAGAAGTCCGTACACTCCGTATACGTGATAACGCAATCACATTCGAGTTTGTCTCATGTGATTTAATAAGAAGGTAAATTAGCGGAGGCACGAAATTGGGTCAAAGAAAAGCAGTTTAAGGTATGATTAAGTTCAAGGGATGTTACAACTTACAAGGCCGTATACATAGAAATGGCATGGCGGTAGTGTACGGCTTTCCATTCAAATGATGTCGCAAGCCCTTGTAATAACTCCCATTAATCCTCAATGTAATCCGAAAAATCAAATATCTAAATTCGAAAGTTAATTATCTAAATTTCGTAGCCAAAACGTGGTTGCTACGTTGCCTTCGCCTTCCAAAACATAACAACCATAATTGTTGGTCTCCCATCAATGAATACAGAAAATTCAAGGGTTCACCATTGGGTAAAGGCCAGCGCGTAAGAATGTCCGCAGACGGGAGAGCCACCGTGCGGTAAACATAGGAATATCAGTAATAACATAAGAATCCATGTCTATATATATCCATAGAAGTTGTGTGGGGGCAAATACTGTAGCTGCTCCCGTTTATTTCCCTTGATTTTCATTTTTTCTTCTTTGCCACAGTGTTCTCTCTTTGTCTTGAAGTTTTGTTCAATCTCTCATCTTATCTTTTATTATTTTTATTTTATTTTTTTAAATACTAGTTAACATGTATATTTATTTTAAATTTTATTATTATCATCAAATTTTTTATCTTGTACTTTTTTTATTAACCATTAATATTAAATATATTTTTACAAAAATATCAAATAATATATATATATAATTAGATAATATAAATCTAATCTAAAACATCGATTATGAATCAAAATATATTAAATAATATATTTTGTAGAATACGATGGGTTGATTTTTTATTGATATTTTTCTTTCATTGATGAGTAGTTGCCCTTATTTATTTTTATTTATTTATTTATCTATTTTTCTTTTATAATATCTCATGCACTGACGTCTAATTTTTTTATTTTCTCTATGTTTCTATTTTTTCCATTGATCAGTAGTTACTCTCTCCTGACATTCCTTTCTCTTTCTTTTCTTTTATTTCCATTTACATCGTTTAACATGGACACTT
This sequence comes from Thalassia testudinum, assembly GCA_037157565.1. Taxonomy (NCBI): domain Eukaryota; kingdom Viridiplantae; phylum Streptophyta; class Magnoliopsida; order Alismatales; family Hydrocharitaceae; genus Thalassia; species Thalassia testudinum. The sequence goes on along the minus strand of JAZHRO010000054.1, from coordinate 30,277,425 downwards.
ATTTTGCATTCAGTCTATTTATATGAAAATACGAAATAATACATATATATATATATATATATATAAAATTAAGTAGTATAAATTCAATCGAAGATATCGATTGAATATCGAAATGTATCAAGTAATATATTTTGTAGTATAGAGTATGTTTTGATTTCGATTAGTGTTGTTTTTTTTCATCGATAAAAAATCAAGAAACATAAGATAATACATTTTGGAATGTGCAATATATTGATTTTTCATCGATTAAAAATCAGGATGTACCGATTGAAAATTATATTAAACTTTTATATGATTGATTTTTATATTTCCGCAGTGATTATTTTTTGCACTTTTGAAGGAACGTGCAAGTTAAAAACTAGCATAAGATTGATGACAAGCTAAAAATTCCTTTAGGATGAAGCATACTTGTAATAATTTAGTTGCTGAGAGTTAGTTTACTTTGAGGTTGCAAAAGTGTTGTTAAGAAAAATGAAATTAATGTTAACTTTTAATTGTATTTACTTGCAGTATAATGTTAATATTAACTTATGCTTACTAGAATTGGGGTTAAGTTTTGACATTAACATTTGCGGTGTTTAATTGTTAATGGTATTAGGTATATAAAATATACAGGATATTAGAGATACGTGTAGTATACGATTTTAACACGAATTTAAATTGATATTAGAGAAATTTGTACGAGAGTGTCTAAAATTAAGTTAACCAATGAAGTGTTAATCAAATAAAAAAAAAAAATTTAACCTCCTTTTGAAATGTTAATCCTTCAGACAAACTCCGCCTAAAACATCCACAAGTCGAAGCTATGACTATAACATCAACGGCCGAGAAGACCTTGTCGAACAAAACTCAAAGATTAGGGAGCGAAACGAACTCACTAAAATCTAGAAATAAGGCACTTATTGATTTTGTCCCACCTGTTAAGGTTATTAACGTTCCAAAGGCTCCTTCCTCCGCCACCACACATACAAAATAATATCCCCTCATCCCCCCAGCATTGACCCATATCCCCACAACCTCTACCGTCTTCCCACACATCCCCCCACCCAACTCCCCACGACCGACATCATGGTGATCGACCCGGCCACGGCGTACCACAGCAGCCGCCCGGGCTTCCAGCCCCTCGAGCTCGAGCAGAACGGCGGCGCGGGCTTCTCTTCCAACAACTTCGACGACGACGGCCGGCCCAAGCGGACGGGCACCACGTGGACCGCAAGCGCTCACATCGTCACGTCGGTCATCGGCTCGGGCGTCCTCTCCCTCGCCTGGGCCATCGCCATGCTCGGCTGGCTCGCCGGCCCCGTCATCTTGATCCTCTTCGCCTTCGTCACCTATCACACCTCCGTCCTCCTCGCCCACTGCTACCGCTCCGGCGACCCCGAGACCGGCAAGCGCAACCACACCTACATGGACGCCGTGAAGAACACCCTCGGTAAGTAGACGGAAGAGATTTTGACCCGGCACGGGAGGATTAGTTTCTTACGATGGCCATCGAATTAACCAATCATCGGCATGCAGTTGATCACACAAACACCAGATCCAATGTTGTTGTTAACCATCTTTAGTTCTCGTCCTCCAGGTGGGATCCGGTTCGGGATCTGTGGGTTCCTCCAGTACATCAACCTCTTCGGGACCAACATCGGATACACCATAGCTGCTTCCATCAGCATGATGTGAGTGGTGGGCTGTTTTCCCCTTTTTCTTTCTTACCATTGATTTGACTTTTAGAAAGCCGAGTTTTTCTTTTCTTTTCTGTTTTTTTTTTTTTGGGTGATATTTGAGATTTATATGGTAAAATAGGGCGATAGTGAGGAAGAACTGCTACCCCAAGGAAGAAGGACAGGAGAATCCGTGTAAGGTGCCGAGCAACCCTTACATGATAGTGTTCGGGGTGCTGGAGTTAGTGTTCTCGCAGATACCCGACTTCCACCGGATCTGGTGGCTGTCGATCCTCGCGGCGGTGATGTCTTTCACCTACTCCACCATCGGGCTGGGGCTCGGGATCGCGAAGGTCATAAGTAAGGCATTGATGATCTCTCACTTCACTGGCTCCATTTAATTCTGGTCTTTACCTATTTACCGTCGCTTGAATATGTCGGGTTCTGTCGCGGGTGGAGATCTGTTTGAGGCTTTGGAGATTGGGTTTTGGGGAACTGGTCTTTTTCTTTGCTTTTCTTTTCTTTTCCTTTCTTTTGAGCGATTGTGTTCGTCTTGGGTTGACCGGGTTCTCGAGACGTGCTAACCATGACCACGGCTGGTTTTCTGGGGTGATACCCTGTCACCGTCTGACCACCGTTAGGTGGATCTCCTATATTTCCAACGTGTGCGATCGGGGGCCAGAAGGAAGGTTGATTTCCTTGTGAAAGAAGCAAGGGGGATTGACTTTGCTCAACCACGACGGTACCGGTATGTACACGTATTTTGCAAAGCATTTCCAAACCTGTGCCGAAAGAAAGGAAACGTGACCGCCTACCCTACCTAAGTCACATGCTTAGGTTCCTTTGGCAAAGAAAATATTTTAACGGATTAAAGTAATTATGTAAATATGGTAGAATAAAATCTACTTGATTCGTGGGTGTTTTTTAATCGAAAATTTGTTACATTTGAATCACATTTTTTTGATATATTTTGCATTTACGTCAAACATCTTCGAGATATAAAATTCATGGGTGTTTTTTAATTATAGGTAAAAGTTATCGATAATTTTTTGATTTTTTATAAGTGACACATAACTTAATTCATGTTCTTGCATACACTTTACATCTGTGTATATCCTACCTTTGCATATATGGTAAGCAAAATCAAAGGTTATCCAATTTTTTAATCTCCATTTTGTCAACTCCCATGGATGTGAGGAAGAGGTTAAATCCCTTGGATGGAAGTTTAAGCTTGACTTCCATTACGGGTCTGAAAACTAGCGTTTAAAATTTCAATCCGTGGAGATGAAATTATCTAATTTTCTAATGAGAAAAATTAAATAAATATATGTTTATAATATATTTTACAACATATAAAGTGGGTATAATAATTTCAGTCAGTAAATTTTAATTTTTTATCGATAAAATAATTTTTCATAAATAAAAAATTACTTTGTAAGTGAAACATCACTCCTCATAAGTGAAAATTTTCATTATAAGTGAAAAATTATTTACCATCGATAGAAAGGTAAAATATATTGGTATATTTTTATTTTCAACTGATATTTTTTTATTTTCAATCGATTTAAAATTATTTCTAACAAATATATCTTTATTTTCAACTAGTTGAAAATAATTTTCGACCAATGTATTTTGATCGAAAATCATTTTCAATCATTGCATTTTAATTTTTAATTGATATATTTTGATTTTAAACTAATTGAAATCATTTTCAATTGATATATTTTGATTTTCAAATAATTGAAAATTATTTTTGATCGATGTATTTTAGTTGAAAATTATTTTCAATTACTATATTTTAATTTTTAATTGATGTATTGTGATATACTTAATTTTTAATCGATTGATTCTGATTATACGTTGTAAAATATGTTACAACACACATTTCCATATTAATATGGGGGTGGAGGTTAACCCTTAATGTGGTTGTCTTATATGTGTGTGTCACTCGAAATATTGAAGGTAAATAAAGAACCTCTAATTTTCATGTACTTGGTGTACTTTATTATACTTTCCTTGCCTAAAAATCACTTTTCTTGTCCTAAGAGGTGGTATTTTAAATGGAACAAAGGAAATTTGGACCTTTTTTTTCTGCTTCCCGTGTATGCACAGACACAAAATAGTTGGTCAGCGAAAATTTAGGATTCTTTCGGTTTCATTTTCTCAACTTTTGTTTGACCTCAATAATAAATGTCCTTCAATTTTTAATTTAGCATCCATCATCAAAAAGCATTGTAGACATTGGATGCCCTGTAATTTATGTTGGGTCAAATTTATTGATTTAATAATATGGATTAATGTGTCTATAATTACACATTTGTTATGATCGTTAGTTATGATTCATATTTAAAAGTAGTCAATTAAGGTATTATTATCATATTGAATTATAATGTATCATTAAGATATAGAATTATTGTGTAGAAATCTATAAAGGTAAATTTTATTTTATGATTGGCTGAATATAAGTTTGCCGTAAATTAATTGATAGTTGCCAATTAATCTAAGGGTTGTGATCCTTAATCCTACACACACATTCTTGCATTCCAAAGAGGGAATGTTCCCATCAATTTTGAGAGAGACAGAGAAAGGGAAGAGAAAGGAGGCAGTTGGGATATCCAGGATTGTTGGCTACCATTAGTATAGATACTCCTCAACTCAAGTTGTGTAGAGGTTAGAAGACCATCTCCAACCTACTCTATTCCATCACCATCATCTTTGCCTTGATTCTAATGGTTGGAACCATAGGTATAACTCATATCTCATCTTATTTCATATAATGATTTTGACAACATCCATTTGCATGTGTATGCTTGCATCTTGTATGTCATATAATATCATTTAGATTACAAGGATTAGCAAAAACTTAGGTCATATGCTAGACCCTTGAACTTCTGAAAACTCGAATTACTTTTCTGTAATTGCAATTAATACTGGTACTGTTCACTAGTGTCGGTACTAGTTGGTTACAGGATGTCCTACATGAGGAATGATGGCTGATGAGTACCGGTATTTGTTGTAAGTAACGGTACTCAATGGGTACAGAACTCAATACTGTATCAATGAGGTACCGGTATCTATTACTAGTACCGGTACTTATTGGTTACAGATATGGTTCCTAGTTTTGAGTGACCTAAGGCTGTGGGTTACAAATACCAGTATTGACCTTAAATACCGGTATATGTTAACCACAGGTCAAAGATCATTGGCTCAGCCAACTTATCCAGTACATCATGTGTATCGATACTGTTCATTAGTACCGATATAACATGCGTACTGTCAAGGTGGTCAAGGTTTATAAACTCACAACCAGTACTCAGGGTGAGTACGGGTACTTGCTGAGATCAGATGAGTTCTAAACAGATTCCAACATTTGTTAGGTACCGGTACATCTTAAGTATTGGACTTTTACTGGTAAGTCAAGTGTATCGGTATTCATATATGAGTATCAGAACCACTTGAATATGGGATACAACTTGAAATTTACAATACTAATACTTATTCCAAGTACCAATACTTGTTAGAAAAGTGTGTTTAGACTTGGTCAGCTTACAGGTCCTATCATAAGGTTAAAGGTGGATTGATTGTACATTGGTATATTTTTACTTTCAATCGGTTGAAAATCATTTCCAACCGATGTATTTTTATTTTCAATTAGTTGAAAATAATTTTTAACCGGTGTATTTTGGTTGAAAATAACTGTTATATTTTAATTTTCAATAGGTGTGTTTTGATTTTCAACAAATTGACATTATTTTCAATCAATGAATTTTAATTTTTAAACAATTAAAAATTATTTTTGATTGATGTATTTTAATTAAAAATCATTCCCAACTAATATATTTTAATTTTTAATCAATATATTATAATATATTTAATTTTCAAATTCTAATTACATATTACATAATATAGTACAACATATATTTTTATACTCACATCGGTGAAGATTATTCCTTAATGTGGTTGCCTTATGTGTGCCACTCGAAAAATTGAAGGACAATAGAACAACGGAAATCATTTTATTTGACAAAAAAATCATATCCTCTAATTTTCATATACTCGCGTGCACTTTATTACACCTTCCTAGCATTAAAAATCACTCTTCTTGTCGTAAGAGGTGATATTTTAAATGGGACAAAGGAAAAACTGATTTCTTTCCACTTCACATGTATCCACAAACACAACAGAGTTGGTCAGAGAAAATTTAGGATTCTTTCCATTTCATTTTCTCAACTTTTTTGTTTGACTTCAAAAATAAATGTCCTTCAATTTTTAATTTACCTCTTAATTTGCATATAAGGTTTTCCTGACACTTAACCAAGCTCATTTTTCAAGTATGCAATTTTTTTCTTAAATAAATCACATCCATACGAACTTGATGCATCTCATGGAGCCTTGGCACCCATCAGCAAAGAGCATTGTAGAGATTGGGTGCCCTGTAACCTCTGCCCAAATATGTTTAGCTTCCAACGAAACTAGCCATAGGCCACATTTAAACGGAGGAATTGAACTGCTAATTCCTCTTTTGTGTCAAATAATCCCGATGTTCATCTATTTCCGAATTAACCCTGAAATAAAATAATTTTACCTAAAAGGTAAAATTATTTTACTTCTCTCATATATTTGATGATTTGATATTTATTCCTTGAGAAGATGTTTGATTTCCCCAAACAAAAAAGACCCTTAATTCCTCGACAATACCTCAACTCCCTCAATTCCGCTACTAATTCTTTTGCCTTTTTTTTTTCCCTTTCGGTAACTAAACAGCCCTTAAATGCTAAGAGCACATCTTATTGAGACTCTGAGTTGGTCAAATGGCTCTGCCTAATAGACTGGTTGGTAGCAGTTGAAATATAGAAAAAAGATTGGATGAGCATAGAATGTAAATGGTAAATTTTGTGGTTAAATGTTCAAACAAACATAAAAAAAAGGTGCATGGTAGGGAAGCCACCAGCCTATAGCCAAAGGCCAACTGCATCCAGCGCTGCCATATAAGTTACAAGTTGGGGCCTATCTTGTACTCTTCGTTCAAATTAATATGCATGCGAATCACTAAATAAAAGAGAGAGAAAGGCAAAAGCTAAATCCCCTTAGAGAATTGAAATATGCTTACCCTCAATGTTTTTGTACTTTCGTTGTTGACAAATGTCATGCTAAAAATATTGCCACTTGTTACTTTTCTATGCCTCTCGAAGAAATCCTTCCAAATGACAATTAGCAAAGCTCTATGAAACGTATGAATTAAAGACGACGAAAAATTTATTCGTTGCAAATATATACACATGCGCTGTTGGAAGACGCAAGCACGATAACTGGAATTTTTTTTTCTTCAATTCCAAACGTTGCTAATCGGTCTGCAATGATTTTGGTCCTCAAAGACCGCCACACGCTTTCTAATAACACAAGTGCTGGATCTCGTATCTTTCTTTTACCCCATACCGCCACTTGGCAATAGTATGATTAGAGTAAACTCAGGGTTAGTTTAGGTTGTGTGATGTATTTTAGGAGATCAAAATTTGTAAATAGGGAATATCTTGTGTTAGTATTTACAGGTAATCTGTGATAATTCCGTAGAGATGTTTAGGTGTATAGGAGATGAATTGAGAATAAGTTGGAGATAAAAAATTAAGATATTCACTTAGAAATAAGGATGAAAGGAAAGATAAGTTGTCAAAAACTAATTATACATTTAAATTGATAGTCATGTTGTCAATGGATTTTTTTTATTTCCGCTTTTAAGGTAAGAGGAAAGGAGAGGGTAAACATAGAAAAAGTGTGAGATACAGGAGGAAAGATTGAAATAAATTAGGACATAGGAGAGTTTATCCTTCACTCAAATCCAAATTTGAGAAAATCTGATTTTAGATAAAACATAGGTTCATCTATTTTTCTATGTAAATATATGATATTGTACGAAAAAGTGAGATATCCCCCGGTATAAAAGTATCCTAAAGGGAGAACGACGTACCACCAGTCAGGTAATGGGAACTCAAACCCTATTGTCTCTTGGCAAACTTAGAAGCCCCCTGCAGTTTTGAAAATGCCTTGATGGGCAATTTATTTTCTTATTCATTCGTGCTCGTTAAAAACCTCTACTACAGTAGTCGGGAGTTCCTGCAATTTGATCATTATAAAGATGTGCATTTTATAATCTTATTTAATTTATTACTGCTAATTATCCGAAGCCATTTGCGTTCAGTGTATCCCATTTGCCATCGGAATAATTGAGAGGATAGAAATAAATCCCTTGAATCAATGTCTTCGTATATGATCTCATGATATATATTACATTAATTTAAATATATATTAAAATATATCTATTTTAGTATAATATATTTAATAAAATATATTTATAATATCACAATAATTCACTTATATTTATATTTTAATATTAAATAAATATTAACTAATATTACATCAATATCACCTATTATTTTATCACAAAATAAACTTTCATACCGCTGCGAAACGCAGACTTATCTTATACTCCCTGAGTTTGGTATACTTGGAAGTGTAGATGGGTGTCATTTACGTACAATCAGATTTTGAAGATTACCACGTACCTTTGTATGCTCATATATATATATATATATATATATATATATATATATATATAAGGGTAGATGGTGTGAAGTTTGACTGCACTTAAATTATGGGAAATTTAGATGATGATGGCACTTTCATCAAGTAAATCTAAATTTAGTGACACGTAGTTGTTGAAATTGAGTTTCCTTCGATATAACAGGTAGGAGTGTTAGATTAATTTAAAATTTTATATATAATATATTCATGTAAAATAATCTTAATTCTTAAATTTTTAATTCAAAATATTACTGGTAATGAAAAATATTAGTTAAAATGTCAAGTTTCACGATCCCTTTTCTCTCTACACATATGCATGATGAGATTATACATGCTTCTCTTTCAGGAGATGTTTGGTTGATGAGTTAAGTGGGTTTACATTAGATTAAATATTTAATCAATCACTTAACTCACCTCTTTATTTATATTCGATTAAGTATACTTAACTTGAGGTAAAATTATTCAACATTCTCCATGAAATAATTTTAACTCGTCAAAACTTTCAAACAAATTAACTCACTTATTCCATCATTTATTTTATTTTATTTTTTATTTCTTTACTTATTCTATAAATTTATTTTGTTTGTCAAATGAAATCAAACCTCAATGTATGTACCTGTAGAGGTATCTGTATGGTTCTCCAGTTTGCATGAATCACTAAACTATTTTATATATACCCCTGTATATATAGATAATGGTAGCATGAAGGGCACCCTAGCCGGCATCGGCATCTTCTCGAGAGCGGCGACCAACACGACGGCTCAGAAGGTCTGGGGTAGCTTCCAAGCCCTTGGGAACATCGCCTTCGCCTACTCCTACTCTATGATCCTCATCGAAATCCAAGACACCATCCGCTCACCGCCCCCCGAGGTGAAGACCATGAGGAAGGCCACCCGTTGGAGCGTCTCCATCACCACCCTCTTCTATCTGGGTTGCGGCTGCATGGGCTATGCTGCCCTCGGCAACTCCTCCCCTGGAAACCTCCTCACCGGGTTCGGATTCTACAACCCTTACTGGCTTCTCAACTTCGCCAATGCTGCTGTAGTCGTCCACCTCGTCGGTGCCTATCAGGTAATACATAGATATGTATGCATGGTTGAGATAATTAATTAATCTTAGTTCGTTACAACAATAACAACAAATTAAACCTTTTTCTTACACAAAATTAGTCAGGTTAACTGCATAAACTAACCATTTGACTCCACTCATATCTATTTTGAATAACTTAGGGTTTAAATCAAATTAATTATGTCCAAAACGACCAATTTGATAAAAAAATGCCCAAGTTTACGTGAGTTTACTGCGTCTTACTATCTTCTGTGGTGTTGCATGTTACAATATTGAACTAAATTATGTATATCATCGATCGATCTGCAGGTCTTTGCCCAGCCCTTGTTTGCCTTCGTGGAGGGTGCTGTGGCGAAGCGGTGGCCGGAGTCCCGGCTCGTAACGAAGGAGGTGCCGGTGACGTCGTCCTTCAGCGTGAACCCGTTTCGGCTGGTGTGGAGGACGGTGTTCGTGGTGACGACGACGGTGATATCGATGGTGATGCCATTCTTCAACGACATATTGGGGATACTCGGGGCAATAGGGTTTTGGCCACTGACGGTGTACTTCCCGGTGGAGATGTACATAGTGCAGATGAAGGTGGAGAGGTGGAGCAACAAGTGGGTGGGCCTGAAGCTGCTCAGCTCGGCATGCTTTCTTGTGACGCTCGTCGCAGGCATAGGATCCGTCGCAGGGGTTGTCATAGATTTGAAGAACTACGAGGCCTTCCACGCCGTTATTGAGCCATGATGAGGTCGTTTAAATTTGTCATCTCTTTTTTTTTTTTTTATTCCTTTCGGTACTGGGGTAATTGGGTATTCGGTGTAGTGTGTTGAGGTGGTAAAAGGTTGGGGGAGAATGGGAATTTTTTCCGTTATTTTTTTTTTTTTTTACCCACTTAATTACATGTATACAGTATACTTCTACAAACGGGGAGAGGATTGGGTTGGAGCAATTTGGTAATTGGGCCACGGGGTGCTAGATTTCTCTTCGTTTCTTATTGCATTTATATCTCTTGCCTTTGTGATCCAGGGTGACGGTGGCCTTTTTTTTTAGCGGTAGATGGTGGTGGATCTTTGTCGTCTTTTTAATTGGATGCGGGGGCCCATTATGGTGCATCCTGGTGAAAGGTTGGAAAGGACGGGTTTCCTTTTCTTTTTTTTTCCGAAGAGATTATATTCACCACTTAAACGAGCCAACCCCCAGGCCCCATTCCACCACGAGGAGCAGTAGAAAACCAGTAATCTGCATGCGTCTTCCATTTCTTGTGTCTAGCGATGGACACAGGTGTATTCTCGTCTCTACGTTTTGGGTTGATACAATGATGGTGGTGATTTTGGGGTTTCTTGAAAACCTCTTCTCCGGGGATTTTTCTCCGTTTGAATCGGATTTTCTTATGATTTGAAATCCATCACAAAGAGCACAACGTAAGTGAGTGAAAGATATGGATAAAAACACCGGGTGCTTCCATCCTGGGGCCTCCCAAAGAATGAAAATGTCTTACATCTCCTACATCCGAGTGAAGGAATGATGGGCAACATTATTTAGAATCAGGAGGTTATTGTAAATACTCTTATCAAACACTACGAAGAGATCTACTCGGACACATCAGAATATATATCTTGTCCTGGTATTTTCACTTTTAAAGAAAGTCTTACCCATAGGGGTTATGGGTGTGGCTAACCCAACTTATAAGGCTTTGTCAAATGAGGGGTGTGCCGTTCGAGTCCTACCCAGTTCGACCACCGCAACTTGCACGAGGGTGACAAGACCTCCTCTCTCGTTAGAAGGGATTTTTAATATGTTTTCAGAAAAGAAAGTCTTACCCATGATGAATTCAATTTATTAGATGCTATTCGAAACGATGAGGAGATTAAAAATGCAATTTTCACAATGAATCTGAATAAATCCCTGGGTCTAGAAGGTCTTTCAGTTGCATTCTAGGGAAATTGTGAAAGACTCGGTAATTACGTTAAAAAGTCATTAATTTAGATTTGGCCATATACCTCAAGGTATGAACCATACGTGTTTCTCTCATGCCTAGGGGCCCTAATCGTGAAGAGGTCAAAGACTATAGGCTTATAAGCCTAGCAAACACATTATATAAGACTGTTTCTAAGATCTTAGCAAATAGAATCAAATCTATTCTCTCTTCGAGAATTTTGCTCTCATGAAAAATAGATATTTATTTTTTTCTTAAATGAGAGTTAATCTTATTCATCCCCACTTCCGAGGAGCACAAAAAGTAAGAGGGATTAAATAAAAACCTACCAAGTATAAGAAGAAAGAAAAAGGATCACGAATTTGTGACCTAGTACAAGAAAACAAAAAGAAAATCAACAAACACCGCAAACAACAACAAAAGGAAAACAAATCGACGAACACAGCAAAGACCTTGATGAAAATGGCAAGCTACAAAGAGTCTAATTTCTAAATAAAGACTCCAAAGTCATAAAGGACGCCTAAATTTAGAAAGAGGCCCAAGTACAGGCCGAAATGGTGAGCTCAATAAAACATGAGCTAGGCAGCTAGAGGTGAATGTACGACATTTTAATGCAATCCAAGTAAATGGAGCCCTAACCGCAGGCAGGAACTTGCTGCATCTTGTTGATGAAGTTCTTATCACCATAGTCAGAGCTCGACGCCAGCTTGGAAATCTGGATAGCTAGAGGATTCACTGACCTGTGAACAATCCTAACAAATGGAATCAGTGTAAAAACCTCCTTAAGCCCAGCAAATGACTACGATCTTTTCTCCTCTTGGTCTATGACATCAGTTGCTTCTTCGAGATGTACTCGAAGGTAACCTGTGTTTTATACTCAATTTGGGAAGCGAGAAACAAATGCTGGATGAAGAACTTGATATATTCCATTGAAAACGTGATTAAGCATGTGGAAGATCTTTATAACTTTTACTGCACAATTGCTCATACAATGATAATTTTCTGAAGTTTGTTGGCAATAAGAGGTGTGTTCCTCATCCTGTGAACTCCTATGGTGGTACTTATGACTACAATTTTTTTGTGGATGCAGCAGTTGATGATGATTTTGCTTGCGGTGTTGCTATTTGTGTAGAGGATGAAGGATATATCGTTTGGTCTCTCTTTGTGATGCTTTTGGGTAACTTTGTGCTTGCTGTTGAAGGTAGTATCCAAATGGAATCGTTGAAGAAACCCTTCCAATTGGTCGATGAAAACTTTTTAGAAATGTCTACCTCTTTTGCTTTCCTTACTGATCCCATTACCGTGTCTTCTCTAAAGAAGAGTACGGGTGTTAACTGTCCCTGGTCAGTTGCCATTATTGTGGAAATTTGTAGTTATTATTCTAAACTTCTTTGTGGAGACTAGGTGCCTATATTTATCCCTAGAACCTTAAATTGTCCCTAGCATAGTGTTTTTTTTTAAAAAAACAAAATTGGGAGCCAATTTTATTCATCCCCCACTCCTTGCAAGCCAAAAAAGATAGGGAGACTAAACCAAAACCTGTCAATACAAGAAAGAGAACCATGACTTGTGGTTTAGTATAAGATCAACAGAAACAACAACACAACAAAAACCTCACAAGGGAAAACTAAATACATAGGGGAGTGGCACCTTTTCAAGGAAGAGAATACCTTGAATCTTCGAAGGAAGCGAGTGGACATTATCAAAATAAATCCAATCTGTAGTACCAAGATCCGTAATATGGTGAGCCAAAGAGTTGACCATACGATGCACAAAATCTAGCGAGTCAATGCGGAGCTAATGGCCTTGAATAAGTTGGAAGACTGACTTGGCATACCACGGAACATCCACCTTCCCATTCCACCAATAATATAGCATAGAAGAATCAGTCTCGACCTGAAAATTCATCAAAGAAATAGCAGAGCAAGAAACCACATTCCAGAGAATATGGAGGATAGCACAATCAGAATTAATAGCATGCATACTACCAGTAGCACCCTGAATAAAATTGCCCTTACAATTTCTAACCACCCAGCCACCAAAGATAATGCCATCCCCAAAGGAAATACTGACGTTGAGTTTGAACCCAGCTGTAGGAATGACCCAAGACAATTTGAGAGGGGGGAAGTTATGTGAGCAAAACCAGGAATGAAGATTGAATTCATCCCAATGGTGCCTAAGGATAGAGGCAAAATTCTTAAGAGGAAAGGTATCATGTATAATGCGATTTCGGATGAGCCAGATATTAGTCCATATGAAACAAATCAGACCTTTGGTGATTTGAGGGGAGGTGGAATTGCTCATGGAATTCAGGATATCAGCAAAGTGGGAGGGGGAGATACGGGGCCGGTGTGCCTGATTAAAAACCCAATTAGATACATAGATGGCAAGTAAACTCTCCTTAAATAAATGATGCGCCGTCTCACAAGAAGGAACACTACAACAGACACATGTAGAAGCCAAAGGAATACGCAGCTAATTGATATTATCATCCGTAGGTGAGCTATTATGAAGGATTTGCCAAGTACAGAGAGTAATTCTAAGAGGGAGTTTAAGATACCAAAGGAGCTTCCATGATCTATTGTGAGTACTAATTGGTTAATTCTCAATACAGCTAATTAAGTTAATTAGACCTAATTAATTGTATAAGAATGTAACTTAAGTTAACTCGATTTTATGTCAGAAATGTAGTATAGGGTCAAGTTAACCTAACATTTTATATTTTTAAGTTCTTTTTAACTAGTTGAGTCTAGGTCGTTCACTAGAATGCATAATTGAATTCTAATTCACCATTAACTTCAAATGACTAATTAACAATCAATTAATTAATCATATTATAATTACAATACTTTAAGCACATGAATATAGGATAAAAGATTAATCAATTAAAAACAAGCAATATTCCATTAATGAGAACAAGTTTACAAGACTGAAAACCAAATAGAACAATGTTTATTACAAAATACAAGGCGTTAAAATGAAATTACAAAAATTATCATGTCTATTACAACAATTAAAGTATGCAATACAGTACCTTCAGCCTTTAATCTCCTCAAATTTCTTCTTTCATTTTTCTATTATCTCTCTACCTTTTCTCTTCTTCTCTTCTCTCTTTTTCTCATTACTTGTGCTCTCCCTCTTGTAATCTCTATCTCTCGAGCACTTCTTGTTATTTTATCTTTTCCTTCACTTCTTTCTTTCTTCTCTTCTTAAGTTCTTTAACTCTTCTTCCCTTGTTCTTTCTCTCTTTACTGTGCACTTTCTAGTTCGACACTTAGCCAAATTCGCACTCAACAAAGCCCATTAACCTCTCAATTATAAAAATTATGATTTTTAATGGGCAGCACGGGCTTTTCGAGGATACACAATGCCCACTATGGGCGGGACTAGACCCTACTAGGCCCGTGCCTAGTTTATTAATTGTGGATTTTTTCGTATTATGGCATTACACAGTGTTGGGCCTAAACAAGCCCACTCACATCCACGCCCAGCCTTGGGCCCAGATGCACACACGCCCATAGGTGCACACACACACCCGCACAGGCATGTGCACACACGCGCGCCCGCACTGTAAAGACCCATTTTGTTCTGAGCACTTTAAGATGTCTGGACGGTCGGTCAAACGTCTGGACATGCTCCCAGACGTCTGGAAATTGAAAAAGTTGTACGTAGCTTCACGTCTGCACGCTAGCTGCGTGCAGACTGCCTTTTCCCTCTTCTCTCTCTTTTTCTTCTCCCTCGCAGAACCCTAGCGCACCTTTATAAAACCCCTCTTCCCCCCTTCCTTTCTTCCCCACTCCACCACAACCAACTTCCCTCCTTCCCCTCCACTGCAGCAGGAGGGGCGAGCATGAGAGAGAGCACGAGAGCGAGCGACGAGGAGGAGAGGCGGCGTGAGGAGAAGGGGAAGAGCTTGAGCTCGCGAGCTCATGGGAGCTCGCCGGAGGGCGCATGGCCGGAGCGGTGCGTGCTGGAGGAGGAGTGTGTCGGGGGAGCCGTACCCGGCACTTGCTGCAGCTGGAGCTACAGGCGAGGAGGCAGGGTCGTGGCGAGGAGGAGCAGGAGGTGGTTTTAGTTCTGGGATTTTCCTAGAATTAGACGTCTGGCGTACTGTCCAGACGACATATTGGACGTCTGGTGACGACACCGGACATCTAAAAGCAGTGTTACGTGAAGGTATGTTCCTTTTGCTGTTACGGCCATGCAGGCCGCACCGCAACCTAGATCTGCAAGGCTAAAATTGGTTGATTTTCCTGTCGCATGCAGAGATAGCCTCGGGAAGGCGCGAGGCACACCCTCCCATGTGTTTCAAACGTTTAGATAGATTACCATACGACCGGAAGCACTCCTAGACACCCGGAGGAGAAGTCGGACGTCTGGAGTTGGGTCCAGACTGTAAGGAAGAGGTTCTGGACGTCTGAGGTCAACGCAAAACCTGAGGTGAGACTTTGGTTACTTTTGAGACGTCTGGACCTTATGCCAGACGTCTGATTTAGGTCTGCAGCCTTATTTTTGACCCGTTTATGGTTCGTTTGAGGTCCATTTTACGCAAACAAGATATCGATGTTTTCCTTGTAGATTTCTCTACTTGTTAGAATGTCTTTTATACTATTCTGAATGTTCCATTGTGGTATGTTCCTTGGCATAGGACTTCGTTCTGTTGTAGGTTCGGGACTTGCAGAGGCACGTGAGCTTATCGTTCGAGCCCCCAATACTCCTGGATTGTCTGGTAGAGTAGTTTCCCCCTATTTTAATTATAAAACCTGAATGCATATGTGAAATTGGATAACTAGAAACTTAGGATGTGGCATGAATCCCAGGACGAAAAGTATTTGCACTATTGTATGCATGTTTGAAATTACAGTCTTAAAAGAATGAAATGAAATGTGAACAACTGCCTGTTAATAAACAAAAGCTGCCTGTGAAATATGAAATGCCCGTGCTAGTGATGAGAACCTCGTCATAAACCCTAAACTAGCACCATCTAACCTAGATTTGCAAGAAAAAGCTCCTACATAACTTATAGAAAGGCTTGACACAAAGAATTCTGAGTTTGTGAAGAAAATAGGAACTAAGGGGTAAAAATGCAATTTCACCAACACAATCTGTAAACAGGGTAACTTAGGATCCAAACATAGGTCAAACTAACCTAATAAGAAGGAAAGTGGGATGAGATGATCCAACTAGGGCTACAGCAACTCTAAGGAATTAAATGACATCCTGTAACCCTAAAACAAACCCACTTCAATTCATGAGGTTAGAGGTAAAGTAAAAATCGAATAAACCCTCTAAAATTCATATAAAAATAATCTCTAGGGTTTAGAACCTTCAATTTGGCCTTGGGAATCCATTTTGACCTACATTGAGAATCATGCCCAATTAATGATTTAATTTAGGTTTTTATGTAAATTGACCGGTCAAACAAGGTCTGATCTAGAAATAAAATTCACCATTAGAATCCTTAGGTTCTATTTATTCATGTATAAAAACCTGAGCCTAAGAAGAGACCTTCTTGACCGACTTTGCATTTTGGTCCTCATCTATTACTCTTTGACCCTCAACTTTTGAAACCCTCATGTTTTGACCCCTAATTCCTCATCGTTCTTTGCATTTAGGTCCTCCCTGCAAAACCCTGAGCAGCGCCATGCTCCGGCGACTTTGCGCGGAGCGTGGCGCTGCGCAGGGTGAGGGAGGCTCTCTGACCTTTCAACGGGGTGTTCCCTGCGACGTCTGCTGTCGCAGGGGCACCTCCACGATATCTGCAGCAGCCCACACCTTCCGTGCGAACGTGCGGAAGGTATGGGTCCCTACTCCGGCCGTCCTCCGGCGAGGGAGGCACGTCGCCCCCCTCCGCCCACCTCTCCGCTTTCACCTCTATAAAAGTGCCTCTGCCTGCAGAAGAAGGCAGCTCGGTCGTGACGGAGAAACACCCCCATCTTTCCTCTCTTCCCACTCCGGAAGAAGCCATCCAGCTCCAGCGGTTCTTCCTCCCCCTCCTCGTCTCTTTGCTGCAAGACGTTTTTTTTAAAACGTCTGGGAGGTGGCCCATACGTCTGGCCAGACGTCTGGAAGGGAATCTATTTTCGGTGGCACGCGGGACTGCGTCTGCGCGCAGGCGCGCGCAGACCCGCAACCGCCTTCCTCTCTTTTTCCCTCTCTCCTCCTGCGACCGTAGTCTGTCTCGCTCTCTCTCTCTCTCCCCGTGCGGCCTTAAAAAGCCACGCCCTCTCCCTCACTCTCATCACCTCCGCTCCCTTCCTCTTCTCCTTCCAGCCGGTGCGCGAGTGCGAGCGCGAGTGAGCGGTGGCAGTCACAGCCGCGGTGAGTGCGGGAGGAGGTACTGCGCGAGGGAGGAGGTGCTCGGCCGTGAGGGTGAGCTTGCCGGGGCTGCTAGAGCCGGCTGGTGGGGTGACGCGGGGTGACGCGGGAGGCTAGCTGCAGCTCGAGCAGCTGGCGGACGAGGCGCGGCGCGGCCGTGCGTCGCGGGCGGAGGGCGAGTAGTGCTCTGGTTCTGGAAGCTTTTCCAGAATCAGACGTCTGGTCTTCCAACCAGACGGCGGTTAAGATGTCTGGAGGACTATCCAGACGTCTGGAAAGTAAGTTATTTTTCGTACTTCCTCCTCTTCGACCGTCCGTACTGAGAGCGAGGAATGGGTACGCGCAGGTTCTGAGATTCGCATCCAACGCGAATCAGACGTCTGGCAGCGGTGCCAGACGACTGGAGGGACTTCCAGACGTCCGGGGTGACCATCGGACGTCTGGGAACTAGGACAGATGCCCCCGCATGCTTATGGACGTCTGAGAGACTACGCAGGACAAGGTACCATCAGATCCCCATTTTTAAGACGTCTGGAAGAAGTTCCAGACATCTGATTTTGCACTGTTTCGTTGTTTTCGACATGTTTTGGGCCCGTTCGGAGTCCGTTTTCCGCGTTTCGAGTTGCGTTCTTTTCGGGATAAAATCCTCTACCCGTTTACAGTAATTATATATTATTCTGAGAAACTCCTTGTGTTTGATCCTTGTGTTAGGACCCCGTTCCATTGCAGTCTCGGGGGTTGCGGAGGCACGCGAGATTTCCGACCACGCCCCCATTACTTCCGTTGTAGCTGGTAGAGTGGCTTTAGAAATTATTAACATAATTTGTTACAATTATGGAACAATTAATAGAACCTAGGGCATTGCATGAATCCTAGGAATGAGAAACCAGATTGAATGATAGATCCTAGGGTATTGCATGAATCCTAGGGCTGGAAAACTAAATTGTATGATAGATCCTGGGGTATGGCATGAATCCTAGGATGGGAAAACTAGTGGAATATACGAATACTGCAGTCTTGGAAAAATGGAAAGGAACAAATAGCTGCCTGTTATGAATAAATACATGTGATTGAGAACATGGATCGTAAGAACGTGAAACTGGAAAGTGAAACCTAGATGTTCTGAGTTAAAAGAGCTGGAACCCTACGGGGAATTAGGAGTGGATCTCCTGGAAAGAGAAAGGAATGGAACTGAGAAAGAAAGACATGGTAGTGTGCTGTCTCTTGGGTACGTAGTACCAGGAGAAGCACCTGTTACCTGCTTAGTGCAGAGCGGAGCTAGCCGCCCCAGGGACCCGGGGTTAGGTCTGGCCACTTTGTACCGACTTGCTGGCCCTCGTGTACGTAGTACCAAGGAGAGCTACTAGTGTAGGGAGAGCACTAGCTACCCCGCGGGCCCCGGGGTTCTGCTAGCCTCCTACACCGACTTATTAGGCCCACTGGGGCAAACCAGGGTAGTCAGGCGAGGGTGCGCGGACTGTGGAGGGGCAAGGCCCCTGTTTGGTTACTGTGGAGGGGTTCGACCCCTGCTACTGAGAGGGTTCTGCCCTGTACTGGTTCCGTGTTGTGCTTTGGGCGCACCCGTTAACGGAAACGACTGACCGCTTGCCAGTGCGGGTTAGCTACCTGTGCATTTATCGCGCGTGCCGTAGTCACCGTTACGTCTGTCCGTGACCTTAGGGTGGTTGACTGAGAGTAGGATCACCACGGGGGACTCTCCCGACCAGGAGAGTACCACGTGCTACTTCTACTATTCGGAAAAGACTGCAATCAAGATCGTTCCCACGAGGAACATTCGAGATCAAGTGAAGGATCTGATAAATAGATAAATTGTGAAACAATTAAAAGACGTAAATAAAGGAAGAAAGAAAATAAAACAGCTATTGTACACCTTACTGCTTCTTTAGTTTAGCTACCACTCTACTCAGCGATTCGCTGACGTGTTACACTCGTTACTTTTCAGGACCAAGTGTTGAGCAGCCAGGGTCAGCGGCTGCAGAGGACGCTGGGCCGAGTAGGGTCCAGTAGAGTTACCACTGCTCTTTTGTGCCCTTTTTGTTTCCACTGTAGTTAGTAGTTTTTGTTACTCTCTGTACTTTTCTTTACCCGCAGTTCTTGTTATGTTAAATGTTGTTCTACTGTTGTGGTGGTACATGCTGTAGTTCTTTTTCTTGCTGTTGTATTTTGTTACTGCTAGTTATATTTCATGTTGAATGTGGTTTATTTTACTGCTCTTTTGGTTACTTCCTCGTTGGACGATTAGGTCTTGGGATTAGTCGAGTCGGTCCGGTTCTCGTGTCTCGTAGGGACTCGGGAATCGGGTCGTTACAAGATGGTATCAGAGCAAGGTCGTCCCAAGAAGTGAATCAACTGACTGGAAAATAACCAATTCACATGTCTATAACTAGAGTAGCCACCACAATATATCTTTTGACATGAGCTCTTAGACGTTTCCGTTAGGTATCGTTCCGTAGTGACGTGTTCCGTTTTGTTTCGCGTCTCCTTGCAGGAGATGCCTCGTCGCGGGACTGTTGAGGCGGGCCGCGGGCGCGACCGAGGATGAGGTCGGCGAGGTGGACGTGCCGTTGCCGACGCCTCAGTGGACCAGCCACTACTCCCAGGCGTCCAGGCCCATGACCTCGCCCAGCTGATACGGGATATTGTGCGAGAGGAGCTCCACCCACCGCCACGAGCGCCTCACCCTGGGGCTGTGGAGGGGGAGTCCTCTGTGGGACCACCCGACGGACGCGGCGCTGGACACGGGGGAGGGGATGGGCAGCCGCCGCCCCCACCTTCCTCCGATACTTTTGTGCACGAGGCACCGTTGCCTGGAGGTGACCAGCATCCCCACTGTAGCGCCACTCCGAGCTCTTCGAGCAGTTCCGGAAGCTGAAGCCCCCCTCCTTCAAGGGGGATGAGGACCCGACCGAGGAAGAGGACTGGCTCAAGCAGCTGGAGAAGATTTTCGACACCCTTCGCCCCCCGGTGGAGTGCCGCGTGGCCTTTTCCACGTACTAGCTGGAGAATGCGGCACACAGGTGGTGGAGGGCGGTCCGGGGACAGGAGAGGGACGAGCCGACCTGGGATCGGTTCGTCGCCCTCTTCTGCGAGCAGTACTTTCCCCAAACGTGGCAAGACCAGAGGAGGCGGGAGTTCCACACTCTCCGCCAAGGGACGATGACCGTGAGCGTGTACCGCACGCGTTTCCTGGAGCTGTCTCGCTTTACAGCGACAGTGGTAGCTACTGAGGAGGAGCGCCTTTGGAGGTTCACCGAGGGGCTCCGACCTGCGATTCGGGGGTATGTCAAACCCCTGAAGCTCCCTACGTTTTCGAGGGTGGTGGAGGCAGCCATGACTTACGAGGAGACCAACCCGTCCGTGCGAGACACTGACGGCGGGCGGAAGAGGCCCTTTCAGCCAGACTTTTCACAGGGCCTGCGAGAGAGGAGGCACGTGGCGTCCGCGGGAGAGCCGTCACGTTTTACAGGAGCATCAGTGGCCTTTGGGGGCCCTCGACAGGGGCCAGTCGCCAGCACCGGACCCCCGCCCAGCCGACAGTAGGGACCCACTGAGGGCGGGAGTCGGGTTCCCCTTTGTTACCAGTGTGGCCAACCGGGCCACATTAGGAGGGACTGTCCGTCTAGGGCAGGAGGTCAGCAGACACTTCCCGCGCAGAGCACTGGAGGGCACGCAGGAGGTCGCGGTTCCTAGGCGCGAGGAGGAGGACAGCAGTCACGAGGAGGGTACCGGCCAGCACCTGCCCGTCCAACGCAGAGTGTGGCTGCTTCGTCCGCACCCAAAGCTGAGGGGCGTATCAACGCCCTGACATAGGGATGCCAGAGCTTCGGGCTCGGTAGTGGCAGGTATGGTTTCAGTTTCCGGTAGACTCGCTTACACACTTTTCGATTCCGGCGCTACGCACTCGTTTGTCGCAGCCAGTTTCACAGTTAGTTTGGGCCAGGATTATATGCTGTTAGAAAATATGTTAGTAATCAGAGGCCCGAGTGGTCAGCTGTTTGTAGTTGAGGAGGTGTATACGGATTGCGAGGTCAGCGTCGAGGGACAGCCTGCCAGCTGACCTGATTATGATACAGATGGAGGACTTTGGCGTAATTCTGGGGATGGACTGGCTGTCCGCTTACCACGCCTTTGTAGACTGTTTTGAGAGGAAGGTTGTCTTCTCCATGCCGGAGTTGCCTTCTTTCGAGTTTCACGGACAGCCAGTGGACGGAGGCTTCAGGTGCATTTCGGCACTTCGGGCGACGAGACTTTTGATCCAGGGGTGTGAGGGCTTCCTAGCTTGTGTGGTGGCAGAGCCTTGCCCTGTGGCAGACTTCCAGAGCATCCCGGTGGTCAGAGAGTACCCTGACGTGTTTCCAGACGAGTTACCAGGACTACCGCCCGAGCGCGAGATCGAGTTTGAGATCTCGCTAGTACCAGGGACCAGCCCCATCTCCACCGCGCCATACAGGATGGCACCGCTTGAGCTACGAGAGCTCATGTCTCAGTTGCAGGACCTTTTGGAGAAGGGTTTCGTGAGGCCCAATGCGTCTCCCTGGGGAGCCCCGGTACTGTTTGTGAAGAAAAAGGATGGTACCCTACGCCTTTGTGTGGACTACCGACAGCTGAATAGGGTCACCATCAAGAACAGATATCCGCTGCCGAGGATCGACGACTTGTTTAACCAGTTGCGGGGTGCCACGGTGTTCTCCAAGATCGACTTGAGGTCTGGATACCACCAGTTGAGGATCAGGGAGACCGACGTCTCCAAGATAGTTTTCGCACCCGGTACGGATACTACGAGTTTTTGGTCATGCCGTTTGGGCTGACCATTGCCTCCACTGCTTTCATGGACCTGATGAACCGAGTGTTTAGACCGTACTTGGATCAGTTCGTGGTGGTATTCATTGATGATGTACTCATCTATTCTCGAGATCGGACGCAGCACGGACAGCACTTGCGGATGGTTCTGGACACACTGAGACGACGTATGCTGTACGCCAAATACAGCAAGTGCGAGTTCTGGTTTAGGGAGGTGACCTTCTTAGGTCATGTGATCTCTGGAGACGGCTTGGCGGTGGACCCAGCCAAGGTTGAGGCAGTGTTCAGGTGGGAGAGACCGCGTTCAGTCACCGAGATTCGCAGTTTCCTGGGACTGGCGTCAACTACAGACGATTCATCAGAGGATTTTCACAGATCGCGCGTCCTATGACACAGTTGACCCGGAAGGACGTGCCCTTCACTTGGACAGACGCCTGTGAGGCATGTTTTCAGGAGCTGAAGGAGAGGTTGACCTCGGCTCCCGTGCTCACCATCCTTGACAGTAGTGGCGGGTTTCTTGTGTACACGGACGCCTCCTTGCAGGGGTTAGGAGGTGTGCTCATGCAGAGGGGTCACGTTGTCGCTTACGCTTCGCGGCAACTGAAGCCCCATGAGCATACCTACCCTACCCACGACCTGGAGTTGGCAGCTATCGTCTTCGTGCTGAAGACCTAGAGGCACTACTTGTACGGTGAGACCTTCGAGATTTTCACAGATCACAAGAGCCTCAGTTACCTTTTTGATCAGAAGGAGCTCAACATGAGATAGAGACGTTGGTTGGAGCTCCTGAAGGACTACGACTGCAGCATCTCCTACCACCCGGGAAAGGCTAATGTGGTGGCTGACGCCTTGAGCCGTAAGGCGCCCGCACACTTGGCCAGTTTACAGTTACAGAGTTGGAGCCTCTTGGAGGAGGTGGGCAGCTGGCGACCCCTGGAGTTTCGGGGGCACTGTGGGGTAGTGACTGTGACACGACAGAAGAGGCCAGAGCTGATAGACCGCATTATCACAGGACAGATGACCGATTCGTACTTGCAGTCCTTGCGTGACAGAGAACAGTCAGGAGACCCAGGGGACTTCTTGTAACGACTTGATTCCCGAGTCCCTACGAGACACGAGAACCAGACCGACTCGACTAAACCCAAGACCTGGTCGTCCAACAAGGAAGTAACCAAAAGAGCAGTAAAATAAATCACATTCAACATGAATATAACTAACAGTAAGAAAATACATCAGTGAAGAAAGAAACCACTACAGTATGTACCACCACAACAGTAGATCAACATTCATAACATAATATGAACTGCAGGTAAAGAAAAGTACAGCGGAAACAAGAACTACTCACTATAGTGGAACGAAAAAGAGGTACAGGAGAACAGTGGTAACTCTACTGGACCCTACTCGGCCCAGCGTCCTCTGCAGCCGCTGACCCTGGCTGCTCAACACCTGGTCCTGAAAGGTAACGAGTGTAACACGTCAGCAAAACGCTGAGTAGAGTGGCAGCTAAACTAAAGAAACAGTAAAGTGTACAGTAGTTGTTTTAATTTTCTTTCTTCCTTTATTTACGTGTTTCTATTGTTTCACAATTTATCTATTTCTCAGATCCTTCACTTGATCTCGAATGTTCCTCGTGGGAACGATCTTGATTGCACTCTTTTCCGAACAGTAGAAGTAGCAAGTGGTGCTCTCCTGGCCGGGAGAGTCCCCCGTGGTGATCCTACTCTCAGTCAACCACCCCAAGGTCACTGACAGACGTAACGGTGACTACGGCACGCGCGGTAAATGCACGGGTAGCTAACCCGCACTGGCACGCCGTCGGTCATTTCCGTTAACGGGTGCGCCCAAAGCACAGCACGGAACCAGTACAGGGCAGAGCCCTCTCAGTAAAAGGGGTCCAACCCCTCCACAGTAACCAAACAGGGGCCTTGCCCCTCCACAGTCCGCGCACCCTCGCCTGACTACCCTGGTTTGCCCCAGTGGGCCTAACAAGTCGGTGTAGGAGGCTAGCAGAACCCCGGGGCCCGTGGGGTAGCTAGTACCTCCCTACACTAGTAGCTCTCCTCGGTACAACGTACACGAGGGCCAGCAAGTCGGTACAGAGTGGCCAGTCCTAACCCCGGGTCCCTGGGGCGGCTGGCTCCGCCCTGCACTAAACAGGGGGACAGTCACTCTCCTTGGTACTCCGTACTCAAGGGCCAGCTCACTTCCCCAATTCTATTCCATTCACTTTCCAGGAGTTCTACTCCAAATTTCCCGTAGGGTTCCAGCTCTTTTAACTCAGAACATCCAGGTTTCACTTTCCAGTTTCACGTTCTTACAATCCATATTCTCAATCACGTTTATTTATTCATAACATGCAGCTGTTAATTCAATTCACAGGCAGCTATTATTTCCTTTCCACATTTTCCAAGACTGCAGTATTCATATATTCCACTAGTTTTTCCCATCCTAGGATTCATGCCATACCCTAGGATCTATCATACAATCTAGTTTTCCAGCCCTAGGATTCATGCAACACCCTAGGATCTACCATTCATTCTAGTTTCTCATTCCTAGGATTCATGCAATGTCCTAGGTGCTATTTATGGTTCCATAATTTAACAGATTGTACCAATAAACTTAAAAGCCACTCTACCGGTTACAACAGGAGTACTGGGGGCGTGGTCGGAAATCCCGCGTGCCTCCGCAAGCCCCGAGACTGCAACGGAACGGGGTCCTATCACAAGGATCAAACACAGGGAGTTTCTCAAAATAGTACATAGCTACTGTAGACAGGTAGAGGATTTAATTCCGAAAAGAACGCAACTCGAAATGCGGAAAACGGAACCCGAACGGGCCCTAAACGGGTCGAAAACGACGGAACAGTGCAAAATCAGACGTCTGGAACTTATTCCAGACGTCTTAAAAAGTGGATCCGGGGTTACCTTGCTCTCCGTGGTCTCTCAGACATCCAGAAGCCTGCGGGGGCGTCTGGCCTAGTTACCAGACGTCCGATGGTCACCCCGGACGTCTGGAAGTCACTCCAGTCATCTGGCACTGCAGCCAAACGTCTGATTCGCGTTGGATGCGAATCCCCGAACCTGCGCGTACCCATTTCTCTCTCTCAGTACGGACAGTCGTAGGAAAGGAAGAGGGTACGAAAATAACTCACCTTTCAGACGTCTGGACAGTCCTCCAGACGTCTTCCCCGTCGTCTGGTTGGAAGCCTAGACGTCTGATTCTGGAAAAATTTCCAGAATCAGGGCGCCACTCGCCCTCCACTCGCGATGCACGGCCGCGCCGCGAGTCCTCTGCCTGCTGCTTGAGCTGTAGCAGGCCTCCCGCGCCACCCCGCGTCTGCTGCTCCCTCCGCAGGCCGGCCCTAGCAGCCCCGGCAAGCTCGCCCTCACGGCCGAGCGCCTCCTCTTCTCGCGCAGCACCTCCTCCCGCACTCACCGCGGCTGTCGCCGCCTCGCTCGCTCGCGCTCGCACTCGCACTCGCTGGAAGAAGAGGAAGGAGGAGAGGAGGTGATGAGAGTGAGGGAGAGGACGTGGCTTTTTAAAGCTGCGCGGGGAGAGAGAGCGAGAGAGAGGGGCGCAGTCTGCGCCCGCAGGAGGAGAGGCAAAAAGAAGAGGCGGAGCAGGTCTGCGCGCGCAGGCGCGTAGACGCAACGGTGCATGCCGCATAAAATGAATCCCAGACGTCTGGAAGTGATACCAGACGTCTGGTACGACGTCTGGGCCACCCCCCAGACGTCTTAAAAGATGTTTGAAAGCACGGTTCGTAACACTTCTCTTTCACCGACCAGGTGCTACGCCTAAGGGGACGGTTGTGCGTTCCCAGAGACGAGGAGCTGTTGAGAGAGCTCCTGACTGAGGCACACGGTTCCAGATTCACCATACATCCCGGAAACACGAAGATGTACCACGACTTGAGACGCGAGTTTTGGTGGAGGGGGATGAAGTGGGATGTGGGTGAATTCGTGCAGCAGTGCTTAGTGTGCCAGCAGGTGAAAGCCGAGCATCAGAGGCCTGCAGGGCCGCTACAGTCGCTTCCAGTGCCAGAGTGGAAGTGGGAGAGCATCACCATGGACTTGGTGGTGGGCTTACCGGTTACCCAGCGAGGACACGACGCTGTCTGGGTAATTGTGGATAGACTGACGAAGACGGCACGATTCTTGCCGATCCGAGTCACTTTGGGACCAGCGCAGTTGGCAGAGAGGTATATCCGGGACGTGGTACGGCTACACGGAGTTCCGCGGGAGATCGTATCCGACTGGGATACCCGCTTTACGTCCCAGTTTTGGGCTGAGTTTCAGCAGGCCTTGGGGACGCAGTTGAGGTTTAGTACAGCTTACCACCCCCAGACGGACGGACAGTCTGAACGCACGATACAGACACTTGAGGACCTTTTGCATGCCTGTGTACTGGACTGGAGGGGCTCTTGGGAGGAGCACCTGCTCCTGGCGGAGTTTGCATACAGCAACAGCTATCACTCGAGCATCGGCATGGCTCCCTACGAGGCTCTGTACGGACGGAGGTGTACGGCACCCTTGAGTTGGGTTGAGGTGGGGACCAAGTGGTAGGCTGGCCCCACGTTGATCCGGCAGAGTCAGGAGGTAGTCGAGCAGATCCACAGGCGACTCTGCACTGTCAGGAGCAGACAGAAGAGCTACGCGGATCGGAGACGCAGAGAGGTGCAGTTCGAGGTTGGGGATCACGTCTTTCTTCATGTTTCGCCCATGAAGGGCCTGCAGCGGTTTGGGGTGAGAGGGAAGCTCGCGTCGAGGTTTGTGGGGCCCTTTGAGGTCCTGGAGCGGGTTGGACCCGTTGCTTACAGGCTTGCCCTCCCTCCCCAGCTTTCTAGTGTGTACGACGTGTTCCACGTGTCCAACCTCCGGAAGTACGTAGCCGATCCCAGTCACGTACTGAGTCACGAGAGCGTCGAGGTGGAGGACAACCTGACCTACCCCGAGCGGCCAATGCAGATTCTTGACCGAGCCGTCCGCAACCTGAGACGAAAGCAAGTACCCCTGGTGAAGGTTTTGTGGAGGAGCCAGCGGTACGAGGAGGCTACCTGGGAGCCTGAGGCGGAAATGCGGGAGCGGTACCCGGAACTCTTTGCGGGCACATCTTTTCGGATCGGCTTCGGTCCTCTTTGAGTTTGTTATGATTATTATGACGTTTTTCTCGCACCCTAGTTAGCGCAAGTTTCGGGGATGAAACTTCCTTCGAGTTATTTATATTGTTACGAACGCACTCCAAGATGTTTTTTTTAAGACGTCGAGGAGGTGGCCCAGACGTCTGGAACCCCTTCCAGACGTCTGGGATCTATTTTCGGTGGCACGCGGGACTGCGTCTGTGCGCAGGCGCATGTAGACCTGCAACCACCTTCCTCTCTTTTTCCCTCTCTCCTCCTGCGACCGCAGTCTGTCTCGCTCTCTCTCTCTCCCCGCGCGGCTTTAAAAAGCCACGCCCTCTCCCTCACTCTCATCACCTCCGCTCCCTTCCTCTTCTCCTTCCAGCCGGTGCGCGAGTGCGAGCGCGAGTGAGCGGCGGCAGCGACAGCCGCGGTGAGTGCGGGAGGAGGTGCTGCGCGAGGGAGGAGGCGCTCGGCCGTGAGGGTGAGCTTGCCAGGGCTGCTAGAGCCGGTCGGCGGGGGCGCAACAGACACGGGGTGACGCGGGAGGCCTGCTGCAGCTCGAGCAGCAGGTGGACGAGGCGCGGCGCGGCCGTGCGTCGCGGGCGGAGGGCGAGTAGCCCTCTGGTTCTGGAAGCTTTTCCAGAATCAAACGTCTGATCTTCCAACCAGACGTCTGGCAAGTAAGTTATTTTTCGTACTTCCTCCTTCTCTTCGACTGTCTGTACTGAGAGAGAGGAATGGATACGCGTAGGTTCTGAGATTCGCATCCAACTCGAATCAGACGTCTGGCAGCGGTGCCAGACGACTGGAGGGACTTCCAGACGTCCGGGGTGACCATCGGACGTCTAGGAACTAGGCCAGACGCCCCCGCAGGCTTCTGGACGTCTGAGAGACTACGCAAGACAAGGTACCATCTGATCCCCATTTTTAAGACATCTGGAAGAAGTTCCAGACGTCTGATTTTGCACTGTTTCGTCGTTTTCGACCCGTTTAGGGCTCGTTCGGAGTCCGTTTCCGCGTTTCGAGTTGCATTCTTTTCGGGATAAAATCCTCTACCCGTTTACAGTAATTATATACTGTTTTGAGAAACTCCTTGTGTTTGATCCTTGTGTTAGGACCCCGTTCCATTGCAGTCTCGGGGGTTGCGGAGGCGCGTGGGATTTCCGACCACGCCCCCATTGCTTCCCTTGTAGCTGGTAGAGTGGCTTTAGAAATTATTAACATAATTTGTTACAATTATGGAACAATTAATAGAACCTAGGGCATTGCATGAATCCTAGGAATGAGAAACCAGATTGAATGATAGATCCTAGGGTATTGCATGAATCCTAGGGCTGGAAAACTAGATTGTATGATAGATCCTAGGGTATGGCATGAATCCTAGGATGGGAAAACTAGTGGAATATACGAATACTGCAGTCTTGGAAAAATGGAAAGGAACAAATAGCTGCCTGTAAATTGATTTAATAGCTGCCTGTTATGAATAAATACACGTGATTGAGAATATGGATCTTAAGAACGTGAAACTGGAAAGTGAAACCTAGATGTTCTGAGTTAAAAGAGCTGTAACCCTACGGGGAATTAGGAGTGGATCTCCTGGAAAGAGAAAGGAATGGAACTGAGAAAGAAAGACGTGGTAGTGTGCTGTCTCTTGGGTACGTAGTACCAGGAGAAGCACCCGTTACCTGCTTAGTGCAGAGCAGAGCCAACCGCCCCAGGGACCCGGGGTTAGGTCTGGCCACATTGTACCGACTTGCTGGCCCTCGTGTACATAGTACCAAGGAGAGCTACTAGTGTAGGGAGAGCACTAGCTACCCCACGGGTCCCGGGGTTCTGCTAGCCTCCTACACCGACTTATTAGGCCCACTGGGGCAAACCAGGGTAGTCAGGCGAGGGTGCGCGGACTGTGGAGGGGCAAGGCCCCTGTTTGGTTATTGTGGAGGGGTTGGACCCCTGCTACTAAGAGGGCTCTGCCCTGTACTGGTTCCGTGTTGTGCTTTGGGCGCACCCGTTAACGGAAACGACTGGCCGCTTGCCAGTGCAGGTTAGCTACCTGTGCGTTTATTGCGCGTGCCGTAGTCACCGTTACGTCTGTCCGTGACCTTATGGTGGTTGATTGAGAGTAGGATCACCACGAGGGACTCTCCCGGCCAGGAGAGCACCACGTGCTACTTCTACTATTCGGAAAAGACTGCAATCAAGATCGTTCCCACGAGGAACATTCGAGATCAAGTGAAGGATCTGAGAAATAGATAAATTGTGAAACAATAGAAACACGTAAATAAAGGAAGAAAGAAAATTAAAACAACTACTGTACACTTTACTGTTTCTTTAGTTTAGCTGCCACTCTACTCAGCGTTTTGCTGACGTGTTACACTCGTTACCTTTCAGGACCAGGTGTTGAGCAGCCAGGGTCAGCGGCTGCAGAGGACGCTGGGCCGAGTAGGGTCCAGTAGAGTTACCACTGTTCTCCTGTACCTCTTTTTCGTTCCACTATAGTGAGTAGTTCTTGTTTCCGCTGTACTTTTCTTTACCTGCAGTTCATATTATGTTAAATGTTGTTCTACTGTTGTGGTGGTACATGCTGTAGAAGTTCTTTTTCTTACTGCTGTATTTTACTGCTCTTTTGGTTACTTCCTCGTTGGACGACTAGGTCTTGGGATTAGTCGAGTCGGTCCGGTTCTCGTGTCATGTAGGGACTCGGGAATCGGGTCGTTACAAGTTGGCACCGACATCGGCTGCAGCTGATCAGAGGGTGAGGTGGAGTCGTCCTGCGGGCGCGCGCGAAGACAGCACAGAAGATAGTCCCACATCGTGGGATTTCGAAATGCCGCCCGCGCATAAATTGGAAAAGTGCCTTAGTCTTTTCGCCTCCTGACCACGGGGTGAGGTCCCTCTCACCCGCTTCACCCGGCCTCATCCGCGACCACCCCCCGCAGACCTGGCCCGACCCGTATACCCGACCTGCATTCCTCGCCCACCACCGCACGCCGGTGGGCCTGGACCTGGGTGCGAACCCGTACCCGAATACCCGGCTCTGGGAGAGCGATCCTACGAGCGAAATCTGAGAGAGAGACGCGGGGGAGGGTAGCATTAGGTTTTTTCTCTGACCAGGCTATGTGAGTGTGCAGGCAGAAGAAGAAGAAGGAGAGAAAGAAGACCACAGAAGAGGAAGGAGAAGAAAAAGAAGGAAGAAGCAGCCAAAGCCTTGGCTGCTCGAAGCAAAGCAGAAGAAGAAGGACTGCAAAAAGAAGAAGAAGAAAGAAGCAGAAGAGGGAGCACCAAGGAAGCACTGTAGCAGATGCTACTTAAGTCGTCTGATTGAGAAATCAGACGACGCTCTGAAGAAAAAGACAAGAAGAAGGAAAGAAGAACAGGCGCCGCAGAAGAAGAAAGAAAGAAAAGAAGAAGAACAGAAGAGAAAGAAAGAAAAGAAAACGGAAGAAGACAGAAGAGCTGAAGACGATCAAAGCAAAGAGAAGAGAAGAAAAAGAAGAAGAAGAAAGACTGCAAGAGAGAAAGAAGAGAAGAAGAAAAAGCCAAGAGACCAATCTACTTCTCTCTCTCTTATTTTGTAACAGAAACATTGTACTTCTAGAATTATAAGTTTGCTCCCTGAGTTCGACCTCGGGAAACCTTTTCTGAGTAAAAATTGAAAATGATGGCGACAACCGTAGCTTATACTATAACAACTGTACTATAATAAATACAAAGCACCACGAGCTGCCTGCCACTCATCTTTCAGCTAGTTAAACAGTTACCTGTGACATTACTTGTTGTGTATGTAAAATGATGGAAATATAAGCTGCATGTGTATAATCTAAAAATGGAAATGTGAATGATGAAACCTGGTATGGAATGACATGAGGAAAACGAGCATGAACCCTACGGGGAATTAGAAGTAGAGCTCCTGTGGATAAATGGAATGGATCTGGAAATGTGAGTGGGAAGCGTGCTGGCTCTTGAGTACGTGGAACCAAGGAGAGCAACTGTCCCTTGTTTAGTGTAGAGTGGAGCTAGCCGCCTTTGGGTTTGGACCTGGGGTTAGGATTGACTACTCTACACCGAATTCTTTGGCCCTCGCGTACACTGTATCGGGAAGAGATTCTAGTGTAGGGAGAGAGTTAGCCACCCCACAGGACCAGGGGTTTAGCCAGCCACCCTACACCGACTTGTTAGGCCCACTGGGCAAACCGAGGTAGTTAGACGAGAGTGCACGGACAGTGGAGAGGCGAGTCCCCTGTTTAGTTCTAAAGGCTAGACCCCTATTATTGAGAGGGCTAGGCCCTATTCTATTTCGTGCTGTACTTTGGGCGTACCCGCTAGCGGAAACGATTGATCGCGTCCTAGTACGAGGTAGCTACCCGTGCGCTTATTGTACGTGCCGTAGTCACCGCTACGTCTGTCCGTAACCTCGGGGTGGTTGACTAGGTGTATGATCACCACGAGGGACTCTCCCGACCAAGAGAGCACCACGTGTGCCTTCTACTCTTCGGAAAAGACTGCAATCAAGATCGTTCCCACGAGGAACATGAGAGATCAAGAAAGAGATCTGAAAAGTAAACCATTGGGTGAAAAGGAATAACTTGTAAAATAAAATAATAGAAAAGATAAATTACCTGTTAGCTTTTACTGCTTTAGTTAGTTGGTTACCACTCTACTCAACGTTTGCTGACTCCGTTTTTACCGTAACCCCTTTCAGGCCCAGGTGTTGAGCAGCTCGAGTAACCGGCTGCAGAGGATGCTGGGCCCAGTCACGTAGTGAGTTCAGATTCTTGTTACCGTTTACGTTTCTATACCTTGTTTACGCTTTACTGTTATGGTGGTGATATGTACTGTTAGCAACTTTTATTTCCTTTACTGCTGTACTCTTTTACTATTAGTTACTTAGCATAGTGAATGTAATTTACTTTCCTGCTTTTTGATTATTTCTTGTTGGACGACTAGGTCTTGGGATTAGTCGAGTCGAGCCGGTATCGGGTCCTGTAAGGATTCGGGAACCAGGTCATAACACGCACCCTATGCTCATAAGCTGCGCCCTGCACGGACGACCAAGCGATTATGCACAAGAATTCATATTATATTACAACGGGCGTCCACAAACTACCGATGTGGGACTTAATTAAAAGGTCCAAGCCTGACTTCGCTTGAAGATTCCCAACGACTCCCTGAGTCAAATCGAGCGACCCAGAGCTCAATCGAAAGCTCTTCATGAGCTCTACAGGATTTGATCACCAATTTGGTGATTGGATCATCATTGATCCAATGATTTCAGGGCCAAAATGGTTGTTCGCCATGCCCAAAACAGCCTGCAGTGAAGAAGAAATAGGTCTCTTTACCTGCAATGGAGAGTAATGTTCTCAGTTGAGAACCTGGATGCTTTCTATGAAGCATTTCGCATCATTTAGGGAAGAAAGAACGTATCAAAGGAGCTTCAGTAAGCTCCAGAAGAAAGGGTGGCTTGTACTAGAAGCTCATAGCACAATTTTGAGTTCTGAAATGGCTTACAGATAGTTAAAAACCTCAAAAAGGAATCTAAAACAATTCAACAGATCAAAAATCATTGATTTGGATAGAATTTAAGTTCTAATCTCATCAAAACCCTGAAGAACAGTACTCAGGTTCCAAAATAACCCAAAATGCTCAGTAGGAGAAATCTCAATTAATCCTAAGTATAACTCATCCAAATCACTTAATTCAAACCTTAAATCATCCCAAGAGCTTAATTAACCCTAAAAGTCATAGAATCATCCCTAAATTCTTCCAGTTCATACAGAATTAACCAATCTTAGGCTTGGAGTTGACTTTCACATTTTAAGTTCCACTAATTGAATTAAGGGTCAAGATAGATTTAGTTATGTTCTAGGAATTGATTCATCATCTCAAACCTAGATTTTGAGCACTCAAATAGTGCTCTAAAGCACTACCGCCTAGGATAAAAAGGAGGTTTGTTCGTCAAACGTCTCAGGAGGTTCTCAGTCCAATTTGAGGATCTAAGTAGGTTATACAAGGTTCACTGAAGCTTCTGGATCTATTTTCCAGCTCAGATTAGCTCTAACTGAGCTTCTCCAACTCCGCCGGAGTTGAAGAAGACAGAGATCAAGTGGGAAAGATTCTCATCAAAACTCAAGTCTAGCTAAAGGGATCTAATCCTTAGACCTTACTCAAGTGATCTGGAGCTTCGCGTGAAGTTTTGAAGGCTAAATTGTAGATTTAGTTCATCGGAGCTCGCCGGAGCTTCGGTGAACACCATAAGAGGTTGTTAAATGTGGATTCATGATGAAACACCGCAAAGATGTTCTTAAAAGCTCCTTGAGGTCACAAGAAACCTCAGAATCTAATCAATTTCTCCAATCAATGATCAAACTTTTGGAATTGCCTCGAATTCAGTTAAGATAGATTCTGAGTTCACATGAACTTCAGATTCATCCTCTCACTCAATTGAGTAAGGGAAAAGACTCATATGAGTCTTGCGATGGTTTGTGAATATGTGATTAGGTGATAAGTCTCCTCCAGAACCGCCATTGACAGCGAGCTCAGGAGGTTGAGATATGATTAGGCGTTTTAAATATATATGTTAATTAGGCTAATTGAGATGTGGATTGAGGCCCTGAAGTGGTGCAGAAGTGATGAAGGGCCCCTAGTGGATGTGTTCTATGCTAGAGTGCCTCTACCGTGGACAGCGGAGGTCTTCGGTGAAGATGTAGTGGTTTAGGCGCATAAGTTGATAAAGTGTATAGTTAATGAAGTAGAAGTAATCATGAAGAGGTGTGGAGTGTGATAAGCGATGTGAAAAGACAAGATGATGCTCCAGACGAGCTCAAAGAGCTCACCGGAGCTAAAGAAGACAATGGAGAACTAAACATTTAAGCTACACTACCTAACTAACTGTGAGCGAGCGTCGTGAGATAAATTGGAAAAGTGACATAACTTATTCGCCTCAGTTCACGGGGTGAGGTCCCCTTCACCCGCCCGATTACCCGGCCCCGTCCGCGCTCACGCCTCGCGGACCTGGCCCTACCCAACTAAGCCCGACCTGCACTCCTCGCCCACTACCGCACGCCGGTGGGCCTGGACCCGAACGCGACCCGCGTACCCGATTACCCGGTTGCTCTGGGAGAGCTGTCCTAAGAGCGAATTTTGAGTGAGAGAGACGTGGGGGGGGGGGGGGGGGGTGATGAGTGGCTACTCATCATAGCTAAAAGGTCGAAATTAAGCTAGACACTAAGCAAAACAATATCAAATTAACACATAAAAAGGATTAAGTGTGGGAATTAAAGAAAAGACCTAAAACTTTTAATGTGTGTTAAAATCTCCTAATTAGGTCACAAAAATGAGATATTCTGAAAACTAAAGAACAAATGATGATCCATGCATCAATTGAACACATAAACAAGTTTGAAAAGATAAATCAGAAGTAAAATCAATGTCTTAAATGTTCAATTAAGCACATGTAAAAATTTGAAAGCAATTGGACATCATTTAGGCTTAGAAATAAATAGATTACAATTAGGTCCTTCATGCATTACATTTCTACCCTTCAAAACTCCTTCTTGGACCTTTTTGCAAGCCGCAGGGACCCTTCTGTATGACTGCAAGGCCCTTCCAGTTATGGTTCTTCTCACTTTTGGACCTGCACGCTATTCTTCTACCCCTTCGTTTAAGGGTCTTCCTGCAAGTTTTCCCTCATTTCAGAGAGAAGCCTGTGTTCTTCACGCGCACTGTAGCGCGCGAAGAACACAGCCATTCTCGACCGTCCATCGCACTTTTGATCTCGATCTGCGGCTGGAATCAAATGGAACCTTCGCGCGATTCGGTGCGTGCGTTCACCTCTCTTCCCAGATCTCATCTGACGGTCAGATCTCTCTCTTGACTCGCCGCGCGCTCTACCCATCTCATCCTCACCGCCGGCCTGATTTTGATTAACCTCACCCTTGCGGTGATCTCAGTCACTGAGCTGCTATTTAAGCACCTCAGTGGTGTCGCGCGCAAGGGATCGCTCCCTCCTACATCTCTTAGCGATCAATTCTTCCACTCCAGTCTCTCCTCCTCATCTAGACCCTGATTTCACAGCCACCGGCTGTGGAATCATCGCCTGCTCTCGACCCTCCTCGTCGCTAAGGACCTCGTAGCACCTGAGGACGACCCTGGAGTCTCACTAGCAGACTCTTCCCTCCGCTGGAGTCACCCTCCTCCTTTCTTCCTCCTTAGTCGCCGGCTAAGGACCCATAGGTCCCATTCTTCCTTTTAGTTTAGTTTTTAATTCTGCACAAGTAGTGTTAGATTTAGCTTGCAGTAGTTTAGAATAGATTTAGTTTTAATTGTTAGTGTTTAATGTTAGCTGTAGTTAGATTAGTCTTAGGAGTAGAATTAGTATTAGATCCCCTCCCTCACCTCCTCTGATCAGTCCAGATCAGAGGGGAAGAATCATCTGTTCACTGTTCAATTTATCTCCCTCTTCATGTTTTGTTTTTCCATCATCCAGATTCTGATTCTTGTTTTTTTTCTTTTTGACGACGAATTTTTCATCAATCACCCACACATCCTGACCCAATTTCAGATCTGATGGCACACTGCCTCAGATCTGAAATTGGCGTCACAAGCACCATTTGGGGCTTCTCACTCACTCCATTTGTTTCACAAAAGCCCCTCTATTTTAAATGGATTGCCTCAGTTTGTCAGAGCACTTTTGATCTGGATTTTAAAGGATTTTTACTCTCTGAAATGTTTTGACAGATCTGACAAATTGAAAGGATTTTTGGTTTTCATCGTAGGCAAGGATTCTGAGAAGTTCTCTGGTGACAGAGAACCAATTAGAAGAGCCTTTCATGATTCTGTTTATACTTTGTTTTGAATGCATTCGCCAGCTTCCATTAAATTTCCTTAATGCATTCTTAGTCTCTTTTTGCTATTTCAGAACTGCCATGCACTATTTGTGTTGATGATCATTTCTGTATGGTGACTCTCTAACCTAAGGAGTTTTCCATACTCCTTAAGGTTGCAAGAAACTGGGATTGTGTTTCTTTGGTTTTAATTGATTGAGCTAAGTCTTCCTTCATGCTGTCTATGGCATTAGGAAGACTAACTCAATGCCATTTGAATGTTGATCTGAAAGGATGCTTCTGATAAGGTTTTTTCTAATGAGTGTTTGAGCTGAATTTACATGAGATTTTCGTGAGATTTAAACCCCTTTCAGATTTGGATTTCAACTCTGTAAATTGTAGTTTGTTTTGAATTTTATCTTACTCCCAGTTACACAGCAATATGCTGCATCTAGCAGCTACATTCCCCTCTTCTCTAAACTCCCTTCTTCTCTAAATTTCCCTCTTCTCTGTAGAATACTTCCCCCCTCTTCAAGTGGACTAACTGCAGCAGCAGTTAGCCATTTGACAGTGGCTTAAGCCACTGCCACTGTAAACAACACTAAAACAGCACATTCTTCTCTTCTCCATCTCCTCTGACAGTAGCTGCGGCTGCTGTCTAAACTCAAATAAAAACTCAATCAACTCTAATTCCCTAACTTTATACAAAAGCCTAATGGCATAGACTTATTTTAAAACTGTAAATACACCCATCCATAGTATTATAACTATAACTATAGCATATCAGTTAGATACATAGTTATATTGTAAATATGTATAAAACCTGTACAGAAATTCGTATACATATGTAATCTATGTAAAAATATGTATGTATACTAATCTATTATGCATGTATTTACTGATTTATGTATATATATAGATACAGATTTATATTTACTGATTTAGTAGCTAAGTTAATAAGTTAGAGCAATAATCAAGTAAATAAATCTATAAACTTGGGAATATATATATATATGTATATATTAAGTAATTTAAGTTAGTCAAAGTATAATTATACCTAGTATAACTTACTGTAACTTAGTTTTAATTATAAACTACACAGAATTGCTATTTTAGCCTAAATAAAACATAAATAAATTCATAAAAATACAATAAAAATATGTATTAAATACTTAAGTATGTAAGTTAAAACTGTTTAAGGTCAATTAGACCATTTACTAATTATTTTATAAGTAATTAACTATTTAATCACCTAAATCAACCTGTATAATCAGCCTAGTTTAGCGAATTTATTTGTATAGTAAATATATTTAAAATTCAAAATTAATTAATCAATTATGTAGTATTATGTAAATATTTTATTTACCATATTTTATTTTATTTTTTTTAATAATTTATGGCCCCCAAATCGAGGGCCAAAAACGCGCACAGACGCAGCTGCGTCTGGTTTCCAGCGCACGATGTGGCGCTGGAATAGCGCCACATCGTGGGCTGCAAACGAAACGCAGCATATAAATATAATTTATGTTATATGCTAACCAGTCGTCATGGCGCCGGGCGCCCGAAACACAGCCTGTAATGTCTGATCCGATAACCCGATATGTGATGATACTGAATGTGTGATGCATGTGTGGGGCTGGGAGCCCGAGCGTGTGCGAACTTGTTGAAGGCGTTGGGCTGAGGCCCTGCGCTGAGTTTGAATAACGTAACTAAGCCACCTAATCTGAGATTAGGGCGCGCTTAGTAGAGGTCTGGTCCCACCCGTAGGGTGCTGTGTATCCCTCGAAAAGTGCGCCCACTAATTAAACACATTTTACACTAAGGACTCTCCACCGCAGCCTCTGAAATACCACACAGAACAAAATGAAAGGACAGACGACTTAAAAAAAAAAAGATAACACGAGATAACAACAGAAAAGACTCTGTACATACGTATAATTAAACCCACATAATTACTAACAGAATAAAACGACACTATAAATGTCGCTAAAGACCTCAGTTTGCTTCTTTAGGTTGTATATAGTGTTTCCTGAGATTTAGCGACGTTTATATCTGTCACTAAAACTGATATATATGTCACTATAAATAAATGACTAGTAAGTTAAGTTTTTACACTATGGTATCCTAATGTAGTATGAACTAACATATTAGTGTTAATAGTATAACTTGTAAATACATAGTTTAGAGTATAATAATAGATTGTTTGATGCTTGTTCATAGTTAGTATTTTTTTGCAAGCACTTCTTAGCAACTAGGTAAATAAAACATTCATTCATTCTTTAAATGTAAAGTCTCTTTTTGAATAAGAAGACAATTTTGGAGATAATCAAAGAGTGACCGAATTAAATTCAATGAATTGCCTCCTAGAGAACGACCTGGAACAAAACCAGTAAAAATTAGATAAATAAGCAAATGATAATAATGGTTGTAATGACTGGTACTCACCCATACTCACCACTATACGACATCCTTAATGTTATATTATACACCCTATACTACAACGACATGATCAACAATTATTACCAACAACCATCATCACCAGGGGGGAGGGGGAGAGTAGGTTTTTGCCCTCTGATGCTGAACTCTTGAGCGTGTAGGCACAGGTGAAGAAGAAGAAGGACTGCGGAAGAAGAAGAACTGAAGCGACACTGTAGCATCCGCGGGTAAAGTCGTCTGATTGGAAAATCAGACGACGTCCTGAAGACAGGTGAAGACAAAGAAGAAGAAGAAAAGAAGAAGAAGAGCAGCAAGAAGCAAGAAGAAAAGAAGAAGAAGAGCACAGGAGGAAGATCTGAAGCAAGAAAAAAAAAGAAACAAAGAAAATAAAAAGAAGAAAAAGACAAGATCGTCCAACCAAGAAATAGAGGAAGCAAGAAAAGAAGAAGAAGAACAGGAAGAACAAAAGCCAAAGAGGAGAGAAGACAAAGAGGAAGAAAGAAGAGAAGAAGAAGAAGCCAAACTTTCATCTCTCTCTCTCTCTCTCTCTCTTTATTTTTGTAATAGAACATGTATATCTCTAGAATACGACTTGCTCCCTGAGTTCGACCTCGGGAGAATTGTCATTTCCGAGTAAAAAAATATATATATTTGAAATGATGGCAATAACTAGCTATACTACAACGCTATAGCAAAAACCTAGTCATAGTTGTCGCCGCGGAGTGTGGACGGAGGTGGAGAAGGTGAGGGTGATTGGTCGGAATCGAGGGCGACAGTAAAGATTTAAAGTGAGGAAAAGGAAGAGGGGAGGAAGAGGAGAAGTTATACCTACTTATCAGGACGAGGAGGGCCCGGAGCAGGCAACAGTCGTATCGACTGTCGCCGGAGAAGCTGCCCAGGGGAAGGAGCGACGGCGAGGAAAGGGCCGGAGAAGCGCGTGCTGGGTGCGGCGCGGCGCGGGAAGAGTGAGGGAAGGCAACCCTGCTGCTGGTAGTGCGGTAGGGCGACGAGGAGGAGGAGGAGAAGCCGCAGGAGCAAGGGGGCGTCTGTCAGAGTGGGAAGAGAGGAAGTGAGGGGGTATCTCCGTCAGATCCGAGCTAGGAAGAACGGCGGAGCAACGGGGGTATTTATAGGGGCAGAACCAGAGAGGAGGGTGGAGGGAGACGACGTGTCTCCCTCGCCGGAGGACACCGGAGGAAGGATACCCATACCGTCCGTGCATTCGCACAACCGGTATGGGTGGTTGCAGCCATCAGGGGGTATTCCTGCGACGACTGACGACGTAGGGCACCCCCATTTGACTTGGCAGGCTCCCTCCCTTACCCTGCGCGGCGCCATGCTCCGCGCAAGGTCGCCGGAGCATGGTGCTGCTCAGGTTTTACAGGAGGGACCTAAACGCAAAGAATGAAGGAGAGTTAGGGGCCAAAATGTGAGGGTTCAAAAGTTGAGGGCCAGAAAGTAAATGTATGAGGACCAAAGTGTAAAGTTGGTCAAGAAGGTTTCTTCTTAGGCTCAAGTTTTTATACATGACTAATTAGGACCTAAGGATTCTGATGGTGAATTTTATTTCTAGATTAAGCCTTGTTTGATCGGTCAATTTACGTAAAAACCCAAATTAAGTTGTTAATTGGACATGGTTCTCAATGTAGGTCAAAATGGGTTCCTAAGGTCAAATTGAAGGTTCTAAACCCTAGAGATTATTTTACTATGAATTTTAGAGGGTTTATTCTATTTTTACTTTTCCTCGAACCTCGTGTATTTAAGTGGGTTTGTTTTTAGGGTTACAGGATGTCATTTAATTCTTCGGAGTTGCTGTAGCCCTTGTTGAGTCATTTCATCCCACTTTTCTTCTTATTAGGTTGTTAAGACCTATGTTTGGACCCTGAGTTACCCTATTTTCATATTGGATTGGTGAAATTGTATTTTTACCCCTCAATTTATGTTTTCTTTGCAAACTCAGAATCTCTCTGAGCCAAGCCTTTCTAAGGTTATGTAGGAGCTTTTATTCTCTGTATTAGGTCAAAATGAGCTAGTTATGGTTTATGATGAGGTTCTCATCACTAACTATCTAAACTACGCTAAGTTACACTAAGATAAAACCTAATTCTACTGTTACCTAGATGAAGGAGGTAGGAGATCTCCGTTGAAGGATTGTGACGAAGGAGAAAATCAGAGGGAAGGAGATAGAAGTCTGGTGGGAGTTTGCGGGGTGTGGAGGATGTGTTCGGAGTCATCGCCTTATCTAGAGGCGCGGTAGAGGAAGGCGGAGCTCGAAGGATGGTGGAAATAATCAGAGGAAGTGCGTGGACATGGGAGTAGGTCGTTGGAGTAGGAGGGAATAGCCTATCAGTTAGAAACAGTTGGTGGAAGAGGGTAGGGAACTAACCGCTCAAATCGGAGGTATGGAGGGCTATTTATTGTTGATGGTGGAGGTAGGGGGCATGTATCTGGACGGGTAAGAGTCTAAGTTCACTGAAACCATCGACGTCATCTCCGACGTTAGTGAGCTTAACTTTGAACCTAATTAAGATTAGAGCTTCATCCTGTTTGTTGAATGTGAAGAGGAAGGTAAGGGATGGGCGGTGATCGAATGGTGTGATGACCGGCTGTCGTCAGCCGTCCAGTGCGAGGAAGAAGAAGAGGACGAAGAAGAAGACAATGCTCACAGGGACGTAAACGTAACAAAAATTAGTGACTTTATTGAAAGAAAAGGACTCGATTGAAATGAATCCTAGGGACCAAAACATAAAGAGTGGCATTTTAAGTCAAATTTAATTTAATTCTTTTCCAACATTTTATATATGATTATAAATTAGATAAATATTATACAAATGCCTTGAATTTACATTTTTGACCTTTTTAACTTTATTTATTTAATTGATTAAATTACTTAAGTTATTACATAGTGTTAAATATTTATAATGTTAAATTAAATATTATTTAAGTAGCTAAATATTTATTAATCGGGTCCAAATTATTATTTAAATTATTAATAATATGAATTGACATTTAATTTAGTATTATTAACTTATTTTATAGTCCTTTAATATTTTGTCCCTTATATCATAATTAAACCCTAAATAGACATATTCCTAACTAATTAACTAGGAAAACTAGTTAATTAGGGGTATTTAAGAGCCATAATGAGTCTATCATCAAGTATGGGAAGGAAAATGACTATCATAAGTAGGGGCAACCAAAATAGAATCAGAGGGAGAAAGCTTCCAAATGGGAATATTCGGAAGACTCTCGGTGGTGCAATTGGAGATGAGGGAGAGGACGTGATTTAGAATCATGTGAAGCAAAGGTGAACTCTACCCATAGGATAAAACATCTTTGACCAAAGTGGGAGGAGTAACAGTAGACCGAGGAAGGAAGTCCTTAAGCGGTTGATCACAAATTCACAAGTCGGTGCAGAAATCAATATGACCCTCATGAATCTCCCAACGGATGAAAGGCTTCATACGAACAAATGAATCCCTCAGGACCTTAATCCTATGAGGGAGAGAGCCCATAAGACGGACACCATAGAATTGCTTGACCAACTTGCCATTAGGGGAATCATGAAAAAGGATATTCCAAATGCATTTCATTCTAAGGGAATCGATTAGAAGGGAAAGATCTCGGATACTAAGGCCCTCTAGGTGACAGGGGTGCGAAATACACTTCCAACTAACCCAATGATGTTTTTTACCAGGGTTCCCTGAGCCCCAAAAGAAGTTAGCGAAAAGTGTTTCTAGCTTACGAAGGATCGCTTTAGGGACTTCAAGAATGGAGAGAATATGTATAGGAATGGATGATAAGACATGCTTGATCAAAAGAAGTCTCGTGGAAGCATAAAGGAGGTTAGCCTTCCAAGATGAAAGTTTGGCCTGTAATTTCTCAATGATAGAATGGAAATAGGAAATTTTACCTCTCCCTGGAAAAATAGGGCAACCCAGATAGGGGAATGGGAAAGTACCCAGTTGGAAGCCAATGAGTTGGAGAATACGAGAGAGTCTACTAGAGGGAAATTTTTCCCAACAAAATAGGAGCTTTTGGTCAGGCTAACTTTTTGATGAAAGGTGTTCTCGAAACACTTAATGAAGGCAGCTAGGTTGGAAATGGAATTAATGGAGCTATTCAGGAAAATTATAATATTATCGACATAAAGGAGGGAAATAAGGGGGGAACTCCTCTTTGGATGGAAAAGGGAGTAATCTTTCCCATGAGAACCTAGTCCTTCAGGCCGTGAATAAAAGGCTCAAAAAAGAGATCAAGGAGATAAGGAGAAAGGGGGTCTCCTTGGCGAGGCCCACGAGATACGGTGAAAAAAGGTGAGGACACCCCGTCAACAAGAATAGAAGACTCACTATGCTCCACATAGGCTTTAAATAAAGATTTGCAATTCTGAGAGAACCCAAATTTCTCCAGAATATGGTAGAGAGCAAATCATTCCACTCTATCGTAGGCTTTCTCAAGATCGAGTTGAAAAATAACATTAGAGCCATAGACTTTGCGATCAATCCTTTGGGTAAGGTCAAAGGTGGACGCAATATGATCAAACATAAACCTACCTTTGATAAGCCCAACCTACTAAGGTGAGATCAATTTAGAGAGAAGATTGCTGAGACGGTTTGCCAAGATCCCAGAGGTAATCTTATAACAAACATTGCAGAGACAAATTGGTCTAAAGTCTGACAGATGCAAAGGTGGATCCTTTTTGACAATAAGTGAAATGAAGGTATTGTTGAAGGCATGCGAGGGATTCATATGAGAGAAAAAGGAGGTGATGGTAGCCACCAAGTCTTTTTTGATGATCTCCCAGAAAGCCAAAAAGAATTCAGAATTAAAACCGTCAAGGCCAAGAGAGCGATTGTTGGGCATGTTGGAAAGAATAGAAAAAATTTCATGTTCTGAAGGCACATGAGAAATATAACAGGAGTCATTATTAGAAACCAATGTCGGACAAAATCAAGGAAGTAGTCAAGGGAGGAGGAACCCTCAAAGGAAAGCATATTTTGGAAGTGACTGATCGAATTATAAACAGCACTGTCCCGGGATCCATTTCCCACAAGCGAAGTAAGGGAGTTGTGCGACCTCTTGGCGAATTTCCATTTAATATAGGAGAAGAAGAACCTGTTACACCTTTCACCCTCTTTGATCCAGTTAACTTTAGCCACATGAAGAAAGCAATCATTTTTCTTAATCAAGGCATAATCAAGTTTTGATTTAGTTGAATTGAGCTCAGCGTAAGCCTCGTCATTCTAGAAGGAAGAGAGTCTCATGTCTAAGTCCTCATAGAGGGTCTAAAGCTTGTCCGCCTGCTGGTGGATATCCCCAACAGTCGATCAACTCCAAGATTTTATAACCTTTTTCAGGATGGCCAATTTGGAACAAAAATTATTTATAGGATTTTGGGAGGATGAAGAGGAATAGGCCCAAACCAAAGAAACCAAATCACGAAGGGAGGGTTCCCTAAGCCACATGTTCATAAAGTGAAAAGGTCAAGGTTTGGATTCAGCTGGGGACAAATGGGTAATGAGGATCAGAGCATGATCAGAGTTGCAACGAGGTAAGTATTTAACAGAAGGGGAGAAGGAAAGGCAGTCAGTAGAGGATTGAATATGATCTAGTTTCTAATAAATGCACGCAGAACCTCTACGACCATTACACCAAGATAATTGGCTCCTACCCAATGGAAGATCAACTAAAGAAAGGGAGTCAATAAAATAGGCAAAATCTATAGCTTGGGCATCCCTAGAAGGTGCACCCCCACTCTTTTCAGAGGGCTAAAGAATACAATTGAAGTCACCACCTATCATCCAAGGAAGAGAAGAGGATTTGTAACGACCCGGTTCCCGAGTCCCTACGAGACACGAGAACCGGACCGACTCGACTAATCCCAAGACCTAGTCGTCCAACGAGGAAGTAACCAAAAGACAGTAAAATAAACCACATTCAGCATGAATATAACTAACAGTAAGAAAGTACAGCAGTAAGGAAAGAAACTACTACAGTAGGTACCACCACAACAGTAAAACAACATTTATCATATAACAAGAACTGCAGGTAAAGAAGGTACAGCGGAAACAAAAACTACTCACTAGAATAGAAACAAAAGAGGTACAAAAGGCTGTGGTAACTCTACTGGACCCTACTCGGCCCAGCGTCCTCTGCAGCCGCCGAC
Organism: Thalassia testudinum; assembly: GCA_037157565.1. Classification (NCBI taxonomy): domain Eukaryota; kingdom Viridiplantae; phylum Streptophyta; class Magnoliopsida; order Alismatales; family Hydrocharitaceae; genus Thalassia; species Thalassia testudinum. The sequence goes on along the minus strand of JAZHRO010000054.1, from coordinate 30,232,511 downwards.
CCTGGCTGCTC